>JARDWD010000617.1:0-2400000 GCA_029034505.1 Ornithoptera priamus | reverse complement strand
GCGTTACTACGCAAATTGTTAATCATTGCGCCATGGAGACATGGGCTAACGCGACCTCAATTTCACTCAATATTAAGTGTCAATACTCCGGCTCTCATGTTGACAGGCGGAAGTTTAATGCTATTATACAAACGTAGCCCCGGAATCGAACTAGAGACTTAATACTAAGCAAGCGGTTTCAAAATACAATGTCATACGTTTTAATTGATGTACTACTACTATTACATGTGGTATGGTATGAATATGTTCAAACATGATGTTTTAGTGATGAGGACCGAGTACACCAATTACATAGGGTGACTCAAGGTCGGCCATCGCCTTGGATACTAGACGGTACACATAACGACACGTGCTTATTGGGTCTGCGTTCAGTAAGTCCTCAATGTCGGAACAGAGATGTATAACTGTATGAACTGCTGAATAAAAGGATTTGTGTTACAGATATGCGAATGGATGTTGATCTACCGGTCTTCATATTTTCAACGCTCTTCTATTTTTCTCATTCTCAGACTACTCAAAATATTAATATACGTAAGTATTAACATAAAATTAAATAAACAATTGAATATTGTTTGTTTATTAATTGTGTTTGTAGTGCTTATCAATGAAGAAAATAATGCGCTGGCTGAAAAATCGTTTGAAGTTGCAAAGGAATATGTGCGGCGTAATCCAAACCTGGGTATGGCCATCGATCCCGTGATCGTCGTAGGAAATCGTACGGACGCGAAGGCATTTCTAGAAAATAGTAAGAGCGATCTACTTCTACGTAGTTTTATATTTTGCGCTGATTAATAAATTTATGTAAAGTTTGCAGCAAATACAACGACATGCTTGTCGCAAAGAAAACACCCCACGTAGTACTCGATTTTACTATGACCGGAGTAGGTTCAGAAACAATAAAATCGTTCACGGCGGCTCTGGCACTGCCGACTATTTCTGGATCGTTCGGTCAACTTGGCGATTTGCGGCAGTGGCGCTCTTTGAACGCTAACCAAATGAAATTCTTGCTGCAAGTCATGCCACCTGCCGACCTGCTACCGGAGGCAATAAGGTCTATCGTCACCAAACAAGATATAACAAACGCTGCTATTATATTTGACGAAAACTTTGGTCAGTATTTATCAGTAGATACTTATGGTAATATAAAACACGTGAATTGACACTGAAAGGAATTTCATTTGCAGTTATGGACCACAAATATAAATCTCTTCTCCAAAATATTCCCACAAGGCATGTCATAACACCGGTCAAGAGCTTTAGTAAAGACGAAATTAAAACACAGTTGCGAAGTCTGCGGGAATTGGATGTGGTTAACTTTTTTATCGTTGGTAGCTTGAGAACAATAAAGAATGTTCTAGACGCTGCTGACGAGAATCAATATTTCGGAAGGAAGACAGCTTGGTTTGCGTTAAGTTTAGACAAAGGTGACATTAGTTGCGGATGTAAAGACGCCACAATCGTTTACATGAGACCAACGCCAGACGCGAAGAGTAGAGACCGCTTGGGGAAAATTAAAACAACGTTCACAATGAATGGTGAACCGGAGATAACATCTGCTTTCTACTTCGACCTGTCTCTCCGGACATTTTTAGCCGTCAAGTAATGACCTTTACTATTTTCACACCAGCGTACTCATCTTAAACTGTATTTAGCTCGCCGCGTGTTTGAAGTGCGTCTAATTATATACCGGTTTATTCCATGAGTTCGCTTATGAATTTTCAGATCAATGCTGGACTCTGGCAATTGGCCAAATGACATGAAATATATAACGTGTGACGATTACGACGGTAAGAATACTCCTAACAGGACCTTGGATCTTAAGTCAGCATTTCAAGAGGTGTGTCATTTAACACTTTAGTACTAAAATGTTATCTACGGATGATAGAGCTGTTTTTATAAATCCGAGTAATTAACATTTTTTAATACTAGCTAAATATACATATTAGCCTATCCATAGGATAGAAGAAACCAGTTTCACGCCTTGCTCCGATAAGTATGGTAAAAAGCAGTTTTCTGATTGTCATATCCCATGTAACTTAAATAGGTATTGACACAACGAATGGATCCTTTCGACCGGCAAGTGATAAAGCTTTTACAGAACTAGTTGTTTCGTTTTATGTTGTGGATGATTTACACAGGATACTGAATTTAACAAACTAAAATATTTTTTAATTTAACATTTAGACAATGTCACAATCGTTAATTTTTCTGTAGAATTTGATCAGATAATTTCCTCTAAAAAAAGGAACATAAAAATAAATTGCAGGTGAAAGAGACGCCTACTTACGCACCGTTCTATATACCGGAGGACGACCCGATGAATGGTAGAAGTTTTATGGAATTCAGTACAGATATATCAGCTGTTAGTGTCAAAGATGGTGCATCAATCGGTAGCCGTTCCTTAGGTTCATGGAAGGCCGGCCTCTCTAATCCCCTGATTCTCACCGACACTGATAACATGAGCGATTATTCAGCGCAACTGGTTTATAGAATTGTTACCGTGGAGGTGGGTAATGAACTCTCTCATTGTTCAAATTGAGTCGCGATAAAATTGAGTCGCCGTTTGTTTAACAACAGTTGTGTAAACAATTGTGACGTGCTTACGGTTTAAGTATTAACCTGTATGTGTATTTTTTAATTTAATTGTTTCATTGCTAATGTAGAAGTAATTTGACATAAGTTTATAACTCAAACTATTGACAATTTAAACATTATTACTATATGAATCATCATCTGAAGCTCAAAATTCGCCAGCCGGCTTGGAACTGGTCCTATAAATTTCTCCAGGTCGTTTTACTTCGGACTTTTTGTTTCCCGCTGTTGGTGGCGACATTTTTAAGCATATCATATTATGAATCACATCGTATCACAAGAGTATTTGGGACTATTATAGTATATAGGTAGAAAAAGAAAGATCAACAGAAATTAAAAGATAGATACATGTCTTTCATTAAAAAGAAAAGACAATGAAATTAAAGTACACTGTAAAAGATTTTACGTGGTTATATATAAAACGTGGGAAGCAGATAGATGCGTGAAGCAAAAGATTGATTACTATGGAGATCATCAGAGAAGACCTTTGACTAAAATTTAATATCTAACAGCTGACAATAATAATGATGATATAAAAAAATTTGCAAATATCCATAAGTGATTAAGAATCTCTTTTGTCGCAATGTCCGAATCAGAATCCTAATGATTCAATAAACATAAAATAATTTTACAAAGTTTCAACTTTACATTTAAACACGAAAACTTCTATTGTCTATTGCGTTTGTAAAAAAAAAAAGTGACGTTAGTATTTTATGAGTTGTAAAGAAATTTTGTATGTTCCAGCAACAACCATTCATTATAAGAGATGATGAGGCACCAAAGGGCTTCAAAGGTTACTGTATCGATCTTTTAGAGGAAATACGCGAGATCGTTAAGTTTGATTACGAAATTACATTATCACCGGACGGTAATTTCGGCACAATGGACGAAAATGGTAACTGGAATGGTATAATTAAAGAGCTAATTGAAAAGAGAGCCGATATAGGATTGACTTCCTTATCTGTGATGGCGGAAAGAGAGAATGTGGTCGATTTTACCGTCCCGTATTACGATTTAGTGGGAATAACGATCATGATGAAATTGCCGAGGACTCCAACGTCGCTCTTCAAATTTCTAACGGTATTAGAAAATGATGTCTGGCTGTCGATTCTGGCTGCTTATTTCTTTACCAGGTAAGTTAACTTATCTTACATGTTATAACATTCTCGTCTTTATTTTAAATGCTATATATTTCACTTTAAACTTAAGATGATAATGATGACGAATGTACAATTTTTCGACTCTGACGAAATAATCTATCAACATATTTTGATTTTTCCTTTAAAAACTAATTCGATCGATAATATTTAACCTATAAAACATTTTCTGGTCTTTTCTAGTTATATCTAACATATTTAAATGTTTTGTATATCTTATACGAATAACTGCTTCCATGCCGGATATCTTTAAAATAAAGATGTCCTAGATTTCGGAGCCACTGTAAATTTAATTCTGGTTAATGTAAGGGTTTCTTATCCCAATATTGTAGATCTGTTGCCATAACATCATTCTATTGTTCCGACAGCCCATTTATGAGGACCGGAGTATTCTAGGTGAGCAGCTTTATCTTCTGCTCATTATTACTTAACGTGCGAGAGTTTTGGTCAAAGCATAGGCATTTAATGATAATATACGTATAGATGTTTGTCTTATAATTTTTTTATTTGTCATCGTCGCTAGTTACGTCTTCAGTAGACAACGCAATCGATCTCCAAGCCGTTTCTAAACTGTTAATGGACGGATGCCGCTTATATTATTATTGTCGATTTCCCTTTACTAATTTGGTATTGTATAATATAATCGTTAAGGTATACACCATTCCGATATGTCATGGAAAAGAATTACAGTTATGTCAAGGGAAAATATATTTTATTCCTTGTTTAGTTGCTGTTCGTATAGTGTTTTATTAATTTTTTTAAGTAATATTACATTTTCTATCTTCACTGTGAATGTACAAGTTTGCTCCTGAAAAAAATCGGTTCCACAGCAATTCGTGGAGTTAGCGGTAAATAATACAATCAATCGCTGTGTTGCCAACAAAAGGAACAAAGAAAATCGTCAAGTTCAGCAGTAATTACAACAATATCACCATTATTAGCAGATGAACGTTCATTGTTGGATATATTTCTTTATTCGAAGGGCGTTGTAGCTAGTGTAATTATTGGGGTAAATAGACAAAACATCTGTCTCAAGGCGACCAGCAGTACTCACGAGGCTGGTGGGACTGCATAACCAGACCCCGAGCGGGTTATTCCCAGCATAGCGGAAGAGAGGCCTCGATTGTGTTTCGAACGGAGATCCCGTCACCGCTCCAAACACCGAATGTGGCCATCGATGAGGTTTTAGTGGGTAAAAATTTCTACATAGCTCTGATTTCCTCCTCAGAAAACAGAGTATCTTGTCGAAAATCCCCTCACCTGACTTTATTAGACTCTGTCCGTACAATAATTACGTTTGAAATAACATCGAGGTTACTTTATATTACGTGTGAAGCTGATCGATGTGTCTATCAGTCTGCACGGTTTGTTGTACCATATGCGTTTAAATAGGGCGAGGTCAAAGTAGACTGATCCATTCTTTTGATAGGGCAAGCTCTATAATATCACTAGTGGAATAGATAATGTAAAAAAATTAAGAATTGGAACAAATGTAAAGCCATGTAATAATATCAGGGAAAATTAGAAATATATAAATAAATAAAAAAAAATCCCTGTTGGTAGAGTTTCTTCACTGGTCGTAGTACTGTATTGCCGGAGACCTATGATATTGTTTATTCATAACGGTGACATTTGGATGACCTAAAAACGAAGTTTTATACGCTCACATTGCTGCCGTCAAATAGTACTGTGTTCCAGTTTGAAAAGCACTGTAGCTAGTATAATTACTAGCTACAGTGCTTTTGTAATAGTGCTAGGGTGACATCTTATGTCTCATGCGTCGAACGCAATATGGTGCACTATATATCATCCTAACTACGCCACGTTATGGGCGGGCGTATCACTTACCATCCGGTAAACTTCCAGTAATTCGTTCCTTTATTGAATAAAAAAACCTATAAACTTATAAGCTATCAAAATATAATATTTCTGGAATTTATTCAAGACAAATGATTACTTCTATACAATTATATAACTATCGTTTTAATGAGCAGTAATTTAGTTATATTGTCGTCTACCACATCGCGCTTTAGCAGCGTGGTGGACATACAGCCTTGACTCTCTTGTGATAAAAGCCACCGAGTCCCAGTTGTGGGAACAATGAGAGGAATATTAATGAGTCTTGTTATTAATGTTATTAAATGGTGCAACTTTATTGTTACTTAAAACTTATTGTTTATTTATCATATTGTTAACATTTTAAGTTTTCTATTAAAAATACATGGCTAAGATATTTGGTTTAGTTTTCTCGGTGTATTTATTTTTAAGTACATAATTAATTTCTTTGATCTATTTTGAAATTAATAGATCAATTATACAAATATTAGTACTATTACAACACTAAGCAGTAATAAGTTATGATAAATGTATAAATACTCTTGTCCATTTAATTCTATATATATTTATTACACTAAGAGATTTCTGAAAGTTTTTATACGAATTGAAATTTAAACTAAGATTTCTATTTATAACAAATTTGACCTGGTTATGTAAACTTGTAGGTGTTTCCCGCCAGTTTTGCTCATTATTTTTTTTATAGCAAAGGTGGACAAACAAATCAACAGTTCATCTGGTGGAAAGTGATTACTGACGCCCACGGACAGTCGTAAGGGAAGAGAGGTCGCGGCTGCATTGTCACCGTTAAGGCACGATTTGCCGGCCTGCTGACCGTGATATAAAATTAGATTTAAAATTTGTCTGAAATATTCGTTAACCATTACTATAGCAACCGCATAAATAATACCAAATGAAAATGTTTATAAAAGTTGATAAGAATTAAAATGATGTACGATCAAATAAATTCAAAAAATAAATAACCTATGACCATCTACAAGTCATTCCGCGTCGAATCATCCAGCTCATGTTCCCATGCCGATACATTTACTACTTTTTCATGATTGGCGGACTAAAGAAACCTATTTTTCATTATATATATATACATATAGATTAAACATGTTTAATATAAACTGTAGGTAAAACATAAACATAGTACTGTACGTGTGCGCAATATAACATAACATTAGTTGCACGTAGTCTCTAGGAAATGACGTAATCAATTAACATGCTCTATATGTTGCATACAAATTATATGCATACATATTTCTGATAGACACATGCGATGGAGATTATAAAAAATAATAATTTACACTTAGCAATTTTTTAAAACAACAGAAAACCAAGCATTTTTGTCTCTTTCTGTAATTTATCAAATATTTATTATCACCTTTGCTTTGATAAATTAACAATTATTATTAAAATCATACATAATATAAATAGTCTGTTCCCACAGTTGGGATGCGGCCTTCTCTAGCATTTAGAGTCAAGGCCATATATGGTTAGATTATTATTTTTTTATTATTGTAAGTTTTCCATAACAGATAACACAATAATTAATTACTATTAACATTAAATATGTCATACGAGTAAATTGTGCACCTTAAATTGCAGGCGAAGGACTCCATTATTTCAATATACGTACAATATACAAAAAATTACAAAAAAAATGTTGACTATAATAAATTATAAAAAAAATAATTAATATAGAATAATAATATTAGAAAAATATGAACAAATGTAGATTATAAAAATTGTGTGCAGAATACATAACATATCTACATTTTAATAACAGATTCAAATTATAAAAATAATTATAAATAAGTATAGAATATAAATGTTATAAAGAGAATAAATAACATGTCATTGAGTTCAAATAAAATAGACTAAACTATAATTATATATAGATTATAAAAACTACACAGATAATACTTTTTATACACAGTGAGTGTTAACAGTTGTACGGAAATGTAATTATGTGATGACGGCGAAAAGTATAACGAAATCTCATTGTAGCGAGGTTGGTTACATGATTTACCGACTTCTGTGTTTTGTAATGATTATAAATAACGTTAAATGTGTATGAAGGAGTTTTAAATAAATAAATTTAACTAAAATGAACCTTATTGAAAGTTATTAGGCTTTATTTTTGATGTGAACGAAAGTTAAAAGCGAAAATCTTCAGTCGTCTGTTGCTAAGATTATATTTGAATATTTCATATTGTTGCATACTCAGTCTAGTATTGAAGTTTAATATTATTTTACATAGATTAAAATTATTTTCATAATATTTTACTTGAAGTCACTGTAGCTGGAGACCGTCTAGGTAGGTACCAGCGCAGTCCCTACTTCTGTCGCTAACAGCAGTGTATAAACATTAATATGTTCCAGTTTGAAAGCCATCGTAATTAGTTATATTACGGCGGTAACAAGAGTCATCTTAAAATTACTTGTACTATGGAGCGGTGGCTAAGGTTACTGGCTCTGCGTCGTTTTAGGCAGGTGTATTACCAGCTAACTAGCTTATCTAGTAGCTTTGTTAAATTAAAATTACGTCTTCATTTATGTAATTTTTAATATTCCTGAGGGTGTTAGGGGTCCTGCACAATAACTCACGGGATCCAAAACAACCTCACCTGCTCGTGGTGCACCCTGTCAATTAACAAACGAGGCTATGGCTCCCGTCAACTTGAATGGAGCCAGCGTGGTAAATGCCCGAAATCCTCCGATATGAACCTTTGCATACGACAGCTCTTAGTGCCCAGCGGTACCGGAAGCTCTGCTGACTGTATGTCGGCTGATGATAATAATATTTTTGTATGTTTATTTATTATCTATATTAAATATTTTTGGTATACCCGCCTTCAAAACTTCTGCCTCCGAGGGTTTAGGGAACATTACGTCCGCTTTCGTATCTATGTACAGCAAAGAAATGTACGTACCATGTGAAAGTTATAACTTAAATATACAAGTAACAAAACTTGATTTAATTTGTATAATTCGTTTCACTTGTGTGATGATCTCATCCGGTAAAGTTTCTGCTGAGGGTTACTTACAAGAGTTGCGCTTCTATTGTGGTCAAGGCTACCAGCACGGTGCGTAACTTGAATGTATCTAAACTTAACTGCTTATGCAATGATTATCATAGTTATAACAGAATGTGAATTTGACTTCAATCTCATACGATTAAGTGACGATCAGCCGTGGATGGTGAAGCGTCTTCGTCCATGAATAATCTGGCTTTCATATATTGACAGCCAGGATATGATCGTCGTAGCTAGTCAACAATAGCAAGCTAGGCGGGTTCATGAAAACCAAATCACCAAACAAACTAGAGACCTCTGAATTATAAGACCAGCACTTAGCCACTGACCCAAAGGGGCAGATAATATAGTAAAATGCAGATTTTTACTCTCATTATATACTTAGTATGTATTAGTTTATTAACTTGAATATTTTTCTAGATCATACAAATTTAGGTAGGTTACGCAGCTCCTATTATTGACCTCAAACAGTAGAGAGCAAACATTATGTTCCGGTTTGCAAGGATGCTGTAGCTAGAGAGGTTAATGTGGATACCGAGACTTTATAAGATACGTCTCAAGGCGACGAGCACAGTGTGATGCTGTGTATACCAATCTGACTAGCGCCACGTTGTTACGGGTAAGCGTATCACTTACCGTCAAGTGACCTTCTCGCCCAAATCTTCTTTTCCTAATCTTCTTTTAACTACATCGTATAGAAGGCTAATATTCTAAAATAATAGTCTGTTTTTTAATTCGACCTCTTAGAGATCTTCATCATGTTTATATTTGTCAATATATTGATAACATTGTAATAAACCATAGAGATTAAGTATAACATATATAGTTAATGATATTTATTATTATTTAGTATTAAAACAAATAGCAGCTATAGTTTGTAACGTAATGGCAAGTCTATAGTAGTTTAATTTGAAGCAAATATTTAAGTTAAAATTATAGATGAAGCAAAATAAGAAATCAAAGAATTAACTTGTTTCTGCTTTTTTTTTGCGTTTGAATGAGTTAACTAATAAATTCAAATTTAGTAAAATATATATATGTTCTTAGCTGATCTAAACTTGGCAAAAGGAATATTCCTAAGAAATTTCAAGTCTATCTATATAAATATAAATACAATGAGCTCACGCCGGCCGCCAGGAACTTAACAGTACTTCTGAAGAATAATTTTTTCACGACTTAATAATATTATGTTTCAGTTTAAACAATCGCTGTTTTCTAAAGCTTCCATTTATTATAAAATAAAATAAAATTATGATAACAGTATTTACTAATAAATAATAAAAAAACTTACATCGATACATACTGGAATATATTTTGCTGTAGGTTATATATATATACAAAGCAGTTACCTCTTAAACTATTGTCTTTGTTTTTCTTCTCATGAAGATTGTATATTAAGAAGTATAAGAAGTAAATAATAATTTTTGTATAATATAATAATGTGTAATATTGAATAGTCATTAATGTTTAGTTTTTATTTTATTTGACGAACCGACCAAACGAGTACGACAATGTATCGCCTGTTAGGATGATATACACCACATTGATCTCATCGTCTTATAACACAAGAAGTTCTCGCTCAGATATTTATTCAAAATTTCGTATTTTTTTAGGTTTTAAAGAAAAACATATATTAGTACATCACGATATATATATTTATTATAATTTTATATAAGTCGACATTCAAATTTAGCTAGATAACTGCTTTAAAAATAAGTAGATATCTAGTTAACTATTTACTTAAGACATCGAGTACATTGCGTAACAACCCTATTACAGGAATAGTTTCATGAGTGAAACCTTGGTCGATCTTACTACTGCGTAATATACTTGATACAATACGATAATAAAACGTACTACAGTGTAATAGGTTTGAAAAGGTTTTTGAAACCGAAAATCTTAACATATATGTCGTAATAATATATATTTTTTTATTTACAGAAATACAATAAGCTTTTATATAGAAGTATAAAAATTAACTCTTTCACGCAATTATTTTAGGAGTCAACAAAGCAGTAAAGTTAGAACTAGAATAATTAAACAAATATGGTAAAAAGAACTAGTGTCTATTACTATTAGCATGCTCATTGCGATCAGATGGAGTCGCTGATCCTCTTCTTCCTCCAATAAATCATATCATATAACAGCATTGAAAATGTCTTTCTTCTAGTTTCTTAATGTGGGTGTTCGATAAATGGAGTCCGTACAGCTACCAGAACAACCGTGAGAAGTACAAAGACGACGAGGAAAAGAGGGAGTTCACGCTGAAGGAGTGTCTCTGGTTCTGTATGACGTCACTCACCCCGCAGGGCGGGGGCGAGGCGCCGAAAAACCTGTCCGGGCGGTTGCTGGCGGCCACGTGGTGGCTGTTCGGGTTAGTATTTCAAGGCAATACAAATTATTCAAATATTATTTCAAATATCGAGGCGACATTTGACATATTTTTTTCTTGGTCGTAGTTTAAAAACCTTAAGTCTTCTTATTTATGCTTATTAGGTTTCTTTAAAAAATCTGTCAAGTCATGGTGAGTTTAATATATAAATTATTAAGATATTCTGACAGTTCCTTGTGTTGCCATTAGTATGAGATAATGTTGCCTGTTAGAAATTAAACCAAAAAATTTTAATTATTATGTGAAGAGGAATAATTATACATAATTATTTTTATGAACCTTTTATTCGATTATTAATTTCAAATATTACAATATCTCTCCGTAATCAAATAAATGATAATTAAAATACTTTGGAGTTCATCAAGTCTACACTATATCAAGTCTACTGTAAACAGAAAATAAATAGATGTCAATAGAGCTATTTGTCTCTATCTATATATAGCTGGAAATCCATATATCTGTTTTTCTCTAAATATATGTAGATTTTAAGATTTTATTTGTTTTATACATATGTGGAATACATCTTATTAAATCATACATTTAAAAATATTGTTTATCGACTAGAAAGTAACAATTGGACGAAGGTTAATAATGATTTTAGTTTCATCATCATCGCTTCTTACACTGCGAACTTGGCCGCTTTTCTCACCGTGTCTCGTCTGGACACGCCCATCGAGTCCCTGGATGATCTCTCCAAGCAGTACAAGATACAATACGCGCCTCTGAACGGCTCCTCCGCCATGACGTACTTCGAGAGGATGGCTCATATAGAAGTGAGGTTTTACGAGTAAGTAATGATCTATTAATCATCCGTAACTATAGTGTGGCACGAAACGAAATCTTGCATAATTTTTTTTTTATTCCTACAGTTAAAGAACAGCTCCACATTCCCCCAACAGTACGCTTTACCTATAATAATGTTGGTGGTAGTAGGAGTCTGTTGCCGTAGACCGTGTATGTATAAACCACCGCAACTCCTATTTCTGCTGCCAAACGGACGTTACTGTGTTCCGATTTGAAGGATGTTGTAGCTAGTGAAATTATTGAGGTGACGATATTTAACACCTTACGTCTCTATCTGATAAGCACAATGTGGTGCTGTATATGTCATGGTATATGTATAATATCTTGAACAACTGTCCGTATTGGATTGGTGGTAAGAATAGCACTAAGCTAAGCCCTACTTGTCTTAGAAGGCTAATGACTGTTCTTCAACGAACTGGACAAAAGCGTAATCTCATGGTGACGGTTAAGGAACATAAAATCTCCTACCTCGGTAATGTACTCCGTCATCAGCGATATGATCTTCTTCAGTTAATTATAATAGGTAAAGTTTATGGAAAACGAAGGGTAGTGAGACGGAAAAAGTTATGGTTGAGGAATATCAGGGAATGGACTGGCATATCTGAGGCGTCGGAATTGTTCCGCCGAATTAGAGACAGAAAGGATTGTACCACGCTGATCGGCAACCTTGACTAGTTGGAGAGGCACTTTAAGAAGAAGAAAAAAGGGTTTAGGAGTTTAGCGGACTTTGAGAGTGGGGGTCCTTATCATTCAACAAGCGAACCTGTGGGGGACAGCGGATGGTTCACCGATGGTGCCCAGGAGGGTTAAGCCCCAGAGACGTCCTAACACAGAATGTAGAGGGGCATCGGTGCGTTCTGTAAGAGGTCTCCGAGCCCCTCCGAATACACCGATGCAGAGCACCGAGAGAGTTTTAGTGAGTAAAAATCTCACATAACCCTGACTTCTCCCCAGAAGGAGGAGATTTCGCAGATTTCCCCCCAAAACTAAAAGAAATAAAGGTAGTTATTCTTACTCACCTCTAAATGGCAGAAGTAACATCTCTACCAAAATTTTGAATGGTTACGTCTGATAGCTTCAGAGATCTCGTGAAGAGTCAATGAATCTCTGGTTATCTCATATGTATATAGATTACTTTTTACGATTATAATATGTTAATTAATATACATTTAATAATATATTAACAGCATTGTACAGAGGAGTTTTTCGTTTTTTAAATTGTCCTGTAGGAAATGGTAATTAGGTTAGGCTGGTATGAGCTACTATATGTCCTAACATATGAAACTATTACGTAAAATATTAATGGTTAATGTTATCTTCTAGTACGGCAAACACTATTATATGTATGATTTGCGATCTTCAAGTTTAGTATCGAAAAGACAAAGAATACAAAAACGACTAAGGTAGTACGTACTTTAGTTAATTTTAACTAGAGTGAATGTCGATTAGTTAAGTTCCCCAGTGAACAGTTCTTCGAGCAAATGTTAATAACACTAGAAAGTGTAGTCTTGTTAACTATACGGGTAATTATTTATACAGCTTCCTGGTGTACTGTAGAAAGGTAATTACGCGAAAAAAAACAAATGCTGGTAGCAAGACAGCTAGTTGATCGACTGAGGAGTTGTTTAGAGTTTCATTTTGTTCTTTTATATATAGTTTTGCGATAATAAATAAAGAAAATTATATCTTGATTAAAACTATTACTATCATCAAAAATATCGTCAATCCTCAGCGAAGGTAAAGGAAGAGTTATGCTGCATTGTTACCGGCTAAAACCTCATGGTATCCTCTTCTCTGAAACTATAGGATTGCTTCCGCACATTACTATGGTGGGAAGGTAAACCCTAAAAAGATCTAGAAAGTCTGTAAATTGATTAGCAACATAATACATTATTAGAGAAGGCATAAATTGCGAAAGGGGTTAAGAGTTTATCGATTTTACAAGAAAAAACGTTTTATTTTGAAAATTTTATGTAAAATTTCATAAATATTTCATAAACACAGAAAATTCGAAAAGACTACAAATAGAATGGAGCAGTTTCCCAGCTCAATGTTGCTCAGAAGGTTCACTTTGTAACATCTAAAAAATTCTCTTATCGGTCACGAACCATTTTATAGCGATAAGAGAATTAATAAAAGAGTTATATTTGACTTATGTATCACATGTTATCACTGTTTACTGTAATCATCACCAAACATGGAAATTGTTTCGAAAAACATGAATGTACTACTTAAGACTGAAGTGCATAGTTTCATGTAACCAAATCGTATACTACTTACAATGGAGGTACGGGTTCAGGACAATATTCAGATTAACTTTAACTTAACTCTAATACATATTGTTAGATATAAAAAAAAGTTACTTCAAGTGATAGTTCTATACATTATCTTTTGCGGGTAGAAAAAAAGTCATATTTATTCATAGAAAAGCGGTGTAGCTAATGAAATGGTAGTAAGGAGAGACAAGTTCTTATACACGTACTGAGCTGGATAAATGTTCCAAAATGAATAGCTTTTTGGTGGACTCGCCTTTTTTTTTTAATTTCACACTTACTGTCGCGTGAATAGAAGTATTTACCGTGTTTTCTATGTTTGTCTAAACTTGATCCTTTTTACAGGATTTGGAAGGAGATGAGCTTAAATGACAGCCTGAGCGACGTCGAGCGCGCAAAGCTCGCGGTGTGGGACTACCCCGTCAGCGACAAGTACAGCAAGATGTGGCAGGCTATGAAGGAGGCAGGCCTCCCCAACTCCGTCGAGGAAGCGATAGAGAGGGTGAGGGAGTCGAAGAGTTCGAGCGAAGGCTTCGCTTGGCTCGGAGACGCGACCGACGTAAGGTATCACGTGCTGACCAGCTGCGACCTGCAGATGGTCGGCGACGAGTTCTCGAGGAAGCCGTACGGGATCGCCGTGCAACAAGGATCGCCTCTGAAAGACCAGTTCAATAATGCGTAAGTAAGAGTCGACTATTTATCTACATCTATATAAAAAGGTAATATCCAGAGATTCATTTACTCATCACGAGATAACTGAAACTGAGGACTGTAAACACTCAAACGTTGGTAGAGATATCGGCTGATGATGATGATTGCTTCTGGTATTTAAAGGTCAGCTAAGGGTGATTTTACAAATTTCTTTCCTCGAAGAGATTTGCAGGGGTGCTGATAAAAGGAAATGGCCCAGGAGGCGGTGAATTACCGCTCAGTTTACTCGACATGATTAACGTGGAGGCGGGTAGTAGTGTAGATGTAGGAGTTGCTGGTGGTATCTACCTAGTGGATAAACAGTCTTCAATTTCTTCTTGTTGAAGAAAGTTGTTTTGTGTTAAATACACCTCCTGAAGGTTTTTACTGGTGATAGATCCTTGACGCCGGAGACCGTCTAGGTAGGTACCACCGCAGTTCCTACTTCTACCGCTAAATAGCAGTGTGCAAACATTACGTTGTTCCGGTTTGAAAGGTGCTCTAGCTAGGGAAGTTAATGGGGTAACGACACTCAACATCTTAAGTTTCAATCTTAACTAGCGCCATGCTGTTATCATCACTTGATAGAACAAGTAAACAGTTTACATATAAGATTTACTCAGGATAAAGACTTAGTCTTCTATATAGGTCAGTCTAAAAACCCAGTTAAATACTTGGTTACATCATAACCGGCTGCAGGAGTACCGCGCGACTCGAACCCGTATCCTATTATTTGAAACAGGTCCTAAATAGGTTACGGAGTCACCAAGGACACCGCGTTGAAACGCAAGCTGTTATAAAACTAGTTGAAAGATGATTTTTTTTAATAAAACGATACGATGAGTGGGAAGTTCACTTGATAGTTAGTGATACGTTTGTCCATAACATCGTGGTGCTAGTTAAGATTGAAACTTGAGATGTTGAGTCTCGTTACCCCAGTAATTACAATAGCCGCAACGTCTTTCAAACCGGAACACAGTAATATTTGGCGGCAGAAATAGGCGCTGCCGTGGTACCTACCTAGACGGTCTCCGACAATAATGACCTACTAGCAGTTAGCAAGCTGTCGATATATCTGGACGAGCATGTTTCATCATCCACGGCTTCATTGCAACTTAACACCATGTTAAGGTTGAAGAATAGTTCTTGTTGATGAAAAAAAAACTACAATAATGTTTGCACACTAATGCTTGTCGGCTGCAGCAGGAACTGCAGTGGTACCTAGATGGTCTTCGGCAACAGAGACCTACCACCAGTAAGCCTATTATATAGATGATACCTTGAATGTTTAACTGTCTCCGTGTCCTATGCGTTTGATCTTGTACCATGAAAGTCTCTGGTTCAATTCCAGAGCCACGAGTAAGGTTGCTTGTATGCTTTTTCACCTGAAGCAGCTTAACTAATCATCACACCGTCACAACAGCTTGATGAACAGACACACTAATATTAAACATGCGTAGTATTAATGGTTGTGTTCATTGCATTATAGAATCACTTAACCTCTTGTAGTTTTATATATAAAGGTAGTTTATTGCATTCCGTCCGTAATTATGTCATAATAGATTCATTTACAACATATATAATGAGTTACGGGAGGCTGTTTCCCAACAGTGGACTACCGCCAATTTATATTCGATGATATACAGAGCATTAATTTTAACTGCAAAATCTCCAGATGATGTATACACATAGGCCCACCTAAAAATGTTAAAAAAATTTTTTTCAAGGTTTTATATATAGATAATAATATTTTTTTTGTATGGCAATGGTTTTCATACTAGCAACAGTTTAATTTAATACCTTTATAATCTGTTGAAACAACGGATATGGACTTACGAGGTCATTTACACGTAAAGAACTCCGTGTACGTTCTAAAATCGTAAAGATATTGTTTGCATGACCTCTATCGGAAGTGTGCTTCCCGACAACGTTCAGGGTTCGATATCCGGGTTGCCGCTTATGTATTTACATATGTGAACATTCGAAGCAATTTTTCACTTTTATTAGACTTTTATGTTTTGTTTTCTATTGAAAAAAAAAATGCATTCTGATAATTATTTCATGTAATAAAGGTTGACTGATTGTTAAATATATACTATATAACCTTTTTGTATATGTGAACGCATCCAAAAGGGTTAATGTATTTATTTATGGTAATGAGAAGTAAAAACTCTTATTACAGAACACAAGATTTTCTTGTGACCTTCATGCTATTACACTTACTTTACCAAACTGACTGATCAGTACGACAATCACAACAAAATCGGGCAAGCTTAAGTCCAGCTGTGAATGTCTATGGGCTGATGATGATGAATTTAGAAAATAATTCACACTGACACTATCTTGATATATATTGATATATATATATATATACATACATATGCATATATAAACAAAGCGCCTGTTCGTTCGAAATAGCTTACATTCTCTGAATGAAATTTTGCTTACAATTTTCTACAGTATTAAAATAATTATATTTCAGTATTCTGCAACTCCTGAATAAACGTAAACTAGAGAAACTGAAGGAGAACTGGTGGAACGGCAACCCCAACGCGATGAAATGCGAGAAGCAAGACGACCAGTCGGACGGTATCTCCATACAGAACATTGGTGGTGTGTTCATCGTGATATTCATGGGCATCGGGCTGGCCTGCGTCACACTGGGAGTGGAATACTGGTGGTATAAGTGGCGGAAGCGACCGATCATTAGTGATGTTACACGGGTATGTAAGAATTATTTGTTTCTTTATACTTCTTTCTTTCTATCATAGCGTTCTTTATATCATAGTGATGTACCGGCATCATATAAATTTGTAATATTCTTAATCATCGTCAGTAATATAATGCAAAAGAAATTCACCAATACAGAATTTTTTTTATTTCAATTAAGCGACGAGGCCATGGTAAGTGATAAGCCCGCTCATAATAACGTGATGCTTGTCAGGATGATATAAACTGTACCATATTGCGCCTGTCGCCTTAGTCATAAGATGTTGAGTCTCGTTACCCCAGTAGTTACACAAACAACAACGCCCTTAAAACGGGAATACAATGATACGCTGTTGGCGGACATACCACCAGTATAATAGAACCAAATCAAATCTCAGTAATATACTTGACTATTTAGACGGTAACACTACGAGTTTAGGAGAATATTGTCTCGGTTATCAATTAGGTTTTTTTTATTTACATGTTATACTTGTTAGCTTGCGGTATTGAAGCTGCACGAGCTCGGTCCTAGTCCGGTTTTGCAGTTATCGGCCTTTTTAAAAGGTCGCCGATTGTAATAGCCTATCGAAAATAAGGAGCTTAGGAGACATTGTCATTGACATTGTCATATTGTGCTCTTAGAAGCATTGCACCGTCACCGTCATCGGAGCCGCCGGTTACCCACGCTCCAAGTACAAATAAAGTCGTGATCAGTTGTGACCTACATCCTTCCATACACTCTTACGTCCTCTTCGCGACGGTAATATATATAGTAGCTGTTCCTCGGTCACTTCGCTGGCCATAATATAAAATTACACCGCAAATGACTTTTTATAACAACCGTTACTATAGCAACGGCATAAATAATACGAAATGAAAATGATTATAAATATTAGAAATAAAAATGATGAAAGTGTCTATGAAATTAAAAAAATAAATGGTCTACAACCATCTACAAATCACACCGCGTTGTATGCTCATATTCCCATATCGATACGGTCACTAGTTTTCACGTGATTGACGAACGAAGGAACCCTAATTTTATTATGTATGTGTATATACATATAACATAGTTTTGTATACATTTATATATATTTCGTGTTAATTTTCAGGTTGAACCTGCTAAACTGGTGAGGAACAACACAGAGGCAGTAGTCGGGAAACCGGAAGGGCTCGCGTTCCGTTCCAGGGACTTGGCATTTGCAAACTTGAAGCGGAAATTTTAAATAGATTTTATCTTTGTATAGTGATGATGTTATTAGTTTTATTCGAATAATTCAGATCTGAAGCTAGTTCTTAATGTTACGAGTTTGAGTTATTTCCAAAAATAATACATTTCTTAGGCACGATATATGTAGCTAACTTATCAGCCGATAAACGTCCACTGCTGGACATAGGCCTTCCCCAAAGATTATCACCTTGACCGAGTAGGGTTTCATAGGAGGGGATTTTAGCCATTTCCCACTACGTTGGTCCAATACGGGTTGGTGGGAGCCAGAGCGTCGTTTATTGATTACCACCAGCAGATGAGGTTGGCTTGGATCCCATGAGCTGTGGGGGTTGTTGCTTATGTTCATATAAAAGTAGCTTCAGTGGTTAAGCACTCGGCTAATATCACGGAGGCCTATCGTTCGATTCCGTGGCCACACGTTGTCACGTTTGGATGATGTAAGGGTTTTAATTATAGTTTTTTTTTAATGTAATTAGCGACGAGATAGACCGGCACGTTCACCTGATGGTAAGTGATACGCCCGCGCATGACAAACGTGGCGTTAGTTAACATGGTATTCACAGTACCACATAGAGCTTGTCGCCTTGAGATCTAAGATGTTCAGCCTGGATAGCCCAGTGATTACACTAGCTAGAGCATCCTTCAAACAGGAACCCATTGCACAGTGTGTATTGTATTTATGTTGAATAAAAGACGTTTGTTATTATTTTGTAGTTTTAATAATCTTATAATACAATAACACAATAAAATTCTCATAAAAGTTAGCATAGATGACATTTAGATAACTAGAAAGAAAATAATGTACAATAATTTAACAAGATGTCCGACGCCATTGAGTGAAGCAAGAAGATCTCTTCTTGTTCCCATTGCTCACCCTCGATCTTCTTTCACTAGGAGAGAGCCATACCAAATCCACCGTGCTGTTCATTGTGGATTGATACATGTCACATGTACCCTCACGATATTTTCACGGAAGTCCCAGTTCAATGGGGACTGAATCCGCGCCTCTTCTTCACGGGCGGAACTATCACGGCGTCCGCCGTTGAGTATCAAATTGTATTTAACATTACAAAAAAAAAAAACAATCTGGTTCGTAGACCGTGGCAAGAGAATGTATCTAAATTATATAAAAAAAAGTATTTACACAAGTCGAAGATCTAAATAAATAATTATGCTCTATTTCATTTTGGTAGTGTTACAATTCTATTGTCTTCCCGTTGTGGTTTATGTTCTTCATGTTTTTGTTGCACAGCTCCAGCTCCAACCTCAGCCCGTCCACCTCAGCTTCAAGAGTACGCGACCTCTTAAACATCTGCACGTAGTTCAGCTGTAATTGCTTCTGGTATCTCAGCACCTTGTCCTTCTCCTCCGACCACTTCCTCCTCTCGCTGTTGAACTGCGCCTCCTTGCTCTCCAGCTCGCACTTGAGCCTGTCGAGCATGGCCACCGCGGGGCATGGGTCGCCGCACGCGTCCGGGAGTTCCCCGTTAAGCCTCTGTACCTCCGCGTCCTCCAGAGCGCTGTCACTGGAGTTCCAGTGGTACTCGTTCGTCTTGCACACTTCGTATATCCCCCTCATCGTCCTCCCGCACTCGATGCCTTCGTAGCCGCTCAACGACACGTCGGATAATTCCTGCCTCAGCTCTTTTAACTCAGTTTTAAGTCTTTCAATTTCGTTCTTGCTGCTCTCTTTAGTTTTGTTCATGTCCGCGGCGCTCTCCATCAGGTCGCTTGTCAGTCTGTCTACCTCCGTTTGGAGTCGGCTTACGGACTTCTCTTTTTCCTCTAGCTCCGAGCGCAACCTCATTATGTCCTTCTCCTTTTTGTCCAGCGCCTCTCTCAGCTGGCGGCAGTCCGCTTTCAGCGTGAGATACTCGTGACCCTTCGCTGTTTTTTCGTTCTGAAAACAGTAGAATAGAAATCATTTCAGCAGCTTTATTAGGAATGTGGTCAACGCACATCATATTATATTGATAATATCTCTGATCTTAACACAGTGGATTTTTAGAACTGCAGAACAAATTAAAGACATTTGCTGCAACACAGTTGCCAGGCGCCAACAAATTTAGGGATAGAAGAAGAAGAAGAAATTTACATAATAGTAAAGGAAGTTGAATAAAACCCTACTGATAATAAAGTATAAACGACAAGCTGTTGCCCGCCCGCTTTGATGGTCGCAACACACCCCCGTAACTGCCTTTAGGGAAAAATTTTTGTATAATGCATTGTTTGAACTCTAAAAGGCAGAAGCAATATCTCTATCATATTTTGAAAGTTCACATCTAATAGTTTTGTAGATCTCGCGATGAGTCTATAATTCTCTGGAATCCCCTGTATATAAGTAAAGCGCCTGTAGATTAAACATAGCATGATATATCAACATAGAATTTGCTATTGGATTAATCTTTTTGACAAAGACCATTTTTATTAAAAGCAAAATTTATCCTAAGTTTCCACCTCTCATTGTTCTTGAGTTCATCTGATCTCTTAGCTGTCGCACTAGGTTCTCCTATTAAGCTTGTGGTGTAGGTTTTGTAGCCAATATATTTTTATCTTTACAAATAAAATTTATAACGGGAACTCCAACAGCGTATACATAGATATAAGAGGTACACCTGATGGTAAGTAATACGCCCAATATCATCACATGGTGCTCGTCATAATGCTACAGAGTATGCTATATCGTTACTCCAGTAATTAATTAGATACGTCACTCCGTAAAAATGCAGTAATGTTTGCAAACTACTGCTTGGCGCCAGAAATAGGTACTGTGGTGATACCAAACTTTTCCCTTTTGTTTCGTTAGGGTGGGGACAGGAGGAAAATTACCTTCCTAAAAATATTTTTGCTTCTGGGTGGAAGACAAGATTATGTGGGATTTGTACCCACTAAAGCTCCCTCAATAGTCACTTTCAGTGCGTTCGGTTTACTCTAGAATCTCCTACGTGTGCCTGTACGGAAGGCACCTGCTCCTTTGCACTGTCTTCAAGGAAGAATACCTTGCTTTGTTAAGAGAAATGCAAGATAACCTTGCATTTGTTCTTTTCCTGGGGATTGCTTATCAAGCTATGAGGACCCATACGCCCATGACGTGTAACCACGTTAAGTCGCCTTCTACCAAGTCATACCTTCGTCCTATACTTAACAATCCGAGACTACAGGGCCAGCGGTGGTCCTTACCAATATGATCCCCGGCCACAAAGACTAACCTTATTGATGTACCATCAATACAACAGTGTATTGGCACTGTAAACATACCTGAGCCTCTTTCAATTGCGTCTTGAGCAGAGCGATCTCGCCGGCGCGCTGGCAGAGGCTCCACTCGGTGTCCTCGAGGCGCTGCCGGAGGAGGGCGCGGTCGCGGCGCACGCGCGCCAGCTCCGCATCGCGCTCGTCGCGGCGCCCGCTGTACCCCTGCAGCATCAGGGCGCGAGGGGCCCGCAAGCGCACCTCGTGACCGCGCACGCGCTCCGACGTACTGCACACAAACATAATTTTTTTACTTGTCCATGAGTTACTGGTGGTAGATCTCTATTGCCGGAGACCATCTAGATAGGTACCACCGCAGCAGCCTATTGCAGCCGACACGTAGTAATGTGAAAACATTGCTGTGTTCCGGTTTGAAGGGGGCTTTAGCTAGTATAATTACTGAGACTTAATAACTTATGTCTAAAGTCGAGCAGAATCTGGTGTAGTGTATATCGTCCTAATTAGCGTTAGGTGGTTACGAGCAGGCGTATCGCTTACCATCAGGTGAACGTAGTTTTCTTGTCACTTTGTATAATACAAAATATATTTATAAATTACACTGTATAGATTTTAGTAGTTACCTATAGTCATGCTGATCCCGCTCGAGCTCTGACACACCGGAGTCTGCGGGAGACGGAGCCGGCACAGGCTCCTTGCACTCGGCAGACAGACCCGAACTGGATTTTGTTCTGAAGGAAAAAATAAAAAACAAATTCAAAATCTAGTCATCAATCTAAGTAGTGCTACATTTGATGTGGCACTAACTTAGGTCTTATAAGATCTATTTATATTAGGACTTCCATCACATGAGGAGATGATAGTGCTGCTAGAAAAAAACAATTCAGATTTAAACACATTATTAGTACTGGTAGACGTAGTGTTGGGGCCTCCCACAAGGTGGACCGAAGATCTAGCGAGAATCTCAGGATCCCACTGGATGCGAGCAGCGCGAGTGCGATCGATGTGGAGATCTTTGGGGGAGGTGTATATCCAGCAAGTGGATCTTACCAGCTGTGTGATAGTATCCGAGTGATCAGGTTCGAAAAACCATCACCATATACACTATATTACAAGACGCAATTATAATTTTCTTTATAGTCTTAAAGTTTTGTACGAATACATCATCATCATCACCATCATCAGCTAATTGATGTCCACTGTTGATTGTATCCTTCCCACTCTCCCCAACCCTGAGACCGTCAGTCCACCTTGTGAGAAGTACGAGGGAATACTATAGGTAGTACTAAATCGACTGCCATTTCATGACCTTATCGAGTTATGATTTGTTATATTTAAAGTCAATGGTTCAGTAAGGTAAGTCCGTGCCTTCCGTGCCACGGCTGCTGGGCGAAAGGTGTTCAATGGTCTCCAACGTGAAGTCGAAAGAGCAGCGATAAATTTAGATGGTCGGTGCCGGTGGCGAATTTATATGGGCTAATTAGGAAAAGTAACTTAAAATCGGCTGAATCTCGGCCACCGCCGATTCGCGTACTACATTGCTAACGGTGCTGCACTAAATGCTAACTTGACGCTTAGGGCTGCCACAGTTTATCCGCCGACTCGCACTTTCATAACAGCCAATTAACGTCCCCACTGCTGGAGCACAGGCCTACTCTCAATATGAGGGCGATGGGCCATAGTCACCACGCGGGCCCAATGCCGATTGGTAACTTCACACACACCTTACTTAATAAATTCTAGTTCATGTGCAGGTTTCCTCGCGATGTTCTCCTTCACCGTTTGTATTTCGCTGTTGTTACTAAAGTTCATAAATGTACATAACTTACATATTAAAGTCATTGGTACATGCCGAGATTCGAACCCGCGACCTTCGGAATGAAGGCCGCATGCTGTAACCATTAGACCAGCGTAATATGTGAACTGACGGGAGGATCTGCTCAATAAGCGATTTGTTTATACCCATGTGACCTTAGGATGACATACAGTACACGTGATAGTAGCTTTAAAATACGAAATGTAAGTCTCGTTACCGCAGTAATTTCACTAGTCACAATACACATCCTTGTCCCACTAGTAGAAGGCGAGTCCCAGCAGTGGGAACATCGAATAAGCTGTATATGTTGTTTTGCGTCAAGTAAACTTTCTAAAGGCTTTTACTGATGATCTGCTGCTGTAAATCGTCTAGATAGCTATCTATATCCTATATCTGTAGCCAAACAGTATTGTGCGAATATTACTATGTTCCGGTTTGAAGGGCGTTGTAGCTAGTGTAATGAGACTTCTTATGCCTCAAAACGTTGAGCGTTAATTGTATTACAAAACACATTGCAGATATAATACATAATGATAATGTTTATATAAGTTAACTGTTTCAAATTCTCAGTTTTTTTTTTTTAATTAACCGACGAGACTAGCGGTACGTTCACCTGATGGTAAGTGAAACGGCTGCTGATAACAACGCAGCTCTAGTTATATATTACAACACATTAAGCTCGTCGCCTGAGACTTAAATCAGGTCTCGTTACCCTAGTAATTTTAATAGGTACACCACCCTTCAAACTGGAGTATAGTAATGTTTGCACGGTACTGTTTACGTAGACGGTCTCCGGCATCAGAGACCTACCACCATCATTCCGCTATTAGTTATATAATTTTCAGGTACTCCCAATGGGACCCCACGTACTCTAGTACGGGAAGGAGGGGTTGTTGGGAATATAAAACGCTGGTGGACAACCCTAGCGGCCGGTGAAACGCTGCCTCCGTTGACCTCTTATCTCGGGCCCGATGCGACACGCAGTGAATTTGTTTAAAAATCGCAATTGCACTGGAACGGTACAACGCGTTTCGAGTATTTTATTGCTTTGTTTACTGCACTTCCCTTTAAACTTGTCGCTTCTTAAATCCCTGGTTCGATTCCGAAGATTGCTTTTTCTTTATTCAAACAAGCAACGACACGAGCGGGTCGGCCAGGCGGTAAGAGATACGGCTGCCTGTAACAACGCGGTGTTAGCTATGATGATACTGTACCACATTGTACTCGTCGCCTGACACAAGATGTTGATAACTAGCTACAGCGCCCTTCAAACTGGAACATAGTAGTATTTGCTTATTGTTTGTTGGCTGCAGTAGAAGCTGCGGTGGTACCTACCTAGACGGTGTCCGGCAACAGAGACCTACCCCCAATATATATTAAGAAAATGAATAAGAAAAAATTCGTAGTGCTGTAAACCCTTTAGACGTATTATTCTTTATGTATTTTCTCCAAGTTTGTTCCTATGGCCTATGATTATGATGCGTGCCGTAATAGTCGCCTATGAAGAACCCGTCACAGTACAGAGCGCGTCTCGCTCCGTCGGCCGAGCGTGGAGCTGCATCTCCATACTATGCTCACAAGTTATTTTCTTAGATTACTTAAGGCACTTTTAAAACATTTTTTTCCAATCTGATGCAGAAGTTGCGAAAGCTATTTTCTTGACAACGATTCAACAACAAATATATATATATATATGTGTGTGTATATATATATATGTCTTAACATAGAATTAGATTTGATCTTTACTTGGAATTTGTCAAAAATGTTCCCGCCCATCGGCAGCCCGCCGCCCTTGGGATCTCTTTCCGTTATTAACACCCCCCAACTGTCCCTAGTGAAGAATCCTTTTTGAAATCCATTCTTAGCTGACCTCTATATTTATCATCATCATACGATAGACGTCCACAACTGGGCATAGACCTCCCGCATAGATTACCACGTAGGGGATTCATATGGCGGGATTTGAGCCATTTCTCACCACGCTGGCCCAATGCGGGTAGTGCCAGGACTTCTTTTGTTGATTAGCCCTGTGCACCACGAGCAGGTGAGGTTGGCTTGGGTGCCGTAAGTTGTTGTGCGAGACCCCTTCCACCCCGCGAGTGTTATTGTGCTTTATGCAAGACCCATATATTGCAGAAACGATATCTCTACCAATTTTTGAGTGTTTATGTCCAATACTTTCCTCGTGATGAGTCAATAAATCTCTGGACATCTATGTTTATATCGATTTTCTAAACATATAAAGGCTTTATTATTATTATAGTTAGTTTAGTAATATCAGAGATGCCTATAGGTTTAAAACCGTGTAAAGGTAAAAAATATGCTCCTAGAACATCAGCTTTTGTAGATATATGTCATACACCACACATGGCTAGCGTGGAGTATAGTAGTGACTCTTTCCTTGTAAGACAAGTCTCCACAGTCCCAATAGTGGGCTATTAATATACATACATATATGTGATATGTTCTTAGTGAGGTTATTTATACTTTCCGCTTTTGATGTATTTCCGGAAATTTGTGATACTGTTGCCGGTTATGCTCTAAATAATAATAATGTTAAGCGGTATTGTAAATATAACAATTAAAAAAAAATTGTAAATATAAAATATGTTTACGTCACGGTCGTATCACTTAACGGTTCGTTTGGCAGGAAAAGGAAAAAGAATAAGGTTTTGTTTTTTTTTTCAATTTTATATTAATGAATCTGCGTTAGTGTGCAGCGAAAAGAATCGCCTTGTATAACGCTGTACTTAAGCAATTGAAAGTTATCAAACAATCTTATAAACTGTAAACTAAGCTATGATGTATAATATACTGGTATATACATAATATACCGGTAGATATATACCGGTATATGTAAGCATAAAATAATAAATAATAAAATGTCTTTTCGCGTATAATATGTATAAAGTTGCAATAAAACCTCTTTGGTACCTATTTGTACTAGTCTAGTTTTCATGACATTAAAAACAGGTTACAATTAAAAAAAAATATTAGAAATAGATATGTGCCTATTCTCATTTGTTTTTCTTTCTCATATATATACTAACTGTTCCCCCATCTTTATTGGCAGTAATTTAAAATTATATTTAAAATTTGTCTGAAATATGATTTTCTATAGAAACCGCATGAGTAACACGAAACGAAAACGTTTATAAAAGTTAATTAGAAATATAATGATGAAGAATCTATGAATTGAAAAAAAAAACATAGCCTATAAACCACAATAGATTATTCCGCGTGTTAAGTGAAGTGAGTGAGTGAAGTTGTCGAAAGTGAGTTTTCACGTGATTGTCGAACAAATAAAACCCATTTTCATTATATATATAAGGACAACAACTGATATATATATATATATCAGTTATTATTCGTACAGTGAGAAGGAGAGATGTTACCCTCGAGGGTTGTTTAAAAACGTATACAGTTTTATATAGAATGGGAACAACGATTAAATAACTGGTTGGATATCAATTCTTGAGGACTGATGACCCTCGTTGGGAATGTAATGTATATTATATTATCGGTATAATAATTTCATAAAAAATAAAAAATGTCCCAACATAGTCCAGCCAATAAGAAGCTACATTTTCGGATTGACATACGCGTAAGGATAAGGTGCCAATAAAAACTTTATCTGGAATTGTTCCTTCAAAGTCGACTTTTATGACATCTTGAAATTAGAATGAAGGTAAGGATATTTTGATTTCTTTTTCACACAAATTTGTATAAAAACATGTAAAACTATATGAAGTCCATAAATTTACACACTTCGAAAAAGAGAGTGAGTGCTTTTAGTAATGTTAGGTGGTTGTTTTAATTGTGATGTTAGTCGACTAAATGGTTGTAGAATGTGTTTAAATTCTTTTATATTAAAAATAGTAGAAACACAAGTTTTTTTTTTTAATCGAAAGCGGAGATGGTTGGAATGTTATACATTGCTCCACATTGTGTTCGTCGCATTGAGACATAAGATGTTAGGTCTCGTTAGCGCAGTAATTACATACTAGCTACGGCGTCTTTCAAACCGGAACGAAGTAATGTTTAAACAATACTGTTAGTCGGTAGAAATAGCAATTGCGGTAGTACCAGATAGGTCTCCGGCAACAGAGACCTAAACATTAGTAAAGAATTTAATATCGAAATCTAGATTTATCATATATAGTGGTCTGCTTAAGTGCTAATAATGATCCGCCCCTTAATATCCCCCACTGATGGGATTCAATGTCATCTCCGCCTATTAAATAATAAATAATCTCAAGAAGCCTTGACTCAACCTATTTGCGCGTTGAAGCTGCAAGAATTTAGTTCTAAAACGTGTTGTAATACAAGAGAATTAGGTCATGTGCCATCAGCAGGGTGACCTTAATTACCTAACATCAGCCTTAGTTTTATTTAGACTATTGTCTGCAATACAGTCTACGAGATGTTAGTCTGTTACCTAAATTTTAGATCTACTCAAAGAAATAAAAAATAATACAGTTCGCCATTGCCAGAGACTGTCTAGTTACTTCACTCTTATTTCTGCCGATAAACAGTTTTGTGCATAGTGTTCCGGTTTGAAAGGCGCTGCAGCTAGTGATCGTTAAAGGTCGATGTCAATTTGAAGAAGACAGGTCATGATGTAGCTAGTGAAATAACCGAGGTAAAGTGATTTAACATATGTCTCAAGGCATCCAACACAAGGTCGTGTAGTGTATCATACTAACTAAATACATCGTTATCCGCTGGCGTATATCTCACCATCAGAGGAACTTCCTGTTCGTGTGAAAAAAAAATAACTAATAAGTTTTATGTTAAAATTTATATTTGTAAACTGTCAATCCGTTATAAATATAACATCCGTATAAATATTTTAAACGAAATCCATAAAGTTGAAATTTATGACGATCGTAAAGTGTTTGGCAAATATTTGGCCAATTTTTTTAATAAATATTTGGACAATTTTTTGGAAAATATTTGGCCAATTTTTTTGATAAATATTTGGACAGTTTTGTTTGGAAAATATTTGGACAAATTTTTGGGAAAATATTTGGCCCATTTTTTGGTAAATATTTGGTCAAACATGTTCCAATGTTCCGGCCAACTATTTGGCAGTGTTGCAACAATGTTCACGGTTAATATTTAATTATTGCGAATGTAGGCGAATGCAAATTAGCTGCGTGTGTGCATCGGTGCATATTTCCTGTCCATTTCGCAAGGATCCTATTGTAGCAGCATCCACGCTGATCACCACAAAGAGTTTGAAATACAACATTAATATTCAATCGGCCTGGTGGTATGGATTTTTTTTAATTGAACTTAAAACTTATTCCTATAATTTAAAGTTAGGTTCTGGGGTATGCTTAACTGTAGCGCAGGCGCTGCATTTTAGAGGTCTCTCGCAACGCACTGAGGAGTTTTTGGAAGAATTTTTGCTAAGGCTTGACCTTCCTCCAGAAGTAAATTAGGGTTTATTCGGACCTATATTTTTTTCTTCAATGAAGCGACGGCACGAGAGGGTCATTCACCTGATGAATAGTGATACGCCTGCTCATAACAACGTGGCTATAATTAAGATGGTATATACAACACTGCATTGCGCTCATCGCCATGAGACATATGTTGGCTCTCCTTGTTACCCCAGTAATTTCACCAGCTACAGCGCTCCTCACACCGGAACATAGTAATGTTGACTTGCTACCGTTTGGCGATAGAAATAGACGCTACGGCTGTATCTAATTAGACGGTCAACAGTGACTCACCACCCCCAATGAAATAATGTAAATCTGCCCCCATAACAGCAACGTTGTATTTCGGCTGCTACTATATCATAGCTCACCGTCCACTGTCGCGTTACCACTTAATTGAAACTGTAGTAAAGGTAATATGTTGTCACGCTTCGTTAGTGTGGTAACGTTACCGTCCGCACGACTCTGTCGTGGGTATTGAATTAATAATTTTCTTCAACATGCCTTCAGCGCGACGGTAACGTTACTGTCATTCTAATACGTTGAATATGAGAGCTGTATGTTACACGCTATACTTTCTATATACATTGCATGCTATTTTATATGTATATATTGCTTTCGTTGGCGTGCCTTGAAGTAGCCACTGATACCAATATTAGATTAAGTGGTTTAAGAATATCATCAACTGGTGGTAGGTATCTGTTGCCGGAGACCGTCTTTGTAGATACCACCGCAGTGCTTATTTCTGACGCCAAACAGTTCTGTGCAAACATTACTATGTTCCGGTTTGAAGGGTGCTGTAGCTAGTGTTATTACAGGGGTAACGATACTCGACATCTTATGTTTTTTGAGCGCAATGTGGGGCAATGTATACTATTCTATCTAGCGCCACGTTGTTATGAGCAGGCGTATCACGTACCATCAGGTGTGCGACTCGCTTGGTTCATGGTATCAGAGTATAAACAGAAGTTAACATTTTTTTTACTTCTCTCGCTAAGCAGTCCTGAAATTACTGGCCCAAAAGGCAAATGTGGAAAGTAGTGCAGTATAAATATCATGAGCTTTTGTTATGAACCAACCATTTGTTTACATTCGGGAACACATCCTTCAAGTTTCATCATTTTATGAAAAAGGAACATATCATTTAAGGACAATCCTCTACTTTTATTTGGCGATACGCTTACTCGTAAAAACCTGATACCAGATAGGATTCATATACACTGCATTACATTGTACTCGTCTTGAGCCATAGGATGTTAAGTTTCTTTACACTTCTAACTTCACTAGCCCTTGAAACCGGAAAACCATAACGTTTGCACTCTGCTGTTTATTGACTGCATTAGGAGCCGTGGTAGTACTTACCTGAACAGTCTCTGACAACACAGACCTTTTTTTTGTATCCGTAGCGGCAGAAATAGCCGCTACGATGGCACCTACGTAGACAGTCTTCAGTAATAGAAACCTTTTTCTTTGTTTCAGAGGGGAAGCTTCGAAAGATATCCTGGGGGCTCCTAGGGTAGGTCAGAGTTATGTGAGATTCTTACCCACTAAAACCCGGTGGTCTGCATCATTGCATTCGCAGAGGCCCCAGGATCTCTTACATAACGAACCGGAGCATAACCCTCCAAGGCACCATCGCCGAGCTACACGCCGTCCCGTGCAGGTTCGCTTTTTGAAAGATAAACGAGCGAAAAACTCCTAGACCCTTTTAAACGCCTTCTACGACAAGAAGAGCTAAGCTTAGTCCTATTCATACTAACCTGAGACTACAGGGCTTCTGGCAACAGAAACCTAACCTCCAGTATTTGTGTTTTTGTTCATCGGCCATATTCGATGAAGGCAATTAATTTCTAACAATACCTTTGCTGTAGACAATGGGAATGCAAGTCATTTTACTTACATACAATAAGTGTATGTGTTGAGCTTGATCATAAAAAAAATTACTGGTGGAAGGTCTATTACCATCAGCCCTGTAGTCTCGGGCTCAGTCCTGTAGAATCGGGATAGTAAGAATAGAACTAAGGTAAGTCCTACCTGTCGGAGGAGGCGACTAAAAGGGTCTAGGAGTTTTGCGGGCCTTCAGGGTGGTGGCCCCTTATCACTCAACAAGTGAACCTGCGTGGGACCGCCTATGGTTCAGCGATGGTGCCTAGGATGGTATGGCCCTTACTCAGAGACGTGCTAACACAAAATGTAGAGGGGCAACGGTGCGTTCTATAAGAGATCCCGGAGCCTCTCCGAAAGCACTGATGCAAACCATCAAGGAGGCTTTAGTAAGTAAAAATCTCACATAACCCTGACTTCCCCCCAGAAGTCTTCGAAGATTTCCCCTCCGAAACAAGGAAAAAAGGTCTCTATTACCGAAGCCCGTCTCGGTAAGTATCATCATAGCGGCTATTTCTGCCGCCAAACAGTAGTGTACGGACGGACATTATTGTGTTTCGGTTTGAAGGGCGTTGTAGTTAGTGTAATTAGTGAGGTAATGGGACTCATCATCTTATGTCTCAGGCAATAAGAGCAAAGTTGTTTACCATCAGGTGAACATCCGGTTTGTCTCGATGCTTAATTGAAATAATAACGAAGCACTTAAAATGGAAAAAAATATTCACACATCTGAAGTTAGCATTTAAACACTCACGCTTACGGAGTGGATGCTGTATGTTTTATTTGGCTTCCCGAAATAAATATCCCCCTGCCGTACGCCATATGTGAACGTACATCAGCGGTTCCCAAACTTTGGTACGCGTAACGAATAAATAAAAATTATAATGGCAATACTTGAGAAGTTACTGGTTGTAGGTCTCTGTTGCTGGAGACCGTCTAGGTAGGTACCACAGCAACGCCTGTTGCAGCCGACAAACAGTAGTGTGTGAACACTGCTGTATTTCGGTTTGAAGTGTGCTGTAGTTAGTGTAATTACTGGGGTAACGAGATTGCACATTTTATGCCTCAGGCAACAACCTTAATGTAGTATATATCATTTTAAATATCACCATGTTGTTATAGGTAGAAGTATAACTTACCATCACGTGAACGTCTCGCTCGTCTCTTCGTTTACAGTTAATGCGACGAGCACAATGTGGCGTAGTGTATATCATCCTAACTAGAACCAAGTTGTTATAGGTAGATGTATCAATTACCAGATTAATGTATCGCTCGTCTCGTCATTAAAAAAAATTTCAAAAGTTTGGAAAGCACTGACGTATATTAAAATCGAGCCTAAAATATGGGAGCCACTAACTCCCCTAATGTTAGTGCCCTTTAATCGACTGTTTACAATTCTCATTTTAATTATTTTCAATATTCGAATAGCAAGAGACGTGTTTATATAAGCAGCTCTCTTTATATTCCCACCACTGGGACTCGAGTAGTGATGTGGAAGATAAAGCAGTATTTTCCTAACGTCCTTCAAGGATGTTGATTTGATTTAAAAAAATTATTATCATACTATTGTTAGTGGTTTAAAGTTAGCTCTTTTACGTAATTAAGTCAATTAATTTCTACCCCCAGTAGTGGGAACAGAGGCTTCTCATACAAGAATACAGTCAAGACCTACTCTTTTTTTTGTGAGTTTTAAACTATTTTTAAAGTGTCTGTGTTAAACTTTTGCATCATAAAAGCTTGTTATATAACTAAATAACGATTATTATAATCTTCCTTGAGATGTTCCAGCAATGGACCAACGAGCTGATGATAATAATAATGAGCTTACAAACAGCTGGAACGTTTATAACACTAAGGGGTTATATAGTTTACTGGCTGTTCACTGTCCGCTTCCCTGGCCGTAACACCACCGCAGCCTCTTTTGGGAGTAATGATTTCTATAATCCTTTCTTCATTATCATCATCAGCCGATAGTCGTTCCCTGCTGGAAATAGGCCTGTCCCGAAGGTTTCCATATTGATCCGGTAGGGATTCATATAGGGTTTGGGCCATTTCTCATTATGCTAGCCCAATGCGGATTGGTGGGAGTCAGAGCCTCGTTTGTAGGTTATCAGAGTGCTCCACGAGCAAGTGAGGTTGGCTTTGGTCCCGTGAGTTGTGCGAGACCCCTCACAAATCCTTTTTTAGCTGACCTATACTCGGCCTCATGGTTCTAGAGAATTCGCGGTGTATCTCTACATTGATGGAAATCTCAAAAAGTTTAACACATTATCATCATCATCGTTATCAGCCTTGTTTATCCAATGCTGGATTTAGTCTTTCCCCAATGTCCTCCACCAAATGTGATCCTCAGCTTCTCGCATCCACCAACTTTTAACCGCCCTGATGATGTTGTCGGACCATCTGGAAGGAGAGCGTTCTACACTTCTGCGACCTGTACGCGGCCTCCACTCCAATACTTCTCCACCATCAACCCTTATACACATACACACATCATATATATATATATATATATAAGTATGTACACGGCACAGAATTTTTTACTATAACTCTATTTCACATCCCTTTGTCCTAATAATTCTTATAACACTTAATTAGCCCTCTAATTAAACTAGTTAAGAGTCTGATGGGGAGATAGGAAATGATTAATTCTCACACGTCGCCATATTGATAAATTCTTGGGAGTATAGTAATACTCATACATTCCATTCAACTCATCTCTATTCTTAAATGGATGTTTATTCGTGCTTTGACTGTAATGAAGTTTGTTCTTGTCGTTCAATGTTTTTTTTATTTTTGCCGTTTAAAATCTTTATTCGACACCTAAAATTAGGTTGCAATAGGCAGACTTAATACCTATCGGCATTATTTACTGCTCCACCTAGAAACGGAGGGGAAGCTGTGGTAGGTGAGGAGAGAACATCTTGAAACACAACTATAAATTAGTAAATACATATGTAAATGAATACATGCATACAAGTACATAAATATTTGAAAATATATAATCTAGTCATAACGGCCAAGATTATATCCTTTAAAAAAAAAATATCCTATCTCCATTCGTCTAAAAATTTCTCTGTTGTTGGAAACCGTCTACGTAGGTATCCCCGCAGCGACCTAAGTATTACTGTGTTCAGGTTTGAAGGGCGCTGTGACTAGTGAAATTATTGGGGTAACGAGATTTAAGATCTTGTCTCAAGGCGTCGAGGGCAATGTTGTGCTGTGTATATCGCCTTAACTAGCGCCACATTGTTATGGGCAAGCGCATCACTTACCATCAAGTGAACGTCTTGCTGGCCTCATCGCTTCGTCTTATATAAATAAAAAAATTGCTAATAACATATGTAGATTATTTTTCAATTATTTATTCTGAGCGAGAGAGGAGGAGAACCTTCAAAAGAGCGATGCGGTGCTCAAAACGGTGGACCAGCAGATCAGAGCAAAAATATTTAAAAATATTAATTTTGATTTTGTTTCAGGAACACTTTAAGTTTCCTTTTGTATTAATAATAATAAAAATAAAATAAATATAATAATATCAGCAGGACTACTGGGTTAAACTAGTGAAGTAAGCGACTGCAATATAATGAATGTTTTTGGCGTTATGAGTCATAGCCGTAAAGGGCGATGACCCCAAAATTAATCAAGATTTTTTAATCGACATAACGACGAGATGAGCGAGATGCTCAGGTAATTTATAAGCTTGCTGCAATGTGAAGGTAGTTAAGATGATATACACTACAACATGTTATGCTCGCTTCGTTACTATACTGATTTCACTAACTGCTGCTTTTGTACTGAAACACAGTAATGTTTGTATACTACTGTTTGATATTTTATAAAGATTACATTTTAGATTGAAATATTAATTAATTAATCTGAATAGACAGACCTAGATCTAGATAGATCACAGAAATGTGGTACTGTATCAAGCGTTGAATAGATCAACAAAGATCTGAAGTGTTCTTAGTATGCAATCTGGACTTCATCTCATATGAAGGAAGGAAGTGATATCATAGTCTATGTATTATATAAAACTTTATTTGGAAACAAAAAAAATTACAAAATGGCGGAGCTAATACGAAAGGGCATTCTCTCCCAGTCTACCGTAGGATTGAGTAGAGATATATACTATGGATGAAGTATCATGCGAGTACATAAAAAGGTGCTAAGTATCATCATCATCATCAACATCACCCGATAAACGTCCACAGCTGGACATAGGCTTCCCCAAACATCTCCAATGTGATGCAAGTCCTGCGCATAATATACCATAATAGATATATTGCACACAAACAATGTAAGAGAGATATAAATTTATTCTCAATATAATATGAGCTATTAATTATTAACTTAATTTACAACTTAAATGGGGGTTATTTAAGTTTAATGGTTTTATTCGAAACCTTACTCAATATTGATTAGATATAATCTTTTGAATATTCTCACTGTTAAGAGTAAGAGCCTTTTCTTTTAAGAATAGAGTCAAGCTTATCTGCGTTATATACTTGTGGTAGGTCTCTGTTGCTGAAGAGCGTCTACATACCGTAGCTTCTAGTCATGGTGTGAAGCAGTGGTGTCCAAATAATACTGTGTATACTGAAGGGTTTTGCAGCTAGTGAAATTATTGCAGTAACGAGGTTAAACATCATATGTATCAAGTTGAACATAAGATGGTGATGATCCCATCCCGTCTAGCGCCAGGTTGCTGCAAGTATAACAATTACCATCAAGTGAACGTCTCGCTCGTATCCTCGAATAAAAAAAATCCAGGGTGATGTTGGTCAAGCGCGGATCGGATGGATTCTTAGCTCATATCGATTGGAAGATGTCACTGGCGATATGTAACAGCGAAAGTGTAATATTCACTTACTTATGCATGTTTATAGATTGTTCGCTTCTTCTGTCAAACTTCACATCATCACTGAACGATCACAAGTAACGAACATATCACACCACAGGTCACACGAGGTCCGGTACAGTGCAATGGTAATACAAAGCCTCTCGCTCTCTCGTAGGGGAGCGCACGCGCAGCCCGCACGGCGTCCGTAACGTGTATGAATGTATTGGCGCGTGCCGCCGCTAAAATGACGCTTTTTGCCTTTTGTCATTAACACACTGTGCAACAGAGTAATATGTGATGCGTTGTAAAGAATAATATTTGTTATTATTGGTTACGTGACGTCACTGTACACATTCGTACTATTTCTCTTATTTCATTGAGTAATGATTATCGGATATTATAGTGATGTTTTTTTTTGCTTGACATCACTTACGGTTTTGTATATATTATACTGATTGTTCCTCGTCGGTTTCGCTGATCGCAGAACCTCTCGCAACTCTTTGTTCAAAGATAGAAAGAAAATAAAAAGATAGAAAAACAATATTTCTACCAAATTTAGTTCCAGAAATATTGTGATGAGTCTCTACGTAGGTGGAAATCTCTTCAATATTGAGTATAATACTTACCAGTACAGGAATTAAACAAGTCTATGTGATACAGAATCCATAATATTGATCTTCTCAAGTCCTACTTCGTAACACAATATGGTTGTTAAGCAAATTTTAAGTAGCTTCGTACTTTCACGAGTGGAATACTTCGATTACCATCAGATGAGTCTCCCTTTACGAATATAAAAGATAACAATTGATTGTCATAAATACAACGATATATGTATTGTTATTGGCGAGCAATGTTCACTGTTTTCTAGATCATACTCAACATTAAACAAAATGAAGGTAATATACATGAAAAATTCCCGCTTTTTTTACATTATAGTAATGTTTTAAGCATGATATAAATCTTCAAAATCATCATCATCAGCCGATAGACGTCCACTACTGGACATAAGCCTCTCCCAAAAATCTCCACGTCGTTTGGTACCCCGTTGGTCGTATCCAGTGGATTCCCGCGATTCTCAGCAAGATCGTCGGTACACTTTGTGGGGGCCTCCTAACGCTACGTCTACCGGTACGCAGGCGCCACTTGAGAACCTTACTGCTCCACTGGCCGTCGGTCCTTCGAGCAATGTGCCCTGCCCACTGCCACTAAAATCTCGCAATCTTTTGAGCTATGTCGGTGACCTTAGTTCTTTGACGAACCTTCACAATTCTGATTCGATCGCGCAGAGAAACTTCGAGCATAACTCTTTCCATTGCCCTCTGGGTGACTTTCAGCCTTTTTATAAGGCGTATAGTAGGGCCTTTTTATAAAGGCGATACTATCGTGATATAAATAGTGATAAATATTTTGACATTCTTTTTTGTAATTTTATTTCAGAATGCAGCATTTTACCGCCGCATCCGACTCCCAACTCATTCACAAATTGCTAAGGCGGCGCGCCGCAACACGCAAGGCGCGACTCGTTAATAATCTTAATTATACAGTTTAATGAAAAACAGTGTAGTGTACATACACATACACACATACACACACATACATACATTCATACATGCGAGAACATGACGCTTATTACTAATATTGTTTTATTTACTGGTGTTAGAGGTCTTTGTCGCCGGAGACCGTCTAGGTAAGTATGACCAAGGTGAGTACAAGGTAGTGCAGTGTATTCCATCTTAACTAGAGCCACGTTGTAATGGTTAAACCTGTAGCTTACCATCAGGTGAACGTCTCACTCGTCCCATCCCTTAGTAAAATAAAAAAAAGCTAGTACATAATAAAAATAAAATTTGCACGTGAGTCCATAAATTTTTCATTACCCACATTATGTGGGCGAGAATTACAAATTAAGATGAATAACTTTATACAGTCAAATAGTGACACTCTGATGCGGGTGTTAACTTTAATCGTGCTCAATTCATCTCACTACAACACGGTTTTTTTTTACTATCGAAGCAACGCCTCTAGCACCACGTTCACCTGATGGTAAGTGTCTGTTTATAATCCTACCAATCATGGTGGGTCTCCATTACTGGAGACCTACTAGGTAGGTACTAACACAGCTCCCATTGCAACCGACAAACAATAGATCTACATACTATTATATTACTGTATTCCGGTTTAAAGGGGGCTGTAGCTAGTGAAATTACGTCGGTAAGACTTAGCTATATGACCCAAAGCGATGAGCATAATGTGGTGCAGTGTATATCATAATATACGCTAACATTACCACCATCTAAATTTATACCACATTGTCTTCGGAATTAAACCAGGAAATCACTTTACAATGCAGTTAACCGCTGTGCCACCGGGGCTATGTTTGTCCGTTATATTATCCTTATCGGTTTATATCTCGTGTAAATATGAGATGATGGCATATTTATTTACGAATGTGTGTATTGGTAACATTGATAACGGTAAGGATTAACATACAAGTTTATCATCATTATCATCGATATTATCAGCTGACATGTCCACAGCTGGACATAAGCCTCTCTCAATGATCTATCTACACATCGATCGAGCCTGCGTTGCGCACATCCAGGTGCTTCTCGCCACCTTCGCCAAATCGTCGGTTATATATCGCGTAAATTTTTTTTAAGGAACGAGGCAAAAAGGTGGTAAATCTGATGTTAGGGATGCTCCTGCGTATAACAACGTTGAGGTGGTTAGGTTGTGCACACAGCATCATGTTATGCTCGTTGTTTTAAGATATTCCGTGTTGTCCGTCACTCAATTAGTTTCATTGGTTACAACGTCTTTCAAACCGGAACGCGGTAATGTTTGCACATTAACTGTGTTTTGGAGGCGGAGCTGTGATGGTCACTATTGAGTCTCCAGCAACAGAGACTTTTTTTGGTAAAGTAAGAAAAGTAGGAAGTAGTATAGAAGGGGTAGAGGGAAAAAAGATTGGAAGTATAATAGATGGAGTATAGAATATACTGCGATGTTTACACAATGTTACGTAATTTACATCATCAATATCAGCCGATAAACGCCCATAGCTGGACATAGGCTTCCCCCAAGGATCCCCACATCGATCGGTTCCGCGCTACCCGCATGTGACTATCACGCACTCAATATGACCTTCAGGGGTCGTTGTTTGTAAGGATTCATCTGGGGGATTTGGGTCATTTCCCACCACGCTGGCCCAATGCGGATTGGTGGGAGCTAGAGCCTCGTTTGTAGGCTAGCAGGGTGCACCACGAGTAGGTGAGGTTGGCTTTGGATGCCGTGAGTTGTTGTGCGGTATCCCTTACACACGTATTGTATATTGACAGCTAAGCTAAAAAAATCATACGTTCGTTAGTTGGTACTTAACCTTTCTTCAGAGATCATAATTATAACTTTGTCTTGGTATCATTGTAAAGTTTTTTTTTCACTTACACGATCGCAGAATGATGTCTCTGGTGTAGCGGCGCTGAGAGGGTGGCGGGTGGCAGTGCTGATAGAGACGCCGGTTGTGGGGACCCACACCAACGGGCTTCACGGACATCAGATGAACCTGATAGAATTTTCTTATGATCAGTATCGATTTAAAATATATAAAATTTTTGTAGTACATGATCAAGGATAACTAATTTTATGTATTATCTATATACATAGGATATATTTAGAGATTCATTGACTTTTTACGCTATCTCCGAAACTATTAGACTTAAACACTCAATTTTTTTTTGTATTATTGTCTTTGCTATTTAGAGGTCAGCTAAGAATGGATTTTACAAAATTCTTTCCCCAAATGGAGTTGAGGGAACAGCTAATTCTGTATTATATTCTGAATATTATTATAAGATAAGGTACACATTATTGTTACATATTTATGTAGCTCGTATATAAGTATGAGTATACCCACACTAGAAGGTAATTAAACATATCTAGACCTACAAAACATTAAAACATCCTCTATATATTGTTGAGTTGCGCACATATAAAATTTTACTACATATAATCTTATGATATATGACAAATTGAGAGTGCCGTTGTGTGTGAATATCGTATACTTATATGTAGCTTTTCGATCCTTATGATACAGATTTTGAAAGTCCAGTTTAAGAGAGAGTAAAATAATTTTGTTCATTTATTTTCTTTAATAAAAACTTTCATAGTCTTACGCGACTATTCCGAGACTCAGGTATCGATGATGAGCTATAACACTGAACCTTGTACTATGTTATAGATACTTTATAATGTAGTCGAATTTCAGTTACTAAATATGCGAGCGCTTTACTAACTCATCATTCTCATCATCAGCCGATAACGGTCCGCTATTGGACATAGGCCTCCACCAAAGATTCACACATCGATCGGTTATGAGCTGCTCGCATCGCCGGGCACCAGGGGTCGTCGTTGTAGGGGCTCATGTACGTGGAGGACTTGAGCCATTTCTTACCTCGCTGGCCCAATGCGGGTTGGTGGGAACCAGAGCCTCGTTTGTTGATTAGCAGGGTGCACCACAAGCAGGTGAAGTTGGCTAGGGCCCCGTGAGTTGTTGTGCGGGACCCCTTACACCCGCACTAGTCATCGGTACTTATTTATGACTATCGGTATTTACTTCTTTATAAGGCGATCAGTATATATAGAGTTTCTACCTAGTAATAAAGAACCAAAGTTTTATTTGCTGACGGTACTTACTTCCGTACAAGGTCATAAGCGAAGGCGGTCTGCTCGCGAGCACCGGTGTGGAGCCGTAGCGCTCCCCGCCGGCGGATAGTCGCCCACCGAGCGGCTTGAACGCTATGGGCCTGATCACCGACTTCCCCTGGACAAAGAAACAATATAATTTAATTTAACATTATATATAATAGTACTGAAGTACGTCTATATTGGTACACTACTTGTGTACGTCCGTTAACTGTAGTCGAAAATTACCAACTATTTTATTTCATCTCTGCAATACATACATACACGTTAAGTATATGCTACTTCTTAAAAACGAAAGATATTTATATGTTATATTAGGATAATTATTTTATACTTAAGTAGATTAAGTCGCGAACAAATTGAACCTAGTGAAGGTAGAGCTAAAATTATTTAATAATATATTATTTTAAGGAAAAATGTAGGTTGTTAAGACGTAGACACGAACAGATTTATTTGTTAACGCACTCAAGAGATGAACAATAAATGATAATAATTACAAAAAAAAAGTAAAAAAAAAAACATAAAAAGGGGTAAAATAAAAACATGGACAATTATGCTTTTTTTTACCATTCAAATGCTATGTTTTACAAAAAACTAAACTGATATGACAACTATTATATATTAATATTATGAATAACAAAAATTCTTAAGACTTCGTTATATAAGCAGACGCAATTTAAAATTAATTTATGTATATAAAGCGATCTCTTTGGTTACCCGGTTTTTTTTTCACTTGATTGATATTTAAATCTCCATTCGCTTTAGTGAATTTAAGCTAATAGTCATCTCGTTGTTATCTCGTGTGGGCCGTCACGGAATCGGCATTTCGTACGCAGCGGACGCGAAATGTCACTACGCAAAGGTCAATGTAGCTTTACGCCGTAAAGACGTGCACCCGCCGCCGGCTGCAGACACCTAATGCCGTTAATTAGTGCTGCCAACTGTACGCGCACGTATCGTGACAATATATCAATGTTGGCAAAACCTTTCTCGGAAGCGAAAAAGTTCAAAGTCCATTTGGTAGTGTGAAAATTTATCAATTAATTAAAATGATTATTGTAATTTTTTTTTTATTTCACTGCGTCTCGACGATTTCACCTGGTGGTAAGTGATACTCCTGCTCATAATATTACGGCGGTAATTAGTATGATATACACTCTGCACCACATCATGATCGACACTGATACATAATATATTTGATAGTGGTAGTGGTAGTAGAAACGAGACTTAATATCTTGTCTAAAGACGACGAGCGGAATGTGGTCTTATGAATACCATCATATCTAGCGCTAGGTTGTTATGGGCAGGCGTATCGCTTACCATCAGGTGAACGTACCGCTCGTATCGCCGCTCCTTAAGAAAAAAAAAGATGGCAAGTCTTATTAATCCAGTAATTTCACTAGTTACATTGCTGTTTAAGTTGGACGACAGAATATTTGGACACTGTTGTTTAACGGTAGAAATAGTCGCTGCGGTGGTACTTACCTAAACGGTCTCCGGGAACAGAAACACAGTACAAGATAAAAAAAAAACAAATATTATATCTAAGAACTTTTCTAATTATTGTCTATGAATCTCTTCCTGCTTCTATAAATTGAATAGTTCAATATTTTTAAATTAAAACGAAATTCTTATTTTTTGCAGCGATCTTGGGAAAGTTCATAACAATGGCAACACTGTTAGTAATGCCAGATTAAGCCGGATAAAAAGCCGACATACGGTACAGTAGCTACGTGTGTTGCCGAATCGTTTTAATATATTTCCCGATAAAAAGTAATGTTAAACCTACGGATACGCCTCGTGCGACTTCTTTATTGAAATTGGGAAGTAATTTTTAACCAAAGCGCTTTTAAACGTTTGCGAATTACTCGAAAGTTTCCGAAATAATTTAAAGTACAAACATAGTTTTTTTTTCTGACGATTTCGTTTAAATTTAAATATTCTTTACTCTGTTTTTTGTTATCGGAGAGGAAATCTTTTACAGATATCTGACTTTACGGGCGAGGACAAGGTTATGTTATTCCTACCTACTAAGAACCTACTGGCACTACTCTCCTCAGCACCTTCACTAGGCTACGACATGGACGAAACCACCTCGTCTTGTTGTCCACTCCGAGCTCGCTGAGTAGGTAATGAAAGCTCCCACCTTTAAAGCCAACGAACTCGAAAGCCTTTGTAGTCGCCTTGCACGACAGGCAGGGCTTACCTTAGTTCTATTCTTATCATCCTGCGAATTCAGGGCAAAAGTGTATTTACTCCAATAATTCGAATAACTTAAGTTACTACTTTTTTGTTTCGTTGAATCTTCGAAAGATACCGTGCTTTTGAGAAGTCACGATTATGTGAGATTCTTACTCACTAAAACCCCCTCGGTAGTCTGCATCAATGCATTCGGAGAGCCTTCGGGGTTTCCTATGGAATTACTTGGTACCATCGCTGAGCCATACGCTGTCCCACGCAGGTTCGCTTTTTGAGCGATAAGGGCGCCCACCCAGAAAGCTCTCGAAATTCCTAGTCCCTTTTAGTCGCCTTCTACGACAGGTAAGGCTGAGGTTAGTGCTACTTTGCGACAGAAACACTATTAATGTCGATTTAGACAGTATCCGGCAAAAAGAGATATATTTCCTGTAACTATGCCAATGGAAGGAACGTAGGTTAGTTATCAGTAATAGACCAGTAGTAACCGTTTCCCGCTGAGAAACTAAACTGGATGTGTAGTAAAATACAACATACTAAGGAGCGGTAAAATGTTGCGATAAATGTGTTGCAATAGGAAGCGGCGCATTTACAACTTGATTTTATCTTTCTGATGCATACTTAATTTTACCTTGTAAGTTATTTGAACATAACATATAATGAATGAGGTCTATAATCAATCATGCAATATTACATTAACTAAAATATGCAAGGAATTTTAAAGAAGTGTTACAACATCATTGTTAACAAATAGTTACATCATCATCATTATCAGCCTTTGTTTATCCACTACGGAATATAACTCTTCCCCAATGTCTTCCAACAAACGCGATCCTCAGCTTCTCGCATCCCCTCACTTCCGACCGGTCTGATGATGTCGTCGGTCCATCTGGAGGGCGTCCTACACTTCTGCGACATGTACGCGGCCTCCACTCCAAGACTTTCCTCCCACGTTGGCCGTCAATGACACGACAGACATGGGCGGCCCACTGCCACTTCAGCTTGCAGATTTTGAGAGCAAAGAAGTAAATACAGCATTCACTGATTATACTTACTATATACGGATAAGATAGGATATGATAAACAATAAAAAGTAAATGTAGCCATAAAGTAGTAAATATACGTAGTTTAAAAGGGTCCCTGGTTGGGCTTTGAAGGGATTATATCTGGGCCCTCTTCTTAATAATTTTCAATGGTTACATTAATGATAAAATATGCAAAGATCTTGAAGTCTATGGTAATTTCTATTGTAGATGGTTAAGATTCGATTCGAGTCGCTTTATACTGATAAAGGGTCCACTGGGACGACGGCGACCTTCGATTAAAAAATTAGTATAATAGTAAATAAAAAAAAAATACGGAAAAATCTCGTTATTGATTTTTTTTGGTCGATAAAGCGATGAGATCGTAGACAGTCACCTGATAGTAAGTGATACGCGTGCCCATAACAACGTGGCGCTTGTTAGGATGGTATACACTATGGTATATTATGTTAAGACATTAGACAATCTAAGATCATCATCACCGTTATCATCAGGCAATAGACTAATCTAAGATATAGGATGTTAAGTCTTGTTACCTCAGTAATATCACTAGATACAGCGCCCTCAAAACCGAAACACTGATCTTTTGCACACTACTGCATCAACAGAACTGAGAGTTGTGCTGATACTTAGATGGTTTCCAGCAATAGAGATTTACCACCAGTATTTTATTATTAAATAGATGATATTTCATTGTTAATATAATAGATGTTATTTACATATATAAATAATAAAATTGACATTTAGCGATCCGATATGAAATGGTATACATTTATGTTGAAATATTTGGTTGTTTTGATAATATAAATGCCAGGAGATCGTGACTGATCGTTGCTCGTTAAAATCATTTTAAGTTGTAACCAGCAAGTAGTCTACTATTTATGTCATGAGCTAAAAGGATGCGTTTGCTCGCAAAAACTTGCAAAACCTTATACAGCCGTCCACGTTGAAGGCAAACGGCAATAGTTTTTATTGTTGAATTCCTTCACGGCTTGAGTGAAAATCGATATTTGCGTACCGATTGAGATATGCCTAGAACGATATAATTGGGGAGTGTTGCCGTTCATCATTATCATCCGATAGAACCATTACTATTTTTTGTCATTAATTAACTATTATAATAAAATTATAATTTTTTCGTATCGAATAATTCGTAACGCGAATTGGAGATGATATCGGATAGGGGATTATTTACATTTTAAAAGATGCTGTATTCATTTACTTTAATAATACAAGGCAATTAATTTGTTTATAACGATACAGAATATCCGATTAATTATCGTACGATGTGGGAACCTACCGGGAATTTAGCCTCGAAGAAACTACCACAACAATATGGTAGATGACTGTGGTGACTATCGTCAGACACAAGGTATACAATTTCAGAGGACATTAGAAACGTTTATAAATGTAAAGTATATTATAATTAGGAATCGAATTTTATTTAAATATCATGAAAACATTTTTTTTTATTTAGCGAAGCGACGAGACGAGCTTTACGACCACATGTAGTTAATTTGATACGCCTACCCTTAACATGGTGGCTCTAGTAAGAATGGTAAACGCAACACCTTATTTTGCTTGTCGCCTTGAGACATAAGATGTGAAATCTCGTTACCCCAGTAATTTTACTAGCTACAGTGCCCTTTGAACCGGAACAAAGTAATGTATTCAGTCTACTGTTTAGCGGCTAAAATAGGACTTACCTAGATGGTTTATCCCGTGATCAATGGATCAGTAAGTAAACTATTTTCGTGGATATGTGAAATCCACTATTTTCCAATGTGATGAATAGAAGCTTTTTCTCTTTCCTTGAAATGAATTCCATGAGTTCTAGTATTGGGTTCTGTTTATATATATCGAATATACTGCATTGGAGATACTGTCTGTTTTATATATATCGATTACAATATTATATCTTCCATATATATATAAAAGATTTTCCTCCTATGTAGAAACTCATCATAATATCTCTTTTAACCATAAGGCCTGGAGACTTGAAATTAGGTAGAAATATTACTTTGGCTAAATATAGGTCACATAAGAATGGATTTTACAAAATTTCTTCTTCCAAGGGAGTTGCAAGGTGTTACGTCCAAAGCGTGGAACAGCTAGTATCATTAATAAATGTTGGATTTGTAAACAGTAGGCAAGTGTTCTGTCATATCGTAACTCTGCCATATGTTACTTTAATATATCATGAAGTTGAAGTAGTAAATATCGGACAGCGGGTATTCGTATCACATATCAACCAGAAACAATCCACGGGCGGTCTTTTACTGCGGAATTTATTATTCTAACAAAAAAAAAAATACCACGACCCCACCTACTTCGGTGTTACTTTAACCTGAATTCGTAAATAACGGAAAGTTAAAATAAGGTAGAGTTGTGAGTAAATAAAGTTATAAGTTAACAGGCGCTGCACAGGACAGGATTGCTTAGTGCCTCAATCGTATCGTATTGTTCTCTTTGTTACAATAAACAAATATATAAATAAATAATATTTATTTATTCATTGAACAACAGAAAGATCGTGTTTTGTAGAATACGTTACAAGATACCTATGTCCAGCAGTGGACGTCCGTCGGATGAGATGATGATGGTGTAGTTGAAATATCAGCAGATTTATTGAGAGTATCGATTTGGTGCGTTTGTGTTCTGATGTTAAATATTGATAATGTTATAATCGATTATAAATTATTAAATTTTACATTATTCTCTTTTTTATTTAATAATGCGATGAGACGAGCGAAACGTTGACCTGATGGTAAATGAAGCGCTAGTTAGGATGATATATACAGCACCACGTTGTGCCTTTCGCGTTGAGACTAAAGATGTAGCGTCGTTACCCCAGTAATTTCATTAGCTACAACTCCCTTTAAACTGGAATACAGTAATATTTGCACACTATTGTCTGACGACGGAAATAAGAAGCCACGGTGTTACCAGCAAGTAGTTTAAATCTAGCTTAAAAAAGGATCATCTTCAAGTGTCCATTTATAATTTTCATTTTCTAATAATAATACTTAATAGAGGTTCTTCAAACTCTACCACCACGTAGTTCCAGTATCGAACCAGAGACCTCCATGTGAGGCAAGCGCTTAACCGCCGCGTCATCGCAGTCGTTCTAAGTTAGAATCGAGTTCATTAAGAGTATCACTTTAAATATACATAGAACGATTTGTTAGCGAGATTCTTAGTGTCAGTGCGGCTAAGATCATTAGCACGAGGGCAAGTTATTATACCTGATCAGCTGATTTACATAAACTTGGAACGGTAAAAAGCGATCGGGCCTTATATGCAATGTTACTTACTAAACGGTAAGTATATCGCATATAAGCAGTAAAAAGTAAGTGCGCTACATAATATTAATACATTAATGGTTACTGGAGTAATTATTACTTATAATAACCTCAATTATTTCAATATTAAGGTATCTAAGTAATATGTATCACCGTCCTTTTGACCGTCGAACCATAGACATACATGTCTTTGTTGTTAATATTCCGCTCATTGGGCCAGGGTTTCGTTTATATCACAATGTGAACGGCGAAAGGGTGGAACAGTCTAGCAGCGTCAGAGTTTTCAGGTGTCATGTGGGAAGTTTTAAGAGAAGAGTAAATAGGCTTCTTCTGGACCAGCGGTCGTCAAACTTTTTCACGTCACGGACCAGTAAATTTACAATTTACATCCCGCGGACCATTAGTATGATTTTTTAAGTGTTAAACAAATTTATTAATAATAAATGTGATATAGAAAAATATAAAATTTATTTATTTAATAACATGAAACTATTAATTGTAACCAAATTATGAAAGCTGTAGTTCTTATAAATAAAGCTTTAATAACTTATTAATAAAACATTAAATATGTTTCAATGCATTTACGTTTCGTGAACCATCACTTTGACAACCACTGTTCTAGACTACTGCACTTTACCATTTATACTACATATTCGCTATCAGGTGGGATCGTAATCAAGCAATAGTAACATATAAACAAGTGATCGAGTGGTCAAGCTATCTCCAACATTAATAACAACAAAGGGAGTTCTTTGTTTATAATCGTCTCAAACGACCGTCAGCATCAGACGGGCGATCGTGCGAGAAGCAATTGAATATCTAGTGGTCGTCCAAGCTTGACAGACTGTCAACTTGTACACAGGAACTATCACTGGCAAAAAGTGTTATTGAGTTTTTCTACACAATATATATTTTTATAATATCAGTGCAATTTAAGAGTAAAATCGTTTAATCCCTTTAGATATTAAAACCTCGGAAGATCCGGACGAATTTTATTAATACATGATTTTTCTATTAAAACAGTTATCCTAGATGGCGCTGAGCGTATTTTAAAACGTGGTATCGCTTGCTTATAGCAACAGATTAACTATGTTTTTTAGATTGTGCTTTTACACTATAAAATCGGGAAATTATCCGCGATAAGGTGGTTTAATTAATAGACTCATAACGGCAACATCTAGGTAGCCAGACAGAAGTAACCAACCTAGGAAATACTGGTCAGATACCCACGTAGATAATGGTGGGGCATTCTTGCCGGGGATTGTCTAGATATATACCACTGCAATTACCATTTTTACCAAGAAAATTTAGTGTGCAAACATTATTGTATTCCAGTTTGAAGTGCGCTATAGTTATTGAAATTCCTGATGTAAAGAGACATAACATCATATGTCTCAAGGCAAATGTTTGTAGAGTTTGAATGGTAGTATAGTTTTTCTATTTCGAGATAGCCTCACTACTCACTCTCTACACCCAGTTTCATACAGTCGCCATATTAACATAACTATGCTCCTGCTGTCAACATATGTGGAGATATAATCTCATCAAGTACTGTTCTCTAACAGCGTTATTGTTTCTTAACACCATGTGAAATTGTGTCCGTTAGGTCATCGTCTAGACTCATATATATTTTTTTAATATTTATGGGCATATTGAAGATGATATTATATTATATTTGTATCGTTTGTGAATATATAATATATATAATGCAATTTGCAAAATTACTTCTCCCCTATTAAGCCGTTCAATAATTATGTACTCCTACTTGTAAAGGTACGGGTGGATTTATGCGCGTTCCGTGACAAGGCCTCGCTGAGAGCCGGCAACGAGATGATCGTTTGTATATACGACCAATTCATAAGCGACAGCGTATTTGAATAAAAACATATATATATATATATATATAACATTTTCTTACCATCATCATTGGCGGATAGATAGAGAAAACTTTTCAGCTAATAATTACAAATCATTTCTTCTGGTGTCTAGCACAAGCAAGTTTTTCTAGAATTCTGCTCACCAGGATAAGTCTTAGGTACTAATAAAGAGATCCTCTTTGTGGATGTACGTAAAATGTAACTTAGTCTCTGCTAAACCTTAGATAAGATTTCGATAGAATGCCATTTAGTACTTAAGTCGTATTATGTAAAAGTATTATATGTATAAAATGCTTTATTCCAAAAAATATATATATTACTTTAATAATTGAGTAACAGTTAAACTTTCGTAGATCATCGCCACCACTTTTCGGTGATAGGTCTCTGTTGCTAGGGATTGTCTAGGTAGGTAACTCCCTAACTCTTACATCTGCAGCCTAACGGCACCGTGCAAACGTTACTGTGTTCCGGTCTCAAAGGCCTTGTAGTTAGTGAAATGATTGGAATAACAAATTTTAACATCTTATATCTATTGTCGACGAGCACTATGTATAAATTGTACACTGGACGTGTAAACTTTATAATAGGGGCAAGCGTATCACTTACCATCAGGTAAACGTCTCGCTTGTCACGTCGCTTCGTAAAAAAAAAAAAAAATCCGCCTTTGACTTGAATCAACGTGTAACTGTTTGTATCATTGCCACGCGGAACTGATAGTAACGTCTATGTTTATCTACAGGGAGCCCTGGACAATTGTACGAGATGCGTCCAATTCCACTGCAACAGGAAATTCAATGCGGGTAGCGCAGGATGTGTATGTAATGCGAGCTGAACAGGTTTATCAATTGATGTGTTAGATTAAATATTTATTAAGTTATAATTGCTTACATTTCTACTTTTTTCATGGATACCATACTTCTTTTCTTCATATGGGTAGTAGTTGACATTTCCGATTCTTTCTTCCAAGTTATTGTGCTTTACCACCAAAATTATTGCAGTATCCTAAAATGTACACTGGTGATAGGTATCTGTTGCCGGAGACCGTCTTGGTATGTACCACCGCTGCACCTACTTCTGCAGCTAAAAAATAGTGGTCTAGCTAGTGTAGTTACTGGGGTAATGAGACCCAACATTTTGTCTCAAGCGACGAGAGCAATGTGGTGTTACGTATACCATACTTTTTTTTTTCAATTCGGAGGGAAATATTGGAAAGATACCCTGCTTCTGGCGGTAAGTAAGGGATATGTGAGATTCTTATTCACTGAAACCCTCTCGGTGGTCTGCATTGGTGCATTCGATCATGCCCAGGATCTCTTAAAGAACGCATCGGTGCCCCTCTACATTTTGTGTTACACGTCTCTGAGGACGAGCCTAAACCTCCTAGACACCATTGCTGAGCCACGCAGGTTCGCTTGTTAAGCGATAAGGGCCCCGACCCTCAAGGCCCGCGAAACTCCAAGACCCTTTTAGTCGTCTTCTACGACAGGCAGAGCTTACCTCAGTCCTATTCTTACTAGCCCGACTACAGAGCTGGTGTATACCATCCTAATTATCGATGCGTTGTTATGAGCAGGCGTACCATTTATGATCCAGGTGAACGACCCACTCGCTTCGTCGCTTCATCAAATATAAAAAAAAAAAATTATGAATTTTTATAACAATGTAGTAAAGAAAAACTAAAATGCATTTGTTCTGTAAAGTGCGTTTTGCATTCAACGGAAGTGCATCGGACATTCCAAGGATACGTTAAGTGAATGCAAGTAAGCATTGAGCGCGTACAGTTTTAACATGCTTAGTTACGTCCCATGTTTAATGCATTTAAGTTAATAGTGAACTGAATTTTTATGTCCCTGTAAACGTGTCTGTAAATCCTATTTTAGTGCGATCATCGTATCATGAAATAATCGTTTCAGCTTATTGATGTATACAGCTGAACAAAGTCCTCCTGGTTTATATGGTACAAAGCCCTTGCAATAGAGCTAGGCAATAGAAATTTACTACTAGTGAGAGTTCATACAAATTACAAAGATTTAAGAAATTAATAGTATAGGATAAACTGATTTAACCGTACCGGTAGACGTAGTGTTAGAAGGCCTTCCACAAGGTGGACCGATGGTCTGGTGAGAATCGCGAGAACCCACTAGATGCGAGCAACGCTGGACCGATCGATGTGGAGATCTTTGCGGGAGGCCTGTCCAGCAGTGGACGTCTATCGGCTGATGATAAAACTGATTTAATATTATACATTAATAATTTCTACATATTAATTATCTGATTTTTTATTTATGTTTTTATTTCTAATGACGTTGTAGCTGGAGAAATTACTGCAGTAACGAGGTTAAACATCTTGTATAAGACGACGAGCACAATGTTGTGCAGTATGTATTGTAGTAACTGTTATCGCATTGTTATAGACAGGCTTATTATTTATCGCAAGATGCATTGCATGCTATGTGAACAGTTAATTATTATGAACATAATAATATGCATATGCAATAGTGCTTAATAAAGCGATGAATGCACCGCACGGCGCATCGCATTAAACCAAGTCCACCACGGGCCATAGAAACAGGTAATAGGTAATGGCGTCTAATAACAACCACCGAGGTTCCGTATAATAAATCATAGAGCCACCCATCGCGGTGCGGCGATGTGGGTCGGCCGCGGTTCCGTACAGATGGTGAACGCCGAGATCGATGTACGGATAACCAGCAGACCACCCTTGTAACACTTTCACACAAACATACAAACACAGAAACATACATAGCAACTATAAATCTCTCTTTCTCCCGTTTTAAGAATTGTTTTGAAGCTTAAACTAACTTTAAGTTTAAGATTTCAAAGCTTATAAATATCTTAATCATATATTGTCTTACGAACTGTTATGATAGACAAAGGCTTTGTTTAACGTTCTTCTTTAAACGACGAGGCGAGCGAGACATTCACCTGATGGTAAGTGATACGCCCGCCCATATCAACGTGGCGTTTATCTAACTTTTTTTTTGAAAGAAATGCCATAAAAATTAAATTCTAGTTTTCAGTCTGTAGGAATCAAGATATCTATGAGAGAGAAACTATTGGTTTCTATTTTTTTGTTTTATGGAGTGACGAGATGAGTCCGCCGATAACATCGTTGTGCCAGTAAGGATGATATACACAGCATCACATTGTGCTCGTCGCTTTGAAACGCAATATGTTAGGTCCCGTTTAGTCAGTAATTTCAATAGGTACAGTGTCCTTCAAACCGGAACACTGCGATGGTACCTCCTAACACGATCTGTGGCAACAGAAATCTACTAGGAACCGTTTGACCCGAACCGAACAATTCGAACCATATTAAATAAAGTCTTGAAGTTCACGTAAAGGTCTTGGATTTTTTTTTCCTCGACCTGTTATCTCTTCTTTTTCGTAACTCAACATATTTACCAAAATAATAAACAACGAAAACACTTTATAATTAATATTTGAAAACAACATCTCAATACAGCTTTCGGAGTCAATTATCAAAAACGTTTTAGATCTGCACACCACCTCGGGCAGTCTCCCACGTCCAGTTCCACCACGCACACGCACGCATTGAATCCTCCGCGCCCTAAATAATGCCAAAGGACAGTGAAACATTTTGAAAACGCCAACGGCTGTATCCCAGGACCCTCGTTTCTCAGTACCTTAAACGGAATTATGAGTAATTTCAATTTAATTACGCACGCTAAGCTCTGACATCGTGCGCGGAATGATTTGTATGGAGTCGTCATCTCGTTTACTCCACATCAGATCTATACGAACATTTTACATACATACATATATATCACACCTCGTTCCCACGTGGGGCAGGCAGAGACCACCTCTCTCCACTTGCCACGATCCTGGCACACCTGTCTCTCTTCCTCCACTTTCATGAGCATCTTCATGCATGCAGCGTGGTGAAAATGGCCCATATCTCCCCCCGCCATATGAATCCCTATAAACTCGGAGTTCTATGGACGAAGCCTGTCTTGCAGTGGACGTCAATCGGTTGCTGATGATGATGATAACAGCATTGATATGTGTCGATTATAAACTTATGAGACCTTGACTGAACCGAGAACACATCTCCACTTACCTCATTCAGACTCTATATCCATGGATATTGAGATCAAGTCCTGTGGATATAATGTAGAGCAATAATCAAATATTGGAACATTTTAATGGTCATTACTGCATTTGCTAAACGTAAATACTACATGCTGGATATATTAAGTACTTAAGTAGATCATTGGTCGGAGACCAATAGCGTATGTTTGATTGTGGGCCAATAACATGGTCGTAAATTAGATGATTACGATCAGAACGAGACGCTTTACAAGAGCGCTGAACATCAAGACGTACGGCCTGTTTGTTCGGACAATGTTGACCTATGTATAGCTGTGGGATATCCCAACGCAACCCATGCATTGAAGCCATCGACAGTGATGTATGTGAATTGACAACATCAATGGGTAAGAACTACCGTCGAACTTGTCACACAAATACAACCTAAAAACTAGCTATTATCTAGATTATATATATCCACTAGCTGTTCCCCGCCCGCTTTGCTGGCCGTAACTCTCCCTAAAATCCTTTTGAAAGTTATATTTTTTAAAATCCGTTCTTACCTGACCAATACTAGGCAAAAGGAATATTCCAACCAAATTCTGTCTCTAGGACTTATAGTTTAAGAGATATCCTGATGAGTCTCTGCATAGGTGGAAATCTTTTATATAACTTAATCCGACCATAAATTCTGTTGCAAATGAAAATACATTTTTTTAAAGAATCAACGTAATATTATTAAAATGTATACTATTTATACTTATATATTTATTAGTCACAGCAAAAAAAAAATAATTATTCGAAATTGCCACTTTTGGTTTTTATACAGAGGCATTTAATACGTTTGGCTACGAATCGATGGATTTACGCGCTGTCTCCAGGGAAATTTCCACCACTGTCACTGCTTGCTTCAAAGATTTTTTAAGAGACTCAACGTCGCCGTGTCGTTTAGAGCAGGCCATGTCCTCTAAAGCTGACCATAATTTGAAGTCTAAAGGGTTGAGGTCTGGGCTAGATGAGGGCCAGTCTTTAGCTCTTATGAAGCTCGGAACGTTGGTTTCAAGCCAGGCTTGGATAGTTCGTTGCCTTGTGACCAGGTGCAGAGCCCTGCTGGAAAGTCCACGGTATATTTTTAAAAAGTGTATTGCTGGGAGGTTCCACAACATGATCCAAGACTGAATCTTGATAGACTTTAGCTGAAGTTTTCACTCCTTTTTTACAAAAATGTAATTAATTTTATACGTCCTTGATAAGACACGCGCCACCAAGCCATCACTGACGCAGGACGATAACCATGTTGTACCCTTCCGCCCTACTAGAGCAGCGAATCTTCATTTCTTGCGATAAGTATTTTTGCTTCTTAATAGGTTTCGACGAATTCTGACTTTAACAGCATTAACAGTCTTTGTAATTCCTAACAGCACGCGACCGCACCGATCTTTTCTGGTCTTCGACGGAGGCAGTATTGTTGTATTTGTTGATAATACGATATACGAACATACGGCTGATACCAAGCTTTTGTAGTGTCTGGAATATGACCTATGGTTCCATACACACTTTGTGCAAAGCGATCACTGCAATACTTTCTTTAACACCAATAACCCATCCCATATTGTAATTTGATAATGAACACCAAAGAATATGTGAAATGGCGCAAAATCTGAAGAAGTTTTTAAAATAATATATACGTCTCCCAAATTTAAATAAATTAAAAATGTAGAAAAAAAGGAAAGTTTTTATGTAACAGGATTTATGCTCAGACAAGTTACATATAGCAGTATAAGTTTCACCATTTTCTTCATGGTGCGAATAAAGGTTTTTTTCAAGCAATAAAACTTTCTAATGATATATACAAAAGGCGGACTTAATGCCTGTAGGCATTCTCTATCAGCCAACCTTCATTGAGATGAGGTAAGATGTGGTAGGTGGCTTTAGAAGGATTGCGTTGTCAGACTCAGTAACATTAAGTAGATATAAAAGAGCATTTTCATGAAATAGTATATTTATGTTTAATAGCAGGTAATTTACTGGAGGAAGGATTTTAAATAGGTATCACCGCAGCTCCTATTTCTGCTGTCGAATAGTAGTGTGCAAGCGTTATTGTATTCCGGTTTGGAGGGTGTTGTAGCTAGTTAAATTACTGGGGAAGCAAGACGTAACATATTATCTTAAGACGAGCTCAATGTGGTACTGTGTATATCTTCCTAAATAGCGCCATGTCGTGATAGGAAAGCATAACTTTTCCAATCCGGAGGAGTCGCTTGCTTCATCTTTTCGTCTAATATAATATATATATAAGCTATATGAGTATTGAGTAGTATAATACATAAATAATAAATACATGTATATGTAAATATACACGCAAGTAACATCTGCGTAGATCTGTTAAGCGAAGACAGATGAATGAAGTTATGCTGCAAATAAAACCCTGAACGGAATGTTTAATGTGGTTGTAGTCATTCATGACTCGTTGAGGAGGCTTTATCGCTTTCATAAATTTAACTAATTCAGCAACGTGAATGTTTTAGTAAGCAGCGCACTAAACGTCTGAAATGCGAATAGCTTCGGATAACGGTTCACCGGATATATGGGCGTCATTTTGTTAAGGTATCAACTTCCCTCTAACTAAACTATTAACTTTATAAACTGATACATAGTCTGTGTTATGTGAATATTTATACATCTAACTTGTTGAACACCGAACATCGTGTAAATATAAGTAGATAGTATAGATAAAAAAAATTATGTATTTGACTAAGACGAGTAGGATACAGATATGTTTTCGTAAAGCACCCACACTGCTATTTGGTAATAGAAACAGGCGCTGCATTGATTTCTAGTTATTTTTTTGTAGGATGCGCTCCCTCCAGATGGAGCGACGACATCATCAAAGCGGTCGGAAATAGGAGGATGCGAGAAGCTGAGGATCGCATTTGGTAGAAGACATTGGGGAAGGCCTAAATCGAGCAGTAGATAAACAAAGGCTAATAACGATAACGATGATGATTTTTTTTATTTGTCGAAACAAGCGAGATATTTACTTGAAGGAAAATGATAGGCCTTCCCCTAAGAATACGGCGCTAGTTAGGATATATACACAGCGCTATATGGTGCACGTCGGCTTGAGATATAAAATGTTATGGTATCGTTACATCAGTAATTTCGCCAGGTTTTATCTATCAAAATGAATGCAATGTTTGTAGACTGCTGTGTAGGGTATACTCTGGTTTCTACTTAGTAGGTCTTCAGCAACCTGTCGATCTAACAAGCATAGAAATTTTACCGTTATGATGGTAAGTCTCTGTTGCTGGGTCTCGGGCTAGTAAGCATAGGACTAAGATCTGCCTGTCGTAGATGGGGACTGAAAGGTTCTAGAAGTTTCGCAGATCCTTGGGGGTGGGAGCCTTTATCGCTCAACAAGCAAACCTGCGTGGGACAGCGTATGGTTCAGCGATGGTGCCTAGGAGGGTTAGACTCCACCTCAGAGACGTGTAACACTAACTGTAGTGGGGCACCGGTGCATTCTATAAAAGATCCCGGAACCTCTAAGCACAATGCCCTAATACAGACCACCGAAGGGGTTTTAGTGAGTAAGGATCTCACGTAATCCTAATTTCCCGCAGAAGTAGGGTACGTTTCAAAGATTTCCTCCCGAAACCAAAACAATAAGGTCTGGGTTGCCGGAAACCCTTTAGGTAGGACGTAACATCTTACCTCTCAAGGTGATAACCATCATACTAACTTCAACCATCTTAACTATTAAGTGATCGTCCGTGTCTTTTCGTCAAATAAAAAGAAACATGAATATCGCTACACTTCAAACAAAAAAAAATTTAAACTTAAAATAACTTTTGAGTACGAAAGTAAGAAGTATACGTTAGAACATAAAGTTATTTTTCATTCATTTTACTAAGGTTAAAAAAGTTAAAGTTATCGTTCAAATTTCTCCTTTTAAAGGGAATCGTCACAGTAGCCCCTCGCACGTGCTGGGCAGCTGTCGCATTACGATCCATCTGCCCCTCGTCAAACATGAGAGAGCATTTAAACAACCCCGTAATTAATTACATGCCGCACAACCCCACGTCGAACAGACTCGGGTAGGTCATTGTGTCTAACAACAGGAGCTGCAACCCCATTAAGTTACTTCGTGAGGATTGAAAGCAATATTAAATAAATATAAAGTTTGACGTTTGTCTTATTCTACCCCTATAATATCAGCAAATGCTTTTGAAATATTTTGTTGTAGTGGGAAAGGGTTTAAATTTTTGATCTTGTTCTTATTGCAAACTGTAGTGTGCATACATTACTGTCTTCCAGTTTGGAGGACGTTGGAGCTAGAAATTAGTCAAAGAAATTCATATTCAAAGAAGCAACAAGAGGTGTGGGACGTTCACCTGATGGTAAGTGATACGCCTACCCGTAACATTTTGGGGCTAGTTAAGATGATATACAACACGCACTATATAGTGCTCGTAGCCTTGAGACATAAAATGTTAAGACTTGTTATTCTAGTAATTTCACTAGCTACTACTCCTTTGAATTCGAAACACAGTAATGTTTGCATACTACTGTTTGGTGGCATAAATAGGAGCTGGTATGTAACTTACCAAGGTAGTCTCCAGCAACAGAGACGTACTAGTTGCAGTGGCTTCTAGCAATCGATACCTGTTACTAGTAATGTCGATGTATTTATACCTATGAATTACAGAATTACTATACTGTAAATCGCGCATTATGAACGATGGCTCCTGGTGCCCGGGCGAAGCTTGCAGCCCAGGTCCAACAGTAGATGTCTATCAGCTGATGATAATGATGAAGAGGATAATGATATTTCAATTGCCGTATTGTTTTTGTATATTAATTTAGATTATATGAATTATATATATATACAAAAACAACACAAGATTACATATAAGATATGTACAAATAAGTTCCTATAGTTGGGTGAATATCCAGTGTCATACAAACACGGATTCACGTCTACGTCTCATCATCATTATCATCGTCAGCCGATAAACCTCCACTGCTGGACATGGGTCTCCCCTAAAGATCTTCCTGTTCATGAGTTCATTGAGGGGAATTGGGCCTCAACCCACCACGCTAGCTCAATGCGGGTTGGTGGGTAGTCAGAGCTTCGTATGTCATTCGACAGGGTGCCACGCGTGCAGGTGAGGTTGACATGGTCTCCGTCAGACGTTGATCGGAACCCCTCGCACGAACCTACGTCTCATACAAGTTTTAAAGTAGTTTAATATGTGTTTACAATATTGATTGGCAACAGTTTGCCGGTACTAAGCCGGTTCAACTTTTTGTTAGCTGGAGAAAGTTGTCCAATGCGAGAACGTAACGGCGTATCGGAAACATCGATGTTTTAAACTATTGATAAACAACGGATTGACATGAATACCGAGTGATAATGCCCGGAACTAGACCATCGCAATACATCTTGTTTTATTAATATAATGATCGAGGATTGTAAATAGTAATCGGCTGTGTAATAAATCTTTTACGTCAAAGCGACGATAAGTAATACGTCTGCTCATAACAATGTGGCGGTAGGATGATATACACAGCATCACATTGCGCTCGTCTCCGTAAAATATTAGATATCGAGTAGAGTTAATATAACGTCATCAGCTACGACGTCCTTCGAACCCGAACACGGTAATGTCTACACACTCCTGCCTAGCGGCAGAAATAAGAGCTGCGGTGGTACATACTTAAACTGTCTCCGGCAACAGAGACCTATAACCGCTAAAAAGGTTAGCAGCGTCAGATTAAATCAAAAGTATAATCTATTTACATTTCTTTTTAAAGTTAAAGATAAAACAGTTAATATTTAACTAAATCCAATTGAATATTACCACAGTAATTCCTCTATTTAACTATGGTAGATATGGATATAGTTTGGAAAGAGTGAAATAAAATCTCAAGGAAATTGAGACAAGAATTCGGACTTTAATGGTGGTAGGTCTTAATTGCTGGAGACCGTCTGCGAGAGGCTGTATAATTACTAGGGTAACGAGAGTTATTTTCATATGTTTCAAAGCGACGAGCATAATGTAGTGTTGTATATAACATTTATCTTCAGGTAAAACTGTCTTACTCGTCTCATAGCTTACACGAATGAAAAAATTTATAAGATATAATTACTAAGTTAATACAATTAAGAGCTTATTAAACCACTTAGCATATACTTAGACACCATCGCATGAACAGTCTACATTTGTCAAATACTTAGACAAATTTTGTGCTAAGTTATCTCTAGTTGTAGTGCGGTATACGATTAAGTTGTTGTTATGTCCAAAAAGGTTTATCACGGCATCGAACCCAGATAAGGAGTGGAACCTTGGCATAGTTGAAATAATACACTAATCAAGCAGCTATTGTATACGGCTTATTCAAATGTAGCTGCTAAATTAAGCACAGCTAAAGACATTTCCTTTTTAAGCCAATGCTCGCGGCGGCTGAAGTAATATGTCGCCGTTAATTTATAGACATGCTAAACGATTTGATTGAACTGGTTTCTTTAATTGTTTTTATTTAATTAATCACTTAAAAAAAACAAAGCTAATAACTTAATCTGTTAAACTTAATTAAGTTAAATATTATTTACGGTTCATTCGCCGTTTTGAATTGTTAACATACATTCTTAATCTTACAGCTATGTTATATATATAACTAATCGTTAGGAATAAAGCCGAAAGCGAAGCACCGAGTATTCATATAAAATAATCGATTTTTTATTTATTTTACGAAGCGACGAGATGAAAGAGACGATCATCTGATGGTAAGTACTGCGCCTGTCCGTAACAACGTGGCGCTAGTTACAACTGTATACACAACACGACATAGTGATCATCGCTTTAAGGCATAAGATAAGTTTCATTACCTCAGTAGTTTCACTAGCTACAGCGTCACTTAAACCGGAACACGGCAATATTCGCACATGAACAGACTATCACAAATAACAAATTAACTATATGATTAACTATAAAATTATCTTATTAACTAACCAATTAATTAACCGTTAGATATCACTTTTACGTTAAGTAAATCCATTTTGTGATAAAGTACATACAACATTTAACGATTTCATGTAATAAAATATTTACTACGTTCGTGTACCGATTTATAGCATAGCATATTTATATGATAATAAAAAATAACTTAATTACAAACTTCACGCAATGTATATATTAATTAATATATATAACAACGTGGCGCAACTTAGAATGTTATACACTGCACCACGTGCTTGTCGTATAAGATGTCGAGTCCCATTACTTAAGTAATTACACTACCTATAGCGCCCTTCAAACTGTAACACAGTAATATTTGCATACTATCGTTTTGCGGCAGAATTATGTGCTGTGCTGGTGTAAGGATTACCGCACAACAACTCACGGGATCCAAGCCAACCACACCTGCTCGTGGTGCACCCTGCTAATCAACAAACGAGGCTCCGGCTTCTACAAACTCGCATTGGGCCAGCGTGGTGGGAAATGACTCAAATCCCCCCATGTGAATCCCTACGCGATCGTGTGGGAATCTTTGGCAGAGGCCTATGTCTGGCAGTAGATATCTATCGGCTGATGAAGAAGAAGCAGAAGTGGTACCTACCACGACAGTCTCCGGCAACAGAGGCATATCACCAGTAAAATAAAAGAACTCAGGTACATATGAGACTTTAACGAACTAATGCCAGGTGCAATGCTGGCTTAACTGAAACGATGTGAAACAGTCGCCACGGGTCTGAATGGTCCACATTAGCGGAACAGGAACCTTGGCACGATTGTGGCACATGATATCGTGACGCTAACACAAGCAACTTAAATTGGCGCCGTTTGAGAACGAAACAGACTCCAGCGTACAGCGAATATATATAGCCTTCATATTGACAGCGATTTAGAATCAATCACATAGAGCTGAATATCTCGAAGCTATTGTGACTACCGTCCATTTGAAATATCTATTATTTTCTACGATCCTTTATAATGTTAACTTAATCCCTTATTAAATTTAACTTTATAATCGAACTCGTCAGCAGCTCCGCTTTGAGAAACAAAAAAATATTATAGTGTTAGGTGTCTGCTGCCGGAGACCGTCTAGGTATCACCACAGCTCCTCTGTTGCGGAACATTACTGTGTTCCGGTTTGAAAGGCGCTATAGCTTGTATAATAACTGTGGTAATGAGACTAAACTCCTCATGTCTCATAGCGAGGTGTACCATATGGTGTGTATATCGTCCTAACTAGCGCCACATTGTTATGAGCAGACGTATCACTTGCCATCGGGTGATCGCCCTGCTCGTTTCGTAGCTTCGTTGAATTAAAAAAAAATGTATTTATCTATCCAATAAAGTCCGGTACAAGTTTTGTTCTTTAAGCTATAGAGAGGTAACTTGAATATGGATTAGTGTCAAACTGATTTGTTAATAGTTGACGTAGTTAAGAAGCGTAAAGTAGCAAGCTGCTGTGCTTAGCTTTAAGGCTGTTGTTATATTGATCGTGTCACGATCTCTGTTTAAGAAGCCTTTAGAATATTTACAATATTAATGGACAATTAAAATAATAGCTATCTGACCGGTCAATAACAGAGGGACGGACTTCCGTATTGACCCGTCAGGTAAAGGATACAGGGTTCGAATACCCACGTGGCGTACCACAAGAGCTTCGCGATGCCGCTGTAGATAGACGTTCTTTCTTATTCCGTCATCTTCCTCTCATCTGACACTCGAAGACTAAGCAACCGAATCTGTTGTTTATATTTATAAACAAAGGTAGAATTATTAATTTGTTTATTTATACAATACGTTAAAGGAAACAAAAGCGCGATGTAGAGTGACGCTTTCAAATAATCAATTGAGTATAAAGGACTCGGCGACATGAAGTAGAATTCACTTGATTCCTACGAAAGCGGAGTTAACTGTACATGATAATGTTAATTTTCTTTTATCATTGTAAAGTGAACTTTAAAAAAAAACATATGGGTACTGTTTGAAGTACACATAATTTAATTACAAGAACACAATCTCTTTATTAGTGAGCCCGACTTCACCTGCAAGGAACCCTATACCCCACTACCGCTACTCTTAATCGATATGTAAAAGGCGACCATGAAGAAATAACCCTAGAGTAATGTCTCACTGTGACTTTTACCATTAATGGGCAAATAAAATACAACAATTATCATTAATTCCTGTGTTCACTATTTTTTTTTTGATTATGCAACGAGACAGGCGAGCTGTTATATTAATCGTATGTACACGCCTGCCTGCAGTTATGATGATATACACTGCATCACATTGTGCTCACTGTCTTGACACATAAGATGTCTCGTTGACTCCAATAATTTCACTATCTACAACGTCCTTCAAATCGGAACACGGTAATATATGCAGATCAACTTAATCGTGTGGCGCTATAATTAAAGACTACTTAGTACAAAATTTGTTTAAATATTTGACAAATGTAGACTGTTCATGCGATGATGTCTAAGTATATTCTAAGTGATTTCATAAGCTCTTATTTGTATTAACTTACTAATTATGTCTTATAATTTTTTCATTTCAATAAGCTATGAGAGGAGTAAGATGGTTACCTTATGATAAATGTTATATACAACACCACGTTGTGCTCGTCGCTTTGAGACATAAGATAATAAGTATCATGACCCTAGTAATTTTACAGCGTCTTTCAAACCCGAACTCAGTAATGTTTGCACACTACTTTTTACTGGGATAAATAGGCGCTGCGGTGTTATCTACCTAGATCTATGGCAACGGATACTGCCGACATTATTTAGTTAAAATTAATGATAATTACACAATTGTTTTTTAACCGATTAATTCTCAATTATAACATTTATATACTTTATTTATTATTTTAAATTAATATTCATAAGTTAGGATACGATGTACATAGGTGAACGTACTATGTATATATATATATATATATCATCATCAGCCGATAGACGTTCACAGCTGGACATAGGCCTCCCCCAAAGATCTTATATATCTTATCTTGTTACATATATACATAACTGATTGTAAATTGAAGTTTAGTCATGCGAAAGATTTATCAAATGATTCCTATTATTTGCTACTTAAGAAAATTACACAAGCTTCGTTAAATCGAAATATGGTTTGTACAAATTCTCTATGATTATCAGAGCCATCAATCATTCCTATAGGCGTAAAACACGGCACGTGGTTCTACAAAGCATTCACACAAGTACGCCATGATGATTTGATTGTATCGATTATATATAAATAGTCAACAGAAATTTATTGCAGCTTGAGTTAAGTAGTAATAAATCAACAATCATCTCTATAGGCGGTAACAGAGGTTACCGCCTACAGAGATGACTGACGAAGATGATTGACTATTGCATTGAAAGGAGAGCCATTCAATGCGATAGTCAAGGACCAAAGTGGAGTTTTGGCTTCCGACACAAAAAAAAAAATTAAATTACTAAAATAATAATACTTAATATCCTGTATATCAAGGCAATGATCGATTATCAATTAATATATATATACACGTATTTGTTTTTAGTTTAATTAAGCCATGAGATGAGCGAAACGTTTATCTGATGGTAATTCATACGGCCCACAACGCGGCGCTAGTTAGAACGTATACACAGCACGACATTGTGATCATCACCTTCAGACATAAGATGTTAAGTCTTCTTACCCAAATAATTTCACTAGCTACAGCACCCTTCAAACCGGAACATAGTAGTGTTTGCATATTATTGTTTGGAGACAGAAATAAGAGCTTGCGGCGGTATGTATCTATGCGATCTCCGGCAAGAGACCTACTAACAGTATATACTGTTGATGATAGAAATCATGACCTAGGTCGTAAAATCCAAGCGCTATTGGCGAAGATCATTAAATAAACATTTAGCTACAGTGAGTTGGAGAATAATACATTGCACTCTGATGAGTCAGAATTGTTTCCGTTTTGTAAGTCAGATAAATAGAAAGCGAGTCTGAATAGACAAATGTATAAAACATCAGCGGTAATGAGTTATACATAATTTGAATGCAATAGAATACTCGTTACATTCAATTTGCATAGAGATGTTTTTTTTATTATACCGACAAGACAAGAAGAGTATGTGTGAAGATGTTAATCTGATGGTAACCGATATGCCTGCACATGGACAGTATGACGCTGCTAATTAGGACGTTAAACACTACACCATATTGTGCTTATCGCTTTGAGAAGCAAACAGTTAAGTATTGTTCTGGTAAGTCTCCTCGTAATGTGGACCGACGACCTGGTAAGGATAAAGGAATCGATTTTAAAGGTGGTTTTTCAGGGAAGCTTATGTCCGGCAGTGGGCGCCTATCGGCTGATGGCATAGGCGTCTCCCCAATAATCTTCACTGCATTCGGTTCTGCGCTGCCATCATCCGACGATTTCTTGCAACCTTCATGAGATCGTCGGTTCATTTTAGGGATGGCCTCTCCAGCATACCTCAAGTATAGTCGGTTATTTTTTTTATTTAAATAATAATTGGGCATTTTTTTTGTTAACTCTCATTTGGTAATCGTTGTGTCTAAATAGCATTAAATCTTCTTATGAGAGAAGGCCGCAGGTGCCAGAAGTAGGAACAGAGAGCTGTGATTTATGATTTTTTTTTAAAGTGATTTCTATTCTATTATACAATTAAAGCTTATTAGAAAAATATAATTTTTGAGATATTTTCTGGTATAAACTGTTTGTGGTAAATACAGTACAGTAGTTGTAAAGTACAGTAGAATTAATGCGCTAAGGTTGTACCTAGACAGTCTCCGGCGTATAGTGATTTCCCACCAATGAAACCTTTTGTTATTAACAATATTTTAAACTTTTTATTAAATTTGCAATAATTATTACAATTTCTGTACGTTTGTATATAAAAAGAACACATTCAACAGGCAACAGCAGCTTGTGTAACAGCGTCGACAGCTAATCTAAAACATATCTTACGCGCACAAATAGACTTGTCAGCGGATACATAATCTAATAGGCGTAGGCGATGTAATCTCGACGAACGAACGGACCGACAACCGTGAACAATCCCGAGCCTCACATATCGCATACATATAGATAAATGTATCTGTTGCGACGTCTAAGCGCCGCCGCACCGGATTTAATTTCCCAATCGGATAACATTAACACCGCGTAAGGATCCACGTCTGCGAATAACTTTATTATTACTATTAACACGAGAACATAAACTCAATTTTTTTGTGTAATTAAGCGACTAGACGATCGGCACGTTCACCTGATAGTAAGTGATACATTTATAACAACGTAACGTGTAGTTTAGATGGTATACACTGCACCACATTGCGCTCGTCGCCTGAGACATAAAACGTTGTGTCTCGTTACACTAGCTGCAGCGCCTTTCGAACCGGAACACAGTAATGTTTGCACACTACTGTTTGGCGACAGTAATAGGCGCTGCGGTGGTATCTATCTAGACGGTCTACCAACAGAGACCTATCACTAGTAATCATGAAGTTACAACAAAGTTAAACTTCAAGATGCTGTTGTATTTCAAGGCGACGAGCGCAATGCTTTGTTTAACATTCTAACCGGCGCCACATTGTTATGGGCGGGCGTATCACTTACCATCAGGTTTCGTCGTTTGGTATTATAAAAAAAACGATGATTACAATATAGACGACCAGTTAAATTTCCTGGTCATGATAATTAACAAAAGGAAGTAACGGTTAATTAGCGTGGACACTAGATGGTTGGTCACAACGGGCGGTGTGCGGAGATATGCAAATGCACTCCCTCGGTGGTCCTTACTGCAGATATGGTGACTGTCTTATTTTCATATCTACTGCTGAGATATGAAGATAAAGGTTTTATCGTGTTTTTTTAATGATATATTTTTTTTATTGGACAGGACAAGGAGACGAGCAGGATGTTCATCTGTTAGTAGGTGCTATCAAAGTTCCTTCTTCAAATTAAAGATTAACGATTAAGAAAAGTAATCCGATAACCAGTTATTATTTGCCACTGATGGTATTTAACTTCGATCCATCACTTACTATCGTCAAACCATTTCTTCCGTTGTCTACCAGTGGACGTTTTACAGAAAATTTTGTCTTCAAGATCAGATTCGGAGCTTACAAAAGGATGAACTTTGCAGGTGCCCGATGATGCGAACCTTGATAACTTTCCTGCTCGTAACAATATAGTGCTAATTAATATACACTGCATCAGACTGTTCTCTTCGCATTGCTAATATACGATGTTGAGACTAATTACTTCAGTAATTTAAATAGCTACAGTACTTTTTCAAATCGGAACATATTTGTTTACATATTAATGTTTGATCATCATCATCAAGTGCCCTCTTCAAACTGAAGTTTAACGATCAGATCGAGAACACCAATTCGATCCTCAGCTATTCTTTTTAACTGCTGTTATTGAAACCCGGTCCACTCTTTTATATCGTCAAACCATTTCTTCAGCTGTTAACCAGGTGCAAGTTTTTCAGAACTTTCGCTCTCCGGGATCAATCTTGGGAACTCATAAAGGGATCCTCTTTAAAGGTGTCCGAAAAAATTATACCTTTCTGATTAACCTTTTTTTTCTTTAATATTTGATGGTACATGTAAATTCTGTGGTTGGTACATCTAAGCAATGAAAAATCTCAGCAGCATCTTTTGTAAAGGAGTAGTCGCAATGTTTAATAAAGTTAACTAATTTTAGGCGAGGAATATTCTAGAAATTAAAAAAATATATAAAATTTTTACAGTTCATATTAAAAGTTATATATCCTTCATTATCTTCAGGATAACATCTATATTTTATCCATTCATTATGTTAGTGTTGTGTGTTATATAGCAGGCTTGCAAGCTTCCGCACACATCACTGTTAATTACGTGACGATAACTTATACGTTGACCTTGTATCAGGTGATGCCGATAATTCTTTATAAGGTATACTTTTGCGGAACCGCGTAAGGAGGTCGATTAATAAAACATTTTGAGATACCGCGCTTATCTTGCATACGATCCAGTATGTTTGCCTTAAGCTGTGTACACACTTGCGTTAAATAATTAACAAATATTTTCTATTAAAAGAAATATTTTTTACAGTACTCTGCTCTTGACCGTATGTATAAAAGCGAGTATTTGCCGTTTTCATCAGTGGACAGTAGCTGGTAAATATGATAGGAAAAGCTGCTCTAACCGTTTCTGTAGAAGTATTTCCCTAGTCGCCATATTTATTGGATATTTCCAAAATTATATTCCAACTTCCTCATACCGTTTTTGAATATATGACTTAAAACACATTAAGTTATATTATTAAACTTATACAATCTGAATAAATAAATAGCCCACTGGATGTTCATTTACACATTCACAAAGGGACAAGACGAGTGAGTCGTTTATCTGATAGCAAGTGATACGCCTGCCCATAACAACGTGGTGCTAGTTAGGATGATATACTCTGCACCTCCTTGCGCTCGTTGCTCTGAGACCTAAGATGTTAAGTCTCGTAACCCCAGTAATTACACTAGCTACAACGCCTTCCAACCACAATAGTCTTTAGAGACTATTTTTATATTGAAATAAAAATGTCCTTGCGCTGGCACTCACGGCGTATGGGAAGTGTCTTCCGGGTGGCGGATGGGGGAAGGGTCGGTAGTACAGCTAAGCTAAGGTAACCGACTAAGCCCAATGGTTTCGCTGACCAAAGTAGGGTGGAGTCCTCCAGCAATATGGGGGTTGTGCGGGGAACTGACAATTTGCCCATGTAAAAAAAAGCTCATGTTACGAAACCGACAATAATGGACTGGCATGAGGTAGTACGAGACAGACAACGCTGGTGCCGGAGGCCAAGATTTACTTTCGGTCGCTGCGCCAGAGGAGTAAGTAAGTAAGTATAATAGTGGACTTCAGGCGGTTGTCATAACAGGGGCTGGCGCCGCTTTAGTGTGTACGCAGGTTTACCTGTGGGCGAGCGACGCGTGCGCTTTCAGCCGGACCGTTTGTGGGTCACACGGTCAGCTTTCAGATTGTATACACCTGTATAAGCGGAGAACCCGTCAAATAACTCGCCCGTCAAAAGCTTCGACGCTCTAGGCGCAATAAAACCTCACAAACACCACAATTCCAGTTCATACGCGCCTCTATGGCGACGCTCGGCCTCCAATTACGATATGTTTGAATAAATAAACGTTTACTGTAAGTTTTCTCTTTTGTAGTGCGGTTAAGTTTAACTTTTCGCCTTTGTTGTCGATATTGCGATGTTAAATTTACGATGACACCTCAGTTACTGTACACCACCAACACTTATAGTGTAATGCACTTGCAACTTTTGCGATGATGTTAAAGCTTTCATCGTTCAATATTTATCGATGTGTGATTTATGGTATTTGTCGAATTGTATGTTCTGCTACCAAATAAGATATCTCTTACACACTTCTATAAAATACACGGTAGCGAGATGCTATAAACAGAAGTATGGTGTAAACGGGAGAATAAATTAATGTCTATATAATATTAACAAAAAAAATTTTTCTCTATATTTTTTTTACTATTACATGACGACTTTCTATTTTATAAACTTACACCCTTAGTAACATATAACTTGTTTAGAGATTTTTTTTTAATAATATTAATAAGTTATGACTAAGTCAAAATGGATAAGAGAGACTGTTATTATAAAAAAAATATATAAGTAAAATCTTTTAAGTAACTTGAATGTTCCATAAATGATTTTAGGTAAAGGGAACTAATTAATCACACATAATTTTTTTTTACTTGAATATTTCACCCTTTCACAATCTGGATAAAACTGTAGAAGTGAATTAATATAGCTTAAAAGGTATGGGCAGCTATCTACTAGTATGATTCTATAAAACTTTAATTAACAAGCAAAAAGTATCTCAAGTAAAAACTTGTCTTCAATAGATACAAACACGTTTCATCTATGAGCTTGAACAGTAAAATATAATTTTTTTTTTAATTCCGCGTCATAATTTTGTTTGAAATCCTAACATATAAAAAGTTCAAACAAATTGTTATAATGTTTTATAGGAGACAAAATGAGAAGACGTCTAACTGTATACTTGATCTATACAAAAAAAAAATGTCATTATTTATTATTACTAGATCAATTGATTTTGTTTTTATCTTTGAAAGCGAATCTGAACGTATCGAAGTGAAGTGATTGTTGCAGTAGCTAAGGGTACCATCTTGGAGGTCGTTAATTTTGTCAGCCGTGCGACGTTTCAATGGCGCCGGGACAAAGATCACCAATCAGCCAAACGTCTATACTGCATTGTAGGTAACAATTATTGGCCACTTAAGCCAGATTCGAAGTCGTGACCGCCGGATCTTAAATCCGCTAACAGTGGCCAACCTTGAGCTATTTCCATACAGCTCGGTACGAAGTGAATTATAAAGGTCAATTAGAAAGTGTTCGGACAAGATTATGTAGACAATGGACCAGTGAACCTATTCTAGATGTATATCTTACAAAACATAAGGCGGTCCTAACCGGATTAGGAAACAGCTGTTGCTCGAGTGTACAATTACTTCATCCGGCCCGTCACATACTCTTGCAGCACAACTAAAGATAACTGCTGCTTTTCCGCTAAAAGTGTATAAATTAATTCCATATATATGTGCGATAATTGGGCGAAATGGGTGGGGCATTAATTAAGATGATACAGCACTGCATTACACTCTTCGCTTTGACACATTAGATGTTAAATCTCGGCAATTTGACTGTCTTCAACGCCTTTCAAACCGGAACACTATTGTGTTATTATTATAATTATATTTATTATTATTATAATTAAATATTATTATATTTGCTCAGTACTGTATGTCTGCTGCAATAGTAGCTGCAGCGGTACTTAGATGGTCGCTGGCAACGGAGACCTGCCACCAGTAAAATTTTTAAATAAAATAATTAAATCACTTTAATTTCATAATTCGAACGTGCTCTATCAAATCCATAATTCGAACACGGCCTTGTTACGTCACTTTATTGTCAAAGAAGTATGGCAATTCCCGCCATTTTTAATCGTAACAATGACACGTTTTGTTTTAACGTAATAACGTTCCTCCTGCGTAATAACTTATACAACATTAATATAATCACTTCAAACCGGAACACAGTAATGTTTACACACTAAGTGACTGACACCAGTATGCAGCATTACTGGCGTTTACTGCCATTGTGTTGGTTCTGTTACCGGTGACCGTCTAGGTAGGTGCCAACGTACCACCTATTTCTGCTGCCAAACGGTAGCATGCAAACATTACTATGTTCCGGTTTGTAAGGCGCTGTAGCGTTAGTGTAATTAGGGTTACGAGATTTAACTTTTCAAGTCTTAGGGCGACGAGCGCAATGAGTTGCAGTGTATATGATCCTAACGCGCATCACGTTGCTATCGGCAGGCGTAGCACTAATCATCAGATGCACGTCTCATTCGTCGCGACGTTTCGTTAAATAGAGAAAAATGGAGATTCCACATAATTTGAATCATTTGGGAGCGGCGATGCTTGAACTGTTGCGGTGCAAAGTGGCAGACCGGCGGCGTGATTACTGAGTAGGAGGACAATTTACACAAAGACCTTACAAACTATATAGATACTAAACAAGGCTGTTTGAAAATAACTTGATCATAGTTAACGATAACTAATCTCCGGTAAAGAAAAAAATATTCCAAGTTGATGTTTAAGTACGAGAATTATTTACTTATTTAATTATTAGTTATTTACTGGTGGTAGGTCTCTGTTGCAGGAGACCGTCTAGGTACCACCGCCTATTTCTACTGCAAAACGGTAGTGTGCAAACACTACTGTATACGGTTATAGCTAGTGAAATTACTGCGGTAACGAGCCTTAACATCTTATCTGTCAATGCGATAAGTCGACTGTGGTGTAGTATATCATATTAACTGAAGCCACCTTGTTATGTGACAGACGTATTATTTACCAACAATTGAAGGTCTCGCTCGTCTCCTCTCTTGGTACAATGAAAAAAAAAAAAACTATTTGGTGGCTTAAGAGATCTCAGACCTTAAATTCGCAAGTCGTTAAATAATGGAGCTACATGTTCTTATAAACGATGACCGTTAACCGACAATTAAACCATTAACTTTTATTTAAACTGCTTCTTATTTTTAGATTATTTATTTTCATTTAAATAAAGTATTGGTAACATCTAGTGTAAAATATTGATATTTTATACTAGATGTTACCAATGCTATTATGTTGAACTATATATAGGAAACTAGCTGTTCCCTGTCAGCTTTACTGGCCGAAATATAGAAGATTTAAAATTTGTCAGAAATATTCCCGTCCGGCATCTCTGTTAAGGGATGGAATTTCGTAAAATACCCTCTCAGCTGACCTCTAAATGGCAGAAGCAATATCTCTACCAAATTTCGAGTGTTCACGTCTAATAGTTTCGGATAACTCGTGATGAGTCATATATATGTGTGTAGATATATAATTTTTATCAAATAATCCGTGATGCGAAAATCTGCGAATGATGACACGGTTTCGCAGATGCCGACATATATGTATATATTGGACCGGTCCCATTTACAACGATCATTCCGAATTCCATCATCCAAAAAAGATCTGCATTAATATCACCGAACTGGTGATCTGTGGGCGTTACCACCGGAAGATCAATGATCTTAAAATGTATAGTTTTTACATATCTCTGACAGATCAATTTACACTAGTTAACATATTCGCAAGCTCGTTCGTAAGTTTTAATGTACTCGGGTTTTTGTCGTACACAATCCTACGCAGCTTAGTTCCTGTCCATCAGCCCGAGGTAGATGTCGCGTCTCATTAGCAGTGTAAGTACATTAGCTGCAGTGTGTCAAGTTTAATCTGCATTAAGCGGAAAATCCAGCTCACAATCACGCTACGAAGAAATAGTTTTGGACGGCTCGTTATTCTAATGCAACCTGTTGCTTACTGTGCATCCCACTCAGCCGTTCCCACGAGGTTTATGCAAAGAGTGTCCAGTGCAGCATCAGTGTGTATAACGCCTTAGTTCCCTCAGGTGTCGAGGTCAATCAATTTCCACCGCCATAAAATTACTCGCATATCAAGTTTCGTGATCGATTTAGGCCTGTGGGCGAAGTGGCCGCGATGATCCTCATTGATATTCCGCAGAACATAAAACCGAATGGAAACCAGCTGATGGTTTTATTACTGTTTTATCTTTGCTCGTATTAATTTCGAAATAATTTTTGATTTTATTTTAATTCCTTTTATGTTATCGATCGTTAAATTCTATTAGTTTTCATATTTTCGATTTATCGATAAAAACTTTGGGTTGATTGATGGCTTTTAGATACCGTTTCGTTGATGAGGTATCTGGCTGTGTAAAGGTAGGATTTAAAAATGGGTACACGAATAATACAAGACTGATGAGAGGTCTCTGTTGTTGGAGACCATCTAACGTTGGTACCTAAGCATAGCAGCTCTTATTTCTGCTGCCAAACATAGTGTGCCTACAATACTGTGTCATGATTTGAAGGCCATTATAACTAATGAAATTACTGGGGTAACCAGACTTAACCGTTATGTCTCAAAGCGACGAGCACATTGAAGTACTGTATAAATCAAGGATGACATATACAGAGGTGTTAGGCTTACCGCCTGATCCAAGCCAATCTCACCTGCTTGTAGTAAACCCTGCTAATCAATAAACAAGGCTCTGGCTCCCATCAGCCCGTATTGGGCCAGCGTGGTTGAAGATAGCCCAAATACTCTTATATGAATCTTTACCTGATTAACGTAGGAATCTTTGGGCGAGGCCTATTTCTAGTAGTGGACGTCTATTGCCTGATGATGATATACAGTTAGGAAACTAACGGCACGATGTCAGGCGTGTCACTTACCATCAGGTTAACATTTTTCTCGTCTTCTCACTTAGTCGAGAATTGCACTTAAAATTTTGCGTAATTAAGCTGTGCAATAGTAACATAATTCTATTAGACGCCCACGGACCTTCGCTGCAGGTAATCAATGATTGATAAAGCATCTATACAATAGCAATTAGTCAAAGTTATTGTTTATTATTTGAGTACTTGAGGATTTATTTGTAATGGGTATCATCATTTAAGCGTCGCGAGTGGGCCCGCTCCCACGTTCGTGAAGAAATCGCAAACAGGATGTACACGCTCAAGGTTTTGTCAAAGCGTATTCTGATTACTTTGTCTCTAGTTGAATATGTTCAGCTTCTACCATACAAATAGTCGATCTAAATTTGGCTTAATGGGCACGGCGACTACTTAAAACGGATCTATTGTTACCAACCGACATACACTACGAAGGTTATTTTTTGCGTTATAATGACTCATAATAATATATATAATCTAATTGTTAACTATTGATAGTTTAAGAATATTTCTTGGTGATAGGTCTAGATAGGTACCACAGTAGCTCCTACTGTTGCCACCAAACAAGTATGCAAACATTACTATGTTCCGGTTTTAAGGGCGCTGTAGCTAGTAAAGTTACCGCGATACGCTTAACATATATGTCCAACGAGCACAATGTGATGCTGCGTTTATCATCCTTATGAGCTGTCTAGTTGCTTCGTAGAATGAAAAAAAAAAACAATTTAATTAAATTATTACCATCGATTGAGATGATGATCATGATAATATTAAAAATCTAACAGTTGAATAATGTATAGAAAATAAATAACTTTGCTACATCCAGTTAAAAGTAACTAAATGAAATTGAACAACTGTACAACGGTTTATTTTCAAACAGATTTTATAATATATCAAAACTATGTTATCATGTTTACTACTAACTAGTCGACTATTAATTATATGGTCGAATTATTAATTTTGTAATATGGTATATCTATTCACCTGGAGCGATCTGGTGTAATTATAATTCACCTACGACAGGTGTACTGAAGGACTACTGCTATACTGATGGTGGGTCTGTTACCGGAGACCGTTTAGATAAAACCACCGTCTCCCGAACAGGTTTCCGCCTTGCCGTGGCTTGGTAAACCACGGTGAAGCTAAGAGGTACCTACCTGGCCAGCCCGAGATAGTCGCTCCAGGTGAGATCCGTAAGCTCACCTCGGACGTGGGCCGGTGAGTGACAAGGGCAGATTTGTATTGCCCTTTGCAACGGGGTGGAGTCGCGAAGGGAGAAGAGTGTCGGTATTGCTATTCCCCGCTCTCCCTACCCTCCGCAGCCGTGTAATGGTTAGCGGCAGCAAGACCAGATCCGCCCCAGGGAGCCAGGAGAGTTTTTTCTCTTGGCTCTGATGGTATCTACCAGCCTAACAGTTTTATGCAAACATTACTGTGTTCCACTTTCAAAAGCTTTTTAGCTTATGAAATTGCTAAGGGTAACGAAACAAGAGATTTCTTGTCTCAATGCGATGAGCTCAATGTGGTATGATATATCATCAGAACTAGCATTGCTATAGACGGGCCTGTTGCTTACCATCAGTTGAACCTCTCGCTCGTCTCGTTGACACTGATCCTTTATATATCACGTATCATAAACATTCCGCACCATTAGTAAGTTAATTATAAATATTCCCCACTGACCTGGAAGCATTAAATTGCATAAATGATGACCACGAAACTGGTTGGCAGTGGGTACGTTGTATTAGGTATACAGGTTACTATACTACTGGTTGATAGTCCATAGAACTGTTATTTATTACGTCTTAGTAATAAATAACTGCATTTTATTACATTAGATATTTGTTCTGTAAAACTTAATGGGCGAAGTTAATTTAAAAAATGATGTTTCTTAATGTATTATTATTGTGATTATAACAAATTAACATATATATAGTTATTAGATTGTAATATATATAGTTTTTATATTCTATAGAAAGCACTATTACCTACTGGTACTGGTACTGGTTTCTGTTGCTGGATACCACGGCAGATCCTAATTACGCCGCCAAGCAGTAGTGCAGTGGTGCAGTAGCTATTATAATACTGGGGTAATGAGACTTAATATCTTATGTCTTAAAGCGATGAGCACTATGTGTGTGTATGTCATCATCATCAGCCGATAGACGTCTACTGCTGGACATTGACCTTCCACAAAGATCCCCATATAGATAGATTCTGCGCTGCCGCATCGCCGAGTACTAAGGACCGTCGTTTATAGGAGTTCATATGGGAGAATGGTGTTGTGTATATCACCTTAACTAGCGTCATATAATTATGGGCAAGCACTATCACGAGGTTACGTCTCGCTTGTCTCCTCGAATAAAAAAAAATTGTAAAGAAAGTTGTTAGCGGTTATGATTCTAATACTTTGCTCCTCTTCGCATTTGTTTCTCACGCGTATCAGTACACGATAGTTGCTTCAATCTTATCTCACGATGATATGGTCGTTCTGCGAATGGATCGGTGTCGGTTACTCCTCGTGTGAGTCATGGCGGCAGTGACGTCACCCATTCCCGGGCACAACAAATTCCGTTGCCATACGGGTCCAAAGTAATGTGCTTGTCTTTTTTTTTTCCATCGTTTGGAAGCGACCGTTGGTATACCGTACAATTATACATACATTGGGGATGATTCATTCGGTACTAACGTACACAATTGAATTATAGTTTAGGTTTAATAAATGTAACATTTGGGTGATGTGTTATTATTCTAGGTCTTTTAGTATTATTCATTTCTAATATAAGTTAAGCTTGGTATCAAGGTGCCCTTAACTGTTAAATCTATCAACACAAAATATATAATCTCTGATAAACATGTAAATATTATTTTTTTATGTATATATACTGTTGTGTCCCTTTGGGATAGTGTTAAAAGAAGTGGGCTAAAGACTATAGGCAATAAGAAACGGAAAAAGAAACAGAAGTGGTGCACAGACGAGTGTGAGAAAATAGTCGAAGATGTAAGAAGGCATCGTATTGTCGCACAACAGCATCCTAGGCGGAAACAGTACTACGATGACCTCAGACGACAGGCGAAAAAATACCATAAGACAAGCGAAAAGGAAACAGCTGGAAAACAGAATAAAAGGAATGGAAACATTGATACGAGATGAGTCGCACAAATTCTGCCTAGAAATCCGTGCTGTTAGAAGGGGATACCAATCTACCACAGACTTCTTTCTCAACAACGAAGGTAATCTGATACGATAGACGGAGATCTTAAAGAAATGTAATGGAATTATTTTCAGGGCATATTAAACTGTCCAGAACCGGTGCAGCCCGTTATTTCTGACTCTGACATGAATGCTGACACAGAGGTAGCGCCATCATCGTTTGAAGAAGTCGAAAAGGCGATAATGAGACTGAGAAATAACGCCGAAATCTGGCAGCCATGCTGTACAGTGTAAACTTTACGAACTGTTGTGCGTGCAAGATATGGGCCTCGGAGCAACTGCCGTAAGAGTGGAAAGTGGAAATCATAAACCCTGTCCATAGAACGGGATGCAAGAAAACGTGCTCAAACTACGAGAGAGGACGGTAGGTGGCGAGGATGAGGCATTTTTTAAATATTTTTCAAAAAATTTTCGATTTTCTAGGAAAAACTTTGATGATTTTTTCTTACTTATTTCTACACAAATTTTAATGTAATAATTATTGTTTAATCAATATTTTATTAAATTAAATTTATAAGCATCACTTAGAGGTTAAAACTTTTAAATTAGGTTCTTTAAAAGTAGTTACAGTAAAAAATAAGGCGTTTTACTTATATTTTTAATTAATCTTAAAACAAAATTTTATTTATAAAAAATACGTATAAAGCACATAAATAAGTACCTGACTTTAATACGTATCCGACAAGGTGTAAAAAAGTACATAAAGTTTCTAAAATGTAGAGAAAAAAAACACTTGTAATAATACCAAGGACTATGAAACATCAAACTGTAGAGAAACAATAAACAAAAGTCAAATTAAGGGCTGGCGCAGCCTCTACTTTTATGAGTCTAGACGAGACTAGACTTTTCCTCGCAGTAGACTTTTGAGCCCTGTGCTCACAAGTCAGATCGAGTGACTCGCCCTGTGAGCTGTTCTCTTATTTTGTCAGTAGCTACGATGATGCATGACTAAAGTTTTCATTTGACCCCATAAGTAATAATCGTAAGGTGTTTAAATCAGGACACCGGCGCGGCGGGAGCTCGAGATCTATTTGGTTTAAATTTGAAGATTATTTCATAAGGCCACAGAGAATTTAGATTGGCGCGCACGAGAGTCCGTTGATCCGGGCATCAGCCGTTTTTGATTTTGTGTTTCATTACTGGTTTTTTTTAGTAATGTATTATTTTTAAAACTATCGTTTCATTATCATTTCATAACTGTACTAACATGATGGAGCGTAAACAACGCTAATTAAACGTTTTAAAATTATGATTTTTTTTAATTAGGATTGATTTTTTTCCGTCCCATCATCAAAAGTGTCATTAGTATTATCGTTTGTCTTCGTTTTTGGGAGCAGTCTCCTAACATTCAGAATATAACTGGTAATATGTATAATTGATTAATGTGGTTTCTTTGTCGCCTCGTTCATCCATATAAAATACAGTGTAATCACTTTGATTACAAAAGAGACATCCTTATTACCTCTATTATCATTGGCTCAGTCCACTGCTGAACAAAGGCCGCCTTAATTGAAAGTACTGTACTAGGATATGATATACGAACTTATTACGAAATATAATGATAAAGGTTACAGAGGACTATTACACATATACTGGATTTGGTAACTCGTCTTCTCTATGAGATACCGTTGATCCAAATATATGCTGCCTAACGTCTTAAAAATCAAAGGATTTGTAAGATTAGAAATATTTCGCTGTAAGTCGCATTAGTTATGAATTATTAAGGAGTAAAATTTATTAGTTTGCGTCGTAAAATAAGACAAATTTATGTTAATATTGTAAACAGTTAAAAGAAATAATTAAACTGCATTTACAGTGCGCATATATCTTGTATGGCACACAGTCCGACAGAAACTTAAATGACGCAATGCCGGGTAAAGCTTTTAAGGTTGATAAGATTAATGATTTTAATGTACGTAATGTATAGAAGGCATCATTTTAGGGACACGCGTGAAAGTGGTACAAAGACGTTACACCAGTCCCAAATACACCGATAGCGGTAAACTATAAAGATTACTTGAATTATGCACCAGTAAGTAAGCAATTAAGACATGTAATAATTATTCGAAACTTATCTTCATATTGTGATGATTGCTATGAGTAAGTTACTAAACTACCTCCATGCCTTGCAACACGGAGGACCCTGTTTTGATTATAGAGCTGAATATCGTTGAATTTGGAAATAAGGTTCTTTCGAAGCCTGGCTAGCTACCACAATCATATTATAAATCTGGCCATGATAACAACATTTCTGTTCCTGCTTGTTTCATCATCTAGAGTAATCATTGTCACTTAACACCATGATAAAAAGGAGTCAAGTGTTAGTCCATTATAGATAAGAAGAGTGACTGTGGTTTAAAATGTCATAAAATTATTATTTTCTTTTACTGCTAGTTTGGTTGCTGTTGAGATCCTCGCGTGGTGCCCGCGTACCGGTACACGTAGTGTTGGGAGGCCTTCCACAAGGTGGACCGACGATCTGGTGAGAATCGCGGAAACCCACTGGATGCGAGCAACGCGGTATCGATCGATCTTTGGGGGAGACCTATGTCCAGCAATGGACGTCTATCAGCTGATGATGATGGTGATGACTGCTAGTTTTGTTTAAGTGCTAATTAAGTAATTATATGTAAGGATTCTTCACAATTTACTTGTTTTTACAAACGCATTACTTTTAAATAATACATAATTTTGAAATAATCATACAAACAAGTAGATATGAGTTTACAACTTGAGTATTGCTCTACACCGTTATTAACTTTCGAAGTTCTCGCAAACTAACATTATCAACTTAATGAACGCTTTGTTGGTAAATAGGTGTATAATGTTCAAGTAATGGTCACCATGAAACGATAGTGAAAGTCGTCAATGAGCTTTCAGATTGCGAATTATGAGGGGTACGGCCACACGTTATCACAATTTTGTCGAGAGAAAGTATGAAGCGGTTCGAAACGAGCCTTTCAACGGAAACCTTCTTTTTTTATAAATAGGCCCACCGAATGTTTCTTGTTTTTGACCTCTAAAGTGGAATTGCACCAGCGGTACTGTTATCATTAAAACAGATTCTTCTAGGGTTAACTTAGAATGCCAGCTGGACATTCATCTCATTGTAATATAGCTAATAGTTTCACATGTTAAACATAAAAATAAATAAAATCGATTGTTTAGTCAACGACTGCATTTGTATTTCATAATCGATGGATTACGAAAAAAAAGGTTTCGTTCAATCCCAACCTTAGCAGGAACACGATACTGTTTGATCAGCGACAGCAGAACCCACGTATCCAAAGCCAATATTTGTTATCCAACGGCCGTCGATATCAAACATAACGGTCCCTGTGTTGATAACGCGCATAATGCATTCGATTGGGAAACAAACAAATATTTGGACAAAAACAACATCACACCCCTCGTATATTAATATTATTCTCAGAAGCATGCCAACGCGACGTTAACAGACCGCTCTGTTTTAGACTTCCGCCGTTTCGATGTCCGTTTCCCAACTCCACCTACAAAGAAAATAGGACACACGTGGAAAATAAAACCCGATGTTAGTTCAAAGAAACTTGATTTGTGGTGTACATTTATATCAACTCAACGTTTCAAGAGAAAGGCGATTTAGTTGAGATTTTCTAAAGAAAACAGTATATACAATTTAAACAAGTATAATTTCAATGTTATAATGGATGCTATTAATAATGAGTTTATGAAACAGTTAATTGCAATGCTGTTATTGGACAATGTGATAAGTCACACAAACATGGTTATCAAACAGTAGAAACAGATGCGACTTACACAGTTATGAATCAATTAGATATAAGAATTGTGTAACTGCGATAATATGAAATTTGATAAGAGAAAGATAATAATAAAACAAAATAAAGTGAGGGACTTTACTTTATAATAATCAAAGCATACGTATGTCCTTCATTCCTTGTTAATATGACTTGAATGCTAACAAGTTTCATTTACTTCGCTTCTAAATCCACGAAGTCACAACGTATTAAGTTTATGGTAAATGATTGCTCTAACAATGCACAGTTAGGATGATAAACACTATATTATACTCATCGCTTTAAGATATGAATCATGGTCTTGTTATCATTTTAAATGCCCTAGCTTCAGCACCCTTCAAACGAAAACAATATTTTAATTACTTTATATGTAATTAATTTGAGACAGGTGCTCATTATGAAGTAGATAACTATCGATGAAGCGTTTAATTTCGAAAGCCTGAAATTATAGGTGCAATGAGGGTAGGAAAAGAAAATTTTGTGAAACTCATAACAAATATAAAAAAAATATAATAAAAAAATTTTCATAAGTTCACGCCAATCGACGAATTTGTCAAAGACTTGCTAAACTGCTTTTTTTTTGTTTTCAGACAATTTCTCAAATTACGTGTTTCGAAGGTAACCACGATTGTTAAATAGTTATGGAAAACGAGCTCTGATAAAACCTGGACAGCTTTAGTATTTTAGGCTAGCACGCTTTGCCATTTTAGACCCCATTGCTAAGTAATATTATGTGACGAGTCTTAGCTCAGAGTACGTGAAAAAAAAAATGTATATTAAATAACTAGCAACCATTTAACTTACTTTATTATCAGATACCACATTTACCATGACCTAACTATTATACATAGGCGAAGTTTTAGTAGTTAAAATAATATAAAAAAAAATCTCTATATCTATTTATCCGTTGTCTTAAGAATAACTGTCACATTTATATTGCAACGATTTCCTTTATTTGAAAGTTGTCTTTATTGAAGTACTATCTGGCCTTGTTTTCGTGAAATCGGTTAAGCCGTTTCTGATATATATACAAAGCGTCATAATAGAGTTGCTAAATCTATAGATAATTGATTTTCACATCAGTAAAATATTTTTTGTTATTGTTTTATACGTGAACAATCAGTTAATCGTTTTAAATATTTTTAAAACTTTAATATGAGTATTTACGATAAGATTAAACATTTGTAAGTGATTCAGCTCTCACAAAGCATTAACAGGCTGAAAAGGTCATAGATTAAAGACGCACGATCTCCTAATTCTAAACTTCCCGTCTGTAACCACAGCGGATAATAAAATTATATGTTTGTAATGTTAATATCCGGCTTTTATATTTAGTATAACAGTTGTAAAATTTATTTTGTTTATATTTAAATAATAAAAATTATTAAAATTTACAGAATTTTTTTCCAAAAACATACTTATGTCAAATTTCTTCAGGTTTATAAAAATTAAATATTTTAATATATCTGATGAAATCCGTATATAAAAATAATATGAAAGTATAAAAAATTAAAACAAATATAGAAGCTAACATTATATTTATCTTGTGAGATAAAAAAAAAACACTTGACGCATTTTTTATAGTCAAGTGTTTTCCATGTGAAGTGATTCACAGAGACGAGGGCATCTATTATTGTTAGCGGTACACATTACAGGCGTCTAACAGCCTATCAAAGACAAGTGTGACATTTAGTCTATGGAATATGTTGTCGATAATACCGATCCATTGTCGATTCGTGACGCTTGCAACCTATCGATTGCCAACCTGCTATTACAACATCCCTTTTAGGTTAAAATTGACGATAGAAATAATTTAATCTGTTTTAATTCCGATAATTGTATAAACCAATTATTTTTAACCATGTGTTTAAAAAAAAAACAATCGAACGTTTAATTCCGAGAACAATTTTTTTTTATTAAACACCGTATACTAGTTTAAACGTTTATCTTTTTCAACGAACACATCAATAACAAAAATTAAAAAACGTTAAAGTTATAATTTACAAAACAAAAAGTAAAATGTCAATGTTTAAATGGCGATCACTCACCTCGTTGTACAAAGACGTCATCTCGTTGTTCACTATTGTTTAGGTTCAAACAGAATGATCATAATCTATGCACATTTCACAAATAATGTTCCTATTACGTTTCTAACACTTATCGTTTATATATTTCAATTTTAGTTTTCTCCAATCGACGCCGTCAACATTTAAAATTCGCAGGGCAATAAATAGTTCAATTAAAATATTGCAAATTTTTTTTATATTAGTTAGTAGAAAAATGAATGAGCACAAAACTTAGTTCAGTTCGTTTATAATTATATGTCAAACTTCGCGCCAAGTGCGTCGGGCGTTAAAAAAAAATAAAGGCAAAGACGTTCGACACAAGCAGCCAAGGTTGGCGCGTGTGTCGCGCGGCGTGTTTAGAACCGGCACTGAGCCGCGGTGCGAGCCGCTGAATGGGCGACGCTCAGCTGCTACGCTCAATGAAGCATACGAGTTCGGAGGTCACCGAACATCCTGACCCTCAACGCTTCTGCTATTCGTTTCTCTATTACCCTACAAACCCACTATGTTATAAGTACGACATCTAGTTTTGACTTGATCATATTTTAATTTCCCAGTAAAATTACTTAATATATAAAACTTAAAAGAGAACATTGCCGTAATCTTTTTTGTTATTCATTACGAAGTGTAAAATTTATTTTCGTAAAAAGTTAAATAAAAAGAACACGAGTAGTAACGTCTACTCAGCGGGAGTTTATATTTGCATACGATTGAATTTTGTTCCGAGAATTCATAGAATAAAAAACATTGTAGTGGTTACAGCATTTTGTATCGCTAGTCCAAAATGTTTTAACGATTACACTCGGAGTTCGTCGACAGTAATCATTCAGATTATTTGTCATAGAGCCGGTACAGCCGATGTAAAAGGCTTCGCCTTTCCCTGCGGTCTAAAATTGAGACAATTGATTTGAACACATTTTGCTGAAACTCAATTTACAAAAGATCAACTTCAGATAAACCGGAGCTGGTGAAACTAATTTAGCACACCGTTTTATTCTTTTGAAACTCTATTTAGGATGTATTTGAATTTTATAAGAGTTTTATTATATTACATAGACTTACTTATATTGGTTAATATATATTTAGTATACACTAGAGTTTTTAAACCTATTACTTTTACCCACATAGTTTTTGTAACAAAAGAAACTTACTACTGTACGTCTAACAAAAGACAACTGCTATGTCAATTGCATTCAGTTAAAGGTTAACCACACACAAGGCGCAATGTGTATAATTATCGGTTGTTTAGGGACGCACCGATAGTGCTGGAGGTGTTCCGTTATTGCAAAAGAAGCAGTTATGTTATACAGTTGCACATAACGACGTTACAGCGAGTTGCGAGCCGGATGGCAACACCATTGTTTTGTCGTTCCCCAGACTATAGCGAAATGGAGCAGTCAATTTGCATTACTACCGCACAGGCAAGTTTAATATTAGCTTCGAGACTACCGTATATAGAGAAACTAACATTACATCTCTTGTTCTTCTTTACATTACTATGGAAACAATATACAATAAAGGAATAAAGAAATAGATGAATATCAGTATACTGACCTCTCCAATGACACGCCACTGAGTATGACCTTCGATCCAGTCCTTACCAGAATTATAAAACATATTTTTAGTATAAAGAAAAGGATTGATAAATTTTTCTTTTTAAATCTATACATACATATATAATGAAAATGGATTTTGTTTGTTCATGATTATTCGACGCTGAATGATTTATATATGGTTATAGGCTATTTATTTTTGGAATTTTATAGATCCTTCATATTTTATTTCCTATTAACATTTACAAACATTTTCATTTCGTATAATTTATGCGATTGCTCTCAAGGAATATTTCAGACAAATTCTTTATTACGACCTGCAAACCGGACGAGAAACAGCGCTGGTAAATGATATAAAATTTATATGGATTAAATAATTTATTGGATACAAAGTGTAACCTATACCCTATCGGTTATCTTGATGGTGTGCATGCAATTGTTTGTTCTGAGCATTCCCACGACAATCAATAGGAAACGTTGAGAGCGCTAATAAACATGGGACAAAACACAAAAGCGTGCCGCTATTCACTCCTAGCTTCATCCGGTGTCCGTATCTAAGCAAGATGGGCATCTTGAATAGATATAATGCAGACTTAACAAATACAAGTTAGAATGTAGTATAATTTAGTCGGCACCGTAGTCTGGTTAGTGTCTATTCCATAAACTATTCTTGGTCGAATATTATATCTTTGTCTATCTCTTTAAAATAAATTATAACTTTTATTATTGTTTTCTCTCTTCATAAACCTAAACTTTAATTGGACGTTTGCCTTGAATATATCCGCCTTTGCGTTTATTTAGTAATATCGTGTTTTTGATATTATTATTACATGACAATGAACGGAGTATTGGCTGTCATATGAAGGAGTTACATAAAATTTTGTATACTTTATGTACTCGTACAAAAGCTAGAAGATAAAGTTTACAAAACAATATAGGCATACGTTATAAAAAATAAATTTAGTCAAATATTTATATATTCAACAGACTATGCTGCTAAAAAGTAAGTACTTAAACTACACCTCAACAAAAAATGTAGCCGATAGAAAAGTTTATTCTTGTGACTTAAATATGCTTAAAAATGATCTTACATTTTATCTAAGTCCATTTATAACACATACATTGACATTAACTTACGCTCTTTACTAGAGCTTCAAAGATATAGCCTTTATTATTAAAAACGATTAATCATACAGATTATAAAACTAAAATAACATCAAGTACTCATTAAAACGATTAATCAACTGTTTGATTATTGTTAAAGAAGCAAAAATTGCATTATGCTGGGGAAAAAAATGTTATAGATAAAACTTTACAGCGAAACTTCGTGTGGGTCTCAATATCTAATGATCGAAGAACAATATGGCGCCAGTGCGGCCATCTTAAATCACTCGTTAAGATAAAGACAGTTTTATCTAGAAGTATTCATTAGTTAAAGTATGTGGCTTCGAAGAGTACCAAAAAAATGTTATTATCGCTACAAGTATCTAGCAAAAAAAAGGACAAACTTTTTTAAACTAAAAACTTGCACAAAAACAGAAACAACGCTCATTTAGCATCCTATCGATGAAGAGCAAAAAATGTCGTCGAAAAATTATTTTGTTAATTATACGGTTTTTCATTATTTCTTTAATTCCGAAATTTATTATTTATCTCCTTTATATAATTATTGATTATTATTCATTAAAAAAAATAAATAGATCCGAATTTTATTGATCATCATGATTAATCAGGAGACGTCCACTGTTGAATAGAGTTCTCTTCCAAAAGATTTCAGAATCAATCGGAATACTTTACCAGAATGTTCTGGATGGAATTTGTTTAGATTGATTGGGATGTGTAACAATGATAAAATCTGGATTTGTGTAGATCCACATTTTATCATTGCTAAACACTGTATATCAGTGCAAAGACACATTACAAAGATCGTGCCGTCCCATTAAATTTTGGTGTTGTTACTGAATTCTACCCTATTATAGGATAAGAAAGAAATGAAGTGAAATTATACAAATAAAAAAATGTTAATTCTGTTATGTACTTGATAGAGCTACCATCAATGGGTGAATTTCAGAATCAAAAATAAGCTTGCGTGAATAACTGAGTTCCGGCTTAAATTTATAATACGAAGACAAAACGGGTTTAAAATGATACTACCAAACAAACTCCACATGTTGAATTGAACCAGATAACTTCGTATAATAGCCAAGCTGTTAGAAACGAGATAGGTCGTCTCCAATCAGACAGCAGACAAACGAAGAAGGGTTTAGTCTAGATCTTACAGATTTAGTTGGATCGATACTGAATAGAAAGGATATACGATTTATCGTCAGATAAATTCTCGTACTTTTTTATATACATATTTTTAAATGGATAACTCGTACATACAAGCGTGCCAGGTAACGTTTAAAAAAAATTGCTTTAAATTATATGCTATCGACTTTCTAATGACAGCAGGTTTTTTATAATTTCATAACACAGATCTGTGCTGTTACGCGTACCCAGTCTAGGCTGAAGCATAATTTAAAATTGATGAACTACCAATTACATTATACGAGCTCTGTATTGAATGAAGATTAAGTGAATTACTCTTAATCTTCATTCAATCAACGGATTTTGGTTATCTACTCTGCTTATGTGCGTAACATTTCATAAACAGCAAATCTCAATACAAACATTTAGAAAATTAAGTAACTTGTAAATAAACATTAAATGTTAATATAGATTAATATTTCGATATAATGGAACAATACGGGGTGGGCGTATGGGTTCCCAAACAGCTCACGGGATCTGCTTGTGGTGCACCCTGCTAATCAACAAAGGAGGCTCTGGCTCCCATCAACCCGCATTGGGCCGACAGCGTGGTGGGAAATGGCTCAAATCCACCCATATGAATCCCCACCCGATTGATGTGGGGATGTCTGGGTAAGGCCTATGTCCAACTGAGGACGTCTTTCGACTGAGGATAGTACAATAGCACAAATCTATTTAATTAAATAATGATAATGAAGAAACTATAATGTCTAAAATATCTAATGACGACAATTTACAAAATCTTAGCAATGACAATGTGATAGAAGGTGTGAAGGATACGCTGCTTAAAACATTTTTCCTCTCATATTTATGTTTACTAGACTTGAGTAATGCTGTTGATTGATAACTTAAGGCTGGTGGGCAGAAATGCGAGTTCCAAAAGCCTTGTCACCACTAAAACTACCACATTCTAGATTAAACCATAGATCTCAGTATGCAAGATGAAAGCAACGCGAGACAGGAGTCAACAATTCGACAATTAGTCACATAAAATTAAAATGTCGTATACTTCCCCGAGTAGGTACGACAATTTTGTTTCTCATTACGCCATATTCGGTGACAGTACTTTCTCGGGGATCAGGTCTTCGAAAGAAAAAAAAAATGTTTGGTAGTGACACGTGCAAGTCACCGCGGGGTTTCGTGGCGGCTCGCAAATTCTGTGCGGCGTTAATCCGGTTTTTATGACAACTTTCTAGAGATTCCCGCTTTGGGCATCCTTAGATGTGCTAATGGAGTTTATTGCTGCTCAATCGCTGATAATATATGTTTACGTTTGATTTGTGTTTCGCGATTGTTGTAAAAGCTTTTATTGTTCGAGCTTATAATATACAAATTTCGTAGGTGCACCTGAATTGAGACGAGTTGATGTTGTTTGATTTCGCATCGTTAGCACAGTGTAAATATTGTTTTACCGCATTGTTAACAATGAACGGTAGTTTTTGGTTTTCAAAATGAAATCTTGTTAATTGCCACGCCTTAATGGCGTAATCGTTGAGAAAAGCTAACAATTTATTTTATCTGAGGTAACGATGTCAAATTTGTGAAAAGAAATGCGATTTCACCAATAATTACATCAATTTACTACATCCCTTCCACTGTTTTATTAGTTACAACGTATTTCATACCGTAACGCAAACATACCTCGTGCAACTGATGGTAAGTGATACACCTGCCCATAACAACGAGGCGCTAGTTAGATGAGCGCAATGTGTTGCAGTCATCGTATTGAGCTCGACGCTTGAGCTATAAAAAGTTGAGTTTCATTACCTCAGTAATTATACTAACTACAACGTCCTTCATACCAGAATACAGTAATGTTTGCAGACTACTGCTTAGCTGCAGAAATATGCGCTGCAGTAAATTTAGCGAGTAGTTATGGAGACACCTGTACCTACAGTCTCCGGCAAGAAATCTACCAGCAGGAGCTATTGAAATATTATTTCTCCTTGACTATAGCGATACATTTTCGAGCAGCTATTAGTACGACAGGGCTGGCTTTTTGGTGAGATCACCGTGCGACACGTCGATCCTGATGTATGGAACACGTATCGGCGATGTTGAAATGTGAAAAACTCGTGACTTCAGGTCACGAGCAGCGAGCGGGATCTGTCCAAAGACGTGATAGCTCCTTCCACGATTGACTATTGGAAGCCGAAAACTCGTAAAAACCAATGATTTGTTTTTAAAAATGTTAAAATAGTATACATGTCTTTAATTCTTTCCCGTATCACAAAAACCACTTTAGTAGAAAGAATGTGATACTCTATAATAATTTATAGATTTGTATGACAGTATAGGAGATATTTATACTAAATTTATTATATATATATTGTTAATTATTTATGTATATAATACACAATAGTTTATGTTTGAGGGTTCATGTAATAGATAGAAATGAAGCAGAAAAGGAAAATGGTTTTAGTTTATTTTAACACTGAGATCTGTGATGCTGACCCAATGAAAATAAATAAGATGTTAGCATATTTCATAAGTAGTAAGTAACTATATGTTTTCATCAGAAACTTTTATTTTTAATATTATATAGCGTAGTGTTTGAATACCATCCCATCTAATGGGAAGCGGAGATGTAAGCTAAGTGGTAAAGCGGACTAGTCTAGAAACCTATTCACTCTTCTCTTGTAGACTGTTCCAATCCTTCGCTGTTCGCACTATGAAGGACGAAGTACTGCTTATACTTTGCGCATTAACGAATATACATGACAAAACAATTTTCTTGCTTTTCCTATTCCTTTTGCCTTCCTTTTCGGGACGTAGGATCGAACTTAGCATCCTTCATTCATCAATCTTTCATTGAAGAAATGTGATGCGAAAATTTAATGAATACGAGTTTCCTAGTATCACTGAACAAAAAGTGCTAATACTATTATAAAATCGAAATGAACAATTTCCTAAAGCTTTATTACACTTTGTGTTGTGGAGAATCGACATTTAATTGATATCGGTGTTATTAGATTCGCCATTAGTACGGAGAGCGCACAGCCCCCGCTTCCAACGAATGGCCACAGATTATACAGGCGAGCTTATTTATTTCACAAGATAATGCTTTTATAAACAAATAGAACAAGATAAAAAAAAAACTTAATATCAATGTAGGTCCCTCATTTCTATTTAAACTTACACGTTGTAACAAATTGCATCGCCAGTTGTGATACATTAAATTTTCTTATCGGCGCTTAATTGTAGCCATTGCATCCAAACCACTAATAAAAGCTTCACTCTGTTCTGTTACAATATTACACGACTATAAATAAACAATCTTGATAATTGAAGCAAGTTTTTATTAATATTTAACAAAAAATAACTATAGGTTTTTTAATATAAAAGTTTAGTGCATTATTAACATCCGGCTCGGTGTTAAATAGTGATGAAGTGTTAGTGAAACAAACTTAGTAATAGTCTAATCAATCTTCTCTTGAAAACATCCAGGTCGTATTTAGACGTGAACACTGATGTCGGTAAGTTGTTCTTCTCATTAGCTGTTTTAATCAAGAATGAGAAGTGGCTACTGGTGGTAGATTTCTATCGACGAATACCAGCTGTAGCTCCTCAAACAATAACATGCAAACATTACTATACTACGGTATGAAGAGAGTTGTAGTAAGGGTAATTTCTAGGGCAACGAGATCGAACATCTAACGAGCACAATGTGGTGTTGTGTATATCATCCTAACTAGTGTTATATTCTTATGCTTGTCCATTAAAATATAACTTATCTTCGATTTCACGAAAATCGTATACCGCACTCTCGATTACCTTATACCGTATAAACTGAACTTATACTTTTAACTTAAAGTGTAAGATGATTCTAGAAAGTTATCGAATATCATGCGAACTCAAATTCGGGAGCCGCACCCAAAACCAATTGGTCCGTTCTTATACGACGAGGCGATGAGATAAGCAGGACGTTCACCTGATGATCACGCCTGTCCAGAACAATGAGACGCGTGTCATGTTACAACGCCACCATCATACATAACTTGACAAACTACAGCCACTTTCATTAATTTGCTAATGTACATATAAATATTAAGAATTTAATATAAACAGATGAATGAAGTAAGCAATTTGAATATTCACCACAGTTCTCATCAAACTGTTATTTATAATATTTATTCCTCAAAGAAAGGAAGAGACCAAGACCAAAGTGGGACTGTGGGACATACAAAATGTTAAGTCTCATTACCCTCTAATTTCACTAGCTACAACATCCTTTAAACTGGACCTTGCAATATTTGTATACTACCATATTTTACTTACAACTAATTTATTATATCTATACCGAAACAAGGCATTGAATTCGTGGCATTCGCCCACAAAAGAGTCAGGGTGGATGTATACACCAAGTTGTGATCAAGAATACTGAAAGCTCGTCTTCTTGAAACATGCCTGTTTTCTTCCCATGTTTTCTTTTACTAGAAGCTCAAGCACATTGGCAATCAAACCTACATATAGTATCTTTGATATGTATCGCGCAGATCATTTTAGAAACTAAGTGATTAAATACAGTCCATTCTAAACATGTACATTAAGAAATTCCAAAATATTTAATTGTGATGCAGTGTAATGAACCGGTAGTGTTAGTTTTGTGGAGTGAGACGTCAACACGTGGGTGTACATTTCCGGCTTTGGACTTAATTGACACTAAATTTTTCACGCTTGTCTATATATCTGTGAACGAATTTATTTAACGTCGCATTACTATTTTAAATCAACGAATTTTAACTTACATTAAACTCTTACTTACTTATAAGTCTTTATGATATGATGATCGATTATTCAATCGGCCGATAGACGCCCACTGCTGGACATAGGCCTCCTCCAAAGATCGAAAGACAACACAATAACAAGTAATTTATATATATACGGTGCTTCAACAAATAATTTTGCAAACAACGAAAGATAAATGCGGAAGATCTTCGATCATCTGGCTGACAAGAATCTAAAAGCGATATAAAAGATAAAGGATCATGGCAATTTGGGACAAGGTTGGATGATCCTAAATCTTTTTATTTTTGCAGCTAAAGATCATCCAAAGTAGGATATCCTTTCGAAAATAAAAGTACTAAGTGAAAGCTACTAAAGCAAATATGTCAGCGCTAGATGAATAAACTTGAATATATCTCATGTCTTTAAATGTCAAGTGATGCCTTCAAGATATATCTTAAGAAGTGCCCAAAAGTTTATCTTACATTTAGGTCAACGTTGGATGTATCTCGTGGCTTGGTATTTGAAAAGAAATACCAATTATTTCACTAATTTCTAATATAGAATCTTAATATTAAAAAGAAAATACTTTGCTATTCTATTGTCCCCATAATCATAATCATCATAATTGAATAGCAACGATCATCATCAGTTCAGCCTATTGTTGTCCAACGTTTATTCCAATTAAAACTATTTGCTGGTCTATATAAATTAAAATAATTACTTCTATATAAATGTTGTAATTATGACCTGCTAAAGTCTTTTTTTTTTACAACGAATCCATTGACGATCAAGCCGGAACTAAACGTAAGAACTTTCATCGACGTATCATAGGATTATTTTGGCGGAGTAAAAGATGATGGTGATGAAAGGAAAACGGCCGTCAAAAAACATTTAACTGTACCACAACATGAAGAATGGTCCATTGTGGCGTTACAAAAGTATGACCCGCCATTATACCCGGCGGAACCGGTGCCCTGCGAAAAGAAACTCTTTTGATGCTTTATGGCATTTGAATAGGCGGTTAATGGGCAGCGATCTTTATTAGATCGACGTCTACGTAACGATTTTTCATTGTTCACCGTAATAGTCTTTGAAGATTCTATTTTTTCTCATGACCCGATCTGATTGGGAGGTGGTATAGCAACGTTTCGTTCGTGATTAATAACTCGTCCTTTCTAATGTTAAAATTTATGTTGAACTTTTCAAACGTTATTATTTATTACTATTTAAACATTTGTATATGACAACAGTGAGCAACTAAAGACTTCTCTTCTAAACTGCTGGTAGGTCTCTCTAGTGGTGATAGGTGTCTGTTGCCGATGACCTGATGATTGAAGATTGTATGAACAGTTTCACAATTTTATTTTAAGTATAATTAAATTTACTAGTAAGACGTTTATTTGTTGTTTGTTAGACACACAGCAACAAAATGCTGTCATCGCCTTAAGATCTGACATTCACTGGTAACTCTTTGTTGCCGAAAAGCGTCTACTTAGGTACCACCGCAGCTCCTATTGCAACCACCAGACAGTAGTGTGCAAACATTACTATGTTCCGGTTTGAAGGAGTTGCAAGTAATGTAATTCCTCGAGTAACGGAATTAAACATCTTATGTAAGTAAGTAAGTGTAAGTAAGCCAGATTATGTAACAGGATAATCGGAAAATATTCAGAAGATATTTGCACAGATCTGAAGAAAAATAAGCTTTCTCTAAAAGATTTGTAAAGGGTATTTATTATTCCGATGTTTCAAATATTTGACAGTACCTAGGGTCATAGGAAAAGCTCTTTAATTTCATTGATAATATGATTACAAACTGACTATAGTTACCAAGCAACACTTGTTAAATAAATGCCGTAAAATCAACTTTCATTAGCATAAATATTACAAATCGTTACATTACTATAGATTGTTTGTTTTATATTAGAAGCTAATATACTATAACATTGAAAAAAAGAAAAAAATGTTGAAGTTTTTATTAACTATTTCCTCTTTCATCCTAATGTACACCCGGTCGATAGAGTTGCCATCATATATAATTCCCGCCTACATCGATCGCCCGGTGTAAATTAAAGTATGAAGCGTGGGACGAGATTACACATCTGCCGAGCCAGCGTGAAATCCTAAGGAGATACTGAAATATACAGCGATCGATAAATCCGCACCGACGGGCCTCGAAAGTTTTGAGGGTAGTTAATTATAATAAATGCGTGTCGTGTGACGCGCCGCCATGTAAGGACGAGCCGTTACATAAATCCTGAATTGCCTTAAATGGTTTACTTTATTATAACCAAACGTCTCCTCGTACGGAGAGATAAATTCTCTTAAGTGGCAGTAGACTTCAAAGCTCTCTTCGGTTTATAAACTCTCCACATGTTCTCTACATTTTGCTTAAGACTAGTAGACTCTAGATTTTACTATTAAATATATTTGTGTACAACAAAAATTTTTATATGTTACATCAAGAAAATTATTGTACCTTAACACGTAAAAAAAAGTGTTTTATGCAATTAATGTATGTAGGTAAGTCTCGGTTGCCGTAGAACCTTAGGTCAGGTACCACTGCAGCTCCTATTTCTGCCGACTAACAGTAGTGTGCAAACACTACTGTCTTCTCGTCTATAGGGCTTAGTAATTAATCAAATTACTACAGTGTCATTTCCTGTCTCAAAGCGAGTACTATGAAGTAGTGTATATAATTCTAACTAGCGCCACGTTATCATGGCCTGGACTGAACCTCTGCGGTATTATCAACCTGAAATAATTGAACTGATTTGGATCTACTTTATTTTAGTTTTTTGATGGTTGTTGGTCTTAAGTGAGTTGTAATGGTTCCCAAACAATTCACTGGATCTAAGCCAGCCTCACCTGCTCGTGGTGCACCCTGTTAATCATCAAACGAGACTCTTGCTCCTACCAACCCGAATTGGGTCAGCGTGGTGGGAAGAGGCCCAAATCCCTCTATATGAAACCTTATAAGCGACGGCCCTCGTGATGAGGACGGCACGGAACCGATCGATGTAGCAATCTTTTGAGGACGGCTATGTCCAGTAGTGGATGTCAATCGGCTGGTGATAATGGTGGTGGTCCTAATGATTTCTGTATCAGGTATCTGTGATAATTAGAGGCATTAATGGGAAGTAGTTACCGTTATGAATTTATCCTTAAAAACGATCCTGTACACTTGGCGACCCTAGGGTTGGGCGTTGTTTTTGAAATATCAAACGCGTCGATAGCCGAGTGGACGAAGCTGACAAACCGGGGCGAGTCGTGCTCCCGACGTGTCACAGGTTCGTTTCCACCGTTATGCGGACGACGTCGCACCGGCCGCGCTGCCCGCCACGGACCCACTTCGGTGCACAAAGTCGTGACTGAGAACGGTAACTCCGAGGACTCTTTACGTTTACAAGTTAATACGGGACAGTATCGTGATGCCCTTTGTTTGCGCAGCGCTGAATGAGTCGTACACGTTGCTGTATCTCGGAGATCAAATATAACATTGTATATTCAATTTGTGAAGTTATAAAAGTTAGGGTTGATGCGGACTCCTTATTACTTTAACGAAGAAATTTTTAACGATTTTATGTCCTCGCATCACAAATCTTTTCCCTCATCCATTCTCCAAAATAAATTGTAAAAAAGTTTTCTAAACTACATTAAAATAAGGTAACTCTTAGAAGAAAAGTATTAATTCTTTTTTAATTCGATGAAGCGACGACACAAACAAGACTTATCTGACGATAAGTGATACGCTTACCCATAACAATGTGATGCTCACTTTCATGAAAACTTCTTCTCTTCCTCTTCTTCCTAATACATCCTCATCCTCAATTTTTTTCTAAAAAATTTCTCATCGCTCATCGTCTTCCTCGCAACTGCTTACTTCCTCATCGACCTTACTAATAATAATGTACACCTTAATCCTTATATACTAAGCATTTTACTTTTTCTCACCATTATTCGGAACTCACTCTGGCGGCGCTGGTTGCGATTTTCGCAGCAACCTTGGTGACTGTGTATTTGATGTCATGAAAAGTTTTAATACATCATCTGCGTTTCTATCTCTACACTAGCACTGCGCTACTACTGCCTTCTGCAACCTAAAGGTTAGACTGCTAGTGCAGTCTTCTCTAAGCTCTGATTTCCAATGATGTCGATGTGATGTAATCAAATGAAAATTAATTCGATTAGTATAGCGTCAGTTTTCTGTTACCAGTAACGACCTTGCCGAGTCGTTAGACGTGAAGCATTTCGCGCCAACGTCCAATTCCCGCAAAATTTGTCACGGAGCAATAGCATGTCAAAAATCATAATGGATCCGCCACGGATCGGAACGATGTAACATAGTGTCTACACGAGATCTGTGAGGGTGCAACGTGCAATCGGGGTCAACGGCCGACGTCTCCACAAGGTCACAAGTCAAATCCTGACCATCAATATTTGGTCAAACAAATTACCTTTCAACGCAGACTTTAGTAAGTTAAGTCACAAATACATTAGTCGTACAAAATTATTTACTAAAGGCAAACAGTTTAAATATTTGTTCACCTGAAAAGGTATTTAACAACGACCATAAACGTGAGAAGTAAGCGATTGGGGTTTTTTTATCCCCATTTATATTTTGAAGAGAAGATAATATAAAAAAAATTAATACACAGGTAGACCACGAAAATATTAACGGAACTAGCGCTTTCTTTAGGAGTTACCGAGGTACATCATAAAGCACTAAGAGAAACAATGCTGATGCTATAACAATAAGAAATCTAATATAATTTTGTCGTATTTAAAAGATGTACCGAATAATAAGGAGAATAATAGAAGGTCCATAAAAATACAGAATTCTTAAATAATTTACACGCAAATAGATTAAAACGTCTAGAAGAAATTCCCGATGATTCATAGATATACAATTCCGATTCAGCTATAGATCATTTTCTTACTTACCTAAATCCTCATGATAACTGAGGTGCTGTAAACAAGTCAAGGATAACAGAATCTTTTCAGCTGAATATTAAGACCTTAACAAAATTTAAAATTAATTAAATTAACCTAACTGTAAAACCAAATTTACAACTAGTCGACGCAAACGTAGACTTTTATTTTGTCTCGTCGCAGTTAATACTGAAACCGCAACTGTGATAAAAAAAGCGTAACTTAATCATTCAAAATAGAATTACCAGTCGTTGGTTATGATGCCACAAACTACAGCTTCGTTTTTGAGGTTCACGAAGATCGACGGACAATGGAACGGTGGGCATATTCAGATAGGAACAAGATGATGAGGAATGTGATGAATGGGTAAATAGCGGAATGCTGTCGTAGCGTGAAATTAAACGTTTTGTTTCACCGTTCATTGTTCGTGAGGTCTCCGAGCAGCAGCCGGGTTTGTTCTGGGAAACGCCTAACTTATTTCATCTCGTCTAAAGTAAACAAATAACTACGGTGTACGTGTACAGTGTCGTAATGCGCCGGCACTGCTCTCTTGTTGATCGTTTCAGTTATAAAAATATGTATTTTCTTATTATTATCCATAAAATATGGAGTTGAATGTTCAAAGAACACTAAAGAAATATTTGAGCTGGCAATAGAACTAAATTTAAGTATAACAAGTCCTTTAATCAGCAATGATATAACTAGGCATAGACTTTTTAAATACATCAGTAAAAACAGCTAATAAGGTTTATAACGCTTGACTGATCGATGTGGAGATCTTTGGGGGAGGTTTATGTCCAACGCAGGCTGATGACAACCGTCATTCAAAGGAAGGTTGCGTTCAGACACCTTCAAAGAGGATCCCTTTATGAGTTGCCAAGGTTGATCCTGTAGGACAAAATTCCTGGAAAACATGCACCTAGTAGACAGCGCAAGAAATAGTTTGACAACGTATAGGAATGCACCGGATTTAAATATCATCAGATAAAAAGAATAGCTGAGGATCGAATTTGATGTTCTCGATCTGATCGCCAAACTTCAGTTTGAAGAGTTTCTCTATCGGCTGTAATGATGGTTTGTATTAAAAATAAATAGTAAATAGAACCATTATGTTATACTATATATTTAATATACAATTTGATTCTAAACATAAGTAAGATAAGTAACATGTAAATAGCTTTATAGGATTAATTTATTCTAATTAGTTACATATTAAGGTAACCGTGGAGCAACGGAAAAGTATTTAAAAAAAGATATTAAAACAACAGTTGTGGTCCTATATGTCCTCAATCCATCTGTAACCTAACACTAAACCTTAATTTTATATGTTAATTGGCAATAAAGCCAGAGATGGTGAAGAATGCACGCCCAGAATTGAAACAGGCTGTTTGGGTGTAGATAGTCACTATATCATCATCATCAGCAGCCGATAGACGTCCACTGCTGGATATAGTCCTCCCCCAAGGACCTGCGCCGTAATCGGTCCTACACTGTCCCGGTTCCGACACCGTGCCAACATCCATCACAGTCAGCAAGGCTTCTGGTATCACCGGACATTAAGAGCCGTGGTTTATAGAGGTTTATATAGAGGGATTTGGGCTATTTCCCACCACGCTTGCCCTATGCAGATTGATTGGAGCCAGAGCCTCGTTTGTTGATTAGTAGGGTGCACCACCAGCAGATGATGTTGGCTTGGATCTCGTGAGTTTTTGTGCGGAACCCCATACACCTCACAAAATCAGAATATAGTGATGATGTTATATAGAAAAATCCTATTACCATTCAAACACCACAAGAAGCCCCTGAATCTCACCAGGAATTCACCTCAGTGTTTGGATAATTATTAAGCCATTAATATTAAGTTATCGTTCATTTGTAGACATAATATCAAGTAAAGCAGTTTTGTAACAAAATGCTGTCCTCTTTAAATTAACAATAATTATAATTAGAACTAAAAAATATTTATAAGTTAAGAGAGCAAGCCTGAATCTAATCACTTGTAATAATTCATCTAAATCAAAAGCAAAACCTGGAAAGATCATATCGATAGATAACACTCCTTTATTGATCACTGACATAGAAAATCGTATATAAATTCATATATTAAAAAGAATATCTATAATGGTGTCGATACCACATAAATTCCCGTTAAATAGTCAAATCTAGTTTTTCGCTTGCTCTAGATAATGATCTCAGAATGAGCGTATTCGAACCTATAGACTCAGATTCGCATCTTGCATCAGAGATCATTTTGATGACTAAAACTTTTTTTTTCCACATTGGACTTACACTCGATTTATGGTATTAACTAACATTAACGAATGTCTCTGGCACTCACGGCACAGCTGCACCAGCGATGCTGGTATGCTAATGATTCAATAATAGGAGCTTGGTAGCTAGCTAGGTAGATTCTGAAGTACTCTAAACAAACTCCACAGCGTTCATTCATTTATCGCCAGCCGATAGACGTCCACTGCTGGACCGAGGATACGCAGTCGCTCCTGCGCCGTTCACAGCCAGTGGCTTCATGTCGACCTTACAATCAGCATGGCTCCGGTACCGCCAAGCACTAGGGAGCTTCGTTTGTAGAGATTCATATGGAGGGTTTTTGCTATTTCTCACCACGCTTGCCCAATGCGGGTTGATGGGAGCCAGAACCTCATTTGTTGATTAGCAGGGTGCACTACGAGCAAGTGAAGTTGGCTTGGGTCCCGTGAGTTGTCGTGCAGGCCCCATTACTTCACAGCGTATGACTTAGGAATCGAACCAGTAACCTCGGTGGTTATATAGACAGCGTCAAAACCACGGACGCAATTACATAAAATCATAAAAAAAAAATTTTTATATGTTTAGTGACGTAAAGTATGTAATAAATAGATATTACTAGTGTCTTACTTAATCATAGTAAAATTAATAGACACAGCTTGAGGGTAGAAAGTAAAATTATACTCGGAACAGATTACGGAGTTAATTATTTTATAACATCCGCATATCAGTTGTATTCTTCGATCATATATTTGATCTTTTTGGGCGGCGAAAGGAACTTTCTATGTAATGCGAAAAATAATTAAACCTGCTCTAGGGGTAGAGAGGGGAAGGAAGAGAGGAGGTTTGTTAAATGCTAACAAAATAATTATTTTGCGTACGTAAATAAGAAAGACTTGAAGAATTCTCTGATCATTGTTATCTAGGTCGGCCGAAGTAATTTGTTATCGACCCATTTGTAATAAATCTTTCCCACTCCTTTTTTTTATTGTGAATAAAACGATTAAACCTATTTTAAATTATCGCCGTGACTAGTAATAATGTAAATTTATTCTTTATCATTATTATAATATGAAATTAATACGTTAAAAACAACTCTACTGTATAGAAAGTACGAAAGATTATAAACGCAACACAATATTAACATTTCGAGCTGCTGCCGATGTGACCAAGGTCCAGTTCAATTCTGTGGCCACATATAGTCGAGTTTGGTTAGTGGTGGGTTATTAAGAACCGAACGGGTTAGCTACCACCCTTATATTGTAAATAGTTACCACTACTCGTAATATTCGATGTTTCATCACGCGATATAACGTCGTCACGAGATGAATGCTGTTCAAACTTAGTATTTCTTTTTGTTTAACAGTGATATCCTATAGTCACACTTGATAGTAAGTGATACATTTGCCTATAATAATGTGGCGTTGTTTAGAATGGACACAGCAGTATATTATGATTTGATACATGACATATGTCTCTCCTGGTTGCGCCAGTGGCAGAGTGAAGTTGAGGAGCAAGAGGTTAGCGTGGTACGGGCACGTTATGCGGAGGGATGGAGGACATATAACAAAGAAAGTAATGAAGATGAACGTGGATGGTTATAAGGGTAGAGGAATATTGAAGAAGGTGTGGATGAATTAGTCTTAAGTCTTATGTCCACGAAGCTTGTTCTTATAAATTACTTTTATACTCTTGATGGACTTCCGCGCCGGAAGCTCATGCTTAATGGAGAGGCACCAGTGTATTTTTGAAACGTTATACACGCACGAAAGCTACTGAACTATAATCATTTCTTAAAAATATTTTACTATATATATATATATCATCGAAATAGTTCTTTATATATATGTCCTAATTTTCATCAAAGAAAATATAAAGAACTATTGCGATATATGTATATCATTGATTTTTTACAACACCCATGGTTATGGAAGGCTTGGGATGATATATGTATAGTAATATATTTAAGTCATTATCATTATCAGCCTTTGTTTATCCACTGCTGGATATAGGCCTTCCCCAGTCTTCCTTAAAATATAAGTAAGACAAATTTAAATTCTGAAGATTGCGACCTTTCCTCTAAAGGTCCATTTCAATAGAAACGAAATGCGACTGAACGAATTTGTTATTCCTTTCTCGTTTCTAAATGTAACATATCGAGATTGCTATTGTGCAATGGAGCAAGTTTAACCTGTCGACCTTTGTAACAATGTGACGTCGCCGGTTAGACATTACAGTTAATAAATACTGAAATGGCGAACACAGAGGCCTGTTGTGCACCGCAAACAATACTTTCGCTGTTACTAGAATTGAAAAATTGATGTATTTAAATGTCCGGGCGGAAACGACCGGACGATTCTCGACCTTATGCCGGTCAAGTATCCAAATATTCCATCATGGATCGGAGACGTCAGTTGAGTGGCAGTGAAAGTTTGTATTACAAATAATAATGAGCGTGATGTCGAAAGTATTGTGCCCGAATGAAAGTGTTTAAGGTCGTACGGATTGGGCATCTGGGAAACTGCGATATTGTTATTCATGCGATTAGGTCAATATCATGGTAGGATCACTCCTTAAATTATAACATTATCATATTCTGTATCTAGTAATACCAATATTCCCTTATTCAGGATCAGTTAGGAGGTAAGAAAAGAATGAAGAATGCTATTCAAAGCAAGTAATGTGTATTAAACCTTTCATATATAACTTTTAGACATTTCTTCTTCATCGGTATCACTCTTGACAGAGTGGTCGTGGTCATCACTTCAGACATTTCGGAGTATACAAATAGATACATTTGTTATCATATATTCAAATCTATACACTTTTCTTTATTAGGTAAAATAAAATATTTTATCTTAAATGTAATATCCCTAATCGCAATAATAGGGATAGCGACGAGGTATAACATTAATCATACCTTACAAATGCACATTTTACTCTTATCAAGGGAACAATGGCACCTTACTGCACTATAGATCGATCAGATGTGAAAGCAATGGCCGGAGGCAGTGGAGCAGAGATGAAGGTCACTTGCATAGTGTACGGCGAAAGTGAGATCTCGTCTGATCGGCAAGTGCGGAATTGTATTTCGCACTTTACACGTACAGTGTTATCAGTTCAGACATCGGCTTGTAATTAAAAGGAAATAACGAGCTCCCGTGACCGGAGTCACCAGGTTTAAATACCATCAGTTAAAAAAGAATAGCCGAGGATTGTATTGGTTTTGCTCAATTCGATCATCAAACTTCAGTTTGAAGAGGACACCTAATGATGATGATGATTTCTAGTTAGTAGTGTGCTGATTTTACATTTGTTCATCCAATAGAAAGACTTCGAATAGATAACCAGCTTTCTTAGGATTGAAACTGAGGTAGTTCTTGGCATTTGAAGAGGTATGGGAACTGTCGTTTGAAACCCCACCTTCGCCTATTTCATAATAAGTGGTGACAGATGAGTTTATCAGATCAGTCCTCGTCAAATCTTCGTGTCTTTAACATCTCTAATTATTCTCAAAATTGACATCTAACACATTTAATGAAATCTTTGGTGGTAAGTCTTTTTTGGCGGAGATCGTTTTGGTGAGTACCACCGCAGCGCCTATTTCTGTCGCGAAACAGTAGTGGCGAGTAGCTCGCTGGGCTAATGGTTAGAACATGCGGCCTTCATTCCGACGGTCGCAGGTTCGAATCTCGGCATGTACCAATGACTTTAATATTTAAGTTATGTACATTTGTTAACTTTAGTAACAACAGCGAAATACAAACTATGAAGGGAAACACCGTGAGGAAACCTCGACATGAATTAGAATTTATTCCAAGTGCGTGTGAAGTCAAGAATACGCATTGGGCCCGCGTGGTAACTATGGCCCCATCGCCCTCATATTGAAGGTACGTCTGTGCCCCAACAGTGGGGATGTAAATTGGCTGTTTGCAAATATTACTGTGTTCCGGTTTAAAGGGAGCTGTAGCTAGTGCAATTATTGGGGTAACAAGACTCAACGTCATATGTTTCGGGCGACGAGCGCAATGTGGTGTAGTGCATACCATCACAACTAGCGCCACGTTGTTGTGAGCGGGTGTATCACTTACAATCAGGTGAACGTCCCGTTGGTCTCGTCGCTAAATTACATAAAAAAATAAACCTAATACAAAACACAGTTGTTTATTGAAAAATTATTAGAGAGAGTTGATTGCTTGGACGTGGATATCTCCCCATGTGCTTGGATGTAATCTCAAACTATTACGATAAGGTCGAAGGGTAAGGTTTGCTTGTTGTTGTTGTTGATGAGTAATAAAAAGGTTTTCGGATTGGCAGATTTTTGAGGAGCGAGGGCCTCCTTTACCACAAAAATAACTTAAAGTGGATGTCATCCAGGATGACTATCGAGGGGGTTTTACTGAGTACAAATCCCACATAAACTTAACTTAGATTACATGGATATGAATTTTATCATGTATTATCACAGTTCCCAAGTAATGCCAAAGATTTTTATCATCTAACTACAATATTGGCATCTAACTCCGGGTAATCGGGACATCGTAACTTGATATTATCCACTTCGACTATCCTCCTATTGTCTTCGTTGACTCATCATCAATTATTATAACTAACAATGGCTTCTACACTGAGATAATAGTGTGATTAACTTAATTTTAACATTTAATTCTGTTGAAATGTCTTATAATTGCTTTGTTGATCAATAGTGTATTAGTGGATATATTTGTATAATAAGATATCGCTACAGTTACATAGTAGAGTTTTATACGTTTGTAATAAAACTCTGCTAGGTAGCACTACAGTTACTACACCTGTCGCCGATCTGTAGTGTGGAAATCTTACTGTGCTTGGCTAAGTCCCGTAAGCCAAGTGCGAATGGTGAATGGGCTCGTGCGTCAATAGAAGGAACATTAAATGAGTCGTTTATTAGTATATGTTTATTTTGTTCAGTATATGTGTTTATTAATTTTTTTATTATTGTTCGACGAAGTGACGAGATGAAGTAAGCCGTACACCTGATGGTATGTTATACGCACGCCAATATCGTAGTGCTAGTTAGGATGATATACGGCATGACATGCTCGCCGCCTTGAGATATAACATGTTAAGTCTCGTTACCCTAGGATGTTAACTAGCTACAGCATCCTTCAAACTAGAATGTTTGAGCATTAATGTTTGGCGGCAGACATTGGAGCTGCGATGGCACGTAGTTAGACAGTCTCCGGCAATAAATAAGATAAAAAGATTTTAGAAATGTGATCGAAGTTGTGTAACGGTATGTGTTGTGTTGTCGTGTGTGTGTTGTGTTGTTGTGTAATATTCCACACGCGGAAAACCAATATATAGCATATTAAATATTTAAATGATTATTAATTACAACGGAGAACATACGCGACACCGCAGGATCCGCGCTAATGGTCGACAGTTTAAGAGCTGACATCATAATTATGCAAATGCGGTGCCGCGAAGAATAAATCAGCGGAGTAAAGGCTCCGGAGGAGGCGGCGCGACATTTTACGTTTTGTGTGTTAAGTGCGAGCGGATGTGGGCCAGCAGGTTCGTGCGTCTGTCTGGCACACTTCGCGACTGCGGCCACGCGTCTCCAACACTGACAAGGTGACCACGGACATCTGCAATCGCGGGATATCAAATTATACTTCAGTACATCGACCACTTAATACACTGATAACATTATTTATTCTTACAAGCTCTTTATCTATCTTCTGTGTATATGTGAATTTCGTAGATCCTTCATCGCTTTTATTTCTAATTAACTCATGGAAATATTTTCATTCCGTAATAACTACGCGGTCGCTATAGTAACGGTTGCTATAGAAAGTAATTTGAGGTCGCGGTTGCTCTCAAGTAATATTTCAGACGAATTTCAAGTCTAATTTTATTATATAGACAGCAAAGCCCGTGGCCTTTTTGATGACCTTTATATAAGACTTGTAATTCGTCTAAAATATTCCATGAGAACAACTGATTGGTTGTTAGCTGATTAGCTAGCAGTTATATATATATATATATATATATATATGTAGAGAGATTTCCATCTATATAAAGATTCAACACCATATCTCTGCAACTATAAGGCCTATAGACTTTAAATTTGGGACGAATATTCCTTTTGCCGAGTATAGGTCAGCTAAGAACGGATTTTACAAAATTCTTTCCCCAAAGAAAATTCTGCGGGTGTTAGGGCCATCCAATAATTAAGAATATTTTACTTTTATAACAAGTAGCATATAATACTGTTTATATATATGTTTAATACGCAATAATTTGAAGTAACATGTAAGAGGAACGTACACGCAGCAATTGCAGATACAAAACTCTTAATAGTAAGTTGGGTAGTTCTTGATAGTCCGCGGAGCATGTTTTAACATGTTATCGATGTAGCAGTCGCATTTCTAACGTAAGCTGCTCATGGACCGATATATTCTTCACTATGTTTATGGGAATACATTTGCATAGCGACTACTGGTCAACGGCTAGCGCAGTTTCAACGGCGCAACGCGATGTGGGCGACGTTGCACTTGCTGACTTGTCTATAACGGGTCCACGGTTAGAAACCTAACCCATTAGTAAACTAAAAGAGATTTATAGATTGTAATCTTTATAGGAACAAAGATTCGTAAAGTCGAAGAAAGAAAATGCTCCGTTTTTAATTTGTTTAATTTCTTCTAAGGCAGAGGACGGTAGAATTACGTCATTCACGTCATGGTAATCCATACAGATGAACAATTTCGAAGCTGTGATAACTCAGCTCACCTTAGGGAAAATTAAATCATCATCATCATTAGTTCCTCTCTTCAAACTGAAGTTAAATTGATAATAAACTAAATTACATTATAACCTCTTTTTTTGTTATTTGTTTTTCTCGACATAGCACTAGTTAAAAGACTTGTTACCTAAGCTCAGTTGTAAGAGGGAAATAAACACTAGATTATGATGCAAACGAGATAGTAATATCTGAAATTACTACTAACGTAGCATTAGCATATAGCTTACGCAAACCGGAAAACTAATCGAGAGATAAGTTCCTGTAATTAACTCTATGATGTTTATAAATGACATATTTTCTCCGTGTAATAAGTAAATTGACTGCTTTTGATCTCCAGCGTTTCCTACTACATATTTGTTTAAGATAATAGTTACAATATTTTCGTAATATGACATTGAGAGGAACTCTTCAATTGAATTATATTATTATTGAACTACTCAATCTAGTTTAAAGAAAACGCCTCATGAATATGAAGGATAGGAGACGATTCCTTTGAACTGGTGTCTTCTCTCCTTCATATTTTGAAAGCCTGTATTAAGTACCTTTTGGATCCATCGTGACAGAACTTTCTTGCTAATATGTTAAGCAAGGGTATATTTGCGAAGTCAACACATCTATTTACTATTGAAAATCTGAAAGAAAGATATATATATATATGAATGAAGAAGTAAAAAAAAGTTGTTGTTTCATGTATGAGTGATACTCAATTATTGTTTAGTGTACTAGGTATATTGCAAATAGTATTGATGTAAAAATAAATATACTATAAAATACAGAATTAATAAAAATACAGTACCGATGATTATATCAAGGTCATAAAACCTGAATGGAGTTAATTGAGAATAAAACACCAATAAATGGGACCCAATTAAAAAAATATAAAGCGACCTTAAATTAAGCCGAACTGATAATTAAGCTTTAAAATTTACGCCGCATCTTAAAGCCCTTAATGGTATGATTAACTTATACTGACTTAACTTTTATTAAAATATAATATTTAAGTGCCCTCAGCGAGCTCCATATACAACTTGTTTTTTTTTTTTAATTAATTCAACGGTATTGAATAAACAAAAATCTCTCCATTTCATTTAAGGTGTAACGCCACACGCACTAACGAAGTAAAGTTAATGGGCAGTTTATACCCTAAATTAAAACGCTGGTTACTTCGAAACTGTCAAACAGTACACCGGCTCCAAAAATAGATCTGATAATTTGCAGTTCCGTACACGCAACTATATATTTTTAAATTCGTTTATGGAAAAACCTCTTTTAACCCGTCAGGAATTAGAAAAACTATACGGTTAAATCACAGAAGTGTCTAATGTACAAGAAATAAATAAATCTTAACACTAAATATAAAAAAGTCAAATATATTTATTTTGCGGGACAGATCGATCTTTAGGGGGGCATATATCCAGCAGTGGACGTCTATCGGCTGATGATGACATATTTATTTATATAGCAAAGAAACAGATAAAAAAGCGTCCAAACAAAATTAACAGTATATAGGTGTTCCGAAATAATATCAAACCTGGTTGGCTTGAAAAAGTAATAGTATATCACCAACTGGTGGTAGATTTCTACCGGAAACTGTCTCATTGAGGGTAACACCGCAAAGCTTACTTCTCCCGCCAAACAGTAGTGCATAAATATTACTATGTTTCTAGGCGATGAACACATTAAGGTGCAGTGTATATCATCCTGACTAGCACCACATCGTTTCGAGCAGAGCTATCTTATCATCAGGTAACTGTCTGTGTTCGTCTCGTCCCTTTATAGTATAAAAGGTTTTAAATGAACATCTTTACACTTTTTCTTATATTCATAGATATCTTTAAAAATGCGCGGATTATATCCCGTTTGTGACGATTTGTTATCGATATTCTTATCTCCATCAAATAAAAAAAATCGATTTTTTTATATAAGTAAGCGATGCGACAAGCGGTACGTTAAGTTATAAGCTTGCCTATAGCCATGTGGTCTTATTGCGACCATCGCCATGAGATGTAAGATGTTACCTTGGTAATTACACTAGCTACAACGCGATTCAAACCGAAACACAGTAATGTTTTTTACATGCACATTACTATTTGGGGGCAGAAATCGGCGCTGTGGTGGTACCTACCGAGGCGGTCTCCAGCAACAGAGACCTACCCACCAATACATTAATCTCAACTATTGCCTACTCCACACATAGTTACAACATTATAGACATTCTAACGGCTCACGATGAATGGACAAGTAGATAGGCGGGATACTGTAGATAGCAAGCAATCGCGAGAGTTATCAACATTTCCCAATGACAGTGCGGCTCCCGAGCTTAACATTGAACGGCGAATCGCGGGCAAAACCGCGGGCCCCGGGCTCCGAGCCCCGGGCTATACCATCGCCAGTTCATTTAACCGACGGACAGACGATAAGTTTTACATTAATCAAATTATTACCTACAGTCCGTCATCTCAACGTTATTGTAAAATAGGACAAAGATTTATAACATTTGACTGGATTTCCTCGTCCAGTTATTCCTTAATGCGTGTGTACTTAGACTTAGAAGTATATATAAACAAGATATATAAACAGAGATAAGTGTAATTCTGTTAAATTTTTTTAATTATTCTGAAGAGATAATACGAGAAAAAAACTTGACAGTTTTACCGAAATATTTGAAGGCGTGAAGCTTAAAGTTTTAGACAATATATTTTGTATGGAAGCGATTGGTTCAATGTATTATAAAGGCAAATTTTTAATGCTACTTGGCGCGTAGGCGAGTAGGTAGAGGAACACAGGTTATTAACGGCCAAAAAGGCCATTAAGGCCGATAATTTTATAATGAAGTGGATCATTCGCGGACATGATTTGTCATTAAAGATGTTTTAGGAGTGGCGGCGGTCAGTGCAGCCCACGCACTACACGCCGTCAGCAACCAGTGCTCCACATCAGCACAAAGTGGAACAACCGGCTCCCGCAGCAGGCATTCATTTAAAAAGTTAACACACACTAACTTACGTACGCAGTGTCGCATACTACTATCTGCATAGACAAATAATATCAAATCAATATAATTGAAAGTCTAAAATCAAATTCAGAAATAAACTTAAAAAACTTAGTGTAAGTAATCAGGACTTTCTTAGCTTATAAATACCAGCACTATCGGGTTCAATCACCTTTCCAAAAAAATACTGGATCACAACCCATACAAGCGTTACAGACCTAAAATGTCACAGACAGCAAAAATATACTTGTTAAATAAACAAAAATATACTTGTTAAATAAACAAAAATATACTTGTTAAATAAATAAAAATATACTTGTTAAATAAACAAAAATATACTTGTTAAATAAACAAAAATATACTTGTTAAATAAACAAAAATATACTTGTTAAATAAACAAAAATATACTTGTTAAATAAACAAAAATATACTTGTTAAATAAACAAAAATATACTTGTTAAATAAACCAAAATATACTTGTTAAATAAACAAAAATATACTTGTTAAATAAATAAAAATATACTTGTTAAATAAACAAAAATATACTTGTTAAATAAACAAAAATATGCTTGTTAAATAAACAAAAATATACTTGTTAAATAAACAAAAATATACTTGTTAAATAAACAAAAATATACTTGTTAAATAAACAAAAATATACTTGTTAAATAAACAAAAATATACTTGTTAAATAAACAAAAATATACTTGTTAAATAAATAAAAATATACTTGTTAAATAAACAAAAATATACTTGTTAAATAAACAAAAATATGCTTGTTAAATAAACAAAAATATACTTGTTAAATAAACAAAAATATACTTGTTAAATAAATAAAAATCATATTTTTTGCATCAAGTGTAAGAAATAAATAAAATCTCTCGTGTTAGTTTGGACATACCGCGGAGAAACGGACAAACTAGAAAAAGTTGTAGCCGTTTGAAAAGTTGATAGCAAACGCTCCCATTTCCTATCCTAACTGATGATTAGACCTGGCTAACCAGCCGCACAAGCCTCTCAGTCACGACCACCGCGAAGAAAGTCGAGGACAGTGAAGTATGAAAACGGTGACAGGTTCAATAATGAAGAGAAAGACTGATCGTAAATAAAACACATTGAGCCGTATCGGTAAAGGAAGCGACTGATTAACACGTTAAAGTAATAAACATTTTAGTAACAAAACTCCTTTGTGTTCGTATAAAAAGGCGTATATTCGATAGTACCGGTATCGTCCTTTTTTTCAGCGTAAGAAACCTGGCTTCACATGAAGCGTTGGAAGAAAGGGAGGAATATTAATACATCCGTCGTTATTACAGAAAAAGTTCACCGCGACTAGATACGGCGCGTTTCTTGTTGCTCGTAAATACATCCTGCCGTGCTCGAGCTCGCCGGATTGCTCTTTTTATATTAAATAAAAGGCAAATAAGCATAATCTTGGTACGGAGGGAGGTCAAGCGTGCGCTGCCCTGTATTGTCTTCCGATATAACTCAGGGTACTGCCCCATCATCTTGCCTTTGCCGTCGACCGACAAAATTGCCGTAGACGATTCTCTACGGACTAAAACTGTCGCTACATGAGTTAAAACGAACCTTATGTGACTACATCGCTTCGTGTAGTCTCCGTTCTCCATGATTTTTATTGTTCATCTATTGTAAAGACTATGTCATGCTTAGTATAGAATAATTATACTGTAGGTAAACCCTTAAAAACATGTTTTATGTCAGTTCATACGTATTATTAAGGATAATATTGTTTTACGTATTGCACTGGAGACCTAAACAGCTTGAAACACTATTTCGTCATCTTTACATTGTATCTTCACAACTTTGAATTATCTATACATATTTATTTATTAAGTACTAATTTAAAGAAAAAAACTAAATCTAAATTTACACATGATCTTTTAATATTTTGGTTATTGTCTTTCGACAAAAGCCCGCTCTAAAGATATCCACACATTTTTCTCTTTGGCTATCCGAATCCTTTTTGGACAAGTGACTTCTTTCACATCATCTACTCCACCTCCTTTTGCACCTATTAGCACCTATTGCTCTCTCTGGACCATTCCGTAATTATTTTCATCCATTTTTCTCTACTTTCTCTTTTTAATTGATAATTGTTATAACAGTAGGATTTAAATTCAAAGAATTAGTCTACATATGTTAATACATAAATGTGAGATTTAATTAAAAAGAGAAGGATTAAATTACAGTTACCGATCTAAATCGATGTAAGAAAGAGAGTGTTCGCAATAAAGGACAGAAGAGTGGAGAAGGATCTATTAAACAAAATCATCATAAGTGTGAAATAAACGGGTAAATTACTCGAATAGGAGACATCAAGTGAAGTCCGCCTGCGTGTCCGTGAGCTTACGCGTCCGTATATATATGGGGTGTTAATGTGACGAGTTTAAGTAGAGATTAGAAAAAAAAAAAAACTGGAAATAGAAGTCGGATATCGGTCACCAGACGAAATGCATCGGCGTCAGTGTGCACGGCCGGTTAACGGTCGCGATGCCGACGGTCGCATTAGCATCGGCCTCTAGCTAAGAAATCGGCGATTGGTCGCCTGCATTCAACTCGACGCTTGAATAATGTATCAGGTTTAATATTTAAGTCCGCGAGACAATAGTAAATATCCGGGTAGGCGCCTGTCTCCGTCATTGACAGCTGATTTGAATGCAACATAATAAAATCGTTTATTCAACATTGTTCCAGTTTAATTGTCGTGGGAGAGCTTTATATACACCGACGTACCCCAAAAACTGTTACACTTGAGCAAACCGACAGCCGATGGAGCAGTAAGGTCTTCGAGATGCGCCTGCGTACGGGTAGACGTCGAGTTGGGAGGCCACCCACAATGTGAACCGACGATTTGGTAAGAATCAGCAACGCGAGACCGATTGATGTGGAGATCATTGTGGGAGGCTTATATCCAGCAGTGGACGTGTATCGGCTGATGATGCTGGGAGAGTTTTCCTACGACCTAATACTAAGTAATCGCTGGAAGCCACTGGATTCAAATAGCGCATGACATTGCTTTGTGGAAGACATTACAATAGACCTATGTCCAGCAGTGGACGTCCATCGATTGAAATGATGATGATAAATCGCATAAGTAATAAACTAGGTCTCAATAAAAGCCCCCAACAGGATCCCGCCTTGTGGCGGAGGGGCTCAGTAGTCGTAGCTTGGTGGTGACCCACGGTGAAGCGAAAAGGAACCTACCAGGCTGGCTTGGGGTGTAGGGACCGACCCAAAGCGGCCGCTCTAGGCTAAAGCTATGGAGATCCGCCGTGAGCTCACCTGGGATGTGTGCAAGTGGGCTGCAGGGACGGCTGTATGCTGCCTTTACAGCCGAGGTAGAGTCGCGGAAGGAGAGGATTATCGGTATTGCGGTGCGCCGCTCACACTACCCTCTGCGACTAAGCGGTGCCGCACCGATGATGAAGCGGCGGTAGAGCCGCGAGGGAAGAGACCGCTCTCTCTATCTTCACACAAGCAGACACAGGCCTCCTCTAAAGATTTCCACGTCGATCATAGAAATTTGTACCATTTCCCATCACGCTTGCGATATGTCTCCCGTCATTGAAATACTAACGAGGGTCGTTGGGTCTGCATAACACAGACCCCGGGATGGGCATAGCATGTGTTATTGAGGCCGCGGTTATTCCAAACCGAGATCCCGTGACTTCTCCAAACGCCGAAGTTGACCACCGAGGGGCATTTTAATAGGTAAAAATCTCCATATAACTCTGACTTCCCCCAGAAGAAAAAGCATCCTTTCGTAGTTTTCCTCCCCGAAACAAAAAAAAGGGTCCCCTAAGTTGTTATGCGAGAGCCCTTATAAATAATAATACGTATATGGTATATATACATAGTTTGATATACAACATCAAGATTCTTCTACTAATAACTATATATATATATATATATATATATATACTAATATAATTAATAGTGAAAGTATTTTAAAAAATCGTAATTCAATAATAAACGTATTAGGTAGTATTTTCTGAAAAATTTGCATTTTTGTAAAATAATCCCTTCAATATACTTCCAAAAGCAGATTTACCAAATTTAATCTTAAATATTTCTCTTATACGTAATAACTGTTACGATTTCTATAAGGGGTGTAAGGGGTTCCACACATCAACCCAAGCTAACTTCACCTGCTCGCGGTGCACCCTGCTAATCAACAGACGAGGCTCTGGTTGTCATCAAACCCACATGGGGCCAGCGTGGTGGGAAGTAGCCCAAATCTCTCCATATGAAACCCTGCAAACGATGGCCGCTAGTGCCCGGTGATGCGGGCAGCATAGGGCCAAGCCATGATCTTTGGGAGAGGTCTATGTCCCATCAATGCACGTGTATCGGCTGATGGTGGTTTTCATATTAAAGGGGATTCAATCGTGGAAAATGTGGAAATTAGATTTATGTCATCATCACCATCATTATCAGCCTTTCTTTATCCACTGCCGGATATAGACCTGCCCCAATGTCTTCCAACAAATGCGATCCTCAGCTTCTCGAATCCACCAACTTCCGACTGCTCTGATGATGTCGGTCCGCGTACAGGTCGCAGATGATTGATATAAATTCATCAGAAACACGCTTGAAGGTTTTAACAGCACCCTTTTTTTATTAATGGCTAAAAAGTATCGCTGTCGAGTGGATAAATAAAACAAAGGGTTCTTTAAGTAAGACCTCAATGGTCTGATTATGCGAAAGGGCAGCCAGCGAACAAAAACCTAAGTTTATCTCCCGCGCACCCTGCCGCAGCATCCGTATCCTGCTCTAATAGCAGCTTAGCGGAGCGTGCTCGAGTGAACAAATCGAGCAATTTATGAGCATAAGAAGATTGCGCGACGTAATCTGCTGCTGCTAGCTGAACCATGAAACGCGGCATCGCTTGGACATCCGGAGTTATTATGACAGATATATCAAAGCATAAATATTAAAACAAGGTATTAAAACTTAACTATATATATATATATATATATATATATATATATATGAGGCATCCAGGCATGAGTGGACTCATCACGAGATCTACTAACACTCAAAATTAAGTACAGATATTGTTTCTGCCATAGCCATGCCATAAATACTTTCAGTAGGTCTACGTTGCTGGCGACCGTCAAGGTAGGTAACTCCGCAGCGCCAATTTCTGACGCCAAACAGAACTGTGCAAACATTACTCTGTTCCGGTTTGAAGTGTGCTGTCGCTAGGGAAATTACTGGTGTAATGAGACCTTACATCGTATGCCTCAAGGCAATAATGTGATGCAGTATTTACCATCCTAACGCCGCGTTATTATTGGCAGGCACTTACCATCAGGTGAACATCCTGCTGGTCCCGTCGCCTGGTTTGCAGCATGGGTGCACTAGCTACCACCCGCCCGCATAAATTGCCCCGATCAGCGATACCCCACACCGGCCGCGTTCACCGTCGCGTTATACAATCAGATACTAGTAAGAATTACTGCACATTTTTAAACGTTGCAGTTACAAAACGATAGAACTTGAACAAATTTTTTTTTATTTAATCAAGACCAAACTGCATAAAGCTTTTTGTTGTCACAAAGAAGATCTTAAACGAATTGAAGCTTTTGATATGTGGACACACAGATGCATATTGTCCATTAGCTGGACTCGGAGAGAGACCAATGTTGATGTTCTCCAACGAATTGGCCAAAACGTAACGTCGTGCTTACGGTTAAGAAACGTAAAATCTCCTATCTCGGTCATGTACTCCGTCATCAGCGATATGGTCTTCTGCAGCTGATTATCATTTTTATTTTCTAGAAAACAAAAGGTGGAGAGAAGGAAAAAGTCACGGTTGGGAAATATCAGAGAATGGAATAGTATACGAGTATATGGGGCGTCTGAATAGTTCCGCCGAAGCAGAGACAGAAAAGACTGTACCGCGCTGATGCTGATCGCCGATCTTCACTAGTCGGAGTGGTATTATATAAAGAAGAAAGTCCATAAGGTTATTATCAGTGTAGATATGTACGGTTCCTGTCCACTAAAACAGTTTTAGTGCTCGTGCGTATTTGGCGGTGTCTGCGTGTGTGTATGGGTCTCTCTCTCTCTCTCTCTCTCTCTCTCTCTCTCTCTCTCTCTCTCTCTCTCTCTCTCTGTGTGTGTGTGTGTGTGTGTGTCTGTCAGTCACTGTGTGTGCGTGTGTGTATGGGTCTGTCTGCTGTCTCTCTGTGTGTGTGTGTGTGTGTGTGTATGTATGTGTATTTTTGACTTGAGTGTTCGCTGGGTGGCATCTATCTAATTAGTCTTACTATTTCTTCATATGAAAAGCTGTAGAGTGGATTTTGTAATATATACCTACCGATACCTACAGCCTCTAGGTGTAGATAGGTATATCTTACAAAACGTGAAGATTCGTTTCGAAAGTTTCAAATATCAATAATATGGTTTACTATACAAGAACTATTGATGTTAACAAACAATATTCCTCTTTATATATCTTGGCCTGTGTCTATTGCAACAACTTATCTGTTGTTTATATGTTATGAATAGAGAAAGTATATATTTATGTATCTAGGCCGAAAAGACATCACATATAAGTTCTACCGTTGTCTAAATACGAAGCTAATGATGACATCATCGTCGCACACAGCATCCATATTTCACCTGACCCAGTAGAGTCGAGCGAGCTCGCGTTGAGCCGAGAGCGGATCTTTTTTTGATTTAAGCCTCACTTCCGTCTCAGTACCGTTATCGTATTTAAACTGGCAGAGAGATAAGCCGATGAGGAAAGTCGACAAAGAATGACAGATGGTCGGGCGCCTGTTAATTTTACGATAATAGCATCACAGCGCGTGTGAAGTGGAACAGACCCTGACAACACCATCGGATTGGCCCCGATACGCTAATTGTGATGCCCGAAAGAGGATGATTACACCTCTGTAGCGAAGTGGTTTAGACGCTTGCCTTGCAACACGAATATCCCTTGTTCAGTTCTAAGACCACCTGTGGATCTTGGTTAGTACCACATTCATGTGGTCACGAACTTACCGCCACAAAAATCTACTGGTACCAGGTCCCTGTTGCCTAAGAGTCTTCGATACCAATGTCAAAGTAGTATGTAAACAATACCGTGTTCCAGTATGAAGTGCGTTGTAGCTAGTAAAATTACTAAGATAAACTACACTACAATGTTTTGACAATTGCTTAATTGATTAAATTGACAAGTTGATTTTTAAGTATCGCTTTCTATTACTCACGTTGCCCAGGAAACCGCTGTAGGGCTGTATGGGCGGCGGGAGTGCCGGGAGGTCGGGTGAGCGACGGGCGCTGTTCGGTCGCGACCCCTCCGTGTGACCCATCTTAGATGACATACATTCCTGCAACAAAAAACACATTGTTAAGAATATATAAATGAAAAAGACTGTAATAAGTGATGAAATTTCATCATCACAATCATCCGATAGACGTCCAAAGCTGGATATAGGTCTCCCGCAAACATATTCACATATAGTCAGCATAGCCTCCGGTACCGTTAGACACTAGGAGCTGTCGTATGTAGGGGTTCATATGGAGGGAATTAGGCCATTTCCCACCATGCTGGCTGGAGCCAGAGCTTTATTGTTGATTAGCTGGGTGAACCGCGAGCAGGTGAGGTTGATTTGGATCCTGTGAGTTCTTCTGTGGGACCCATAATACCCCAGTGATGAAAGTTGTTACTGGTCAATATAAGCCTCATCAATTCGCAAGGCCTCGATTTGACAGTCTCATTATGCTATTCTTATCTTTCCTTAAAATTATCCTCTCACAGTTCTTTTAACACACCGGGGACGGGCTGGCGATAGGAACAATCTAACAGGTTCCGACTTGAGACGGAATCTCAAGAACTCTTAACGAAATTCCTAAGTCAACTCCTTAATTCTCAAGTAAATGCTACACCGGTATGTTATTGGTAAAAATAATAACATATGATCTATAACGTACCAGTGACCTACAATCGACCTTTAGAGCGAAAACATTTGTCTCAATAATTCTAGATGTGATATAACACGTTTGAGATCTAAGTCGACGATGTTATTAATGTATTTTTTTTTTATAATTCGGTGCATAATATATCGTGGTGATAATGATCTAAAAGATCCACTTCCTAATTGCACATCTGCACTTTTCGTGACCCGGTTGATGTAATTTTATACATAAAAACATCATTCCAATAGCGTTTTATACTCACAAAACTAAATTGCTTCCTTATACACTGTTAAAAAAAAAAAACAAAAAATTTTTTTTTGTATTGTTATGTATACATTCAAGTACAAGTTGAACAAAGAACGGTTTGATATTACTGATAGTATTATTTTATGTACAACATATACCTGAAAAAATAATATTGAAATATTTCAATAAATTAACAAGTTCCTAATGAATAAAAAACTTGTATTCAATTAAAAATAATATTCAATACAAATAACCTTAACAATCCTGTCCGCGAAGAAAAATTTATACAAGTATAGAACTTCTTGAAATATATATATATAATAAAAATAATAAATATATATAGAATTTCTTGGAAACCGAAATTTTAAATAGATTATAAAGTATCATTTTAATAAATTAATAGTGATGAGCAAAGAACAAGACCAAGACTTGTATAATCTAGGTATTGGTCTTAGTCTTGCATGTTGAGTCTTATCGTTTTCAGAAGAAAAGCATATATTCAAATTATGATAAAAATTTTAAATAATCATTTCAACGGAATTTTAATTTTCCCCTTAGTCTTGTAAAATTGGTCTGTGTTGGTCTTGGTCTTGCATAGTCAGTCTTATATTAAATATTTTGTATTAAGAAGAAAAACATTTGTTCATCATCATCATTATTATCAGCCGACAGTCCACTGCTGGACATTTGTTCAAGTTATGTTAAACTCATCATTTCAACAGAATTTTAATTTTCCCGTTTAGTCTTGGTCTTGCGTAATAGGTCTATCTCGGTCTTTTATATTCCATCTTGTTCTCAGTCTTGCGAAAAAGCAAGAACAGGACCAATTTTGCACATCACTAATCATTGAAATCAAGATCCATCCATACATACAACCCAAAAATAATGCGTCTTTGATAGATGTTTGTCCAGATCTACAGGGAAACAGACCTGTAAGTAGTAACTATCAATTAGTTTATAATTACATACTAAGGAACAGAGCTGCGAATGTTAACTTTGCTAAAATCCTTAAAAAATGTCCTTTAACTTTAAAAGATTTTCGTTCGAAACAAAGTACATATTTATCTCCAGTCATTGAGGAACCACATTACATGGAACTGTTATCAGAGAGTCCGAGTTGGGAGTTTTAAAAAAAAGGATTTAAGAATTTCCTAACACTTTACTCAATTATTTTGGATATAACACAATTATATTTAGATATAGCACGATTATGTAAGAGCGAGTTCTCTGGATGATGGTTGGGACCGGACTGACTTGCCCCCGCGAACACAATGCCAGGCCCTGGTTTAGCAGGGCTTGGTTAGCATCTTCGTCAGCATAATCCCCTTTTGGTTATATATATAACAGAACGTTCTAGACAAACTCCTCAAGCACTGACTGGAATGAGACGTAGCAAATTAATGTTAAATAGTACTAGAATAATATTTCTCCTTTATTATCACATAAACACGTGTATATAACATTATGTAATAACAATATGCTCGTAGACACTACAACAGACAGCGCCGGAAATCAAAACTAAGATAAAGAGTTGACAAGAGTCTCTCTCTCTTACAAGTCTTTATCCCATATGGTGGTGGGGTCAGCTTTCTTTATTCTTCTCCTCTACTTCGCTCTGTCCTTAACATCATCGTCAGTCACTCATACACGTCTTTTGATACTATATTTTTCACCCTAGGTCTGCCTAAAGAGTTGACAAGAGTAACTAAATGAAAAAAAAAAGTAACAAAACGGATATTCGTAATAATGATAAATTATCAATAATATGTTATAATATATGTGTGTTATACATATAGGAAAAAGGATATAATATATTTTTATATATAATAATTTTTGCATAGAGACTCCGTAACAATTGAGGTCAGGATCAGGATATGTAAGAGCTCAATCCTCCAGTGATTAAGGCTGCTGTAGAGCAATCGAAATGTTGGACTAAAAAAAAAGTTAAATGAACGCGATAAAATCTGTAAAATTTTAGTCGTTATTACATTTACTTCTATTAATAAAATGTGATTTAACAGTACAAGAATAATATTTTAAAAAAAATTATCATAAACAATCCATTAATTAAATCGCTCCAAATAGTGAATACCGAAACGCGTCTAGACTTAGTGCTAAGATAAGGTTAAATATGAATTGGACAACTTTCTAATGTAGGCTAACAACAATGTTTCAGGTTGAGGTGGTGGCGAATGGTGGCGAGTGGTGGCGAGTGGTGGCGAGTGGTGACGAGTGGTGGCGAGACGACACCGCGACGCCGCAAGCCGGATTGCGGATGTGTTTTGTGCTGTATGCTTATTAAGAATAAACGGTTTGGTGGTACGAGGTCGTTTGTTCACCTCGAATGTCAGAGCCGCAACCGCTGCAACGAAACTCGTTCAGTTCTCGAAACTCGAAGCAATTGTGAAAAAAAAAAATATAACTTTTTAAGCGGAAGCGACAAAACGAACAGGAATTTCAACTGATAGTAAGTGTTACGCACGCCTATAACATAGAACCACGTTGTGCTCGTCGCCTTAAGACATAAGATGTTTATAACTCTTTACCCAAATAATTACATTAGCTACAGCGCCCTTCAAATCGGAAGACGATCATCACAATCATCAACCGATAGACGTCCACTGCTGGACCTCTGCCTCTGCCTCCCCCACTGATCTCCACATCGATTGGTCCTGTGCCGCCCGCATCACCGGGCACCAGTAGCTGTCGTTTATAGGGTTTCATATGGGGTGATTTGGGCTAGTTCCCACTACGCCAGCCTAATACGGGTTGGTGGGAGCCAGAGCGTCGTTTGTTGATTAGCAGGGCGCACCGCGAGCAAGTGAGGCTTGGGTCCCGTGAGTTGTAGTGCGAGACCCCTTACACCACTGTGCGCGACATGGGATGTTAATATTAAATAAGAGGCTTTATCTCACAAGGAGCATTAACATCATATTCCATATCAATCTCATGTCCTATAAAGTAATTGTTCATAGAAGACGTCTCAGATTTATTAGAGACTGAACTCGTGCCTTTTCGATAGGTATAAGGTCTTACCTTCCGAATGAGGTCATCACGACTTAAAACTTATTTTCTTCTGAAACCTCTGGTAACTACTTCTGTTGACTTAAGTATTACACAAAAAAAACTTTGAGGAAAATACAGCGAACGCGATAATTGCAATTCGCACGCTTCTTACCTTTGCAAGCGCCTTGGGAACAACAAATATGTTTAAGAACCATTTGAACCTTATAACACAAAAAAAAAAATTAACTAAATTGATCTGAAATAATAGAATTTCAACAGAAATTTGTTAAATTGATAACACTGCCATTTAATTAATATATTTCTGTATAAACATCAAAATTACTATATCTGTAATGTCGTCATGTCAACAATAGAAGATATTGAACATACTTTAAAGCAATAATTTTGACTACACGATTAATAAATCAAGGGGGTGTAATTTAAAGGTTACCGCACAACAACTCACGGGATCCAAGCCAACCTCACCTGCTCGTGGTGCATCCTGTAATCAACAAAAGAGGCTCTGCATCCCATCAGCCCGCATTGAGCAACCGTGCAGGGTAATATCTCAAAACCTCCCATATGTACCCCTACGTGATCAATGTGGGGATCTTTGGGCACGCGTATGTCCAACAGTGGACGTCTATCGGCTGAATGACGATGATGAATTAATATATCAATCTCTGGGATTAGAATATCCTTAATTTTTTTTTACTATTTTGTAATATGATAGCTGTTTCTATATGAAAAAAGAAACATCAGTTAACGGTTACTGTTGAATCATTGACTTCTTACGATCAGTTTCCTTAGTGAATAATTTTCTTCTCAGCTGTGAAGACTGTCTTTAAATAATTTTTAAAACAGGTTATGAACTATTTATACTACCATTAATACAGTCTACTATGAAGTAGACTATAGTATAATATAGTTTAATTAATATACTTTTGTATGTGTATGTAATTAGAACACAGCAGTGTAAGAAGATGATTTGGTTGCTGCTTAATAATACCTTTTTTAAAGGCTAAAATTTAACCTCTATGATACATGGGGTTACAAAAATTGTTAATTAAAAGAATAGTTTTTAATTACCAAAATAATCAGCAAAGGGTTAAGTTAAGTAAAATTATTACTATTATTGTTTATACATGTAATAGCAATTGTATTTTGTACGGATATGTAAGGTCTCCAAACAGAGATTTCTATGTATATTCAATAGGATAGATAAGGATTTCTATATATTAATTAACTCCTTTATTTAATATATGGAAATCTCTATATATCCTCAGATATCCTCACAAGCGAAATGTACCTATAGAAAGATTCGCTCCTCAAAGCAAAAAGGTAATAGGAACTTAATCTCTTGGTACTATTTATATCAGACACATTCGTTTGTCACTTTTGACGTAGGACGCAGGAGGCTTCCAGCTATTCGCTGACAGCTCCTGAAGGTAACGCAGCGTGCACTAATTCCAGCTGAATTAACCTGAACGTTCCGCACTGTCATAACAACTGAATGAAGTGCACAGTCAGCCAGCTGTCAGTGTCAAATTATACTGTGCGCGATTCATTTAAACCGACAAAACGAAGAAACTTAGGTTAAGTTAGAACTTTAATATGCACTAGTCGTTTACAGATAAGATAGTAATAAAAAGAAGAAGCTGTGTAGATGATGATTTTTTTTTAAGCTTTACCGATTTTTGTATCTATGTATATGTAGAAGATAATCAGATATTCATTGTCTCATCACGAGATCTACAAAACTATTAGATGTAAACTCAAATGTTGGTAGAGATATTGCTTTTGCCGTTGAGAGGAGTTGCGGGGGTGTTAATATAGGGTAGGTTCCCAGAGGAAGACGGGTTACCGCAAGCGGGAATATTTCTGATAAATTTCAAATTTAATGCTATATTACGGCTAGGAAAGGGAACGGAGAACAGTTAGTTTATAATATTTGAATGATGCGATAATGTTCCCACTGCTGGGATACGAAGATTTCTCTCGAGCAGAATGTTAGGATTATTCATTCACTACTAATATATTATTTAATTGACTCCAGTGGTACAGTAAACTCTTGCCTAATGAAACGGACATCCCTATTTCAATTCTTGGGCCACAATGGTTAGAAGTTTAGAGAAAAATATTTTTTTTTATAAACAATAGTGTAAAGTAAATATTTAAGTACAAGTAATACATTAAATATAAACGAAAAACCATACCGTTATTGTATTTAAATATACAATCGTAATCTTTTTAAACATTTTCCTTATTCGCCCTGTGTACACGGTCTGTATTTTGTTTCGACATGTTCCGACATACATAATTCCGAGTGATAACACCTGTGGGCCAAATAAGGATTGTAGATTGAAACTTTTGATACAAGCCGCATGACTCAATATTGAACAATCTCCAGCGCCGACTTACTCCTGATGTACCACTGTGTACAACATTTAGTACTGTCACGGCTCTTACGGTAAAATCGGTATTTATCTAAAAACTAAGTGTCGCTAGGATTAGTGTACAGATTTAGATAATCAAACAAGGCCTTTTACACTAAATACCAATAAGGAGAGTATACGGAAAACAATTTTTTTTTTATTTACTTAGTAGAACAATCCGAGCTTTTCGGTTTGTATGGTGATATGGCTGATGTGATAGTAAGATCATCTAAAAACGTATAGATACAGAAGAAATCTCCAACGATATCCACAGAATCATGTACTCATTTGAGATCTGCGAAACTGTTAGACTTACAACACTCAAAATTTGAGAGGTATGTGAGATTTTTAACTACTAAAACACCGTCGGTGGTCATCATCAGCGAGATCTTCTACAGAGCAGACTACTCCTAAAGCACACCCCAGGGAGGGCTGTAGCTTAACTTGGCACCCTCGCTTTAGTACGAGACGCACTAGACCTCGGGCTTGTCGTTTAGTGGGCAATGAGGGCCTCCTTCCTTCAGAGCCCACGTACCCTAAAATCCTTTTAATAGCTTTTTACGTAGCCTAAGTTTACGGGGTAAGACGGGGGATACTTAGTATTCATTAATTGCGTTTTTTTAACCACAATAAAATCCGGTAACTTGATGTAAGAACTGCGCAACGAAGATAGTTAAATAATTAATGTATATTAATGCAAAATGTGGAAAACAAGAAATACTCGTAACGTTACTAACATTATTATGAAAATCGTAACTTTTTGTTTTTTTTTTTTCCATCTCCATATAACACATTTAACATATTATCGCTTTCACTAAATGATTTAAAGCTAATTTTTTAAAAGCATTGACATTTTACATGAATTAGTAATTTTTTTTTTCTTAAATAATTAATATTAGCGTCTCGCATACATTATTTATATCGATATTTATAGGTCACAATTTGTAAGGCATATAAGAAAACTCCCCCACTCCTCCCCTTATAAACTACAAACGAATGAAGGTCGCGGGAAGCCGCTGGATGCAAGCAGTGCTGGACCGATCGATGTGGAGATCTTTGGAGGAAGCCTATGTCCAGCTGTGGACGTCTATCGGCTGATTATGATGATATAAGAACTCTTAAAATTTTTTAATCTTTCAGAAAGATGAACAATTTAAAGGTCTTCTATATGAGTGCAAAGCTACAACGGAAATGAACTGATTCTTTTTTTTTATTAATCGAAGCGACCAGAGGAGCGGGACGTTCACCTGATGGTAAGTGAAACGCCTGTTCATAACAACGTGGCGCTAGTTAGAATAGTATACACTGCACCACATTGCGCTGGTCATCTTGAGACATAAGATGACGAGTCTCGTTAATCCAGTAATGACACTAGCTACAACGCCCTACAAACCGGAACACAGTAATGTTTGCACAGTACTGTCTGTCGGCTACAATAGACGGTGCGGTGATACCTAGACGGTCTGTAGTAACAGAGACCTAACTAGTAATCATTGCCTAATACCTAATTTAGTATTCTTTAGTTTATTTTAACTATTACGTAACTAACAAATTCCCACACACGGATATTTTAAAATTGGACGATTCTGTAAAAATACGCATAATTTATATATAATAATGTAATTTGGGTGAGGGTCCAGCGGTGGACGTCTATCGGCTGATGATGCTGATGAAGAATTAAAATATTTATATGACATAAACATTTGAATTGGCGCGCTCTGGTCTTCTGTAAGTGAAGAACACGTCGCTATACAGTCTATACAAATATTACTCCATGATTTTTATTATATGTCGTATATCCTTCGTTAGAGGTCCTTAAATAAATAGAAAAGAAAAAGAAGAAACAAACGGAACAACTCACACATCGTCATCATTATCAGCAGACAGACGTCCCACAGCTGGACATACACCTCACCCAAAAATCACATCGATCAGTCCTATACTACTTGCATCCTGCAGCTTCCTGCGACCTTCATCATATCGTCAGATCACCTAGAGAGTGGGCTACCAATACAACGTTTTTCAGTACGCGATCGCCATTCGATGACCTTGCTGCTCCATCGGCCGTCAGTCCTTCGAGCGACGTGTCCTGCCAACTGCCACTTGAGAGTATCAATGAGGACTACATCGGTGACCTTAATTCAGCTATAAATAAACTCACCGAATTGAAAACCATGATGACAGCTAATGATGATCCATCATCATCATTAGCTGTCCTCTTCAAACTGAAGTTTAACGATCAGATGGAGAAAATCAATTCGATCCTCAGCTACTCTTTCTAACTGGTGGCATTTAATCCCGGTCCATTCCTATATGCCATCAAACCATTTCTTCAGCTGTCTACCAGATGCAGCATTATATAAACTAATTTTTAGCTGCTATATAAAATTAAGCGTACACTCAAGCTGTTTAGATTGTATGCTAATGATAATAAAGCGCTACTTAAAGCCGTCAGAATTTAAATAATAATGCCGAGATCTAGGTAAAGGCTATCCTGCTGGGCGGGAGGTGTTGCGCACTCCAATGTAACCTGCTAGCAAAGATAGCTTACGTCCCTCAGTCACCAAGGTAATCTAGTGTTCTCTAGTCTGTCTAACACTGACACTATGCTTACTTTACATACATTAACTAAACTGTCGTTGGAGACTATATCTGCCGACAAACAGTAGTGTGTAAACATTATTATGTTGGTGTTGTAGCTGGTGATATTACTGTAGTAATGGGCCATGTCCAAATCAATGAGCACTATATGGTGTAGTGTATATCATCAGAATTAACGCCACATTATTATAACGAAGCTTATAAGTAATGATCAGATGAAGTAAACAATTCATACCAACAAAACTCTCATTCTCTTTATATAGCTACATTACTGGTGGCAGGTCTAGGCAGTTCAACGCCATAAATAGTGTGCAAACATTATTATATTCCGGTTTAAAGGCCGTTATAGCTAGTGTAATTACTGGAGTGAAGAGACAACATTTTATGCCTTAAGGCGACGAGCGCATTGTGGTGCTGTGTTTATCATCCTTATTAGCACCACATTGTTATGGGCAAGCGTATCACTTACCACCAGGTAAACGTATCACTCGTCTCGTCGTAGTAAAAAAAAACCACGACGTTGTAGCTAGTTATATCTTGTCTCAAGTCGATCTACACCATGTTGTGTAGTATATATCATTCTAATTAGCGCCACTTTGAGTAGATAACTAATCATCAGAAGATCATCCTGCTCGAGTCAAAAATTATTACCAACAAAAATCTCATTTTCCTTATATAACTAATTTACTGGTGGTGTAGGTGGTTTACAGTGCCTATTTCCGCCGCCGAAAAGTACTGTGCAAACATTACTGTGTTCCAATTTGAAGGGCTCTGTAGCTATTGAAATTACTGGAGTAAAGAGATTTGAACATCTTATTGAGAGATCGACGAGCGCATTAAGGCGCTGTGTATATTATCCTAACTACCGCCACATTGTTATAAGCAAGCGTATCACTTACCATCAGGCGAACATCTCGCTCATCTCGCAGCATCGTTGAATGAATGAAGCTATTATAGATTCGAATCCAAAGAGGCTTCCACCAATGAACCATGGATAAGAGTAGTACATCATTTGCTAATATTAGCGTCTGATATAAGGCGATAGGGCTGTCAAGATACCAGCACCGAACACATACGTAGAAGAAATGAGAGATATTAAAAGCGCCTTTAGAAAGAATCCACCCCTGATAATCGCAGCGCATCAATCAAGATAATAGCTGAAGGCGTGGAACTGCAGCATCAATTAATTTCTACTTTCGATAGCTACATACATTGCCATTTGTAGTTTTCATGAGAAGATATCTTCGCTTTATTTATGATGTGGATCATGGATATTATACAAGACGTAACTTTAATCGATAGACTGCTTTATATATGTTACTTAGTTAATGATTTATACTATAAAGACCAAAATTTAATATAACATATATATTTAAAGTATTTATTAAAAAATTTATACTTGACAATGATATATAGAAGATACTAATGTCCTGTACGTATAAGAGGACCCCCCCGCACAACAACTCACAAGACTTTTTTTTTATATCGATGGGGATCGGAAAATATTGTGACTGGGATGTTGGCAAGGTGCCGGAACCAGAGCAACATAGAACCGATCGCTTTGGAGACTTTAGAGGAGGTCTATCTCCAGTAGTGGTCGTCTATCAGGCGATGATGATGACTAACGTATACTAAATTGTTAATTATGATTTCACAAATCCCCGAACCAAATTTATTCAATTTTCACGTAGAGGCAAAAGGATCCTTATAGAAGCACCTAGGTCATCCATATCGAAAAATATTTGATGTTGGTGATGAAGACCGAAGAATTGTATTTAGAAAAGAACATTGGTTACAAAGAGTCAGAACACGAAGCTGTAAAAAAATTTTACAGTTTTCCAATCAACTTCTATCTGTACGACAAATGACAATGAAAGAGCTTAACAGAGAGCCGAACCTGATCCTGAAGCTGGACGGTGGTAATCATGCGCAGAGATTATAATTAATGAGATAACCTTGAAACAAATCCACCGAGCATATCATGTCGCAGCGACACGGCCCACGGCGCCGTGAGAGAAACAGGCACCAGTTTCGAAACCAGCTCCACTTACGTTACCTGCCGGCGTTGACTCCACTTTCTTACACCGTCTCATATTACAAAGACAAAATTCAATCAACATTTAAAATCTTTAACCAAGTACGTTGGACCCTCGACCACTAACAAGCTATATTTTTTATCTCGAACGACGAAAGCAGCGAGATGTTCAATATGCCCGGCCATAATAATTACGCGCTAGTCAGAATGATACACAGCATCACACTGTACTCGTCGCTTTTAAACACAAGATGCAACATCATGTTACCTCAGTAGTTAAACTAACTATAACACCCTTTAAACCGGACCATAGTAACATTTGGCGGCAGAAATGGAACCTATGTCCCAGGTCCTGGTTGGTGAGGATCGGACGCGAATCGACTACACAATGCCACCACTTTGGCAGGAACCAGGATTCCGCGCAACATACGCTCGTTGAATGCTTTGCGTGGGATTCCGAGCGACAAACCCTGATCAACAGGATGAGACACGACTTTCGTTGTCAGTAGCAATAGCGGTTTCTATGAAGAGCAAAAGTGTATGGGCAGCGTTAGTCTGATTCTGTGAAGCCGTAATGGTACAGAAGGAGGACGCCGAATGGAATCGACAGTTTTGATTCCAATCAAAGAAAAAGCCGTTGAGGCGATGGTTATGGACGCACCAGCCCGTTAGCCCTGTAATCTCTGGCTAGTAAGAATATCACATAACCCTGGCTTCCTCCCAGAAGCAGGGTATCTTTCAAAGATTTCCCCAGAAACCAAAAAGAAAAAAAGGTCCTGGTCGATACCTAGGTCTCCGGCAATAGAGACCTTCAATGATCAGGCTACACGTGTGTAAATTTTAGGTTATAAATATCAACATCGATTTTGATGTGTTAGTCGTTAGACTATTTTTTATTAGTTATTTTGATACTTATTCAAACTCTAATTTAAACGCCAAAAATCTTTATTTAATATAACTTGTGCAGTCACTTATTCATGTATTTATCAGCGTGCAGCAGCCCACTGTTGGACATAGATATATCTTAACGTTTTCTAGTTAAGACTATACAGTCATATATTTGTGTTATTATTTTAAGTCTAATATATGACAATGTTCTCTCTTTCTTTTCTTCACGAATGTATAGTTTTATTAAATACTAGATTAATATAATATATGCATTTATATCTGATAGTATATTTGTTAATATATTCATAGCGTTTATCTCTAGAAATTCCTTTTTAACACAGCCGATGTGTTTTTAGAAACGTCGCATACCAAAACGGGACAACGCCAAAATCTCTACCCCCGCATACGGCATACAGCTCGGCGGCCGTCCCAACAAAGGAGATGGTATCTAGCGACCGAAAGCTGAACATGGATATTACATCCATAGTTCTGCATGTTGCTCACACTTCCATTTAACAGATCAAAGTTGAAAGTCGCTTAACATTCACGCAATCGCCGTTGTCGAATGTTTGTAGTACCGTAATGCAGCTTCGGGTTTGACAAAGGGAGTGAATTTGAGCGTATCTACCTCTCGGTACACGCTCGTGACTCATCCGTCCGCTGTGATTATCTTGAAATAATACGGCGGACTAATTCGTGAGTACCAAAGCTCCCTCTTCAACTGCAACGAGCAATATCGGAATGGAAACTTAAATGGGGAAATATTATCTCAATTTTCTATCTACGAGCGCAGGCCTGTGCGAGTTTTAAAACATCTTTGTAGGTTGCGATGGTATCGCCAGTTTGTACTGTACAATATCACGGACTAGAAATAATAAATTCATTCGCGTACTTTACGCAGTTTCTTCTTTAAAACAATTTTTAAACTCAATTTACTAATCATCTTTCCCATCTAAACTTAAGTCAGCTTCTTATATATAATAAACTGACATGCATTGTTATGGTATAGTCGTAAGTTGCCATTGGTGGTCTAATGAAAAATGTAGAAAATCTTCACAAAGACACATCAACTTCTTTCACAAAAACTGTCTTTCATTACTAACTATAAAAAGAGGGGAAAGAGACAAAAAATTACTACACTTTAAACTAATAAAGTACTCTGTAAGCAAAAGTAAAAATGTCGAGAGATCTCTACATAGAAATATTATCATTTAATACTCTCTACATTATAATATTTGAAACAGGTCATCTTCAATTTATTCAGGTCATCATGCTTCACTTTGGTCAGTCCTCGGCAGCACTATCGCATTGAATAGTTACAAAGTATTTTTTTTTATTTTGTTCTTAGTTGACGTGCACTGTTTATTAATGGAAACTATGGTTTCGACCAACAGTTATATAAACATTAGTTGGAACGAGGAAAATATGAGAAGACCGAATACCGTCTTCAGAAAAGGTATGTATTTCGGACACATTTTTAGACATGAGAAAAATTAAAGCTCATTCGTTTTCTTCACCTCATTGTGAGGAGAATAATTCCAAGAAGCGCCCACGTTATTCGTAGAAAAAGCCGTAATTTCGTAATTATATGACAATAGATAGGAAACACAAATGCTGCCGAGTTCTTTCGTCTCGGAAAAGAACAAATAAGTGCAGGAAAGTGACAACCTTTGTTAATAGGAGAAGCATCAAAATACGAATGAGAGGAAACTATGTATATAAAATCAACTCGTAACACAGTCACTAATAACGAAGCAGGTGTACAAAAGCGTTAAATCAAAGAGTCGACGTTCATGTCCGGATTTAATTAATCAATTAGTTACGCCAATAAAATAACAAAGATACAGCGTCGTGACGGCTCCAAGCTCTCATGGACGAAGAACAAAGCTCCGTGTTATGATAGTAACGTTTCATCAATTCCGCCTGCGAATACCGCGCTCACCGTTTTAGGAAATGATGGACTTCAACAAAACTAAGATTCGAGGAATGGAGCGGCTTTTGACAAAGGAAAAAAATGGTTAAAGTTATATATATCATATATATCAAGTTACTAAATCGTGCTATGTTCTACCCGGAGAGAAACGAATAGTACAAATTAAATTTCTACCCTCCGATCGCAGAACGTGTGATGATATATTAAATACGTGTGTCAGTATGTCCATTATTTCACCCCTTTAAAAATTTTACTTGCTTTTGTAATTGTTAATATTACTTGTGGAAATTCAAAAGCTTTTTTAATGCTTTTTTCTATACATCGATTCAAAACGAATAAAACAAAGCAGAAAACATAACAAGCATCCATAGATACAGATTAAAAAACCAAGAGATATAATACATGATTTCCAAAAAAAAAAAATGCTACAAAATAAAAAGTAGCTTTTGGCCTTTTGTTAAATTAATTTTAAAATAATATTTCATCTAAATAATGTACGGTATGTGGAGTTTTTAACAGTAATAGTTGCGTGTTGGTGCTGAAGGTAAACGTAAATAATACATTACAAATGACCTCCGCTGCAATGTCTCATAATTACTCTAAATAAAACTCTTTTTGTTTATCATGTAAACTACGAGAATCCATGATAGAATTGGAGATGGTCGATCATGAAATAAGCATATAAGTGGATTCAAATTAAGGTCCAGCTTCACCGCGCTCGGACCGTTGACTTACATAAAAACGACTAACGTTCTCCGTTGTTACGACTTACTCGATTATGACGCAAGTAAATGTTTCATCATTGATAAGCATCAGCTCAAGGAGTTCGTTGTAACATATAGAGCGATTTCACTGCAGCCGTGTGCCATAAATTACGTCGGATTTTCGTGACACACTCCCCTTTATCCTTTATACTTGTTAGTACTAAATGAATTAATGCTAATGCCCAAAACACGAAACTTGTTGCAAAATATGCCTTTTGTTCCAACTTCCCGGTCAATACACAGATAAGCGTTAAGTTAATGTGCTCTAGAAGCGTTAAGTGACTTGACAAAAGCAAAACTGCAGATTTAAGTGTCCAAGATTAACTTCGAAAGTGAAAACTCTCCGTCCGCATACAACAGTGATGGATTCAGCTTTGTTTGATAAATTTATATGACGAAAGGAAAATTGATATCATAACGGACTATAAGTTACACAAGGACATTTTGAATTCAAATAAAAATTGACATGAAATAGTTCCTTTTACATAAAATATTTATAGTAAACAGCATCCTTGTTTTTTATTTGAATAAGCAACGATACTGCTTACATATGCAACTATTATACTGCAACGATATGACAACACGTCGCTAGTTAGGATGATATACACAACACCATATTGAACTCGTCGCCTTAAGACAATGTTATGTATCATCTTAGTAATTTCACTAAACTGTGTATTTATAAGGTCGACAAAGTATCATTTAAATCATAGCTAAATAAAATTTTACAGCAAATAATATTTCATAGGCTTGTATGTAACATGAAACATGTTTGTAATAAGACATAATTGAACCAAATAGTTTCTTTATCATTTGATCCGAAAAAAAAAACTGCATTACGAGCCCAGTCTGCGGAGGAGATATCAGACTAGTAATCTAGCGCTGACATCTGGCGCACCATTGTGCGAGCAAGGCCTCACCTATTGCACTGACAGGAAAACAAATTGCATTTGCACCACAAAGCAACACAACGCTTTATAGCGTAACTTACTTTATTTTTAATGTGGCAACTCACTACTTTAATATCCATAAAGAGTACTGGTGGTAGGTCCTTTGCAAAGACTGTCTAGATAGGTACGACAGCTCCTGTCTACCGTAAAACAATACTATGCAAACGTTCCTTCGTCTATGTTTCAAAGGCGCTGTAGCTAATGAAATTACTGGGGTAACAAGACATGTCTAAACGAGTCGAGCATAACCTGATGCATATGTCACCTTGACTAGCGCCCTGTAGCGCCAAAAATTATCAGCAATGTTGATCAGTGATAAATATTTAATATATTTATCATTGATCACAGAGTACTCTTAGCTTTTCTTCAAGTCCAAAAAAAAACAAACTAAAAATACTCCATCATTACTTCTGCATTAGGTAACCAGCATCCTTTATTTTCCACGAAGCGACGAGACGCGCAAGACGTTTACCTGATGGTAAGTGAGACGTCTGCGCATAACAACGTGGCGCTAGTTAGGATAATGTACACAGCACCACATTGTGATCGTCGCATTGAGACTATTTCAACTATTCACTAATTACAGCCGCCTTTACATCAGAACACAGTAATGTTTGCATACTACAGAAGGCTGCTTTACTGGTGGTCACTGCAGCCCCCTCGTGACCACGGCTGCCACAAAGCTGTCGGATTGTCGATTAATTAATAAATTCAGTTTTATTAATATATATATATCACGCCTCGTTCCAAATGGAGTAGGCAGAGACCACTCTCCACTTGCTACGATCCTGGTACACTCTTGGTTCCTCCACTTTGATGAGCGTCTCCATGCATGCTCGACGGTTGCGAGTACTCTTGACCCGGCCTTGCTTTAGGACATCTTCAATTAGATCGGAATATGTCCGCCTACGTCAACCAGCACCGATTTTTCCATTCTTACTTTGTATACCTCTTTCGTTAATCTTCTTTCATCCATTCTTTCTACATGGCCGAACCATCTAAGCATCCCTTTCTCTATCTTTGTCACTCCATCTTCAACCACGCGGCATCGCTCCCTTATTACACTGTTTCTCACTTTGTCTATCAGCTTCACTCCAGTTATACTTCTCAGGCTTCTCATCTCCATAGCATTAATCTTACTTTCTAGTTTCTTCTGCTATACCCAACATTCACTACCATCAGTTTTATTAAATGTGTAATATTCGCGTAAACATAAGCAGAGAAAAGGATCTAAAATTTACTTAATATACCATAGACCGGATGTTATCATAGGAACATATCTAAGATTGAGAAAAGCGCCGGATAGGCGCTTTATTGTGTTTATTGTGCGACATGGACAATGGCTTGGATAATTACGGACTTGGAGACGTGTGGGTGGCCCCCTTCCTATACTATCTACTATCTAAGCCCCATACTAAAAAGTACCTGCCGATTTGTGTTCCAACATACCTTCGGACCGGTCGCGCTGGAAATCGATGGGGCAGGCCTATGGCCAGCAGTGGACTGGCTGAAATGATGATCACGACTGCAAACATTTAAAGTATATACACGATACTAAATAACTGTACCTGGTATACTGATGATATTTTTCCCGTTGCCGTAGATGATATCACTACAGAGTTGCTAGTGAAATAATTGAAAGCCAAAAACACCTTAACATCTAACGTATATTATCGCAATGAATTGCTGTGTAAACATCCTAACCCTTCATTGTTTTGACACATTTTTATAAAATACTGATTATATATATTTTTTTTATTGAACAAATCGATGACACTAACGGGACGTTCACCTGATGTTAAGAGATGTAGTAACCGTCTGCCCATAACAACATCACCATAGTTAGGATGTTATAGTTACACTGCACAACATTGTGCCCGTTGCCTGGAGTCGTTACACAAGTATAACATCCTAACTAGTGCCGTCGTAATGGGCGTATCACTTACCACTACGTGAACATCCCCTATTGTCTGGTCGCTTCATCGTACAAACAAACCCCAATGCAGATAGAAAAGCTTCTAAGATATCTTTTAAACATTAATCAGAATTTTCTTGTATGATATAACTTAAAATACAATAATTTTGTTATAATCAGTTGACGTCTCTCTATTATTTATATTTATAAAGGAAAAGTTTCTATTGTATGGAATGATTATCAAGCTCTTAAAAGTAAATACTTTTCTAAAAATATAAACAAAAATCCTTCTAAACAGTTACTTGTTGCTTCTGCGTGAATTAGTCTAATTATCTTAGGTTTTGGTGATTCATTCATTTATACGGTTTCAGTTTGTATTAGTTAACCTATAAATAGTAGACGCTCAGAACGTTGTATTTGTACAAAGTGTGGCCAGAACTCGTTTCGATAGAGGCTCCGAACTAGGTTCGGCCTTGACTAACACGTGTGACAGGCCACGTAACATTTACCCCCATATCGACTGACAATACTATCCGAATTGTAGGTATTAATGTTTATTTTATTTCTTAAATAAATAATATTCTGTTTTAACCAACAATGCTACGAGTCGAGCAGGATGTGTGTGTGACATGAGGATATATGCCCCCGCTCGTAACAGTGTGGTGCTTGTTAGAAAGATATACATCTCACCACATTGTGTTATACGGCTTAAGGCTAGATATTAAATCATTATCAGTGTAATTATAAATATAAGAGATATCGAAATATTTAATGACTCGACACAAGATCACAGGAAGTACAAGACGTAAACATAGTAGAGATGTTTCTGCCGTTTAGAAGTCAACTAAGAAGGTACAGTTCATAGTTAATTTAATTTTAAAGTTCCTTCCCTGACGGAGAGCGGAGATCAGCTAGTTTTAAGAAAATAAGAACCTTCAGACTTCAGATCCTTAGTAACGAGTGAAAAGTAGTCAAAAAATAAATGAGAAGAAATATAATCAACAATGACAAGCTACACTAATTCATTAGGCATAATGCATAGTTAGCAAATTCTGCGTTTTATTAGATACATTTTACTGAATCCTGTGCCCTTCAAACCGGAATACAGTAGTATTTGCACACTAGACGGCCTGCAGCAAGTGACCATTAAAGTCTATTTAATGTTTTTAATATTTCTCTGTTTTATTGCCAACGTATAAATTTAATTGTACTGTTGTAGTTCCGTTTAACGTTTTCCACTTTGTAGCATATACACAGTGTCTGAAAACTGGTTGTAGTAATGTTATGAATAATAGTTAGGGCCGTTTACTGGGAACCCAGCATTACACCTTAGTGCTTGCATATAACAGAAAACACAATTTTCTTTATGGACTAATAAATATCCATGGTCTAATAGAAAGTACGATATTTTTATGAAAAAGATATAATTGTCAAAGTTAGCAAAAATGTTATAGATAAATTATTTATAAATAAATTAAGCATATGATAAGAAAATCAATTCACTTACTTCTCTTTAATATAGCACTAAGTATATATTGGTAATTCAAAGCTTATATTTTCAATAGACCCGACAAAAAAATTTAAAAATAAATGTGACCTTACTGATAGATGAATAGAAAACAGTCGGTTTTCCGTCTGTAAATTTTCTATATATATTTTTTTCCTATTATCAAATTTATAGGTCTGTTAATATAAGTCATATTAATTTAAATAGAATAATTTTTCTTTTTGTAGAAACGAAGCCGTCCGATGATTTCTGAACGCATAAGAAAACAACAACGGGTTACTGTTACGTCTTAACCCCTTAACAAATTTCTAAACATAGATAATACATTTTTTATCTCAGGCTTTATTATTGAAATAAAAAGCTCGGTTGTCAAAGGAAGTAAAGTGTTTGACCTAGAATACGAAATCTTCGTCATTCACTGAAGCAACGCTGTGGGCCTCCAAAACAATACTACGAATTTCTTAGTTGTACAGTTATTTACCTGATCATTTTGGGAACCGCTATTCTTTAACACTAATATTTAGCATTTGTCTAAGTTTTAGTTAAACAGCATTAATTCTTGTGTTTTGAACGGGGAACATCTTTGACTAATTATTTTTGTTGATTAACAAAGCATTGCACGTTTTTAAATATTTTTTAAAATTTAACATATATAAAAAATATACTTTTTTTATTCATCTCAGTGACGAACTCATACTTGTTTTTTCGAGACTCAAGATATTAAATCACCTTACCCTAGTAATGCCGCTAACTTCTACCTGTAAACTGGAACGCGGTAATATTTGCACATCATTTTTGACGACAAAATTTACTATCTACCACCTGTAAAACCACGCCACTCGAACCTTACCATTTGAACATAATGTAAACGTGCATGTATGTTTTTTTTACTCCTGGTGCGCCGGAAGTCACTGGTGCGTTCTTACCGGTACCCTTACGTCCCACGGCCGAAGAAAACAGTTATTAGATAATTGACATAAATTGTACTGCTCTAAGCGATAAAATACCAGAACATGATTTTAATTTTGAATTATTAAACACAACGGACTCTTTGATATAAACGTAAGAAAAAATTATAAATATTGAAAATTTTCAAAACAACGTTATCTATAAGCTAGAAAGGTAAATAAAGCTCACCTCGAAAACGAGACCGGAAAAACTTATAATACGGTCGTCACAAACAGTTCAAATTATTCACGTAAAATGTTCTCGACACATATCACGTTAAAATTGATATATTATTAGTTTATTGTCGGTTTATTACAATGTGTTAAAGATTAGAGCGGACGGATCACTGCCGTTGAACTAACCGGCGCGTCTCGCTCCCGACGAGGCGCCGCGTGCGTTTCAATGGATGAAAGTGTAAACTGACGTTTTTGTATGACGCCCTCTCGCTCCCCCGCGCACGCGAGAGAGGGACGGGCGAGCGCGCTCGAGTTTAGTTTCAGTCGGGTGCCTTCGCCCACTGTTTTGTTAAACAATTTTTTTGTATTACCAAAATTCAATTCAACTTTAGTGCTGGAAGGTATCCGTTGTCAGAGACCGTCTAGGTAAATATCATCGCATCTCCTATTGCAGCCGACGAACAGTACTGTGTTCCAGTTTGAAGGGACCTGTCGCTAGTGTAATTACTGGGGTAACGAGACTCAACATATGTCCCAGGCAACGAGCACATGGTGTAGTATATATCATTCAACTATTACCACGACATGGAATGGCGAATTACTTACCACTAGTTAAACGTCCCGTTCATCTTATTTGAATAAAAAAAAAATAGTGCCGTATTGAAGAGCTCTGTAGTTAAGGAAATTACTGTGGTAACGAGACATGTCTCAAGACGACGAGCACATTGTGAACCAGTGTATAACATCAAACTAGCACCACAATGAGTGGGCTTATCGCTTACTATCAGGTGAACCTCCACCGCTCATCGCATCGCTTACATAAAAAAAAATTTAATCGTCTGTACGTTATGCAATTGTTAACTCATGTCGTTTTCGTATGCCGATTCAACCCTTACAGTTTCCGGTAAAGGAAAACATCGCGACAAAACCGAAGGGTTTAAAGAATTTTTTTTTATATTGTATTTTACACCATACATCGTTGTAGATGAAAGCTCCTCATTTTCTCAAAGGCGGCAAATCCCAATAGCGGGAACAATAAGGCTGCTAACACTTCATTAATACAAAATGTTAAATGAAAAAACAATGTTAATAGAAATAAAACTCATCGTAGGGTGTTTTATAATTTTTTTTATTCTCTTCCCACAAGTGGCAAGAACCAGAGTAGTGAGCACAAACTAACGCAACGAAAATGGTAACTATTTTCAGGGATAACAACTATTGAATGCGATCCGGTGAAAATTTTGTGAACTTACATATTTTTTTAATCGGTTAAAACTACACTAAAAATTACAGAAAAAAGATTTTCGACTATTTCGATTGAATTTTTTTTTAAAACATTTAGCAAACCACGACTGCGGTGTAAACTGATGATAAAGTTATCTACATAGTCTGGTTATGTACTAGATTTACATCGCATCAATCATTTTTTTTTTCAGCACCAAAACCGGAAATGTGAAATCCCTCTATACTGCTCCTACCCCGGCATATGATATACTTTATTTCTAATGAATTTACGGATTTTAAGAAAGTAATTAGAAATTATGTAATTTGATATGAAATGTAACAAATATGCTTGTAACCAAGGCCACGATGATGGCTATCGGTTACAACCTCACTTGTCTCTTGAGCAGAGAGCATTCATTACAGGAGCACTTTTGACGTAACTACATTATTTTTTTGCATTTTTTTTTAATTTTTTTTTTTTATAGCGTGCCTGATTAGCAACTCGTCAAAGAAAACGAGGTAAAATATTGCTCTCTCACCTCAATATTATCTGTGAAACGAAAGGTGACGATCTGATCGGATGAAGAGATTATGCAGTATCGAATTACCAATACATTAAGAAATATAATTAATGAGCCACCGTGCAATGTTGTTGTGGCTCAACAGATTATGTTGTTACGTGGGGGGGATGATGGAGAGGGGGACAGTTCAAACGCGTTGTAAATACCTTGCACAGATTTTTGTATCGCCTTCGCTGAACTGGGACTAACAGAATTCCGTGCAAGTGATTTCGGCGACACTCAGAAAACGGTATGCGGCGACAACACCACCGGTTGAAGAGTGATTCGGTGCACCATACCGTTGGTGCTAACACCGCACCGCTTAAACTGACCGGGTCCGCAATGGCACTGTGTTAAGGCCCCCCCGATGTGGATGCCGTTGCAGACCGGCTGGTTGTCCCAAGCTATGGGAGCAACACGTCCGCAGATGGTCCGGACCTTACGGCAATCAAGAGCATAGGCACATTACATTAGATTATTCGCTAATCAAACATAATATTATATGCGAACTTGACACTAATATTAACTTTTTTTTTTTACATTTTCTTCATTTTTTTTATCGAGGTACTCTTTAGCGAATATCGTTAATGGAATAAGTACAATAAATGAAAATATGACGTTACAACGAAAATAATTAAAACTGTGATGGACTCAATAGATTACATGATACGAATAAATGATGATGATTAATTAGTTGAAACATTTTAAAAATACCCAACCATACAAACGATATAATGTAACCAAACATGTCTCAGGACCAAGTCGACTGCTTCTGAAACAATGCACTTCCCAGTGCATCCCACTCCATATTCACAAAACCCTTTCAGACTCGGCAACTAACAAATGAAAGTAATAAGATACATTAAAAAAAATTTAAATGATTATACAATGATTCCTCGTAAGAGTAAATATACGTAATACATAGCGCTTCTCGATGAAAATTTCGCAATGACCTTTTTTTGTTGCTTTTTTTTTGTTTAATTATTATAAATTACAAACTGAAGTATACCCACACTCCAGAAAATACATAAATACATACGATTCATATAAAACACGACACAAAATAGCAAATGTTGCAGTTTCGTGTGAAAATGTAACTAGAGGAAAGGCTTTAAATGAATTACATATACATATATATATATATTTAACGGAGCTCCAATACAAAGTTAGCAGCGTTACCATCCTCCGAATAATCGGTAGCGTTGTAACTTTGTATGGCGAGACGCTCGAATGTAGCGAAACGGCAAGCTCCTACAAAAAAAAATTATAAAATATAACATATACACTTCTTATGCATTACATAAACTATAATAACAGTTACGCCTACATGAACTGTTACCATCCATATTTGGAGTTGTAAGTTATATTACAATTTAACCACCGCCACTGTTTAACACTCCGTCACGCGCCAAACCAAAAACAATCCCGAGGTGCCCATAACAAACCAGCTCGCAACACCTCCGCGCCGCAAGCGTTGAACAGTGGCAGCCTTTATTATCGTAGTCCACGACGCGTGCCCCATTCGTAAACACACTAGGGGGCGTTGCGCCCCCTCCTAACATAGTCCAGCTCCGTAAACTTTACACTTTCGCACCGGAGTGCGACCTAACTCCGTCCTACTCTCACACAAAGCGGCCATTCAATAAAACCGCCGCGAATAAAACTTAAGACATATCGGACGAACCGTCCGCCCGCACGATAACGAATACCAACCAACAACAGTTAAAGGTGATAGACAGACAGACAGACGGACACCCCGAACAGCGCGCGCGCACTTCGCAGCCGATCACTGATGAATGACACGTCCGCTGTTCACGCGCACGGCGCACGCCGCGCATCCGTCCAGTCCAACACTCTCAACAACCACCAACTCAAATTATGAGAATTGACCAAAAACAGCGTCTTACATTGCCTACGCCCCCGCTTCCGTACGCCCAATGCCGACACATCACAGCGCACGATATTTAGAAACAATATTTTTTTCATACAAATAAAAAATACATTTTTTTCTTCCCTACTATATAAAAGTTTGTTTTAAATTTAGCTCGCCGAGAAAAACGTAAACGAAAAAAAATACTAACAAAAAAAAATAAACCACCTGATCACACGCTCTATATTAACAAATTACCTTTTAAATAACTCCGGACGATGTTATTGTAAGAATTATATTATAATCGTCCCCGTGCTCGCTCTGAAATGCTCCCGCCGGTACAGCATCAGTCAGCAGTCATTGCGTCAAATGTAACAACCGGGGAAACGAATGTTTGCTTCTAAACAATTAAATAGATTATTAAATTATACAAATGACCGTCTATTCAAAAATAACAGTATTAAAAAAAAAAACAATCCGTAATGTTGATCCGACATGTCCTGAAGAGACAGTGGCAAAAAAAGAACTTGAAAAATTTTTTATTGAAAACTACGACGGAAATAGATATGTCGAGCGGGAGCATTCCATCAAACATTATATACATTACATTCAATATAAAATTGCTACAAAGGAAATGATCAACTAAATTATTTAAGCCCTCAAATGTCTAGACACCTCTAGGTATGTTAACACACTCCTGTCTCTTTAACTGGCCACAGCATCGGAGGACTGTGAGAGGCTTTCAATTTACCCTACGATTATTGCTAACTACCCTCCCGCCGCTTGAAATGTGCGAGGGATTCGCAAGGGCAGTCGTTTCGAACGTTTTTTTTATGTAGCCACCTCGGTCCTCTTCAGACTTTACCGAGGGTTTTTTTATTTTTATCTCTGCAAAGGGCTACTACATATATATACAAAGATACAATTGCGGCTAAGGCGATTACTGGTAACGGCCACCTTGACACTATATCTAGGTAATTATATTTATTGAATGTTAAATGTGGTTGACGCAGACAGTTCCAGAGGATGGTATTGCTACAAACAGCATGGATACCACTGCTAGATATAGTGTTAATATAGCCGGAAACTAAACTGATAACATTAAAGCCACGGATGCTTATTATACAAGTCTATGTCAGACCTTAGATCTTAAACATTTATGATGCTACTGACAAACCATACTACCGCAGTGAAAAAAATATAAATATTTTAATTATTTCATATTGAAATTTGTCAAACTGAATACAATGAACTCTTAACAAGTGGTAGAATAAAATTAATTTTAAAGGGTGTATATATAAATACAATTCGTCAGTAGCATGCTAATACGCATAAGAGCGCATTCCCGAGCCCGTACGCACCAGCACTACCCACTTACAGGTGAAGAAAAGACTATAACCATGACTTCATTTCGGTTTTTATAAAATAAGAAACTTTTTTTAATTATTTAGACTGTGGATCATTTTTTTACAAAATGGGACAGGAAATTCATTATAAATATGCAATATAGAATTAAATAAGTAATTTACACGGATACTCAAGTTTACTGTTGATCTTTGGCGTGTTTTCGATTTAATTTAATATACATAATTTTTGACAATTCTTGCTAGCACGTGAAACTGATTTTGTAGTGAAAAATATTACATTAAATCGAAAATAAGCCAAGTGAGCGTTGTGCTGGCAGTTCGGTACGTACGGGTCACGGAACAGGTCGTAGACGTACCGCGCGCTCGCTGGCGGTCAGCGCGTGAGCGGGCGGTCCAACGCCGCAGCGCAGCAGTGCAGGAAACGCGCGTGCGGGTGCGAGCAGGCACCCGCACAGCGCAGCGCCGCGCTATGCCTGCGCTTCCGGTCTGCGCTCACGAGCGCCTCGTCCGCCGGGTCCGGCACGCTGGCGTACTGTGCGTGTGCGGCACTGATATCCGCCAACAGCTCCTCCCACTCGCGCGAAAGCTCGTCGCGTTTCGGCGCAACCGAGGGTTCCGCGTGCACTACGCATTCGCAAGCGCTTCCCTCGCTCCAGATGCTGTGCATCGCGCCGCGCATCTTCTTAGCGGCGCGACCGCACTCTTCGCACGCTCCCCACGCATCGGGCCGCTCAGTCTGAGTGAACGCGTCGTTTTGCCGCATCGGAAAACGCAGTCGGAAACCGGTGTCGTCCAGATCGGGACACCGTTGCGCCGCTGTTAGGTTCAAGCGGCTGTAATTGATGCTCTTCGACCGGTACTCAAGGTAGGGGTCAAGCGAGCCACCGATGTACAGGCTGCCGGATTCGCTGCGACGCTCCTCAACGGAGTCGAGGTCTCCGCGTATGTCAAACGTGTCGCCATCCGCATAGCGAGTTACGTCCAACTCGGATTCGCGGCGAATCGGCCGAAAGTGAGTGCGAGAGGAGGTGAGCAGATCCTCGCGATCAAGGGATGGGGATCGCGGCCGTTCTTCGACCGGTTGCGCTAAGACAGGTACTTTACACTCGCGATTGCGTCTTCGTGGTGGGACTTCCACAAAACCACTGCGCTCCCGACTATGATTGATCGTGGTGTAGGAACGAATCGTTTGCGCGACAGTTGACAACGCGTCGTACAGCTCTTCGCTGTCATACAAAGTGAAGGAATCCAGTTCATTTTGTGGCAAGGGATCAACATTATCGCTCAAGTTTAATGGCTTGAAGCGATCGTGGAGAGCATCTGCTATTTTTGAAGGCGAATCGGCGCGGACAAAAGGATTTTCAGCGGCATCAGTCGACCAGATACTCTCTGTCAGAGAAATCAGACTGTACTTCTCAGCAGATGGGTTGGCGAAAAGATGATCGGAGGGTGATGAGAGTAAATCTTGGAAATCAATTGGCAAGTCTTGATATTCATCATCAGGTGTATTCTGATCTTTTGACCACAGCGCTTCAATGCTCCGATCAAATTTAGCTTCAAACTTTGCATATAATTCCTCCTCCATAGGTGATCGCACTCTTGGGTTTAGATCTTCAGTTATAACCCATGCTGCATCCAAATCCAAGTTGTCATCCCAATCTGGAACCATGTTGTCTTTCATTCTTAGCTTTACCTCTGTAATCCCTTTAATTTCATCAGTGACAGTATTTTCGCAAGTACCATAACCCTCATCCAAAGCAATAGCTCGTATAAACTCCTTAACTGGATCTTGGGCCTCCATGTCCCAAACACCTTCGTGCGTCACCCACTCAGGAAGGATTTCCTTATTTTCAAATGACTTGCTGTAACTGTTCCAACGCTTTTTGTTATTCTTCTTTTGCCCGTGGTAAGAGTTGCGACGCTCTTTCCCCGATGAGTACCTCTTGTTTTTGGAATTCCAATCTTTCGAAATTGAGAGTTCACTTTGCATCTTGATGTTTGTGTCGATGGTTGGTTTACGACACCACGCCGGTGGTGGCAAGTAATACTGCAATGGAGACTCCTGACCTTTTTTAAGAGCAGGAAAAGCAGCGTAATATTTTCGTACTGCTTCACTTTGTTCTAAGGAACTCGTGGGCATACCTACTATTGCAGCACCTTCTTTATCTTTGATGTCTTGTAATCGCGTGCACAGCTGATCGACAATGTTGTCCAGATTCTGGTTCCTGAAAGAAAAAAGAAAATTTTGTAAGAACATTGAGATTAATATTAGAAATTATTTGACTAAATTAATAAACACTGTAATCAACTGTCTACTACAAAGAAGATAATGAAAAATTTTATTTAAATAAAATATCTGTAGCATATAATTACATTGTTTTATACAAAGATTCTATAAAATTAAATAAAATAATAACACAATGCAAAATGATAAAGATGATCTTGTAAATAATGTAGATGGAAACAATAATACCAAAAAGAGTTAGGCATTTACTGTGCAGTAGAATACAGGGGTAGCAAATAATAGGAATGCTGTATTTTTCAGGCAAGACATTATAATTATTATCAACTTACATAGCACTGCACAAATACAATTTTAAATATATATTTGTATATGAAAATTACTTTACAGTGCATTTAAAATTTATGTAAGACCGACCTTTCCATAAGGGTTCTTTAGATTGTCTACAGTCTTCATTTTAACATTTCCACTGTTATGGTCACTTTCCAGAATAACTGAGCACTGCATATCCTCTTGATAGGGGCAAAACATTCCATTAGTATCAACTACCATTACTAATTTCATAATAATTATCTAATTATTTTGCAATTCATTAATGTTCATACATCACTAATGTTCATTATCAGTTGTTTGGTAAACAGACAAGTTTTGTCATTTACTCTATAAGTTGAATATGATGTTTGCTCATATCATTTACTAAACCAGAAAATTGATTACAATTCTAATGGTCATATGCTTTTGTCTCCCCATTGTTTGAAAACAATAAAATACTATAGTGCATTATATTTTCTGACATATCTAAACAAAAACAAAGTTGAGGTTACCTAGAGAGGGCATTATTGATTTTATTCCTTGTTTACTATATAGAAATATAATATCTAAAAAATGTCATCGTGTAAGTTTTGTGTATAATAGATATATAAAGTATTGCTTCTGCTATTAAAAATATACCAATATACAACAAATGTGTCAAACTCTTCTGCTTGTCAAAAAGAAAAAGAGATTATACGGTATTAATGATAAATAAATACAAAAATACAATACATCACTGTGTTTCATTGCTACAGAAAAAATCTTATGATACAGGGCGTTACAGAAATCAGTTTACCTGTCCTAAAGCGCGGGTATCAGATGTTGAAACACGGAGTATGGTGCAGCTCTCTCGACGTGGCAGGCCAGCAGGCGTACGCCTGGCTCCCTCTTTTATGCTTACGCATCCTGCCCGCTATAATATTTAACGTTACCAAACTCCGACATCATGTTAATTAATCGTGTATCCATTTTTCATTTGCCGTGAGCCGTGTGATTTATCGATCGTTCGGGATGCGTCCGTACTAATAATACATTCTTAATTTCTTTGGCCTATTCTTTGCTAATTTGCAGTCGTGTATAAGGCAACGATCGTCAAGTTTAGTTGATTGTATGCAATCGCATTGTCACTAGTTTACGACGAATGTGACGCACTTCGTGCACCCCTTATTTCTGTAAAGTGAAATTTATTTATTTATAATGTTATCACGTGTTGTTTTGTTGCAAAGTACACTATGACTTGCAAGGGCACAAAGAATTTCATAGAAACTCACACCCGCCCCGCCGCGCTAAATGGGTCGATGGCGCCAAATAAACGTCATTCGCTCGAGGGTTATACATCGAACTAACCTGCCTCATGTATGTAATAAAAAGTACATTCTTCAAGATAAAGGAATAAACACTTTGAACTTATTACTCATTTAAACCATTTTGCGTTATATCAATAAACACTTGAGAAATGCTGACCAAACGATGCAATTTCACAAGAATGACACAGTATTACATGATACACTTTCACTAGAGATACTTAATGTACTTCTGCATGAAATATAAAAACAAATTAAATAGTAATATTATAAACTCACCCGTAATAGTTTATGTGTGGAAATTATCATGATAAATCTATGCACACACACCCCACATGAAAAAAAACATGGCAGCCGCAATGAGTGAGAGTTAAAAATTATTATTTGCGCAACGCCGTAAAAGATTGGAATGACGTCTCTTTGAGGGCCAATCACATTCGTTCGATTTTCTAATATTTCAAAGATGGCCGTCAATGAGCCCGTGATTTCGTGATTACATCTTTCGATGTCTGTGATTGGCCAAAATGTATGTCTAGAGAACTATTGGGTAACAAAAAATATCGATAACCAATGACAAGTAATTACAAACCGGATGTATTTTAAAATTTTGCGCTTATTGTAACCGCGTCTATTTAAAGTTGATGCACCCAAGAAAAAATGTAAAGATGTATTTTGAGATCTATTTTATCATACTGCTAAACGATAGAACGGGCATGACGATCACTTCATGGTAAATGATACTCCTGCCCATGACAACATGGAGCTTGTTAGTGTTGTTAGTCAATATGCACTTTATTTTTATAATACAATTTATATTTTTATCTACAATAATAGTCAACGGTCCTATACTATTCAAATAAACTGAATTTCTATATTAACAATTATTAATTAATAATTACTATACTAAGTACTATTATATTTTTTCAAGATTCAAACAATTTCCATATGAAGTTTTTTATTCCTTTGTTTTTATTCATTTTAAAATATGGTTTGTTTCTTTTTAATATTTTATTATTTTCGTAATCTAAATAGTACTTCTTTTCCCTCCTGCCCTTTTACAAGCTATGTGGGGTCGGCACAGTAAGTACTTCTCTTCCACATCCCTCTATCAGCCGCCATATCTAAATTCACACTCTTCTTACACATGTCATCTTTCTCACAATCCATTCACAAAAAATTGTAATTTGTAATCTAAATAGTACAATATTCATTAATTATCTATAATTTGAAGTACTGAATAAATATCTCTTTCATGTCGAAAATGTGGCATAAAAATCGCCGTCGAAAAGTTAATTTGTCAAATAATCAATACAAATTCTACTATCGACAATATTCGAGACTATTTAGTATTTTCACATATATTTGGAAGTCCATTATAAAATGATATACAGAATGGTTCTGAACTTAAAAAGGTATTAACTATCTTGAAGTATATTTTTAGTTTTTATAAGTGTAGTTGAAAATATCGCCCATAGAATTAGTTTTCTAAGTATAATACATAAATATCACTGTGTTAGTACACTTATAGCATCTTTAATGTCGCCACTGCTGTAATACTTAATTATACTTCTTGCACCGGCAAAACTGTTGCAAAGAAAACTCAGAATTTTTTAAAAAACATTTACCTCATTTACACCATAGTGTTCACGACAAGTTGATCTTAAGGCAAAACAAACAGAAATTCTATTATGACCAACATGCGAAAAATTTGCAGAAATTACAAAAAGTAAACATCGTGCTAAATTTTTTTTTAATGAAACGACAAGACGCGCGGTACCCTAACAAATTTGTTAGGACAGTCATAGGTAAGGTAGGAAATCATGCATAAGAATTGAAATTAGTAAATGGTGAGGTCATGATAAGAAGAATAAAGAAATAAACGTTCCATTATAAAATATTCAACCATAGCGGCTCTGCTCGTTCGAATAGAGGATCAACTATTACTTATTATTGGTACGGTAAATACAAGCAACACAGAGACTCCGCTACTGACAGTAATAATTACTACGTTCGGTAGGACAATGAAACTGCCAGAAAGAGTCATGGTCCGAGATGTAAGAGAAAGTAGTGCAAGGAGTTTTGCAGACACGACAGACGGGTCGTTTATTCACCGCTAAGACCAACTGCGGGTTGGAAGACGTCATATCTTTCGAGGCAAGAGCATTCCTTCGAAAATATCGGTTTCCTCGAAAAGTTTCCGTTGGTTTTTGTAATTTGTACATTTGTAATGAAATAAAACCCCAAATAATGTTAATCTTATGACATTTTATTCTCCTAAAACTTTTAACTCTCCAGCACATCTACAATAGAAGCATTTTATTGTGTTCATGTTGAATTTATTAATTTACAAGATTTATTACCTTCAGAGCTGACATCAAATGCTATTTATAAACATAATAGACTTAATTTGAAATAAAAATAAATAATTTCTCGTGCATTATATGCAGTTTATTTTCTATATTATATAAATAACATAAGAGGATCTTTATAAGTATTTGTTGTATATTTATTTCAAAGTGTTTGAAAGTAAAGTAATAGACCTAACTGGCTAATTACTTATAGAACCGGTAGTGAATATATTTCTAAATGGTCTTATAATATGTATATTAAACTATATAAATAATATATATTAAACTATATAAAATGTGTTCAGTTGTTAAATTTTAAAATAATATATCACTGTACTTTCCTAAAAGAATGTTGCCGTTAATAAGATATAAATAATACACATAGTTACTTTGTCAGAACGGAATGTTTATAATAGTATCAGAACCAGTTTTAGTTTATTTTTAAGAATTTGCCGCTGTTACACTGAATCATGTTTATATTATTTATGTGAAAAAAAAAATATATTAAAATCTGTACAATATGCTGCATTAATTGAAGAAAGTAATACAATAAGTAAATAGTAAGGAGAAAGTTTACGAGAAGAAAACTATTTCTTAGTTTACACATAAAACTAAACATTAAACAATACTGCAACACCGGTTGTCAAGAATTCGCCAGTTAAGTAATATAATCAGTTAACCATTATTAAATATTAACAACACCAAACTGAAACAGTTTTGCAATGCGAACGATCTTATTGCCAGCAATAGCCCAGGCTATTTAACTGTAGGCTAATTCATAAACCATCCCCCCATGACTGAAGCGATCACAGAAACGTAAAATAAGAAAAAACAACGATAAACCTCCGAAATAATAAAAGAAAAACAAACCATTTACATGTATAGAACATAACGTAGGGTTAAAAAAATTTGTACGAAAATGGAAAGTATTATTTACATATTTATTTAAGTGATTTGATTAATATTACATACTTTTAAAAATGTCTTATTGTCATAAGGTAACATTCATATATGCATTACCGTCCTTGCAATGAACCTATCCAAAAATCGCCCAAGTCCAGATTAATGTAATACCACCTCCACACTAAAGATTAGGAATATCTATGTCATTGTTAATTTAAACAAATAGCTTCATTCATACAATTAGTAATTAAATGTGATTAGAAGATTTGGTATATTCTTACAAATTCGATTGTTTCAGCGCCACCCACGTGTATTTAGTACACCGTTCATTCCATGTTAATGGACTTCCATGTAAAAGTATGAACGTACTTTTTAGTAGTTAATAATAAGAGATCGCATGGTTAATTTAGTGTGGATAAGGCATGACCTCCGTGCTTCTAATTTGCGTGGCAAACTAGTAGGAAAGTGCGATCCAACGACGTAAACCTACACCCGTATTAATAAACCCGCTCTCATTGATTAGATCTATTAATTATATCCAAATGTGTTTGTCATCGATGTGCCGATTTAAATGTAAAACGTGAATGCTGTCCCATAAATAAAAATTATTACATGTATGAATAAATGACATTGTATTGGAACCACATATCTGTAATGGATAAGTTCCAAAAAAAGAAAAAGTAAGCACTATTCAGAATTAAACATATAAATACTTTATGAAGTGCTAACGCCCATACTTTTCTTATATTACTGCCACAGTACAGATATACATTAAAAAAAAAGGTTGTGTTCCTTCTTAAACACGGGTTATAGAGACGAGAGTGATTTACTATTACAGCTTCAGTCAGACTGTATTTACACGTGCGGTCACATGACTCAATGGCTCTGCGGCCGTTTACTGCTCTCCTCTGATGTCTTCGCGACGATCTCTTCACTCTTGGGCATCGGTCTCTGCTCGCCGTACTTCTCAACCGCCTTTTTCATTTCGCGCCGCTTCTGGGCTTCGCGAATTATGTCGAAAAGACTCTGAAATAGATAAAAAGGAATTTTATTATAAAAGTAATTATTATACCTAAACAATAAACTGGGTCTAGCCCTTGGCAGATACGATACAGTCAGTAATGGTAAGTTTTGTTAAAAAGTATAAAATCTTCTTTGAGAAAATTGACAATGGGTTTACACTTGACTCCAATTTCACACGGTGGCAAGTTTATGAACTTGTTGTATATGTGGTATGGCTGAATACGTCGTAGTCTTTTTTATTTTTATTTATAATGGGATATCATCATTATCAGCCTTTGTTTATCTACTGCAGGATATAGGCCTTCTCCAATGTCTGCCACCAAATGCGATCGTCAGCTTTTCGCATCCACAAACTTTCGACTGCTCTTATGATGTCGTCGGTCCATCCGGAGTGAGGGCGTTCTACGCTTCTGCAACATGTACGCGGCTTCCACTCCAACACTTTCCTCCCCCATCGGCCGTCACTGACACGACAGACATGTCCGGCACACTGCCACTTCAGATTGCAGACTTTGAGAGCTACGTCAACAATTTTATTTCTCCGTCGAATTTCTTCGTTCCGGATTTTGTCCCTGAGAGAAATACTAAACATGGCTCTCTTCATCGCTCGCTGTGCTACTTTGAATCGGTGGACCAGCCCAATGGTTAGGTGCCATGTCTCTGCGCCATAAAAGCCGTAAAAGCCGCCAAAAAGGGTGGGGAGGACGCACTTGTTAGACTTTTGTCTTGAGACATTGGGGGAATTTGCAAAGTGTGGATGTGGCGTAGTTTCCCAAATGCTGTCCAGTAGAAACGAATGCGTCCATCGATCTCTTTGTTAAAGTTACCTCGGCCAAGTTTTATAACCTGTCCGAGATAGACATACTCTTTTACTTATTCAATCACAACGTTCCCGATGGTTACTGGACGACGGATCATTAAGTGATTGGACATGACTTTAGTCTTGTCCAAATTCATCTGTAGTCCCACGCATCGGAAAGCGGCATTGAGATCATTTACCATCTGGCTAAGATCCACCAGCGAGTCTGCTATTAAAACCACGTCATCGGCAAACCGTACGTATGATAAGTACTTGCCGTCAATGTTGATGCCCCGTGTGTTCCAATTTAGAGTCTTAAATACGTCTTCCAGCGCAGTGGTGAACAGTTTCGGGGATATTACATCCCCCTGTCTTACCCCTCGCTGCAATGCTTCAATTGACCGCAATTACAACCGGTATTAAGTGAAAATAACGCCGTAGATGGTTAACCGTGCTGCGCCCAATACACAGCAATGTTATTACAGCAACAGACTTACAGGATGAGGGTATGTAGTTCTAACCAGGCCGGAAAGAAAATTTCCTACCACCAATTAAACTCTATAATATGTAGCATTGGAATCGAACCAAAGAATGTGATATGAAAACAGACAGCTAATATGAAGAGATGGCAGTTGAAAAAAGGCATTTTCTTTAAAGGTGACTTACTTTGCCCTCCGATTCATTTGACTTGTCCTGCTCCTTAGCAGCTGCAGCCGCTTTATCTATCGCTTTCTGGATCTTACTCTCCACTTCCAGTATCTCCTCTTTGTCAAGTAACTCGATCAGCTCGTTAATCTGTTTCTCTGATAGATTAACGTTTTCGTTGCCTATGATTTCCAACATCTAAAAATAGAAAGATTTATTTTAAATAAATGTATTCATTCTCAACATATTTTATGTTGCTGTGTCCAGACTTTAAATTAAAAATACATTATTAAAAACACCCCACTTAATATTCCCATGACGGGGGCAGTCTCTGATGATAGTGAAAGTCGTTTATTAACCATGTTGGTCATACGCGTGGTGGCGGAAGTCAAATAACCACTAAAGTTATTATTGCTTTCTTCTTCATCTCCCATGGAATGCCTAACAAATGCATTACTTGTGCTATCTATTTTACTAGGTTTTTAACCACCACCTTGTGAACTATTATCATTACAATCATCATGAGGTACTGTTCTTCAACGGCATATAATGTAAACACTTATTTTACTTTCTTCTAATCCTCCTTTAGGTAAACATTATTAATACATACCTTTAGAACATCGTCGATCTTCAACTGCCCGTCAAAGTCGTCATCCAATCTGCCCAGCACATCTTGGATGAGTTTGAGTTTAGCCTCGTCGGGTACTTTCTGTAAACTCTTTATGGAATGCATAAGTTCGTCGATTTGGATTAGTTTTTCTTTGGCCTTCTGAGGCTCAATCTTGGTTTGCTCCAGCGTCGATTTCAACGCTTTCTCCTTGTCTTCCAGCTCCACCAGCGCCGCATCAAGCTTGCTTATCATATTGTTAACGGCACGGTACAATCTGCAAAATTAACCCTCATATTTAATCCCTTGATAGAAAGAAGGGTGTTTTGTTTAACGCATCACCCTGCGTACACCCTTCGTATCGTTTATTTATATTTTAGTGTGTTCTCATAAATAGATATTTTTTATTTAAATTATATTAATATCATAGAGACCTGTGTCCAGCAGTAGACGTCCATCGGTTCAGAACTGTTCCCCACTATTGCAGTAATACAACTAAATAATGAATATTTATTTTAAGTAGCATATTCAATATTTTTTTACATGATCATTTCTGACTTAATGTGTGAATGACGAGTATATTTAATATAAATTCGTCGTACACACATCCGTTATCAATACAACTTGCAACTATATAACTATTCCCCGTCCGTGTAGCTATCCGTAACAACCCCACAACTCCCTTTTAGGGAAGGAATTTTGTATAGTCCGATTTTAGCTGATCTATACTCGGTAAAAGGAATATTCCTACCAAATTTCAAGCGGGCCTTCGCTGGGCCTCATGGTTCTAATGATATTGTGTCGAGTCTCTATATAGATGAAAATCTCATGTATAGATTAGCTCTTTCCTGTTACCCGTCCGCTTTGTTGGTCTTAATTTAAAATCAGACTTGAAATTTGTGTGCAAATTTTCCTTGAGACTAACCGCAATCGCATAAATAAAACGATACATATTTATTAAAGTTAATTAGAAATAAAATTATAAAGAATTTATATAAAATTCAAAAACTAAATAGCCTATAACCCCATCTACAACCGCGTCGCATGCTCATGTTCCCATGTCGATACGTTGTCCACTTTTTATGCAGTTGGCGAACAAAGAAAACGGTAAAGAAGAAATTATAACGTAAAATTATAAATATACTTAATTTCTATATGCATAATTAATTACGGAAAAACTATCCATGGAAAGTTACGTACATATGAATAATTTACTTCCCGCAACAATCGATAATAAATTGAGATAACGTCGCTAAGGTAGCATACTAATAATATGGCTTTGTTACTCGTCAGTACAAGGTTATTGCTTACGCGCACGACCTTTGAAAATTCATTGAGACTACGATTTTTTTTTAATCCAAACTCGAAATAAACAACACAAACAGAAATTATTTTTGTTCCATTTAGAGGTATAATGAACACGAAATCAACTGATGGTAAATCATACACCCGCCCGTAACGATGTACGGGATCAAACCATTACAACGCAATACGGAAGTGATGATGTATTATTTAATCATATCCTGTCAACAAGGTTATTTTTGTACTAAATTTTTTTATCTACAAGGGGCTAATCCTGATCTGTTCTTTTTTATTGTGAATGGTGAAGAGCGTTCGCTCGAAATACTCCGGCTATTATTACATTGGCAACAGGAACAAATATGAGGGTCGTAACTAGAAAGGCGATTTCAAAAAACCTCACCACCAATTTTTAAATACACAGCATATTTAAAATATATATATACCTTCTCGCTCCTTTTGTTAATTTGATGTCAGCTTGCTTGGTCTTGACAATCTCTTGCATCTCTTTGACATCCTCGCTGTAGTCTAGGAGCTCAGTTTTCAACTCCTGTATACTCTCCTTTTCGAGCAGGAGAGACTTCTTCTGTTCAGCTGAAATTAACACATAACACTTTCATGAATTAAAAAGTATTGGCTCGTGAAATTACTAGAGTAACAAGATTTTGCATTTTATGTTTTAAGACGATGAAGGTGGTGTAAGTGGCCTCCCTGTATCGATCCTCCTTGTATCGAGCTCGTATCGATACCACCAGGTGACTGTCTGTCGTGTTTCTTGTCGCTTCATAGAATCGAAAAAAGGATATCTACTATATTCTTAATGGATCACTATCATAACTAAAACCTGACTGAGAGTAGTATTTCATTTGTTAGAAAAAAAAAGAATCAAAATGTATTAAAAATACTTTAAGTTTTAATTTTGCAGAACTCCATTCTTTTAATAAAAAAGGTAATATTATTCATAATATCATCAGCTATTTGCCAGTGATTATTATAATCATAATTTGCTTTCTTCAAATCCAAGTTAGACTGAATCCCCCACTATCAATTTTCAACTGATGGTATTGCAACCCGGCCCAACTTGTTTATATTGTCAAACTATTTCTACCGTTGTCTGCAAACGATAGCTCCAACAATATTGGTTCAGCCGCCTCAAAGATTTACCGAAACCAAAAAAAAAACAGTCCGAAAAGAATTAGTACTAATTTCTGTATTAAAAAATGTCAGTACAATGTCACCTACATTAAAGTTAACCTTCACACAAACAAAATATAAAATAACTTTTTATATATAATGTTATTCTTCAACTTTTTTCTGTTGTATATATATTCTAAAATCAGCGATTTTTTTTTATATTTTTTTAATTTCCTATGTCAATATGTTAACGTAATCTTCTCACTAGCTACTTCTAACTTTACGCCAATGAAAATATAAAAGTTTTTTTCATCCTCGTGCCCTTTTCCCAGGTACGTTGGTCGGCATAGTATGTACTTCTCATCTACATCCCTCTATCAGCCGTCATATATGAATTCACACTCTTCTTACACATTTTTTCTTTCACACAATCCATCCACACTTTCTCCGGTCTTCTACCCTTATAACTATCCACGTTCATTCTCATTACTTTCTTTGTTATATGTTCTTCATCCCTCCGCACAACATGCTCGTACCATGCTAACCTCTTGTTCCTCAATTTCTCTGTCACTGGAGCAACTTTCAGCCTTTCTGTAATATACTCATTCTTAAAACATACAACTTTGAAAACTGTTTTAGCATGTTTTTTTTTTTAATTTCTTACATGTTAAGTGACTGAAATCGTGGAACATGTAGGAAACGTCCAGAATAATCAGGATTATGTTTACAGCCGGAACACAGCGATGCTGTTATGGCGGCGGATTTATAATATAAGGAGGGCAGTTTAGCCAGGCAGTTGTGTAAAAACTCTATCACAAATGAAACTTCAGAAGTGATCCACGTATTAAACCTAAGACCTAGGGGATCCATTAAGGCAATCAAATTCATTTTAATTTGCATACTTGCCTGTAAACTCATTTAATATTTTATTGGAATTATAGTTTACACACTTCACAAGTTTGAATTTAAGTGACCTTACTTAATATGTGTAAAATAAGCAAATAAGTCTTTAGAAAAATTTGGTTTGATTAAATTACCTTTTTTATATATGATTATAATGTCGTAATACTTTTTCATCAAAGGAGACTTTGCAGATAGTATAGCGGTATTTGTATATAAAAAGTAACGTCAACAAAAACATGCTATTTGGACTTTGATCAACCAACTGATGAATCATTATGAGATAAAACACTAACTCAAAATTACGTAATACTTATATATTCTGTAGATTCCGTGGTTTAGACTCAAATAGAGAACAATGATAAACATAAACATGTCAGTTAATGTTCCCACGGCTGGGAGTCTTTGTCTTCATACACAAAAAAAGGGCAACAGTTCATTATACTATTTGCTACTATTAGACTATTCCAGATTAGTGGATATTACATGGTAACGAAAGCTATTGATCTTGGAACATCCCAGTTTCTTTACATAGCTCTTAAGTTCTCGGGATCGAAAGCGCACCTTTTAAAGACGCGCCTAAGTCTGCCTTACAAATTCTATTATCACAGCAACTGTATAATAATGGTGTAATAATTTTTTTTTTCAGGATTATTCTCTCGAGATATAATAGTCCCCTTGTATATTTTAAATATTAAGAACTAAAAATAAATTTTAAATAAATAAAGGAAGTATTATTTTATTACTAATATAAAATGTGTGCAGCATAAGTTCCATGACAAACAATTAATCAGAGAAAACAAATTTGTACATTTGTCTATGAATTATCTATGACGAGGAAATACTTAATTTATAAATAACAATGACCAAAACAATATTTTTAAAAAAAGCTTTTGTCATTATTCTAAATTTAAATTTGTCCTCAAATGTAAACCTCTCATGAATCTTGGTGTAGAAAATGGCATGGCAATTATCCAAAACTTTTGCTATATGATGATAATTAACAAAATATTACTTCCACTGTCATGAAATCACTGAGTTGTTAAGGTTGTGTTTCAATATGGATATCCATAAATACATCCCGATTTATTTAACCCTTGCTAACTACCATCTTCTTAAACTTTTCGAGAGCCAGAGTATTCTGGATGAGGATACTGCACCATCTCATTTCATTTTCACTTAATATCATGTGACATTGAGGACAAGCATAAGCCCATTGTAAATAAATAAAGAAATATTGCTTCCCGAGGTAAACTTTGGTAATTTTTTTTAGTAGAAAGATTATAGTGATATATACCTATGTACTTATATGTATACAGTCATTGTACACACAACCTATCTATGCTGTAATTGTACACAAAATTAATATTTTTACTTCACATGGAAAACTTATTCATTTGTATACAAAAAAATATTAGTTTGATCTTACCTAATTTCTCTAAAGCATCCTCAATTACTTCTATGTCTTTACCAGATAAACCTTCTTCAGACTTTGGTTTCTGAGCATCCACAGCTATAACTGGTGCGGGGTCAACAGATACTGTTTCTGACTCTAAATTAATAATTGGTGCTTTATCTTTAAGCTCTTCCTTTTCTCGTTTCTTAGCTTCAAGAATCTGTTTCTCTCTTTCTGCTTCTTGCAACTCCTTCATTTCTTCTTTAATCTTTTGTTCTTCTAATTTAATTGCCTCAGCTTTAGCCTGTATATAAAGATTATAATTTATTAACCTTACTCTGACAGTGCTTGTTAGCTAAGTACTTCTTAACTTTTTCTCTTAAAGAGACTGGTATATAAATTGATGATTAATTTTTATCAAAATGAACAGTTCGAAAAGTTTGGTCCAAATAGAAATGCTTGGTCAAAATACATACAATTATTATAAACTAATAAGATAAATAAAAGTGAATAACTTATTATTAATGATTGAAAGTTTTTAATTACCTTGAAGTCAACCTTGCCTTCTTTTTCACCAATAGCTGCTTTAGTTTGTGTTGCTACTTGTTCAGGTAATGCAGAAATTGTAGCTTTAAGCTTATATGTTGTGGGTACATGTTCAGGCACCATAAGAGCTCTAGATAATAAAAGCAGTGATGGTGGTACTCTTTCATTCAAAGACAAATCTAGCCAATTCCTTAACTCTTTTCGTAACCTCTCTTCAGACACACCATAGGCCCGCATACCCCTTGCCCTACAAGCCTGTTGTAGCTCACTGAAGTTCAAGCTATCAACACCTTCCTTGGCAATCATTTTATCATCAGCTGCTAAAGAACGTAGTTTCATTTTAAGGTTAAATCGTAACATTGCACTTGTTCCAATTGTTGACACATTCAAAACTTTACACAAAGCTACTAAATGGGGCCTTTGGAGCGAGTCTAATGTAATTTCATCTTCAAAGAGCTTAGAGAATTTCATTATTTCTTCACTAGTTGCAACATCACCAGATGTCCGAATTCTGTTAAAGAAACTTGAAAACTCTTTAGCTAGTTCTGAATGTCTATTACTAGCTTGTGGTGCCATTTGATCTAAAGTTTCCTGGAAGAATTTTGCCATCTCCAGTTTTACTTTTAGATGTTGCTTTAGTTTTGCCTCTTTTTGACTCCTGCTTTCAAATGTTGATGGTAACATATTTGGGAACAGTTTAATAAACAAAGGCAATGTGAATTCCAAGAATGGGACAACAATGAATACAATAAAAGGAACCATCCTAAATAGATCCCCAATCGTTGTCACCAACAATCTATGTTCTCGCCGTGTAAGTGATTTACCCTTTAATATTTGGAACAGCAAAGACATGGAGATTCTTACTTCTATAAAGAGCAGTCTGAAACCATGATAGTAATGTCTAAGTTCATCCATCATACGCTCTTTTAGACTCTTTTTCACTTGTTCCTTTTTGGGAAGTTTCTCTTTTTCTTCTATACCTTTCTTTATTGTAACAACTGTCGCTTCAACTTTTGATGAAGGTTTAAGGGGTTCTTTCTCATAACAGTGACTTGTAGTAGTTATAAATCTCAGATATGGCGGATAACCAATATTTTGAGTGTTAAGAGGCTTCTGGCTGATATCATGCTGCAACCTCAGTGGATGAGTTGTGTAATATGAAAGTGACCTTGAAAGAGTAATGTATGGAATATTTTGATACTGTTTATTATCCCATAAGAAACCTGAAAAGCAATAAAAGACTAAATAACTTCTGTCTTTTAACAAAGACATAAAAATAAAAAAATAATAAAATCGTAACATTTTTCCATGTCAGTTTAATATATACTTTAATTTTATCAGTACGACACAGTGAACCTACAATTTTTTTATGAAGTAAACATTTTAAATTTCCTATTTAAAAATTATGAGCTTGTACATTATAATTCATTTTCTGTTGCGAAAATAAATTATAATGTACAAGCATTGTTTATTTGAAGGCCTTTTCTTGGAATAAATCCAAGTTTATTATTTATGCTTGATATATAATATGCTGTTTTATAAAGGGAAATTATTTCACAGGTTTCGAATATCAATGAAGTCATGGGGTAATCAATCAAGTAGGTAGTTTTCGGTATATTTATTAGGTTATCTGAATAAAATATATAACCTATGTCAAAGAATTATATAATTTTACTTACTAGATCGTTTCAGACACCGAGAGCGATTTAAAATTATTCTGTTCATTTTGAACTTTTATTTGTCTTAAAACTGAACTCTATACAAAATTAAAAACAAAATCAACTTTATGCACCATGACAATCAGAGAGTAACACAGATAACAGGAAAACCAATGTTACAATGTGTAGATAATAAGTTAAAATGAAGGTCGTAGTAATTTTTTGGTTTCAAATAAGTTTCGTTAACTTGGTCGCAAAGTAACATACACTATTATGGAATAAAAAATAATATCAAATATTTTTATTGTCCCGACAAACGTCTTTATTTTAAAATATGTAATAAATTAATATGATAAGTATATTTCTACATTAATACATCTGTATCTTATGAAATTTTAAATAATGTTATACCCTAATTTATTTATACTTTTTAAAGTCCTTGATTGATTAGTAAAAAATGCACGTGTGATTTGTATTTTTAGAGTTGCAATAAATTTTTAAAATAATGTAAATTAGTAGTTATTGTTATTATAAAATCTAACAACAAATAGTATCTATAATATATTATGAATATTACAAAGAAAATAAGAAGAAATAATAACATTTGCGAAATAAGAGTAACGACGGTAAAGGAGTGAAAGATTAGTGTATTTATTCGCGTAGAACATATCAACCAGCTGGAACTCAAGGATTTCTACAATTTCGTAAATTTCAACACGTTTAGTTATATTTGTATTTTATTCAATAGTTGATTACAGCGACGAAATATATTAAATTGACCATATTTTAATCTTGATCGCATGATAGGACAAATGCTATTGAAGGTTTCGTAAAATATTCTCTATGGTTTTTAAAAATTTATCTTAAGCAACAAACAATTTAATAGGCTATGGGTATTTTTTCTAAGTACTTACTACCTAATATTAACAAGTATAAGATTTATTTATACAGACCTTATACTAACGGTAAGAGGTTATAAATTTTTATTATTAATACAAAAAAAATGTAAATTGAATATACTTTTTTATAAAAAATGTATATCGTTTATCGAAAGTGTTTATTATTTATATAAGTTTAACAGATTTCTTTTTAAAATTTATTGGCAAGTTATTCTCTTAAAATATTGTAATGCTGCATGCGAAGTAAAAAAATATTTTGATTTAATTAACGTGTCAGATAAATACCTAAAGAAAAGCTTAATGGCATTTGCCACTTTAAAAAAAGAGCAGTAAGAAATATAAACAATACTTTTTGTTTTATTTCATTTGTTTCCTTTAATTATATTTATTTACTCAGCGACAAAACGAGGAAGTTCTTCATTTGTCCGTAATATGGTCGTCAGTATGAGATATGTTTCGTTATCTCAGTAATTTAGTTTATTACTGCACCAAAGCGAGGCTCAGTTATATCACCACACTACCATATTGTGTATGGTATCCACCTATACTGTCTTTGTAATGCATATATAGAAACCAATACTTTTTACAGATATGGCACACCATGAAATAGGAAAAAGAATAGTTTGGATAGATTTGGAAATGACTGGCTTGGATATAGAAAAGGATCATATTCTTGAGATAGCATGTCTGGTCACAAGTGCTGATCTTAATGTAGTTGCTATTGGACCTAACCTTATTATACAACAGCCCGATGATGTATTGAACAAGATGGGGCCATGGTGTGTTGCTCAACATGGTGAGGTATTGAGATGTACATAGGCATTTTATTTACAATAGAGACAAAAAAAACATATGGAGAATAAGAACAGAATATGGATGAACTTGGTTTTAATTAACCTTTTAGCATACCTTTTTAACAATTTGAATGAAGTGATGCACTTGTTATCTTAAATTAGAGCCTTTCTTATTATAGGTTCTGTTTATAACATTTCATTCAAAGTGTAAAGATGTCTTAAACAAACAGAATTTATAACAAGGACAATATGATCTCTTTTACATATTATTTACAATTATAAAACTTTGTTTTGTATGATGGTAATGTATCCTTGGATACCTGCATGCAAAAGATGCTGAACTGTCTCTTAAGAAAAGTTTGATATTAATAGTAAATTTTTGTAACAGGTTACTGCAAAAGCTTTAAAACTTCCCGATTGTATTTCTGGTAGGATGACCTAACAATATCTTATTTATTTATTATATATCGTAATATATATTGTCAACATCAATATTCAATTTTATTATGAACATTAGTATATAATAGTTTAAATTAGTCTATAGGAATATTTTAAGTAAATTTATTAGTGTGTATATTATGGATTATTTGGTTATAAGCTACAAGCTAGGCACATGTTTATTGTTACTACCACTATTGGTCATAACTTAAATTTTTAAATAATAAAATATTTATAGTTTTAAACAATACCAAAGACAATAGAAGAGATCTAAGTTGGACGGTTGATATCCTTTGGATGAGATAATAAGCAATATCAGTGTAGAGATTTCACATAAATACTCCTTATTATTGTTTAAAAATCTAGGTTATACTGCGCTACATTGAGCTTAGAACCTTGAAACATATGATGTTCAGACTTGTTACCTCAGTTCTTTTCATACTCGTTTCCTCGTTTATTATACTAGCTAACTTCACTATTTTTGGCGCCAGAAATAAGAGCTGTAGTGGAAGCTACCAAAGTTCCTCTGTTCCAAGTGTGAGCTTAATTTTAAGTTTATTATAAATATATTGAATTGTTTACAGAGTGGACTAACGGAGGCTAGCCGCTGTTCAAAAATATCTGTCCAAGAAGCAGAAAGTAAAATCTTAACATTTGTGAGCCAGCATGTTTATGAGAATAGAAGTCCACTAGCCGGCAACAGTGTTTATATGGACAGGCTGTTTCTAAGAAAGTTCATGCCTAAACTAGATTCATATTTGCACTATAGAATAATTGATGTTAGTACTATAAAAGAATTGGGAAAGCGGTGGTATCCACAGGAGTACTGCAGAATGCCACAAAAGAAGTTTCAACACCGTTGTATGAGTGACATTATGGAAAGTGTAGCCGAGTTGAAATATTTTAAAGAAAATCTGTTTAAATAATATAATATGTGTAACCAGAGATTACAATCGAAGTCTTAAATAAAAAAAATATTTTTTTATAGGATAACATGAAACCTCCATTTTACACTGCTCATTCAGTATACTTCGGTTCTTATATGTTAATAACTGGAATACAGCAATAAATCAGTGTTTTGTATCAGTGTATCAATGATTATAATAATAATTAAATTTTAATTTTTAATAAATACAATATAATTATTATTCTATATCAGCAGCTGTGTTCTTGTAACTTTTTATATTGTTAACTACATTGTTTATTATTTAAATACGACAACCAATAAATTTATTGAAAAGCAATGTGTTTAGAATTTAATATACAATGTGTTCTTAGTGTACGGAATAAAATTAAATTTTTATGTAACTGACCAAGTTGTAGAGTATTAAAATTATTTACTGAAACTCTATTTAATAAATTTTTTTTAATAATACTGACACCTCTAAATTTATTTTGAAAATTGGTATTTATGTCTTACGTATGATAACAAAAGCATCGCATTGATAACCCCCGCAGATAGATGGGGGTAAAATAAATGCAAAGGCTACCATGTTTTATTTATTGTTGTAAATTAATTAAAAATCTTTAAAAAGTTTTCATTACTATGAAGTGGTTAATAGTTATTAAGAAACGGAACCGTACATATATTAATAGTCAAGCAGAATAGTTCCAATCATATAAGGATATTTAATATATACATTAATAGGTGTCAGTAGTTATAACCATGGATGTGTTCGAAAGCTTTCCCGTGGTTCCGGCTAATAGCGTCAAGAGGTACACGGTTTTTTTTTTCTTTTTTTTTTTATTTACGTGTGTCACAAAATGCTAACGGATCGCACACCCCGTATCAATACTGGGCCGGTAGTGGGGTAGTGTCGGACTCCAACCGACTAAAAAGCTTCACACGGTATTCCATCACATCCGCAAGGAACGCACGAGGGTCGCGGGAAAACGCTTTAAACAGTTCTTCTGCAACCCCAGTTCGGTGCCCGGATCGAACGGGCCCGCCTCGGGGAGGGATGTGAAGCATCCCTCCCAATTGATAAAATCCCTATCACTAAGCGGCGACGCGTCGGAATACGAGACGCGTCGCTAGATACGCCCCAGGAACCCTTTCCAAGGGGGGCGCCGGACCGACGGCCCTTGTCGGTCGCGGCGCGAGGTTCCTCTGCCTAAGGAGGCAAGCGGCGGTCGTGCGCCCGGCTCCGCCCGTTGGCGACGAGCAAGAGGTACACCGTGGGTTTTAAGTCGATAAGAGTCCGCCGTAACCCCTCTGTTGCCCCCACAGCAGAAGGGTATCCAATGCAGAATTTCTGCTCGATAAAATAAAGTTATCGGGAGCGATAAGTCGATATTATTTATAACGAGAATTTTCAATGCTATTTTATAGAGCTCTCCAACTAGCGTTCAGATATGATTTTTTACATCATGAAAAATAGTAAAATATAAGACTTAAGTCTCACACTGTGGTTTCGGGAGGACTAAGGCCTAAGCAACCTAGGCACGTGCCTTGGGCCGGTAATTTTTGGGGCTTAAAACTAGAACTACAGTACCAAAGGCAAAGTATATGTCATGACTGAATAATAGGCCCTACCTTGCCATAATCCGCCATTACCTGCCTGGTGTAGAAGACAACTCAAAGAGTCTTCGGGTTCGCTGACTTTGAAGGTGGGGTCTTAATTGTGCACTAATCGAGCCCGGGGCAGACGACAAAGACGAGGTTATGAGGTATTTGATGCTGCAAACTGAGGATGCCGATGGTTACGACCCTTCCTAGGACGTCATTAAGCGTAGTGCAGAGATTGAATTGAATTGGTTGAAAGGAGTAGACCGGATTTAAATACAATCAGTCAAAAAGAATAGCTGAGGATCGAATTGGTTTTCTCAATCTGATTGCCAAACTTTAGTTTGAAGAGGGCACCTAATGAAAATGAGAGCTTCCAAAGTCCCCGTAACGCAATGCGAATGACCGCCGAGGGTGTTTTGGGAAACAGGGTGTCTTTGGAAGATTTCCACCTTAATAAAAAAGGTATTTAAATCTATGGTTTAGTATATTAAGAGCAAATATCGTGTCTAAGTGATTTCACTAGTTTGTCTCTGTTGCCGGAGACCGTCTAGTTAGGTACCACCGCAGTTCCTATTTTTGCCGCCGGACAGTAGTAAGAAAATATTATTGTGTTCCGATTTGAAAGACGTTGTTACTGAGGTAACGGGATTTAATGCGACGGGCAGCATGTGGTGTGTGTCATTCTAAGTGGAGCCTGTTTATTATGAACAGGCGTATCACTTACCATCAGGTGAACGTCTCGCTCGCTTTGCGTTTAATAATTTTTTTTGTTATTTAAATATCTTGCACATCTTCGCGTCACAAAATCATATGGAGTTAAATAAATATATATTGTTACGATTGTGTATACTAGCTTAAATATTTTAAATGGTCTTAAAAGTAATAAATGTATTGAATATTAAATAAAATTTAAAGTGTTAAATGTTTTTTACAACTGCATCGAGGGATGTGTTGAACATTTAAGATGAAAGGGCAGTTGGCTACAAATATAAATCGGGCAGAGAAGAATGATCAAAGGATTAATGAGGATCAGTGAACTTTAGAAATATTGATTTGGTGTAAAAAGAGAGGAGGGAACGCGACGGCGTTGCAGTGTATTTATATACGTATACAAAGATAAATGTCAAGTAAAAATATGCAAACATTCATTAAATTAATAAACAGCATAATCCTGTTATATTATTATTTAGAGGATAAATCAGGTATTCCTTTAAAGTATGCATACTACTTGGATGGATGCGACTCCAGCTTCTAATTCTTTCGCGAACCAGCTGTGTACAAAAATTACTGACGTAACAAGCCTTAACATGTCACGTCTTAATGGAACAACTTTTTTTTATTAATTTAAGCGACGAGGCGACCGGGCTGTTCTTCTGATGGTAAGCGATACGCCCGCTTATAACAGCATGGCGCTAGTTAAGATGGTATGCACTAGTACCATATTGCGCTTATCGCTTGAGAAATAAGATGTTGAGTCGTTATTTCAGTAATTACACTAGCCACAGCGCCCTTCCATCTGGAACACAGTAATGTTTGCACACTACTGTTTAGCTGCAGAAACAGGCGCTGCGGTGGTACCCACTAGTGATAACAATGTGGTGCAGTGATTAGTTTTCTTACTATCACCATATTATTATAGGCAGACGAAAATGATTATATTAATTGCAGACATAATATAAATCATTATAAAATAACTATAAGTACTCTTTGTTTTTTTTATTGTAATGGATCGATTGGATGCTTTTTTTATTAAGCGATGAAACGAACGAAACCTTTATCTGACGGTAAGTGACGCACCCATAACAACGTGGCGCTAGTTAACGATGATATACCCAGCATCAGATATCGCCCGTCGCCTGAGACATAAGATATTGAGTTTCGTTACCCCGGTAATTACACTTGATACAATTCTCTTGAAACCGGAACACAGCAATGTTAGCTCACTTGTTTGGCGGATGTAATACGCGTTGTGGCGGTGGACTTACTTGACCACGACCAGAAAGAATGTGGCTTTAGTCATCTTTCTCGTCTCGTGAAAAATAATGTAACGAAAAGTCAACACGGCCGCGTGTCAAGTGAAGTCATTTCAGTTAGGATTTAGGACCTGTTGGACGTCGACCGTAATTTCACAATAAACTGTTTATGTTTTCAAAGGTCGTAGCGGCTTGGAGCGTTTTTCAGGTTCGCCGGTTTCAGCTCATCGTTTTATCATCTTCAAATACGTTTACACCTTTAACATATTTAACTATAATGATATTAATAGTAAATAGTTAAATGTATGCAATAGTTAAAGTACAGATAAACGCCGTTTAATAGAAACTTTTGTTAGAAGACTCGATGAGACGAATAAGACGTTCATCTGATGGATATTAATATGCCCTTAACAACTAGGCGCTAGGTAGAATGATAGACACTGCAACATATAAGGTTCTCCACATTAAGTGGTAGGTCTGTCGCGGAAGACCATTTAGGTAAGTGGAAGAAGTACTGTATTCCAGTTTGAAACGCGCTGCAGGTAGAGTAATTACTGGGGTCGAGTCTCAACATCTTGTCTCAAGGCGACGAGCGCTATGTGGTGTTGTGTATACCATTCTAACTAGCGCCACGTTGTTATGGGCGGGCGTATTACTTACCATCAGGTGAACGTCGCTAGTTTTTTGATTACTATAGCAGCTTCATCGGACTCAGGGCTAAATGTTTCCTCTCCGCTTTGAGTCTTATTACTTTACTAATATCACTAGCTGTCTCTTGAAATAGAAGGAAAGAACTATTTGGCGGCAGAAATAGGATCTGAGATTGTACCCTTTTTTTTTGTTTCGGGGGAGAAATCTTCTGAAATATAATATGTCTTCAGGGGGAAGTGAGAATTACGTAGAGATTTTTACCCACTAAAACCCCTCGTTCGGATCGCAACCGCGGCCTGTCTAACGTTGTCTCTCAAATGTTGTGATAGGTCGCCCCGAGGCTGCGGTGGTACCTAGACAGTGTTCCGGTGGAGATTATTCGTGAATTTTCTCCAGTCGTTATATGTTTATAAATAAGTTATTTTTACGCTCCCACGCATTCTGTTTATTATTTGAAATGAGGTCAACTGGATGACTGAATCGATTGCAAACAGTTGTTAATGGAATGTTAATTAAAAACAAACAAATCTTTTTGAACTTTAGGGGTGAGTTATTTACCTTCCGCTTCGCTTAGTTAATGTTGCTATTCAATATCATTATGTACCGGAAGTATGTTATTGGCACTGCCGTTGCATATAAACAATTTTTGTTATTCTTCTCCTTTATCATTTCACCTTACCAAGTATTTTTTTTAGATCCTTTTTTGTGGACTTTGTATTTGTTGTTGTATCTGTATTAATTACTATTAAATAGTACTTTTTTATATTTATTTAAGGACCTCCAACGATGGATACTTGAAATATAACAAAAAATATAGCCTAATATTTTTATAAAGTAGATAGCGACGTGTTCTTCCCTTACAGGCGACCACAGCGTGCTAATTAAAATGTTTGTATGACAACACGAATTAATAATCTTTTGGTATATTAGTAGTTTGCAGTAATTTTAGAAGAAACAAATGAAATGCAGTCACAAATCTGGACAACCAGGCAATGGATAAACTGAACATTAAGTAATTTAGTGATGAATGTGACCTATATACATAACAATCGTAGGACTTGTTTCCTTTATTTTGAAATGTCCGTGACGTCGAGGTCACACGTTTTAGGAAGGCGTATCATTTACCATCAGAAAAACTCCCGATCATGACATCGCTTGATTAAAAAAAAATTTGCTAGCCACAACTTCCTTCAAACCGGAACACAATAATGTTCGCACGCTACTGTTTGACGGCAGTAATACGAGCTTCGATAGTAACTAAACGACCTCCGGCAACAGAGACCTACCGCTAGTAAATTAAATTTGCGAACAAAGGGGTTTAGCTTCTCATCATTGGTAAGAACAGCAAGTAGTATTTCCAATTAAATACAAGGGCTTTCTTTCTATCTCTCTTCAGGAGAAGAATGAAGGGGCTATTACTGGTTTAGTGTGTTTCACCACCGCAAACCACATCACCGATTAACACCAGATAGAATCGCACTCAAGTACTAACCAATCAATTAAAATAAGTAATTAAATCACCATCACAATCTTATATATTTACTATTTTTTTTTTATTTTAATGATTTTTTTTTTATTTTGAAGTTTTTGTCGCTAGTTATTTTGACAATCCTAGCAGTTTTGAAAGTCTCATGCTCTACCGACTGAGATAGCCAGGTTGAGCTAGCGGGGGGTGTAACGGGTTCCGCACAACAACAACTCACGGGACCCAAGCGAACCGCACCTGCTCGTTGTGCACCCTGTTAATCAACAAACTGAGCTTTGGCGTCCACCAACTCGCATTGGGCCAGCCTGGTGGGAAATGGCCTAAATTCCTCTATATGAACCCCCACAAACGACAGTCCCTGATGCTTGGCAGTACGGAAGCCATGCTGACGTGTAACATCACGCGACGGCGCTGACCTGGTAAGATCGATGGGGAAGGTACGTGTCCAGGAGTGGCGTAAGCAACTTCATCGGAGTCAAAGCTCACTAAATTTTCTATACAACCTCCTTTGATGTGTACAATACTACTCTTTACAGAACCCATTAAAATGTAGCTTCTTCGTAAAAGGCATATAGAAAAGTAACAAAAGAAATGTTTATTCGTTGTAGGTTAAAAGAGGGGGGATACATACATACCTTTGTGAATAAAAAGCCTAAGTGAACGTTTGCCAATCGCATAACGTGATACTTAGAAAGGAATTGTTATTTCCTTAAGTTGAAAAGCACCGGAAAAGGCGCGGTGTGAGAGTTTCATACGAAATAATCATAAAGGCCGACCCACAGTGAAACTTTCCCAACGTACAACGTACACGTCCGAGCTTTATTCGCATCCCATACATTTCAGGGTTAGGTAAACTATTTTTTTTTATACAATTGAGCGACGTGATAAGCAGGACGTTCACCTGATGGTAAGTAATACGCCCGCCTATAACATCGTGGCATACAACACGTAGACTTTACTAGTGGAAGGTCGCTGTGGTCAGAGGTATCTCTGGAACATCCCCATCCCTTACTTCTCCTATAAAAAAACGCCTATAGTTAAGCATACAGCTTAGTACGCTAAAAGCACTACAATTTGTTCATTTCTTTGAGGCAATTTTCGTTATACTTGAAATTCCAATGCACCTGCTTTTTTGCAATTCACTGGTGGTAGGCTGGTTAATTACTGAGGTAACGAGACTTTACATCGTATGTGTCCAAGCGAGGAGGACAATGTGGTGCTATAATATGTGATGTAATGATGAAGGATTTATTAATGAAATAGTCGTACACAATAATTTTTTATTTATTTAACACATGGATCAATAAAAAAATCTGACTTTTTTCTAAATTTATTTTCAATATCTAGAATTACTAGAATTTAATCGATAACTGATATTCAATACTATAACATTAGTTAACACAAAAATAATTTAATGAAATTGTTATAATAGTAGTAAGTATAATGAAGCGATAAGTACAGTTAAACTTATTGTTGTAACTTATGTAAAACTAATTATTCTATTATTCATTTTCCTAATATGGGTTTAGTGTTATTACCAGATTGTAAAGCACAAATTGTTGTCTACAATAGACGTTATATATACGTATATATATATATATATATTTTACTACCTATCGAGATATTCTATTTTAAAAACCGTTTGATTTCTCCGTAAAAGTTACTCGTACAACTAAGTTCGACGTAACTTATTCAAGTGAATATTAAAAGTGCCAACCTGTTGATGTGACAGCGCAACAACAAAACTGCCTTTCCGAAGTTAATCGCACGGATTTAATATCACACAGAATAAATACTTCATTTAATTGATTCAACACCTATTACACTTTATACTTAAATATGTACTTAAGTATGGATATTATGAGATAACACTACAACGAACATGAGATATATAGTTTGATAGGAACGCATCCAAAGCTTATAAACAACAGCTTTACGAGGTATTCAGGTTCGCTTTAAGTAAGATAAAGCGTAGAAGTATGTTGTTTTAAGATAATGTAATATCGAAGCGATTCTTGTAAATCCCACCCCTAATTACTAGATCGCTCGACTGTACGTTGATGGGGTTGAAATATGAAGATATTTAACGATAAGCCCTCGAGGAGAATTACGATAACGCTCCGAGTTTCCAAGTAATGTTTTATTAAACTTTGTTCATCGATGATCGTTAATATTCGGCGTCGTATAACATTTACTCACTTAAGCTGAGGTTCGAGTTACCTTCGTTACAGTGAATCTTTATTAGACAGTGATTAAAACTATAGTAAGTTAGTCGAGGTACGTATGAAATGCGCCCTATAACTTTTTACCATCCTATTAAACTTTTGTTTAACCGTTATATATCATTTATACATAGAATATTATTTAATTAATGTTTCACAGACAACAGTTACTAAATCTTCCTAAAGCAAACAGTTTATAAATAATGTTATATATATAGAAATTACTTCATAAAATAAATAGCGAAGAAAGTATTTTTTTTTATAATCAACAACTTTATAGGTCTTATACAATATTGTAAGTAAACATTAATAACATAATTTTATTTCTTTGGTTTAATTATTAACTATGTTTTGAACCATAGTAAAATTTACTCTAACGGGTAAAAGTTCTATAAGAGTTAAAAATTTACTTTAAATCTACTCTTTTATTTTACATAACTAGTAATTTTATCTACACATTAGATACAGGTTTATATTTATTTTTTTTGTTATCTACATGTCTATGTGTAAAATTTTATTTAGTCATGCACCGGTTTTGGTAAGGAGAACAATTCACATCGGCGGTGAAAGGTACGCGTGGATGTCGTACGCGAAAAGCGGATTGTATCGATTTCGGTAGTCTAGTTAGATAAACGCAGCGCAAACAACAGGACTAAAACGTAGGTAATATAGATTACAAAATTAAATTGATTAAAAATATATAAGGATTTTATACTACGTAGGAAAACCGAGGATCCCGCGTACGGCCGCGTGCCGCGTGCCGCGTTTCCCGCGCCGCGTGCCCGCCACGCGCGCTCGTGCGTCAGCTGATCTACTGTCAAACGCCGGCGGCACGCGGGGGCTATTCGCGCACGAAGACGAATTCGTTGTAGTGGTTCCAGCGGTTCTCCTCCGAGTCCACACCCGGCTTCAGCTCCGCTGCTCCTCCCGCCGTACCGCTCCCGCAGCTGGCCGTCAGCTTGAACCCCTGCTCTTGCAACATGTCAAACGCCTGCTCGATGAACGAGTGCTTGAGGAAAAATCTGGATGTATACCTGTCCGCCAAGCCGTGGTCCGGGTCGCGGGACTCGTTCAGCGTCTCTCCGAACACGTCGCGACACAGCGTCACCTTACCGCATACGAGGATACGCGACAGCTTCCTGAATTTAACGTCGGCGAGACCGTCGCGGCCGAAGGCGAAGCTGCCGCGGTAGCCGACGGTGATGCAGCCCTTCTCCCTGTTCGGCGGCCGGGGATCTGCGTCTTTTACCGCGTTCTCTAAGCTCGGCAGGCGGTAGTGTTTCGCTTCCCGCGCGAGACGTTTGTGCTCGCGAAAACACTCGGGCAACACCAGCCCGCCGTCACGCAGGTAGTCGAGCACGTAACGGAAGAGCACACCGTCACGATCGAAGAAGATGCGGCCGCGCGCGTCCCGCGGGTGGTCATGGTCCGCGAGCGCGGCCGCTGGCAGCGAGTCCGGCTCGCGGAGCAGCGTTTCGCGCGTCGTCGCGTAGTGCACGCCGCCGACGTTCAGCTCGAGGACCTCGGGCAGCGCGTCCGCCATGGCCGAAGGTTGAGGACAGAGTGCCGCGAACCGCGCGACTGCGCGCCCCTGCCCACCTCCCGCGGGCCCCCACCCGCCCCCTGACCCACTTACCCCGCGTCTCGGCGCCGCGCTCCCATCAATAACGCACGCCTGGGTTACTGACTTCGGCGTAATCATTTCCTACCCTTTCAAAACTCCTCCGCGAAAGCCTTCAAGGTCGTCGTCTATTGTTAGCTAACAGATGGTTCATTATTCCGCGGCGTTTCGGAAACTTTTAGCAATCCGCTTCGTTTACGTAGCCACTTGTGAGTTTGTTGTGGACAAGCAGCGCGTGGGTAGCACGCGACGCGAGCTGAACCTCACTTCTCTATTATTAATGTTGCTGTATGCGGATTGCGAGTGAGTGACTTCGCGAAGGAACAGAGCGCCTGGTGTTTGCACCGTCCAAAAGTTATTGCGGCCGAACTAAACTTTCACTTCACACCTCAAACTTTTACTGAAGCGCTCAAACTTTTAATCCGTACTATGTTTGTACTCTTCGTACATACGTTACTTTGTCACGTTATTACGGGTGATATATATTATATAAGAAGTCAGATTCAAAATTTTCATTTTTAAGTATTTTTGCGCATTAACTTAGTTCGTGCTTTTGACACGTGAAGTTAAACCTAAGCAATGAACGAATTCCGAATCCTTTTATAAAATTTTACCCCAAAGATTTGTTTGTTTGAGAACACTGTAACCTTGTGTTGTAATAATTGTATGGTCTTTGGCGTAAAATATATTAATACACTGCGGATTGAGTACTGTATTTAGATACGGAAATTCTGCGACATCTTCAAGCGCTGAGGAGGGTCACAAGGCAGGATTTAGTGGATAAAAATCTCCACATACCATGATGCTATAAAGTTTTACGAAAACATCGTTCTTCAGTTCTTCTTTATTGTGTATGTGATCAGAGAGCTTTTCATAAAGTCAACGTGATTGTTTAAAGTTTCTCCTTTGTTATCTAGTTAATTATAAAATAAATTTAAGTTATTGAGGTTAGGTTACCTTAATTTTTCCCATAAGAGAAATATAACAAAGAATTGTTTTAACAAATTTAATACTTTACTACACGCTGGGAATATTACTGTTTGTGATATTGAGTTAATTTCTGCATGAAGGCTATGAACCATATAATAGTGTGTAAACATTTTAAGTAACGGATCCATTAACATCACTAATAACCAGCTGAACATCTTATTCGTCTAGCATGTTTGTTATATAAATATATAAGGTAATATTGCGCTGTGAATGAAAATTCAAAAGATGTTTTAATAACAAAACACCTTGCATGGTATAAAAGATTTAATACTGAGAAAATCATGAGAAATTTTATTTGAATGTTACACAGCTAGCTACTGTATCATTTACTTTAATATTCTCTCTAGATATGAAACAAACTTTAACTTGAGTAATTAATTAAACGAATCCGAACGGAGCTGGAGGTCTTTGTTCGCGTTCGCATACATTAATATGTAGGTATGTTTTTACACGCGAATTATACTATATTCGCGAATAGAAAGCTCCGCAATCTGTAGAAATAAAATGTAAATACACCTGTAGGGCGAGGGTTGGTGCGCGAAACGAGATTCTGTTATTCTAGTGCTTTAGTGTCAAGGAAAACAGACCTTAGTGACATGAGCAGAGTTCGTGACGAATTTATTTACAATGTTCACTATGTTTTGGAAGTAACATATATGTATTACATAAATATATTAGTTACAATACAATATTTATGTTACAACGTATATACTTATATTGGCTGATGATGATGATGAATTAGTCGAAAGATCTGTACATATATTATATATCATATATTTGTATATACTTTGATTATTTATAATAGTTCTGTTGGTGATAACTTATAGCCTATTCGGTTTGCGCTAATTTATAAATCAATGTTTCTTCTAGTAGCTGTGAGTGCTTTAATTAATCTATATATATAATGAAAATGGTTTTTGTTTTTTTGCCAATCACGTGAAAACTAGTGAAAGTATCGACACGACCATTGGACGATAAATGATTTGTAGATGGTTAGCTATTTATTGAATTTTATAGATCCTTCATATTTTTATTTCTTATTAACCTTTATAAACAATTTCATTTCTCATTATTCAGACCTATATAGTTTACTTCAGGTTTCAAAAGGACATCAAGTGACCTCTTCAAACGCTGACGACAACCAGAGGGTTAGGTTTTTGTGGGTAAAAGATCTCTATATACTATTAAATTAACAAGTCGTGCAAATGGTTAATTGTAGTAAATGTTTAAATATCTATAATGTACTAGTATGATGTAAAAGAAATTATTGTAAAACGAGCGTTTCTCGCCATCAAACGTAAAACTTCGGCGAGTATAAGCTAAATATTATATAGGAATATAAAACATAGTTTTTGTATGTTTGGATTAATAAATAAAAAATAACCCTATTTTCTCCTAAAAGCCATTTAATTTAAGAAAATTAAAAAGACAGCTGAGACACATGAACCAACATCTACATTCCTTAATAAATAAGAATATAAGCTGCAACGACTGTTGAGAGTTTAAAAAGTTTTTTTTTTTCTGCATCTACAGTATTATGCAATACTAATTCTTATGTAAGTAAAGAGAGTACATTGTAGTTGCATTTAATTCTAAGAAGACTAAATTTTTTGTAATGTACGAATGTTGGTAGGGAGTCTTTTTATTACGGTCTAGGGAAATTACGTTCTTCCCAGTACATTCATGTAATGTTATCTCGAGGGACGACCCTTTGCTCAATCTCATGTTGCATGGTAATATGTTTTATGAAGTTGGAAAAAAATATATATGTTTCTCAAGAATAAAAAAAATTTAAAACTCCAACATACGTATGATTTTATATATTCGCATTTCGTATTTTTATGGAAGATCAGAATAATAAAACATTTACTGCGTATGTATAAATAGTATTCTCCTTCTTAAGATGCCTCTCCGACTAGCGAAGGTTGGTGGTCAGTTATTATGGATTTTGTGAAATAATATATATATCAAAAATCGCAAAATATTTGGTAGTTTGATAATTAATTCGTATTATAAATAACAATTTGTTTTTGGACGGTCTACTGGCAATTAGTAGTAAGTCTCTGACTAAAGACCGTCTAGGTAGTTACTCAAGCAGTTCCTATTGTAGACGACAAACAGTAGTGTGAGAATATTACTGTGTTCCGATTTGAAAGCCATTATAACTAGTGTGATTACTGTGGTAACGATACTTAAACCCTTGTGTCTCAAGGCCACGAGTGCAATGTGGTGCTGTGTATACCATCCTAACTATTGACCTTAAATAATCACTTACATAATTCTATTCTTTTTGCCTGATTTATTTATTACCTGAGTAACTATCAACGTCATGTATATCTGTCTTCATGATAACGCGACTAACGACATCTAGAACACAGAATATTAAGAGCACTTCACCATCTCGCCCGCATTGTCTATCCATTTATATATATAGGAGATATCCAGAGATTCATTAACTCATCACGAGATCTCCGAATCTATTAGACGTGAACACTTAAAATTTGGTAGAGATGATTTCGCCATTTTGACGTTAGTAAGTATGAATTTTACATAATCGCTGTTCTGAAGTGAGTTGCGGTGTTGTTGCGGCTACCAAAGCGGACGAAGAACAGCTAGTACTTAGTTGACTTTTTTTTGTTTTACGGGAGGGAAATGCCTTTGCATACCGGCTTTTGAGGGGGCAAAGACAGCTTATGTCGAGCTTGCACCGCTTAAACCCCCACGATGTTCCACCATCGTTGTTTTATAACGAGGCCACGGGAACGCTTTCGTACACCTCCGCAACCCTGGCAGCGCTGGCTGCACTGCGCAGCTTCTTCAAGGGGAAGAAACTACCACTATCTGATTTTGTAAGAGCGCGCCATTTAGTTAATACTTGTGCTATTTAAAAAAGCTGAAAGTTTATTATTAAAATCTGTTTTGATCAACTAAAGTAAACAAATTATGTATAAACATTTATTATTTTACTAATATTTTGAAGATTTTTTTTTTTATATAATTAAACGACGAGACGAGGGGGACGTTCTTCTGATGGTAAGCGATACGCCCGCCCATAACAACGTGGCGTTAGTTAAGATGGTATGTATTGCACCACACAGCGCTCGTCGCCTGAGGCACAAGATGTTGAGTCTTGCTACTCCAATAATTACACTAGCTACAGCGCCCTTCAAACCGGAACACAGTAATGTTGCCCACTAGTGTTTGACGGCAGAAATAGGAGTTGCGGTGGGACCCATCTAGACGATCTTCGGCAATAAAGACCTACCACCAGTTTTTAAACAATAATATATTTCTGTTTAAGTTAGTTTTTATTGTATCTATATATTGTTGTGTGTTGGGTTTGTATTCATCCCTTATCGGCTTTTTATTGACAATTACTATCTACTTCCGATAAATCATAAATAGATTTTGACTTGAGTGTAAATTAAACTAATGTTTTCATTAACCGTAAGTTCTCTTTTGAAATGAATGATTTCTCATTATTAAGGTCTAACCTTAACCCACGTCTCTGCCTTCTCAAGGTATGACAAAAAAAATTAAAATACGTTTCTTCACATGTTGACGTTTCCGTTAAAGGAATACCGCACGAAACAACCTAATACGGCGTTGTATTATCCGATAAATTGGATCAAACTGTTACTCATGATTTCTGAGGGGATGATTTGTCAAGCCGTAATGTTTGACGTAAGTAGATTTTGAGACCCGTATAGGATTTAGGATGGAACAGAACAAAGTAATATAAATGTTTATTGCGAAATATATTCGACTATTTTTGGTGTTCATACTCAACCTTAAGTCGTGATGAGGCACGACAAGGAGTGCTGAAATGATTGTACAATTGGATTTATTTATTCAAGAAATCCACGAGATGGGGGAGACGTTTACTTGATAGAAAGTAATTTACTTGTCAGCAACATTACAGCGCTGGTTAGGGTGATATTCAGCACCGCATTGTCCTCGTCACTGTAAGACGAGATTAAATTTTCTTACACCAGTAATTTCACTGGTTACAACACACTTCAAATCGGTAGACAGTAATGATTGCATTGTTAGGCGGCAGGAATAGGAGCTGAGATGGCACCTTCTTAGACGATCTTCGGTAAGTGACCTTTTTTTTTCTTTCACCGCGGGCCTGTCGGGTAGGTTCCTCTTCGCTTCACCATGGGCGACCCCGCCACGGTTACAGAGCCCCTCCGCCACGACAAGGCGGGAACCTGTTGGGGGTTGTTAAGTGATCTACCGTTGTATTACGTTTGAGGTTTTCATCAGTCCATCATAGAATATATATGTCTTTATATATATAACGTGACATATAGTTGAAGTTGACTTAGCGTCTTATGTCATAAGAGGACAAGCACTATGTGATGCTGTGTATATCATCCTAACTAACGATCCACGTTGTCTTGAGCGAGCTTTTTATTTTCCACCAAGTATATGTCTCGTTCTTCTCGATGCTGCTTCGAATAAAAAAAAAATGTTGTGTTTATTATATTTTTAAGTACGTCATATTTAGTTATCACAAACCTTTAAATGTTATGAGAAACAAAATGGTATTATTTGATTAAAAAAAAAAGGACTTATTTCTCTTCTTATGATGTTCAACTTACTGACGTTAAGGATTTATAAGTGATGATCTAGAATCGGAACCGTAAATAACAAACCGAGCTGAAATTTAAAGTTGGCTTAATTCATGACGCGGGTACCGTTTTTATCGGAATGACAAGTACATCGGGTCCTCCTTATCAAAGGCATCCAAAATCAATCTTCCTCCTTATTGAGTCACATGAAATACGGTTTTCAATTCCATTAAGCTTAAGTGTACCTTCTGATAATTTGAAAAAAAAAAATAGATAAAGTTCAACAAGTCGTACATATGACCTTGGAAGTAAACCTGAATATAATCAAAAGCTGTATGTATTTAATTAGATAATACATTTCATAACCTCCTATCTAAGTTTTAGATAAAGCAAATTTCAAAACTGGGGCAAAGTAAAGTTTGCACACTACCCATCTAGTCGGCGGTGGGTCTTAATCACGAGTTTATGTCAAAGGAAAGCAACAACATTATATCATAATTTTTTATATGTTTTCATCAAGGTTGATGAAATCATGCAACAATGCTACCACTGCTGGGACTAGAAGCTGTCTCGCACAAGACGAAAGTTTATACTATTTGTTCATCGAGCAATTGATAAATACCCACGAAAGCTATTGTCCTTAGAAGCTCAATCCCAGTGGGGATCGGATCTGCACCTTTTTGTATAGCACGTCCGCTCTTACACACTGAACTATCTTCACTTCTTTTCGTTATCACAAATTATATTCTTAATTACGAACTAAAAGAAGGACAGGTTGACGTGAATCATTTACTGGTGGTATGTCATAGCTACCGGAGACTGTTTAGGTAGGTACCACCGCAGCTCCTATTTTTGCCGTTGAACAGTACTGTGCAAACGTTACTGTATTCTGAATTGAACGGAGTTGTAGCTAGTGAAATTACTGGGGTAATTAGTCTTAACATCCTATGTCTTATGCCGACGAGCGCAATATGGAGCAGTGTATAACATCCAAACTGGCACCAAGTTGTTATGGGCAGGCGTGTTACTTACCATCAAGTGAACGTCTCGCTCGTCTCATCGCTTCATTAATACTTTTGTATTAGTCCTAACAAACCAAACTCAAATTTGATAGACTATACACCGTTTTCGGCGTCTTTGTTATAAACAGGAGAAAATCTGTAAGTCTGACTGAAGTCTTTGACTGAATAAGACAAGGAAAAGCGATCTAGAGATTCTTCTTTACAATTATTTTAAATTTAGTCAATAAACTTGTCCGCTTGGAGCAATTGTACAAGTTATATTTTCCAATAAAGCTGTTGGTCTTCGTATTTCTTAGCGAGACGTTCTTATAAACACGACGAGGCAAAGGTACCGCCTAGAGGAAGATATCTTTAGTATTTGCACGACGGAATAAACTTGGCTAAGAAAGCTCTTAATCAAAAGGCAATTATAATGGTTAACTAAAAAAAATTATGTTATTAAAGATAAATTAGGTAACCTTTGATTTCTATTTAATACAAGGCAGGGATAATTTTGTTAGATTCAGAGTTTTCAATATTTATCTAAATGAAAATGGAAATAATTCCTTTAACCATGTTAAGGCTCCATAGCCAGCGGCCGTTTGGGTGTTTGTTGTTTTAGTTTGAAAGGCGGTATAGTTAATGTAGGTACAGTGTTGCCATAGGTCTCGTAAAAAGCTCCATGTTGCTGAACGATCGATGAAGACGGTTACACTCAGTATTTGATGAAAAGGAGTCAGGAATGTAAAGGTTATTAATAGAACTAAAGTCATTGATATGTGCCGGCAGATTAATGAGCTTAGGTGGCGATAGGCGAGCCAGCGCGAGGTTCGACGGTTCGCGGTTGAAGCAAAAAGGTTCTGGATTGGAGAACACGTGAAGGTGGAATGATCGTCTGCCAGGTAAACCGACAACCTGGTGAATGTCGCAGGAAGTCATCGGATGGAAATGACATCCGACCACCGTCAGCCGCGAACGGCGATAGACTTAAATGTCAAATATTCTGTGTAATATAGATTTGGGGAGTACGTAACACTTACCCCTAAGTTGTTATTCTGGCTACTTTGTAATAAAAAGATTCTTACTTTACTTATGTTTAAACTCCATGGATACAATATTGCTTATGAATATATAAAATTCAATTTATTTTATATCTGCATATGTGTGATTTGTAATTGCAGCTCTCACTACAATTATTTAGTTATTTAATAAACTGCAGTACTACTAGTTGACTTTAGATATTCCTAAATATATTAAATGTTAACTTTTCATTATAACCTTTGCTTTGTATGTTGTGAGCAAAATTCTAAAGCAAAGTTTGTCGTAACGTTATCCAGCCTCCGCCAAATCCCTAAGGAGACATACAGTTAGTGAAGCCTGTCTACGTTCATCTAATCCTTGACGTTTGCGTTGAGGGAGTATTGGAATAATTTAACCTTCTAACTTTACACAGCCTATTAACGCACGATAAATTAGGTTAGACTTTGTTCATTGTTCCATCCGTTTGGATTCCTCCAACGGTATGTGAAAATGATTAACGGTTTTTATTCTTAATAATATTTGATAACTTTTCATTTATATCATCACTGTGTAGGCAATTCGAAAGAAATCTTTGTCTGCTTTTATATCTTTTTCAGTAGTAAATATATTCACAACTTTAAATTACATTTTTTACAAGAGGATCAAATGTGGATTTTTTAAATGGTAATGTTATGATAAGACAAGCTAGGTGAAATTATATTAAATAAGTTATAATTTCTTTATATCAAAATATAGTGGCTAAAGGACTCCTACTTCCACCGAGCTTGAGTTTTGGATGAATGAAAACAATATGTGTCATCTGCCAATCCATATATTGCCAGACTGACAGTTAAAGTACCTTGATTATCTTTTGATAGAAGGACTCAAATTTCAAATATGAGGACTAAGAGGACTCTCGATAAATGTTTATATTAATAAGTCATAAAGTTTCAGCCAAATTTAGTTCCTGTTGGTTTGAATGGAAGATGATATATTATTGCATATTATAATTATTTTTGTTTTAACAGAAACTGTTTGAAATAAAAAATTTAATATTGTAAAAACACTATTCGCGGCGATATGATCTAAATCGATACTTCGGGATTGTGATGAAACATTTTAAAGACAAAGATATTCAAAGTCGATCTCAGCAGCCTTTTTTTTTTTATGATGATCTGTTGACGACTACAGCGGCTTCATTGGACTCCGGGCGAGCTAAATCTCAGCAGCCTATATTATTTTATAGTATTGATCTCATAACTTTTAGAAAAAGTTAATCGCTTTTTCTTACTTTAATTAAGAATGTAACTATATGATAATTTTAATAATGATAATTGTTCTGGCGGATACTTCTTCTTTTCTTTCAGTTAACAAATTGCATTCGGGAGAGCAATCTGTTCGCGTCGGCTTTGTTTGAAAATTGAAATGTACAGTTGGAGAAATTTTAAAGAACATTTAGAAAGAGAATTTATTTATATTGAAACAATACTAATTTTTTTTTTATTTACAGCATGCAACTGTGTATCTTATCGATTCCGATTGCCTATGTTCAACAGTGGACGACAATGGGCTAAAATAATAACGGTTAACTTCCGAAACAACTGATTCAATCTTTTTTTTTATTGTGACGTGTCTTTTAAAAAAAATGTTCAAATTTTTTATTTAAAAAGCATACACTTTTCTAGTTTTGATGAAGTCTTTCTAGTTTTACTTTATTCAAATTATTTATAATTGTCGAGATGAAAATTTTTATTATCTGTATTGTATCATAAAATATCAGGTAGGAATAATATTACAAAGTAATAAAATAACTTGAGGTGGTTCGTAGAACTAAGTTCACTAGCGAAGCGTAAAAGATTTGTTTAAATATAGCAATCTTTTTTTTTTTAAATATCACAGGTCACATTATTCAAAGGTATGACGGACGAAGGCGGAGTAATTTAGGAAGAAGATCCAACAAAGGCGGTCCTGTATTGGAAGGTTTTCCACAAGGCTGATCTTCAATCTGGTGAAGGTCGCGGAAAACTGTTGAATACCAGCAGCGCGGGCGTGGAGAACTTTGGAGGAGGCCTTCACATACAGTGAACGTCTGTCGGCTGATGATGATTATAGGTAAAGGTACTACACTGTTGTAACCAGTGGTCCATTTATACTGATATCATGTGTTCGTATTGGTGATAGGTGTCTGTTGCCGGACACCGTCTAGGTAGCTATCACCGCGCCGCCATACTTTAGTGGGCTAACTTTACTGTGTTCCGGTTTGAAGGGCGCTGTTGCAATTGTAATTACTGAGGCTACCAAGACCTAACATCTTATGTCTCAAGACGACGAGCGCAATGTGGTGCAGTGTACAACATTCAACGACATATGGGCGGGCGCATCTCTTACCATCAGGTGAGCGTCCCGCTTGTCTAGTCGTTCGTAGTAAAACAAAATACACGTAAATGTAATGTTACCGTATATAAATCTCATTTATTTCATTTATTTTTAAAAACACTACTAGCACATGCATTAAACTATTTACAGTGATATGTTTATAAGTGATCAACTAATGAGGTTCTGACTCCCGCCAACCCGCATTGGGCCAGCGTGGTGGCAAATTGCTCAAATCCCCTCCGTGCGAATCCCTACAAATGTGGAGATCATTGAGTGAGGTTTATGTCCGGCAGTGTACGTCTATCGTCTGACGATCATGATGATGACAAATTCTGATGCACCTGCTTATTGAAGTTGTGTACAACATTCACAATAGTCTTATATATATAAGCAAATTGATCGGCCGAACCAAAGACAGAAAGGACCGTACCACGCTGATCTTCACTGGCTGCAGAGGCACTTCAAGACAGAAATAAATAAAGAATAAGTAATGATTCTATACTGAACAATGATTATATCATTATTCAGATTGTATCATCTCGTCGCATACTGTGTTACTAAAATTGAAACTGAAGCTGAATCAGAGAATGTGGATATGTAAATGCTTGCCGCGTATTCAGGGCGAGCACGCGACTGACCTGCAAATTGGCAAATTGAGCTAAGAAAATATTATTTTCATATTAATAACAAATTTTTTAAACCTTTTAAGTAAAATTAATACGGGAATTAGTAAATTTTAAAAATCATATATCTGTCCTACTGTATCTAATATTCACAAAATCAAAAAAAATAACAGTTAAAGATATACGTATAAATTTTTGTAATAAAAAATATTATTAAAAAAACAAATTTTTAGTAAATATTGATATGCTGCAGGAATATATATTTATACAAATCTTGCGCAGTATCTACTTAACTATCTCCTCCAACGGGTTCTCGCCTTGTCGTGGTGGAGGGGCTTAGTAACCGTGGCGCCCAACACGGTGAAGCCAAGTGGAACCCATCCGGCCGGCCCGCGGCGAAGAGCTGGCCGAAGCGGCCGCTCCCGGTTCGAGCACCGGTTGGGATAACTGGAGCTCACCGGAGCGGCCGGGGGCCGTAGGGGTGGCTGTGTGCTGTCCCAGCGGCCGGCCGCAGGGGCGGTTTCATACCGCCCCTCGCAGCCGAGGTGGGGTCGCGGAGGGAGTACCCTCTGCGGCCAACCGGTGTCGCACCGGCGATGCGGCGGCGGTTACTTACGATTGTAATTTGTTTAATTGGACTACCGCTGCAATATGTTTTATTCGTCGTAACCTCCGCCTATGTCCAGCAGTAGACGTCTGTCGGCTGATGATGACTAGGAACATTTTACAGGATCGTAAGACCACGGCGTTAGTTAGGATGATTTACATTGCATCAAAGTGTGCTCGTTTTCTTGAGACAATAAGGTTTGTAAGTGTTGTTACCACTGTCATTTAAGTAACTATGGAATTCGTCCCCCCAACAGGTTCCCGTCTTGTCGTGGCGAAGGGCCGGCTCGAGGCGGACGCTCCAGGTTAGAGCACCGGTTGGACAATCGAAGCTCACCGGAGCGTTCGGGGGCTGCAGGGGCGGTTTTATGCTGCCCTTTGTGGTCAGGCTGCAGGGGCGGTTTCATGCTGCCCTCTGTAGCCGAGGTGGAGTCGCGGAAGGAGTACCGTCTGCGACTAACGACTTGTGGCGGCGGGCCCAACATCGGATCCGCCGCAGGGAGCAGAGAGCTTGGCTCCTATGGCTTCTGGGCGTCGGGTTTTTTTTTTTTATCGATCCCCCTGCGTGTTTTGGGTCAGGGCCTTTTACTTTCATCACTGATCATCATTTTTGATCCATCTTATTTCCTTAATCCTCTGTCATTCTTCCGTCTTTCATCCTATACTTATCTTTCACAAACTTCTTGTCTCAGTCATTCTCATTCCATTTCCTTCTTTTATCCATCCTCTTGGAGTGAAGACGCCTTCTGAAGAGGGTGGGGGGGAGCCTGAAACAAATCATACACTGAAGCAGTCCTTCTTTTTTCTCCCTTTCTTCCTTCATTCTCTGTTGACCTTTCTTCTTTATTCTTGCCCAGTTCCTATTCTTTACTTTTTATTCTCCCCCAATACTCTTTCTACCACTCTCCTGCAATATTTCATAAATATTACGCGACTTTCGTCTTCACTCGTCAGAGAGGCAATGACACCTGTGTCTATCCTCCTACCCATCTCATTCTCACACTCCACTGGGCGTCGGGTTCGGGAGAATCCGTTGGTCGCGCGACAGCAGGAGGTTGAGGAGGAGGCGCGCTGCATGTTCGGGCGTGCCCCCGCGGAGGTGGAAAGGGAGGATTTATCCCTCCCTCCCGAGGTGGGGCTGCGATAGCTGCCAGCGCCGGCGGGGTCACGGATGATGCGAAAGCGTTCCCGTGGCCCTGCCATCAGACGATGAGTTGGAACATCGTGGAGGTTTTAGTCGGTGCAAGTCCGACATAACCCGTCCATGCCCCCGCGAGGACCGGTATGCGCAGGCATTTCCTTCACGTTAACCAAAAAAAAAAACTATGGAACTCGTGAAGACTGATAGATTTTTGAAGAGTGATAGATCGTTGAAGGGTGATAGATCGAACAGTTTGTATTAGTGTACTTTTAAAAAAGATATTTATGTACTTAATGTGGAGTACTAAGCAAATAAAGTTTTTAACTAAATTAAACAAACATGTTTTCCATAATTTAATATATCACCTAAATAACAATAAATAAAATACTTTCAATTTAATGTTAAGTCTATAAACCTTTATGTATCTACGAATACATAATATTTAATTAAAGAATAATTTATTTGTGTATTATCCAAAGGCAAGGCCCTCAGCTAAAATTTTAAGTTGAAATGTGACAACATAATACAAATATTAACAAGTAATATTAATATTTACGGATAGTGAAGTCATTAAATGAATACTTAGATATTTCTTTCTCATTCTTAAATACAGCCTCTTGTATTTTGCTAGTAGGACTTCCTGTGGATCTTAACCATTGCATCCTGGAAAATGTTTATCTATTATATTTTTTTCTGGTTTAGTAATTCTACGACTGGAGCTTTTGTTAAAACATATTACAAATTTATTTATTTTTTTAAAATATTGGATTACTCTAGTAAACACAAAAGCAGATAAATCTGTAGTGCAAAAATCTTCTTCATTGCAACCAATGGTTATGTATTGTTTAATATGTAATTTATAAAATATTATTATAATTATTAAACTAAGTTTGATTTTAATGATTCGAAGACATTTAGTAATGGTTCAAGCTTAGTATTATTTGATACATGGAATATAAACAATACTTGTATTCAAAACTCATGACAGTTTTGAATACACAGTATTGTTAATTTGAATATTTTTATGTAACTTAAATTCAATTAATGTTTTGAAAAATAAAACTATCTGATGATATAACTATCACAAAATAAAAAAAATTGTTATGACTTACATAGCTTGCAAATTATCCAATGGACCTTCAATCTGACCACATACTGTACCATCAGAGGTATTCATACACCAGCCTTTAATGCCTAACTTATCAGCTTGTTGTTTTGTATGCTGTAAAAAATTTTGTTTATTTGTTAAATGTCCTAATTTTTTCACAACTTCAATAATGAAATCACAATATTTTTTTATATTAAAAATACTCTCTTTTCCACGGGGATAAAATTACCTTACGGAAGAACACCCCTTGAACTTGGCCAAAAACTTCGAAGTCCACACTTCGCATGGCCATAGTCGCAGCGGTCGCAATAGAGTAATGTTTTAAGGACGATGTAACAGTTGTTAATATTAATAAGCGAATCATTTAATGTTAAGAATTTCAAACTTACGCATCAACAAAATTTTTCATCACAGAAAACAGATGAAAATATATTTGAATTAAATGTCAAATGTTTACGGAAGTAGTTTGTACAAAATTCTAGGTTCATCTGTAAAGTCTTACTTAAGATCAGATATGTACGATGTCAATAAATATTTAAAAAATAACATTTTTGTAATTCGCATATGCTAGTTATTAGTTTGTTTAAATAACCAATTTTAATATTTCAGTAAAAACATATCGAGTTATAAAATTTTTCGCAAACCTTACTTCATAAATGTTCTACAGTTTTGAATGTTTAATTTTGTATTTTCTGCATTGGTTCCCAAAAAATATGTTGGCAACTGAAAACCGACAGCTGTCATTTTAGGTTTTTCATAAAAGAATAATAGTAGCATAAGTTCAAATCACTAAACGTGGAAACTGAAGTGTTTAAATGCCCGTTATCGAATAATCGCAACAATTTGGAAATATGGCTTTCTACAGTTTTAGCAGGTAGATCACAGTTTTGTTATGTAATAATATAGTAGTCTTGTTTATTAACGTCATTAATTTTTATAGACTAGGTGCCAAGCCAGTTCTTGCAAGCTTAGGAAGATTACCTCTTGCTTTCAATACTGCTAAATATGCACAAGCCACGGCTGCGCCAAAAATAACATTCACGAAATATGAACCACCAAAACCTGAACATTATGACGATAAGAATGCTCGGCTTAAGCGACCATTGTCACCACATCTTTCCATTTATTCACCCCAGCTGACAAGTGTGTTGTCCATCACGCATCGAGCTGCAGGTATGTTATTTATGGAAGATTTATGAAATTAATATAATTAAGGAAAGGTTGTTGCAATTGTTGTGGAATGATTGTATGTTAATTTATAAAAGTAGTTTTACTGCGTTAATCGCAAATTATTTTAATCAAAAATTTAAAATTCCAATTAAGGTTCTTTGATGCAGGCTTTGTTTTATTTTGTGTCTAATACTTAATATGACCTATGTAATACTTCAGTGATGTGAATATATTGTACTTACTTTTATCAAGTAAACATTTTGAAAAAAGAGGACTTTTAGTAGCATGACTAAACCTCTCAAGTTTTGCAGTTCAATATAAAATTATATAATATTTGGATATGTATCTCATTTCACCTTTGACAAAGTGCATCATATACTACCAGAATTTTCCACTGGTGTTACGATTAATTTCTTTTTTTTTATAATGATATTGAAATAACAAAGATGAATTTAATAGGTTTATGTAATTGATATTTAATGTCTTTTAAATAATGGTTAAGTGGGAATGGTAATTTTGTTCTTTTTCGATTATTAATTATAATTTATATAAATTATAATTAATAATTGAAAAAGACTTTTTTTATTTAACTTTATACATATGTAATTATATAAATTATAATTACATATGTATAAAGTTAAATAAAAAATTAAGTTTTTCATGTGATTTCATCGCAAAACTAAAAAATATATGGTTTAAAAGACAATGACTTTATGCCAAAACTTAACTATCATAGTTTCAAGCGCTGAATATTGTTAGCAATATTATAACTGATTCAATCAATTTACATAAATAATTTGACATTTGACAAAATGATTTTAGAATAATCATAGCTATTTTGTCACCAGCTGCTTATTTACAATGATAATATTTCACCATATATAGTTACCTTGGAGGATGTATTAAAAATAATTGGATTTTGCTTTAAGGTATGATACTATCTGGATACGTCAGCGCATTAGGAATTGGAGCGTTGGTTTTGCCTCATGATGTCTCCCACTACATAACAATGATTGAGGGCTTGAATCTATCCCCTGCCACAATTTTTTTGGCAAAATTTCTGATTGCTGCTCCATTTGGTTACCACTTTGCCAATGGTATTAGGCATTTATACTGGGATACAGCCAAAGGTTTGACAATCAAGGAAGTCTACTCTACTGGATATGCCATGTTAGCAACGGCTACAGCTATGACAATATTCCTTGCAGCATTGTAAAATACACAGACATGATAGGGTAGTAAGGCAATATGAAAATAATTTGAATGCTATTTATTTGTTCTCAATATAAATATTAAAAATTAACAAATCAGACTTTGTTTCATTTTGTACCGAGATTAAAGTAACAAAAAGTTGAAGACAATTTTCAGTTAGCTCAGGCAACACCACAAGTGTTGAGAACATCATGGATAGATTTGAATTTCTCAAAATCCATTTTTTCTGTTGTTGCCAATCCTCTTGCAGCGTTCTGAAAAAAAAAGTATTCTCTTTCATTATACTGAATTAATTATAAGTCTAGAACTTTGGTTACAATGAGTAAATAGATAAAATATTTTTATTAAAGACATGAGCCTACGAATATATCAAGGTTTAGCTTTTGACTGTGATTTGGTTGATGTATGTGCTGTTCCCGATTTGGAAACCGCATGTTAATAATTTTTTAAAATACGTGGAAAAAATTTAAAATAGTGGTCAGGCAAAATACATCTATACTAGTACTAAAATCGATTCCAAAATATCATATAAACGATATAAACTTTAATTGTATGTGGAACCAACTTACGTTGAACAGAACATTGTTGTTCTTGTAGAACTCTCCGTAGATGTTGAAGAGATCGCTTCTTTCTTCGAGGAGCTGTGCTAAACTGAGGGGCGCGTGCGCGATCGACACGTCGGAGAGGAAGTCCTTCGCGGATAGCCAAGTGCGGGAAGGTGCCATAGCCACGTTACAAGTGGTGAAGCTGGCCATGCCGTCGCGGCCGCCGGTTTCGCGGTTCAAACACAGCAACTCGTATTGCGACGCGTCGAACTTGGATAGATCCGCGCCTGCGATAATAATATTACATTATAAAACAATCCAAAAATTAAAAAAAAAAAGTTTATTCCTAAGTAATACTTGCCAAAGATTTCTCTTTAAAAAGATTTCAATAATATTGGCTTAGCTCTTTTAGTTACGATGTTCTCAAACTCAGGACTCAAGAGCAGGTTTTTCATCTGATGGTAAGAGATACGCCAGCAAATAACAATGTGGCCTTAGGACGATGAACACTTCACCACATTGTGTCGCTTTGAGAAAAGATGTTAAATCTCTATATCATTAATTTTACTATTAGTAACGCCGTTTCAACCGGAACAAGGTAATGTATGCGTACTAGTCTTTAGCGTCAGAAATTGAAGCTGTGGTGGTATACAGCTTTCCGACAGACTCGGCAATAGTAAAGTGTAAGGATAATTTTGTTTATAATACAACAACACGAAATAGCACTCACTAGAAACGAATGCGACATCTCCATTGTTTTGCAGACACCGCGCCGCGCTGCCGTCACCTGCGCATCTCTTCTTCATATTGGATACATTCTCACCTGAAGATGAGAATTGAAACATAATGTGAATTAATATTAACACCCAAAATATACTAACAGGAAAAAAAACAAGTGTTATTATGTACTATAATTAAGAACTTAATGACGATCACATTCCGTAATTAGTCCCATGTAGATTGTTTTCCCACTTACCTCTTGGATTATTTTCCGGTTTGTCCACACCAGGTAGACAGGAACCGCCAGAGAAGAAATCACCCATATTCTTTACGCACTAAAAACAAATTTTAATTTTTTAATCATTTCATGTCTTGGTACATTTTTATTTAGTTGGATATCTCTAATTCAAGATATTGGGTTCCCATACCAAGCTTTGGTCTTTGATCCACACTGTGTGTTTTGTATGGACATCGGTTACTGCAGTTCGGTAATACAAAACGCAGAGGCCTTAAAGGTGACCCCAAGGTCCTCTACATATAAATATTGATTGTATTACTCTCAATTTAATCTTTATTGGATTTTGATGAATTAAGAAAAAACTTATTCCTCACCTGGTCGGAGTTGATAAGTTTCTTATTGATTAAGTAGTAGAGCGGCGCCGCTAAACCACTGAAGCTACCGAAGGAGTTGTGACAGGAACTGAAGTTAAAAGAAAACGGAAATGATAAAACGTAGTAATCTTTTTAAGTGATGTTTTATGTTCAAATAATTTTTCTTCCGGTGTCATTTTAAAAAGATATAATCTCTAATGCGATTATTATTTAAATTGTATTGATAAATTTGAAAGTAATTGTATATTTTATTTATTTATTTAAAATTTGTTGCACAATAAGATTATAAAACAAAAATATATTAGAGATAACATAACCCTTGGTTGAGATGAGAAAAAAATATATAAACGGGTGTAAAAAAAAACCAAATACAAAATTAATAACATGTAAGCATGTACATGTAAAGTCGGTGTGTGACAAAGAGAAACACTACAAAGATTTTTTTTTTATTCCTTTAAGCGAGACGAGAATGTTCACCAGTTGGTAAGTGATACGCCTGCTCATAACAACGTGGCGCTAGTTATGATGGTCGTCGTCTTCGACATAAGACCTTAAGTTTCGTTATCCCAGTAATTACACTAGCTATAGCGCCCTTCAAACCTGAACATAGTAATATTTGCACACGTATTATCAATAAAATATTAGCGTATGTAACTTTAAAAAATGTTAGCTTCTAGTCAAAACAAACTAAATATAGTCCGCGGATATCAGACCCGCGAGCCTTGAGTCCGATGAAGCTGCCATGATTGTCAAAGAGACCAGCGACGCGAACTTCATCAAAAGAAATGTCATAAAATACGTAAAATTATGAAAACGATGTACGAATAATGTACGTAAAAGCACTTAAGAAGATAAACCACCGGATTTATCTCGCACGGTTATGTTGTGGCAATGAAAATTAGCAACTATGCGAACGTTCGCACAGCATCCCTCGCCGCTGGCTCGCAGCCCATTTTCACATGGAAAGTAATTCGAGTATGTTTCATACATTAACAAGCTACGATCTAAGGCTGTTAAGTCTAATAACTCATTTAATGTTATCAGTAACTTAACCAAGCACAATACGGATGTTCTCAGTTTTTTGTACTCGCAAAATTACTAGTAATTTTGTAAACTACAGTAGTCTAACAGTCGACTTATATACAACAGGTACATCCAGTCTACACGAAATGATAAAAAATAAATCAGTAGTAAGTTCATAAATGATTGCTTAAATATATATAAGATACTATACAATAGAAATAATGATTAAGTAAATGTTACTTTATATGTACACAATAGTACTCTGTGTATTTCTATGAATGTTAGATAATTAAGCAGCATAAGTATAGATAATGTAAAAAATAAATAAATAGAGAAAACATTAGAAAAAGTGCATATAGATTAATCGTGAATACGTTGATAAATTATTTTTAAAAAAATTAGTAAGTATTGTTTCAATACCAGTAGACACTTGTTAAATTACTAGAAACACGTTTCAAAGACAACCATCGTGCACTCCAGGGGTACTATCCACCCCGTAATAGTGGGAACATGCAAATTACAGCGAACGTCGAGGGAAGTGGTAGTGGAGTGCATTTGCATGTGGATACAACACCGTCTTGTGTTTATCTATTTTTTTTTAAATATTTATTGATATGAAACAAGATATATTGTGTCCGTTTTTTTTTATTCAGTTAAGCAACACGACGATCGAGAGGTCCACCTGATGATAAATGATACGCCTGTCTATAACCAGACGGCGGGCCGGTAGTTGGGATGATATACATTGCATCGGATTGCGCTCGTCGCCTGAGACAAGCTTTTGAGTCTCATTATCCCAGTAATGATATTAGCTACAGCTCGCTTCAATCCGGAACACAGTACTACTGTTCGGCGGCAGAAATAGGAGCTGCGGTGGTATCTACTGTCTCCGGCAACAGAGACCTTTCCACCAGTAAAACAGGAGTATACGAGTTTTCTTTAATTATGACGAGTTAACCTTTAATCTTTTAATTATGTGTATGTTTTTTTCAAGTTAGTTTCAAACTTGAGTCTTGTAGATCCTAGTTAGATAAATCTTTATTATTTTTTTAAAAAGTGAATTATTGACAATTTATAAAGCGTATATCAAACAGGATGGAGACGGTGTTTGCGTTTTAAAAAATATTGTGATTAAAAGAATTACTTGTCGAACAAAACCAGCTGTAGCTTCTTCTTTTTATTAATATGCAGCTTAAGTGTGTGTCAGTTTGTCACCGATAGTTTAGTGGTTTGTTGTGTAACAGTGGCAATGGCAGCCAATGGAGTGAAGTTGGCGCGGAATTCAAATAGTGCATATACACTGACACCGTGCATGCATTTATCATTGTTATAGTCAATTTTCATAAAAATTAAACATTGATAATAATTAGAAGAGTTTAATGTAACTAGACCACCAGTCAATTTTGTTGACTGCTGGGCTTTTACGATATATATATAAATGGCTCTAATTCAGACCACCGTATCTATTGCGATTTGATGTACGGAAGATGGGAGTACGAAGTCCAAAATTATGTCTACCTGATTCTAGAAATTTACGTACCGCTTTCCTCTCAAGTCTTCTATATTGTTAATGCTCGAACCCTTCTTCACGACTGCGACGGCGTAGTTCGGGGTTTTCGCGTCCCCGTATACCTCATGGAACACGGGGTGAAGATTGTACTCTTTCGAGGCTGACGCCACTCTCATATCGTCGACGGCGGCTAAGTCTGACCCATTGTCTTGAACCTATTACATTGGTTGTTTGATACATAAAATATAAACTTGTTAATGCTGCACTAGGTATCTCCAAGATCTACATAATCTATTACTATCACACATTTATGTAAATGTAATAAAACTTACAAATCTGCTTAAAATTCTTAGGGAGAACAAGAGTCTGATAGTCACTTTTAAAAATTAGATGAACTTACGCTCTTCAGGCAAGCAGTTTCCGATTCTTCCTGTACGCAGTCGATCTTAGGTCTAATGTCCCTGCTGAACGCGAACACTGACATCAGTCGACACTTTTCTAGTGCTAGGTATGACGTCACGCATAGTCTGTAAACAAAGCAGTAATTAAAAATAATAGGATTTGTATAATATATAACATTTTCCATGGAAATTATTGGATCTCTGTTTTCTTTGTATAACTTGACTGCAAATACAAATGATGTTTAGTGACGATGTGGGAATACGGTGAAATAGCAAATCTTTTAGAATACTCTGGCTTTCAAACCTTGAAAGGAACAGAGCTTTGCAGTTATAGTGGCAGATTTATATGATAGAGATAGGCAGCGAGTTTAGATAAACCCTCCGGGACGGTTGGGTTTATCTCCATTAACTATTTCAATGCCGTTATTCATGAATAATGTCCCACCGTGAAGTGACGTTCTGGTCATAAAGAGTGACGTGAATTTATGTATCGCACACTATCTTAAATATGGTCTTGTTAAAGTATATATACATATATATATATATATAATTAATACCTGACGACGTGTTCTGGAGGTCCGTGACCTCTCTCTATAACTTCAGAGTAATTAGCCTTTTTAAGGTAGTCAGCCGGTTTGATGGGGATGTTGTCTGCCACGTGGTGGATCTTTTCCGATAAGCCCAGTACATTGAGGAACCAGCCCGGTTTGCTGCTCGCACCTTAAATTCGTTGTTAAGTTCTATTAATATACAGTTTTATTATTTTGGACCTTGTTTTCTTCTTATCAAAGAAACAAGAGAGAGGAATTTACACTGATGGTGATAATAAGAAAGACGGGCTATTTAAATAGATTCTACTTGTCATTACAGAAGAAGAAACTATTGAACTAGAATAAGAATACAGTATTATAACATTTGTTCATAGCTATGTAGTGGTAGATGTAGCTATTGCGGTAATATCTACCGTAGTGGAACTGTAGAAATATATATCTTTTACGGTGTAATGTCTGTAAATACAAAATTATTTAAATATTCGTTTAACAAATTTAGAGTGTCACAGTCACTCTTAAAGTAGAAATGTCGAAGAAAAACCTGTTTCCGTCGAACTTGTAAAAACAAGTATCGTTTCTTTTAGATTTATTATTTAAGGTATAGTTGAATACTGTATTAACGATTTAACTAGAGTAACATGAGTAATTACGAGATATTAAGGGTATTATTAAACGGGATCTTCACAGCTTCACACTGAATGCAAATTGTTCCCTCGAAGTGGGCTATATTTTATTATACCGAAGTTACTACTTAGCTAGACAATAGAGTATGAATATAGTTATATGCTTACATTTAGCTACATGAATAACGGTTTGAGATTAGCTTGTTTAATATTTGAATAGGAAATGAAACTATATTAGCTTTATACGCGGACTATATTTGTTGTGAGTAAATATAGTGATAATTAAAAGTTAGAAAATAATCTACTTAGTATAAAAATATATAGTTCGGAGACAGTCACTACATGTAACCTAAATTTAGACCATTTATTGTCCAAATTAATACAAAAACTATTTGATTTGTCAGAAGCCTACACCTGTTCGATCAATGAAGATAAGAAGTGCTTAGGTATTATTGATAACTTAATCAACTACTAGAAAAACTTAAATATGTTACTAATTTACATCACTTGTTTAATATTAAGCTGTTCTATTCAAAATCACCTGTAATTATACCTTATTCTAGTGATAACAAAGATTGAACGATTAATTCGAATAGCTTACCAGCTTGAGCTAGCTGTTTGATCTTCTCCCTTAATGGAGACAATTTGGCCAAGACGTCGTAGTGTCCCAACAGCCCTTGCCAAGGTCTAGCCGCCCATGTGCACGGTTTGCCTTGAATGGGTACTTTGGAACCATCGACGCAAAGGTATGCAAACTCGTCAGGGTTTTCCGTGGATTCGGAAGCCGGTGTCGTTCCAACTGGTAGCTAAAAACCGAGAGTTGTATTTATAAATAAATACATTGCTGGATCTGCTACCGGACACAGGTCTTCCCCAATGACTTCTACCAAATGTGATCCTTAGTTTCCCGCATCCACCCATTTTCGACCGCCCTTATATGGTTATTTGTTTAAAGAGAAAAATCATTATAGAAATCTATCTAAAAAAAAATATTTTATCTACAATAATATGAAAAAAAAACTATGTGCTTAGACATTTCTTGCCTCATGTATTACCAGCTTATTCGATTTTCCATCTAGTGAAGGACTATATATAATATTAATAATGACCTATAGCTTTAACGATTTTTATTGCAGTCTTCAATTATTTAAACAGGTTAATTACTTAAATGAGTTCAAACTTTAACGGAGTTAAAAAAATTATTTTCAACTTACCCCGAAGAACTTCCGTACGAAGATAACTTTGGTGAAGGCCACTTGGCCGTTGTTATGTGCCAAGCATCGCAGAGCGCCCGAGTACCCGCTGTAGTTGTCCGGGTAATCGCATTTATCCGGATGTTCGCACAACGCGCACAGTTGCTTATATTGTGACTCTAAGGATTAATCAATCATTTTTAAACAAAAAAGGATAACAAAAGGAAGGAATATAGATGCTATTTTAAGATATATAGAAACGCTATTGACGTTAGATGACAACACGAGATGTATTGTCTCTATAAAGATCTTTCAGAATCATCAGATCATTTGTGTATTGTATTGTTCAATATCATTTCAGTAATAAATATACTGTAATATTAACTAGTTAACAGTACAGACTAATATTAAATTTTCCATATTGTAATTTAACTTCTTAATTGGAGGGTTAGTTACTTAGTTCTTGAGCGAGGGTATTGTAAGTCTTCGGTTACCACAGATTAGGTAGAGCTAGATTTTACTTCAATATCCGTGGATTATATGTAGTGGAGAAAGATAAATATTGATTTTTATCTTCTGAGAGAAGGTCTCGATACTCTGTAGTGGAAACCTTAAGTGGGTTTTGTATTTATTTACATACAGTTAACAGTATATTAGATAAAGTATGATGATGATACTGAACAAAAACTACTATTATCAAACTAGACTTCAACACGGAATGTCTTGACGTGTTTGGTTAAGAAGATAGTTATTGTGACATCATCATCATTGTTATCATTAGTCGATACACGTCCACAGCTGGACATAGGCCTCCACCAAAGATCCCCATGTATATCTAGCTTGGGCTACCCGCATTCAGCGGCCTCCCGTGACTTGCTGAGCACATGTGGCTGTCGTATGTAAGGGTCATATGGGGGGATGTGGGCTATTTCACACCACGCTGGCCCAATGGGGGTTGATGCGATCCAGAGTCTCGTTTTACTATTAGCAGGATGCATCACGATCAGGTGAGGTTGGCTTGGGTCCCGTGAGTTTTTGTGCGCGACCAATTATACCCCTATTGTGATATAGAACATTACAATTATAGACCTTTAAAAACAGAGGTAAGCAAGTAACTTTATAAGTTATTACGTTAAAACTTACTCCAAGCAGCATTAGTCTTCGGATCCGGTGACCATTGGCCGACAATGCAGGACTGTTTGAAGAACGTTGACAGCGCTCTCAATTCATTTTCTTTCGGTGAAATGCTATGGTCGTTCATTTTAGGGAATATTGCTCTCTTCATCAGCATCGTTAGTGGTATCTGATGAATAAGACATTTTTTTTAATTCACGAAACGTTCCTTTTTCAAATAAGACCTGATTGTCAATTTTATGATTGATTTTTTATATATACTTTAGTATATATGTCTATATATGAAATGAGGAAAAGTATTTCCCATTTATGTCCGTCAAGATTTAAATTGGAAAGATTTCTATAATTTAAAAGAGATAGGATAATTTATCTTAAAATGTGAGATAATTGAATAAGTTTGTTATGAAACTTTGTAGAGTTGTTCCTCTAACAATACTTTATTGAAGGTATTCTAGCTTGGTGCCCGGGAACAATTTCACAAGTTGATTTTCCTTTGTGAAACTTTGTTCAATAGGTATTAAGTTTATCATGATGTCTTTTATAAAGTTTTCAATCCAATTTGTGGAAACGGATTCCCGTCATTCAGCTATCAGATTTTTAAATAATTTACTCATATTAGTTTTATATAAAAAAAACAACTTTTTAATAAAGGTTCTAGTCTTGCTATACGATCAATATATCTTAAGTACGTTTCATAAATTTTAAAATCCCGAATCGCTGCGGTTTATACTCAACTTCTTGGGAGTACAGGTAAAAAAAACCGTACCAGTAGTAAAATAAGATTAACCACGTCAATTCTATTTGTTGTTTGCATACTAAATATCCCGCTAAGCCGCATTGGGCCAGCGTGGTGGGAAATGGCCCAAATCATCTCATATGAAACCGTACGTATGACAGTGCCCATCGGTACCGAAAGCCATGCTGAATGTATATGCAGATCTTTGGAGGAGGCGTATGTCCAGCAGTGGACGTCTATCAGCTGATGATGATGATAGATATAAACAATATCTACAAAATATTTCCTAATTAAAATTTCGACGGTCTGTTAAGTAAAGACGACAGTTCTGAAGAACTTACATTGAAGTTAACCAATTTCGGTTGACTCTGCGCCGGTAGGAGTTTCAATATTCTCACGGTAGCAGAGGAATGTATGCCGCAGTGGAATTTGATCGAGATCGCGTGTTACTTTTATTAGCCCCATGTTCCGTATATTTGGTGTCACACGATTTCCGCCTCACCTACAATTGCTGCATACGTAATAACACGCAGAACGTGATATCATTCGGTTTCTTATAATACAATCCAAAAATATCCAATTGATATCCGAAACTAAAGTAAGGGACAAATAATAAGGATGATAGTAATAACAGGGAGGGGATAAGTAACAGACTGGACTAAAAAGTTTTATAATTCTATGCAAACGTTTTTAGTCCAGTGGATTTTGATAAAATTCTGACAAACAAAGACATTCGCTTACAGAGGTAAGGTCAGGTGATAAAACGAGATGATGGCTATATAACAAAAAAGAGATTTTGAGCGTTGATTAGAAAACGAGTCATCATCATTATCAGCCTCTGTTTATCCACTTCTGGATATATACCTTCCTAATGGGGTTTTTTTTTGGTCTTGTGTACTCCACTGCACAAAACGAGTAATGGTGGACAAATAAATGTGTGACCGTTCCGCCTTTTTTATCCAACTGCATTGTTCTTTACCCTTTATGTTTCAACCTATTTGCAACTATATTGTAATAGTATAGTAATGTATACATTTATTAATCTATGTATTTTTAGTATGGCAACCTTCTATCACGCTCTACCCACAGACAACACTCACGACAACCGTCTCTGCTCAACTCTCACGTGTGGTCGCACAGGCGGAAGATAGAATTATTATAAAGATATTATTGTTAATCACTATCACGAGTATAACAGTGTCACTAACCTTTACTATAATTAAACGAGTCAGTGAAACATATTTGATCTTTAATTTCTCGTCAACAAACAACGCCAATCTTCGAGAAACGCTAAAAATGTATAAACATGTGATGCTGTCCAGGGAGAATTTCGGAACTAGTGCATTAAGAGGGCAAATTCCATATAAATTGTAAAGTAAACAAGCGGTAGATAACTTTAATATATATTTTTTAAATTATCAAAATGTATATGTTGAAGTTAGTCTCAAAAAAATTATAAGAAAATCTGCTACACGCTTGGTACCTAGATAATACATATATAGAAGAATTGATTTCGTATCTGTAAGCTTCTATTGTGACCTTTTGCCTATATTAGTGATAAATTCTTAGGTTCATAGACCATGCCTGATAGTAACGCCCATAAAAAAACATTTCAACCCAACTGTTGCAAGAAAAAGTAGACAAGACTATATGTTAAGATATGGTCGGTACGAAGTGTCGTTAAGATAATCCCCATCTTTTCATCTTAAATTGTTTGTATACGTATCAAAGCGAATAATGTAATTTCCTCCTGTGTTTTATATAACCAAAGACATTTTATTTCGATTGTAAATAATTTACAGTTGTTGCGCGAGTATATAAAAAATTCACGAGACCGGTTCCTCTTTGCGAGGTTCTCGAGTCGATTGTCAGTAGAAAATTTAATATCGTTTGTCGATCCTCTTCCATGCTTTCATATTGAACTTCAACAACAGAAGTATTGTGAAGAATGCGAGATTTAGTTTTAATAAAATGAAATTCTTTCTCTGTTATTATCGAGATCGATACAGATAGTAATTTGTTTAAGTTTTCATTGCATGGTTCAGAAATACGTTTATAAAATCTAATAGTCTGTAGATGATAGTTTAAAAAGGAATTTTAAAGAAAACCTTATTGATCTATAGATGCTGTAGTAGGTATATAACATAGTTCTTCAGTTCACTTAGTTTTCCAAATTTTTAGTATTCATGATCTCCCACAACGAGAGAGTTCATCATCAGCCGATAGACGTCCACTGTTGGACATAGGCCTTCCCCAGCGAACTCTATATACAGTCAGCATGGACTCCAGTACCGCTGGGCACTAGGGCTGTCATATGTAGAGGATCATATGGGGAGATTTGGGTTAAATCCCACCACGCTGGCCTAATGCGGGTTGCCGGGAGCTAGAGCCTGGTTTTTTTATTAGCAGGGTAGACTACGAGCAGGTGAGGTGGACTTGGGTCCCGTGAGTTGTTGTGCGGGACCCCTCACACACGTGAGACTTAAGGACATTAATCCACTAAGCTGAATAAATTTGGGTTAGCAGGAGTCATAAATGCCTTTATCTATTATTATTAGTACTTGTATCTTCACAACGTTCCCCTTCACCGGAAGTTAATGTATTAAATTTTTCATTGACTGCTTTATAAAATTTCAAAACAAGTTACATAATCCGTTAAGCTTATGTGAGACATTTAAATCTTCAGGTGAATGGTCTCTTTTACTAGAAGGCCTCATGAATATGAAAAAAAAGATAATTAGACTTTGATGTCATAAAACCACTGGTGGTAAAAATATGTATCCTATATTCAATATGGATATTCTATAATCTGCAGTAGTTATGTGGGATAGTTGGTGTATTCAAATTGTTATATGAACTTACTTTGTACCCAACGTTCCTGTCGACCCCGGTGTGGCACGATTTCAACCCTTTAAGCTCGTCCAGGCTGTTAATTGGCAAGTCTTTGTGCACAACTATGACTGCTTGGTACCGGAACTCAGCTGTAACAACATTAATATTAATAAATAAATTTATATTCACTGTAAATTTTTCGTTATATTGTCACCTTTTCAAAAATACTTTGATTTTAATAAGAATTTGAGTTTTTTTCATTCATATTGAGGGTAGGCCTATGCCGCAACAGTGGGGATGAAAATTGATTGTTGAAAGATTTCAATAAATTAAGTTAATCTAAATTTATAAAATATAAATTGTTTGTAATAATAACTTTTTAACTTTGTGTTAATTACGAAAGAAACGTTTGGTTATCTTAAAATTATTTATTACTTGTGACCTACTTTGTGAATTATTCGAAACAATGTTTTAATGCTTTGTATTATAGCACAAAGGTATCAAGGAGACCCAAGGGTAGGGTTAAAGGGATGGAGGGTTTAGTACGACAGCCGAGAAATACCCCGGGGCTTTATTGCGGTCTACCCTTGACTAACCAAAAACTGTTCTTAGACGTGTTTCACAATTTCTGTATTGTTTAAGTTGAAAAATACTATTTTTATAATATGTGTGATGTAAATTACCATATATGCTATAGTGTATATTTAAAAAAAATATATGTAGTCAAAGAATATATAATATCACAAACAGTATATGTATACAGTAATCTCATTTTCATTACTTCCTCCAATATTGAGCGGACCTTCAATATTAGAAAGTGATTGTATATATTAATATGTAAACAAGATTGAAGACGGGGTGTTGGGAGGCCTCCCACGAGGTGGACTGACGATCTGGTGAGAATCGCGAGAACCCACTGGATGCGAGCAACGCCGAACAGATCTTTGGGGAAGGCCTATGTCCAGCAGTGGACGTCTACCGGTTGATGATGATGATGTAACAAGATTTGTTTATTATTAGTTGTATGTAATAATTATGAAACTACATTAGAATTGATATCCACTTTCAACTAACACTTGGTTTTAATTAATAATGTATGTAAATGAAGTGTGCCAGTCCAAAATATCTGGTCATCATATATTAAGTAGCTCGCTGGCCTATTGGTTAGAGCGTGCGGCTTTTATTCCGAAGGTCGTGGGTTCCGAATCTCGGCATGTACGGATTACTTTAATATTAAATTATGTACATTTGTATACTTTAGTTACAACAGCGAAATACAAACGGTGAAGGAGAACATCGCGAGGAAACCTGCACATGAATTAGAATTTACTCTAAGATATGCGTGAAGTCATCAATCCGCATTGGGCCCACGTGGTACTATGACCCGTCGCCTATATATTGAGGGTAGGCCTGTGCCCCAACAGTGGGGACGTAACTTGGCTGTTATGGATATATTGAAGCTTATCAAGATGGGAAGTTCACCAATGGTAATAGTGCTTCCAGCTGATACATAATCTTTAAATGATGACCTAATACAGTAATGAGTTTAGTGCTACAATCAATAAATATTATAACGTATGTATAAAATTTATTCATCATCATCATCATCATCATATAATAAATTTATATAATTTGACTGTATATATATACGAATTTTTATTATAATTTATAACGGGTTTTGATGTTTTTATGTGTAACACGAAGATTTTTAATTTCCAACCGCGTCCGTCTGTGTCTCAATGATTATTATTCACCCTATTGAATGAATTCTGATCAGTTGGTTTAATTGAACCGTTTAAGATCTTGCATGGTAACACTTATGTCCTTTTGTAATTGTACAATATATGTCCTTAATGGAAATCGAGCTGAGAGTCTGCCTACAGCAATGACTTGCTCATGTACTTTGAGACATGGAAAAGCTCGTTATATTTCATCTTTAGAATTAAGATAAAACTAAATCCATTATTTGTTTCATACCTACTTAATACTAAAGTTATTTTTATTTTAATAACGAAATAAGATAACAATGCATTTTCCTCAAGCTAAATATATGTATAGTTGAGTTGGAAAAAGATCTGACTGCGTTCCCTGAAGCTCGTGTATACTTTATCAAATATATTGTGGTCTATAGTAAAAATGTTTAAAGTGGTTCATATTGGTATTGCTCACCATCGGGTTCCTCGTCGGTTCTGTACTCCTGGATCACCACGAAGTCCTGGTTCGGGATTTTGGAAGCCACGTACATATCTTCCGGGTCCGTCGGAACGAGATCCGCTTGCCTCTGCTGTACGAAGCCGAGGCATTGCACTCTGAAAGGACAGAGCATAAAAAAGCGTAGATAAATTAGAATAACCTCTGATCGAAGAACTGGTTATGATGTTTGAATGTTGCTTTTTTTGTTAGACTTAAATTAAGCTAGCCTGTCTCGGTTTTAAATAAAAAAAAAACAAACAAGTTGTTGTCGCAAGTTATTGAAGTAATAACAGCTATTAATTTTTAAAGATTTTATAGATACGATTAGACTTAATGATTTATCTTTGACGGCTAATTATACACTGAAAGATAAATAATACTAAAAAAATATTCATAATTGTATGTAATTATGCGTCTATGTGTATATTTACTGTTTAGACCAAGACCAAATAGCTCAGTGGTGGGTAGGTTCCTGTTGGCACAGACCGTCTAGATATTACCGCAGCGCCTATTTCCGCTACCAAACCATACTGCGCATATGTTACTGTGTCGAGGTTTGAAACGCGCTGTAGCTAGTGTAATTACTAAGGTAACGAGCTTCAACATCTTATGTCTCAGGCGACGAGCGCATTGTGGTGCAGTGTATCCATTCTAACTATCGTCCCGTTGTTATGGGCAGGCGTATCACACACCATCAGGTGAACGTCTCGCTCGTCTCGTTCCTTAATTGAATAAAAAAAATGTTCACATTTTAAGATTAAGTTTAAAGTTTCTATATCTAACAACATACACATCTGAACCAATTATGTTATAAGTACTCATTCATGTCAATTATATATATATATATATATATGTAATTAGTCTGACCATAAATACTGTTACATAAAAGCTTTTCTTTTTTTTAATTTTTAATTTCTTTGAATTTGGAACACGTATCTTATTTAAAAACTTCTTTCGATTTTGCGCCATTTCACATATTTTTTCGTCGTCATTATCAAAATACAATATGGAATGGGTTATTGGTGTTAAAGAAAATAGGATTGCAGTGATCGCCTTGCACAAAGTGGGTATGGAGCCGTCGGTCATATTCCAGACACTACAAAAGCTTGGTATCAGCCGTATGTTCGTGTATCGTACAACAACACTGCCTCCGTCGAAAACCAGAAAAATCTGTGCGGTCGCATGCTGTTAGAATTACAAAAGTTGTTAATGCTGTTAAAGTCAGAATTCGTCGAGACCTATTACGAAGCAAAAATACTTATCGTAAGAAATGAACATTCGCGCCAGGACTCTGTCGCGTACTGTAAAACAAGACCTGAAGCTCGGTGCTCGGTGCTCATTGTCGATACACAGGACATGCCCCAAATCAATCTTTACAATTAAAGAGAGTGGATCGATCGAAGCGCCTTCTGTCGCGATACACCAGGCAGGTGAAAGGCACAGAAATATCCTCTTTACCGATAAAAAAGTTTTCACGATTAAAGAACACTACAATAAGCAAAATGATAAAGTGTACGCTCGCAGTTCTAAAGAAGCTGCTCTAGTAGGGCGGAAGGGTACAACGTGGTCATCGTCCTGCGTCAGTGATGGCTTGGTGGTGCGTGTCTTATGAAGGAGTCACAAAACTATTTTTTTTGAAAAAGATGTGAAAACTTCAGCTAAAGTGTATCAAGATACAATCTGGGATCATGTTGTGAAACCTCTCATCAATACACTTTTTATAAATATACTGTGGACTTTCCAGCAGGATTCTGCACCTGGTCACAAGGCACAAACTACCCAAGCCTGGCTTGAAACCAACGTTCCGGGCTTTATAAGAGCTAAAGACTGGCCCTCATCTAGCCCAGACCTCAACCCTATAGACCTCAAATTATGATCAGTTTTAGAGGACATGGCCTGCTCTAAACGACACGGCGACATTGAGTCTCATAAAAAATCTTTGGATCAAGCAGTGGCGTGGGTGGAAATTTCCCTTGGAGACAGCGCGTCAATCCATAGATTCGTGGCCAAACATATTAAAGGCCAAAGGTGACCATTCGAATTGTTTTTTTTTTTATTTTTTGTTGGTACAAATTTGTAAGTATAAATTTTTATTAATAATATATAATTTTTTTTTAAAAAAATGCATTTTCATTTGTATCAGAAGTTATGGCCGGACTAGGTGTATGTATATGTATGTATACAGCACACTAAAGATTGAAGCTTATAAAACAAAGTGCAAACTGTGCATTAACATATTTAAGCAAATTGCGCCTGACCGTCTTTTGACCTTCAAGTTAAGACAAAACAAATATTGATGAATATTATATGAATACAAGTAATACGAATGTTAATATAGTAATGTGAAAAAGTTATGATTGTTTATGATAAAAACAATGTTAAGTGTATGACGCACTTTTCATCTGCAAAAGATGAAATAAGTTATTAAGCAATGTATGTAATCGTTTACGAATGTTAAACTATAAATTATATCAAATTGTTCAATACATATTTACAAAAGCGTTTCTTGATTATAAGGAAATTTATTTATCTAAGTTTTTTTGTATAATATCAAAGGTCTAGTCTAAAAATAGCGAGAGGAAAACTTTAGCAGTTTATGTTTTTTTTCCTTCTTCGGACGGTTCCCAGTGGGACGGGAAATATGCGTCTCGATCAAGTCTAATCACGTAGATAAATCGCAACGGCATTCTTGAATACTGATGATGATAAAGATCCTTTGTATTTTTTTTTTGTTCAACTAAACGTTGAGATGTTCAAATGATGGTAAGTGATATGCCTGCTTGTAACGACATGGCACAATGCGCTCGTCAGCGGAGACGTAAGATGTTAAATCTCCTTAAAACAGTAACTAGACAAGGTAAGACGCTCTTCAAACCGGAACACAGTAATGTTTTCCCTGAACGGTTTCCGGCAACGGCGACCTACCACCATTAAACAACAAGATTTATTTTCAGGTGAGAAATCTTTGAAAAAATCCTCTGTCTTCTGGGGGAAGTCAGAGTTATGTGGAAATTTTTACCTTCTAAAACCCCTTTGGTGGTTACCTTCGGCGTTTGGCGAGGTCATAAGATATCCGTTCTGAACACAACCGCAGCCTCACTAGCGTTATGCTGGGATAGCCCGACCCGAGGCCTGTTTTATGCAGACCCTACCAGCCTCGTTAGTACTACTTCAATGACCGGAGACCACGTCCAACCATTGTTCTCCTCACGGGTACTTTTTGTCCTATTTTAACATGACCACTGCATTGCGCAGAGTGCTTCCATTTTAATGTTTCTATTTAAAGTACTATAGTGGTTTACTATTGTAGATTCTCGTATTTTACACGGTAAGGGTGTCTATAGATATAAATAAATAATTGTGTTTTACAGGGTGAATATATTTACTTATCGTGTCAAGAGAAACACAAAAGGCTTTAATGTAATTTACTTAATTTAAACATCGCCTCTAGCATCATTTTTACCGTGCTACTTATACCCAAATGAACATTTAAAAAATCCAAAATGGCGTCCGTTACAAGTTTCTTTTAAATGTCTACTTGTGGTAGGTTTCTGTTGCTGGAGATCTTCTAGGTATATAGTAGTGAGTAAATATTACTGTGTTCTGGGTTAAAGGAAGCTGAAGCTACTGTAATTACTGGGGTAACGATACTTAACATTTTATATTTCAAAGCGACGAGTACATGGTTCACTATATATCATTCTAGCGTCACGATGTTATGGGCAAGCTTATCACTTACCTTCAAGTGAATATCCCACTCGCCCCGGGGCCTTGTAGAATAAAAGATATAAAAATAATAAATGTCAAAAATATACATACCTATCCCTAGCGGGGACACATTCCAGGATCACCTTGCTCTTTGTTGGCACCTCCAACATTTCCTCGCACGACTTCAGGAACTGAGACGGGACACATATTTTATCTGCAAGAAATATTATCAACATTCATATGTACATATAATTTTTTTTATTAATATACACAACATACGGCTTTAAGGACTAGTATACGGACCTGAACAGCTTATTTGCTGAGACATCAGTATTTCTTTTTGTGTAATTATTGATTTTTATGTTATGATCTATATTATTATATTTCAGTTGTGAATAAACGTATTATTATTATTATATGTATATACATAACATACCACAGAAGCCTTCTTCAGCTGGCATTGCCTCAACCGGTCCTCAATAAAATTATACATAACTCTTCCTTTTAAGACTAACAAGTGTTTCAACTGATGATAAATCCATAACCATATTGCATTAATTATAGTATTTTTTTATGAAAGTTGATGTAGTCTTGAACCTTATAGATACATTGTTTAGGTACGACTGATCTTAGTATATGGTTAAAATATATAAACATATATGATTCTTTAAGTTATAACTATTGAAGTAAGTTCATTAGTTCATAATGAGCCGATAGACGTCCACTGCTGGACATAGATCTCCCCTTCACATCGGTCGGTCCTGTGTTGCTAGCATCCAGTGGGTTCCCGCGATTCTCACCAGATCGGCGGTCCGCCATTTGGGAGTTCAATAGTTACTAATATTTTTTTTAATAAAACAATATTATGTAATTAATAATATTGATAGATAAATATGTTTGTCACAACAATAAATAAAAGAGTGATGATAAAGTTGTATCAACTAAACAAAATGAATATTATCTTAGGTGAAAGGTCAGCGAATGGATGTAGAGTTTTTTTTTAGTTGTGATATTGGAGCTGATTTAAAATAATAGTTTTACTTCATTCGTACTATATTTTAGTACGTGTACATCAAGAGTTTAATAACGTTGCCAAAGAAACCAGCTTGTTCAAGGTAACGTGAGAAACTCGGCGTCCATATGTAAAATAAACAAACCGAACCTGTTCGGTATACTAAATAACTATACTTAATGCCAAACAGTTTTTCTTTATATATAAAAAAAAATTGCAAATAATAAAACTATAATTGATTACGTTTGAAACGATCAGGATACTCTCGCTCTCATTAGTTGATAACCAGAAAACAGCGATGCTGTTATGTTAGCAGAATTACATGAGAGTGGTCAAACCAGATGAGTACAAAAAACCCTTCCATTAACCAACTCCATAATATGTGGTACTGAAAATATATCAGGGACTTTCGCCTAGTAAAGCAAGAGCTTGCTGAGCGGCACGGAAGTAGTTGCATAAAAAAAAAAATAAACAAAATATTTTAACATACATGAGGATTTGGCGTTGACGTTGACGCAGACTAAAGCAACGAGCACCAGGAGATACTTCAAAGCCATGGCCATAGTGACCACCCGCGGCCGGACCAACACTGAACCGGCCCACAACTCAGCAACTACTTTTATATATTCATGTTATCTTTGTGATTATACTTCCAGATGCATCACCGCTCTGTCGCCAAGACAAAAATGAGGGTTCAATGGAAAAAAAAATTGAGTTCAATAGAATATTTATAATGATTTTAAGTTACGTCAAAAATTTTATAATTTCCAATAAAACATGTTGTCTTCGAAGTGACGAGACGAGAATGACGTTCACGTCACTTGGAGACATTGATATGATGAACGATGTCGAAGTCTCATTATACTCGTAATTTCTCTAGCTATAATGTCCTTCAATCCGGAATACATTAATCTTTGCAGACTACATTTTAGCGGCAGAAACAGGTACTGCGGGGATACTTAGTCTCCGGCAAAAGAGATCGACCACCAGTAAGTTTCCAAACAATGATTTTTTAAAAGGGTGTAAGGAGTTTCACCCAACATCTTACGGAGCCCAAGTCAACCTAACCTGCACGTGGTGCACACTGCTGAATAACAGTCGAGGTTTTGACTATCCACCAACCGGCACTAGGCCAGCGCAGTGAGTTACGTTCCAATTCCTCTCAATAAACTCCAACAAACGATGTGGAGATCATTAGGGCAGACGTTCAGCAATAGATGTCTGTCGGCTGATAATGATGATGATGTTTTTAAGCGACAAATTGTAGGAAGTTCTTAATTCGTCTTCATCACTAGCATCCTCAGTTGACAGGTGACTACACCCAGAACGTGTTCCTGCGCGGCTCCCCGATCCATGCAGCGGTTTCTCGTAAACTTCAGGTCCTCAAATCACTACACTTGTTAGTTTAAATAAGACTACTCCTAAGTTACCCTATAGTTAGTAAATTACATTTATTAATTGATATTACCAGATGAAATGATTTTCTTTAGTTTCGTTTAATCATCAGTTTGAAAGTTTTCTAAAAAGTATGTTTTTTAATTAGAGTAATTAATTTCGTTTGTCCAGTTAAACTGTGTCAAAATAATACTTCTTTCTAGTATTATTAGGAAGTAGTATTATTTCTTATACTGTACGACAGAATATATATATATATATATATATTCTACGTCAGGCTTTTTTGTGGCGAGATGATAGTTAAGTGGATACGACCATCAACATGGAATATTTGTAATTATTATATTATTTTCGTCTTTATACATAAATGATGTCAAACTCCTATTAGACCTGGTTATCCTAACGCTCGAAGTACTTTAATTAATCCCTAAAGGTTTTAACTTGATGTAACCAGCGTTGCCATAGATTATTGTACCTCATGAAGCTGTAACGTTCACACCCTCTTATATGCTTCACCCACATTATTCAATTTTGCTGATCAGTGATGACGTTACTTGTCTAACTTTACTAATAATGAGCAATTTTTAATGTCGGCGCAAACCTTTATGATAGGGTATGTTTTAATAGTTTTTAATCGAGGTGCAGGTGCTCAGTACCGCTAGTCCAGTTACCAGTCTGGGAACCAGAAACGGATCTCTAAAGCCCGCTTGGTGCGTAAGCCGATGAAAAAGCCTCCAACTTGTTATTTAAGGTAGACCCAGATAGCCCAACTTTGGCGTATGACGATGAGCTGCATGGGTATGGTGTTTCTTTTTATGTGGCTTTGTTCTGTTCACATGGCGATGCCGATGAGTTGGCGAAGGATACGGTCTCCGATGCCTCAAGTTCAGTTTTGAAACGAAGATAACGTTACTTTACTAGGAATGGCATGCAAAAGCATTTCCACGATTTAAAGAAGCTGTGCACGAAACAGACAAATTCTATATTTTGCAATATACTTCCATATTCAGTGTGTTACTTTAATTGTATCATCATCATCATCGTCATCAGTAGATAGATTTCCACTTCTGGATAAAAACCTCTTCCAAAGATTTCTACATCGCGTAGGGATTTATATATAGAATTTGGGCCATTTCCCACCACGCTGGTCCAATGCGTGTCGGTGGGAGCCAGAGGCTCGTTTGTTGATTGGCAGGTGCACCACGAGCAGGTGTACCGAGCAGCACCCTTAATACTATACTAGGATATTTTTCTTAACGTTTTCCTTAAAAATGGGACTCTTGTTAATAGAAGATAACAAGCGGAAGTGTCATTGGGATCAATAGAATAATTTGTTACTAAACTCGCACCAAGTGGGTAATACGAGTAAGTAATGTCCCCACCGTTATCGCGGTGACTGGCAAAACATTTTTAATTTGTCTGTTACAATGAACGAGCGCCCCTTATCTATTGTTCTCTTTAAAGAATACAAGATAATGCCTATAATTGTTCATGTATATCAATTTTCTCATTCAAGGTAAATATAGGATTGAGCTTAGTTCATGACTAGACTAGATTAATACGTTTTTCATTTACTTTGTGTATTTATGATACATTCTTAGTTACAATTATTTTAATTATAATATAACATACAGCAGTGGATGTCTTACGGCTGATGATGAATAGAATATAAGACTTACTATTTTAATTTCTTCTTCGTCGGTACCATTATAGCATCACTAATTTTAAATAATCATAATTATTAAAGTATTTAAAAGCGTCGAGACGAGCAGGATGTTCACCTTATGGTAGTAGATACCTTTGTCAATAACGTGGCTCTATTTAAGATAGTATAGTACCACATTGCCGTCGTCCCCTAGACACAAATGTTGAGTCTCGATACCTCCAGCCATTACATTAGCTCCGATACCCGGTATTTACACTAGCTACAGCGCCCTTCAAACGGGATTACAGTAATTAGCACACTACTATAAAATGTAATTTTAGCAAATGGATTCATTTTGAATAAATCTAACATTTTTTTTAAAAGTATTGCTACAAAATTAGTTTTTGAGAAAATTAATTATATGAAGAAAAAATATTGACTGCCAGTGAGTTAGTCGGCGGAATAAAAACTTTTTGGGTGTTTAATCGCGCGCCTTTATTATGAATAAAAATTATTTTTTTTAATTTTAATTTTATTTAAAAATTTCAGTATTTTTTATAAATAATACATTATTTAATATTTTTTTGGTAATTTTGTAAATTGTAAATTATGTTATTATATGTTCAACGATGTTTCTTTCTTTGGTTTAATTGTTTTAAAAAAAAATGTATTTTAGGTTAGCTGTCAAAGTCGATGACGTTTGATGACATTGATTACAAAATAGTTAATAGAGAAATAATTAAGAACAAACTTATCGAAATAAAAACGTATTTAACAATCGATGAAGCGATATAAGTAAAATGGACTGGATACACTGCAATAAATGTTTTGTTCAACTAGAACAAGGAATTGTTTTACATTTAACATCATGTGGACATATGTTTTGCAACACATGCTTCGACAGTGGTGAGCAAACTTTTAAATATTTGCTATTTTTTTTATAATAATGAAATTTTATTTGTGATTTTATTTTAGGAGCAAAACAAAACACATGTCTTGTTTGCCGAGCTCTATGCTGTACCATGAAGCTAGTTCCGGACGTATGTATATTCATCCTTTAAACTGTCGATTGTAATAATATACGATGATAATATTTATAAATTACTTTAGATGAATCCAGATGTACAAGACTATTTTACTGATCCAGAAGAATTAATTAAAAAGTCTTTAGAAGTTATTCAATTTCAAAGGCAGCACAGGAGACGATTGTTATCGTATTTATTGCAATCGGTAAGTATCTATTACGTAAATTTTGATTGATGTGATACATAGTGGTAAGTTATGTTACAGTTACATTTTATGCATGTGATACAAAAGTATAATAATGTAAATATGTATCTTAAAAGAAGTAAATACGTGCTGTATTACACATACATCCAAGTTCGCTTTTCTTTATTGTTGTATTGTAAAACAGTAAGTATTAAAAAGTAAATTTAACCGGATTAAAGTATAATGGACAAATTAAAATTTTAAATCAAAGGTTTAATTTTTTTAATTCTTTAAACGTACATTGAATTCATTCCTCCTAAGTATCACGCATGAAGATATGTATAAATAAATTCTTATCTAATAACATTTGATACCATATTTTCATAGACAAAGAAGTTTTACACGGCACGGAACGAACTGAAGCGAATGACAGAATTATGCCAGAAGCAGCACAAGCAACTGAAGGACTACCAAAGAGTTATAAAGCATCTAGAGGCACAGCTCTCAGCGCAGCCAAGTTAGAATATACGTTTTATATTTGTTCTCTTTTCATAGATACTAACGCTGTATGTCTATATTAATGCATGTTTATGTTAATGTTTTATGTAAATACGTCCAGCCTGTGGCCTATGGCCAGCACTGGACGTCTATCGGATGATGATGATGATCCAAACACGTTATTATATTGGTATGTTAGTAACGATAAGTAGATTAATCGATTGAATTAATTAGAACCGAAACTGGTCATGTTGTTATGTGTGAACTATCCAGAGTCGACACCTAAGGTAGATTGACAATCTGGAGAATGAAATCTTTAGGTGCGGGTAGCGCAGGATCGTAGTGATGATTTTTGGGGGAGGCCTATGTCTAGCAGTAATTCAACGGCTGAGGATAGCGATTTTTTTTATACATTTAAGTTATGCGACGAGCGCGATGTTTACTTGATGATAAGTGATACGCCTGCCCATAACAATGTGGTGCTTGATAGGATGATATATACTCCACCACATTGCGTTCGCCGACTGAGACATAAAATGTTGATTCTTGTTACCCCGATTTCACACTAGCCACAGCGCCCTCCAAACCAGCACACGGTAATGTTTGCACACTACAGTTTGACTGCAGACATAAGCGGTGCGGTGTTAGCTATGACGGTCCAATCAAATATAGAATCTTTTGATCTTTTTGTCATCATCATTTTTTCGTTGAATTTCATTTTTAATAATGTAATATTAGTAAATTTACTATTACCGGGTCAAAACTTAAGCTGTAATATATAGGGGTGATCTGTTCTCAGTCGGGATAATCCGACGGGTTCTCAGTGACCTCTTATGAAAGTGGGGCAAACCGAGCCCCGCCGGTCGGTTCCACCTATTACAACGAGGCGATGTTTGGAAATTTTTAACATTTTTCATTTTTATTACAATTCTTTATGTCTTTATTGAAAGTTTTATCTTAATACTTTGGATGCTGTATTTTCTACGAGAAATGTTTTTCATTTCTTAACGCATTTCTTTAAATATATATTTTATTGAATATCTCTATTTTATGCTATCTATGACGAGACGAGCAAGAATACTCTTCTTAGAGTAAGTAATAAGCCTGATCATAACAACGTGCCGCTAGTTAGGAAGGTATACACTACATGCTGCTCGACGTTTTGAGATAATACTGTTATGTATCGTCAACTCAGTTATTTCAATAGTTACAACGCCCTTTAAACCAGAACACACCTATATCAACGGTCTCGGCCATCAGTGACTTACCGCTAGTAAATTATTACAGTATTTCGCTAAAGTAACTTATAAAGTAACTATATTAGATGATGATGATTGGTGTTTTTTTTTGGTAATTAAAACAGATTGAACTTTAAAAAGAATAACATTTATGAACGCGTCAGTAAGCGAAAATTAATCTTCGAGAAGTTTCCACGTCAAAGCTAGTTCAATAATGGAGCGGGTAATATTTCAGAGGAAATTTCACCGTTCAACATTCCCATCTCGCCGGGCAACAATCTATCACCCAGCTTCATACAGAGCACGCCGACGTACAAACGGACAGCAAAGAGCACGCCTTACAGTGTAAGTATCCTAACTAGCGCCACGTTGTTATCAACAGGCGTATCATTTACCATCATCATCGGTTTGTTGCATTAGAAAAAAAATAGAAGAAATATAGATAAAGAACAAATAAATGTTTTCATTCACTTCTATATTATCTATGGTTATGAAAAAAACCTTCATCAGAATGAAATGGTGGAAAGGATATTAATTTTGTGTGGCTTAATTTGAAAAGGACCTGTGTCAGGGTGTTGGGGACAAGGATGACAGTGTCAGCGTTTTTTCTAAATACAGCGTAAGGAGTTTGTGAAAAGGACCCTCTAACCAAACTTTACAGAATAATATAGTTGTAGTATGATATAGCGAGTTTAGTTTGAATATATATATATATATTTTATCTACAGCTCTTCAATATTAAAAGACGTTAAGTTTATATAGTTAGGGGTGGTAAATGATATTGCTGAGAATATTCTAGTTCTTAGAATAATAATAATTATATGCTTGCAATGTGGCTTATATAATAAATAAAATCTAGTATTAAAAAAGTTTAGTATGTAGCACTACAATCATAATGTGAATGATATAATCCAGAGGTAGAGATAGAAGTAGTTAATAGTAATAACATTAATAAGATAATAAGCAGTAAATTAATTAGAAATTGTTTCTTGAAATATTGTATGTATATATCTAGTAAGGGTAAATGACGTAAGATAATACGAGTACATTATATATAGCTATAAGGAAAAAAAATAGATTATATATCATCTCATCGGTGTTAGGTTTCTGTTGCCGGAGCCGATCATGATTGGTAAGAATTAAAGAAAAGTATGTGTGAAAAAAAACCCTTTTACACATATATATATTGAAAGGAATATACTTAGAGATCTTTTCAATGTGTACATGTTTGTCGTGAGACATTTACATTATTAATTTATCTAAACTGTTTCCACCAAGAGCGACTTATTATTATATATTAATATACATTTATAACAGTCGTGTTAAATCGTTATAATTATACCAATATTATATTAAAGAGTTATGTGGTTCCGTTGTTATTTATTATATAATAACTTCGCCAAGGTCTGCAGCGTTCGCATTAGGTTCGGGAAGTAGGCTAAAGTTGGTTCGCAAGCGATGTCTTTGCAGCTATCGCGCCATTTAAGCTTCGTTGAATTTCCGCATTAAGCAGTTTATAAGCTTTAAATGTAGCTTGAGACGGCATTGCGCGGCCGTCCCGCTTGCCAACTACTTGCAGCTACTGAATTAAAGAAAATTCCGGACGTTGGAAAACTGTTGCAATTGTGTTTGTAAAACTTATACAGCTTAATTTTAGTTTGTACAGACCATTAAGGTTGTCTCTGCTGTCTCGGCAGTGAAGAATAAAAAAAGGACTAAGATAAGCCCTGCCTGTTGTAGAAGGCGAATAAGAGCATTTTCAGGTTCGTTTGCTTTTAAGGTGGAGAATGACATATATAAGGTGGTCTTGTGTTTTTTGTAGTATAATTAGGAGTATTATTGGATGATCACCGAGAATTGATAGTGGATACAAATCTCACATAACCTTGTCTTACTCACAGAAGCAGGATATCTTAAGAAGATTTCAGCTATGTTTAAAAAAATGTCTTTTATGGGCTTTATATAATTTGTTCATAATAGTGTTTCTGATCAAACCACCATTTTGTATGTCCTCCCTTATCTAGATAAAAGCGTTTAAAATAGATGTTAGGGTGGTTATTAAGTTCGATCGTAACTGCAATAACTATGAGAAAGAAGTAACGTAGCGTTAATTACGAGGTGGGATCATAAAGTAGTGAGAATGAGATAGAATATAATGACTATTGATAACTTAATAATTTATTTTTCTAGATAGTCTCCGAGTCTCTCTACACACCGAGTCCAGCTCTTTTCCAAGGCTTCAATTCCTTTTAAAAAAAAGTTTTGTGTTGGTCCTGCAAAAAGCTCTCCACAGCATCCATCACCTTGTTATCGTCTCTCTACCTGTTTCCCCCTTAAGTATTCTTCAAATTTGGAGATCAGATAAAAATTGCTAGGCGCCAGATCTGGTGAATAAGGTCAAGCAATTCGAAGCCAGCTTGCTGAATGGCCGCCATCGCAACTGCCGACTTCTGCGCAGGTGCGTTGTCGTGATGAAACAACACGCCCCTTCCAAGTTTCCCTCTCCTTTTCTCTTTGATGGCATTCCTCAATTTGCGAATTAAGGCTGCATAATATTGGCTTGTAATAGTGGTTCCACGTTCAGCCAATAGTAAACACCTTCAATCAACAATATCTCTTCTGAGTCCCAAAATATTGAGGCTATAACCTTGCCAGCCGATGCCACGGCACGACACTTCTTCGGGGTCGGTGATGATGGCCGTTTCCATTACGAAGATTGCTGTTTTGTCTCGGGATCAAAATGATGGACCCATGTTTCGTCCATTGTTACGAAACGAGACAAAAAGATTTCAGAATCTTTTTGAAGCTTGTCCAATACTTTCGAAATGTGAAGTCGAATTTGTTTCTGAGTGTCGGTTAATATTCTCGGCACCCATCTTGCGGAGACTTTTCTCATGTTCAAAGATTGTTTCAATATGGATTGAATACTTCCATATGAAATACACGTTTCTTGAATTAAGTATCGGATGGCAACTCTTCGATCGTTCAATACAATTTTCTCGACTTTCATTTTCTTGGGTGACTGATGTCGATGGACAGCCGCAACGATGTTCATCTTCCGTGCTCGTTCTCTCTACTCGAAATTGAGAAGCCTACCTTGCGACAGTGGAATACGGCGGAGCAGACTCACCTAATGTTGCCTCCAAATCGCAATGAATCTCTTGCGTCGTTAACTTTTTTAAACAGAGGTATTTAATAACGGCTCGCACTTCGTTTTTCTCCATTTCCGAGAACACGTCCCGACACGAAGCAAACAAATGACTACATTCAGCAAATAACAAAAGAGAATCGAAGATTTTTTCTTTGTTAATATTACAAATATGTAACTGAGCTATCCCAGTATGTATTTTTTTCTTACTTAGGAGCATATATGTTGTTCTGACTACTTTTTGATCCCTCCTCGTATAGATTATGAAGGATAAATAAAGATCTAAGTAAAGGACTATTGACAATGAGGAAAATTAAATGCAATGTAAATATATACTTGTAATGTTTCTGTAATAAAAAAAAAGAGTGCGAGTTCACACGCGGTAGAATTAAAACTGACTTCCGGTTAATTTGTAAGAGAATAAGATGAACATACTTTATCGATTGAATTAGGAAATAACGCAAGAGAGATAAATTGAAGCACTAAGAGTAAAGTTTTTAATTTAATGGTTTAAACAAGTATCCTAAGACACAGACGCAGACTAATTTAGGATCCTCTGAAAAGTGTATTTGTACATCTTTATTCTTACTTATAAGTATTTAAATTATTTTTTTTAGTTATTTATTTTTCCTATGTGTATTCAGTTTAGCAGGCGCGCTGTAGACCAGAGCAAGATGATAAGCATAAGGAAACATTCATCCGCAGCCTGAACACTACACACATATTTCAGTTGTCTGTTTTCCGTTTCATCAGATTGTTTTTACACCGTCCTATTTAAAAAAAAATCGTTACGTTATACAAAGTAGTTATCGAAAAATTTTTTATCTTAATTTAAACATTAGCGAAATAAGTCTTACCTAGATAAACAACGTATTCACTTAATTTAATGATAAACTTTAATAAAAGGGTATTCCCAATTTATATGTGGGCATGTAGTAACAATTGTTGATTTTCCGACAGCAAACTTATCATTCGAACCTGGTGACCCCGGCTAGGATAAGCAAGAACCGCTCCGGCAGCATCAGCGGCCATAGTCAGGTAATTATTTTACGTAGTGTTCGTATATTGAATTAAAATTTATATAAACATTATTAATAAAATCTACTGGATGTATCATATCAGTTAAAAACATCAACCGAATATAATCGGTCGACTAAATTCGGCTAATATTTGGTACAGATAATCATTCTGTCGAGAATTGTTTCACAGATGTTTCACCAATAATTTGTTAAAACATAGTTTGCTCTTAATCACAATTTTGTCAGTATATATAATCAGCACTTGGATTTTGTCCAACTCCTCTAACTCTCATGGTCGATCTTTGACGCCACTTTGCACAAGCGCGAATACGAAAAAATTATAGTTACTTCTTATTTGAAAACAGGCACAGAAACTTCTAAAATATTTCAAACCTGAATCAGATTCAAAAGGTCCAATAATGTTATCATTAAACACTTAATCTTACAAGTCGGAACAGTTCCGACATTTGTAAAGTATATTAAATCTATCTTTATATCCATTATGTAGATGTAATTAGTTTAAATTACCCTGTTTTTCATCATCATCATCCACTCTCAGATTTAGTTTCCAAAAGATCTTACTTTCACTACTAGCCAGAAGTTCAAGAAAGATCTAATGGTTTTTAAACACAGTTCAATATTATCAGTTGAAGAGAGTTATTGAATTCGAAAAGTTCTTTACCAGTGAGGTAAGCGATATTTTATCTGGACCATTATTCAATGTAAATTTTTCTCATCATGGCTTTCAACCTTCACGATTGCACTAATCTAAATCACCTTATATACTTATACATCCGAAATCTTCTCGGGTGTAAGTATAGTTCAGAATGTTAGTTCAAATGTTATAAAACATAGATAGGAACACGACCTCGACAAAGGGTAAGTGGTTTTAAATGGCCACATACCATTTAATTCCATTTCATAGACATAATTGTTGAATATTTAATTGAATATATTTTACATTAAAGTGATACGTAAAAATTGTCTTGCATCACCTTGGTATGGTGTAGTAATTTTTTTATTCATGAAACTTAACAATTAAAAGACTCGTCATCATCCAAAGTTTACACGGTCGTAAGACACGTGATGGACAAGGAACGGAAGATACAAATCGTCTGATCTAGAAAGCAACCCTAACGTTGATTACGATCTTCAAACATAAAGAACGACCCGAGAGAGAGAATAATTCGTCCTATGTTAATATATATACATGCATATATATCACGCCTCGTTCTCAGTGGGACAGGCAGAATCCATCTCTCTCCACTTGCTATGATCCTGGCATACCTCTCGCGCTTCCTCCACTTTCATGAGCGTCTTCATGCATGCTCGTCGGTTGCGAGTACTCTTAACCCGGCCTTTCCTTATGACATCTTCGATTTGATCGGCATATATCCGTCTAGGTCGACCTGCATCGATTTGTCCAATCATTCTTACCTTGTATACCTCTTTCGTTTATCTTCTTTCATCCATTCTTTCTACATCGTCGAACCATCTAAGCACTCTATCTTTGTCATTACATCTCCTCTACCTTTGTCTGTACATCTTCTCTATCTTTTTCACTACATCTTCAACCACGCCGCACCGCTCCCTTATCACATTGTTCCTCAGTTTGTCCTCGTAAATTAATACCTGCAAATTTATTTTTATAAATATTTCTGGTATTATATCTTTGAATTTTCTTATATGTCCGGCTTGAATAGCGTTGTAGCTATAGACAAGTTAATAGTGAGGGTAATGCAGTACTAAGCAAACGAGATTGACGATATATTTTTACTTTCAGTCATTTATCGCAGCTTGTTGATGTCTGTAGCTGAATATGGGACTTCATAATTTTGTTAATCGCTGTGTGCTGATAGAGACCATAGGAAGAACAGCGTCAAAGAGATGTGAAAAGACGTGTGATTCTTAGTCGTCTCTAGATCCATCTCTGGTATAGGATTTTTTTACATCGACAATGTTAGCGCTTGACCTAGTCGGTCTATGGTAGTCAAGCGTACTAACAAAACGTTTTTATCAGCAATGTCTTCGCTGATTATATTAGTACATTCCATTACTCTGGTAATTACATCACCGCGAATGTCTTCTAAAGGAACCTATTTTTTTTGGTGTCAGGCAGGAAATCTTTCTGTGAGTACCTTAGTACTTAAAATCATCTTACTTCATAAAATCAGTGATGAAATAACTCGATTGTTTCGGTTATAAAATCCAGAAAAATTACTTTCGCTTCAAAATTATTTACGACTTGTACATTTTACCTTTAAAAATTATTCTTCATATTAAAATTTCCACATCGGAGCATAAAAACTGTGGGCAGGGTGCCTGAGGGGAGGGAGCTTAACGTTTATACTGGGAATATAAAAAGTTTATTTGAATTTCATAAACCACGCGCCGGCGACGTTTTTGGGAAAATGTTTTAAGAGAGTTTTTGCAAACAGATTTACGTTTTTTGTTAACTTTAGGACATAAACTTGTATTTATCTCTCTGTACACGTTATTATGGTATTACTATCAGACCTCGGTTTGTACGAGTAGTTCAAATAAATTTTATCTTGTGTGCCATAACGGAAATGGACAGGGTACAAACATTGAAGAACCGTTGGACGTTGGAGACGTCATCAAAATCATAAGCTGATAGACGTTCACTGCTGGACATAGGCCTAAAGACAGGTTGGAGACTTAAAGTGCTTTAATGGGGACGGAGACAGAGGACTAAACATAAAAAATCTCTATAATGTGACCACCAAATCGAATTCAGGACCTCTGTATTACACCGCACGCAATTAGCCATGGGGGCAGCTGTCTCAATGGTGTATAAGAGACTTTAGAAAACGTTCATCATCATAAGCCGATAGACGTCCACTGCTGGACATATGCCTCTTTTAAATAATTTTTAGAGGTCCTCATGGGGACCTTAGTGCCATTTCTCAACACGCTGGCCTAATGCGGGGTAGTAGAAGCCAGAGCCTCGTTTGTTGATTAGCAAAGTGCACCACGAGCGGGTAAGGTTGGCGTGGGTCCCGTGAGTTGATGTGCGGGAACCCTTACATCTCTAAGATATAACTAGTTTGACCATAAATACTGTTACATAAAACCTTTCCTTTCTTTCAACTTTTTAATAATTTTGTGTTTGAAACACGTACATTATTTTAAAAACTTCTTTCGATTTTGCGCCATTTCACGTAGTTTTTCATGTTCATTATCAAATTACAATATGGAATGGGTTATTGGTGTTAAAGAAAATAGGATTGCAGTGATCGCCTTGCACAAAGTGGGTATGCAGCCGTCGGTCATATTCCGGACACTACAAAAGCTTGGTATCAGCCGTATGTTCGTATATCGTACTATCAACAGATACAACAACACTTGCTCTGTCGAAGACCAGAAAAGTACGGTGCGATCGCGTGCTGTTAGAACTAAAAAGACTGTTAATGCTGTTAAAGCCAGAATTCGTCGAAATCCCATAAGAAATCAAAAACTCTTATCGCAAGAAATGAAGATTCCTGCTAGGACACTATCGCGTATTATAAAACAAGACATGAAGTTCGGTGCTCGGTGCTTACCGTCCATAGACAGGATATGCCCCAAATCAATCTTTACAATGAAAGAGAGTGGATCGATCGAAACGTCTTCTATCGCGGTACGCGGGGAAAAGGCACATAAATATTCTTTTTACCGATTAAAAAATACTTACGATTGATGAACACTACAATAAGCAAAATGATAAAGTGTACGCTCGCAGTTCTAAAGAAGCTGCTCAAGTGGTGATGGTCGGAAAGGTAAAACGCCATATTAATTCTTCGTCAGTGATGGTTTGGTGGGGCGTGTCTCATCAAGGAGTTACAAAACTATGTTTTTGTAAAAAGGAGTGAAAACTTCAGCCAAAATGTATCAAGATACAGTCTTGAAACATGTTGTGAAACCTCTCAGCAGTACACTTTTTAAAATCATACTGTGGACTTTCCAGCAGAATTCTGCACCCGGTCACAAGGCACAAACTCCATTGCCTAGCTTGAAACCAACGTTCCGGGCTTTATAAGAGCTAAAGACTGGCCCTCATCTAGCCCAGACCTCTATCCTTTAGAGTTCAATTAATGGTTAGTTTTAGAGGACATGGCCTGCTCTAATTGACACGGCGACAATGAGTTTTGAAAAATCTTTGGAGCAAGCAGTGACGGTGGTGAAAATTTCTCTTGAAAACAGTGCGTAAATCCGTGGCCAAACATATTAAAGGCCTGTATAAAAGCCAAAGGTGGCCATTTTGAACAGGATATTTTTTCTTTTTTGCTGAGACTAATAAAATGTAGGTATAAATTTTAATAATATCACATTATTTCATAAAAAAATGCATTTTCGTTTGTAACAGAAGTTATGGCCGGACTAGGTATATGTCATTTTCTTTATAAAAGCTTAATTCAGTTAGATCAAGATGATTATAGTCAAATGAAAAACCATTATCCGGAATTAAGAAATTATTCAGGAAATTGCTTTCCTATATAGAATTGTCTACCTTCACAATCCTGCCGGGATTCACCGGGCAAGTCTAATTGAGGATTGAAAGCAACGAACCTTTATGTGCTAATGTTTACACCTTACACCCCTGATTTGATCACATTATGATTATTGGCTTTAATATTGTTTGATGATTTGTGTTCTTGTTTTCTTTTTACAGAAATCGAACACATCCAACAAGATATCGTCGACAGTGTTCACACCAACACCGGAGTCGGGCGGGTACACCAATTTTTTAAAGCATCTTTAAATCGGTATTAAAAAGAATACTAAGACACTGCTGGCGATGCTAATGCGAATGTACTCCAAAAGCTACCCTGGTTTTGGGAGGAAGTCAAGCTTACGTGGGATTTGTACCCGTTAAAACTCTCCGGTGGTCATCCCTAGCCTGTTGCAGGGTGTTATGAGTATCTCCTACGGAATTCATCATGGCCTCACTGCACTACACCTAAGCACATTCCATCGAGGGCCGTAGCTCTCAGGAATATCCTCGCTATGATACGACAAACATCGATAACCATCTCGTAGTTATCGTCAATCCTGAGCTTGTTTATTGGGCAATATAGGGCTGTACCTTCAAAGCCAGCGGACCTCAAGACTCCGCCTTCTACTTCAAGCGGGCTTACTTTTGTCCTATTCTTGGCTGCAAGAGGCTACATGACAAAATCTCAATCTCTGAGTACAAGATTCGGAGCTTCTGTTTTTGCCGCTACATAGCAATGTTCAACCAGAACAGTATTCTGATTTGAAGGGCTTGAAGAACCTTTGTAACTAGCAAAATTACTGGAGTAACGAGACTTAGCAGTTCAATCCTCATTACAATTTGCATATTATTTCTATGGGAATGGGAGCATTTTCCATCAGATGATCATTTTGCTTATCCCACAAAAAAAATAGCTATGAATGTATTTCTAAATCCGTTTCTCATCTTGTGTTTTAGATCAATGGACAATGAATCCGGTTACAGAACCAACTGTAGTCCTTCATACAAAAAGCCAACTAAGTGGTGGATTTGAATACCACTGGATGAAGATTCTCCAATGGAAATCCTTTTCAATTTTCATTTCGGTTTCTAGTTTAAGTTTTGATTTCGTTTGTGATTGATTTGCATGTTTTAATATTTCCTGATTAAATAAAACGTTTCCTATTATGTATAATTTAAGGATTTATTATAAATATGTGAATTTTTCTATATTTTAATTGCTTTCGTGGTGTAGTGACTGTTTGTCCGGTAGCACGGCGGACCATGCTTCGTTTCCGAGGTCATATGTTGGGAGTTTGGTTTGCGGTATTACATTTACACTGCCCAGCAAGACAGATTACTATGTTCCGGTTTAAAGGGCGTTAACGAGAGTAGTAACGAGGCCTAGCATCATATTTCAAAGCAACGAGCACAATGTTATGCTCGGTATCGTTCTAACGTATTGGGTAGGGTTTAGTATCATGTGGGCATTACGGTCGTTTCGTCGAATAAAAAAAAACAACTAGAATAATTAAGGTATTCTGACGAATTCAACAGAGGGTTATAGTTGAGGATTCTCAATTAGGCGGGTGGCATAACAGCCCCATTCTAGCAATGATGATCATCCCGGTCATAAGTATAACGAGGCGCCGGTGAAAGTGAGATAACTGTTAATTAGGAACATACATAGTAATGTTTTAAAATGGCAAAGGCAACCTTAACTGCCTCTATGTTATAATGGTTAGATATCTATAACAATCTGGTTCCATTTCGAGATCACAGACCCGGAGTATGTAATATATGAGATTGTGAGTATTTTGGGTGAACGCACTTACCATCCACGGCTTAACTGTCAACACCGCGTGAAAAAAAAAGTATAAAACTGTACATGACAAAAAGGTTTATGTTATATATAAAAATGTAATGATGTTGAGAAAATGGTGAAAGAGGATCCTTTAGTAGTGATGAATTCATTGTTTAAGCTAATAGTTAAGTTTTAACCTCTTTCCGTTGTTTTTGAAAATATTCTACTACTTAGATAGCAGCTATCTAAGATTCTGTTTAAAAATATGCCAATAGCTAATATATATATATATATATATATATATATATAAATAGATTGTGATTCAAAATATCATAAGCTATATCAATTTAAAATATAAAATTTATTCGGCCAGTTATATCAAACAGGAAGATATAGTTTTTCGTACATTAACTGTGGATAGGCAGGATTCCCTTGTTTTCTTGAAATCCTCCGGTCGCTTCTTGATGTCCATGGACTGAATGGGCACCCAAGTTATTAAATTTCTCCACTTGCTCAGCTCCTCCTTTGTAACCTTTCTGAAGGAATTCACCCTGTAACAAAAATTAATCCTTATTAGTATTCTTATCAGTGACGTAAAATCTGTGTTTTAGTTAAATTTTATCTCATCAACAGCCGATAAACATCCACTGTTGGACACAGGCCTCCCCCAAAGATTCCCACATCGGGTAGGGATTCATATGGGTCCCCCCATTGGGCTATTTCCCATAACTCTGGCCCAATGTGGGTTGGTTAAAGCCAGAATCTCGTTTGTTGATTAGCAGGGTGCAGAACGAGCAGGTGAGGTTGACATGGATCTTGTCACTTGTTGTGCGGGAACCCTTACACCCCTTATATTTAAGGAGGTAAAATTATTTGGTACATTAACGATTATTTACCATCAGGTGGGATCGTAATGAAGCGCTAGTCTAAAACAATTAAAAAATTTTAACTTTGCAGAAAATTATCGGTTCCCAGAGCTTTGATTATTTAGTCTTCTTAAAATTCAAAAAAAAAACAAGTTTTTTTTTTAAAGTCAGTTATCTTATATGTCAGAAGCATATCCAGCAATTGGTTATTTTTTATAATAAGGTTTACTCTTACCTTATTAGCGTTGGCATTATCAACTTTATGCTCAGATACATGATGTCCTTCTTTTCCTTGAGAATTAGCATCCAAGACTTTTTCTTCATGCGCACCCTTGAAGCCTTGTTGCGATTGTTCCCCGAAAGAGCCAGCGTTCTGACCTGCTATCTTATGGTCAGCTTCATCATGAGCTTCGTCGTAGAAACTCTCAGATTTCTCTTCTTCATTTTTACTACTAGAAGATTTGAATCCTTTGCTTACATGTCCTTTCTTGTGGCTCTTGGCTTTTTTGATTTGTTCTTCGTTAGCACCTAAATGTTACATGGTAAATTAAATAACATTAAGACCATACTCCTAATTATATATTTTATAATACCAGCTTGGTACCGCAAGAGATTGGTGTGAAGTTGAATATTAACACCTTATTTACAATATTCTAAATTTTATGTTAAAAATAGCTAGAAACTAATAATAACATATGTATCAACAATATACCATACTTATTAATAACTCATATTTTAAATAAGATTTATTACGTTGAATTTTTGGGTGTTTAATTATTCAAAATAAATTACCTTGTTTATCAAATTTTTGACCGCCTTCATAAAACTTCTCGTCACCAGCAGCTTTCTTTTTTGCTTCTTCACCTTTATAGAAACCAGATTCACCCTTTTCAGATTTTGCAGCCGCTGCGGCCTGTTGAAAACCTTCTTGGCCATGTTTAGCTTCTTCCTCTATTTTCTTCTCAACTTTTTCTAGATTTTCATCAGCTCCTTTTTTCTGCGCTGCATCGTATGCTTTCTTGTCCACATAACCGCCTCCGACAGCTCCGAGGATAGGATGATATATTAAACCATTTCCGACGCCGATGCCGCCAAATCCACCGAGTCCTGCCAGACCGGGGTTTATTAACCCAACACCATTGGCTAATCCTACGCCATTAGATCCAATTCCAGCTCCATTGAAACCTCCAACTCCGATCCCTCCATTTCCGATTCCAATTCCTCCGCCTCCAATACCAGTACTAAGGCCTCCCACACCACCTAGACCGATTCCCAATCCTTGTCCAGCACCTACACCTCCTAACCCTCCTAAACTGCCATATCCCAATCCTTGTCCTAAACCAAAACCATTCACTCCTGTAACTGTGTTTAAAACATTAGATGCAGCTCCTTTTATAGTTTCAGGGTAGTCCTCACTTTCCTCGACTTCGTACGAGTTTGATAGCGGTAAACCGGAAAAAGCATCCGTACTCATTTTATTTAAACGATCTTGCACGTAATCGTACGGGGTCTTCTCGTCGGCGAGCTCGACATTAAGCGCGTGCGAACACGTAAACACGCTGAGCGTTAGGGTGAACACTGTCAACAGCATCGTACCGATAGTTTAACAACACAATCCGACTGATGACGATTTCGGAACCGCATCCATTATTTATACTAAAGTCAAATAAGGTGGAACTAAGCAATTTTTTTACGCGAATCAGATCTGTGATAGTTCTCGCGGCCCGAGGGTCCGACACGGGGTTGTTTGCTTCCTGTGTTATTGTCTTTTCTAATTCGAATGAAAACGTAACTCCTAAAATACAATGCGCCGGTCAGAGACCTTGCTTTCCAGTTCATTGGGGCCGGCAGTGGGGCGTGCTTCTTGCGCAAGAAGCTGCAGGTGACACGTTTTAGTATTGAAGTTTATGTGAACAACGTTCTCTGGAATGTTATTACCGTTCAGAAAGATTAGGAAAAATAATTTTTGTCTATACTAGATCACCTTCTACCCCCTCATGTCAACCTCAATATTATGAAATCGCTACTGGTGGTACGTCTCTGTTGCTGGAGACCGTCTAGATAGGCACCACCGCAGTTTTCTGCAGCCAAGCAGTACTATGCCAACATTACTATGATTCAGTTTGAAGGGTGCTGTAGCTAATGTTATAGTTAATAATGAGGTAACGAGACTCAATATCTTATGTCTGAGCTCAATAGGGTGCAGTATATCAATCCTAACCAGCGTCATGTTGTTATGGACGTGTGTTTCACTTAGCATCAGGTGAACGTCTCGCTCGTCCCCTGTTTTAATTGTACTTAAAAAAAATTGCGTCTTTATGATATTTTCGTTCGAAATTCAAATCAGCAGAGAATTAACGTTCCATTTTTAAATCGTCATTGTTAAAATGTTTAGCACGCTCAAAATAAAATATGACATTACTAAAGTTTTTTTTATAGAATACGTTCAATAGATGTTTAATTTTAAATTTTGAAAATAGAACCTTTAAAAAACTAGTTTTTATTGCAAAACCTAACAACAAAAATAATAGTACTTACAAGTATTTAAAAACTCTTGTACGCGGTGGTACAAAATATATATATATATTTTAAAATAAACTTTCTCTTGGTCCTTAACCTTTATTTTCATTTTATATATCACAGATATAACTTTATAAAAATATATGATCACAATAAAATAATTTTTAACCTACTTTTATTAAACTCATAATATTTCCAGACGTTTGTTTATGCTTCAAAAGTAAAAATAGTATTTTATCTGTCATAATTTCAAATCAGTTTGAAAAATAACCGTTAATATGGGCCGCTCAGGTTTATCTAAGGTAAGTTTTATTTTATTTTTATGTTTGTACCCCTAAATATGTATGTTTATCACAAAATACATATGCCTAAATATTTGTTCTTACACATTTTAATATATATGCTGTTGTTGCTATGAGAATTAGCATGTTTTTGTCGTGTCTTTTTACTAACATATATTATACTATACAATGCCGCAGTTGCAATAATTTACCTTTCGTTGATGGTATATAGAATATTATACTTTGCTAACTTCAGGGGATCAATGTTTTTTTGGGCTTTACTATAAAATTTATATTGCATGTATGTCTGTTTTATATAATAAACCAATTTTATTATAATTTAAAGGAGAGTTGTAGTGATGTTTGACTGCCTCGTTGATATAATGGTTGTAGAAACCGACACACAAAGTAGTGGGTTCGATTCCCACAAAAATATTACTATTATTATTACTGCATGATTACCTACTTATATAAAGGAAAAATTACATTAAATACATTATTTACCTATATATAATACAATATGGTTTGGCTTTACTATGGTGATAGTTTTTTTGCTTTGGTTTTATACTGCTTTGAGTGAAAGAGCTAGGCGCATTTTATTCTTGGTGCCTGAAAAGAATGCACTCTGACACAAGTGACGGAGGTAATAGCGGCGATAAAGCTGGATTGATGGGATCAGCAGAAAGTTCTCCATCGCCATCGGTAAATTCCAGTCTCGAAAGGTTAAACCTTCTATAAATTTGATGATGCCCGGTATGACATTTATGACCATTAGCCGCAAATAACCGGATATCATAGGTGCAAGTACTGCAAAGCTGGCCAGGCAAGTACGATGTGCACTAAATGTAAGGTTCATCTTTGTTATGTGAAGAATGGAAACTGTCTTTTGGAGTACCACCGCAATCAATAGCGTCTCTGAATTATTATATTACAATTATTTTGTAAAAAAAATTGTTTAATAAATATTTATATTATTAAACATTTTTACTTCCACCAAGACAGTTATTTTTATAAAAAATCATGTTATTTACAATAATCTTTTAATGTTAAAAACTACTAGTAGCATTCCTACTCTCCCTAAACATAGCAATGTAATGAATAGTACACATCTTGTTTTATTAAAACTTTCATATTACGATATTTTTATTTAGTTTTTTTAATGTTTTTTATAGCCCAAAGAAAAAAGCAATGTTGTTCCTATAAGGGGTTAACATTAATAGTAGTTATTAGAACCCTTTATATATTAAAATTTAGTAGTGGTAGGTCTCTGTTGCCGGAAATCGTCTAAGTAGGTACTACCACAGCGCATATTTCTACCGCTAAACTATAGTGTGCAAACATTACTGTGTTCCAGTTTCAAGGGCGTTGTAGCTAGTGTACTGGGATAACGCGAATAAATATCTTATGTAGGCGGCGATGAGCATTATGTAGTATAGATCGCAGTCGTGTAACTTACCATCAGGTAAAGGATCTTTTTTTAATGTACGTACGGTTTATTATCCACCATTATCATTTCATATTTTTGATGTACATCGCTAAAGATAGGCTTTCTCGTCACACAGCTATAAACTGCTGTTTTTATTGTATTCGACACGCTTGACATAGATGAGTGTCGTAAGCTGGTAGGCTCACAAGCTGAAGCTGGAAGAAATAACTACAAGAGATATTTCTTACATTAGGAAACAATGTAATATGGTATAGATGAATTAAATCGATGCACCTTTACCAGTTGGTTTATTATATTATGTTTTCGGACACTCCTTGAATTGGTACGACAGCATCGCGCACCAGGGTAGAAGTCATACAAGTGTGAAAAAATTCTATAACTAAATTCCTGTAGCTAAAGGGGTAGTAAAGAAACAAGTGGTAAGTGCAATTATTTAGATAAATGACACTAAAAATTTAATGACTCCGGATGACGAGCGAAATATGGTATCGTATAAAATCCTTGCTAGCACGATAATGTCGAAGATATATACCACTTACCACGGTGAAGGTCCTCTTCATCTTAATACTTGATTATTTATATACTTTTCCACCAATATCAGCCGATATAAAATGTTGGAGATTTTATTAAATATCGTCTCTTTCTAACTTATAAATGGCTACCTATTTTTGTATTTTTGACCTTGCCTCATAGCGGACGATTTCACGTTATTGTTTTCTTACGCGAAAATATGTGTCGAGGGCTCAACCTAAGGTTACCGTTGACTTCGCTTTTAATGAGTCACCTAAATTTAAATTAACAGCATCAGAGTTATATAATATATTTTAAACAGAAAACTAATACCGAAACAATGTTATACGGTAATTACTAGTCATTTTATTGTTACAACTATTTCTTCGGAGCACTTTGAGATAATTTAATCATATTAAATAGCTTTTAGAAAGTCAAGTTTTAAAGAATTAATAAAACCATAGCTCGGTTGGTATTGAGTTTGTCTGAAAACAGCAAATACCTAAATAGTTGTAAACAGTTAATCACTTTATTGAAAAAAAAAAAATTATAATCTTCAGTAACATAATACAATATCAATCCTTAAAAGCACTATATATATATTTTTAAGGTTCTTTATAATTAGAAATTGTATAAAAAGACGTTATTAAAGATATGAAGTTGTAACGCCTGAAGAAAAGAATAGCAAAATTAGCGACTTGATATTTTGTATAAATAATGTCTAGGAGTTAATATTTATTTACTATCTCCGTGGTGCAGCAACTGACTCCAAATGGATGATACTAGTTACTACAATTAAACTAGTTACTACTAGTAAAGTATGATGTCATCATCATCCATGCCATCACCAGTAAGTCAGTAATAATCATTAGATTATTTCAGCGTGTCTATGACAATGCTATTTATAAGTTTTTTTATTAGAATTAAAGTAAAGAAAAAAAATCTGTAATATTTGTGGATTTTAGACAAACAGTTTATTGGTTTGAAGCGTAAAAGTTTCGATTTAATGGTAAAGCCTAATTTACAGGTGAATTCGTCTCGAAATGGAGCGGGTGCGACTCTCGAGTTTCTAATGAAGAAAACATAGAGAGATAAGCATCATTTTCCAAGAACAAAAGCTTTTGTGAACATATTACATTCATTAACCCGCTCTTGACCAGCTCGTTGAATAAATGACTCTACTTGCGAGGGAAAGCTACGACATGAGAACATTAAGAAGATATTTTATTTATTTGATAATTACTTTATTTAATTAGTTAAATATGCTTGTACACAAACTAGTTATTCGACCGAAGAATGCTTCAAGACTAAATGTAGGTGTTTGTAAATACAATATACAAAATAAACAATGGAAATAGAACGACAGTATCATCGCAAAGGTGAAAACTGACTTACGGTGAGATAAATCACTTCAGCTGGAAGCGATTTCGACGTTATCAAATTGTCTTTCAGCAGCAGGTAACAATTTTATCACCCTCAGGCGACGCCGCGTCAGAACGGGCCAATTCTGCTGTCCGTTACATTTGCACGGCATTAGGCAACACCGCGATAATGGTTCTATCGAAGAAATTCGCGCTTGACGTTATTCAATGGCCGGTTATTGTTTCGCTGAGTTTACTGTTATCGATTTAAGCATTAAAGTTTATTCAGTTTTGTAAGACTATTTTTTAATATAAAACAAAACGTCGGTGAAACGCTGTGATTACAACGACAGATCAATTTACACGTCATCTTTGCAATACCTTGCATCATTTAATGGATGACAAGAGCTATAATAAGCCTAACAGTATTACTAGTTTCTATTACTAGGCTTTAGTCGCCGGAAATGGTGAACCACGGGAAACCCGAGGGCTTTAGTGTGTCGAAATTCGACTTGAAATTTCCTCTTCACCTAAACAAAAAAACGCTTAGCTACCTGTGTCTAGATCACGATATAAACCTAAAAACCCTGCTTGTCTTACTAATATAATGATATGAGCTAATTTTAATAAATTCTATTGATAAACACAAATTTTTTATATTCTTTCAATACATACGGTAAATACAAGTGTTTAGGCCTTGGCCACGTTTATATGTACCACAAATCATTGTCTTTAGGTTTCAGAAGTTCTGTTATAACGAAATGAAATATTAAATGGCTCAAGACGATTAATTCAGAAGACATGATACTTTGTAAACGTATTAACTAGCAACTTGTTAGGCAGACGTATGTTCACGATCTTTTTTTTATATTCCACGAAACGACGAGACAAACTAGTCATCTGATGGTAAGTGCACCACATTGTGCTCGTCAGCTCCAGATATCACCCTCTAAACCAGAACTCAGTTATGTTTGCACATTACTGTTTGGCAGAATCATGAGCTGCGGTGGCAACGGAGACCTACCACCAGTCCAAATCAAGCTCCCGTGTATCTATCTGGGTAAGAAAAATCTTTCTACAGTCTTCTTTAAATCTGAATACGGATGTTGGGAAATGTAAAGGTAAATGATTTTTTTTGTTATTAGTGACTATAGTTGACAATGTTCCGCAGATCAGCTCCTATAAATCAAAAGTGTTCTGAAAATGAAATGATGTACTGAATAAGGATACCATTTGAACTCTTTGTTGTTTATCCTCTTTTGAAGAAAAATATGTACCTTATTTTATTTATGTATAAATTATTATAAAGACTCTTTTGTACAAACTTGGACGTTACATTGATTGATGGAACAAAGGAAAATGGAGGTGAAAAGAAATCACTTCGAATTTTCTTCGCACAAAGGCTAACGACTAAATTGAATAGCTTTTGGGCAGAAATTTGATTGATGACCACTTGTTGAACTTTTTTATATATTTTAAGAAACATATTTGTGAATATTATATAAGTAACACTATAAAATTGTTGGACCGGCAGTGATCATTTCCAAAATTTGTTTTATACTTGTGTCTGCTTCTACTTCTGCCGACAAACAGTAGTGTGAAAACATTACTGTGTGTTTTGATACGAAGGGCATTGTAGCTAGTGGAAATATCTTATGTGTTAAGGCGAAGCGCGCAATGATATGCAATGTATATCATCCTATATATATTTTCAAACTGACAGGATTCTACTCTATTTTTTTTTACTTTGTGTGCTGTCTTCACTGTAAAAATCGCCAAAACCTGATCATAGAATCCTCATAAGAACTAGTAATGAAAATAGTACTTGGTTGGACACGAGAACTCGGCGCTTTTCGCCAAGTGAAAGTTGAAGTTAAACAAAAGTGGTCGCTGAATATGAGAATACCGAGTAAAGTTTGATAAGAAATGAAAATACAACTGGACCAGCAGAGAAGAGATTCGCCATACAGAATATTTTGCGAATTTTTGAGAAAAAAAATTGCTTTCGTCGTTCTTAGCGCTTTCTTCGCTCGGAATATTTAAGTATAATGAGAACGGGCCATTTCTATATCACTCGGAATATCTTGGAGAGGTCCGAGTATAAGTTGTAAAGAATGCCATGAGATATGAATAGATGGTGTCTTACTTTGAAGTAGAAGGTAAAGGAAAAAAAATTATATGTAATAATTGATTTCTTTACTGTGAAGTTTTCATTCAATGATTTCCTAAAACATCAATACAAAGAGCTATAAGAAAAATATAACTGAAAGGTAAAAAGCCTGTAAGAGTTTAAAATAAACTATTGCAATGAAATTATGAAAAAAAAATCTTGACCTCTTCAATTATATTAAACGTTTAGTAATAATCATGATAATCATTTGGGATCCCAAATGATTGGAACTTGAATCTGGAGATTACTTGGACGTCACAACATTAAGTAATATTATTAAAGTTTAAGAGGTCTTTCATTATGTTGAAGGAGTTAAAGGATTTTGATTATAAAATAATTTCATTGTTTAAAGTTAAAAGTTTTTACTGGTGGTAGGTGTCTTGTGCCGGAGACCATCTCGGTAGGTACCGTTGGTGTTGTGGTGTTACTGTGGTAACAAAACATCTTGTGTCACACTGTTATGGGCAGGCGTATCACTTACCGTCGCTTAAATGAATAATAAAAAAGTTTCTCATATATATCTTTTCTATAGAGAGAGGGCGATGCTTGGAGTATCTCTGCGTGATGAAATCGCAAATGAGGAGATCAGCAGAAGAACCAGGTTAACCGACAGCCTTACAAGTCGCGAGGCTGAAGTGGCAATGGGCGTGGCACATAACTCGTTCAACCGATGGACATTGGGTCTTAAAGTGGTGGAATGGCGATACCGCACCGGAAACCGCAGCGTTGGCAGACCCCTCACTAGGTTGAAAGAGGATATAAAAGAATCGTTGAGAGCCCCTGGATTCAAACAAGACCGTGCTCAGTGGAACACATTACAAGACACATGTCCAGCAGTGGATCTCCATCGGTTGAAATGATTACGATGATATCTTCAGCCACTTTTCTGAAATGGTGATATATTATATTATCATCATGGTATATTGTGTGTATAATATTATTCTTTTACTTTTCTCTATTAATTTTCCCGCCATCAAGTCCTCGATACACGAACTCTCTCTCCAACCCTTCGTTTGATATTTGATAGTAACATTAGAGTAAATAAAAAATCACTCTCTAGATAACATTGGCGGATACAGGAAATACCTTCAGAATATTGCATTTTAACATTTTGTAGGTGTTAAACTATTTGCTGAATTCAGTACAAATGCGGAGCGAGTATGTCGCGCTGAATATATTCATGAGCTGCTCCCGTCAATGCTTGTCTGAGGAATTAGAATAGGTAACCTAGGTGAATAGACCGGCTCTAATATATTCCATCCAACTCACACCTTTGGGATGCTTTTATTTATTCCGATTCAAGCTTATTTACTACCATTTTATATTCTCTATAGTGAAAGGTCTCCTTTATTTTGTCACACACATAATTTGTAGTTTTTTTTTTTGGATTTTAAGTGAATGATTTACTTAATTTTTTTTATTTAATTACGCGACGAGAGGAACTGGACGTTCACCTGATGGTAAGTTATACACTTGGCTATAACAACGTGACGTTAGTTAAAATGTTATATACCGTATCATATTGCTCTTGTCGCTTTAGATATAAAATGTTGAGTCTCAAGTTACAGCGTCCTACAATCCAGACCACAGTAATGTTTACACACTACTGTTTGTCGGCAGAAATTGGCTCTGCGGTGAGGTACCTAACTAGACGGTTTCGGGCAACAGAGACTTACCACCAGTATATATATATATATATAGTTTTGTGAATCGGTTGAGATGATGATAATGATGATCTATCATAAGAGAGAGTTACACAGGGTTTGGTATAATTTAAGTAATACATGTAATATGAAATTCATGCGAATCCTTTACTTTATCCTTTACCGACGATATCTCCCTTCAGAGAATTACTGAATAATAAATGAATGGACTCCATTAGGCGTAGAACTTTCCTCGCCTGCACGGTTATATATGGTTTTTAGGTGTTAATAATATAAAAATCTTCTAGTTACAATATTTTTTTTTTAAAATCCGGAGCAAGAGGACCGTCATAAAAAATTACCAGTTTCCCAACCAGAATTAAAAAGCGACGGTACCAGTAAGACGTTCACTTGATGGTAAATGATCTATACAAAGCTAAATAATATATACAAAGCACCACTTTATGATCGTCACTTTGAGATATTAGATGTTAAATCCCGTTACCACAGTAATTTCACTTGCTACATTTTAAACCGGAACTAAATGAAATTTGCACCATACTGTTTGGCGGCGGAAACTGACGCTACAGTGATACTTATCTAGACCGCAACAGAGAGCTAAAACTAAAAAAAAGCGATACGACTATTTATAACAAAATAGTAGTACATGATGTGCAGTAATTAACTGTAATAATTTTAATAGGTACAGCGTCCGTCAATACGGATCATAGTATTACACGGTAGGATAGTTTGTACTCAGCGAGTTACCTTTTCCTCCTACATTATACTATTATCAATTATATAAATTGAAGTATTTAATACTTCTATATATAATAATATATTAGTATATATGATATAAAGTATTCCACAATATTATTATTATAATAAATATCGTACAAAGCCCAGTAATAATTCGTTATGAGAATAATGTCGCATAAGTCAAAGTTATTGCAACATTACAGGAAGAGCGTCCCACTACGAGTAATATATACTTTCATTTCCGTCCGTTTTATATTTTCAGTGTAGTTTTTATAATCATATACAATCGGAATATATTTATGTGAAGGCTTTACTTATATGTTTGCCGATGGTAGGAGAGAGGTCTTCATTGCCGGAGACGGTCCAGGCAGATTCCGACGCAACCCCTATTCTTGCCGCCAAATACTGTTTCGACTTCAAATTTAATATATTATAATTAAACAAAGTTTTACGGATTATCCGTAAAATTTAACTCATGTAAACTCGTTAAAAACCTTTTTATCCCTTATTTATTTTGTATATATATACATTAATAACTTTCATCTCGGAAAAGGACGGACATGAAATAAAGTTTCATAATAAAAGGCTCTTTGAATACAGGAGGTGGAACTTTCTGCCCACTATGCGGACCCAAAAGTTTTAACTGGTTTATTTTGACCCTTTTTTAAGCACACTCAAGTAAGCTCAAGAGATTTATGTGGCTTATCTGCCAATACTTGTTCGATACAGCTAATAAATGATCACAATTTCTTCTTATCAATGCATATATAATTTTATACTTTGAAATGTCTCAAATACAAAATTAATTATTTTATGCTATTAGTTAAGAGATCATCAGATCAAAGATGGTGTAGCATGAGACTGCTGTTGTGATGGCATGTGCTTGTATCACAGACCGTCTAGTTAAATACCAACGCAGCTTCGGCATCATCTGATAGTAAATAACAAGCCTCTTAATAACCACACCAGCGTGCTCGTCGCCTTGAGAAATAAGATATATTAATCTCATCACGCCAGTAATTTCTCTAGCTCCACATCCTCAAAACTGTAACACAGTAATACTTGCACACTGTAGTTTGATGGAAGTAACAGATGCTGTTGTATCTATCCAGACGGTGTCCGGCAATGGAGACTAACCACCAGTAAAGTGAGCTTCGACTTTTGGTGACGAACAGTAGTATGTTATTACTGTGTTCCAGTTCCGCTATTCCCTCGTCACCGACGTAGCCCTACGAATCGCCGAGGCTGAAGTGGCAATGGACGGGGACATAGCTCGGAAAACCGATGGACGCTGGGCTGTTAAAGTGTTGAATGGCGACCCTGCACCGGAAAGCGCAGCGTTGGCAGACGCCCCACTGGGTGGATAGGGGGCATAAAAAAATCGAGCCACTGGATTCAAACAGCGGAAGACCGTGGTTTGTGGAACACACAAGAGACCAATGTTCAGCAGTCGACTTCCATCGATTGAAATGATGATGATGGTTCCCTCGTCTGGAAGTCCATTTGCTTTATTTGAATTAGTCGATGTGAACAGTTAGTGAATTACCGTTATAAGTAAAGTGTGAATTATTCATACCCCAAGAGTACATTGAACGCAGCAGGAGCTATCTCAAACCTGTCGCTTTAATGTGGTGTAGTTATAATCAGTTATGTCATTCGGACATAATTGCGGTGAGGAGTTGCAAACTATCTATGGATCCCGTTGCTACGTTATGCTTATCTAGATATATGCATAGATATAGCAAAGAATATAAGGTCTGCCGAGTCAATGACCATGTGAAGATATCGGTTCGGGAAGATGTTCAGTTGTGTACAACAATAGAGTGAACTGATGATGTTGGATGTGCGATGATAAAAAAATTTTAGATATCTTCTTTCTTGATTGACTATTATTAATATATGAAAATATATATTAAAGATTTACGTAATCTATAATTATGTTTAGTGTTAAAATATTATATGTCACTATATTTCGCTCATTACCTTTGACATAAGAGGGTTCATATTTGAGAGGATCTTGAAGCAGCATTGCTTGTGCTGTGGTGCTAGTCCACTGCTGGACAAGGTATCTCGCCAAGGTACCTCTCTTAGCTCGATGATGAGTTATACAGTTGCTGTCAGTCTTTGTCTACCATATTGCTTTATTACCAAATAATATACATATATATATATATATATATATATATATATATATATATATATATATATATATATATATATATATATATATATATATGTATATTCTACTTTTAACTCAAGGAGAAAAATTTAAATTGAATTGAAAGCGATGGATAGATAGAATCAGGAATAAGATGGTGGTCAATGCTGGTGGTAGGTCTCTGTTGCCGGAGACCCTGTACGTAGGTACCACCGCAGCGCTTATTGCAGCCGCCAAATAGTACTGTGAAAATATTACTTACTGTATCTAGTGAAATTACTGGGGTGACGAGACTTAACATCTTATGTCTCGAGACGATGAGCGCAATGTGATGCTGTACGTCATCCTAACTAGCGCTGCGTTGTTATCGACGGGCGTATCACTTACCACCAAACATATATGATTTAAAAAAAAAATCATTCACGTGACCACGGGCGCTATAACTTATATATATTTATAGACCTTAAGAGTTCATTGACCTAATTTAGATCTGAACTTTTTATTAGAAACTACTTAAACTACTAAACTGAATAATTGTGTAATTTTCTTCAGATTAACATAATTAATTTTATTGTTTTAATATAAAAGCTGTGGTGTTTGTATTTTAAAGGGTTCGTACATCATTGTCATCATCAGCTGATTGACGTCCACTGCTGGACAAAGGCCTCTCTCAAAGACTTCCACATCGATCGGTCCCGCGTACATACGGGACACAGCTTAAAGTAATACATTGCAGACGAAATTGCCACCGATAACATCAGGTATCCCTCAAGGGTTCCATGTGGGTCCAATATCATTTATGACCTTCGGGTCCTCATAATGTTGCCTCTCGGATGATTTGTGTACACAAATTATTTGCACGTGATGCTGTTTATATTTTGGAATAGGTTTATTTTGGATATAAGGGAAATAATAAAAATAAGGATCAGTGCAATGTACTTTGGGGTAGGACTATTTATTATTTGGTAATAATTTTTTTTTATACTACGAAGCGACTAAACGAGCATCCCGGTCATCTGATGGTAAGTGATACACCCGCCCTTAACAACGTGGCGCTAGTTAGGATGTTCATATAACTAGCTAACATATTAGCACCGCATTGCGCTCGTCGCCTGACATGTAAGATGTTCTGTCTCGTTACCTCAGTAATTACAATAGTTACAACGCCCTTCAAAGCGGAACACAGTAATGTGTGAACAGTACTGTTTGGTTAAATAGGAGCTGCTGTACCTATCCCGGTGGTCTCCGGTAAATCTAACGATAAGCATTTTTTTTTTATTAGGGTTGGATAAATATTGAGACAGTGCAAAAAGTTGCGGTTAAGTGTGCAAAACTCAGTAATGTTAATGGAAAGCATAAAGTGGAGATATGTTGTGGAACGGCGACGGTATCGCCGCTGCGCAGGCGCGGCGGAGTCATGGCCGATGCAGCCGATTGCGACCACGCGCCGTTTAGCTCAGCAAACTTACATCGATCCCTAAATAAAAATATATCACTGAAAGAGCCTTCTATAATATCACATTATTATTATCATAATCACATCATGATCAAATCCTGGCAGCCCACTGCTGGACAAGGCTTTTCCCAAAGAACGCCTCTTAGCTGAATGACGAGTTATCCAGTATATTATTGTTGTAAAACCGAAGTGAATTTTCATTCTGGTTAGTAAGAGAATGAGATGGATATAGTATGGGTAAACAGAGAAAGAGGGAGATATTTACTGAAGCTGAATGTATATCTTAAAGATTATTATTAAGCATAGAAATTGTTGGATTCAATTTAAAAATATTCTTTTTTTATGTTTTTCCAACGTCCAAGTTCGTTCATCCGAGTGTGGTTCCGCATATAGCGGTAAAGTAGGAGGCAGCTTTGAACAGTACCGTAAAGATGAGATAATTGATATGAAACTATACAGAGAGGAATTTTAACTCATACTCTAACAGCTTCATCATCATCATCAGCTGATAGACGTCCACTGCTGGACATAGCCCTTAAGAGCTTAAAACCTACAAAATTATAAGGTGGTGATAGGTCGCTGTTGCCGGGGACCCGTCGATGGAGACCATCTCAGAATTACTGGGGTAACGAGACTCTATGTCTTATGTCAGGCGACGAGCGCAACATGGTGCAGTAAATAACATCCTAACTAGCGCCGCGTTGTTATAAACAGACGTATCATTTATCATTAGTCGAAAAAAATTAAATTGTCTAGATTAATATCTTTAACGGAATAGTAGAATTTCCTCTTTTTTTATTCAATTAAGCGACTAGACGAGCGGAAACTTCGCCTGATGGTAAATGATACACCGGTCCATGATGGTAACGTGGCGCCTGTTAGAATGGTATACACTGCACCACGATGCCCTCGTCGCTTTTGAGATATAAAACGTTGAGATGAATGTCTCGTTATCCCAGTAATTACACTAGCTATAGCTACACTACACTACTGTTTGTCCCTACACGGTCTCCGGCGACAGAGACCTACCACCAGTAAAACAATATCTGTACTAAGATATGTGTGCTGGTTTAAAATTTTGATGGTATGTATAAAACAGATTTAAGAGTCCAGCTTCGTACTTTACGATAGAATAAAGTTTAAAGCCTAGATTTACTACAGCCTGTGTTGTATCCAGGAAATATTAAAGACCTTATACACTATTTACGATCTATTCGTTGCGAAATAGGTACAAAACAACATATTTGCATAGTTCGCTAATAACTATGGCAGTGGCCAAACATCACTATTGTATTAAAGTAATTGCCAGTCGTAACAACAACTTATCAAACAACCCAACAGATGGCGCCACCATGAACAATAGATCACGCTATCGTTTGTCATAGCGCAATTCCAATAATATATTTTTGTGTAGATTGACAGCCCCGAGTCCGATTAAGCTGCAACAGTTGTCAAAGAAACTTACGGCGCAAATTTCATCAAAAAAAAAGTGTACATTGACTTAGCTCAGCGAGTCATTACAGAGTATCCAATTGTATCCATTAACTTGGATCTCTTCTGGATCTTCGTTAAGCCAAGACCCGAGACAGAAGCCTATCACGAAGTATACAACTGCATCCATCAACTGTATCTCTCTGGGTCTTTGTTATACTGTTGTACTTAGTAACTTGCTCTGTACTTTAAATTGCTCTTCTCTTTATCAATACAGTGCTGATATTGTTGCGTGAGTTCTCATTTACTAAAGACCCTTCCACACCCCACTTATATACCTCTACAGTGGCGCTCAATGTGGGGATAAGACTACGTACCTGATCGACTGCTACACTAGTCTTTTATTCATCGGCAAAATCTATCCGTCAACCTTAATTTAACATGGTGTTAAGTGACAATGAAGCCGTTGATGGTGAAGCATACTTGTACTTATATTGACAGCATGCTAATGGTGGTAGGTCTCTGTTGCCAGAGACCGTCTAGGTAGCTACCACCGCAACACCTATTTCTGCCGCTAAACGGTACTGCGCTAACATTATCGTGTTCCGGTATGAAGGGCGCTAATTAGGGGCGAAATTACTGTATTAACGACACTTAATATGTCTTAAGGCGACAAGAGCAATGTGGTTATATGAATACCATCTTATCTTGCGCCATGTTGTTATAGGCAGGCGTATCACTTATCTTCAGGTGATCGTACGGCTCGTCTCGTCGCTTTGTTGAATAAAAAAAATATGTCCAGACGTGATGCCAGGTTTAGACTGATGTGCCTAGTTCTAAGTTATATATCAAAGTAAGTTAATGTTGTATTATGTAGTCAAATCTACGGCTAAGCTTTTTCTTTCACTACATCATCACCACTTACCACTAGAATTGGTACATAGGTCCCTGTTGCCGGAGAAAGTCTAGGTACCACCGCAGCTCCTATATCCGACGCCAAGCAGTGTGCAAACATTACTGTCGTCCGGTTTGAAGGATGCTGTAGCTGATGGAATTTGAGTAACGCGATTTATCATGACTCACCAATCAATTATTCTTACTAGTACCATATTTTATAGGCATGTGACCATTACGATCAAGTGAAGGTATAAAATAATTACTGTGCACCATCCAGTAAAAGTTATGTCATCGTTTCTAAGCAATCATGACCAATTAGCTATTCGAAACTTGAACTTTCATTGTTTCCCCGCTAGAAGATTTAAGATAAACAAAGTACTCCATCTTAATATATCACCAATTATCTAGTTTGTGTACATCGCGCTCGTATTTAAAAGTACAATTAAACTTTTTTTTTATTCCACGAAGTGATGTGCGATACGTTCACCTGATGGTAAGACATATCCTTACACTTAACAACATTGTGCTCATAGCTCCAGACATAAGATGTTAACTATAGCGCCCTTCAAACCTGAATACAGCAATATTTGCACACTACCGTCTGGCGGCGGAAATAGAAGCTGCCGTGTTACATAGGTTTCCGCCATCAGTGATCTACCACTAATGATATGACAGCAACGACTTGGTAAAGATCATCATCATCATCAACAGCCGATAGACGTCCACTGCTGCCAAAGCTCCTCACATCGAATGTCCTGTGCTGCTCACATCGCCAAGCAAAAGGAGCCGTTGTTTGTTGGGGGTCATATAAGGGGTCTTGGGTCGTTTTCCACCAAACTGCCTCGATACGGATTGGTGTGAGGCGGATGCTCGTTTGTTGATTAGCAGAGTGCACCACGAACAGGTGAGGTTGACTTGGGTCCCGTGAGTTGTTATGCAATGGTAACTTAAATAAGAGAGCGAATGTTAAGTTAAGGCGGAGTGGTTTTGTTTGACGTCAAACATCCTTTTATTTAATTAAGCCGGCGCGGGGTCCTTCACTCGAGATCCGTTAAACTTTACATTACACTCGGAACTTTCTTGTGTTCCTGGAATGTTTTGTGTCATGTGAGTGGCTGGTTCTAATTGAAATTTCGCGGAATATATTACTTAGTATCGTCACGTGTCTCCTTTCCATTTAAGTTTTAACTTTCTTTATGATGATGATAAAGCTCACCAAATGATCTTTTTAAACGTGAAGTGACAAGATCTCGTTCAAATTCACTTATTATTATTATCATCATCATTATAAGCCGATAGACGTTCACAGCTGGATATAGCCACATCTCAAAATCTCCACATCGATCGGATCTTCACTTAATATGAACACACCTATACATAACTTAATGATCATATAATATATACATATATATATATATATATATGATGAACTTTTCGCCGCTAGTTAGACAACCATAGCGGCTTCATCGGATTCAGGGTTCACGGATCTGATATCCGCGAGCCAAATTAAAATATAGTGCTAGTTACAAGTGTAAGGGCTCCCGCACAACTCACCCTCATCTGCTCGTGATGCACCCTGCTAATCAACAAACGATCCCTGGTTCCGACCAACACGCATTGGGCTAGTGATGTGGGAAATGGCCGAAATTATTCCATATGAACCCCTAAAAATGATGGCCCCTAATGCCCGGTGGTACCGGAGGCCACGCTGATTGTGAACCAATCGATGTGGAGATGTTTGGGAGAGGCAGTCCAGCAGCGGACGTCTATCGACTGATGATGGTAGTGATGGTTAGGATGTTTACATAGCACCAAAAACGTTCGTTGCTTAAACGAGATAATAAGTTTAATTATCATACTATTTACAGCGCATACATTAATGTTTGTACACTACTACTTGTAGGTAGATGTAAGTACTGTGAATCTTCTTATTCATATGCAGCTTAAGTGTGTGTCAGTTTGTCGCTGACAGCTTATTGGTTCGTTGTGTAACAGTGGCAGTGGCAGCCAACGGAGTGAAGTTGGCGCGGAATTTAAATAGTGCATGTACACTGACACCGTGCATGCAATTATCATTGTTAAGTTCAATTTGCATATAAATTAAACATTCATAATAATTAGAAGATTTAATTATAAAACAGCCACTCATACACACATACACTTTCGCTGATTTCCACAGCAATTAGTAACAATTACGAGATTGTTTATAAACAAAATATTTACCAGTTTACTTCAAAGGGGCATCGTCGCCGCTTGCCCTAGGTAATTAGATTTGAATTGGCAACCTTTGCACAGATAGTCTTAATCACAATTCATAATATCTAGACCAGTCAATTCAGTTGACAGCCGGGCTTTTATTAGTTACATATATCCAGTTAACTGTTACGATAGACGAATGTATAGATGTTATACAGATGCTTGCTGTCAGTAAGATGTTGAGTCTCGTTACTCCAGTAATTGCAGTAGTTAAAGCGCCCTTAAAACTGGAACAGAGTAATGTTTGCACACTACTATTTGACGGCAGATATAGGCCCTGAGGTAGTGTCTATCTAGACTGTCTCCGGCAAAGACCTACTAACAGAAAAGCTATATATAATTACTTTTTTTTATATACTTTTCTTTTTATCAAGGATCCTCCTCATTGAGGGGGAATTGGGCCTTAGTCTGTTACGTACGTAGCGTTAGTAAGGATGACATAAACTTCATTAACCCAGTAATTTCGCTGGTTACAACTCCCTTCCAGTTGTCTCTCTGTTTAGCTTACTCGCTCAATATATTCTAGATCTTAGGTCTACAGTTAGAACACAGCAATGCTGTCATAGCGGCAGTTTTATAATAATCTAAAAAGAGTTTACAAAATACCTAACGCTATTAAAACTCCACCGCATACAAGATAAATAGTTACCCGCCGAATATTAATGACATTTTTAATTACCGTAATTTGTTTAAACTTACTTATTGCCCAAGAAACTTATATATATTCTTGTATTATATAAATATAAAATAACTTTCCTTTCTCACTAATTACTAAAAATTATAACAATTCACCTTCATATAACGTAATAAAGATCATAATATGCAAAGAAAAGAGTCAACAAAATGGCGGACGACGAACAATACGACGTAATTTCTCTTTATGTAACTGTATTGAGGAAAATAATTTATTTTAATATCTTTGTAATCTGAAATGCTCGTGGTAGATGATAATGAGGGGAGAAAACCGTCAACTTTCGTCTTCTTGTCAGCGGTAAGAAAGCGTGATCCCAAATTAACAGCCTGTGAAGATACGAGTACGTCAGGAGTACGCTGATGAATTTACCTCTGGCAGCGAGTTTCTTAATTAACTTATTCGCAATTAGTGCTTTATTACGTTGAAAATAGAGTTCGAAATGTTTTACAGTTTTTTTTTTAATTTCTTTCAAGACAACTGTTTACGTTTATATCTGTTTTTACTTTATTCGTTGTATTTGTTGGTTATGCTTGGAGTTCCTCTGCGCGTTCGAATCCGAAATGTGGATATCCGCAGAACTAAGGTCACCGACATAGCCCAAAAGATTACTAGACTTAAGCGGCAGTTACAGGGCACATGACTTGGAGCACCGACGGCTGATGGGGCAGTAAGGTCTCTCGACTGGCGGCCGTGTACCGGTAGACATAGTGTTGACAGGCCTGCCACAAAGTGGACCGACGATTTGATGAGACTCGCAGGAAGCCGTTGGATGCGTGCAACGTGGGACCGATTGGTATGTAGATCTTTGGGGGAAGCCTATGTCCAGCAGTGGACGTGTATCGGCTGATTATGATGATGATTTTTTGTTGTTAATTTCACTTCCTATCAATATGTACATATTTAGCATACCTTCAATTTTCACCACGTCTCTTAAAGAGAATAGCATTTAGGCATTAAGTAAGAAATAAGTAATAGGTCCACGTGAATCTATTCGTTACGAAATATATGCTTTATTTGCTTTATGTTATAAGATATAATTGATTGTTAAGAATAGAACAATATGGAGAAGGAGAATTTGAGTTGATCATACTGATGGCAAATGACATTATATTGCACTACATTGCGCTCGTCGCCTCGAGACATAAGATGTTGAGTACCAGACTTAAGTATTAATTAAGTATACTACCTGCCCTTGTAATTGCACAAGCTAAAGCGCCTTTCAAACCGTAACACAGTAATGTTAGCACACTACTATTTCGCGGTAGAATTGGGTGCTGCGGTGGTACCTACCTAGACGGTCTCCGGCAACAGAGAACTACCACCAGTTAAATAATCTCCTATTTATATAAAGCAAGGTATAGTTTGTTATTTATATTATTAGAGTAATCTGAAAATGTTTTAATAATTGTAACCTAAAAAGTAAATACGGTAGTTAACTTTTAAAGCAACGAACGCGCACAATTGCGCTTGGTAATTGTAACTTTGAACTTTCAGTTTACGTACTAATTACTCGCAAATTACCTCGTACCAATTAACCCTTTAATTGAGCTGTAATGACAGCATGATATCGTTTAACGCGAATTAAACGGTTTAATTGGTGTAATGAATTCATTTATTCGCATTCGATTCCACGAAGGCGGCCTTTCGCAATCGGCGGCGCCGCGGCCTTACTAATGTTAGATTATTAAATAAATCTAGACGCTATCTCGCTCGTCCTAACACTAACGGGCGGTGAAAGAATCTAGATAGTGTACTCTATTAGTGCCAATTAAAACCGAGTGTTTGGCTCGCGTGACGCGAGCGAACTTTGAAATGCGTCGTTCGGTAACCGCTACTGTTATCTCGCAACAATTTTATAGACTACAACTACGCTGATGGTAGTTCTCTACCGCTAGAGATCGTCTAGGTAAGTACCATGGCAGTGCCTGTTTCTGCCACCAAACAGTAGTGTACAGACATTACTGTGTTCCAATTTAGCGGGCGCCGTAGTTAGTGTAAATACTGGGGCAAGGAGACCTAACGTCTTATCATGACGAGCGCAATGTGGTGCAGTGCATAACTAGTGCCACATTGTTATCGGCAGGTGTATTACTTATCATCAAGTGAACGTCTCGCTCCACTCCTCGCTTAATTGAATAAAAATAAGAGTCTAGACTAATATCTTTAACTGCATTACAAATAATAAAATTTTCCCTTCTAAGATATGTGTGCTCGTGTAACTTTTCGATAGTACGTATAAAAAAAATTTCACACTTCGCAATGTACACCGCTACGTAGAAAAAATGAGGCTGTACATGAAGTGCGTCCAGAAGACTTCACATTACATATATCAGCAGTCGGAACCCTGCGATGCTGTTAAGGCAGCAGGTAAACAAAATAGATTGTCGATAAACAAAAGAGTTTGATAATCTGTAACTAAAATTGATAAGGTTAACAATTATAATACGAAATTAAAGTTTTTCAATCGCTCGCTTCAAGTTTATACATAACTTTAGGTCCTTTCTTTTTAATACTTAATATAACTTGAATAATCTGTCTGTGCGCCAACAGTGGGGACCTAAAGTGACTGTTATGGAAGAGATATAGTTAGAACAACTAAGGGATAGAAAAGTATAGTTCTGGTCTTATGTGAAAATTTATATAGGCTTTAAGTTACACATATACTTATTGTTATTATAAGTGATAATTTTAAAACTTAAATACTTCCGCACTAGTATGTTGAACACAAAAACGAATACTTTTGTTGAAGTGCTTCCATCTATTGTTAGAAAGAGAAATTATTATAGAATATTAGAAATAATTTGATTTTAACTCGAGTTTTCAAGATTATTCTTAATTACGTTATTTCTAACAAAATGACATTAAAATAAATTAAAGTTATAAATACTAACAATAAAAGGAAAGCTTCATCCCCTTCCGGCAGTGTGCTGAGCAAACTAATGGCATTGCGGCTCTGGGGTCTCGGGTGGCTTACTTTATTTTTTTTAATAAATCTCTAAAAAATTTAAGCGTACCCAGACGTTAAGACCTCAAACGGTCCAATTATGAAGAAGTAGAGTTATTCCTTCTGGTCTCTTGCTCTCGCCGCGCGTCAGACCAGGAGGCTGCAGTACAGCTAGGTCATCGGCGGTGGCATGAATTATATAAATTCGAGTCGAGTTACAATAGTACATCGAGCGATCATATCGTCTTGACAGATTGCGCCTAGGTACCACCTCGTTAGTGAGATAAGAGGATCGATGCGAAGTGTTTCTCTACCTGTAACGCGTTACTATACATGTGGAATACGTTATAACAAATATACATACTTTATAACAATAACAATGTATATACAACATTAGATTTAAATATATAAGAGAATTAAATATATATAATATTAGTGAGTAGTAAGAGAATCGTAAGGGTTCTTCACAGTTGCCACAGCATCTATACATAATAATCATTTTTCACATGAATACGTTACGACCATAAATAGAAAGTAAGAAGAGTATATACAGTGTTTATGGAAATTATTAAAGGACTTCTAAAATTCATCCTTTCTATTTTACTAAGTGCAGGCTTCTTTATATTTTTTACTAGATCTACTTTGATGCTTCTCCTTTACAACACAGATTAAACATATTATCTACTATTAATTACACTGTGTATACTGTTGGTTTGGGATATAATCTTTTTTTCCTCCAATAGCGACCGTGTACCTGATAACGTAGTGTTGGCAGGTCACTCATTAGTTGGTCCGACAATCTGGTGCAGGTTGTAGGAAGCACCCATAAACGGGCAACCCAGGATCCATCGATCATTAGGAGAGGCCTGTGTCCAGCGGTGGACGTCTGTTGGCTGATTATGATGATGATGATGAAAACTTTGATATTTACCATACTTTTAGTTCTATTCTAAAGCCTTTCAATGAAATGACTTCGTTTCATCTGCGTCGATATAACCAATGAAATGCTGAAGACATTAAGTAATTTACCGGGCCATTAAACGTGTTGGAGTAATTGCGCTGAATGTGACGAGGGACTTTTATAAAAAGCTCTTTCAAAAGAGGATGAAAGGACGGACCGTCTGTAAGCTCGGCCGCCTGAGAATTTACTCTAAATGGAATACTTTGTCTAAATGTAGCAAAAATATCTCATCCGATGCGACTCCTTATATACTTGAAATGGTCTTTATATATTTTATCGGTTTTCATATCGTTAACTCTTAAGAGCTGGTGTAACGCAGCTCTACATTGAGGGAACGACGTAAAGAGAGATATATGTTTTTTTTATCTTTATGACCGTTTGTACCTTACATTGTATTGTATTGGCGTTCTAGCGACGTGTAAATGAAAGGAGAAAAATCTTAATACAAGATATTTCCATCTATGTTGAGACTCATCACGATATCTCTGCAACTATAAGGCCTGGAGACTTGAAATTTAGTATAAGTCACCGAGATATAAGTAAGCTAAGAACGGATTTTACTAAATGCTACCAAAAAGGAGTTGCAGGATGTTGTGATCAGCAAAGCGGGCGGAGTAAAATTAGTAATATATATATAATTGAGATTACGTCCGCAGAGACGCGGTGACAGCAGTTTTTAAGGCGCTTGCACTCGTTATAAGCTTTGAAGAGGCCCAGGTTCGACCTGCACTGAACTTGAGCTTCTGGACATGTTGAGGAAATGTAATGTCCAAAAAACGATATCTTTTACTGACATTTGATGTCTACAGCATCGCAATTAGCTTGTGTGATAAATAAATGATCGTATCTCTGCCGGGAGAGGGTTACAAGCATAGTCAGTAGTGGGAACGTTAACAGACCTGTTTATTCATATATATATATATATATATATATATATATATATATATATATATATATGTACATATATATATCTAACAATGATAGAGGACTAAACAATTTTATAAAAATATTATGACTGATTCAAGGTTTTAGAATTAGTTACACACAAGCAATGATGCGAACATGTATCCAAATATAAAACTAAATCTTGTACAAGATGCACTTTTATTTAGTTACTTCTCAATCACTTAATGGCATATCACAAGGTGTGTAAAATAAAAAAAATTGTGCTGACAACTCCGAGTGTCTACACGTGACGAGCAGGACGTTAATCTGATAATAAGTGATACGCCTCGTCAGCCACGTTACGCTCGTCGCCTTCACACAAAATGTTAAGCCCTGTTACTCTAGTAATTTCACTAGGTACAACGTCCTCGAAACTGGAACACAGTAATGTTCGCACAATACTGTTTGTCGGCTGCAATAGGCGCTGCGGTGGTACCTACCTGGGCGGTGTCCGGCAACAGAGACCTACCACCAGTAAAAATGTTGTATGTACCCTAAGACTATAGACTTCTGAGTCTATGTACAAAAATACACCGGAATGTATTTAACTACAACTAAAAAAAAATTCTCAAAAGATTTCATTCCTAATGGAGATATATTATTATAAATATCTTATTCACATGCAGCTTAAGTGTGTGTCAGTTTGTCGCTGACAGCTTATTGGTTTGTTGTGTAACAGTGGCAGTGGCAGCCAACGGAGTGAAGTTGGCGCGGAATTCAAATAGTGCATATACACTGACACCGTGCATGCAATTATCATTGTTAAAGTCAATTTGCATAACAATTAAACATTGATAATAATTAGAAGAGTTTAAAATAAAACAGCTGTTCATATACACTGTATAGTTTCACTGATGTCCGCAACATATAACATTAATTATAAGATTGTATATAAACAAAATATTCACTGACTGCCGGTGGCTGTGTTACAAATGTATCGCAAGTGGTTTCCTTCGTTGCACTCTACTTTAAGCAATTTAGCAAGTAAAAGAGGAAGCCATGTAGGGCAGTAAGCAAATGAGAGTCCTCGCCGCCTACCCTGGGCTATTAAATTTTAATTACCAGATACCTTTGCACAGATATTCTTAATCACAGTTGATAATATCTAGAACAGCAGTCAATTCTATGGACTGCTGAGCTTTTACTAGTTTAATGTCTCCGTATTATATTTTAAGCAAAAACTTAATTAGTACAATACAATTGTCATAGTTATACTTTTACTACATGGAAATTGGCATGAAAATAAATCATCCAGACTATGGTTAAAGCGCCTGAAGGCTGCGGTTATCGCGGGAGGGATGGAAGTGGGGGTGGGGTTTAATTAAACCGCAAGATAATTAGGACGCCAGTTACCCCTCATGTTACATTACATACTAACTAGCGCGTGTTGTATACGAAAAAGTTGTATGAGTTAATGTTTTTTTTTTAACATTACATTTTCCTTATTTATTGGTAGTGGTCTCTGTTGAGTGTGACCGTCCAAGTACCACCACTGCTGCCATTTTTTACCACCAAAGAGAAGTGTGCAAACATTGTTGTATGTAGCGCTTTAGCTAGTTAAAGTACTGAGGTAAAGAAACTTAATATGTGTCCTAAGAATGTGGCGTTGTGTATATTATTCTAACCAGCGACAATTGGTTATGGGCCAGTGTATCACTTACCTTTAGGTGAACATCTCATAGCATCACTCTCATCAACATCGTCTCATAGTTTACAGCACCGTTTTATTATAAAAAAAATGTTATGCAAAATATAACTTCAACAGCATCACAATGACATCGATCATTGGGTACAACGTCCTTTAAACCAGAACACAGTTTGATGTCACTGAGCGACTCAAATATGAGCAGTGATGCTGGTCGCCAGCGAAGGGTTCCCTACTAGAATACATTAATATAGTAGATGATAACTTTCGATTCAGATAAAGTATCTCTGGATGAACGATATCCATGGAACCATAAGACCCAGAGACTTGAAATTTGGAAGGAACTTTCTTCTTGATGAGTACAAGATACGTAAGAACGGTTTTTACAAGATTCCTTCCCCAAAGAGAGTTTGGGGGAGTAGGTGTGTTACATCCAGTGAAGCCGGCGGAGAGCATTTAAATAAATAGTATATATGTATATAAATGAAAAGACGCTTGACCGTATTTTGTAGAATACCTTACAAGAGACCTATGTCCATCAGTGGACGTCCATGGGTGAAGATGATGATGACGAATAGATTTCAATTTTTTTTTAAACGCCTTGTACACTTTAGAAGCAAATATTTCTCTTTGTATTTTTCATAAAATTGTTATAATTTTCTATTAAGTATTATTATTAAAAAAATATTTATTATACTATATATTATTATTAAAAACACACCCTAAGATCAATGGGGAGGTCAATGCCCGAAGTTGTTCTACGCGATCGAATTAGAAATAAGAAGGTCCGTAAAAGAACTAAAACCTATAACCTAAAAGATTGCTAGTCCTAAGTGACTATGAGCAGAGCACATGCTCGAAGGATTGTAGGTGGAGCAGAAAAGTCCTAGAATAGCGATAGCTTACTGGTACACGGTGGTGGAATGCCTTTTACGAGATAGAACCGAAGATCTGGTGAAGGTCGCGAGAAACCGCTAAATGCAGGCAGCAAAGGACCGATTGAAATGGTGTTCTTTGGAGTAGCACTGATAGTGTATTTTAATCGACTGGTGGTGATGATGATAATGATTATTAAATTGAAAAAAGTTAATTCTGCCTTCCATCCCTTCACCTGATAGTAAATGATACGGTCCATCCATAACAATGTGGCGCTTGTTAAAATGTATACAGTACTTGTGCTCGTAGACATAAGATGATAAGTCTCGTTACCCCTGTAAATATATTAGCCATAGCGCCCTTCAAACCGGAGCACAGTCATATTTGCACACTACTATTTATCTGTTGCAATGGGAGCTGGAACCCACCTAGACGATTTCAGGCAACAGACTTACCACTAGTTATATGAGTACTGTTTACGGTTTTCGGTTCCATTGTAAATTAAAATCACGAAAACATGAGGTCAAGGACCATCAGTTAGTTCTAATAGTGTCGTTATATGAAAGATATATCCTTTAGTTATTATTTTTCAGGTCAAGGATATGTACAAAGTGGAACTATTTTTGTTTGAAAAAGAAAGTTTGAACAGAAGGAAAACAAAGAGCACTGCGACAAGCGGAATGTGCAAACATCGCCGGGGACTCCAACAAAGGAGGTCAAGTTCAAAGAAGTTTTATGTTTTTTATATTAATTTATTTTGAACGACTATTAAAAAGTAGTTCATGATCGTCATTATCAGCCTCTGTTTATTCACTGCTGGATATAGACCTTCTCCAATGTCTTCCACCAAATGCGATACTCACCTTCTCGCGTCCACCCACTTCCGACCGCCGTGATAATGTCGTGGGTCCATCTGGAGGGATAGCGTCGCACACTTTTGCGACCTGCACGCGGCCTCCACCCCAACACTTTCTTCCACCATCGGCCGTCACTGACACAACAGACATGGCCGGCCCACTGCCACTTCAGCTTGCAGATTTTGAGAGCTACGTCGACATCTTTAGTTCTTCGTCGAATTTCTTCGTTCCGGATTTTGTTCTTTAGAGAAATGCTAAGCATGGCTCTTTCGATCGCTCGCTGTGCTACTTTGAATCGGTGGACCAGCGCGATGGCTAGGTGCCATGTCTCTGCGCCGTAAGTAAAGGTGGGAAGGACGTACTGGTTAAACACCTTCCGTCTTGGTAATTGCGAGGTGAGGGTGTGGCAGAAGAATAATAACAGCTGTGGTCTGCAGAGGCGCGAACCCGTATTCATAGGACAGACGAACCCACTGACAGAGTATGCTAGTAATCGTTGCAGAAATATTATGCTGATCTTTCCCTGGATTTTTTCTTTTTTAATCGCTTTTTACGACACGCCAAAAGTAGTATAGCGGTGGGGATATTCATCCTGAACACACCTCTCTTCTTACATATATATGAGATTTCTACTTACGAAGAGACTCATCACGATATCTCTGGGGCCATACGGTCTGGAGACTTGAAATATGGTATAAATTTTCTTTTTGCCGATACGTCAGCTAAATCGGAATTTGAGCTATTGAGCTCATATCCTAGACACGCAGGATGTTAAGTTTCATTACTCTAGTATTGTCGCTAGCTAAAACTCTCTTCGATTCAGAACACAGTAATATGTGCACACTACTATTTGTCGGCTGAAATAGGAGCTGCGGTGGTTCCTGGAGACGGTCTCGGGCAACAGAGACCTAGAACCAGTGTTTATAAATCAACTGAAAAAACAACTTGCACGAAGCTTTGTTCAAGTAATAGATACCAGGTGCTGGTGACTAGAGGCCATCCGTCAAAGTTATCAGTTCTGAACGCTTTGTTTACAACTTCACTCCAACATAAGTATACAATTCGCTGTGTGAGATATTTCAACATATAGTATAGCATATTTTAATCAGATTCACATAATTTAACTGGTGATGGATTTTTTTATTCAACGTAGTGACGAGACGAGCAGGATGTTCATCTAATAGTAATTGATACTCCTGTCCATAACAAATTGACTAGTTAGGGTGATACACTGCACCACATTATGCTCATTGCTTTAACACATGTTTAGCTACAACGCCCTTCAAACTGGAACACAGTAATGTTACTACAGCTACTATTTCTACCGCAAACTACTGTTTGGCGGTAGAAATAGTAGCTGCTGTGTCACACCTATCTAGACGCTCTCCAGCAACAGAGACCTACCACCAGTGCCAGTTCTGTTGCCGGATACTGTTAAAGTAGGTATAAACAATAGTGTGTAGGTATTGATGTGTTCCGGTTTGATCGGCGCTGTAGCTAGTAAAATTGTCTTAACATCTTACGTCTTAAAATAACGAGTATAATATGGTGTTACTATCAGTTGAAGTTTAATATTAACGTTAAATATTAGTATAACTTTAAGTTACACAGTAAACTTACTTTATGGTCGTGTTATAAAACGAGAGTTTTTGTTTTATCTACGGCGCTCATGATGAAGATAATTGAAAGGTTTTTTTTGGAACTTTCTTTACTAGTCCTCTTCTTTCATAATATAAATCAGCATGTCAATGTATTCTTGGTCAGCACTCTTATATTTAGGTTCTTTGTTACTGTTTAATAATGAGGTGAACTATTAGCTCATTGTCATCATCATCATCATCAGCTGATAGACGTACACTGTTGGATATAGGCCTCTCCCAAAGATTTCCACGTTTGTAGGGCTTCATATGGAGGGATTTGGAGCACTTCCCACCACGCTAGCCAAATGCGGGTTGGTGGGAGCCAAAGCCTCGTTTGTTGATTAACGGAGTACACCACGAGCAGGTCAGGTTGACTTGGGTCAGTACTGGCTTTAGCTAAAAAATAGTAATAATTATGCCTTATAACTTTACAAACATCGGTGGTGTCCTCTTGTGTCGGAGGCAAAGACTAACTTTGACCCTCTGCGCCAGAGGAGTAAGTATATTACTTTAACTTTTACACAATAAATACTATAGAAACCTAAACAAACGTCGTTAACAATATATTTCGAAAGCCCAATGTTAAGTTAAAGAGCTAAGTTATTTTCCATTAAGGATATTTTCATTCAATCATGAAACAAATGGCAGTGAAAAGTACGCGTCGCACTTAGGCACACTCAGACGAAGGTGAACGAGTCACCCTGATCGTCCTCTATCAAGAAATTGATTTTTTTTGTACAATATAAACTGTTAAAGTAATGTTATTAAAGTTATTACTACATCTTACATGGATCAAGGTCTTCTAATCAATTTACCAGGGAGAGGTCTGTCGCCGGGTCAGTCCAGGGTTCCACAGTAGCTCCTATTATTGAAGGTAAGATATTGATGAAATCAACGAAGCGTCGAGACTAGCGACGACGTTACGCCTACCTATAGAATGATATACACTGCACCTCATTGAGCTCGTCGCCTTGAAACATCATCATCATCATTTCAACCGGTGGACGTCCACTGCTTGGACATAGGTCTCTTGTAATGTGTTCCGCAAACCACGGTCTTGCGCTGTTTGCATCCATTGACTACCAGCGATTATGACAGAGGACTTGAAACATAGATTTTAAGTATTCTTATCTCATTAATTACATTATCTATAACTTCCTTCAAACCGGATCACAGTAATGTTTACACACTACTGTTTGTCGGCCTTAACACCCACTAAAACCCACTCGGTGCTTTGCATCAGTGCATTCGGAGAGGTTCCAGGATTTTTTATAGAACGCACCGGTGCCACTTTACACTTTGTGTTAATAGGTCTCTGAGGGGAAGCCTAACTCTACCATGCACCATCGTTGAGCCCTAAGCTATCTCATGCAGGTTCGCTTGTTGAGCGATAAGGGTCCGCTCACCTCTAAAGCCCTCGAACCTCCTAAACCCTTTTAGTGGCCTTTTACGGCAAGCGAGGCTTATTTTAGTCTTGTTCTTACCAGCCCGAGACTTTAGGGCTGACGGGCTAGTGCGTCCATTACCTATTGCCCCGACATCTTCCTCCGAGCGGAATCAACCCTCTCTCGATTCCATTCGGCGGCCTCCTTCTGTGTCATTACGGCTTCAGAGAAGGAGACCAACGCTGCCCATGTACTATTGCTCTTCATCGAGCGGTAGTACCTACCTAGACTGTCTCCGACAAAGAGTCCCACCACCAGAACAGTAGTGCATATGTATTTTTGGCGTAGAATACTTAGTGCAGTGTATATCATCCTAAGCAGCGCCAACTATACTCTTTACCTTAGTTTCTATTTATTCTTAATTCTTGATATGTGATTATCTTAACTCAAAGCGTAAGATGAATATAGTTAGTTAAAAAGACTTTGCAGCTTTATTTGCTCACTTCATAAACGTTCGGTGATTTAAAACAATTTGCAGCATCTGACGGAGGGAATAGTTAAATTACCAGCTTAAACCGGCAACTATGAGACGGAGCGCATTCCGCAAATACCACGAATAACCTCACCAAGTTGCTATGAAGCCGAGTAACGTATTCAAGCACGAAATAAACCGGGTTAACTTTTGCTTTGAAATTGTTACTCATACTTCTGTGTTAAAATGTTGAAACAATTTATAGGCAGGGTACTATTTTATGATAACAACCCCCCCCCCCCCCATTACAACATACACAGCACTAAATCGTGTTCGTCCTCTCGTCTCGTTACTCCAGTAATTCCACTAGTTATTACAAACCCAAACACAGTACTATATACAAACCGAAGATGAAGTACGGTCTCTGCCAAAGAAGTCTAACCACCAGTGAAGCAAGCTTCTATTTCTACCAACAAACAGCAAAGTGACAAACGGGGGGTGTAAGGCCAACGTCTCCTGCTCGACGTGTCCTGGTTCCCGGCAATGCGGCAGCGCAGGACCGATCGATGTGGAGATCTTTGGAGGAAGCGTCTATCCAGCTGTGGACGCCTAGTCGCCGTCCGCTGATGATGATTCATTGTGTTATTACGTTTAAACATTTTCATTCATAAAGTTTTAACAATAGTGGGTTAAGTGAATGTGCTTTAAGTGGGTATAAGCGAAAGGTAATTTTTTCTCGTGCTGATTTTTTTTTAATATAACACTTTAAAAGTGTTTTTATGCAGTTTTAAATGCGCCGACGCGACGGAGTCAGCAACTCTTCACCGTTTAAATTCACTTATTTTACGTCGCGCAATGATATGCACTATTTTATTATGTTTTATTAGGTCGGGGAAAGAGTTTCTTCGCATTTTCTAAGATAATTCAAATCATATTTTAATATAGTTTATTTATATTTAACTAAAGTATGTAGGTACCATTATGTTTGATAACTTTTTGCCATCTTGTAGGTAGGGACATGATCCCAGTGCTATAGAAATTTTGGGAGGTCTGATCAAAATACCGCGACAAGTGGTTTTGGCAGTCCTCTCGTGATGTTAACCTGACACTGCCTAAAGAATTCTGAAGGGACCGAAACAGGTGGAAATCTGAAGGTGCAAGGTCAGGACTATACGGCGGATGCATTAACACCTCCCAGCCAAACTCTCTTAATTTTTGCTGAGTGGCTAAAGATGTGTGAGATCTAGCGTTATCACGATGAAAAACCACACCCCTTCTGTTGATTAATTCCGGCCGCTTTCTCTCAACTTCTTGCTATAATCTCATCAGTTGTTCGCAGTAGAGTTCAGAATCGATGGTCCTGCCTGGTGGTAACAGCTCATATTGAATAATGCCCTTCCAATCCCACTACAGACACAGCATCACCTTGTTGCGAGTTAACCCGGGTTTCGCCACAGTCTGTGAAGCCTGACCGGCCTTTGACCACGACCTTTTTCGCACGTTCTTGTCGTATGTGATCCATTTTTCATCACCAGTTATCAGCTTCTTCAAAAATGGTTCGGTTTCATTACATCCTAATAAAGGATTATTAGGTTTCTTTCAGTGAACTCATGAGGTACCCAAATATCGAGCTTTTTTGTGTACCTAGTTTTTTTAAAATACGTCAAAACTGTTTTGTGGTCAATTCCCAATTCTTCAGCTACGTCGTAACTACTGATATGCCGATGTTGCTCCACTTTTTACCACAGTAATATTTGCACAGTATTGTTTATCACCTGTAATAGACTCTGTGGTGGTAACTACCGTTAGAGTGCATTTGGGGTAGTTATTAATGATTTTTCAAATTCTTATAATAATACAGTGTGAAATTGCTCAACGGTTTCCATACGTAGAGAGAGTGTTTCCATTCGCTCATTATATTCATCAGTTCGTATCGGAGATAACGAGACTTTGATAAATCTGAGAACAACGCCGCAAAACGAAATGCGCATCAATCAACACGGCAGGTATATAATTCAATTTCACTCGTCAGCTCAACGAGGCTCGTATTGTCGCCAGCGGATGCTGGTAATGCCTTCTGCACACATGACGAGAATGTAAAGGTTAGAGAAAAAGTTATAACCATAGAGATTATATACAATACCGTAGTAGAAAGCGAACCATAAATAATATATAAAGTATAAATAAATGTCTAAAACTCACTATCGATAAGTCTTGATACATCAAATTGTAAAGTAGTCATGTACTTCAGCATAAAGCTGAATTCTTACGCGTTAGCTTCCGGTGGAGAGAAAACATCAGTTTCAAGGACTACAGTTTCATCTAGATAATGACGTCATACCAACCCGCACTTGACCTACATGGTATAGAAAATACGTTAACTCTTTTCCTCTTTGTGATTATCCTTAATCCTAATAATGTTAATATTACGAGATTTCTTTAACAACTTTTTTTATTCAATTAAGCGAACAGAAGAGTAGAACGTTCACTCGATGTTAAGTGATACCCATAACAACGTAGCCCTTCTTAAGATGGTGTTCATAAGACACATTGTACCCATTGTCTTGAGACATAAGATATAAAGTCTCGATAACCCCGTAATTACACTAGCTACAGCGCCTTTCAAACCAGAACACAGCAATGTTTCCACACTACTGTTTAGTAGCAGTAATAGGCGTTGCGGTGGTACTACCAGTAATAAAACCCATCTTTCATATTTTTTTTTGAACCAACATTTCGCTTTTTCATATTTGAGTGAAATATAAGGTATATAACAAAAAAAAATATGCATGCACTCGACGTATTCAAATTTGGGACGGCGGCAGGTGAACAAAATCCGTATTTCATTTATTGCGGAAGTAGTTTTACCGCTATTTGGCACCAGCCTTTGTTGGTGACGCGTAAAAAAAAAGCGAAGCATACAGTTGCAGCTTCTTACATGTTTACGATATCGTTGCAACACTCGCCAATTAGGTTTACTGTTGTTGTGTTATAAAAACAACAGTTTAGCCTCTATTGACACTAATACGTAAATTTTTATGTACACATGCGAATATTAATCGTGTGTTTATTTCAGTAAGTATGCTTTCAGGATTTATCTCCTTAATAGTGATGGAAGCAAAAATAGGAAACTATTTTATATTGTATAGAATTAGAACTTGACTACGATCCTACCTGATGGCAAGCAGCAATGTTATCTATGTTGGTAAAGCTCACTAGTGGAGGAGGACTAATATATCTTACCACACTGCATCCTATGTATTTATGTTAGGATGGATAATTTATCAGAAAAAGAAAGGTTTCATGATTGTGTCTATTCTCTGATGATGATTAATTCCGTTAGTCTTTTGAATGACTTATCCGATTAGCCGCTCATCGTATACTAGGTTCAGACATCTAGTGTTAAGTCTAATTATGTTTCCCTAAATATTTTATTAAGTTAGGAACAATTTGGTGCTAGTTAAGATGTTTTTACAGCACCAGTCAGTGGTCGTCTCCTTGAGATATCAGCGGTTACCTTTCGTTACCCCGGTACTATAATATCACTGGCTTCAATGTCCTTTAAACTGGAGAACTGTAACGTTTGCAGAGTTCTGTTTGTTAATTACCTATGTAAATGATCTGTAATGAAGCCTTACCACCAACAGAGGGAGTACAGTAGTAAGAGTAAAATTTACCAAACTCGCTTGCGTTATATAGTACGTACGTCTATTTATTTTTTAAAGAAGGTTTTTTTCTACATTGTTTTGCATGTCGCTGGATGGTAGCGGTGATAATTAGTATATACATTACATCCACACAAACACACACATATATATATACCACAAGACCAAGAGACCGGAAATTTAATCTGAAACCAAGCGGCGAACCGCTAGTGACGTGCAAATTAAATGTACGGTACGGATCATTGTCTGTAGAGTCTAGCTTCGTTAAATAAATACAAAAAACGTTTTATATCAAAAGCAATTAGAAATATTGTAAATCCACAATGTTACCGATTGAGATTTATTACGGTGATAATTTATCATTACGCGTTTGAGTTAGTTTTGACTGGCGGGTTTTCTCGCCGCGCGCCTGGGAAACAAGCGAGATACGTCCGCTGATATCGTCTCGCGTCACTTTCACCAAACGACGGTGCGATTTGTAACTTTAATAAAGTTTTGTTATCGTTTAGTACTTCAAAAAGATTACTTATTGTTGGTAAGACTCTATTGACAGAGAACGCCTTGGTAGCTACAATCTCAGTTTCTATTTCATATTAAAATTAGCGTACTAACATTACTGTGTTTCTGTTTGAAGGGCGTCAAGGCACCGACTATAATATGGACTGCAGTGTATATCATCTTAACTAGTCTTTCATTGTTATGGGAATGCGTATCACCTTACGTGTTACATCTTACGTGTCTCATTGTTGCATCGAATAAAAAAATTTATCTACAAATATATATCTTCACCGCAGGTTTAAGTAATGTTAAAAGAAAAATGAGACTGTATGATGTAGAATGCACGTCTAGAATAATCTGGTTTTGATGTGGCAGACACAATATTGCGATATGGTTTTGGCTACAGTTTATATAACATGACGTTAAGGTAGTCGAGCGAGTTTGAATCCATAAATCAAACTCTACAAACATGTGGTCCAAGATTTGAACTAGTGACTTCCATGGTACAAGACAAACGCTTATCAACTGCACCACTGTAAAAACTGTTATCTTTAAAACCTAATGACTCTCTATTTACAAATCAATAAATTATCGATTTAAATTTGCCTACTGGTGAACTGTAATTTAAAGTTATAAGAAATAAGTTATTGTAACATATAAATATTTTATAGTAAAATGGTTGACTTTAGAAGAAAAAAACAAATATTTACCGCTATTATTCTCTGTTTATTGTACCAGTTACAACAAATATTCATTTATAAAAAAATATATGTTTAAACGAAAAATGTTACCCTTTTACTTCTGAATATGTTTGCCGTGTTACAGACGTTAATGTTGTCTCTCAATTATTGTACAAGGCGTGTTAGATTGTTATAAAAATGTATTATAGTTCTTATATGTTTGAAAGTTAGAACATAAAGAAAATAAAACGGAAGTGATTTGATTAATGCAATACATGAGGTAATTAATATTGTCACCATACACTCGTTTAAGTCTTTAATATGAAATGGATAATTTAAGTGCAAAGTTATTGAAGATCATACCGTTAAAGATTATGTTAACAGTTATGGGTGAAAATGCAAGACTACTAAAAACAAAACTAATATAGTATTACTAATAACATTTGGGTTTATTGTATGGTAAATTTTAAATGTCAAGTTTAAGAACACTATGTTAGTTTTGTGAAAGCTTTTTCAGAAAAATTATACGTTACGGATATTTTATTTTCCAATACCATTTACTTTATACAGTGAAAAAAGATAAAATAAATAGTTGCATTTCTCCCTAAGATTGAATTCAAAGATGTCTTTAATTAATAATATGCAGACTATGTATATTTTCATGAGATATCTTTTAGATTTGACATTTAATGAATCAATAAACCCTATTACTTACAAAACAGGTGTAATTAAGTTTGCTTATTTATTAAGCGTTTTATTATGCACGATTTATAACACACGGTGTCAGTAACTGGTATTACTGGTACAGTGGCAACTATACTAATTACATCAAATCAACCGCAATCACTTTCTTGCCAATTAAGCTTCTCTTAAGAGCTTAACTTGAAATAGAAATTAGAATGAAAGTAAAGACGTCAAATTTTATTTTTCCTGTTCAATACAATGTTGTATACGGGCATATGAATTAAGTGATCATACATGAAAGTATTAAAATTATCATTTAAATGATTATTTAACTGGCAACTATTGGAGCTTACTCCAACAAACGGTGGTTCTTGTTTTGAGTTTTAATTAGCTACCACATTTATATAGCAATATTTTTTGATCGATCAGGCTTAATGATTTTTAACTTTATGTGATGTTATATTTTATATAAAAATGAAATTAAATGCTAGCGAAGTTTCCCGAAATGTTAAGTTTAGTTGGTGGTTATTTGTACAGATGTGTCCGATCGTTAATCAGGAGCGTGTACAGATATTCCTGATGTTGTATACAAATTCTACCTGATATCTGCTTAGATACAGTGAAAATTATTTATCAATTTCAAACCAGCATTGTTGTATACTTTTTAAGTGCTTTGAGTGGTTAGTACTTAGATAGAATTAGTGAGCGAGGATGTGTTTTTTTCGAATGGTGTATACGCTGTTAGTATTTTGCTTAATCAGACTCAAAGCTTGCAGATCTAGAATATACGAGCTGAATTCGAGCTAGGGTGTGCAGCGCTTATTTCCCTATATGAGGCGTGTGTCCCTGTTCTTAATACAGGGCAGCCAGAGTATTTTGAGCAGTTTTACCATTTACAATTTCGTTATCATTTTACCCCACACGAAATTGAGGGAACTTGTAAGCCCGTGGCTGATAAAAAGTAATGTGAAACTTTCAGTTGACCGCTCCGCTGTACGCACCGGAAAATGCGATAACCAAATCGGCCGCGATTAGAAGCGGGACCACTTTTACGTTTAACAACATCAAGAGATTCTACTTGTGCGATTTCGTTCCGCGGCTCCCATCCCGCCGGACCGTTTCACCGGCGCGCGTGCGCTGCGCTCAGTCGCGCCTGCGCATCGTGGGGGCCCGCACGCGCCTCGCCGCCGCACCGACGCACCGACGCACCGCCCGCACCGCCCGCGCCGCGCGACCTCTGCTACTGAAAACTCACGAACATCTGTGACAGTGACATGGTTCTGTGCTCTGAACGGATTTATTTACGGTGTCATTGAAAACGTAAGTGTCGCCGGTGTTACCGAGCGGAAAAATAAATTCGCGAATCTCTATTAACACGCGATGAGATAAGCGCATGCGCGAAACGTACCGATGAAGACAACACTGTCAGTTAATCTAAAGCAAATTGAAAATTATCGTTATGTTAAAGAGAAAAATTCTATGCAAATCACGACGAATGTGCACGCGAATACAGATGCAAACGCAGAAACTCTTATGAATACCGATTCGCTATATATCGCCGATTGTAACGTGAGCGTATTTAAATTGTTTAGAAATCCAAGTCGCCACTTGCAAAAAATGCACGAAATCGCTCGAGCGGTACGGCTGCTGTGCCCGCGGGCTGCCGCGGACCGCGCCGCCGGCTTTACCACAACACGATGGTGTTCATTTTACCATTGATGATCTGAGCTGCAACGAGCTTTATTACACTACCCACAGCCGCGTAGTTTTATTCTTGTCACCGACAAACGTCACATAACAGGAATAGTAACTATCTCAATAGATGCAGGACCGGACAGGTGTTTATCTAATAATGATGATATTAAAAAGTAATACTTAATAAATTTTAAAATAATCAGTTTAAAAGAAATTTCATTTAAATTGTATTATTGTCGTTTAATAATAGTTTGTTGTCGAATTTGTTACAATGTTGTTGTTTGAATCGTGATAACTACGGAAGATACTAATCAAGAGCACGATGAATTCATTATAATAGAGCAACGCAATGTATTCTAGCGATATCTAATGCTCATGCAAAATGCAACGAATCCACTGGACAACGCTGAAGTAACCAGGTTTCCGGTGTTCTCTCGGAATTGGAGATTCAACGCAGGATAGCATAATAGTAGTACATTTGATTCGAGCCAAAACAAAACCTGTTTAGAATAATATACATAGATATATTATTTATGTAGACATATGTGTGAAATTTATTCCGATCATCATAAACCTCTAGTTCCTTATCTTTATGACCTCATAAAACTATCTATTAATTACCATAATTTTCATTAACATAAGAATTTGATTTTTGGACCCCACTGTACAACTGTCTATGAGGAACAAAGTTTGGTTAGGATGCTTAGCGAAAATCCAATTAAAGTTAGCAGTAGTAATATATCTATTAATAACACTAGATTTTTTTGTTAAAACATTTTTCTTTTTTTTAAAAAAAAAAACTCATAATCGCCGCATCAGCATCGCCTATTTTCACCACCATTACAATAATGTATAAGTTTATAGTGTTGCTATAAACCATACTTGGATAAGTAGCAAATTTTATTTTGTTTTTTTTTTTTTAGGTTTTTATATTAATCTCCTTATTCTTTTGAAATTTTATTTTTCTTGTATTTGGCGAATTTCGTTTATTGCTTCAGCGGACTTTGGTTCAGAGCAACGTTTATAATATTTAAATTCCAATAGGTCAATGACCGATCCCTCTATAGTTTGTCCTTCTTAAAACTAGCACTTTAGTACTCTGTTGCTGTCGTAATTAAAATCTTGTGATAATTAAATGTATTGCTTACTAATTGCACGTCTTTGTGTTTAAATCGCTTTGTTCGATAAAAAGGCATACTTTCGCGTGTGTCCATAAATTTCGCTTTTTTTTGGGAATGTCTGCCATAGGTTGGAATTGATGTGGACATTAACCGCCGCACCGCCGTATCGCCGGATCGCCGGAGATGGTTACGGCGCGCGTTTGAGTGTGTTAGTGGTGCACGGGCAGTGAGAGTTAGAATGTGTAGCGGCGACCTGTAATACATTGCCACGAATTAGCGTCCGTAAAGAGAATTAATACGCGTTTTAATAATTTCCAACGGGCGACGTCGCGTGTCCGCGCCGAGCGGCCCCATTGTTTACACTGGGACGTAATTTCGGTGCCGCCAACTTATTTAGGTCTCCCGACTAATTTTCTTCATCGTTCGTCAAAACGAGCAGAACGTTCATCTGAATGCATAGTATATTAAATTTTTGTATTCAACCTAAAAGCATTATTTATTAATACCTCAAAATCTAGCAGCACTGTAAAGAATGTGTGAAGTAAAATCGGTGGGGATAAGGATGAACATTTTTAAACAGCCAATTTACCTCCCGACTGTTGGGGCACAGGCCTACCCTCAATGATGAGGGCGATAGGGCCATTGTCACACCACAATGCGAATTGGTGACTTCACACACATCTTAGAATAAGTTCTAATTCATGTGCAGGTTTCCTCGCGTTGTTCTCCTTCACCGTTTGTATTTCGCTGTTGTTACTAAAGTTTACAAATGTACATAACTTAAATATTCAAGTCATCCGTACATGCCGAGATTTAAACCTGCTTTGTTTGAGAGTCAACTCCTTTTATTTCCACGTATTATTTATTATCTTTCAGATTCAGACTCTATCTTTTGAATCTACAATTGGCAACTCTAAGACAATTTGTGAGATTTTATTATAGATCTATAAATGTTGTATTAATTTCGTGTAGAGGAAAAAGAGGCGAAGCTAGCTTTTTTTTTTTTATTGTCTTCGTGTTTAGTATACATACTAAGAGTTTTTAAGACAATATAGATGATAATAAGATGTAACAGTTACGTTTGTTAATATATATGGAGCTAGTTAGGATACAACATTGTGTTACATTGAGTTAGTCGCCTTAAGATTCACCACTTCTATAAGCACACTAATTTTTGGGGGTAGAAATAAACGCTACTTATCTCTCTTCAGAAGCAAACCTCTAGTAATCATCACTTTCTTTAATATGGGATATTGTGTATATGTAGATTTTTTTCGACTTAGATAAATTAATCAATTAACGCTCACCAAAACCAATCCAACTATAATTAATAACAAAATATTTAAGAGTGGAAACACTAAGTGGAAAAAATATTTATTTGCTCTATCTAAACTTAGGTCTTAATAAGTAATATCGTTAAAATTAACCCTATCTTCAACCAGTTAAAATTTACATGAATGTATCTACTAGCTGTTCTGTGGGTTTATAATAAAAAAATCTTTAGTTATATTAAGTGTCTATTATAATTAAATAATTTAAAAACTTTGTAATATTTATCTTAATCATAGCTCATAGAGTACCGGAAACTGCATCAAAATCGGATTATTAATGTTCCGTGTGATGCGATGCGATCGAGAACCTCTGAATATTTAGCAATTCTATGATTGATATAATTATTACTCATTTCGTTAATATGGAGATTTTATTTAGAGGATCATTACGAGATCAATCACATAATAAACACATTATGAAAATTAAAGTATCACGCCAGATCTGTTCAAAAATATTCTAGTTCGATTCAAACTTCTATAAGAGACGGAGTTAAACCAAGAATGTTAAGTTTTTAATCTAGTAACAACTTATCCCATTTGTTTTATATTTGAAACAATAGTAAAATTAATAGCAAAAGTAAATGAAATATTACAAAAGCATCATAAATGCATACACTTACGTTATAATTATAATCACGAGAGCCACACGCACCACAAAGTGTTTTATTTTCTTAATCACAAACTGCGCTGAGTCTAATTTGCTTTAATTACGCCCCCTGGTTCAGATTCGCGAAAACAAAACAAGCAGACTTTAATTGCAGCTCTCATCTCCACTCAGAATGCGACCGTGGTCCAAACGTGGCCTACTTTCGATCTTCAAAATTTAAGGTTACGACGCATATTTGTAATGAGGGTAAATTAAAAATGTCTACTCGTTTCTACTTCGATAATCAATGATATTATCTATCAGAACTTGAAGTTATGAATGTAGACCAATTTTATATAAAAAGTATATATAATAGGGGTATCGTTCTCTATAATTCTCGACTGATTTACAGTAGAGGGTGGAAGCTAGCCGGAGGGTACGGAATAAATCTTCCGCCAACCAAACTCCATAGATGACACAAAGAGGAACAAAAGAGTCTTAATGTATTAATGATAAGAAATATGAGTAATAATAATAAAAACTGATTATTATTTAGATTTAATATATATGTTAAATCAACTACATTTATAAATAAGTTGTTAAAAATTAGTTAATAAAATAATAATAATGATCATCTACTCCTAATAATGATAAAACAAAGTAAACAAACATCTTGTTGGGATCAAGACATAAACTTTTTTAATAATGATAACATTCATTAATATCTATTGAAGAACATTAAGGGATGATATAAGAATTTATTTTTCAACAGTATATTTATCTTCTCAATTCTTAATCTTAAACCATTGGTGGAGGTTGTCATCTAGTTCAGTTTTCCTGTAAATAAATAGTATAGATATTTGCAATCGATCATTATCCGAAGCCGAGTAAAAGCACGGAAGCTGTGGATATCGATTACGTCGCTCAGTCATCGTAAATTATCTAAGCACCATGGACGATATATTAAGATATTATATTTCACAGGGGCAATAAACAAAGTGTCCTCACTCGGCCGTGTTTAGCCAAGCATTAGTAACACGAGAACTACTTGGCAACTACTTTGTGAACAATTTGAAAGGACCCCTGCGGCGCAATTCAAAAACATGATTTATTTAGTTTTCTTGTCTGCGATCGGATTTATGAATAGAAAATTTTGACTTACTCTTCTATTAAGCTCTGTTTTTTTCTTTTATATATCTACCGCGGGCATATTTTCATTACGGGGACATTAATCATCTTAGTTGGTTTACATATTAGATTACAATCAGTCTGTATGCTGGTTCCTATCTCTAATCTTACTTCCATTAAAAATTGGCTTTGCAGGACGTTGTATTTATCACTGGGGACATAGACGAAAGATTTAGTATCCTATGTCTCAAGGTAACTTAAGAAAAAAACTTGCTATTTTGAGATAACTCTTGAGGTAGGTGAGATTATTGCCTATAATACTGTGTTCATTATTCTTCGTTAGTTTTAAGAATCTCGTCTTTTAAAACGTCTCAAATGTTATATAGTTTACAGTTCACTTGATCCTCCTCAGGTTATTTTAAAAATACGGGAACAACCGCTGTCCTTCTTGAAGCGAGGGAGCCTAAGTTTCCACCCTAAACCTTCAACAACTAAAAAATAATGGTATAGCACGCGAACGCGTTGTAGGTCTGATAAAAAACTTCAAACGATAACGGCGTTCGGTGAAATGTTACTGTGATTATAACAAAAACATAATTACTATATAATAAGCAAAAAATTAAGCAGAGAAAAATTACGTCAGCATCCGGTGTTATACGAGTGTGCAATTATTTTTAACAGAACTTTGGCGATTCCGTATTTAGAAATTCCCGTTAAATTACGGTCCGATGCGGAGAATGTGAAGTCGGTGTATTAAATGCGCTGCATCAGTCTTAATTGATATTTCGCATCTCTGATTCCGGATGTCAAAATGTCTAAGAGTAGGTGTGACCCAATTCGTGGACTCGGACCCGTTGGCTCGGGTGCTGTTATTTACGTTCAGCTCGTAAGCTTATTGGCTCTCATCACGCGACGTTACGAACGCTTCGAAGACGTTTTATTTGGAAGTTGCCGTTTCTTTATTTTCGCTCGTTCCTCAGGTGAGTTTGAAAATATATCTAGATTTAAATAGACATCGAAGTATTTCTAAGACCGTGCTTCGTGGGATACTTTACAAGAGACCTATGTCCAGCAGTGGATGTGCGATTGAAATCGGATGATGACGATGGAAGCATTCTAAGCTCTGCAAAGAACTACATTGCATTGGGACATTTAAAATATTTGAACGTAAAATCTGCTTAAAATATAAACACAACTTCATGGTACAGTTAACTGGTCACTTTATGATCCGGAGGTCCGTGGTTCAAATTCGGAGACCACATTTGTTTGAATGTTGGCAGGATACTTGCGAACCTTTGACAAGTTCCGGTTATCAACACATAAGAGCCAGAGTATTCTTTACTTTCTCCCGTCTCATCTGTCAAATACAATGGTTTTTTTTAAACTAATTAGACTTTTATATTTATGGAGAAAGGGATGTTTTATGTGAAGCGTCCCTAATTTATTGCCGTATATTTAACCTGTTAGTGAAGGTATTTTACTTTCGATCGATATCGAACCGTAAGATGTATTTAAGACTCGTTCGCGTCGCGGCTTCGGCTTGCCTTACGTATAATTTATAAATTCTCCAATACCCTGGTAGATGAGTTAACTACGGGTATACCTGTGCCTGGTTATAAAATATACGTATGAGACGAAGTACCTCACAGTTAAAAACTATTAGATGAAATATTTTAATTTGAACCAGAGTAGAAGTAGGTTAACAATAATAGTTTCTAGACCAGGAATAATTGCTAGGAAATTAGGTTATTTTTGAATTTTATTAGAGATTTGATATCAGCATCACAAGGTGATTCATTATCACATTGACCGTTGGCTGAGGATGGACAAGCGTGATTTATGAGTAGATATTGAAGTTGACAATAAAATTAACTTACTGAAGATAGCATTACAAGTTTACAGATAGCATTCTAGATTTTCTATCAAACGCAATAAAATTTGAATATAGTGCACTTATTAAATATAATCATTCATAATATTCTGTTAGTCTTCTTCTTCGTCGGTATCGTCTTGATAGAGTGGTCGTGGTCATCACATCAGGTGTTGGTCGCAAGCTTAACAACACGTCGCCATTCCTCTCCCATGTCTCTCTCTCTCTGCTCGTCTTTGGCTATTCTAGTGGTGGGTAAAAGTAAATCAGGACTTGCTTCAATTAGTAGTGTAGATCTCTTTTGCCAAAGACAGTATTGTGATATTGTAGCTAATGTTTCTTAGTACGACTTGCACTATATAGATCAATGTACATCATACCAAATGGCGCGACATTACTTTGGAAAATCGTGTCACTTCCTACGACGTGAGCTCACCTCGAGAATAAAGCTTTCTTCTTTACGTTCCTGAAATTTTAAAAAACCTCTACTATCTTCTTCTTAAAGTGCCTCTCCAACTAGTGAAGGTTGGCGATCAGCGTGGTACAATCCTTTTTGTCTGTAGGTTCCGCGGAACAATTCTGACGCCTCAGATATGCCAGTCCATTTCCTGATATTCATCAGCTATGACCTTTCGTTTTCCAGAAACTTAATTCATTATAATCAACTGTAGAAAATCATATCGCTGATGAGGGAATACATGACCGAGGTAGGAGTTTTACGTTTCGTAACCGCAAGCATAAGGAAGCAGCTGGATGCGGGCAGCGCAGGATCGATCGATATTTGTGGGAGGCCTATGTCCAGCAGCAGACGTCTGTCGGCTGATAATGATGGTGATGATGAAGCATGAGGTTACGACCAAACAGGATCATAAAAGTTGATTTTGATTTAATATGTACTACTAGAATTTCATTACGACGACATTCTTAAAAGAAAACTAGAATAAAAAAAATTATCCTGTCTAGATTTCCATCTCGTACGCTTATTGCTTTATAAATCATAACCAGCCCCCGTATTGGAATAGGTGCAATAAATCGTATCGGCGCGAATAATTCGACTCGCAACATGTTTATCTCGGACACCATTACTCGGACGGGATATAACATGCAAATGTGTGGTAGATACGTCGCCGGCGGTTGTAAATCTCCGTTCAGATAAGATACACCGCACCGCGCAGCGCACGCCGCCACCAGCTCGGGGACCCGATAAAAACGCGCAAGGAACCACCACGCTGCACTTCTTTTCGCGATATCCACGCAACTGGAATCGTTTTAACTGCATCACAACTGGCATCAGCCAATAAATTTATTCTACACTATTCTTTATATATATTCCTGGTTTATTTTCGTATTGCCGTACATACATATTACACGAAGTAATAAACTATTAAATGTATGGAAACAGGTTTTGTAATCTCCATACATATATAGATAATGTTCATGACGAACTTATTTTAATACGATTTTATATTAGCTTCTGTTATAGTAATAACTTCGTCTCTCAAAAAGTGGTCCGACGATCTGGTGAGAATCGCGAGAACCCACTGGATGTGGAGATTTTTGGTGGAGGACGATGTCTAGCTATGGGCGTCTATCGCATGATGATGATGAACAACTTCGTAATATTCAAAAGTTTTTAACGTAAGTAGAGATCAATTCAACTTATAAATTGTGGTCAGATTTGTACATAGTTTATAAGGGTCGATAACTTAGCCTGTCGTAGAAGGCGAGTGAAAAGGGTCTTCTAGTTTACGGACTTTGAGGATGGGAGTTCTAATTGTTCAATAATTGATCCCATGGGAAAGACGAGCGTTCATCTAATGGCAAGTGATACTCCTGTCCATAATAATCTTGCACTGGTTACGATGATAAACACAGCATCATAATATGCTCGTCGCATTGAGGCATGTTAGATATCGTTACCTCAGTAATTTCACTAATTACAATAATATTCAAATACAAACAGTAATCTTTAAGTAATTCTATATGAAAACAGAAATAGATGCTGCGTTAGCATCTAATTAGATGGTTTCCGGTAACACGGGACCTAACCCCAGCATTGCTTAGCTGCTTATCTTCAGATCGAAACAGTGTTGTTTACACTCTACTGTTTGTCAACAGTAATGGTAACTGTTGTCGAGTTTAACCGTAGGGTATTAGAATAATCTACTATAAAAAAAGTGTATGTTAGCAAAAAAGTTAATACAGATGGTAAGGTTGATGGGATAGCCTTTGGGGAATGTAATGGATGGGCGTAGTTGTTTAGCTGCGAGAGTCCGATAACGAATCCCGGTTCCTCTGGCCCACCCAGACCAGCTCTTCTCAATATGTCCGCTTTCACCTCATATTATTACATCACAGACGTATTCCCTATTTTTAATTTTAGGATAGAGTTTATGGTTATTAGAATAATACGATATCAAAGATGGCAGATACGTCTGATCATATCAATTTGATGCATTTTTCATGAAATATAATCGGAGATAAATAAGAACTCGAAAAATGGAGTTTTCACAGATATTATTATGATAGTTTATTCATCAGAAATCAAAGGAAAGGGATCAGTGCTTAGTTTTATATCTTCCCAAAAAGTTATAGAATCTCTTGACTGTGTACAAAGGTACATAAAAAAGCAATGGATAGAAATTTAGGCACCGATTTAAAATTTTCTCCTTTTCATTATTTAAAGATGCTGCTCAGGAGTTACTTAAATATAATATGAAACAGTTACTTAATTAAGTAAGTTCACTGTTTTATCCACCGTCCACAATATTTTTTACGACGACCAATAGGAGAAGAAGTTATACGAACTGATGATAGGTGGTGAGCTCATGATAATGTAGCGTTGGTTTGGATGATGAATGCTGCACAGCATGGTACTCGTTGGGATATACTTTAAGTTTTATCTAGGTGAAAATCTAAAAAAGACGAGATCAAAAGAATCGCTGGTGCCAATGGACTAGTGACCGTGAAGACCGTGCTTTGTGAAACATATTACAAGAGATGTGTTCAACAGTGGACTTCCATCTGTTGAAGTGATGATGAAGTTTTACCTCAGCAAGTTTATTAGTTATCATACATATTTACCTGCAGAAACAGATGCTGTATGTAGGTAATTACACAGTTAAACGATCTACGGAAACATAGATCTACAATCAGTACAACATTCATAAAATCTCGATCATCGTTCCGTATGATCACGAAAGAACAAAGCAACCGGAATGAACTGCCGACCTCTGGTCCCGTATTAAAGATACGCGGGTCGGAGACCTCGGTAATTAAAATACAATTAAAACCTACAATTACCCGGCCATTGATATATTACGAGATTTTACTACGCGAAACAAAATTTTTTATGTCTCCTAAAACAGTACTGATGATTAAAATCTAAAGATTACAATTGTTTAATCTCATACATCGTCATCGTCAGCAGATAGACGTCCACTGCTAGACATCACAGTTTTCTGCCACGCACAGTAAATATCTGGAACTCGTTGCCATCAGCGGTCTTCCCCGACAACTGCGACATTGGGTTATTCAAGAAAAGAGCATATTCTTACCTGAAGGGTAGGCAACGCACTGGCGTTGCTAGTGACGTAGGCGGCGGTGAATCACTTACCATCAGGTGACCCGTCTTGCTCGTTTGCCTAGTATTTTACATGAAAAAAAAAAAAGACATAGGTCTCCCCTAAAGATCTCCACGTCGATCGATCCCGCGTTGCTCGCATCCAGTGGGTTCCACGATTCTTATCAGATCGTCGGTCCATCTTGACGTCTATTTCCATCATTATCACTTTACATATTTTCTTTTAGCTTCTCTATTTTTTTTTTATTCAACAAACCGACGTGATAAACAGGAAGTTCCTCTGATGGTAAGTAATACACCTTCCCATACCAACGTAACATAGCTTTGAAACATAAGATGTTAATTTTTTTTACACCACAACTCTCTTCATATTATCATTATCATATCCGGAACATAATAATGCTTAGCACACTGTTGTCTGTCGGCTGCAACATGAGCTGCTGTGGTACCTACCTAGACTGTCTCCGGCGACAGAGACCTAGACTTGTTTATTTTCTATAATTAATGTATATTGATTGTTATTATAGTTTTCTGTTTATATGTAGTCTTCGAATGAAATATATCTATATCCAGTGGTCGGAATTTCCCCTGTCCCTTTCATTTGGGATTTATCTGTCCATTACCCAGCCGGAGACGTCAAGCTCGCAGTGACACATCAAAGACATTCAAGTTTAATTGACTGACGTTCAGACATAATTTATCGACGGCCGGAAAGTTAGAAATCAAGCTTCATACTTAATTTATAGTGTATGTATGCTCGCGTGAGCGCGACCGCGACCGCGTACCGGAAGACGTAGTGTTAGTAAACTCTACACCAGGTGATCTTACCATCAAGAGATGGGATGCGGGCAGCGCAGGATCGATTGATGTGGAGATCTTTGGGAGAGGCCTATGACCAGCAGTGGACGTCAGTCGGCTGATAATGATCATGATGATATACTCAACTTTGTATCCCGGTTTTCACTTGGGGTCTATTATTATCATCATATCGTTCTCCTCGCAACCTTGACCATATCGTCAGACCACTTCGTAGGGGGTTTGCCAATACTGCGTCTTTCGGTACGGGGTCGCCATTCGAGGACCTTGGTGTCCCATCAGTTGTCAGGCCTTCGAGCTGTGTCCTGCCCATTGCCACTTTAGGTTAGCAATCTTTTGGACTGTGACAGTCTTGTTTACGTATTTAATTTATGCTTTAATCTGGTCCCATATTCAACAACGACATGACCAGGTTGAAAGGAATACACAACAATTATACTAGTTAAGATGTTTATACAACATTATATCATGTTCAATCTTGGATATACTCAAGTTTCTATACCACAACAGCTTTATTACTGATAGTAGGGCTATGTTGCCGCCACTGCTGAACTAAGCAGTGTGCAAATATTACTCTGTTCCGGTTAAAAGGCGATATAGCTGGTGAAATTACTGGGTTAACGAGATTTAATATCTTATCCTTCATAGAAGCATCCTTCATGTACATCTTGTTAAGTAGCCCCACGTTTTTATGAGTGTGTTTTAAAAGGAATCATTAGTTGTCCTTCAAACCGGAACACGGTTATCTTACAATATTAATATATTAAAAGGTACAGTAATGCGATAAGTAATCATAAAAAAAAACAAATTTAGTCTTGTGCTGGCGACTGTACTTGTAAAAATGATATAGAACGAGTTCCCGTCGAGCACCCGCCATATCCGATCGGCCCGAGGTACTGATATCCGACGTCACCTGTAATTGACTCATACCACCTGCTCCGGACGTGTCATCGTGGATACCTTGAGAGAACTCAATGCCCCAGCACTTGGAGGGCGATGCATGATTAAACAGTGGAACGATTCTGTTGCATCGACGAGCCGGTATTCGGAGCCGGTGCATTCACGTCGATTCCATGTGGAATTAATTCGTCCTTATTAAAGTAGAGAAATTAAGCTAACACAATACAGCTTTACTTAGCTTACTTTTTACGAATACGAGTATATATTAGTTATAGTATAGCGCACAAATGTTAGTTAAGTTATAATGTTATGTAACTATGTATATCTTCGCTAATCACGTGATAACAAGTGAATGTATCGATATGGAAACATAACCAATAACGTGGACTTATTTGTATATAGTTATAAGCTTATTAGCAAAGATCATTTTATTTCTATTTGACTTTTATAAACATTTTCTTTTAGTATTATCGTGGTTGCTATAGTAACGGCTGCTATAGAAAGTCATTTACCGCTGTGGTTGCACTCACGGAACATTTCGGACGATTTTCAAGTGTAATTTCAGATTACGGCCAGCACAGCGGGCGGGGAACAGCTGGTATATACTCGTATATAGATGTCCAGAGATCCGTTGAAACATCACGTGATCTCCGAAACTGTTAGACGATAACACTCAAGATTTGGTAGAGAAATTGCTTCTGCCGTTTAGAGGTCAGCTGAGAATGGATTTTACAAAATTCCTGCTCCAAAGACGGTTGCTTGACAGGGGATGTTATTGTGAGCAAAGCGGGTGGAGAACAGCTAGTTAACTACAATTTGAAATTGCAGTTTTATAACAAGATGTAGTCTAGTATGTAGTTAACTGTAATATCAAGTTCATTTACGTCTAGTATAAAATAAATGTCAACTTTATTCTATCTAATGAATATTCATCTACACTATATATGAGACGTATCTATACCGGCATTATTACTTTTTAATAATCGTTATATATCTAATAATATTAAATAATAGTTTTAAAACAATAAAAAATAAGGTATTTTTTACATATTGAAAACGTTTTTTGTTATTAAAGAACACTTCGTTTAGTAAAAACAAAGTAAATATTTTGTTTTGTTACTCGAAGCAATGAAACAATTGGGAAGTTCATCTGATATATCTAGATATATCTTCACGTCATTGTAGCTAATGTAGTTAACATGGTGTACACTCCATCACACTGTCAATTGGAAACATGAGAATTTAAGTATAAAAACAGTAGTAAATTCATTAGCTATTACCACCTTTCAAACGCTAAAATATCGATTGGAAACTACTATTTGAGGACTAGATTACGGGATTAGACTGTTCGTTGTAAGACACCTTTCGTCATTATTAAACCAGAAATTAAAGACCACTAAAGTCAAACATGATACTTTGGGTAGCTAAGATATCATAGACAAATAGATGTTAAACTAGTAAGCTCTTTTTTTAGCGTAACGGTTAAAAAAAGATAACAAAAGCGTCTAGTAATAACTGTAAACGTATTACAAGATAAAAGCGATTGTGCGACCGTGTGAACAACTAACGTATATATATATATATATTTTTTTCATATACTTAATACGGGTCATTTTAAGTGTCATCGAACTATTTTACACTTTTTTTATTTGAATTTCCTCATTAAGTAAATTCACTTCTTTGTTATTGTATTAACAATACCTTACCGAGTCATTGTACTCTAAATTAAAAGTACACATATTATTTCTTCTGCTAACCAATCGCCGTTATACATAACTTATAACTGTTAATTTACTACTTGTTATAATTATACTAATCTATATAATATAAAAATATTAACAATAATTTACAGCTAATATGTAGTTCATATTTTTTTTTATATTATTTCTATTTGTAATAAATATGGTCAAACGATTAAAATTTCAAGGTAATTTAAATACTGGATATAGAATTTATAACATTACAAGTAATCTATTACAACTATAATTAGTTATGTGTATTTGTAAGTAAAGCGGAAACTGGCAACACTTAAGCAAGGTGGCATCACTGCTTTACTATAGTGTTCCTTTGCGAAATTTCCGGTCGCCAGTCAGTCGTTCGCTGACTGTTGAAGAGAACGGGGCTCGTACAGTGAGTAATAAATAATATTATTTGGCTGTTAAATAACTGATTAGAGTGTTAACGTTATAATTTTTTTTTTTTATAACTAAAACCATTGTATATGTACAAAATAATAGTGATATTGAAAATATTTTAAAATAACATGTTTTTAAAAGAGTGCCTTTGAGTTTCTTGCAATGTTGTTCTCAGGTGAGTCTACTTCATCAAACGGTAAACAAATAAATGTAAAAATTCATATTAAAATATAGATTTTTTTTTTTTAAAAAAATTCTCTAATCTTAAGGAAAAGCAAAAAGCAAAAGCAAAGACGCAAAAAAATTCTATATGTTCCGGTATTTAGTGCTCCTCCGAAAATATTAGAAATATTTTTTCTTACATGATACTGACTTATGTATCGAAATAATATTGCTAAGATTGTTTCCAATAATAGAGACATAGTAATTAAAACAGATCTATGTGAATTATATAAAAGTTGGCACTGTTATAAATCTTTCGACGACTACCCGCACATTATTTCATTCTCAAACTTTTATGACTTAAGATTATCTGGGACCTAATATTCAGCTCACGTCCAATGATACATTACCAACACACGCGATCTCCGTGGATATTACTCTTCGTGATATTACAACATATATATACTTTTCTATATGTATACGTAGATTTTATAACACTGTAAAAAATTTACAAATTTCGCAGTGATTTTGTTATATTCTGCATAGTGTTTAATATGAGTACATCTAATATTAATATTTAACATACATATAGTATATAGAAGTATGAAGAAAGGAGTTGTAATAACTGATAATAAAATTAATAGTTCCTGTTATATGTATCTCCATTTTCGAATTAATTTGTACCCAATACTCAATTCCTTGAGAGGGCTAATAGCAAAAGTATGCTGATGACAACCGTCATGCAAGGATAGGTAGCATTTTTCGGACACGTTCAAGAAGGATCCATTTATGCGTTCCCAAGGTTGATCCTGGAGAGCAAGATTCCTGGAAAACTTGCACCTGGTAGACAGCGCAAGAAATGGTTTGACGACATAAAGGAATGGACCTAGTTTAAATGTCATTAGTTAAAAATAATATCTAAGAATAACTTCAGTATGAAAAGATCAGCTAAAGAATGAATGAAATCACGACCAGAAGTAATATGCAATGATTGTGTTCCGGTTTGAATTTAGCTGCTGCTAGCGAAGTTATGACCTTTTTCTGCTTGCTGGTAATTAAATTGAACAGTTTAACAACTGATTACTAGGATAAGGCCCGATCTTTACTTGTTAAGTAGTCCTGTCTAAAAAAGTTAAAAAGCTACACGTTAAGTTTTTAAATCAATATGGCTGAACTGTTTTCGAAAACAAAATATTACTATATTCAGGTCACGCGCAATTGGAGCGCAAGGTTTATAAACAGTTGAGAAATTTACTTTCGCCTTTTTATGTTCAAGTACGGAGAATCATACCTTGCGGTCCGACCATCTGATAAATAAAGAAACAAAAAAAAAATTGAAATCGCCGCAACGCAAAGTGCAAACCGCAAGAGTACGGAGTGCACTTACCAAAAAATCACTTACGCGAATCGCTTTCAGTGTGTAATCACGGAGATCACTGCGGTGATGATCGGTGTTACTGAAATCCAATACATCGGCCTAATTGCCTGAATGTTCAAAGTACCTGGTCTGTAACTAAGGTCACCTGTGTTCGACGACTCATCGCGACAGTCGCTGCCAACATCTAAGAGGACCGCCGCTATCTACATCACATACATACTGCCGGATAGGATGTGCAAGGAACATAAATTCAGTTTTCGTTTCCGGGGTCGGATTTCTCAATTCGACCCTTTTTAACTGTAATGGATTCCGCATAACATCTCACGGGATTTAAGAAAACTTCACCTGCTCGTGGTGCTCCCTGCTAATCAACAAACGAGACTTTGGCTTCTACCAACCAGCATTGGGCCAGGCGTGGTAAATGTCCCAAATCCCCCAATTGAACCCCTATTAACGGCGGCTACTAGTTGCCTGGCGGTACCGGAGGCTATGCTGAATGTGGACCGAACGATGTTGAGATCTTTGGAGGAGGCCTATGTCCAGCAGTGGACGTCTATCGGCCGATGATCAACTCTATTATTACTCGAAAAAAACGATCACCTGATAATAAGTAACACGCCTGCCCTTAACAATATCCCCTAGTCAGGTTAGATACCGCCTTGAAACATAAGAGGTAGTATAGATATCCCAATTATATCACTAACTACGACGTCCTTCAAACCGCAACTCAATCATATTTGCAAACATGTCCGGCAGCAGAAAAAGGACAACGAGGATATCAAGATGGTCTTCGGTTTGTTGATAACATAAAGATTTTTAAGTTTTTTTTTGTCCACCCCACTATATCCAAAGCAGGACTTCATGAAGACATATTATTCAAACTATTCTGGATGCTGTAATCATTTTATTATGATCAAAATATTTAACCACTATTATTTCATCAATATTAGTTTTCTGTAGCTTTCACAATAATTTAAAAAAAAAAATTTTTTTTTTTTTAGAATATTGCTTTCCGGTGAAGGCAGTTTATCCATAACGGAGTATATACCATAAAAAACCAGTTTTCCTTATTTTTGGAAAAAACAATAAATTTATTACATATACGATATTTCTAATAGAAGTACAAAAGGTTTAAATGACAAATTATTAAACTCCGTTTTGAAGGGTAACCGGGAGGTTTTATAAAACTGTGGCTTTTAGGGGGTGGTTTGAACTAATTAAATTTATAAAGTCAAGTAAGAAAGCCTACATTTGCTAATGTTCAGTCTTTAATTATTCAATTTCTTTTAAACTTAGTCCCAGTTGGTGCTATGAAATAAGTTATGAATTAAAGTGAAAAGAAATAAAATTTTGTACTTGATCTGAATATATTTGGTCTTGTGAACACTGTGGCTGATGAGGCATTACTTACTCCCTGTACAGTGGTAGATTCAGAATTTGATGCTGGTGGATGTAGCGTCATCTAATTTAATATTGCCTTATTTTTCATCATGATCGTTAGCCGATTGACGTCTACTGATGGACATAGACCTCCGGCAAAGATCTCCACATCGATCGGCTCCGCGTTGCCTGAATCCAGTAAGTTCCCGCGATTCCCACCAGATCGTCGGTCCACTTTGTGTGAGGCCTTCCAACACGTCTACCGGTACCCGTGCTCCACTCGAGGAACTTACTGCCCCATCCGCCGTCGTCATACATATATATGTGGAAGAAATGATCATATTTTGTATTTTTTAATTTGTTTTGTATAACAACCTAATAACGTTATTGTAAAATGGTGACACTGTGACAGTGAGAGATCAGGACTTGATAGTTGATGGATTGGAAGAAAGTTTAAATATATATATATATATATATATGATCTAGTCGGCGCGGAGAGGAATTACTTTGAACTTGATTCAAATATCAACTTAAGAAACAAAATGAGATATTTGTGTATTAGTCTAATTATGATCTCGTATAATCTAATTAACAGTCTAATCTAGATCTAGTTTAACATTTATATTATTATCTTTAATATTGCGTACACTAGGCTCAAGAGATAGATGATTATTGATTTATAAATATCAATGGTTCAGTACAAGATATTTTGCACGGCTGTGTGTTCTGTGATCAGTAACTACTGTGAAATTATATTCGGCTGCAGGCTGCTGCAGCTACTTCATAAATATTAACGTATGTATGTAGGTATTATTTTACAGCTGCAGATTTCCGCGTGAGTTTACCCCATAATACATAAATTTTCCGCAAATTCCAGTGAACCCTTGACGACGCGTCGCACGGGCTGTTAGTGTCGCGTACTGTTACTCCGGCTGCGCACGCGCTGCATTGCGGTCACAACACTAAGCATAACTGTTTAAACGGACGAAAATATGCAATAGTAATTATTACATAATTTATGTATAACTACATATTTTAATTTAGACGATGTTTATTATAATAATGTTAACAGATGTCTAGATAAGTAGTCATATGGAGGAGTAGTATAGGAAGTTGTAACTTTTGTCGGAACGTGGCGGTTCATGGTTGATGCCTATGTCTAACAGTGGACTGCCGAAGGATGGTGATGATGATGATGATTGTGTGTTATTGTTCCAGGGTGCGTGCTGTAGGCGCTGCCAGTGCGGTGATGCGCCGCGAGCGCCCGGGGTCGACACATGCATGCCGTCCGCGCGACAGGTAAGTCCAACATCATTTTCTTACATGGCCTTCTGCATTTTCGAAGGTCGCTCCCAAAGATTATCAGTAACTGTTTGATGGAGGCCTATTTCGTAGGTAGTTTATTGACTGGTAATGATGAGAGGTTGCTAGAGATATAGAGGGATCTAGATAGGATGGTTCCTCTGACACGCTTTGCATAAAGCACTGGTATATTCTTAAGAAGATACTGGAGTTGCTGGAAACGTGCTGAGTAGGATGTTCCTCCCAATATAGAAAAAAAACACTAAAATTGCTTTTTTATAACTACCCGCAAAATATACGTATACGAGAGCAACCGTCATTTGCATAGATCTCATTGAAAGAAAAACGATAGCAACTTTTTTTTTGCTTTTCATCTTATTTTAAAAGCTTTATACAATTACAGTATTAAAATAATTGTTTTTTTGTAAATAACTATACCACACAAATCAACAGTTACTTCTAAGATAAAAAAATATAACAATACGTATATGAATATTAATAAGCATGTGGGTTAATATTTGACTGCGATGCGGCACTTTGAACCTTTTTTCTCATCATCATGAACTATCTTTAAACTGAATTTTACGTCTCATTTTTCGGTTTTCAGCTACTCTACAATTGATGGTATTTAAGATCAACCCTCTCTATTATACAAAACATACATACAAAGATTTGTTTGGATTCCATAAATGTTTGATCTAGTATATACTTAACCAATTTATGGACTAGAGCTACCTATTGACGTATTAAAACTTATTTTTTATATTATTACAAATATTAGAATATAAATGTAAGTACCCTCCTCATTCTATAAAACAAATATTTGTTCTTTTTTTTATTATTTTCATTATAATTATCGTTATCAACGTCGCGCATATAGTTAAACAGTATTGCGGGCTTTATAGCGCGCTAACTGCAGAGATTACTGCGCTAACGGGATGTGCCATCTTGTGCAGCATCATGACGAGCGTAAAGTGCAGCCAAATCCTGGTATCAAATCACTGCGTCACTGTAAGTAGCCTCGTTTACTTTTGAGATATTTCCTACTGCAGTTATCAAAAGACAGTTAAACTGTTAACTTTAATGTTAGCTACCTTTTTATAACACGGACGGTCAAGGTTGGTGATTAAGGAGTTTGGATGGTGGTACAGTTCATCGATACTGCATGTTCTATCACCCTCATATTGTATATCTGCTACCAACGGCTTTGCTGTGTTCAGTGTCAACATATGAGAGCAAGGTCGTTCCAAGGTTCAATCCAAAGTCACCCAATTTGTTGAAATACGTTAAAACGTTAATGTTAGTGTTTTGATGAGGAACGTTTCTATGTGAAGTGTTTAAGAGTACAATTAACGGTTTATTATTAACATCAGCGGATAGATGTCCACTGCTGGACATGGCCCCCCTAAACATTCCCAAATCGATCGGGTAGGAATCCGTGTGGGGGCATTTGGGCAGTTTCCCACCACGCTTGCCCAATACGGGTGTGAGCCAAAGCCTCGTTTGTTGACTATCAGGGTGCACCACGAGCAGGTGAGGTTGTCTTAGCTCTTGTCAGTTATTATGCAGGAACCCTTACATCCCAATTAACCTTTATGATGCACATATTTGTATAAAAAGAAACGGGAATATCAGTGTTTAGGGGCTGTCGAAATTTCAAAGCAATCGATAGAATTTATTCGTAGAATTGCCATCCATCATAACTTTTTTATTGATGTAAATTGGATGAACGTCATGGACCGTATTTTTCCGATTAGGGTATGATTAAAAAGACGAAGAATTAATGTTTTTTTTTTCTTGTAAATGATGGGTGCTTCACAAAAGAATGGGAAACCTATGCCAATACGCATTGCATTATCATTATATATATATATATATATATACATATACGTTATAAACATTACTATATATCACCATTAAATAACTATATATCTTATTAACTTTCTAAAATATTTAAACATATTTTTAAAGCTACTTAAGACATGCAGTTAAAATATATAGGGGTGTAAGGCAACCCGCATAACCACTTGCAGGACCCAGGCCAATCTCATCTGTTCATGGTGCAAACTGCCGATCTACAAACGAGGCTCCGGCTTCCACAAACCCGCATCGGGTCAGCGTGGTGGGAAATGTCCTTAATCCCACCCTATGACTACCTAAAAACTACGGCTTCTAACACCTGACGATACTGACTGCGTAGGACTGATCGATGTGGAGATCTTTAGGGGAAGCCTATGTCCAGCTGTAGACGTCTATCGCCTGATGATATATAAATATATAATGATATATATTCAAACTACATGTTTAATACCTTTGAAAAAATATTAAATATAGTAAGTTAATAAGACAAAGTTATTTCGTGATAATGTATAGTAATGTTTTTAATATGAAATATCTTTAATGGAGATTTTTTTTACAGTGGTTTAAGTAACAAAAAAATATGAATTAATTATTTATTAATAATCATATAAAATTTAAGGGTTGCGTTGCTGTATACGTAATAAATGAGGACTTCGATATAAATTTACGCCGTTTGTTATAATCGCGTGACTTGTCGTCTAATTCATCGTTTAAAGTAGTAACACGGTATAAACAAGCTGTTTTTTTTTCAACTGTTTTGTACAATACAGGTCACAGTTTGATAAATATATGAAAAGCATACGACCCTTCGTAACGAATGTTTACGGCTTCAGCAGAGGTCACAGGTAAGTTCATGTAATGAAACATTTAAAACGCGCTCGTAATGTTTAAGTTACGATCAATAAAACTAAATTTCATCGCGTTTATATAATTATTTATTATCACGTCGTTTCGAGTGCTTTATACTCGGTCACGGGAGGACTGATGTGATAGATGTCCTCGCGTCAGAATTGCCACGTATTACCCGCAGTAACTATTTGCTCGTCCGATTTGAGATCTGATCTGAGAATGATCTCATGTCTTGAAGTCTGTTTTTTTTATTCAATCCAGCGACGGGACGAGTGGGACGTTCATCTGATGGGAAGTGATAAGCCTGTCAATAAAAACGCGGCGCTGGTAAGGATGATATACAGCACCACTTTGTGCTCGTCGCTTGAAACATATGATATTGAATCTCGTTACCTCAGTAATTTCACTAATTGCAACCCCTTTCAAACCGGAACACTGATGCTTGCATACTACTGTTTGGCGGCAGAAGCAAGAGCTGCGGTGTTATCTATCTAGACGGTTTCTGTAAAGAGACCTAGGTAAGGTCCACAGACTATTTGAACAGTGGTTTTTTGTTTGAATATTTAGCTATAGACAGGTCTACGTCAGACGACCTTCGAAAGGTATTAGGGTACACATATATAGACATAGTATTGGTCAGCGCAATGTATCTGACCTGTGTACTTGCATCGAACGGAAATGCATATTTCATAAGCTTCATTTTGTGATGAAATTACATTCAATCCGGTGTGATGACCTCATCATTATATGGACCGTTTATAATTTCCATATACACTTTATGATGCAGTAACGCGAACGCTCATCTTCCACCTGTCGGGCTGTTCATCTGGTGATAAGTGACGACGCTCGACCCATAGATGTTCTCTGAACGTAGGTCTCTAAATTCGGAAATTACTATCGTAATCGCCACAGCTGGTAAGCGCAGAATGTTGATCTAATAACAAAGGTTATATCACATGTACTACGATTAGGTTAGGTTTAGTGATGAGCAAAGCTAGAACTAGATCAAGTATTGGGCGATCCTGATATTCGTCTTGTCTCTTCGATCTTAGTCTTGGCCTAAATACTTCCACTCTTGGCCTTGCATATTAAGTCTATAATATAATAAATATTTTGTTTCCCGAATAAAAACACTTATTCAAGTTATGATAAATATTTTAAATCATCCCTTCAACGGAAGTTTTTTTTTTTCTTTAAGTCTTACACATTTGGTCTTGGTGTTGATGTCTCTTTACTGATCATTAGTTGGACTGATCTGATCTTTAACATTAAGAGGACGAGACTTTATAACGGCTCTTTTAATTTCAAAACGCAGACAATTAACTTAATTTTACTCGATGTTTAACGACAATGAAATTGTAAAGTATGTAAATAAGCCTTTTTACGGGTTTGAGGGTTTCCTTTATTCGCCACTCACCTGAAAAATAGTGAACGTATCGATATAGGAACAAGACCATACGACGCGGAATGATTTGTAGATGGTTGTAGGATATTTGTTTTTTGCATTTCATAGATCCTTCATCATTTTATTTCTATTTAATTTTTGTAAATATTGATGCGGTTGCTATAGTAACAGTTGCTATAGAAACTCATATACGGTTGCGGTTACTCTCAAGGAATATTTGAGTAATTTTATATTAAGGTAGTTATATATATATAAGAGATTTCCACCTATGTAGAGACTGATCACGATTTCTCTGCAACCATGAGGCCTGGAGACTTGAAATCTGGTAGGAATATTCCTTTTGCCTTGAGTATAGGTCAGATAAGAATAAGAACTTAAAAAGGGGTTGGGGGTGTTACGGCCAACAAAGCGTGCGGGGAACAGCCAGTATATAAAATATAATCTATCAAGCAATAAAACATTTTACTATATAATAAAAAAAAGACGCCATAGCTATAATATAACATTTACACGCAAACGCTTTTAACATACAAACATGTAAAATTAATATTTATTTAGTTAAGTTAACGATGCGGTCACCCGCGATTACTTTAAGTGCTCGTGTTGGTTTTTTCTTATCGTCTGACTCTTTCACATCAATTTATCATGATGTTAAATGACAATTAACTTGAAGGTGTAACCATCAGGCTTGGAATAATCTAGCTCCTATATAATTTCAGGTTTGATGAAGATTGGACTTACTGGTGGTAGGTCTCTGTTCGTTGAGACTGTTGGTGTAGGTATCACTGTAGCTTTTATTCCCCGCCAAAAACGGTAGAGTGTAATTGATATTGTGTTCCGGTTTGGACGTGTCTGTAACTAGTGTAATTACTGGGGTAACGAGACTCCATATCTTAAGTCTCAAGGCGAGGAACACAACGTGGTACTGTGTGTAACATCTTCAGTAGCGCTACTTTGTTACAGGCTTTTGTATAACTTAACATAGCTTCGTTGAATAATGGTAAAAAAAAGATGTGAACCCTCGTTACCTCAGTAATTACACTAGATATAGCCCCATTCAAAGAGGTATATGGCGTTGCGGTGGTACCTACCCAGGAGGTCTCCGGCAAGAGAGACCTACCACCAATAAAGGTAAAAGGTTAGTTTCGTAGGCAGTTAATTTTTTTTTTAATTGAAGAGTTTGTCCTCATTGGTGCTTGTGTATGGTTACTAGGCTTTAAAAGTGCATTGGCTTCTGTATCGTTTAATAAATCTTATTGGAGTGAAGAAATCTGATGAGAGCTCAGTAGCAGTTTAAACTTCGGATAAACTTCGATTTTATTGCTTTGAAATTGCAAGTGGTTTCTAAAACCAGCTATAAATAGTTTATCTGATAATTAGCTTACCATTAAAATTACTGTTGAACAGTCCAACTATACTGTATAGGGGGCATTTACCACCGCTGCTATCCGTAATGGTGGGTTTAATAGCAATTTATATGAGCTTTCTGATACTGTCTACTCATTAATCGACGGTAAATCAGTAGTAAGTTGCCCAGCCTTTTGGTTTAGGGGGACCATTACATTTAAACTTAAATGATACAATGGAAACGGATATGTATAATTTATGTTTATTTATTTATAATTTTATTAGCAAGAACAAAATAAATAACAAAAAGGATATAGGCTTTAAAATTTTAGGAAGTTACAAAGGTAAACTCAATACAAAATGATGACATTAGCTGAATAAAGGGAGCTTTTGATTTGTGCTTTTTACATTAAATTTAATACAGTAAATTGACCTTCGCGGGACTTTATTAATAAAGTTTCTTATGTTATTTCTATCCCACCAACCCGTATTGAACTGCCGTGGTGGGAAATGGCCCAAAAACCTCTATAACCTCCCTACAAACGACGGCTACAAATGCTCGGCGGTACCGGAGGTTATACTGACTATCGATGTCAAGATCTTTGGGAACGGCCTATGTCCAGCAGTGGGCATCTATCGGCTGATGATATTGTTATTTCTAGACCCAAATTTAGAAAAAAAACTAATCTATTTAGATCTAATTTATATAAAACAAATACTTGTCTAACAAATTAAATGGAATTTTTAAGCAATATCATGCAATGTCTATATTACTTAATATACGATATGATTCGTTTCAAGCTATCAAGAATAAAAAAATAATTAACTAATTCACTAATTAATACCTATATTACTGCCTCTTGTGTTGTGGTATATGTAAATTTATTATGCATTAATTTTTTTTTACAGTAACAGATTTCACTGTGTTGTTAACAAGTTGAGTTAACTATTATCACACACAGTAGAACTGTTTCATTATAATTTTATTGTTATTATATTTAATGTATATATCGCGATGGCTTCCTGTCATATAAATAAATAAAATAATATATAATAAACAATGAAATAATACACGCATATATATATATTTATATATATATATACGTGATAAGGTGGTGGTTGTAGATAACGATATAATAATGTTATATAAAGTAAAACTGAAAACGCTTGTAAAAGTTTCAAATCAATGTTAATAATGTTAGATATTTTAATAGATAATTATTAACTAAGACGACTCTTACCTCAATTACACTTAATATTAAGTGATACAGACGTCGGTTGTGAAACATTATCGACTAGAATATACTGCTTCTCATATATTGATAGCTGGAAGACAGTAATGCTGTATTGACGGTAGGTTTACAACCTGAGGGTGGTAATAAATCATCCGGCTTCACCATCACCATCCCCTATAAAATAAAATTAAATATGTTAAAGAACCATACTAATAAAGATTTTAACTGTAAATGTTACTCCAGATAAATCTTTAGTACTTTGATAATAAAGCCGACTAATATCTGTTACAAACGACTCGTATATTCAAGTTGAGTACTTAGAGTTTACACTTGACTCGTATAACTTTGTTAATAGGACTAAGTTATGTTACATACGTGCCTAAGTAATGTCACTAAAATCACAATGTCTTAATGTATGATGATAATGTGGATGAAGTAAAGTAGGTTACGTATTATTATCCCACCAAAAATAAACCTGGTGACACTGAACCATTCGTTGCGACTATCCATGGGCATCAGCGATCACTTTCCACCACGTGATCTGTTCGATCCTTGGTTCACCCTTCCTATGAAAAAAAACATTTCCTCTTTTATCCGATCGATGTATGTAACCCTCGGTCTGCCCTTTTAATCATTCAGTCCATGATGCTGTTTGAAAAGACATCGAACCGCTTTAGATCTGCTATCATCATCATCATTAACAGCTTGTGACATTCCTCTGCTGGCCATAGACCTCATCCAAAGAACGTCATTGTGCCAGTTGTGCTATAATCATTATTTATTCCTTTACGGTATTATCATTATTAGCCTAGAGACGCCCACTGTTGGACTTAGGTTTTTACAAAATATCTCCAGATCGATTGGTTTTAAGCTTCTTCAAGCGAAGTTATTGGGAAAATAATCACAGCTTTGTCAATAGCAATGGTGTAGTAATCTCACTGAGTAATGTAGATGTAGAGGATGAGACGAGCATCACGTTCATCTGATGGTAAGTAATACGCCCGCCCAAAACAACGTGGTGCTAGTTAACATGGTATACACTGCACCACATTGCGCTCGTGGCGTTAGACGTAAAATGTCGAGTCTAGTTGTCCCAGTAATTACACTAGCTACAGCGCCTTTCAAACTGGAACACAGTAATCTTTGCACACTACCACCAGTGAGAGACCTACTACCATCTATCTTGAGTTATGTAAACATCCTATCGCTTCATTGATTTGTGTAAGTGGCTCGCTGTTAGTGAGTACTAAGTTAAGTTAGTGCAGAAATTAGTAAAAAATATATCTGGCCTTAAAGCTATTCACTAATAGGTAACTTAGCTATTAAAGTCAGAAATAACAGACATAAACCATGGTTTATAATGGAGGAAAAAAAATCTTTAATCCAGCTATCCTCAGGGTATGTTCCAGCACTTCCTGCTGGCGTCAGTATTGTGTGCTCCCTTACGTTTATTCTCATGTGCTGTTTACTGTGTTGCTTTGCTTCTTTTGGAGATGTAAATTATTTTATATGTATAAAAAAAGAAGAGGTTTTGGACTAATAAAACATTTCTTTCGAATACATTTGTATGAGTAAGTTTAAGTAGCTAGGTCTCGTACAACATAAAATTATTTAAGCTGAAGTATCTCAAAGCGGGCGCTGGAGTTCACGTGTAAAGTTTTGCATTTTATTGCGCAATATAACAGATATACGGCGGAAGCGTGGCGTTGGCGTGTTGAACGGAAATTGTTTTGGCTTCATCTCGCTGTGAGCGTCCACGTATATATCTAGACTGCACTTGAAAGCTCTGAACTTATCTGGAGTAAAAAATAAACATATTAATTTCAATTCGGCATAGTTGCGTACCTTTTAAATGAGTGGAGAGATCATTTACTGGTGGCAGGTAGATGTTGCCGGAGATCGTCTAGGTAGTGATCGCAGCGTATATTTCTGCGACAATTAATAGTATGCAAACATTACTGTGTTCCGGTTTCAAGGTCGCTATAGCTAGCGAAATTATTGGGGTAACAAGACTCGACATCTTACGTCTCAAGGTGACGAGCACAATGTTATGCTGTCTATAACATCTTCACTTGCGCCAAATCGTTATGGGCAGGCGTATCACTTACGATCAGGTAAACATCCCGATCGTCTCGTTGCTTGATTAAATAAAAAAAAAGATAGGTTTAGACAGGCCTATGCAGTGTCTGTATGCCTAGATGTAGCGCACGCCTATAGACTAAGAGATTGCTAGACTTTTTATTCATTTTTATATAGAGGTGTTAACATTAGCTCTCAATTTTACATGATGGTAAGTTCTAATTGCTATACATGATCAAGATTGAATCAGAATCAGTGATCAAGATCAACCTCGAAACACGTCTTCAGGTTCTCATATTTTATGAGAACATTATTTCATCAAAAAAAAAAAATATGAGAGTAATGAGACTTGACGTAAGTTTAAAGGTGACGAGCGGAATGTGGGGCTGTGTTAACTAACGACACGTTGGTCCGGGCAGTCGTATTACTTACCATCAGGTGGACCTCCCATGTATCATATCTACACCGTTTATCCTCCGAAATCAAACGAAGGTCCTCTGTAGTTAAAGGTGACTTGTAAAATTCATGGTGTTGTAGTTAGTAGAAATCATGAGCATGTGATTTTGTACATGCATTTCTGTGACGTACTTTACTGGTACGTAGTAGTAGTAGCGTGCAAACATTACTGTCTTTAGTTCAAAGGGCGCTGTAGCTCGTGAATTTACTGGGGTAACGAGACTACATCTAAAGTATCAAGGCGACGAGCACAATATGTCGCAGTTTATACCATCCTAACTAGCGCTACGTTGTTGTGATCAGGCGAATCACTTACCATCAGGTAAACGGCTTCGATGTAAAAAAGATAGATTAATGGAAACCAATGGAGGATACAGAAAGTTTTTTTCTTAAAACGCCATTTTGTCAGTCTTTATCATGATTATAGTTGAGGGATTTTCGCGTAATTATATGCCATTTGATCTGACGTTAGTAATTGGCGGTTGACTGAGGAAGCATGAGGAGTTACGGGAAGCGTTCGGAGCCGTTAATATTTAAATGAGTTCACTACTGAATAGGAGCTGATCAGCATAAGTGTGACGTCATGACGCCTCCATCGAACCTTGAACTCGGACAGATTGTTCTTGATACTTCACAAAACTGATCACTAGATGAATGGACTACGAGACGAATGATTTCATTTAGTGATAGATTTTACTGTTGAAAAAAAAATCATAATTAAAATGTATTGAGAAATTTAATAATGAAAGAGTGTTATTAATTAATAACTTAGTTAATGTTATAAATGATCAAGAATATTTAAGTAGAAATTTGAAATTGTATTAAATATCCGTTTCGCAGTAAGACAAAAATCCTATCTAATAATCAGTTAGACTAAATAGTTTGAAGATCTATTTAGTCTAACTATACTAGCTATTTACTATGATAAAGTTTGGTTGATGCTGTAGTTACACATACTACTGAGATAAGGGAGTGTTAACATATCAAGTGTCAAAGCATTAACCACCTTATCTGCAATGTATACATCCTAATTAAACGCATCGCTTACTATTAGACGAATAATATCCTCCTTCAACGATTACTTGTATAAATAAATCACCATTTTTCTTTCTTTCTTTTTTCTTTCTTTCTTTCTTTCTTTCTTTCTTTCTTTTTATCAAACGACGTGACGGGCGGAACGTTCACCTGGTGGTAAGTGATACGATCTACACCAACGTGACGCTAGTTAAAGTGATATACACTGCTTTGTATTGTGCTCGTCGCTTTGAGACATAAGATTTTAATTCTCGTTATCCTAGTAAATTCACTAGATACAACCCCATTCAAACTGGAACACAGTCATGTCTGCACACTACTGTTAGCTTTTACTGCTAGATGGTCTCCGAGTACCTTCCATCTATTTATTGATGTTTGTCGAATTCAAAAGGTCTTGTTAATGGTCTACGACCTAAGATATATGTTTGAAGACATCCTTAAGTTATTTCTGTTCATCATCTCACATCCTGCTTAGAGCCCGTTGGATGCTTTAAGTAAATTGCTTAGGACTAGTTCCCGGTCGCGGCTGAGAGTCGCATTTCTTAAATACCTTCCTCTATGACGTGCATTCCTTTCGCTTGAAGGGTATTACATGGATGTTGAAATGCTTCATCTAACGCAAAGATAATTATCCTTAATAGTATTTGGAGGATCAGGTTATTGAGATTTAACAATAGAGCACGACTGTCATAAAACGGGATAAATGTTTAAATATATTATTTGTTATTATATCTTTTTTGGGGGGTTCGATCTAACCTCAACCCACACCTTTGAGCTTTTAGATCGATTCCTTCATAACTTTACTGTTATAATTTGAATAAATTATCTTAGATTTTACTACGTCTTATTATCATATGTCTAGATCAGGTCGAGGCTTTTCACAGTCGGTACTTATCAATTCTTCATCTAAGTCGGTCTTGAGCTTTTCGGTTTTTATTCACTCCCATTTACCGGTTATTTTTAGTCTCTGTTGCAATTATTCGACGCTAAGTCTAATCTATAGTTTGAATATAGCTTTATCAACTTTTTGAATTTAAACTTTCTTCTATTCTTCAATGCAAGGTTCAGTTTTTTTTATATCACTTAGATGGCAAACAGGTATGCTACCTGCCTGATGTTGAGCGGTAACCGCAGCCTATGACCGCCAATAACACCAGGGGGATCACTTGCCGTGTTGCCGACCTTGCAGCATCCTTTTCACGCCCTTTTTGAAGAACTTCATATTGTAGCTCCTATTGAAAACCTCAACAGGTATCTCGTCCCACAATTCGAGTATTTTTTAAACAGTTTTTAATAATATGTTTCATACATTGTAGCCTGTTTTTCTTGTACACTTATATATGCATGGATTTTTTCCTAATGGATCTGCAAAAAATGCACTTATTTTGACATTTATAAAATGACGAAGTGTCTCCGATGAAATATATTCGAGAGTTACCGTTAACGAGAGTAAAATGGATGCGAGTGACAGGTGACAAGTGGGGCCGGCTTGCATTTACTTTGTCATCCGATTGTGGGCGATTCGCTTTCGCCCGCTCGGCCATTGTGTGCCGGTTTGTTTTGTTCGGCATTGTGCACGCGATATAATATTATATTCCTTTGTCGCGATCGAGCGGTCTGATTGAAAACCGCTGAAAAATAAGTGTTGCTGTATAAAAAAAAATCGTGCCGGAATTATTAATAACGCCTTTTGTAACCATCAAAGTCCGTGTTACGGTTAACAAGTTGATATTGTACTATGATCGCGAATAGAAGAGGTGGAAAGCAAAAAAATGCGAATTTTGCTTGTGGCAAGATTATTTATTCTATTAACTGCTCACTGAATAGTAACTAACTTTAATAGACTATATAATTTATTTTGTACTTAAAACATATCATCATCATCATTATCAGCCTTTGTTTATCCACTGCTGGATATAAGCCTTGCCCAATGTCGTACTTCCGGCTTCATTTTCTGCATTTCTACGTAGAAATTTAAGTGCTAATAAATTAATGTAGCTCGCTAGCGTAATGGCTAGAGCGTGCAACCTTCATTCCGAAGGTCGCAGGTTCTAATCTTGGCATGTACCAGTGACTTTAATATTTAAGTTATGTACATTTGTGATACTTTAGTTACAACAGCGTAATACAAACGGTGAAGGAAAACACCGCGAGGAAACCTGCACATGCATTAGAATTTATTAAATAAGGTGTGTGTAGTCACTATGGCCCCGTCGACCTCATATTGAGGGTAGGCTTGTGCCCCAACAGTGGAGACGTAAATTGGCTGTTATGATGAATTTAATGGCAGATTTCTTTGGCTGGAGATCATTTAAGTTAGAACCAAACCATCCTTTAGAGGACTGATCTTAAAGGAAGACTAGGCAGTCATAGCTTTAATGCGCTTCATCAATCCTCTTGCTAATATTGCTACCCTTAACGTGGTTTGTTTGTATGGTGCTCTTTTATCCTTGCACAGCCCACAAAGTACTGACAGTTGTCTAATGCATGTCTTGGAACAGGCTATGCTAGTTTTTTTTATTTAGAGAGGCTGCTGTTGTTTTCTGAAAGATAATCTTTCCAAACGCTGATGATAGTTGACTAAAATATCAGTAGTGTTAGCAAATGTAGCTAAACTAAGACTTTGTATATAGAAACTACTTAACATCGTTTTGTGTTTATTTATGCCTACGCTCTAAACAATGAAAGTGTAATAAACTGAGGAATGAAGTGATGTGAGGAATAATTTACTTTCATTCCATTTGAATCAGTCCATTTGTTACCATCAGGCAAGGTGTCTGCTGATCGAAGACGAGAGCACGCCGCAATCGCGCGCGGGCGTATCGGAGCAAAAACGAAACGCGCCCATCATTACTACAACCGGTGTATATAATACACCGCGACGGCAATAGTCGACTAAAGTAGCCCTAATAAAAAGTGAAAACAACACGCGCAAGTGTTTCGGCGCGTTGCGAAACAGAGGCGTGTATGTAGGTTGCTCTATACAAGATGTTGTTACTTGCACGTTTTCCGCTCGAGTATCAAATTCGCTCCACTCTCAACCTTTATTAGTATCTGTGAATAATTTTATCACTATCCGCCATAAATATATTCCTCGACAGAAAGAGTTAATTTTTTTGTCTATAACAAAGTTATGTCTTAAATCTTTAGTTAACTTCTAGAAAAAGAACTATCAAAATGGCTCCAGTGAACGTTAACCGAAAGAAACAGAAGTAACAGACTATTCTTCGTTCTTATATATATAATATCCAGAGATTCATTGATGCTTCACTAGATCTTCAAAACTATTATATATAAATACACAAAATTTGGTAGAGAAATTGCTTCTGTCATTAAGAGGTTAGCTAAGAATGAATTAAACAAAAATCCACCCCTACAGAGAACTGCGGGGGTGTTAATAACGAGGAATGGTCCGGGATATTTCTGATAAATTTCAAGTATTTTATATTACTATCAAAGCGAGCAGGGAACAGCTAGTATTTATATACGTATTTTTAAACAAACACTTCATTTAATTATTACAAAATAGATTTTTATTAAAAAAAAACAGTAAAGATCTAAAAACTGAGTTAAAGTGATTTTTACTGGTCCCTTTTATATCTTCGTTGGTAGGTATTAACAGTTTGAATGAAGCTTTCATTATCATTCGAGCTGGTTTTCTAGAGCGACCGATCTGATGCTACTTTTTTCCAATGACTCCTCACGATTTTCATCAGGTCGTGGATACCGTAGCCAGCGAAAAAAAGCAGTTGTAGAGAGATGGGTTTAATGCGCAACGCTGAAGGACCGACGATCTGGTAAAGATCACTCGGAATAGTTTGATGCTGATGGCATCAGAAGACGGTGACACTGTAAATTAATTGAGGATGTATTTAGCAGTACTTCTAAGCTGTAATGATGATGATGCTGAATGCGGTGTGTAGTCGGCACAAGTAATTTTAAAAGAGTACAATCGGCCGTACTCCAACTAGCAACCGGCAGCTGTTGTACTTAATAAATCGCCGCGCTCCACAAACAAAAAGGAAAATTGAAAGTATAAATTTCCGTTTTGTCGTATTTCCGCTACGAGTTCATAATGAAAATGTTATTTCGCTTACGACCTCAAATCAACTTTGCGAATTTGAAATTATCAAACGAAACATTTTAATTGGCACCAGGCGAAGCTTAACGAAGGTCTATTGAAACTTAGGAGTCGGTTCTATTTTCCGATACTAACGCAACGAGTAGAGCTTTGGTTTTAGGTTGATTGTCCTAAAGCCGGTTAAAATTTCAGATGAGGTTTAATCTGAACCAGAATTTTCAGTTTTATACTCTTTTGTTATCATTCTCAGCGATCAATTATCTTACAACATATTCCTATTAATCTGGTATTGATATTAATGTGTTAAATTAAGCAGAATTTCACATAGATATCAACGAATACTTAACTAGTATTCTATATTCTCTTCATCATCAGCCGGTAGACTTCCACTGCTGGACATAAGCCTTTCCCAAACCCCCATTAGATTTTCTAAAACATTTTCATTTGCTTTGTTGGACGTAACATCACCGCAACCCTCTTTGGGGAAGGAATTTAGTAAAATCCGTTCTTAAATAACCTGGACTCAGCAAAAGGAATATATCTACCAAATGTCAAGTCTCCAGGTGGTCCTGGAGATATCATGATGAGTCTCTATATAGGTGGACTTCTTTTATTTATATATATCGTCATCAGCCGATAGACGCCCGCTACTGGACAAAGGTCTCCTCCAAAGATCCCCCACATCGATTGGACTTGGCCCCATCCAGCGGCTTCTCACGACCTTCGTTTTTAGGATTTCATATGGAGAGTTTTTGGGCCGTTTTCTACCATGCTGGACCAATGCGAGTAGGTGGGAGCCAGAGCCTCGTTTGTTGATAAGCAGGCGAGATTGGCTTGGGTCCCATGAGTTCTTGATTAAATTAAATTCGTTACTAGTGTATTGTCACTTGTCAATACTTGATTACTAATCCATTAATCTTACTAGTCTGTAGTGCAGATAGCAGTATTCAATTGTGAAGAGAGTGATTGTAAAAAAACAAAAGTGCACACAACTTTGCGTGACAAGAAAGTTATTTTCTAATTACATATTTTATATCTCTTATCATATTTTAGATGAAGCTGAAGTGAAAGTTGTGTTGAAACAATCTCCACTGTCTATGGTTTTCCTCATTTTTTTTTTTCATTAACTTATTTTGATTACACGGCGAGTAATTAGCTTATGATTTTATAATTGGCAATGTTTTGAATTATTTACCTTTCTCTTCGGGCATCAGTTATTCTTGCTCAGTTAACGTTGGATCAGAATTCGAAGATTCGTTTTGTGTTAAGTTTAATTTTAGACGATAGGAGAATAGTAATGTGGAGGGATGAAGGACATATAACAAAGAAAGTAGTGAGAATAAACGTGGATGGTTATAACGGTGGAGGAAGACCGAAGAAAGTGTGGATGGATTGTGTAAGATGAGTGTGAATTCAGATATGACAGCTGATACAGGGATATGGAAGAAAAGTACATACTGTGCCGACCCCACGTAGCTGGGAAAAGAGCAGAAGGAAGAAGATAAAGAGAGAATGATATATCAAAGAGCAATATGATGATTATACAATTGAATAAAACGAACAACTGATATGATATATTTATTCTGGTGGTAGATCTCCATGTTCCGAGGATATTTAGGTACAATTCGGTTGACTATAACTAACAACAAACAGTGTGGAAATATTAAAATATTCCTGTTTTAGCAATAAGCTATTGTAATTACTGTGGTAACAAGACCAGAGACAAGAGATCTTAAGGCATTGAGCATAATGAGGTGCAATATACATCTCTCTATCCTAACTTTAATTAATATTGTTAAGGAGTTAAAATCAAGATAACTCGTTTCGTTTAAATAAAAATATATAATTTATGATACTAGTTAGTTAGTAAGAATTAGCTATTTTACTTCTACCGCTAGTATTGCTACTATAACGAGTTATTTCCTAGTAATTTCTTACTAATATCCATTTATAAGATTATGTAATTTTTGTAATGAAACCCTTGTCTTGTCTCAATAGTACAATAGTCTCTGAATGCTTTTTCTTTTGCTTTATTAATTTACTAGATTTTTACTGTGCTAGACAACTATGTTCTGATTACTAGTACATACATATCATACTGCTTGTAGGAAAATGTACCCAGTAGAACTTGGTGATATAACATCAGCGTAATGCAAGGAATATCCATCGCCTATTTCACAAGAAATTACCAAATTGTTACGAATGGAATTAAAGTGAAAATTTGTATTTTTTTTTGTTCTCCAGGGAAACTGTTTTCACGGCGGCTAAATTGTCATAAATTACGCAACTGTCATCCCTCTACCTCTCCCCTACCATTCCCACCCTTCTGCCTCAGTGTAATGAGCGAATTAATTCGACGGAGTAGCGCGGCTCGTGACCCGCGTACGAATTCCGAGCGATGTTTTTATTTCATTGCGTCACTTGACAGTTAGTGAAATTAAAAGTGTTAATTTGTTACGTAGAGCGGAATTACAAACAGCTGCCATTAAGTGTTGCCAGGTTATATAACTACTGATCCTTTTCATTGGTACATAGTTCTCTTTTGACGGAGGAGGTAGGTGCCACCGCAGCACATATTTCAGCTGCCCAATTGTAGTATGTAAACGTTATTATGTTTCGGTTTGAAGGGCGCTGTAGCTTGTGAAATTATTGGCGTAATGTAACTTGAGGAAATAAATTCGAAAATTAAGCAATGTAGAAGCATGAGTTGGTGTGGTGCGGGGTCTTGAGTAAATAACAACGCGCGCAGCAATATAGGCACTATATTGATAATGGCAGGGATTTACTAAGTACAACAGTATTACGAAGATCCAGAAGATGGATACACTCCGTTATGATACTTTAAACAAAGTCAATGTATACAAAGATGTACGATCCTTACAAGGATAGCAAACTATAGCGTGATCTATTGTTCGTGGTGGCGCCATCTGTGGGTTTATTTGAAAACTTCTTGTTATAGTAGTAATTTATTTATTAATTTTTTCGGTTGTAAGTCTCTCTCCAACTTTGCAAGCTGAATTCATTTTACTAATATTACTGTTTAATTTTGAAGTTAAGTATCTAATATGATAAGTGATAGTAGGTAAAAAAGATATATAAATTTATGTTTGAAGGCTTTAAGCTCATATGTTGTTGTGTAAACATCTTAACAGTTATTGTTACAATGAGCTGATATATTACCTTAAAGCGAACGTCCTTTCTTGTCAATTGTGCTGAAATCAGATTCATAATTGGCACTATGGGTAACGAATATATATATGTAAATGATACTTAGATAATTTAAGATATGGACCTTAGGATACAGATTTTACAAGTCTAGTTTAAATACTAATATTAAAAATATTTAGTACATTTTTTTATATTGTATAGTACAGAACTGGATGCCTAAAAGCAGAATTGTCATTTTCTTAATGATGTAGTGAACTTTATACCGGTAATTTAAAAGGTGGTTTTTGGACTGATTTTCACCTCATTACCAGCCTTTGTTTATCCACTGCTGGATATAGGTCTTCTCCAATTTCTTCAACCAGATGCGATCCGACCGCTTCCAACCGCCATGGTGATGTCGTCGGTCCATCTGGAAGGAGCGCGTCCTACACTTCTGCAACACCTACACGGCCTCCACTCCAAGACTTTCCTCCCCCATCGGCCGTCACTGCCACGACAGACATGACCGACCCACTGCCACTTCACCTAGCAGATTTTGAGAGTCATGTTGAAATATTTTTTTATTTAGCTGTCAATAAATACACGAACGATAGGAAAAGGTGTGCATCGGCTGGACAACTTTCTACAGCGGTTATCTTATTGTCCCTGGACGTGAGGCTGCTGTTTGTTTTTGTCAACTGGAACCAGACGCTCCACTGTTTGTACAAGTTTTAAGGTCGTTTTCACTTTCGTCCGTTTTGCGGTCATACGTACAGACGAGCGAGAAACCGTTCCAATACTACAACAATTCAATACAACATCTACCTATTGTATAAGGCGAGGCGAGCGAGACGAGCGGGACGAGCGAGACGTTCACCTGATGGTAAGCACGCCTGCCCATAACAACGTGGCACTAGTTAGGATGATGTATACTGCACCACTTTGCGCTCGTCGTTTTGGGATAAGATCTGGTCGTCTACTGGTGATAGGACTCTGTTGCCGGAGACTTTCTAATAGGTACCACTACAGCGCGTATTTATGCCGCCAAACAGCACTGTGCAAACATCACTTTGTTCCAGTTTTATTAAGAGCGCTGTAGCTAAGTATAATTACTGGGGTAACGCGATTTGACATTGTATGTCTCAAGGCGAGCGCAATGTGGTGCAACGTGTAATATCCTAAATAGCGCCACGTTATAGGAAAGCATATCTCTTACCATTACAAGAACGTCTTGATCGTCTCATTGCTTCGTATATTAGAAAAAAATGTTGAGTCTTGTTACCCCAGTAATTTCACAAGCAACAACGCCTTTTAATACGGAATACAGTAATATTTGCACGCTTCTGTTTTTGGTTGCGATAGAAGCTGTGGCGGTACTTGTCTAGACGGTCGCCGACAGTAGAGACCTACCATCAGTTCTCCATCAGGAAACTCTTCCACTTTTCTTTAACAAACAAATACACTGCTAGCGATTGTACAACGATTCCAAAAACTGTACATTCTATCGAGTAGTATTGTTAATGTTTGTTTTACCCTTATATTGAGTTTAACAAACGTTTCGTGTATCACAAGTAAGAACTACTGTCGGGCATTGTCGAGAAACTGGGCGCTCCTCCATCGAGGCTCACGAGCTGTCACTAACAATGGGGCGGTTGAAAAAAAAGCATAAATCAATTATTAATGCGTTGTACTTAATACGTTCAGTGATTGAATATTATCTTTTGATCTATTCACATGGATTTATCGATAAATCCTCGCTTCGATGTGAACAGATAATAATCAGTTAGGAGAATGGAGCGATTGTCGATACATTGTCAGCGGCTACCGTGTTACCCACTTGTTGTGATGACACGCGAAGAGTTTAAGTACTTTCGCTATTACAACTTTGTTTACTTAATCACTAGTTATATTTACTGTATGGGAATAAATAAAAATGATCATATGCACGTATGAATTATAATAATTTGTGATGTTACTGCGGGTATCTTTTGCAGTATACTAAGTAGGTGCCACTACGGATCATATTTCCGCCGTGGAACAGTAGTGTGCAAACATTACCCTGTTTTGATTTGAAGGGTACGACTTGTGTAATTACAGGGATGATGAGACTTAACATCTAATATTGCGCAATAGGGTGCAGTGTATATTGTTCTAATTAGCGAACGTCTCGCTTTTCTCACCGCTTTGTGAATATATTAACATTTGAAAAGACAACATTTACACTTTGAAACTATTACTAGAAGTTTAAAAAAGAATGAAGATATAAAAAAATTATGTATGCCAATACTGAATATGTATTATTTAGTTTTTATGTTAGTATATATACACTAACAATACGAATCTATCAAATCGGACGACGCTGTTAAAAAAAGCGTGGACATAATATAACGAACGTATAGAACTTGATCCTTTCGAAATTCATCCCCTCATACAAACCCCTACAAACGACGGAACATCGTGGGAAGCTGCTAGACGTGGGCAGCGCAGAACTGGTCGGTGTGGGTATCTTTTCGGAGAGGCCTATGTCCATTAGTGGAGTGTCGGCTGATGATGACAGACCTTGAAATCTTTTGTCATATCTGTTGAAGGTTGAAATGGTTAGAAAGGTTGCAATGTAGGGTTTATTTTATATAAAAAAATATTGAAAATATAAAATTAGGCTACAGTAAGCGGACTTAATGCCTATTCTCTAACTCTAAGGGTGTAAGGGGTTCCGCCCAACATCTTACGGAGCCCAAATCAACATCCCCACCCACTAAGCCGTACTGGGCCAACGTGGTGGGTTTCAGCTCAAGTACCTTCAATTAAGTATAACGATTTGGAGATCTTTGGAGGAGGTCTATGTTCAGCAATGGACGTGTGTCGGCTGATGACGATAATGATTCTCTAACAGTCTACCTAGTAAGTGGGGAGACGCTGTGGTAGGTGAGGAAGAACATTTATGACTACTGACCGGACCTTCAATAATAAGCACGCAGTCTATATCACTAAGGTTACCCTTAAACCATTTAATTTTTTCATTAATGCTAAAAGTTAATTACAATAGACAGAAGTGGAAATAAGGATACTTTTTTTTTATTCAATGAAGCGACTCGACGAGCGGGACGTTCACCTGATGGTAAGTGATACGCCTGCCCATAACAACGTGGCGTTAGTTCGACTATACATAGCACCACATTGCGCTCGTCGTTTGAGATAAAAATGTTGAATCTCGTTACCTCAGTAATTACACACTAGCTACAGCGCCCTTCAAACCGGAACACAGTAATGTTTGCACACTACTGCGACAGAAATAAGCGCTGCGATGGTACTTACCTAAATGGTCTCTGGCTACCCCACGTCATCATTAGCGTTCGAGACAGGGTAAGAGAATTATTAATAGACTATAGCGCTCGTCGTTAAGAAGACCGCAGTATTAATAGCAATATCTTTGGTAATCTTCATTATCATGTCTTAAGGGTTGAAAGCTTAAATTTTAAATATACCCTTAGAATATAATCGCTACTTTGTCACACCAATACAGTAAAAATAACATAGGATCTGATATAGAAAAGATTAGTTTAAGTGTATTAAGTTAATAATTGTATAATATCATCAGCATTAACAGATGATAGATGCACATGGATATAAGTTTCGTCCAGGATCTTCAGCTGATCACATCCAGCGGTTCTTTGCGACCTTAAACATGTCATCAATTCATTTTATGGATGACTATCCTATACCTTCTTAATAACTTAACATCCCATCGACCTTCATTCCTTCTAGTAATGTTTTGTCCAGTACCTCTTAAATCTAGCAATCTAGTGATATCGATGACCTTAGTGCTTCTATAGACCTTCACATTTGTGACAAACAGTAGTTAAGTATGATGTTAACGACGAAGTAACCAAACGGACGAGACCTTCAAACGATGGTAAGTGATACGCCTGCCCATAACAACGTGGCGCTAGTTAGGATGATATACACTGTACCATATTGCGTCCATCGTTTTGAGATATAAGGTGTTCAATGGTTACGCAAGTACTTGCGCTGACTACAACACCCTTCGAACAGGAACATATTAATATTTGTACACAACTGATTGGCTGGGAAGGTAGTAGCTGCGGTGGTACCTACTTAGACGGTCTCCGGCATCAGACACCTACCACCAGTAAATAAATTAACCTATATATTCCTTTATAACTTTTAATTAAATAATATATAGTTACAGGGGTGTAGAGGGTTCCACATAGAAACTCACGGGACCCAAGTCAACATCACCTGCTCGTGGTACACCCTGCTAATGAAGAAACGAGGCTCTGTCTTCCAACAATCCGCATTGGACCAGCGTGGTGGGAAATGGTCCAAATCCCACCCTATGAACCCATTCAAATGACGATCCTTTGTGCCCGACGGCATCAGGGGCCAGGCTGATTGTAAGGTCGCAGGAAACTGCTCGATGCGGGCATCGCAGGACTGATCAATGTGGAGATCTGTAGGGGAGGCTTATGTCCAGCAGTGGACGTCTATCGGCTGATGATGATGATGATTATACAGTTTCCTTTTTGCAATTACTTTTGTTCCGTTTTTAAAAAGCTTCAAAAACTCAAACGCGACGTTTTCACGTCGGCGTCAAACTTCAGATGAACCAGATATGGCTCCGTTCGTTCGGATTTTTTTCCCAAAATGAACTAGTTTTCTACAAACGGAACTAGTTCTTTTTGGAAAATACTAAAATGTACACAAACGCTGGTCAGCGAGTTAATAAATAAGGCTTTCACGCGAGGCTTTGCGGCCGGTTTATCTTTTATCATAATGAAACGATGGCAAAAATGGACACAACATTAGAAGCCATTTTCATTAGCGTGGGTGCGTCATGGTCTCCGCCACCAATTTGTCGAGGTCGCTGATATCAAAGCTAAATTATACTATTATTTATGACTGCTATAAATAATTAAAAAAAAATTAAAGTGGACTGATTAATAAAGAGATCGGAATTAAGCAGCATGCCATGTGTAGCTTTTGATCTGAATAATTCTCAGATAACTTTCTTAAGCTTTTCATCAAGCAGCCCACGCTTTCGCACTTATTTCGACATATCATAAAAATGAGTACGAAAACGTGGAACGCATCTATTAGTGAAAAGAGAGATCCCTGAATTGAAGTCGTGAGGACTACTGGAGGACCATATATATATATTTAAGAGATTTCCACATATATAGGAACATAGGATATCCCAGGAAACATAAGAGACATGAAATTTGGCGGGAATATTCCTTTTGTTATTCTATATCATTCAATCAAAAGATAATCCTTATAAATATATGTCATCATGATCAGCCGATAGACGTCCACAGCTGGACATAGGTCCCCCAAAGATCTCCACATTGACCGATCCTACGCTGTATCACCTGCTGGGGGGTCTGCCAACACTACGTCTTCCGGAACGCGGTCACCATCCTTGTTGTCCTATCAGCTGTCGTCGGTGCTTCTTATCTAATACACGACCCCAACTTTTAGTATAGATTCCAATAAAGCCGAAGGTTGTGAAGAGCGCTGGTCTAGGATACTTCGGCTGTCATATACAGACTTTCGACAACAGCAATATTTTAGTACTAGAGTTACAATGTTTTAATCGAACGGATACGTAGAATCTATACCATCACCCAACTCTACCATGTTACCGTGGAATGAGATACCTCTGTGTTACTAGAAAAAACATTGAAGAAATGTTCTAAGAAACAAAAAAAACGGATTTGCATATATCTATTTGATAGATAATTTCTTTCTTTGTGATCAGAGACGGCAACAGCCCACACGTGGACAAATTATGAGGTGTTTTTTTATTCCACTTCTCGCCCACTGCGGTTCATTTTATAATTGTGTAGTGATCGTAGCCGTGTCTAATCAGACAATGTCCGCAGATAGTATTGGTTTAGTTGAAGTTTTTGTTGGTGTTGCCAGGCCGTGAAAAAGTTAAACAAAAAAAATATGGACGACGAACTTAAAACTTTAACGTACAGGATTGAAAGTACTTATAAAAGGATTCACTGATGTTTTAAGGACTACCACATAGGACACAGCAATATACTTTACTAGTAACAGATCTCCGTTGCCGGAGACTGTCTAACCACGGCAGTTCCAATTTCTGCCGAGAAACGTTAATGTGCAAACATTACTGTGTTCCTGTTTGAAGGGCGTTGTAGCTAGTGAAATTATGAAATTACTCGGGTTAGGAGACTTGACATATTTTCCAAGACGACGAGTATAATCTTTGTATTGTGTGATTTCCTTACTAGAGTCAAATTATAAGCAGGTGTATTATTTATCATCACGTGAACGTCTTTCTCGTCCCGTTGTTGCGCTGAATAAAATTACTGTGGTAACAAGGTTTAACATCTTATGTCTTAAGCCTACGAGCACAATAAGGTCCAGTGCTATATCATCCTAAAGCGTCAGGTGAACGTCTCCCTCGCCTCGTCGCTTTGTTCATCAATATCGTTATAAAGGAGGGTGGTAGATAACCATAACACAAAATGATAAATATCTTCCAAGACCAATAAAACAGTTTATCCTTAAATATTAATATATGTATATATATATTATTTGTTAATGCTGTTGGTTTCTTCGTAATGTGTGTGTGACATCCGTTCATTGGGTTTCCGTGTAAATTGAGTCACTAGTGTTAATTCAACGGTTTAATGGAAAGTATGCAAATACATTATCCTCAAGATGAATCATTGAAAGGATCCTTTGATAGTTGGGTTCTGTCGGCGCCGGATTCAGATTTTATTAATGCCGAATCCTTTGGGGGAAAACCGATTTGCTGGCTAAACTTGTTTGCACAGGATCAGAGCGTTTACGTCTTGTTTACTTACATTAAATACGAGATGAAGTTAATGTTAATTAACTTTACGAATTGTATTTTTTTTTTTCATACAAATACGAGCAAAGCAAACCTTGTTGAGGACCTCGTGCCTGTTTTACTAGTAATTGCTTACTTACACTACTAATTGTCTACTTTACTCGAGTGTTTCAAATTATATTGCCTTTTCGAGAGGGAGCGGGTTTATTTGCACACTAACACAACCCGTACAAGGAAAAATATTAAAAAACTAAAACGGGAAGGACTCTAATTTTAATTAAAGGACTATATATCAAAACTTGAATATCTATTTATTAATTTATCATTTAGTTATAGGTCTAATTTTTGTTGTAATAATGTTAATGATCTTATTAAAATCGGTAGTATGAAGGCATCATTTGACTTTCGTCTACAATCATTTTGTAGATGAAGTCGCATAAAAAAATTATTATAATTATAAACAAACTGAAATTATGCATATGGTCTAGTACCCTAGTTGGGACAGATGATGTGGGAGTATTATTTAAGCGTAACTATAGATGTGGGCCCGTGTTGCGTGATTCATAGCGATTATTTTTTATTGATGCTTCTCATTGTTGCGAGCGCTCTGTATATGTTACTTTCTTCCATTATCTAAGTGGGCCAGATCCCACCGTGGGCAAATGACATTTACCTATGAATAGAGCAATTATCCATTCACTTTCAAGTCTTTGGATGACTGCTAATTGGGTTAATCCAAAGAATTACATTGGACTCGATAAAATCTCGATGCAAGATAGCCTTGATAGAGTCTCGATGCTCTAATGCGATTTCATGGAAGAAGTTTTATGCAGGCTTAATTAGCTAATCCAACTTAGGAAAACTACAGTAGTCGATCTTCGCATCGTTTACTACAAAACAGTATTATAAAAACTTTACTATGTACCAGTTTAAAGGGTGATGTAGCTAATAAAATAACATAAGTAACTTGATTTAACAACTGTTGTTTTTTCCATTCGTCAAGACGATGGGACCATTAACGTGTTTACCTGATGATGTAAGAGACCTGCGTACCTAGATGGTCTCCTGCAACACAGATCTATCGCCAGTATCTCAACTCTGTCAAGCGGTGACGAGCACAATACGGTGCTGTGTATAACATCTTAGCTAGCTCCACATGGTTATAACGTATGAATTATTATCAGGTGACTTTCCTGTTCATATTCATAAAATTAAAAAAAAAATTTCAACAATCAATGACTGTAACATGTACTTTACGTTTCGTACCCTCGGCTCTCGATTTCTACCCTGCTCTCAAGAACAAAGAAGTAGAAGAGCGGATATATCCTTAAAATCATATGAAAAAGAAGAAAACTCTCTTTCATATGATATTTATATCTGTAGGTAGGTCTAGGCAGATACCACCGGAAGTCCTAATGCAGCCGACAAACAGTATTATGCAAACATGAATTAATGTGTTCCGGCTTGAAGGTCGCTGTGGCTAGAAAAATAATTTAAGTAGCGAGACTCAACATCTTGTCTCAAGCGCAATGTGGTGCTGTGTATATCATCTTAACTAGCGCCACGTTGTTATGGACGGGCGTATCACTTACCATCAGGTGAACGTCCCACTCGTCTTATCGCTTCGTAATTTAAAAGAAAGAATATGAAAGGAGAGGAAAGACGAAGTTAATATATAATATAATTTATTATGATTAAACAATATTCAGGGTAAAGTCAAATAACTATACATTACTTATTCATTTACTTATTAAACTTTTAAATTAACTTAATTTAAATCGACTAATTTTGTATCCAATTTAAATTTCAAATTTCTCTCCACCTGCGTGGCGATAGTGTACTGATCTGAATTTAAATGAAACTTAATAAAACTTGAATTATAATAGCAAACGTGACATTTTTTTACTTATATCTTCCATAAAATATTCCTGACGCTTTACCTAGCAAAGTAAACTTATTTTTATATGTTTATGAAAGAATTTTAAACATTCCAAAAATGTCACTTTAAACTACATATGTTTAGCTTCATATAATGATCAAAATTCATCATCAGTCAGCTCGCAGCAATATGGAAATCATCAAAATTACGCAGCTACCAAAAATTACGGGCAAAGGCCAGCCCATGAATATGAATGAGTTTTGTAATTGACTTCATGTTATGGGATACATTTCATTTACAGCTTGTTAAATATTATAAAACTGTTTTATTTGAAACACACGAAAAATTATAAAAAAAAAATCCCTTTTTCTTTAAATCATTTGTTATATACAAAATTATAGTCTCATTATATATATATGTATATACGAGTATATATAAGACATGCTGTTCTCCTGCTCTCTTTGCCGGCCGTAATATAAAATCAGACTTAAAAATCGTCCCAAATATTCTTCGAGAGCTACCGCAAATGGCTTTCTATAGCAACCGTTACTATAGCAACCGCATAAATAATACAAAATGAAAATGTTTGTCAAAGTTAAGTAGATATTAAATGATGAAGGATCTATGAAATTCAAAAAATAGACATCCTATAACCATCTACAATCATTCCGCTTCGAATGCTCATGTTCCCATGTCGATAGGTTCACTTGTTCCCGCGTGACGGGAACAAAGGATACTGCTATTAGAATATTATATATTTATAGACTTCCGCCTTTGTAGAGACTTCTCATGATTTTTTTAACTCTAGAACCCGAAAACTTGAAATAAGATAGCAGTACTCGTTTTTCTGAGTTGAAAAAATTCCTTCCCAAAGAAAGTGGCGAGGGTGTAACAGCCAGCAAAGAGGGTGGGAATCAGCTGGTGAAATAATATGCCTAAAAATTCAATATTATTAACCTACAAGAAAGAGTAAGTTCTCAATATGTACTGTTTAGTATTATCAACTTATAATCTACTTAAACGATCATTTAAAAAAATATATTTTTGAAATGAAATGACGTCAATTCCATATGATGGTAAATGACAATGAAGCCTGAAAAGGTAAGGCTTGCTGGCTTATATGACAGCTCTGTTACTTATACTCCGTCGTCTGCAACACTGCTTTGCTGTTACAGCTTCATTATATCACAGTGTGAGCTAATCAGGCGGGAACGAACTATCTGAAAATATGGGGCAAAGGATCTCTATCTTAATAGCTTATTTAAATATCGTCATCATCATTATCAGCCGACAGACGTCCACTGCTGGACGTAGGCTAAACATTTCCACATCGATCGATTCTGCGTAGCACGCATCCAGCTGCTTCCCGCAACCTTCACCAGATTGTCGGACCACCTGGTGGTGGGCCTGCCAACAATACGTCTTCCGGTACGCGATCGCTATTCGGTCTTTAAATCTCATAACATGCAAATTCTATAATATCACACAGTTCCCAGGTGATACTCCTTACGAAGTATCTGGACCCTCGACATCTAATCGCTTTGAATACACCACACAGCTTGTAAGGACACTTCACTTGCCGTCAAGAGCTTTAACGTACTCCATCCTCGCTTAATCCAACCAATAACCTTCAGCTTAATCTAAACTTCAAATATATTGAATGATATTCATATCTGGTTGTAGACAGGATAAATAATTAAATTTAATGATCAGCATCCGCCGATAGGAGCTCATGACTGGACATAAGCTTCTCTCTAAATACCTCATTATCAATTGATCCTGCATTATCCGAATCTAGCGGTTGCCTGCGACGTTCACCAGATCGTTCGTCCACTTTACAACCTCACAAGATGTAGCTCAAATCCTTAATCAGCCGTCACTTTAGGACCTTTCTGCTTTATCGACTAATCAGTCCTTCTATACACCAATTTATTTATCCTCTAGGAGAAGGTTTCTAATGAGTTGCATTACTCTCACGAAAATGCATAAACAACTGCTACTACATAAAGAAGAATATAAAGATAGAAATGATCTGAGAAATAATCAGCTCTCTCAATGTTCCCACTGCTGGGACTCGGAGCTTTCTCTATAAAGATAAGTCAAGTCGCAAGTGCACATCTCCACAAATGCTGTTATTCTTGAAACATGTCGGTTTCCTCCTAATGTTTTTTTTCATCATCATTTCGCACTTGTCTTAATTGAAGTTTTGTTATACTATATATATTTATGATTATTGATCATTGTATATAATTAGCATCTATATACATAATGTTAATATGGCGACATTCTATTAATAATTATCAGTCCACTGCTGAGAATTGACCTCATGGATCTTCTCATTTTAAATACGATAAAAATATTTCCACTTCAATGAGGATCCTTGAGGAAGGCTTATACCCAGGAGTTGGAGTTATCCGGCTGATAAGAAGTAGAAGATAATAATAATCTAAACATTTCTGATATAAATCAATTTAAAATAGCGATTTTTCAGAATAATATTGTAGCGAATCAGGAATTCGCAATGCAAACTGATTTTCACTAGCGTTCGTGTATCGGACAGAGATATTGAAAATGTTTACATACTTTTTTTAAAATGTCGTTTCATTTCCAAAGTATATAATTTTTTTTCTATTTGACAATTATTACTTGTATAAGTTAAACTACTGTTGTATGTCTTAGGTTGAGAACAAAAAAATCATATAAATATAAATTGTTACCCTTAATTTTTTACACTATATATAATACATATACAGCTCGTAGATAAGTTAATTCATGAGTTCTATATGATTTTTTTTTTGTTTAACGAAAGGAGACGAGAAAAATAATCAAGTGATGGCAAGATTGTGCTCGTACCTCTGCGATACAAAAAGTCTTTTCATAATAATTCTATATCCTGTAAGTCCTTATAAATCTTATAAATAATAAAATGTTCTCGCTTATTAGTTGATGGTAGGAGTAATGGCGTCAATCACAATTTCTAATAGTATTTTACGTACAAGGGTTTCGCTTCATTAAAACGGGACTGTCGCATGAATGGTTAGGTTTCTTTAAAACGTTAATTTAATGCCGTGATAATTATATTTCTAATGGCGGAAGCTTTGGAGCTTGGAGGCGGTTTAAAATGCTTTATTGTTTGCGGCAGTTGAATTGTTATCGCGTCCGCGCAGACAACCCTGTCAGTAGGCGACAGGGTAAGTAAGCAAATATGCCGGCGCGACCGGCCCGCTTGCATTTCGCGTTGCTAACAGCTGTCGATACACACAGACATCAAGGATACATACACAACAACAAACATACTTTACCCGTGGTTAGGTCTATATCGCCAGCGACCATCAATGTACCATCACAGCTCCTATTTCTGCCGTCAAACATCAGCGCTACTGTGTGTATTGGAAGACGTTGTAGCTAGTGAAATTACAGAGGTAATTAGACTTTTTTTTGGTAATGAGATTGTACATGTTATATCTAAAGATGTTGAATAAAAAATGGTGCTGTGTATGTCATCTTAACTAGCACCACGTTGTTATGAGCTAGCGTATCTATCATATGAATATCTGGTTTGTCTGTCGCTTCTACAAATAAAAAAAATTAAACAGTGTATAACTGCATTGTTGCCAATGAAAGTTCTTTCTTTTATTTGAAAGGTGTGGTTATGTTCAAAGATGACCATAAGACCATGATGTCAAGACACAATTAAGGTCTAAAAGATAATGAAAGCAAAAAAAAAGCCTTCGACAAATGTCGCATCGACAAGGAGGGATGACTTTTAATAACTAGGAATGAGGTTCCAGGAAACTAGTGTAGTGAGTGTATCTTATATAATATTCCTCAATATTCTCATAAATTTTTGGAAGATAATGTTTCTAGACATAAAATTTTCCATATAAATGTAATGATTTATGTCAAAAATAAATAACAAGTGGCTCTGCGTTTCACCAGAATCCCTCCTGATTTTGTGTCGTTTGAGTAACAGGACTCCTTACGTCATAAAGCGTGAAGCAGTTGTATTATATTTGTAGTGTAAATATCCCAACTGGCACCACAGTGCTCTGTGCTCGTCAACATTGTTTTTTTCTATAAAGATTAAGTTGTATATTTTGTTTTACATAACTAATAGAATTTTATTTGATCAGTATAAAAAATTATATTTCAGTAAAAAAATATAATAATTTTATTAGTACCAAAGTAAATAGGACTGCTATGTAAGATATCGTAATAAACATACGTGAAAAAAGATAAAGTGGTGTAAGGGGTCCCGCATAACAAGTCACGGGACCCAAGCCAACCTCACCTGCTAAAGTGGACCGTGCTTATCAACAAACGTGGCTCTGGTTCTCGCTAATCCGCATTGGGACAGTGTGGTGGGAAATGCTCCAAGAGTCCCCATATGAACCCTTTAAACGACGGCTGCTAGTGTTCGGCGGTACCAGAGGCTATGCTGATTGATGAAGGTTGCAGCAAGAGAAAAAGGGGTTTGTTTAAGCTCATATAAAGATTATAATAACTAATTATGTGCTTTCATAATTCCAAAATTAATACCAATTTTAATTATATTATTGTGTGGGTACTTACAAATAAAGCGAATAATTGAATGGACGGTGTCGTTCCAAAATGTAGAGGACGGTGTGTGGAAACGCCATCGGCGTCATCTGACGAGGCTTGCGCATCAGATAACGCGCTACAAGCTTCAGCAGAGCTATGCGGAGGTTACTGTGCTCGCCGGCTTGAGATAACTATCGCGACGCTTCATGACTCACTAGCCACTTGAATAATGTGTTATTTAGCAGGAAAACGCCCTGCTCGTCTAGTGCGCCGGGTTCCGGTTCTGAGGCCGCGCATCGCCTGTCCAATCAAATCATTATAATTAGCCATCATCGAGTGCCCTGTTCTACTTGAAATTTGGCAGTCAGGGGATAAAAATCTTAAGATCTTTAGCTAGTCTTTTTATTAGACGTTATATATAGATAAGCTTCCTATATATAGAGCTTCCTTTATCGATCTCTGGAAGAGATCCATATCCATTTAAAATCTGATGATGATGATAAACGCTTCTTCATATGGTCTGAATTTTGCTTTTTTCTATTCTGTTTTATTCGTTTTCCATAAATTCTGTTTTTTAAGACAATCTTCGACAACGTATAGATCTTTTTTTAAAGATTAAGTTACTGATACTGCGAAATGGTCCAGCAGTATTACCACATACGTGATGCAGATTTATGATGCTTATTTTCTTATTATTTCTTTCGTATTCTGAAATATTATACATTGCTATGTGATTAACCAGTCCTTGACTTGATGGTAAATTAAAGTCATCAAAGATGGATAGTTAGCCTGTCTCAATAGGAGCTATAGGGCGTGCTAGTCATGGTTGGTATCTGGAAGAGAAGTATAATATGCTGGTAACAATCGCATGGAAATCTGCTATTATTACTATATATATATATTCTCTTTTAAATCATCTTATACGTCTGTATACCTTTGTTTTCTTTTAATGTATTCCAACCCTCCAAAAACACAATTACATCTTGTAATATTTTCTGACCTGTGACGCTGAGCGTGTTGGTCGTGGTTGAAGTAGGACAGACGAGGAGAAGGGTGCAATAAATGATTGTTTCTGTTAATCTCGTGCAAATACTGTCAGTAATATCAACTCAACAAAGCCGTCCACTTTTATCTTGACAACGTCGAACTAAATTTTCCATACGGAGCGTCGAAGTGGAGCGCCCAGTACTGTCCGTATACTACCATATCGTAACTTTCAGCTGTTTGATATATGGCGGTCGGGCAGTATTATAATAAAGTATATATATATATATATTTATATTGTTCTTGGCTAAAATAGACAAGTATCTAAATAACAGTACAGTACTAGTAACATAATATATATTTATCGTTAAAATAATGATCATACTGATGAATATTGCGCAGCACAGATCCTACCAATTTCCGCAATCTTTAAAAGATAGTCTTCTCTTTAGTTCTCTAGAGGACATTAAAAAGTGCAAAAAATAAGCTCTATCATTTTTCATGCGATAATCGCTATCGCCATTAATATCAGCCGTTAGACAGCAACAGCTGGATAAAGACTTATACGAAGATCTCCACACCGATCCAGCGGCATTGAGGGTCGAACCCAATAACCATATAATATGTCATCCGTTTCAATGCCGTCGCATCCCCTCTGGTGTTACTGTCTACAGGCGTCAATGGTCACTTTCATCAACGTGAACAATTCGCAGGTTTGTCTACCCTTCCAATAAAAACCCTAAAAATCTCTGATGTCATATAGTTCTTCTGATAATGTTAATATCTTATTCCCGTTCAGCAGCGGCAGTTTTTGTATGTAGGAGATATAACATTATATGTTCTTATGAGTCAATAAAAAAAAATATTCAAATGTCAAAGGTAAGATTATAAAATTTATTTATCTGGCAACATTTGTCATGTTCCTTTAAGCTAAAATCTACACTACTTGTATTAATTAAATATCTTTCAACGCTAATTATTTACAGAGATAAAACTTATTGGCTAACACATCAGTACGACCTGTAGATTTCACTGACACCTATCTTAATAATTAAGATATATTTATTTTGTCACTAATAGATATATTTTAGTATTTTCTTACTTAATTGAAATGTGAATTTTTTGCATTAAGTAAAGATGTAAAGTTGATGACGAGTTGATTAATCTTATCTGTCAGAAAGAATATCAAGTTTTAGGATGGTTGCTTCTGATTATTCTACAACAGTTCCTTATAAGAAGAAGACAGGAAGACAGCCTTCAGCAAGTTCTCCAAGTGGAATAAGTTCAACACTTATTAATACTGATTTGGAGTGTTGACCTTAAACTAATTGAACAGACCAGTGTTGTGAGCTATCTAACAAGATAGCTCGGTTAAATGAAATTTTAGTAATGTTGCAAATGTTGCTAACATTGTAATTTCTAAAAAAAAAAATGATAAAACGACCTGAATCTCGTACACGCTGTAGCGTGACACGTTGTTTTCGTTGTTGCGGTGAAAATAGATAAATTTCTACCGTGATATCAGCTCCGATCATCATTTCTCATTCGGTTTCAATGAATTCTTCGAGTTTCGCTTCTAAACGCTCTAAGAAATGTGCGGTCAGTAATAAACTGCTTACTGAGTAGTAGTAATTTAACTGTTTATTCAATGGCTACCCATAATGACTATAGTCCATTTATAATTGCATTTTTACTCGCAATGCATCCTGATGATGTGGTCAACCTGGTCGATTGTAATAAGTATATAAAAGCGATTTGCGAAATTCCTCATAAACTACTCAAAACTGTAAGGAGGGCGATTGTGATGGAATAAACGTAGTCCGTTTAAAATATAATTTACCCAAGAAATAATATATTAATATCAGTAATTATTAATAATAAATTAAATACTTTAATGTGTTGTAACATATAATTAACATACAAGTGAGATTTGAACGTATGAACTTAAATAATAGATACCATATATCTTTTATTCTGATTCCTTCATAGTGTGGTAGGTCTCTGTTGCCGAAGTCCGTCTTAGGTAGGTGAGATCGCAGCGACAAACAATTCAAACATTGCTGTGCTCCGGTTTGAAGGGCGTTGTAGCTAGTGCATGTACGGATAAGGAGACTCATTATTTTATATCTCAGGCGATGAGCGCAATGTGGTGCAGTGTATAACATCATAACTGACGCCACGTTGTCATGGGCGGACTTATCACTTACCATCAGGCGAAGTTCCTCTATTCTCGTCGATAAATTATATACAATAAAAAAGCGGTAGTTATGTTCCAGCATATACCGACATAGGCCTCCCCCAAGGATTTTCATATCGACTGTCAGCACGGCTTCCGGTAGCACTGGGCACTAGAGGCCGTCGTTTGTAGGTGTTCTAATGGGGGCTTTGGGCAATTTCCCACCACGCTGGCCCAATGCGGGTTGGTGGGAGCCAGAGCCTCGTTTGCTGATTAGCAGGGTGCACAGATGCAATTGGCTTGCCCCTTACACCTCTATATAGCTTTTACTACAAGTTTATTCATACTACATGCGAAAAGACTACCGCGACCCTATTATTATATCCTTTTGGATTTACGAAGGTAAATGTACGAGTAATCTAATAATCCTTCGAATGAAGCTTCCTAACGAATCCTTTGTTCATAAAATAATATACAGTAATTCAATGTCTTTCTTCCATACCCAACCTTATTTCTAATATATTAAATTCCCAGTGATCCTTCACTAGATGTTGGTTCAGATAGAATTTGCTTACCTCATCATTGACATACCTCCAAAAAAAAAGTTTCATCTGTACGACTAAACAGATATTATTCAAGTGTAGTTTTAACTACTAACTTGATTACAAAGTAATATTACTTCTTGGCGCCAGAAATGAGTGCTGCGTTAGAAGAAACTAGGTGGTCCTCACGTTCTGCTGAGGCTGGCGCCTGTAATGTTGCTCTAGTAAGGGTGGTATACACAGCATCAAATTATGGTCTTCGCTTTTAGACATGTGATGTTACCCAAGTAATTTTATTAGCTACAACAGCCTTCAATGAACGCAATAATATTTCCTTAAACTAGTTTTCGGCGGCAGAAATAGGCGCGAAGGACCTACTTGCATAGTTTCAGCAAAAGTTACCTCCCGCCAATAAATATAATTTTTTTGTGTTTGGGGGTTCAAAATACGTAAGCTTAGGTGTAATTTGGTGTCTATTGGAATGGTGAATTTGGAGCGGTTAATCCGCACGATACCAAATCGAATCGGATTTGGTATTTTATTTCATCACAGATTCGCAGAGGACGCTACCGGGAAGGTTCTCGTTATGTGCGATTTGAGCGATGAAATTGATTTTTAGGTCCTCCTCAATAACACGCTTGACGAAGACCGAAAATAACTTTGCGAGCGCTAAATCGTTTTTCTCTATTTATACTCGATTTGTTTAAATTTTCGATGGCATTAGTTATCAGATACGGTCTGTGTTACTCTACCCCGTTGCCATTCGCAAAGCCCGCGAGGAAAATTAGATGAACAGCCTCCTGTTCTCAGAATATTATAGTGTTATTATAGTATCAAATTATATAACAAAATTCGTAACTAATTTGACGGTTGTTTTCTCATAAAAAAAAACCTGTCGATTCGGAATCAAGAATCGTTTTGTGACGGAGAGAAAAAAAAAAAAAACGTTGAAGCACCAAATGACAGGTGGAAATGAAGACACAATTGGCTTTAATTACAACTCGATTGGCGAACGTCCACCGAATCAAAGTGTTTGGATTGTGTTTGTGCAAACATTCACTCACAAAGACGGACAGGTCTATCATATTTGAAAGTGAAAGTGTTCATTGACCAGTTGTTAGCAGTGATAAGTAAGAGACATCCAAGACGCCGTATCGAGATGATATCTTGTCACAGCACGGTAAGTGTAGAAAGGTGAGGGGTATACATTTAATTGTGATACAAGTGAAATTTGAAGTGTTAGGCTATCAGGTTTGATCCGCGTCAATCCGATACGGTGGAGTTGGATCTGAATCTTGTTTCTAAACAGGAAGTAAAATATCAACAGTATAGCTCGTTTCGGACGCTCTAGTTGATATAACTTTTCTTAGAAACAACTTTCGGCGGTCTGATATACTAAGCTAGAATCTAGAATTTCACCTTTGTTTTAAATCTCGACTTGACATTTAGATTTTTGGAACTTTATTTACGTTATGTGGAAATAAAGGCGGTAAGTAAACTGATCATAAAAATTTAATCTCATTTCGTGTTTTTTTTTTTATGAAGCTGACATTAACGATGATGAATTGTAAATAATTAATATATTGAAGACCATGTTGAAGGCGACGATCGTAAACCGCAACTGATTTGTAAGCGACATCGAAATTTTATAGTTTGTATGTAAACGAGTCGCGTCGTAAATTTTCCCCTTGGAACCGCCGCTGCACATTGTAAGTAACCACTGACACGGTTTCTCGAACTTAACTTAACTTGGACCATATTTACGCATGTAAATTTATTATACTATTATAACAGAGAAGAACTACAAAAAAGGAAAAACAGATGAAAGCTCTAAGGTGTAAGGGGTCCCGGAAACAACTCACGGGATGCAAGCCAATCTCACCTGTTTGTGGTGCACCCTGCTAATCAACAAACGAGGCTTTAGTTCCGACCAACCCGTATTGGGCCAGCGTGGTGGATAATGGCCCAAATGCCTCCTATATGAACCCCTACAAACGCCGGCCGCTAGTGCCCGGCCGTTTCAGATGCTGTGGTGACTGTCGATGTGGAAATCTTTTGGGGAGGTCTATGTACAGCAATGGACGTGTCTATCTGCTGATGATTAATTGATTATAGATAAAAGTAATGCCTTAACTCATCCCCGTTCAGCAGAGTTGGGTGTAAACTGATGTCCGGTGGATAAGGAGGCTTATTCTTTGTACCACATAGCTACTAGTTGCTGGATCTTTCGTAGCTTGTTTTAATTTTTTAAAATCTCTTTAACAAGTTTATGCGCACGCGCAACCCATGTGTCTAAGTTATCAATCCCAAATTGTTAAAACATGAAATCTCCAATAAGGTTCTCATACTTGCGCTTGAAGTCCTCCAGGTAGTTTTCCGCTGCACCAGCAATACTCGAAGTCCATTGGACGTGGGACAGAGCAAGTGTTTTTGTTTCGTCTTTCTACAAGTGTTTAAATTAATATAAATATTATGTAGATAAATTTTATTTCCTCGTTCAGGTAAAATAAACACTAAACTATTATAACATGCTCTTCATTGATGATAGCTTTTAAATACCGTTATCATCTAGTACATCCTTGACAAATAGCAGCAAACGAGATCAGGAGTTGTTTATTGACATTTATACAAGCGCGATAAATAGCTGGAAATGTAGATTTATTATACATGTAATATTCGTGTATAAGAACACTGGATGAAACGAGTTAGTGCTAACTTATAATCATTACTTGATATAAGTTGTCGGACGTTTAGATACTTTTTTTTCAATTAAGCTATAAGTCGAGCGGAACGTTGATCTGGTGACATACCTGCTTATAACAAAGTGGCACCATATTGCGTTCGTCCCCTGAGACATACGATGATGGGTGGTGATACCCGAGTAATTACACTAGATACAGCGCCCTTCAATCCCGAATACAGTAATGTTTGCACAGTGCAGTTTGTTACCTAGACGGCCTCTGTCAACAGAAACCTATCGCAAATAAAGAGACCTGAGAATCTTTATTAAGATCTCTAGTTACAACTTCTGTCAATGCTTTATTATATAGTATTATACATTGTAGAAACAAGGTTGTATCTGTTACTAATTAGGTAGTCTTATTAGCAAGTTTAATCGTAAAGAAAAAAATCTCAGGTTAATGGTAGTGGATCTTCGTAATATTTATGCGAAAGCGCTTTAGCGGCAGAATGTCGCGTTTTGTGAAATTCGGCGCGTAAGTGTAATAAACCAAGTCGAAAGGTTCTCGGAAGGTTCGATGTCGAGGTTACGACGTCCCAACAATCGATAAAAGCTCCCGACAGCTTCGGCCAAGGCGATGCCATAAAAATTCTGGCACACCTCAAATATTGGCCCCGGCGCCATTCTTCAAGAGGCCGCGTAAAAACGTGCATCGATTTCATATCGATATACTTCTCGTGATTACAAAGATATATCGGTTACGAAAAAAAACATTTCTAGGTTATAAAATATACGAGAATTTCTAATATTGAATGTTAACTTTCCAACAAAACTTACATTTCACTTGAATGTATTATGCAAATTAAATTTTAAACATTACTTACCATGACTGTATATTGTTGCCATTTATAGCTTCGAGACTGTTATTAATTTTATTACTCTTCCTGGTTTTGCTGTTAAAAATACCTAGTATTTGTCTCTAGTTATACTCGAACGCGGCGTTAACAAGAAATAATTTTAACAGTACCAAATAGCGGTGTTAACATGAGAGGTTAAATTTCGTTAACTTAATCAGAACACCACTGTAAGATGGTACTGCTGCTTCAAGTACATCTCTCAGTAATTTGTTTTAAGTAATTGATAACAGACAAGGAAAGTTATGTATAAGCATAAACAGCCTAGTTACTTTTCTCACAAGTGGGAGTCGGAGCCTTTCACAAGAAGATGTCACATGTAGGTTTCCTCGTGGTTTTCTTTAACCGGAAGTTTATGTTCAATAGCGATCGAGTTTCGAATCTTCGAGACATTTACAATTGCCTTTCAAACTTGAGCTATCGCAGCTTTACTTGAAGCTTATACGTTAAATTAAAAATTCTCTCATTTTGGATCTAGGTAAAATGGTAGAAAAACTTTTATTATACAAGAAACTTCTATATTTTAGTTTTGGGTCTTTGCATTGTAACAAGATGGCCCTGTTCCGGTTCCAGGCCATTCTTTAGTAAGTTTTAACGGTATTACTGCTGGCTTTCCGAATGACGTGGTAAGCATAGCATGGCGTGTCCTAAAATCCAATTAATATAGTAAAGTAAAACAAAACTCTACTTCTTTTCAAAGAAATTATCTCATTGTCTTTGCTTTTTACCTATAAATATCAAGCAGCTATTCAGGTGAGGAATGGTAGTAGACCATGTCTCTCTTGTATTGAAGATAAGACATATGTTGAAGCTGTTACTTAATCCCGTTTTCGCATCGTCCGTCGGTTAATATTAAACTTAACATTTCCACAAAGGTTATTATCCTTGTAACATTAGTGATGTGCTTTACAAGTTTACATAGCAAATTAATTACACGATTTTCCGTAAAATAGTACTATTAATTTCTTAACAGATTTTTTTTTTAAATATAAAATGTATACAAGATGGAGAAGAGAAGAGAAAACGTAGGGTGCTGAAAATAACACTTAAATGTAAAACTTAACAAAATAACAAGAAATTAGATGGAATATGTGATATTTTCTTTGAAGAAACGATGAGAGGAGCAGAATATCTGAATGGTGAAGGAATACTCCCGACCTAATGCTTAGGACGATATTTATTGCAACATATTGTGTTTAGGCCTTGGGACGTTACCAGTTATACCTCGTTACCTGAGCAATTTCACTAGCAACATCGACCTTCAAATCTGAATGGTAGACATTTGGAAACATTTAGATTTATAAAAAATATTTACACTTACTGTAGGTAGGCAACAGAGTTGCAGGAGACGGTCTAGGTAGGTACCACCGTAACTCCTATTTCTGCCGACAAACAGAAGTGTGCAAACATTATTTCGTTACTAGTAAAGTTACTGGGGTAATTAGAATTAACATCTTATGTTTAACGGCAACCAGAGCAATGTGTTGTTGTGTATATCATCCAATTATAGCCACGTTGTTGAAGACCTCGTCGCTTCGTCGAATAAAATCTAAACCTCAACTGGACAAATGTAATGTCGCATCACTATTTATTAGAGTATGGCCTCCCGCGTTATACGAGGGCGGTGCTCTGTGAAAATGAATTAATTCAACGGCCATTTACTCTTATAATCCACTCTAAATGCAAATCGGGTATGACTAAGAGCTGGGGAGTAGTTCTCCATTCGTGAAATTGTACCTGTTATGATATATGTAGTCTAAACGTTAGATTTGTACTAAGTCTTGTTCCTAGGATCACATACAAACCAGTACCACGCCTTCGACGGGCGCCATCTTGTTTAACATGTTTTTGTTTCATAATAATTACTAGCTGTTCCCCGTCCGCTTTGCTGCTGGTATTATTATATTAAACTTGAAATTCGTCTGAAATATTCCTTGAGAGCGACCGCAGCCGCAACTGGACATCCATAGCAACCGTTACCACAGCAACCACATAAATATTACGAAATTGTTGTAAGAGTTAATTACAAATAAAATAGTGAAGCATCTATTCAATTCAAAAAATTTACAGCCTATAACCATTTACAAATCATTTCGCTTTGAATGCTCATGTTGCCATGTTAATACGGTCACTAGTTTTCAAGTGTTATATAGATATATATTAAGTTAGAAATCTAGACCATGTCATTGACATATATGTGGTAATATGTGCTGTGTGGCCATAATGCCATTTGTATGCATATTCTATTTCTATAACGAATTTAATTTAAAAAATTTCTGTCCTCTTCCGGTAAGATATATATGAATATAGGAGTTGGAGACTTCAATCTTTTCTTCTGAACTGTTATTGGAGTAAAAATTATTATTATTCCGTAACCAAGTTTATGATCACAATCTAAGTTATCCCAGCTGTTCCGCCAATGGAAAAAATTGAAGTTAGTCATTTAAAAAATTTTAATTATCCAACAATGTACGAACTGAGGATAATGATGATGATAATGTTTACGATACTTCCGCTGGCTTCGATGATAGGAATAGATATACTGGATTAGTTTATTAAAATTAACAACATACTGATAAATCTCTTTAGCTTATAGAAAATCCTTATCAAATAAATAAATAAAAAAAAACTATATGTATGTAAAGTTATCTTCATCCAAGTCGACTAGTTAGACAAGAGTTCTATTACAGTACATTTGATGTGTTTCCAAAAATATTAAATCCTAATAAATTTAACAGGACCTAGTTCTGTTTCTCCGAACATGTTAAGTGCGGAAGTAGTCTAGACCATAGACTAAATCGATTGTGAATATATCACATAAATAAACTTGAGCATTCAGTCTGCGAGAATGACCTAATAATTGTAACTGGAAAAGATTATGTTGATAATAGAGCCTAGATAGAAATATGCAATGGCCTACTTGTGGAGGTTAGGTATTTCTAAATCGCATTTAAAAACTAACACTTTACATATACTAGATACGTAATAATAATAAACAACCCACATATTCCCAATGTTGGGACTTGAGGACTTTTCTCACGAGGAAATAGTTCAAGCCCATTTATCCACTGAACGATGTCAGATATTGACGACAGGCTATTGGAATTTGTCGGTTTCCTGACGATTCTTTACTACACCGGAAGCTCAAACTCATTGGGAATCGAACTCGCTCCTCCCCGATACATATAAAGTGTATGACCGCCTAACAAACTGAACCATCACACCTTCTACCACATATATATCAAAGATAAATTAAGAGTTGTGTATATACGTAATATATATATATACCTTTATTCTTCCCACTACTGGGCACTTGGGATCTTCTTTCACTAGTAAGGAGTAGACCATTTATACAACGCGCTAAACAAGTACGGACGCCAATGAAAGCTGTTATTCTTGAAACAAGTCGGTTTCCATGCAATGTCTCCAACTTTTTTTTTTTTAATTCAACGAAGCGATTAGATTGTGAAGACGTTTATCTGATAGGAAGTGATACGCTTGTCCATAACGACATGGTGCTAGTTTGGATATTATGTATTGCATCACATTGGACTTGTCGCCCGTGACAAGATGTTCGTTAGAAGTCTCGTTACATCAGTAATTATGCCCTTCAAACCGGAACACAGTAATGTTTGGTGGCAGAAAGAGACGCTGCAGTAGTACCCATCTAGACAGTCTCCGGCTACAGAGATTTGGTACTGGTAATATGCCTTGTAGCTCGCTGGCCTAATGGTTAGAGCGTGCGGCCTTCATTCCGAAGGTCGCGGGTTCGAATCTCGGCATGTACGGATAACTTTAACATTTAAGTTATGTACTTTTGTGAACTTTAATAACAACAGCGAAATACAAACGGTGAAGGAGAACATCGCGAGGAAACCTGCACATGAATTAGGATTTATTCTAAGGTGTGTGTGAAGTCACCAATCCCCATTGGGCCCGCGTAGTGACTATGGCCCCATCGCCCTCATACTGAGGGTAGACCTGTGCCCCACAAGCCTACCCTCAGTAGTAGCAGCAGTGTACCCTCAGTAATAGTAGCAGTGGGGACGTAAATTGGCTGTTTTGGAATATGCCTTCTCCATCTTTATATACCACAGAATAAATACATTTATTATTATTCTGTTTTTTTTTTTAATTATCATTAATTTTACGTTTTCTATTTAATGTAATGTATTTGGAATAAAGTAACAAACGATTTTAACCCACTACTATTTACTAGAATCGATTTCTATAGTATTTAATATGATATGAATAATACATGAAATAATATGTTAGTAAAAGTATCAATGTATCGATTTTTTTAGTGATTTTTTAAACTATTTGAATAATATATTAATTTAACATTTTTCATTTTTTATAACAAAAAAGTGTTTCTACTGGTATTAAGTCAGTGTTGCCGTAGACCGACTAGATCCTTTGATCCCAAAGTGGTCCAGGTGGACCTTTAGGAATCCAGGGGACACCCCGGAGACAAAATACACAGATTAGAGCCTACGTAGACATGTTGGATCTAATCTTCACATTTTTTATCAATTTAGGGAATATCGTAGAAATGTAGCTGCAGTGAGTTCACTGGACCCAGTGATCCTTTGAGAAAAACTCTGAAATCCTATAGTCTAAATCGGTACCACAGTAGCTCCTGTCTTTACTGATCTACCATCACTGTAGATGGTCTTCAACTTCAGAGCCCCGCAGCATCCAATTATCCAAAACAAGCTCTAATAATTAACGTATTACAACTTTGAACTCATTGCAAATTCTTGATGCGGTTTAGGAGAAAATTTGATGATACGTGGTGTTGGTTTGGGGTGTAGGGAGTCCTGAATTTATGGAATCCAAGCGAACCTCACCTGCTCGAAGTGCACCCTGCTAATAAATAAACAAAGCTTTGGCTCCCACCCACCCGCATTGGACCAGCGTGATGTAAACTGTCCAAATCCTCCCATATGAACCCCTACAAATAATGACTCCTAGTGTCTGGCGGGAGCAGATGCCATGCTGGCTGTAAGATCGTTGGAAGCTGCTCGATGTAAGCACCGCAAGACTGATTGATGTGGAGATCTTTGGGGGACGCCTATGTCCAGGAATGGACGTCTATCGGCTGATGATTTTGCACCTATTTGTGTGATGTTTTTAAGAGATTTGAAGACTGTAAATTCTCGCGATGTTGGTTCCGTTATATTTCAACTTTCTATAGAAAGTGATAAAATAAAAAAAAACTTTGCATTTATAATCATGATTCGCTCACATTTAATTACCCCCCTTTGTTGAGAGTTAAGTTAAACGTAATGTTATTTGTTTTCACTTTTATAATTGAATTTTGCACTGCGGTTATGAATATCATTTTATACTCGCTTCAATTTGAATGTACCGTTACGAGATTTTTTTTTTTTCTACGAAGCGACGAGACCAGCGAGACGTTGAACTGATGGTAAGCGATACACCTACCCATAACAACGTGGTGCTAGTTGCGATGATATACACCCCACCGCGCACACCACAATACCGCCATGAAACACAGTAATCTTAGTATACTACTGGTTGGCGGTATAAATAGGTGCTGCTGTAGTACTCCCCGACGGTCTCCAGCAACAGAGATCTACCACCAGTATATTATTATAGAGCTGATGATTAACCAATTTTTTTTAATATAATGAAGCAAGAAGGCGAGCGAGAGGTTCACCTGATGGAAAGCGAATGCACCTACCCGTAATAACGCGGTGCTAGCTACGATAATATACAACGCACCACATTGCGCTCGTCGCCTTGAGACATAAGATGTTAAGTTTCGTTACCTCAGTAATTTCACTGGCTATAGCGCCTTTGGGTGGTTTCCCACAAGGTGGACCGATGATCTGATGAGAATCGCGGGAACCCACTGGATGCGAGCAACACGGGACCGATTAATGTGATCTTTGGGGGAGGCCTATGTCTGTGGCCGTCTATGAGCTGATGATAATGATGATGATAGCGCCTCTCCAACTGGAACCCATTAACGTTCGCACATTACCGTTTTTTTTAACAGCATCCCCCAGCTTTGCTGGGCAGTCAGTTATTCATTTAGTTCTTTATTTTTCTATGCATTCCCATTTTCCCTTTCATTTTTCACATTTCCTTCCACTCCTTTCCTCTGTTCTTCATAATGTGAGCAGCGTAGGTGGATACGAACGGACTTTTTTTTTCTGCGTTTTTATTCATTGTTCTTTCACAGAATCTATGCTGTGATTAATAATTTGTATCAACAGGATAAGGCTACAAACTCTAGGAAATTTACTTCCGGTATACTTAAAATTAAACAGTGAAATGCTATTACTAAATAATATATATATATATATATATTATCATCATCATCAGCCGATAGATGTCTACTGCTGGACATAGAATATTTATATATATATATATATATATATATATATATTCTGTGTATTTACTATTGGATGCACTGTACCCTTAAGCAGCTCGCCATTTGTCGAATAACCATTACCGCGTTAAGCACAGTGAAAAAAAAAAGAGTTAAGTAGTCACTTATCCACATCATTAGTTACGGTGGTCGGGACACCTATAATCACTTCTATTCGGGCAGCCATCAATCTGCCGCGCAGTAATTTTATTCTGCAAAGCTTCAATAAAGAAGATTTCAGTCTAAATAAGGTAGAAGCTCGGTAAGTGCCCGACGCGAGAGCTTTTATTAGTTTGTAACTTATCGGGTTCTTTGGATTCTTTATAAGAGGAAAATAAAAGATAGGTTTTATAATATATTTTTAACTTTATCACTCTCCTCTTTATTTTTTTACTTTTGTTGAGGTTAAAAAAAAAACTACGACTTTTTACCTGACGAAGCGATAAGACATTCACTGAATAGTAATCAGCATGCAAACGCGACACTAGTTAGGATGACGTACACAACACCACATCCTGCTCACACGTATAGGACATTGAGTCTTTACCACAATAATTTCAGCGGCTACAACGCCCTTCAAACTGGACCACAGCCATGTTCGCACACTAATGTTTGTTGTAGACGGTCTTCGGCAACAGTGACCTACCACCACTAAAATTTGTCCGTTTTGTTTTATTCGACGAAGCGATGAAACGAACAAGACCTGACCTGATGGTAAGTGATACGCTTACTTATAATAATCTGGCGCTAGTTAGGATGATTTACAAAGCACCACGTTGTGCTTGTCATCTTTAGATGTAAGATGTTAAGTCTCGTTGCCATAATTAACTAGCTACAGCGCCCTTCAAATCGGAACACAGTAATGTTTACAGTTGTCTTTCAGCTGCGACAGGGGCTGCAGTCTACAACCAAAAACTGTTAATAGATGTCCTAGGTTAGATTCCATAGGTATGGAAGGATGTAGAGTTTCTTTGGACCTATCCAGTGCTTGCTATCATCTTTTTAAATCTACCACAACTGTGGTATCTTCTGTCAATACATAGGAGCTGAATTAATGGGAACGGATACGCTTTAATTTCTTCGGTATCACTATCACACATCTCAAGAATTTGTAGTCGAGTCACCATCATCAGCTGACAGACCACCTCTGCTAGACGTAGACTTCCCCCAAACATCGATCGGTACCGCGTTGCTCGCATCCACTGGGTTCAGTCCTCCATGTGGGAGGCCTCTCAACACTACGTCTGCCGGTACGCTGGCGCCAATCGAGGACCTTACTGCTCCATCGGCCGTCCGTCCTTCGAGCAAAGTGCCCTGCCCACTGCCACTTAAATCTAGCAACCTTTTGGATTAGCCGTATACCCCCAAATGAACCCTTATAAGTTGTGTACGAATTTCATACATAATATTGTTTGTTGATAAAAACATCTACTCCTCTGGCGCAGCGATCCAAAGTGAGTTATGGTTTCCGACACCAGAGCCCACCTGCCTTGTCTCTGTGTCAGATAAAAATAATAGCTGAAGATATTTTTACCTGGACAAATAACCGTTGGTGGAGGAGGTGGAGCAATAAACGAGACTTAAATAAGAAATACCCTCGATCCTTGTTTATGATAATTTATAAACAGCTCCGGCAAGAACTGGTTCATTGATAAAAAAAAAAACCTTATTATAATATCCTTTTGATGATAATGATCATTATTAAACAAATTGATTGTCTATAACACTTTATTATAACGTATGCTAATTCGGTTCCGTATAATATTTAGAAACTATTTCTTAATGGACACGTAAAGCAATACTGCTAATTTTAGAAATGCTCTAAATACATATATTTGTTTTATATGTTTTTATTATGTTAAAGATTTTTTTATAATTCCTATAGCAAAGTAACGAATTCACACACACACACACACATACTACGTTGGTGGTATGAAAACATCTTGATACTGGTGATAAGTCTTTCTGCCACCAAGCTCGTTTTTTTAAACTCATTCCTTGATGCAGTTGGATTCTTGTCATACCATTATATATTTATAAGTTTATATCTTTAATTTTATATATACCTCTCTTTCTTCTTTCACACTTCATTTTTAGTATCCCTTTTACTTCTTCCATAATTTTTTCTCAATGAAGAACTCAATCAATCAGTTCAGTGTTAATAAAGAAGAATTTATTCGCTCTACCATTTTCTTTAAATCCTTCGTCCTTTGTTCGTTACATTCTTATATTCCCTTTTATTCTTTATCTTTTATTTTATTACTACGTTCAGGATTAAGAAGCGCTGTTACTAGTGATATTACTGTGGTAATAAATCCTGACGTCATGTATAAAGCAACGACTATAAAAGCAATGTTTACATTATCAGCCGAGATTCACTGTTGGACATGGGCCCCCTCAAGTGCAGTGTATGTTATCCAAACTTGGGAACACCATTACTACTATTAGGTGAACATCTGCTTGTTTTGTTGCTTAATGTAATAAAAGCATTAGATTACCATCAGAAAAATATAGGATTGTTTTAAACTAGAGATCTCTATAATAACATCTGTATGTATTGACGACATTTGTAATTCCAGTGTGTTCCTTTTCTCATATAGAAGAGATTAAACTTGTTTATACTTAAATGGCTTACTATAATAATTTATAGTATATACCGTTGAGCGTATACTATTATAGAAAAGTACTTTTATTGGATATCGGACTATTGACCCATTTTTATAAGGAACTAGTCTTTCTATGAACGTTCTGAATGGCCACCTAACAGTATAAAGCGATTTCGTTTCATGTTTTTTTCATACAAAATTCAAGTGTAATACAAAGTATACTATTATTAGGTCAATGCTGGCCCAATGCGGTTGGGTGGGAGCCAGAGCCTTGTTTGTTGCACCACGAGTGAGTGAGATTGGCTTGGTCCCGTGAGTTGTAGTGCGGGACCCCTTACGCCCCAACAATAGCTTAGTATGAACTAATTTTCTGCTTCAATCAATCATTCAACATTCCAAATAGCGTTGGTAATCACCGGCATTAATATTCATGGAGAACATTCACGTAATACGCTGATCGCATGTCGACTGGCGTATTACATATTGTGAGACAATAGATCCAAGAAGAGGTTTGTCAACGAGGGGAAAGTACACCACATTGAAACATCGCCGTCAATCATCCGAGCTGTGAAAGCGGCAAATTCTATGTGCCCGTCAAAATATTATGACGATTTTGATGAAAGTCTTCGTGGTAACAATGCTGCGATGACAGCTGAGTTACGCCTGTGACATGCTACGCTGTGGTATGGTTGATGGTAGAATCTATCACTCTTCGACCTTTCCTTCTATGCTACTATTCAGCTTATATATCTCTTGTCACATAAAAAAGAGTTCGCAATTTACCGTTTGAAGGTAACGCTTCATGATGATTCAACGGCGCATTTAGTATTGCGAATATGGAAGTACAAAAAGTATTTTTTTTCCTTTCTACAAAGCGACGGGACGAGCATGACGTTTTCCCGATAGTAAATGACACGCCTGCGCACAACAACATAGCGCTAATTAGATTGGTATACACAGCACCACATAGCACCCGACGCCTTAGACTTGTGATATTAAGTCTCGTTACTTCAGTAATTTCACTACCTACAACGTCCTTACCTGTATACAGTAATGTTTGCATATTACTGTTTGGTGGCAGAAATAAAGCTACCTAGACAGTCTCCGGCAACAAGACCTACCACCAGTAAAATTACAAACTACATAGATTACTAACTATATGTTGGTGATAACAGTTTATTATTAAGCAAATAAATTGTATTTTTTATATATGTCATTCTATGTAGATACCAATTTCTTTTTTTTTAAATTTGCTGTATTATAATAAAATTAGGTTAGTGCTGTATTTGTATTCTCTATAGAAATTTGTGATTATTCACGGGTGTGTTAAACAATCCTAACTATGAGTACGACGCCTGTGTGATTCAAATGTGCCCTACATTGCTGTAACACCGAAATGTGCGTGTCATGAAAATTTCGCGAAAACAAGCGTTAGTTGGGAATTTCTGAATTGAACATTAATTATCTCCGCTTCCAGATATCGATTTTAGATCTATGAATTTCGGAAGACACATCTGCATATATATAACAATGAATTAGTAAACAGCTAATTATAAATTGCAAATTTTTTTTTCAATTAAAATGCTTCGCACTTGGGCTTAATGGCAACAATAACTTTGAAGATAGCTTAAAGAGTGCTGTCACTAATATGTGATAACGGCGATGAAAAATAGTAGCTGGACATAGGCAGGTTTGAAAACTCCCACTAGCATCCAAACTTTATGGCCGAGGAATCTAGATAGAGACATCACAAGTAAAAAAAAAAGGAAATACTTTAATCAAAATATAGTTAATTATAGGAGGTGGAAAAGGACAACTATCCTTGGAAACAAATAATCTGTACCAATCAAAGAAATTGAAATGTCTATTTGTTGCAAATATCTGGATTTATCTTAACTCGTATGATATTAGTAGACACAATTTTAAAACTTATTTGTTTGTCTGTTTGTTACAGGTAATCTTCAAAAGGGCCGGATTTTTGTTCAGAAACCCACTGTCATAACTGAAATCTAAAAGCTTAAGGATTTCGCGTATATTACTTAAAGATATAAAATTGTGTATGAAATAAGGTTCGGTATAATCAGTTTTAGCATTTTTGGGAAACGATTCGGATTATCTTTGACATAAAAAAATATTATGTATAAGATACACGTTCATAATGTAGCCTCTTCCTTAAATGGTCAATAAAAAAATTATCACTCAGTTGGCAGATACAACATTGCAGAGATACTATACCTTATTGAACCGAGCAAAAGTATGGACCCTTATAAAGAGCAAGTGGACCTCATACTGCAATTAACTTTCCAATATGTAATAGCAGTTTTTACGAGCGAATTAAATCTGGTTAAAAATTTTACTTTCGATCTTGTATCGCTCAAGGCGACGTCTTTGGCACCGTTTACCGAAACATTTGTGATTACTTAAGATTTGTGTTTAACATATTATAAATCTTATATAAAGAATAATTTTTTCTTCTTCCTAAACAATAATTATTTAATTAACAACAGATAGAAAAAGCATTACAAATGGATTCATTAGATGAGGAGTCATTCTGTTGTCTCGAAATACCTTGATGTTTATTGTTTGTTTTCTCATTTAAAATTGGCAATATAACGTGATCCTTGTTAAGATGATAAACACTACATTGGTTGGTTGAAAGATTTTAAATATCAACACCCCAGTAATTTTATTGTTTATCTCAAATACGAAAGTAGATAAGTTAAAAAATCTAGGAATGAAGAATTGTCTATTAGAATTTATCATCGATAATGCTGTTGATGAGATTGATGAACGAGATGATTTGGATGTTGAAATAATAATATTGTGCAAGATTGAAGATATGAGAATTTACCCTTTTTACTCTTTGTATATATAATTAACAGTAATGATAATTTAATGGGATAGCCTTAAAGTGTTATTCGGTACAAAATCTTGCTGATGGAGCAAGAATCGCATTCCCTTCCGATTTTAGTTTATTTTCCAATAAACGAAAGTACGTTTTCGCTTGATCGATGGCGATGTGAGATAATAAGGGGGTCCAGGATGGGCAATTAACTCATGCAAAGCTGAATCGTGACCACTCGTGGCCCGACACGCAGATATATTTCCCGTCCGTCAAACGATGGTACTAAGACTGGTTATTTGTGGTCTTGCTCGCGGTGTTAATCGGTTTAACGCACACGATGCACGGACCGGACCATGTGAATAGGATTTTCATCACTTTCTACGTATTCTGTTATCTCCTGTTTATTATCTTATTACTTGCTTTGCTGAATAACTGGTCTGTTTCGTATCGCGAATTAGAAATCTCACCTAAACCAGTTCTAGCTGGGAATAATTAATGTTGATACAATTATATTGATGATTGTACTTCTAGCTATTATGCCGTTTTAAGTTATTAATTAATTGCTCCGATCGTTCGCCACTGTGCTGAAGTTATAAGACGGTTTTTTTTTAAATAGTACTCTTAATGTTCCCATTGCCTCGGAACTCCAGGCCTTGTGTTACAATGGGACAGTTGGACAGACTATTTATATATCTATATATTAGTGGATACTAAGTATGGTTGATGGAAGTGACATGTCGAAATTTGCTGATCTTCGAAATTACCGGTTTCCTAACGATGTTTTCTTCATCTGAAGCATAAACTCACTAGAGTGTCGAATTTGGGCCCTTTCGTGATACACAGCGTGTAAGAACATCTTACAAACAGACATTATAACTTTTCATTAAACGAGGGCGCGTTTTTAGGGTGACCGAATGAGGCGGTTCGGAAAGGGATGATGTTGCTCATTAATGCAATGACCTGTTCACTGACTCATAATTAGTATAAACATTTCAACATATTTAGACCATTAGTCTTGGAACTGTCTTTAATCAAGCGACTTACTCGGGAGAAAATGAAGTTAGTGCAATATAGAGAAAAGCGAATATCTGTAACGTAATTTCCTTATCAAGCCAGTAAAAACCGTTCAGACCACACTGAATGAAATGTCTTCGGTCTACGGGAACTATTGACCAGGAAAATCATAGTTTACAGGTGGCACAGCTTATTTAAACATGGAAGGGAATCACTTGTAGACCATCCAAGACGATTAGCGCCGTTGAAGTGACTACACCAGAAATTATCCAATAAGTCGAAAAATTTGTACTTAACGATGCTTGACTAAAAAAAAAAACAACTCACAGATATGGTTGAAGTATCCGACAGTACCATTTTGAAATATTTATGTAATTGCCTTGGCATAAGTAAAGTCAGCGCAAGATAAGTGCCAAGAATGTCCACGCCGCTGCAAAAACAACAGCGTGCGATATTGTACCTCTGCAATGGAGACAAGGACACCGTATTGAATACCATAGTTAATGGAGATGAAACTTGGGTTCATCACTGTGAACCAGGATCGAAACGATACTCCATGCAGTAGCATGCCACCACGTCATCAGGCGATAGACGTTCACAGCTGGACAAAGGCCTACCCAAAGATCTCTACGTTTATAGAACTTTATATGGGATCTGAGCCGATTCCCACCACGTTGGCCCAATGCGGGTTGGTGGAAGCCAGAGCCTCATTTGTTGACTAGCATGATTTGTCACGAGCAGGTGAGGGCTTGGATCCCGTGAGTTATTATGCGGAACCCCTTACACCTTGCAGTAGCATATAACATAACATTTTACTAATTTAGATTTTGTTATAATTTAAAATTATTAAAGTTTATGATAAGTATAAAGTAAATTATCGGAATAAATAAAAAAAAAGAGATTTTTTTTAAATTTATTCCGTATTATCCTTGTTATACGATTATTTCCGCCATCTTTCCCCAACATTAATCCGGATAATCGAGTTGCCTGTATTAATATACATCAAACATTCAGTCTTAATTATTAAAGCTGACTTTGGATTAATATTTTAGCCTCCACCTTGGTAAGGTCTGAGAAATTTGACAAGGGTCGACACCGTGTAATGGTTCCCTTTAAATTTACGGCAACCTTCAAGACCGGATGACCACATTCATTTAAATTAACCTTATAAACTTAATGATGCTTCTAAACTTATTAGATCAGCATACACTTTTTAACGTTGCTATAACTATATCAATAACTTATCAATACTTAAATTAAAACTACATGCTTTTAATATACATTATATTTGTTTTTTTTTTTCACTTCACAGATGTTTTACTTTAAAATAACTTCATTTAGTAACATTATCTTTTTTTCTCATGGTATTGTACTGTAACCTTATTGACTTTAGCTTCAACAAATAAAACAAATCAAAAGCTTCTCCTACTTAATCTCAATTACTTTAGTTCTTACTATTTATGAGTAAAAAAAGTTTTTTTTTTTACTTATTTAGTAAGTTTCGTATTCGTACTTTCCTTATTTTGGAAATAAGTTCATCTCTATAGATTTATTTTTATTGCAACTTTCAGTACAATTTCAGTAAAACTGTATTGATTAAGTTGGTTAAAGGAACCTTGGATAGTTTATAATTTCAATTAATTAATTTTCTTAAAAAAAAACTAAATGTATTAAAAATCGTGTATTTTATAGTGCGAAAAATATAAAAGACAAAGTTTTAAGTGTATTGTTAAAGCATTATTAATAAAGTTTTAATGTAAATACATTGATCTCTTGAGATATTTCGAACCCTCCCGATTTCTGTTCAATATTTTATTCGATGTCCATAGCAAACTTTACAAGCTGTATAATACCGGGCGCACCGGAAATCGACTGCTATTGCATAAAAATCTTCGTTTAATACAGGAAGCGTTCAACTATAGCGAAATACGGCAGAAGAGTTGATAGATGGAAGTGAGAGTTGAAGTTTTTAAACTCGTTCAATTTCTCCCGCGCGTCAGGTAACCCGGCCGTTGAGGTACGAAGCTGAAGAGCTCTCAGGAAAACAATTTTCTAACGCAATCTACCGGAAATGTCGTTTGTATTATCATAATAAGGAAACTGTTGTAGCTGATTGAAAACGTCCACGATTCTATGGATGTAGAGGCAGATGGAATCTTGCGGTTGGTTGTAAACTTACCATCGACTAATAAATGAGATGAATAGCTACAAAACTACTTTGATTGCTAAAGGATTCAGTTGAAAATATTGATGGTTATTTTAAAAGGATTAACTGGTTATAAGGACGAGCAAGAGATCCATTTAGCAGATATCAACGCTGCTTCATCACAGTTATATTTGCTTTTCGTCTTAGTCGCCTTTGTTTGTAATTTTAGATACTCAGTCTCTTCTACTCGTCGTAACTGATCATTAGTAATTGTTTTAATTCCGTTTCCGTTTTTTTGTTTGTTTTAATTGTCGTCAAGGCTATTGGAGATGCGAATCGATTGTTATCTAAAAGTTTACTCAACAATCGACCGTTAAATATTTATAACCATAACAGTTTTGTAGTTATGTAGGTGGAACGTAAAACGCAAGCGGTTTAGGAGTTATCGGCGGGCCGCGGCAACAATGCAATCTGATAGGGGAAACGGGGGCAGCAAAAATGTTCCCCTTATCAGAGGGAATAAATCTGAATGATTTTAAATTTTAATTACTTAGAGCAGTCTATTCGCTTGTTTCCTTACATATTCCTTTCACCTTTCTCTTATTACATTTTATAATTAAGCAATGACGAGGGCAGGATACACGCTTGATGGTAAGCACTTGTATTTAACAATGTCATGTTAGCATTTTGATATACCCCCATTGTGATTAAATGATAAAAGGAAAGTTATTTAGTTCTTAAACAGTTGCAAGTTCGTCCACCGCTGGATAAAGGCCATATACAGTAACTATGGCTTCCGGTACCGCTGGGCACTAGGGCCGTCGTTTGTACGGGTTCATATGGGGATACTTGGGCCATTTTCCACCACGCTGGCCTAATGAGGTTTGGCTTGGATCCCGTGAGCTATTGTGCGGGACCCTTTGCACCCCCACCATTGCAATTTCCTACGTAGTTTTCTTCTTTTAGTAATTTGCCTAGCTGATAATCTTAAAGTTCTACCTTGCTGCAAGTTGGCTGGAATTTATGAAAAATTTTCTCTAGCTTGAGCCAAGCGGAATTGGAATTCTTCTGTTCTGATCCAATGAAATGAAATTCGTACATGTACTTCAAAATTTTTAAACTGTCTCATAGCTTTTTTCTATTTTCTAGTATTATATCTTGGAGAGTGTTACATCCAGGAATAGACGTTGTATATACATATTTCTGTAGGCAGAGAGTCCTCAAATTCTTCGGACACACGGTCAGGCGAGACCCAGACAGTCTGGAAAGACTGATTATAACTGGTTGTGTGGAAGGAAAGAGAGCGAGAGGGCGGTATCCTACAAGATGGACACGTACAACTCAGGACGCTACGGGAGCGACCCTACAATCATCCATCCAAATGGCGCAAGACAGAAATGTCTGGAAAGAAATGGTGGCCAGGGTAACGCACCATAGTCACGTCTCTCAGTCATGAGGTTACGACAAAGAAGAAGATACATATATCAGATATCCACATACGTAGACACTCATCATGATATCACTAGAACCATAAGGGTTGGAGATATGAAATTTGGTAGGAATATTCCTTTTGTCTAGTATAAGGCAAAAGTTCATCCGGTCGATCACCAACCAGATGGATGGAACAGGTTAATGACTGGCCGTCCTCTGAATTTTACAGTAGTAACACATGCGCTGGACAGGAACCGGTGGATGCAAATTGACACGCTCCGGACAGCAACCCTAGCACGGACTCAGACATGAGGAAACGACTCTAGAGAAGGTAGCTAAGAACGGATTTTACAAAATTCCTTCCCTAAAGAGAGTTGCTGGGGGAGGGTTACGGCCAGCAAAGCAGGTGGATTTTAATTTGATTTTAGTTTATATTTGAAGAAGTTAAAATTGGTAGAATTTTCTAATTTCTACAGATTTCCTTGATACTATTACAATTGGTTATATATTGCTTAGCAACAAAGTTTTCAAATGTTCTTCTTCGTCTGTATCACTCTGGACAGAGTGGTCGTGATCATCACTTTAGGTGTTGGTCGCAAGCTTAACCGCACGTCGCTAATCCTCTCTGATGGAAGCCTTCCTAGTGCATTCATATAGTGGCGATGATGAGCCATTTATTGCCGTCTTTATCTGGTCAGTCCTTCTCATAGGCGTTCTTCCTCGTGGTCTGATGCCCTGAACCATTCCCTGGACTACAAATCGCTCAATAGCTGCCTACCTTCGGCGGTATAGGCGACCGAAAAAGGTGAATTTCAAATGTTACCTGACTGATATTTGATGATTAAGGAAATTGTGCATTGATTTGCGACTATAGCATATGCTGATCTAGATTTTCGTCTGCATCACTTCCGGCTTTCTGTACGATATTAACGGTATTATCCGAGCAAGTTCAGCGGTCGTGTAAATATTTCGATTGGCGATTCAATACCCTTAATGCACTTTGATCCACATTGATTTTATCAAGCGCACATTCGCCGCGCCTCCATGAATCATCCTTAATAAGCATTTAATGGACAGCTAAGTGATAAGGTGTAAATGCTTAAGCTATTTACGATTGCAGTCATCAACATAAACCTTAATAACTGGTTCGAACTAAACCGTGCCAATACGATAAAGTCGACTCGCTCGTTTCTTGAATGTTGTATTATTTGCGTTCAAACTTTGCGTCTGCTTTAAGCACTTTGACGAAGTTAACTATATTACTTACTTCATTCAATTCTATGATTCTTTTTAATCGCTCTTTTAATAAAAGCATTCGTTATCATTAAATGTTCATTTTGTCATATAAATTTAAGTAACTCATCATACTAATAAATTAACGTCGAAGTAACTGTTAAGAATTTTAAAAGCTCTTCTTATTGTATGTTGTCATACGCATAAATTATTCCTAGACAGCTATTATATGTATCATCATCCTTGAGATGGGCCTCTGCAACAGATCTCCAAATCGATCGGTCTAGCGTTGCTCGCATCCAGTGGGTTCCTCACAATTCTAATCAGAACGTCGGTTCACCTTGTGGGGGGCCTCCCAACACCACGTGTACCGGTACGCGGGCGCCACTCGAGGACCTCACTGCCCCATCGGCCGTTGGTCCTTCAAGAACTGTGCTCTGTCCACTGCCACTTAAGTCTAGCAATCTTTTGAGATATGTCGGTGACTTAAGTTCTTCTGTGGATCTCCTTATTTCTGATTCAATCGCGCAGAGAAACTCCGAGCAACCATTGTCCTTTTGGGTGACTTTGAGCATTTTTATAAGGCCGATAGTAAGGAGCCATGTCTCGGTTCTGTATATCTACAATGGCAACATGCACGAGCACGAGATAATATATATAGGTACTACCTATTCCTCGCCCGCTTTGTTAACCGTAACACTCTCGCAACTCCGTTAGGGGTAGCAATGTTGTAAAATCCTTTCTTAGTTGACCGTCCTTCCTTCCCACTGCCCTTTTTCCAGCTATGTGGGGTCGGCACAGTATGTACTTGACCTATACTCGGCAAAAGGAATATTCCTAACAAAAATCAAGTCTCTAGACGTCCCTTACGATTCCAGAGATATCGTGATGAGTTTCTTCTACATAGGCGAATATTTCTTATATTTATTATTAATATATATATATGTATATGTTAATAAATTGAGATAAATACAATTGGAAAGAACTTGACTATTAAAAAAGAGCTCTCTGGCTCTATTCACAGGTCATATATTGTGTAGTTTGGTTGGTGGTACAGTTATTGTTCCCTGATTAGGAAAATTTTACTGATGGTAGGTCTCTGTTCAGGCACCGTCTAGATAAGTACCACCGCAGATCCTATTTCAATGCTTTAATTTGAATCTCAAGATATTAATCGTTCAGCGTAAATTACTTCCTATACAAATAAAATGGAATCGGAGTTGTATATATTATTCAACTAAGACAATAATCATTAATAAACATTAGCACATAAAGGTTCGTTGCTTTCAATCCTCAATTAGACTTGCCCGGTGAATCCCGGCAGGATTGTGAAGGTAGACAATTCTAAATAGGAAAGCAATTTCCTGAATAACAACCTTTCCTAACCTTTCTTAATTCCGGATAATGGTTTTTTATTTGACTGTAACCATCTTAATATAATTGAATTAAGTTTTTTTTTTAATAACTCACGAGGCCCAAGCCAACCTCACCAGCTTGTGGTGCACCCTGCTATTCAATAAACAAGGTTTTAGCTCCCACCAACCCGCATTAGGCCAGCGTGGTGGGAAATGGCCCAAAACCCTCTATATGAGAACCCCTACAAACTACGGTACAGTGCTTGGCGGTATAGGACGCCATGCTGACTGTGGACCGATCGATGTGGAGATCTTTGGGGGAATCCTATGTACAGCAGTAGACGTTTATCGGCTGATGATGATATCTTAGATTTGACTTATCAAAATTAACTTAACGTCTCTATTACTTTACATCAACCCTGACATAACGTTCTTTTATATATATGTATATCTCACATTTATATAATACATCTATTTATTCCTGATTTTGTTTAGTATCATAATATATGTTAGAAGATATATGGTTCATAAAATGATAACATATGATAAATGATATGCACCCTGCTAATTAACAAACGAGGCTCTAGCCTCCACTAACCCGTGTTCGGCAAGCGTGGTAGGGAATGGTCCAAATCCCTCCATATGAACTCCTACCCGATCGATGTGGGATTCTATGGAGGAGGCCTATGTTCAGCAGGGGACGTTTTTCGGCTGATGATGATGATGATGAAAATAATAATGTACTCCTAATTATCTATCTGAGACATGTTGCCGGAGACCGTCTAGACGAGTACCAATGCAGCTTAGGAGCTGACAGCCGACAGATAGTACTGCGCAGACATTGGCGTGTTCCGGTTTAAATGGCGGTACAGTCAGTGAAATTACTAAGGTAACGACACTTAACATCCTACGTCTTAAGCCGACGAGCATGTGGCGTTGCGTATACCAGCGTAACGACCACTACTTGTTCTGGACAAGCGTATCACTTACTAGCAGGTGAATGTTTTGTCCGTCTTACTGCTTCTTTGAATAAAAATAACGTATTGTCATTATGGTAATATTTCATATATAAAAAATAAATATATCTGTTTTTCCGACAGGTGTGGTTGTGATGACATGGTGGTGGACGGTGGCGCTGCTAGCGCTGGCGGCGCCAGTTCGCCCCGCGCCAAGGGCGGGCATCGGTGAGCAATTTTACAGTAAGCATACTATTTTGCACTTTACTTCCTAACCTTCGAAAAGGTATCAAATCGCAGCCGAGTTAACAAATACAAAAAAAAAAAACAATCTAAACCCGATCATGAATTTGTGAAGAAGCAAAAAAAATATTGTATCATATGGACCAGGAATTTAAGTGGGACTGGGAAGTTAAACAGTAAAACTTAATCATAGTTAACCACACTAATATAAATTTCGAAAAGAATGTAAGTAATTTGAAGTTAGTCATATATCAGACTTTATAAAATATACTCTTCAAACTTATAACATCCTTTTGCATCAGAGGTTAAAAGGAAATTAGGTAGTTAATGCATACACCTTCAGAATTAAGTTGGAGGGTTCATGGCATTAATTTGAATATATCAATTGCTTTACTTGAGCGCAATAAACAACAGGCGAAAGTGATATATGATAATTTGAATGGGATCTATCGGACAAGTGGACGTGATATGAAAACTTAATAATGCTTAAATGATTACTTAATATATTTATAGAACAGTCGCGTATGTATAATGTAAGTTAAAAGTTCAGTTACTATTAGAAAGAAGATTAATTATTAAGAAAACAGTTAGATGGGATAGTAAGCTTTGAAGGATTTTATTTGATATAAACTAGAGAAAAAGTAATAAGTCAGACAAAGTAATTTCACTATCAATTATTTACGAAAAACTATTACTATATAATAAAATAGTGTAATATCTCTTTATGTGAGTAAAACCGGAAGTAATGGGTAGTTAATGTAATTGTTAATCGATACAGAATCGCAAAACGTCTCGGCTGCGAATTGTCTTCTCGCTACTTAAGGACACCATTCACGTACGTTTAACTCCTAAGTTTTGCATAAGCAGTATAAGCACTTAACTATTACTTATTTTTTCACACGTTCCTCTTCAGTACTTAATTTATACATTTCTCTTGATGCTTCAAGTTATATACTTATTTAGTGTAATTTCAAATAATGTTATAAGATGCGTTAGATGAGTGTATATAAGTTTATGTAATTTTTTATAGAAACATAAACATATCTTTCAATGTGCCCACTATTGGGACTCGGGCTTTCATTAATAAGAAGAGTCTGAGGTTGTTTCTTCATCACGCTAAGTCCATTACAGAAACATAAGCACTTAAATAACTAAAGAAATATAAAGTTATCTATCTGGCTAGTGAGGTCTCGTTACAGCCTCCTCTTTTGAAGTCACCATTAGCTGCCCTCTTCAAACTGAAGTTTGACGATCAGATTGGGATAACAAATTCGATGCTCAGCTATTCTTTTTATCTGATTGTGTTTAAGCCCAGTCCCCTCCTTTTGATACAGCAATTCTGAAATTCTTTTATTAAGTAAACTTGTTATATATATTATATGCTTCTTTCAAGAAGACAGAGTACCTCACATAAAACAGAGTGTTTTCTTTTATCATTAAATACTTTGTAAGGTCGGAGGGTTAAGAATAAAAACCTCTTATTTCACCGTACTATCAACCTTATTAGTATTCCTGTACACATGTACTTAAGCAGTATAACTTTCATGTGAAGTGTGATCCTGATTCGCGCCGTACGGTGACCCCTGACACTTTGCAACAAAGATAGCGTTTTACAGTTCAATCTTTCTCTCCCTCTCATCTCGTTGGCCCGTAAAAGTTGAATTAAGTTTAACTCTGTTTATAGCCCAAAGCGGGGCGAATATTTCAGACAATTTGATGGCCCTTTAACACTTGCACGTCGACAATTCGGATCGACGTGTAATTTTAATGTCGCTAACATTTTTTTTTTATACAACAAAGCAAAAATGCGAGAAGGGAGTTCCCCGTATAACAAGCGACATACTTCGTTTTATATTAGATCTCCTTTACTACATTCAGTGCCCTTTAAACTGTCACCTAGTAAACCGTGAATACTACTATTTAGCAGAACGAATAGGAGTTGTAGTGATACCTATGTAGATGGTTTCTGAGAACGGAGACTTACGACCAGTGAACAGGATGTGTTTATCACATCTGAAAAGAAGGATAATATACCATAATGTTTTTTGATAAAAAAAGTGACTTTAATATTACTATAATGTGCTCGATACTGTTACCAATCAAGGCTCGCTCCATCCTCTTACCGTGGTGGTCAGGGAGAATTTGCGGAGGGCCGCTACCCAGAACAAAGATGTGTCTTGTGTGAATATTGTGATGTAAATCTCAATGCTTTAAAAAAAATTGAGCTAAGCGTCAAGACGAGCTAATAGTTCACCTAAAAGTAATTAATACCTGCTCATAATTATATGGAGCTAGTTAAGATGATACACACAGCATCACATGGTGCTCGTCGCTTTGGGATATGAGTTGGTAAACCCTTACCCCAGTAAGTTCCCTAATAATTGCACACTACAGGGACGTGAAAATAGGAGCGGAAGTGATATATACACGGTACAAGGCTACAGGGCCATTCAAATCTAAACACAATAATCGTGGTAATTACTCCAACATCAATGATAATGTAATCAAAATCCTTTTTTATCTGTTTTCTTTTCTATATAAATAAAACTCTCATATATTTCCTTTCACTCACAGGAACACAAAAGAAAACTTGATGACGTACAAAGTTTTTCCTTGTAACTTAATTGAGCCTTGTCTGAAGAATGTAGGAACCAGGATACCGTTTGGTGTACAGCGATCCGTCCAATTTGAATTAATGTTATTTATCTAGGGCCAACAGTAATGTATCGCAGTAACATATGAGGGTACTTGGACTTACCCCTGAATAATTGATGGAGCCTGTTGTAAAACGAAAATATAAAATTCCCTTTGTGTAATGAAATCCTTATTTGGCAAATAAAAGATATTCTCAAAGGACTCTTATACGGTTTCTTGGTAAAAAGTATTTGTAATTTTTTTTCGTTTTGTCTTTACTTGTTTATAATGGATATTATTATAGAATAACACATGTTATATGAATTGTTAATAGTCGTAGAGACGCTTACGTTCTTGAGATGGAGACACAATGCTGATAAGCCCTATCGTGAGTCTCGGTTCCTCGAGATCGTTTAGTTACCACTGTACAGTACTGTGCAAACATTATTGTGTTACGCTTAGCTGGTGAAATTAGTGGCGGTAACGAGACTACATACGTGTCTCAACGCGTTGAGTACACTGTGATGCTGTGACCATCCTAACTACCATCAAGTTGTTATTGAGTAGGCATATCAATTACCATCGACTGAGACCGCGGTCGCCGTTGAATGCGAGAGCGAAGGATCTGTATTAAAGGGGGTTATGTGTTACACTTAAGAGTGATCTTTCACGACTGCACTGATGGTGATGACTATGTATCTATTTGACACAGGTTTCTTTAATCACTTTTTTACGCTCGTGGTCGTAAAACTCTAACGACAAGTCTAAGAAAATAGCAACTCATTTCGTACACACTGCGCTCGCCAGCCTCCACAAGCGCAGTGAATACGACTGTGCCTTAAATATTGAGGTCTATGTCTACATCGACAAGTTGCAATGATGATAATAACAACCGATAAGTATACAAAAGGTGCGGATAGACCGTTTCACTAATTAATTAAAGCTGTAAATGATAAAACGCGTGGCGGTGAAAAGTGTGAAGATTTCACTTTCTCAGACCTCTTCACGCGTTTATACGATTCGAGGCCCTTTGACTCGCAGCCTCACCATGATCGGATTGTTGTGAGAAATTTTACTGATAAAATAATCTTACAACACTGACCAAAAACTATAAAATACACAAAGCAATAATCGAGATACGTACCGCTGATGGTAAGTAATACACCTCATAACGTCGTGGTGAAAGTTATAAACAAAGGTATACACAGCAGCACATTGCAATCGTCACCTTGAGACATGAGATATTAAATGTCTTAACCACGGCAATTCCACTTACCCGAGCACCTTTCAAACCGGAACACGATATAGTTTGCACAGTACTGTTTTTGGCGGAAATAGGTACTGCGGTATGTGTGAACCTAGCCGAAGGCTACAGAGAACTACCACCATTAAAGCCTAATTGAATATAAAGAAGGGTGAAAATTTATTTCAGTTAACTATTATACAGCAGAAGCTTCTAATCATACCTCCAGGGGTGGACTTAACCTTCAACAAAAAAAAGGCTGTTACAGTTAATTTAACAAAACTCTTTAAGGGGTGGTATATATTTTTTTATTTCTATTTCTTGAAAGTTTTCAAACAGTTTATATATTTGGCTGAGACGTTTATAGTATTAATCTTTTCTTACTTCTGCTCCTTCTTCGTCGGTATCACTCTTGACGGAGTGCTCGTGGTCATCACTTCAGGTGTTGGTCCCAAGCTCAACGTCATCGCCATTCCTCTCTAATGACCGCCGTATAGTGGTAACGATGATGAGCCAATACTGCCTTTATCTGGCAGCTTCTGCTTACGGTATTAAAGACACATGATTATATTGAAGTAATAACTTTTGCTCTCGTGTCATCATCATCATCTTAACTGATGGACGTCCACTGCTGGACATGCTAGTGAAATTTTAAACGGTTTTAAATATAAATAAAGCTTTTATATATTATAAACATTTTACTACGGTCAGCTTCAAAAGAGATCATACAAAAGCCGTCTCTCACTGTTTATTGAGTGTGCGATGTTTACGTACAAATAAGTTTAAATTTTAACGAGCCACTTCGCCGTAAACGATTGTTTTATTGTTCGCTTTATATCCGGTCAGCGTATTAAGTTCCGCCCGCCTGAGATTTTGATGTTTTCGCGTAATGACGTGTTATTTTTTTTTTATTGCCGCGTAAAATCTTCTTCCGATTAGATGTTAATAAAATCGTTTTTTTATTGCCATTATAAATTTAATATGATTTTTATTGTTGTTATTTACTCTGTGGATTTTGAAGGAAAAAAATAATATTAATGGTTCCTTATTAAATATTTTGAAATTTGTTCATATCCTTAGATTGCTAATTGTAAATTTATTTTAGTGTTTCTACTAAAATCTCTTTATGGGTTCACGTAGGTACTCTCTTCTCCCAGCCTCTTTCCCAGCTTTGTGGGGTCGGCACAGATACTTTATAAACTATATATATATATAATCTACTTTATATCATCATTATAGACCAACAGATGTCACTGATGGACGTAGGCCTTCCTCGAAGATCTCCACATCGTTTGTTGGAGTTCATTGAGAGCAATTGGGCCGTAAACGACCACGCTGTCCTAGTGCGAGTTGGTGCGCGGTCAGAGCCTCGTCTGTTATTCAGCAGGGTGCACCGCGTGCAGTTGAAGTTGACTTGGGCTCCGTAAGATGTTCGGCGGAACCCTTTACATTTTACATTTATATAGTAATTGTTTTATATCATTTATATGACACACAGGCACTCTGCCTGATGCTGAGGTAATACATGGTAGAGTAGATTGGTGATGCATAATAAGTGCATCATTTAAAAGTATATTTGAAATTTATTGAACAAAATTAAATTGCGACTTGTAGCGGACGACATAAACAATGTTTTTTTTTTTAATCTATGCTTGTTTGTTCGAAGAACTTAATAGACAGGAAAGACGTTCAGTTAATAGTAAGTGATACGAACGCTCATAACATAGTGATGCAAATATAATGATGATATACTACGTCACAAAGTGATCATCGCCTCGAGATATATGATGTTAAATCCAGTTACCCCCATAGTTTCTCTAGCAACAATAGCCTTCAAACCCGAACACAGTATTACAGTAAAACGGTACTAGTCTAGGCGGCAGGAATAAAAGCTTGGGCCGCAGAGAATACGAACGGACTTTGGAAGCTGTGCTCTTTCATTAATAATTTGTATCAGCAGGCATCAAAGTTTTTGAATCATCGTTTGTTGAACTCACTTCCGATATACTTAAAATTAAAAATCTGTTACAAAATTGTGTTTGTAAAGCTTTGTATATCTACTGCTGGAAGTAAAGGTAGGTTTATCTTTACCCAGCTCGTCGCTTAACGGATAACCATTACTCCGTTAACCACAGTTGAAAAAAACATTTAACCACGTAATTGGTTATACAGACCTACCACTTAAATACGTTTTTTATATATGTGAGCTTCGAAGTTAATCTAATAGATGTTTGGAAGAAAGTATAGATATCTCTCATGTTGGATCTTTTAAAATTAGTTTGTAGCGTGTATGTTGTGTTAGGTTGAATATGTTTTACAAAAAAGTTTTTTTTTGCTAACGTATTGTCACTGTACACGTTCAATCGTCACTTTCGTTTGACGCGTCGTCATCTAGTAGTTACACCGTCTCGTAATCCGTACAATTAAGTAATTAAAATCTAATAATCGCAGGCGGACGCGGTGATTTATTCGGGTCGCGTCCGGGAAAGCCGAGTTCAACTTTGAAAATCCGAACCGTGAGAGACGTGTTAAGTAGACAGCTGCCAGTGTGAAAAACAACAGGCACCATCAATGGGCAGTACATTACTTACTCGTGTGGTCAACGAACTTAAGTGAGTCATGACCTGCGACTTAAGAGAACGACAGCATCGTCTGACGCGCACTGACAACAGTATAGTACATTACAGCCACTGACTAATCGTTTTCTTTTTTTTTAATAAAGCGACAGTAAGAGTAGAACATTCACATGATAATAAGTGATAAGCCTGGTAGACAATGTGATACAAAAAACAAAAAAAAAAAAAACAAATTACGATGTTTATTTTGCACAGTTATGATTATCGCCTGTAGATATTTATTATGCTTCTATATTTATTATACACAGTGGAAGGTAATACGTGTAAACGATCTGGAGGGGCTAAAGTATAGCTCGTATCCTATCTATCTATGTATGGAATACCCCCATACAGAAACAATGGTTCTGGAGTTATTAATTCTTTAAATATTTTTCAAAAATTTCGGATTTTCTAGGAAATAATTCAATGAGATTAGCTGTTTGGAGAAGAAATTTTGTAGTATCCATTTTAAGTTGACCTATACACGGCAAAACGAATATTTGTTATCTAATTTAATGTCTCCAGGTTTTATAGTTTCAGAGATATGGTGATGAGTCTCTACATAGGTGGAAATCTCTTGTACATATAGATATATTATATGAGTGTCAAAGTTATCGCGGTTCACATACTTAGCAGTTTTGAACCGCATTCTTATTCACATCGCGTATCAACTATAATATTATTCAAAGTACATCATAAGTGTCATAAGAGTTGTCATGGACAATTCGTTTGTAACTATGTGTAACAGATATTATATAATAAATTACTGGTGGTAGGTCTCTGTTACCGGAGACAGTCTAGGTACCACCGTAGCGCCTATTGCAGCAGACAGTACTGTGCAGATATTAATATGTTTCGGTTTAATGGTCGTTGTAGTTAGTGAAATTATTGAGGTATTGAGACAACATATGTCTCAAGTCGACGAGCACAGAGTGGTGCTGTGTATACTATCGCCACGTACCATATACCATCGTAACTATCGCCACGTTGTTATCATCAGGTGAACGTCATAGTCGTCTCGTCGCTTCATTGTACGAAAAAATAAGAGAAATGTCTACTTCTGTTTGACTGCGGACGATGACCTTCGATAGTATCAACCATTATAAACTCTAGATATATGTTTATGTAAGCGTATTTTTTTTAAAAGAGGGGCAAGCAAACGAGCGAGTAGTTCACCTGGTGGAAAGTGATATTTGATGCCCACGGACAGTTATAACACCAGAGGGGTTGCAGCTGTATTGCCGACCTATAAAGAAATAATACCCGCCTAAGATTAAACAAAGTTCATCACTAAAAACATCTGCTGATGAGCAATAAAGATCTTCCGATCTTTTGAATTGAAATATATTTCAATTACAGCTTGGTGGGTGGTCTCTTTTACCCTTAACCGTCTGAGTACGTACTTCCGCGATGACCAATATATTTATTTCCGCTTATACCGTTTAAGGATTTAGTTTTTAAGGATTTATTGATAAAATATTTAAATAAATAACATTTTTCATTATTATTAGCTGATAGATGCCCACTGCTTGTCAAGGACCTCCCACTAAGATCGATCGGTTCTGACTTGTCGGCATATGGCAGTTTCCACACCAAATCGTTAGTCCACTTAATGGATTGCCTTCTTGTATTAAGTTAATTAAATTAAAAAGTTTAATAACCTATTTAGTGTAAGTTTAAGATCTATATCACGCTATAGCGTCAGCAGAACCTTCCCCATTATAGGTACGAATAGTTTTCAAGTATCAAGAATCTATATCAATCAGACGATGTGGAGCCGCATCGATCATTGGCTAGGTGCCGCGCCGCTCGCCGACTTTCCACGTGTGCTGGTGAAACGGTCCGCGCGTTGCGGAAATCCTACAATTACGCCCTACAGCCGTGAACGTTGCTTCACTGAAGATCTATAGATCACTAGATATGTCTAAAACTACATTTACTATAAAAAAGTTTCAATACTTCTCTATTCGACTAAGCGACGAGTTTAATATTCGACGTGTGATAATGATGAAGAAGAGGTTAAAGTTTCTTCGTCCTTAATAATTCGGTGCTTATATGTTGATAGACGGAACCACAGTTTTGGCAGTTTTATAAAAATTATAGCTAGCCCTTAACACTTCCAAAGAAATCCTACTTTCATACGTTTTACTAGTGGTAGGTCTCTGTTGCCGGCGACTGTCTAAGTAGGTACCATAGCAACTCTTATTTCTATCGATAAACTATAGTGGTAAAATATTATCGTGTTTCGGTTTGAAGGGCGTTGTTGCTAGTGTAAATATTTGAGTAACGGTTCTCCTTTTCCATAACATCTTAACTAGTGAACCGTTGTTACGGTCAGGGATTTTTATCATCAGGTGAACGTCTCCCTCGTGAAAGCTCATAAAACATAAATCTGGTGTAGTACGCTCCCGAATAATAACGCTACCTCATATTATTGAAATATTTGAAACCTAAGTAACTTTAATAATTATACTAGTCGTGCATATATAGTAGAATATTACGTTGTAGTCATGCATAGAAGTATTGATGCTGCTATATTTATATGCATATGATATGAGAGCGTAAATATTCTGAGAGCAATCTTCGCTATTTTTAGCAACAACAATATCGTGAGAAAATGAGAATCAACGTTCGTCCATAGTCGTAAAAGATTTTTTATAAACACGTAATGCTTTAGTTTTGTAATTAAAAATAATGAAAAATCATTAGAGATTGTCGTTATCATTATTCGATGCAGAGCTGTTCGTTTCCATTATCTTTACGGCCCTCAGCACTTAGGAGACGAACAGTCTAGTGCGCGTGATTTCCCCAGCAATCTAGTACATAGCTTTTTAGAACGTTTGTGCGACTCGAAGCTTAAAAGAGGAGCTTTCATGGTATTATTGATCGATTTCCTTTTCATCGTGTTGATGCATTTTGCCAAAACAAAGTTTTGATTCTTAGGATGCGTACTTTGCACTGAATCTAGTCGACTTTCTTTATCATCTTAGCTACAATGTTCTTCACGCCGTAATACCTTCGAAAAAGATATTCAGCAACAAAGACTATACTTTAGTAAATATTCTAGTGTTTACTTCAATTGTATTCTACTTACTGTAATTGTATTTTTATGATATTTATCAGTTATTATTTAAAACACAGTAGTATAACGTTGATATATTTTGAATAAGATAATAATAATCCTGAATATGGTGTAGCGGTTGACATCTGGTGACAATAGAAGGTTTCAAGGCATTGCAGATTTTGAATTTTAATAAATATTAAACTTTTTTTTATAATTAAGTATCGAAATATATGCAAATAAAATTTGTTTAAGTTATCAACTCTTAGAAAATCAATGAAAAAAATGGTAAATATATTGGAACTAGCTGGTTCCTGTCAGCTTTGCTGGCCGTAATATAGAATTAGATCTGAAACTTGTCGTAAACATCCCCGCCTGGCGGAACTAGCCGCCCTCGGGGTTTGATACCGCTATTAACACCCTCACAATTCCCTATAGAGAAAATTTTTTGTAAAATCTATTATTAACTGACCTCTAAATGGCAGAAGCAATATCTCTACTAAAATTGGAATGTTTACGTCTACATAGATTTCAGAGATCTATGGATATATGGGAATTAAATATTTTACGAGCTTGTTTACTTTTCGTTAATTTGTACCTGTGCCTGTAAATAAGATAATTAAAGTGTCTAGTGTAAAGTAATCTTATCGTCGTGATGTCGGAAAGCGTGTCAAAAGTCACTTTCGTTGGTCGACACTTGTCGCAGGGCGCGGCGGGTGCTGCTGCTACCGTATTTACCTATCGGATTACCATCGTACACTTTCACTGTTTGACCACATTACATCGATAAGTTTCTGTTAAACCGACATTCTATGAATTATTTACTATAAATATTTACATTACCATTGATAAGTTAAAGTGTTAACATAAGTTGTTACATATGATAATATGCGTTTGCTCCCCCCCCCCAGAAGCGCACACCAGGAGTCTCCAAATCTGAAGAGAGGATGGATGACAGAAGGAAATGGGATGTAGAATGATAGAGAAGAAAATGGATGAAAGATAAGTAGAGAATAAAAGTAAGAAGAGTGAGTGAGGAGAATGAGGAAATACAGAATAAATGATGGTAAATGATCGACGGATAAATAAAGACCCTGACCCAAAACACGCAGGGGAAAAGCTCTAAAAAAAAAAAAAAAATATATGCGTTTGGTTGAACCTTTGGGAAAAAATCTCTAATACAATTTACAACGGACAGACAACTATTAGTAATTAATGTGACTTAGTTAACTAGATTTAATATTGGGGTATTTGTATGACTGAAAATATAAGTAAACTCGACTGTAAGATAAAAATAACAATGTAAGAATCTAGCGGTAGATGGATAGAAACTATATTGAACAATAAGTAAATATAGCTTAAACGATATAAATATAAATGTAATAATGTTAAATGGACCATCAGAAATAAGTTGGTGTAATGATAGACGAATCGTATGCAGATAATCCTTCAGACAGCAACCTAAATGCTGACAATGATCCTCAGATATTTTGGACCGATCTTAGAGAGAGAAGAGATCCAAAATAAATTACTGTTTAAAAGGACCCGGATAATGGTATTAGTGAGGAAGTGAAAATAATTGAAAAAGTTACTATGAATTTTGAACCAGGGATAACCTTAAAAGTTAATTTTGTGTCTAAACTATATTTTAATTAAACTATTCATTTACTTGTATACTTGTTACAAAATGTATGATAATCTCTTAACTATTATTCAATTTAAATGTACAAATAACATACTCGTTACATATGTTTTAACATCTATATATTATTATTTTCCCTTTGTTCTTATGTTCAATAATCAGATTATTTTATACTTAATATCTATAACTATAGCAAATAACAAGAATGTTACGTATAGAAAAGTAACGTTAAATTTGCTTTCTTCACTTCGTTACAGACATAAAAGGCGAAATTTTTCCTAAGGTATAAACTCAAATATTCCTGACCTTTTCAAAGCAAACACTCAAATTTATTCATCCTCTCTGTCGAGTGGGAATTAGTCAATGTTGTCGTTATAATAAACCTACTTTCCTTTATAAACGTTTATTTAGAACGATTATTTATATATGTACTAACATTGCTAGATTTCAGTTCAAATCTATACACAATATTACAAAGGACCAATCAGATATAACGAGAATATCCTAAAATCAGTGTACATTATATTTACACTTATTATGCAACTTCTAGATAAACAGATTTGTAACGAACTAAAGGTAGCAAGACCTGTAAAGTGATATCTAATCCTATTAATATATAAGAGATGATGATGATGCTGCTAAACAGAAAAATCATCCGATTCAAATCTAATTTGTCACAATTTATGATCACCAACAATTCAAAGATTTAGATTTTCAACACAATTCATCACAGGTCTCTGTTTTCTAGCCCAGTTTAATATAAATAGATGGATATCATTTTTTTTCTTTGCTCTCGTATTTTTTGCCATCAACCATTGCATCTGCTTGAAGCTGCGGTTGACGTAACGGCATTCTGAATAACTGACGTTGCATTGGAATGCGCTTTTGTACGTTGAGTTACGTATTGTGATTGTATATATTTTGCAATCTATACAATTTAAGTGTTTCCTTCTTCTCGAAACACTTCCGCATAACCGACTCTATAATTCTCTGATAAGACACGATGTGTGTGTTCTTCTTTCTGGACAACATTAACAGACTTCAGAGAAATAGGACATCAAATCGCTGGGATCCTAACTGCGTGAGAGCTTGCTTTGTGGTTGGTATTACAAGACACCTATTCCTAACAGTGGACTTCCATTGGTTTATACAGGGTGGCGCAAAAGTAATCCTCCTATCAGAAAATGCTATAAGTTTTGCCTTGATGTAAAAAAATTAAAAGACCAAATAAAAATAATCCACAAGAAGAATCAAAGTTTTTCATTTTTTTAAAAAAATTATATTGTATATATACAAGGTGGCCCAAAAATAACCTTCCGATGTTTTTTGGCTGTAATTTAAAAAAAAAATGAAAAACTTTGATTCTTCTTGTGGATTATTTTTATTTGGTCTTTTAATTTTTTTACATCAAGGCAAAATTTATAGTATTTTCTGATAGGAGGATTACTTTTGCGCCATCCTGTATAATATTTCTTCCTCTAATGTTTTTTATGAAGTCGTATCGAATCAGGTCATCTTAAAACATTTCTTCTTCTTCTGTTCTAAATATTTGTACTAGTGCTTCCATAATCATTAGTAATGATTATGGAAGCACAGTTTTCGCTATCAGTTCACTTTTCCATTAAGCTGAACTGCAATGCGTTGTACTATGTTCGAGTAAAGTGAACATGTTCAATGTTGTCGGTCTAATCTACATACTTGTATACATGCCCTATGCTACCGGTATCGGGTCTATAATCATATATGTTTTTACAAACAGACCGTATAGTTTCTAGGAATTGTAATCTTTATGTTCTAGATATAAAACTGGATCGAAATTATTTCATAGTACAGAAAATATCTTAAATTTTTTTGAAGTAATGATCTTAAATATTCTACGTGAGTAACTTCCTTCCCAAGAAACTTTTAACTTCACGAAACGGCACCGAAATAAATTTTGTTAAGTTAATATCGAAGTTTTTAAATCGTACAAAATTTTTCTTAACGAAGAAGTCTTAATAATATCTGCAAACGAATTTTCGAGAATATTTTAGATGAAGAAAGATGAAAAGAAATTTTATTGGGTTTCAGTTTTTAAAGTCTTGTTAGCTACTGAAAATTAGATTTTAGCGTTATTAAAGTTTCAAAAAGACAGATACTAAGTGTTGTTGTGAAAACATCCTAATATATACGTCATTGTTATTGACACGAGCTAGACGTTATAAGATAAAAAAAATACTAAGATGAATAATGATTATGTTCTTCAGCCTTATTTAGAGTAATGAGTCTAGGAAGGAGACTGTGCTGGCTGGACAGATCTAAACCGTCTCCAGAGTTTATCAATAATCTTAATATTTTTTTTTATTTTGGCAACATCGTGGATATAACTGATAATCTCTAAGTTACTCTCAGTTTGACTCACGATTGCGGTGGCTGAGTTTCACGGCAGAAACGTGCCAGAGCCCAATGGTTCTATTAGAGGAAAGGCATCCGTAAGTTCAACTTAATGGGTTTCCGATATCGTGAAATAGCTTCAGGTAATAGATCATATGTTCCCACGGAATTAAACCCCGGCCTATACGTACGTAATGGAGATTAATTTTATAATTGAATTTGAAAGCTTAACCACTGTAAAGGCGTTTTCTTCGTTGTATGTACACGGAACTTAAATACGCTGACTACCTATTAAAACCTTATAAGAGAGTGATAAATTTATGAAGTATTGTAAAGCTTATATTGTTGATAATTTCAAATACTTCGATATAAGCTTAATTGTAATAAATACTACGTTTTTCTATAGAAAAGTTAATGGTAATAATCAGAACGTATATGATTTTATTGATGTATGCTCTAGGATTTATATTTATTATAACTTACCCTCAGACATCACAATTTCTATACTGATTGACTTAGCGATACCGTTTTGATCTTAAAATATAAATATATGTAGAACAAGATATATTATAATAATATCTTAAAATGAGCTTATAAACTTTTTAACGGCTGTATCCATCGTATCCACAATTCGAAGTTATTTAAAACTGAAAGCGATCTGCTTATAGCACAAGTCAGGTTATAAAGAAATGAGGTCTTCAGTCTTACTTTCTCGGTAATTTTACTACTTCCTAGGTACGTAAAACTGGAACAGAGTAGGTACCTGGTATAAGTAAATATAATCGTAAGTCTAATGAAACAAAAACTTTTCACTTTCCTGTTGAACAGTAGAAAATTCTACCAATATGTGAAAATTTGTTCGATCAATGATTCTATGAAATATTTATAAAGGTTCTCGAAATATAGAAAATATTCCTAATTCGGGAATCACGGATCATGACAACTCTGTAGATAGCTGTAACTTTTATAAAGAAGATAAATAAAAAAATAATTTAAAAGTTAAAGTAATTTCACTGAAATAATATACAACATGACCGCAATGAAACTGGTTTTAATAACATTTTTATGGATTGTTGCGTCCCACTTTCTCGTTCCGTTTGTGTAAAATGCAGGCTGAGTTTTTATGAAATTTATTGAAAGAACATATATATATATATATGTAATTAATCAACTAAGTGACTATACGATCAGGTCGGATCGTTTACACAGCACCACATCGCTTATCGTTTAAGCAAAGTGTTTAAATTTGAAAGGTAGACAAACATACTACAAAGACAATTGACTGCATAGATGAGTAAGGGATCATGAAACTATGAAAACGTTACAATATACGACATAATTTTTTTTTATATGTACATTATTGAAATGAAACTATTAGGATGGTGTGAATTGATTTGTGTGAAACGAAAATGTGTAACGAAAAAAAGAGACAACTTTATAGCGTTTACGTTGTGAGAGAATGAAATAAAAAACGTTACTATACAGTCCTTTGTATCCTCTTCGTGATATAGTTAGCAGGGTACTCACTACTACTCCGCTGTATTAGGATCCGCACACTAGTAGATATACCCGGAAAATTAAATATTATCTTATTTTTACCAAAATATTACCTTTCTTTCCTTCTCTTACAAATTAATAAGAATACAAAATTTGACTTCTACTGCTTCTGTACTCACAGCTCATTCTTGTTTAGTAATTAACCTTAAACAACAAACATTTAATGAATTTAAATGGATTCCTATAAGATAATAATTTGGTAAAAAAATAATAGATCTTTAAGTTTAAATGTTATATATATATATATATATATCCAAAAAAGTATTGTATAGAAAATTCAGTATAGAAGAAAGCTGCTTTAAATTTCACTGAAAATTGCAGTCCATGTTAGATACACTAAATAATGCACCAGTTTTTGCTTATTAATAAGTATAAGTATTAATATTTAATAGTATATTTGCACTACATTTATTATAATGATATATTATATATAAAAATGTCTTATATACTTATAAGATACTGCACCCTTTTGTTGTCTACTTAACCGTATGGTAGACTGGAAGAGAGACCTGTTGGCATTAAGGCCGCCTCTGTAAATTTTTTTTTATGTGTGCAAATAGTCTTTAAATAAATTTAAACAAATAAATAAACATAAATAGCCAAAGAGATATATTTTATTTAATCGAAGTTTCAAGTAATAGCTTTTGCATATAGAGTATGCATTATACATGAGTGAACGAACTACGCCATTGCGAATGAAACAACTTTTTTACTTAATGTAAATGAAGTTGTTATTATATTGAACAATTTGAGCTTTAAAACTAGTATAGAATATAAATATATCTTAAACATACATGAAATCGCTGAGAGAAACAAGTTATAAAGCTTTTACTTAACAGCGATCAATCTAAGTTGACGATAAACGACTGCACTTCGGAACGAGATAACTTATTCAAATTTCTTGTCATACTTAAGTTATTATGCAATGAATTAAGCCGATTTTATGCTGATGGTGGTCGTAAATATGTGTACCGTAAATATGATAAGCTTTTTATTAATGGTAAAACATTATAATACTGTCATTATGAAGATAATAATAAAAACTTTACTGCTTACAATTAATATAATTCTCTTGTATTATTTACGAATTGTAACTACTATATATATTGCACAAAGCAGCGAGGTATAGTTTCCTGTCTCCTAGATAGGGTAAGGAAGGACGGTTGAGGGTACCAAACCATGAAGAAGATTGTCTATGAGATGGACTGATGAGATAATAATGGCTAAATAACTAATAATTGGCTATACGAATGCATTAGGAAGGCGGCCATCAGACAAGGGTGGGGACGTATTGTGAAGCTTGCCAACAACACCGGAACTGATGACCACGAGCACGTTCAAGAGTGATACCCGCGAAGAAGGAGTACAGTGATTCACCACTCCGTTCGATCTGAAACTACACGTCTTCCCGATCTTCGCTTCATTTGCTACTGTGCGACACCGAGTCTGGAGAGCCATACTTTGGTTCACCTTGTGGATTCCAATACAGCGTCTACTTCAGAACATGATCTTGATCTCTTAGAAGAGTATGATCAAACCAGTTTCACTTTCACGTATTCGTATAACTAATTGCGTTGGTTATGATTTAATCAATTTCTTATAATATTTTGTTATAGACAAGTTTAACTGGTACATTGCATAAACAAATTGTTGTGCTATGATAACAATTTCTAACTACTTTTACTTGTCACATCCGAATATAGGATCGATGTTAGATATAAGATAACATCCATATACCAAATGGAGAATGCTCGTCAAGACAGCACAGCATGTCAATTTCTGTGGTACTCTTGTGTAACGACCTCAGAGCTTTAACCTCACTCCTTAATGGTGTTCGTGTTGAAATTAAACATTAAACTTGTATATATACTATGCGGGATCGATTGATGTAGAGATCTTTGAGGGAGGCCTATGTCCAGCAGTGGACGGATCCATCGGCTGATGATGATGATTAACTGCGTCCGTAGCGCAACGGCTGAGTTGTTTGGTTTGAAACAGAGGACATGGCGATAATTCAAGAAACAGATGTGAACATCCTTTTATATCCATATTCAAGCAATGAGAGAACGTTTAATATTAATATCACGCGATTCTCCGTGTCGACGAGGTTGCAGACTGAAACATTCTTACCTAGAACACCATAGCTCTCATACGTATACAGCTGATACATAGTAGTGCTGTTATAGCAGCCTCTGAATATTATGGTGATAACTGACCAGGGAGATTTGTTAGAAATATAGCAGCATCAAAACTGGTATCAAAGCGGGGAAGACAAAAGAAACCTGTCACTAGTAATTAGTATATATTGCATAATATCTTTCTCTTAATAGCTTTTTACTACACGCCGAGTTTGTCAAGTGGAAATATAGTCTCCAACACGGAAAAATTAAGCTATGAAAGTAGCGGGACATTTACCTGATGATACTTCTTAAAGTGCCTCTCCAACTAGTGAAGGTTGGCGATCAGCGTGGTACAGGCCTTTCTGTCGGGTTCGGCGGAACAATTCGGACGCTGTGATTTTTTCCTTCTCCCCATCTTTTTAAGTGATACGCTCGCCACATAAGATGTCAAGTCTTGACCACCATTGTAACTAGAACACAGTAACGTTTGAATACTGATGTTTGACAGCAGAAATATCCGTTGCGGTGTTACCTATCTAGTCTCCGGTAACAGAGATGTACAACTAGCGACTGTCGCTACACCATATCTGGCACTGTCTCTGGTAATGTCGAATAGTCTACACGCTAATTAAAAGTATCAAATCAGTTCAAAACATACAATACTCTTTTAAGCAGCATTGTATTGTCTTAGAGTTCCACGTATAGCGTAGCAACGTTCGTCTGCTTTCTCAACCGAGAAGAAATGCAACGGATGTGCATCTTCACGCACGCCGGATATCATTGCTTTTAACAATATAAGCGCACGCGATCCGCACTTAGAAACTGTGTTGTTTAGATGCTATTATGCCGTACATTCATCATCGTTATCGCATGAAGAGTAAACTGTTAACCACCCGAATTGGACGTTTAAATTAACCGACGTGTGGCAGCATGACTAGAGACTAGAGATTAAACTAACTTAAGCTATTTTCTAAGACAGGTTCATATATCATCACGTTTTATTTCATCCCTTGGTGAAATAGAGTATCAGCGAGAAGTTTCCCAATTTTTCCTCAATGGTCTAATATGGGGTCAATATGGAGGGGTCACTTGGGCCAGATCTCACCACGTTGGCCCAATGGGGGTTGGTGGTTACACTACTACAGAAGACATGTAATAATAGCCGGAATATACTAACTTTACTATATAGATCTTCATCGGCTGATGAATTGGCGTTTGTTGCAGAGGTGATGGTTCTCATAGAATCAAAAATATCCACGACCATCAGTCTCGTCCTTCTTCGTCCAGGCTTTTTACGATCTTCTCTAGATCGTCGTTCCCCTTTGTAGGGCCAAGACTGAATCTACTGAAACATTGCTCCCACTCGCTTGAAGGCTTACTAACCTCAGAATATAACCATGGTATCATTAATTCAAACTTCATTACATGGAATCAGAGATTTTTTTTATTAAACTAAGCGATAAGACAATGGAGAAGAAAGAAGGGAAGTATAGCTTTTATATGAAGTAAAACTCTTGCGACCATATATTTTGTTGTAAGCTATGAAATTATAAAAAAAACTGTTTTTTTTATTTTTCAATTAATCTTATTACTGTCCCGCACAACAGCTCACGGGACCCTAGTCAACCTTATCTGCACGTGGTGCACCCTGCTATTCAACAAACGAGGGTCTGACTCCTACCAAACGGCATTGGGCCAGCGTGGTATAAAATGGCTCAAATCACACCCCATATAAACCCCAACAAATGATGGCCCCTTGTGTCTCGCAGTACCGGAGACCATGTTGACTGCATACAGGCGGCGCTGCACCGATCGATGCGGAAATTTGGCGGAGGCAGTGATGATGATAAATGTTATTATGAATCCATGTTATTGCGTATCAAACAAGGTAAAGTTATCATACAGTTGTCTAAGTAAGTTTTTTTTTATAACAAATCCATTTTATACGTTTGTATACGTATAAGATTTTATAGGTCGTATACCAGTGTGCGGTATAGGTTGTCTAGGTGAAACTAAACGCTGCAGCCGGTGCGGTGCAGTGAAATAAATTAGTGTTGTGGATTACACAGAGCTTGATAAATCCGCTGCTGATTTCCATTCAGTTCGTGCTGGCGGGGCATGCAGTCGTGTCGAAATATCCGTTGATAAGATATTTAACTCACAATAAAATCGCCATATCACGAAAGGTTACAAAGAAAACCGTAAACTTAAAGTGTACCACAGTATAAATCTGACAAAGGTCTCACAGAGTAGCATTACGTTTAAGCATATTTATGAAAAAACTATGATTTTATGTAATATATGTATTATTTATACACAAATAAATACCAAAAATTATAACTTAAGTCCCTTACCCAAGATGCTGAATTATATAGAGAAAAAAATAGGAGAGTGAGGTCTAAGTATATATATATTACCTAAAATTGGACAGACGTCATCCATACTAATATATATATACTTTTGATCACAAATATGATAGTCATCATCATCATCATTATCAGTCAATAGATATCCACGGCTGGACATAGGCCTCTCCTAAAGATTTCCACATCGATCGAGTAGGGATTCGTATGGGAGGATTTAGGCCATTTCCCACCACGCTAGCCCAGTGCGGGTTGGTGGCAGCCAGAGCTTCGTTTGTTGATTAGCATGGGGCAGCATGAGTAAGTGAGGTTGGCTTGGATTCCGTGAGATGTTGTGCAGGAGCCGTTACACTTCTGTATGGGTATAATAGGACAGTAGTGGTTCTAAACTCCATATAGTAATGATGAGCATTAAAAGTTAGATTTTTAAATAAAAATCAAACTACTGTGCTTTAGTCGACTTTGTAGTTAAAATTATGTATATTTTTTAATTAAATGAAAACAGTACAAGTATGGTACGAACTAATAAGTTATTTGGTATATATTATGATTTAAATTTATATAGTTAAGTCAGAGAGCCAATGAAACCAGAGATTTACTATTACCATTCTGATAAGCTTTTTGTGGAGGCTGTTGATTAGTGGATTAATGGATTAGTGTACGGAATCCTGAAGTGCAAGATGTTCTCTTTATAATTAAAGCAGGTGTCTGCTTTTTCAGTGACTTTAAATAGTATAGTATTAGAAAGTCAGTATATACTTAGTTATTTGTAAAGGGTTGGATAGAACATGAGAAAAATATTAGAGAATATATTATTTACTTTGATCAATAGCTCATTAATTCGTTCACTGAATACTGATTATATTACTTTGTATATAAAACGAAATAACTTTATTGAAAACAGCTTTTGATGAGCGATTAAACTATAATCAGTGAGTAAAATCAAACCGGTAAGGCCTCTTAAAAGATTAATTACTTTGTCACGAACAAACAAACGTTACATTTACTACTAAATTACACGAGATGTTCTCGAAATCTCTGCGAGAGATCTATAACGATGTGATGCTGTTATAAACCTTATTGCAGACACATAAGGTATCTGTATGTTTCCTTTAAAATTAAGATGTAATTGGATATGATTAGATGATAACAATTTCAATGGACACTATTTGTTATCTGAGAGAGATTCAATTAATTTTGTTACTGTGTGTGTTTATTCAATTTATCTAAACTTGTATATATATATATATATATAAGAGAGAGCCTTGTCTTTCAATTACAACAATTTTGTTTAGGGTGTGCAATTATTGTATGTGATGCTAGTTTGCATAGTATACACAGCATCATGTGCTCAGCGGTTTAAGACATAAGATGTTTGTCTCCTACCCCGGTAATTTCACTAGCTACAACACCCATTAAATCGTAATTCAGTAATATAACACTTACATACTGATTAGAGATAGATACACGCATTAAACTAACCACTGTCTCTTTGAATCTCACATCCTTATCAAACATATATAAGAACATGTTCTCAATGAGACTATTTAAGGAAACAATATTTTGCATTATTTATCTGTTGTATTGTATCTGTTTAAGTCATCAATAAATAAATAAATTTCACATTCTCATGTAAGAGATCCTTAAAGATACGCAAACGGTGACTAAGAGGAAACAACATGGAAAATAGCAGAAGCTCTTCAATTAACTTTAAGCATACTGCACACTTAAGCTTGTGTTGAGATATATTAGGCAAGCTGATATTAAAGAAATCAATATTATTCTCTTCTGAAATTTCATGAAATGTATTTGCGAAGGCTGTGCAGATGAAACATCGTATAAAACCTTTTCAGTTGCTTATACTTTCAATTATTAGAATGAAGGCAATGACTTGGAAGCGATATCGCGCAATCAAACACGGTCTGATTTGTGAGGGTTGTTTCCATTTGGATGGATATAACAAATTGCCTTTGTATTCTTTATTAAAAACAAGATTTACAAATATTTATTAATATAGTAAACTTTGAAAAATAATATCTTTTCATCAGTTATGTCTTAACTTGAAAAGAGTCGAGTAGTATAAGAATCGGCCGTCGTATCAAGAAGCGTTGCTCTTAAATAGTTAAGTTAATTAGTCTTAAGTTGTTTGATTAGTAGTAATATGTTACGCTATATAACATAAACAATGTATTTAAATAATAGATATTATCACATCAACCCTTTAGATAGTGAAAATTTTAAGAGAATTCATACTACAAAATATAACATATATACTCTTACTTACTCATCAAGTGTCTTTCTTGAAAATTATGATAAGTTCAGTTAATTCAATTAAGTACACGATCTTCGTACGTTAAATTACTGGATAACCTTTTAACATCAAACCATTAAAAATCATTATAAAACAATTAGAAACTAATGAGAAATAAGTAGATAGTTATGATGCAGTATTTTCCCGGCGGCTGCAACGGCAGCTGTAAATAACCGACGATGATTGAACGATGAAGAATTTTATCTGGAAAATGAATTGCCCTCCTTATTGCCATGGTAGGGATAATAAAGTTTTATTTCATTGGCATTGCTCATATTGCCTTCGGTTTATTACGGCAAAATTAACTCGGAATTGCGCGGAATAGTTTCCCGGAAACAACTGCGGTGCTCACGTTGGTTCGGTACTAAACATGTCCGCGTTCACGATCCGCTTGAAAATTAAAATTAAACGACCATTCGTTAAGAGAAAAGTTGATTACAAGTAATTACGGTATTATTTGTTAATGTAGGTAATAGCTTTGACATTACTGACCTCGGAGTTGCAGTGCAACTACACAAATGCACAGTTAGAAATGTATGTGCACTTTATTACTATTATGCGTTAGTTGTAGAAGCTTTCCTCTCCTCATTGATCTTCAGATCTGGAGTTTATTTTCTGTAAATAAATTAATATTTTTTTATTTGATACCCGCCCTAATACTATCTTTTTTATACTTATTGAAGATTATTTAGGTTCCAAAAAAATCTATTCTTACAGCCAAGCCGTAGAGGGTAAACAACGTGTTAACGGTAAAAGAGAAGTGAGTAACATTACTACGGTAACGACGCTAATTACCGTATGTTTCAAGGCGACAAACATAATGTAATCGATATTATCCTTGCTACCGTCGCATTGTCTAGTCACTTCCAGGATAACGTTCAGCTTATCCCGTATTTAAATTATGAAGGACGAGTTAAATTCCGAAGGGAATTGTGTAGATACGATCAATATTGCTGATGTACAATGTAGCCTATCCGAAGAATGATCTCCATTATAAAATGAACTGTCATCACTCTTTGTTCTTAGACATTTCATTGAACTATCCAATGTTGTTGACCCACACGTTCAGTGCAAAAAAATAAAGCAACCATACGGAAGCCGCTACCGCTTCTGGAGTTAAGATCGTTAGCCTAACGGTGCGATAATCTCCTGCGTCTATTTTAAATTTGAAAAAAAAAAAACCCTAACAAAACTAAACGTCACACACAATGACGCAATTCGCATTGTGAGTAACGTGGCATTCAATTTTGTAGTGTTACATTTTTTTTTTTGGTTTTCCGCGCGTCCTTTCGCAAGTCATCATAACTAATTTATATGCTCAACAAACTTTGATTTGCTGCTCACGATTCATATAGTGCCTTATATCTATTACTCATAAGGTTCAATATCGTATGGCATTTATATTCTATAATATAATTTTGTAATGCTAGGTGACGTGATGATGGTTTGCGAAAAAAAAATGTTGCAAAAACCGATCAATTGACGTTCAATCAATCGCCGCTGACTGAATGCCGTTAATCTCGCAAGTCGAATTTAATTGATAGATTCGTATACATTTTATTGATATTAGATTCATTCCCTCTGTTACAAACACTACATTTGTATGAAGGCTCCGCGTTATGTACTGTTATGCGAAATGATTAACCGCCCCCGCGGCCGCCATTGTGCACAGATGTTAACTGTTTCGTGTCGTAAATAATGACCCCCCCAGCAAAAAACGTATGAGATCAATATAAATTTCCCAGGTCAATACGGTCAGAACGTTCCGATCTCATCGACGTTTCTCGATCTTTCTCGAACAGCGTCTAATAATAATAAATAAAACAATCAATAGCAAATGGATATAAACTAGATTTTTCGCTTTCGAAGTATCCAAACGCGAATGTTGAAGTGAATTTGAATGAATGTTGCTTTTTTTAAAACACCGCGAAAGAGTAAAAGCTTTCGAAGGCCACAATCGGCTGCGTTTATGTCGTAAAGCAAATAACTTTTAAACTTAATGCTTTTAGAAAGTGATTTTTAAGAAAGTATCCATTGATAACTTAATAGTGTACATTTATTGTGTGTATTTAACTTAACGGATCTAAAGAAAGTTTGTATTTTTATAGATAAGAAAGAGTGACGATAGTCGTTTGACTGATGGTAAGTAGTAGTAGTAATCCCCTCATATGAATGTGGAGATGTTTGTATGAGGCCTATGCCCAGGAGTGGACGTCGCTGATGATGTAGTATGTATTATAAATATATTAAACGTATGATAAAAATGTATGCGTTGCCTTAAAACTTTGTATCAGTTATCATTTACTAAGTTTCAAATCCTAGCTTTAAGTGCAGAGCTTTTAGTGTTTGTGATGACGTCTGATGATATATACGGTCATAGGTTAATACCACATAGTCTTGTTATGTAAACATTCTAACATGTTGGTTTTAACAAGTAATCCTTCAACATATATAATTCAGTATGAAAGTCGTTGTGCTTCTAGTGTTGCTTCTATCACGAGCTGATGAAAGATTCAGCTTAGCGTATAGACATTCCGGTGTTCTAGATTTTAATAGCCCAAACACAAGACAAGCAAGATATGTCTGGATAGGAAGGAATAGTTTCAATGTTTGAACCACAGTCTAGACTTTAGACCTATAACCTACAGCGACTGACTGTAAATTTGAATGCTTCCTACTCATCATGCGATGGTAACTAGGACGGTCAAGTATTTTGAAGAATGTATATATGTATGCCTTCTCCATGTTAAACTACACCACCCTTCAAGTTTATTGGCAGTAGGTCTCTATTGCCAGAGAACTGTCTACATAGGTACCACCCCAGATCCTATTTCTTTCGCCAAACAGTACTATGCAAACATTACTGTGGTCCAGTTGGAAGGAAGTTGTAGCTATAAGAATTACTGGGTTAAGGAGACAACATCTTATGTCTCAAGGTGACGAGTGCAATATGGTGCAGTGTATATCATCGCAACTAGCGCCACGTTGTTATGGGCGGGCGTATCGCTTACCATCAGGTGAATATCCCGCTTGTCTTGTTACGTTGAATAAAAAAAAAGTTGGTAGTGGACGCTTTTAACAGCCTATAATATTTATCATATAAACCAAGTTATAGATCCCACAGCTGGGATTTAGAGACTCCTCTTACAAGGAGAGAGTAAAGGCTTAAACGTTGGACAAGTGCGAGTTGGCGGGTTTCACATATGTGTAATAGCTGTTGGATCTTGCGATATGGATGTATTAGGTTGTTTTCCTTTACCGGAAGCTTTCAGTGAAGATTATACTCGCGCCACCTATGGCCATTTCCTAGCACCATAATTACCATCAGCGGTGGTTACTTATGCGATATACTATTATGGATGTTTACGGTGTTAATCTATAATAAACTAAGAAACGATAGTTTTATTTAATTATAGATAAAATCTTTAGTTGGAATAACGATTATATATATATATATAGATAAATAATATAACGAATCTATATATAACGATTATATTTATAGATAAAGAGTAGTCCGCTTTGTTTTCGTATAATTTTTTCGTCGTGCAAATGAGCCGCTGTATATGGATGGGTGGGCAGTAATCACACCGCGGTTAAGGCGAGTTATGTTATAATTTATTCAAATGCATTGATTTCACATACGAACAATTTTTTTTTAGACTGACTCATCTGCTAATTTGTTTTTTTTTAAGTGTACCTACAGATTTTTTTTAAATTTCTAAAGATAAAGTACTTGTTTTAATGATACTTTCCAGACTTACTATTAGTCTGTGTATACTTGATCTATAATATTGGTGCCAATTGATATAAATTGTGTGTAGCATTTAGTAAGAAATAAAAATAGTAGTTTGAAACAAAAAAAAGTTATTTATAGGTATATAAGTTAACACAAAATCAAAGGTTAAAATGACTACACATCCGTTAAAAGTGTTTTTTGCTTAACAACCTGACAGGTTGTTTAATTTTAAACTGCTGATGTAAATTGTGAGGAGGTCGAAGGTCGTCCATCGCGGTGATACAGCGGCTTCACCCGCACTCATTACTTACTGTCGCCACTAATAAATATGGAAAAATCTAATTTAATCAGATATCACATTTTTTATACATTAATTTTCTATTCAATTTAGCTATGTTATAGTTTTTATATAATCGCACTGAACATATAGGAAAAAGCTTAAAAAAGCATCTGACTTCAGCGATATTAAATTCTTCAGATACTTTCTGTCTATATGATAATTACAATATATTTTCAAGTTTAGAACGATTCAAATAAGTGAAGCTATGAACACAAAAAGAATAGGGGTTGCAATTTTACACAGATCAGAAATTTTATAAGATTCCAGGTGTATATATTCTCTGATAGGATTCTGTTGTTGAAGACTGCCTAAGGGGGAATCTCCACAGCTACTATTTCTGCCGCACAAACAGAACTGTGCCAACATCAGTGTATTCCAGTTTGAAAGGCGCTGTACCTATTGAAATTAGTGGGGTATATAGATTTAACATCTTACGTCTCAAAGCAATCGGCACAAAGTGGTGCTGTGTACATCCTCACCAGGGCGTTGTTATAGGTATGCGTATCACCAGAAGGTGAACGGCTCGCTTGTCCCGTTACACCGACGAACAATAAAGGTGTAATAAAACTGTATACTAAAGTTATAAAATAATATATGTATATATATACATATATGATACAGTAAAGAGTTTATAAAAAGTCCATCTCTATAAAAGCATAGCTATTATCACAACGGCGGCATGCGAGCATCTCGCAGATCTACTGCGACGTAGTTACACGCTTCCGGCTCCGGTTAATGTCGTAATAGCGACGCTTTATCAGTACAGACTCTGTTAAGCTTACGGATATATAAATATGTATTTATACATTGTATATGTAAATAATCTTAAATCATGATTTCTCTGATAATATATAGGAGATAACCAGTTTCATTGACTCATCACGTGATCTCCGAGACTATTAGACGTAAATACTAAAAACTTGTTAAAGATATTGCTTCTGTCAGTTAGAAGGCTGCTACGAACAGATTTTACGAAATTCCTTTCCCAGAGGGAGTTGCGGGGATGTTATGGCCAGCAAAACAAGCGGGAAATAATTAGTTTTCTAAGGAGTAAAAATATATACGAAACAACATTGCAATCAAAATAAACAACACACAAACAAACAAACAAACGTCCAAGCGGTATAAAGAATTAGCTGTTCCGCGGCCGCTTTTGCTGACCGTAACATAAAATTTGACTTGAAATTTATCTCAAATATTCCTTGAGAGCAACCGCAACCGCAGATGACTTTCTATAGTAACTGTTACTATAGCAATCGCATAATACGAGTCGAAAATATTCATAAAAGTTAATTAGACATGAAATGATTAAGGGTTCTATGAAATTCAAAAAATAAATATCCTATAACCATTTACCAATTATTCCGCGTTGAAAGCTCACGTTCCCATGTCGATACAGTCACTAGTTTTCACGTGTTTGACGAACAATGGTAACTCATTTTCATTATGTTTAGATTACGAATTGCGCATCTTAAACATATTTAATGTATTATCAATAAAGAGAATCCGCCATCTTGTTTTGTTCTTGCTGCCCGCCATTGTGTAACGTTGATTGAAAACTATCGCCTCATCACCTGCTTTGTGCTGTCGCCATTTTTAATTAAACTTTTGGTCTGTATCATTTTTAATTAAGCTCTCAATAGATATTGAATGATGATTACCACAGCAAAAAAATAATATGTTTATTGATTTATTTATGAAGTTTTATTACTATTGGGGTGTAAGGGTTTCCGTACAGCTCACGTGATCCAAGTCAACCTCACCGGCTCGTGGTGCACCATGCTAATCGACAAACGAGGCTCTGGTTCCCACCAACTCGCATCAGTAATAATTGGTAATAGCTTGTGTAATTACTGACGTAAGGAGACTCAATATCTTATGTTTCAAGGCGACGAGCGCAGTGTGGTGCAGTGTGTACCATTCAATCTTTTTTTTCATTTTCGCGGGAGAAATCTTATTAAAAGATACCTGGATTGCGGGGAGAAGACAAAATTGTATAGAATAGATGTTTAGCAGTGGACGTCTGACTGATCATTATGATAAAAGTTTTATTATGGCAACATTTTATTTTAATATCTGTATTGCCGCTTATTTAAAAAAAAAATTATTATATTAAATAAATATTAAAAAGCAATATTTTTATAAGAAAATTTATTACATTTTGTACATATACGTATATGATACTGGAGATAAAATATATTCATTTATTCTGTCATTACTAAGGTAAGGGACGAAGGTTGTATTTCATTAAACAGCAATGAAGATTCGATAACAGCGGGCAATTAATAGCGTCCAGCCTTGTCCAAAGATGGAGGACGGGTTTGAGTTTATGGACAAAATGGACATTTTCGTAATCAGCGATGTGCCCAATAAAGTAATTTACTCTTAACCGTTTTGTTCGCAAACTATAATTATTGCACACCGCCTTCTCTTTATTCCTTGTGTGAAGTTATTTAAAGACTTTCGCATTCACGTACATACTGTGTATTAGGAGACCGTTTCCGGAAACAAAGACAGATTATAGAACTAATGATACCTTTGATGATGGCAAAAAAAAAAGATTCTAATAAAAAAAAATATATTTTTCAAACGTTTTATTAACATTATTTGCGCTCTATCATTTTAGTATAGCTATAGATATATAAATGATAGTTTCATAAAATATACATTACTTTACTAAAAAAAAAACCAGCAATGAAACACAAAATCAAAACCAGCTGATGCTCGGATCAACGAACGCCCGGACGCGGCGGAAGCTCGAGCGCTGTATTTGGTTTCGATTTGAACCTTATTTCATAGAGCCACAGAGTGTTTAGATTGGCGCGCCCGGGCGTTCGTTGATCCGAGCATCAGGTGGTTTTGATTTTGAGTTTCATTGCTGGTTTTTTTTTAAGTAAAGTAATGTATTTTTTATAAAACTATCGTTTCATTTAGCCGTACTAACATGATGGAGCGTAAATAATGCTAATAAAATGTTTTAAAAAATGATTTTTTTTAATCAGGATCGATTTTTTCCCGTCCTAACATCAAAAGTGTCATTATTATTATCCTCTGTCTTCGTTTCCGGAAGCGGGCTCCTAACACACAGTATATGTTGTGAAAAAAAATAAATTAGTGCACGGTAAAATTATGTCAGATTTTTTAACCACTGACTAAAAAAAAAACTGAAATTACATTAATCTCTTAGACCATAAAACATTTCAAGTATACAGGAGGTAATATACTTCAAATTTAACTCTACTTCACTGGATAGACTCGTGAACCTTCACAGGAAAAAAGTATAGCTATCTATCCACAACTCGAGCCAAGTGTGGGTTGGCGGATGTTTGTTTTACTTTACAAAGAACTGAAGCTTAGTGGTAATTGAATTCGTGTTTTCTCTAGTCGTATAGCTTGTAATTTATAAACCAAGTTATTACATATTTTTTGTTGTTTCTTTTACACATACAATAACAAACCTCCTTAGTGCGGAAGCTAAAAAAAAAATCCTTAACGGAAACAGCGGGCATTTACTTAGATGAAATTACGTCGTGAAAGAGAATAATCATGAGGAAAATCTACTGTTATATAAGAGAAGCCGCTCGTAACGTTCATTGTTCGGACAAAAGAATTGTGGAGCGGCCCGCCATTACCCTCCCGCAACAATGGGGGGAAGTTTTCGGATTCACTTACGAACTTCCGTCGCTACGACGTCTATCATTTTATAGTAATACATTCGTAACTGTTTGCAAACTTCGTTAATTTGCATTCATATTTCAATGATTTAATTCTATTCAGCATTCTTTAATTTTTTTTTCTTTGATTAATTACAATCTCACGTGTTTTAACTGGTATTCCGATCTACAGTCGTAAGGCATACCAGGTGCACTAACCTCGGCCCTGTAGTCTCGGGCTAGTAAGAATAGGACTATGGTAAACCCTGTCTGTCGCAGACTTCTACTGAAATGGTGTAGGAGTTTCACTGGGAACGAGGCGTGATATATATATATATATCACGCCCTTTGGGTCTTGAACTCAGAGACCGTTTAGGTAGGTACCAACTTAGCACCTATTTCTGCCGCCATACAGTAGTGTGCGAACTAATGTTCCGGTTTGAAAGACGCTGTAACTAGTGAAATTATTGGGGTTACAAAAGATAACATCTTATGTCTTAAAGCGACGAGCACGATGTGGTGTTGTGTATAACATCCTAACTAGCGACGCTTTACTGTGGTCGGGCGAACCACTTGCCATCAGGAGAACATCCCGCTGGTCTCATAAAAAAAAATTAGACACTCGTTGTATCTTAGAACCATAACATAATATACATACATATAAAGATTAACGGTATCAAGGTTTAGAGGTATATTGCTGCAGCTCAATTTAATACAACATAAAACGCCAATAAAACATGAAATATTATTTTATTATGCATAATAGTATGGATTAATGCGATTTTAATATTAAAAGCTATACTTCAAAGTATACCCGGAAGTATGTGTATAATAATTATAACATAATATAGTATTTATTACGGGAATATCAATCTACCGAATCAGTCTAATGAATGCAAAGTTCTTTGAAGCTGTCCGAGACTTCGGCAGACTTCAGTAAGCTCATTAAACTAACACAGATCTTTCATTACATTTTTTATGTATATATAATTTTTTTACAACACTTTATCATAAGTAACATAAAGGTGTTATAATACAAAAGGATTTTTTATTCGTTTTTGGAAACATGTTTTCAAACAATATCGATATTAATAGTTTTATCATAATAAAATTCTTTTCCTTCATCTCAACGAAATACGTTTTTTCTCTTCACGTTATTATAATTCAAGTTATCCTCATTAACATACAGGCGATGAAATTAATTCGTCATTAACTTTTTATCACATTTCAGTACTTTATTTAGTTAATTAGTTACAGAGCCTTTTTAACTACAAGAAATTATTATTTGAATGATATTACTTAGCAGCTTAGGCCGCAGATTCCCGGTACTGTACTTTATGGTCTGGATTTGAACCCACTAAAGTAACCCATTTTAGTTCTGTCCATAGGTTAGTCATTATTTCGTAGTTCGAAGTTATTTTATTTAAAAAAAAAATCATTTCTTTATATCAGGTTTGCTGGTGTCAAATGTACAATAGGTTTAATAGACATGAACCCATAGTTATTTAACTAGATGTCAACATATTTAACTGGACGTTTTTTCATCTACACTAGGATAATATTTGACCACAATTTATATTATTGTTAAGTGACAATGATGCCATAGGTACTTAAGTGTGCTCTTTTCATCTTATATGTTAAGAGTTAGGAGCCTTCTATGCGGTAATGGCAGCAGATTTACCATATGAGGAAAATAGTTAACTGTGGTGATTCAAAAAGACGTAACCTAGTATAGAACCAATCGATCGTGTTAGCAACCAAACGTTACATCCGAAATATATAAATTACCTTGAAGACCAAAATGAAATTTAAAAGAGAATGTTGAAAATAATTAATCAACTCAAACATTTTGTTAACGAAGAGCTGTAAACGACGTCTTAAATAATGAGAAATCCGAGAAAACAAAGAAAACGATTTCAAGTAATCTTGTAAAAGTGTTTGAGTGTTAACGGAGAGATGCGGTCGAAGCTTCAACTCTGCAAAATTTACGAGCGTTTTCGCTAATGAAATTAACTGAAAACGATAAATTGTCGATCGTAAATAATGAAACGACATAACAGAATCATTATAGGACTTCATAACTGCCTAAATAATTGATATATACGCAATATGAGATGGACAAATTGTTTAAATTTGCAGAATGTTAATCTAAGTTCGCCCGTTCGCATCCGCTCTGCAACATATGTACAGACTTCTAGCTTGGAACATTTAATTACTTTCTTCAAATATATATAAAATGTATAAGCTTTATCTTTTGATATTGCTCTGTCCCAAATCCTTAACAAGTGTTGTAGTTGGAGATTTGGAAATCTTTGATTCGATTTCAAATCTAGGATCTAAATTCTTGGAGAACTATGATCCATAGATTGTTGATCCGTCAATGGCACTGCTAAGTTCTCCATTAGTTTAGATTAATATACTTCATCTTCCTCTACCGAATGTTGCTCTAAATAGGATTAAATTAGTGAATTGTCAAAAAGAGATTACATTTCTCTTATTAATTGTTTCTCATCTAGAAACCGGAATTCCGTGAGATCAGATTAAAGCGTAATGTAGGTTTTGTCAACAGATCATAACACAACATACAAATTACACAATTCGTATTGTGGTTACGATATTACAGTAACATCACAATCTGTACATCTGTTACCGCGATACGTAAATTATAAGATTTTTTAGGGCATAAAGCATTTTGCTATGACCTTAATAACTTACGTCCTCTTTCTTGTTCGGATTTCGTGTTCTTTGTTACAAAACGAATATAATTTTCGTTTTGAAACATTCGCTGTGTTTGTTCGACTGAGATATAATATAACAAGTATTACTTTGTTAAATTCGTTTCCTAATCAATAACCTCTACCATAGATAGATTATTAATGAAAAATATATCTAGAATATGAAGATTAATCAAGATTACCGGATTTATCGTTAGTATAGGTTATCTGGATTTCCAGACAATTTGTTGGGATGGGCGGTCTTAAGTTGTTATCTCGTTTTTTAAATTTCTTATGATTAATATGCTTCAATTTGTGTGATGTCAAATAAATTGTATTTTAATTTATTTATTTATATTAGATACATCGATAATTTATAAAATTATTAAAGATTTTTTATATATACCTCAATAAAGCAAACATCTCGCATAGAACTGCTTTAAACTCCTTCATTTTCTTCAATTGTATTATGTTTCATATTCCATAATAGCTCTATTATTGTTTTGTTTAACATTCGCTTTTTTAATTTAGATTAATATAGAAAAAACTTTATTGTTAACTTAAAAAAGAAAACTTTAGAAATAATTTTCTCAAATTCCCAACCATTAAGTTTATAACTTTAGAATTAAGAAAATCATTTATAAATGAATACAGGGAGACTTATTAGAATATCTACGAACACCGGTGTGTCATGCAATGCGACTAGGAGAGAACAATTAAGGAAAAAGGAAGAAACTTCTCTTACCATCACCAACAATAGTCAACTCTCAAACCAAGTATGGCTAATATGGCAATTAGTTCCATTTAGACAGGACCAAGTTTAGCAGAACAGCAAACGACTCAAATGAATAATGAAGCAAAAAGAATCAACTATCAGTCCTGCCTGTATGAGTACACTAAAACGTAGCTTTGACTTTATATTTTAATTTCAACACTATAAAAAAAAGAAAAACATCAAACAAGCGAATGACACCAGGTCGTTATATAAATGTAGAAATTCTTCTCCCGTGAGCATGAACTTCAGTCAGCTGTCACATTACACTTATCTTAGGATATATACAGAGAGGATAAAGTAATATTTCAGCGCGAATGTAGGACTGGAGCGTAGTAAAGTAGCATTTGACAGTAAGCCTTTGTCGTAGGTAATGTACGAGTACAGTGTACATTGTGTATGCGACAACTTGAGAACTGCTCCAAAGGAAGTAAAGAGGAATAAAGGTATTTTATGAACCATGTGAAAAAGAGAGGTGTAATGAATTTAATGCAAGTGTCTATGGCCCGGTACTTCTGAAACAGTTCAACTGATTTCGACCTTTATTAATGTCATCATCATTATCATCAGCCGATAGACATCCACTGTTGGACATAGGCGTCTGCCAAAAATCTCCATGTCGATCGGTCCCGCGTTGCTCGCATCCAGCTCATCAGTGTCGTTCGTCCACCTTGTGGGAGGCCTCTCAACACTACGTCTACCGGTACGCGGGCGCCACTCGAGGACCTTACTGCTCCATCGGCCGTCAGTCCTTCGAGCAATGTCCCCTGCCCACTGCCACTTAAGTCCTAGCAATCTTTTGGGCTATGTTGGTGACTTTAGTTCTTCTGCCGAAAACTTTATAAATGTAAAAGTTACAATTACATTGAAACTTATTCAGATATTTGAAAGGCTTCCCTTTTCTAGTTTTTCTCTTCCAACAGTAGGTGTTTAAATTTTTTTTTTTTAATAATTTTTGACTTACAGTGAAATATTAACTCTGTTTAATACAAATTTTGAAAAAATATATATTATGTTTACTTATAGTTAAATTAAATTATAAAAAGTAGTAGGTTCTACCGGGTACGCTTATATGGCCAAGTTACTGTTATAAAAGATCATATTTATGGATTTAAATTTTTCACAATTTAATAAAAAATATAGATTGGGAAACTATAGACAGACAGTCATATACTTCGTTATATATATTTAGATAAATAAATGAGCCTTATATACGCACAGCATTACACAACTTAGAGCTAAGTAAACTAAAAGTAAGGTATGACCTCTTCAATTATAACGTAACGATTATTATATAAAGGGTCCAGTTATTCTATACATTGCCATTTGTTCTATGGGTGGCCTTTGTCAATAAGGAACTTCAGCAGCAGTGTAAAGCGTTGGTGGAAGTTCATCTATATTCAAGTGCCGTAACGTTGTAAGTGGCCGACTTGAAAGCGAAAGTCTAACACGGGAATACAACGGGCATACCCCTCGTGCTGACGGCTCATTCATAAATCGGAATTTTATATAAACACGAGTATAATAAATTTCCAAAAAAATAAAATATTTAATTTGTTAAAAACTATATTAATGTTTACTTTGTGGCCAAGAGTTGCACATTGTAGATGATTACATTAGGTCCTTACATATGAAATTGGCGTTTTGTGCGGGAGGAATATAGTTTTTTTTTTTGTAAAATATATTTAATTAACCAAAGTGTGCATCGTTGTTATCTATGCACTTTAACCATTTCATAGGTAGTTCTTTGTTCCATTTACTTAAAAAAACCATGGGGGGCGAGAATCAATAAACTCTTTGAAGGCGGTTTGGACTGCCGCATCGGAGTTGAATTTTTTTCCTTATAAGAATTTGTTCAAATTCCGGGAAAATGGTAATCTGTTGGGGCAAGATCCGGGGAGTACGGTGGATGTCGCAGACATTCCAACTGTAGCTCATCTAACTTAGTAGATTGTTTGTTGTGCAGTGTGTGGTGGTGGTGTTGCGGTGTCGTGAAGCAGCAGTGACCTAGAGCGATTGACCAATCTCGGTTGTTTAGCAGCTAGTTCTTCCTTCATGTGTCTGCAGTGGCTGACAATAGATATCTGCCGTAATCGATTTGGCCAGATTTTAGAAAGCTGTAGTGAACGACACCGGCGCTAGTCCACAAAACACTCACAAGTAACTTTTTCCGAGTAAATTTTTCGTTCAGGTCAGGATTTGGCTGGTTTCCAGGGTTCAGCCATTGCGACGAGCGCTTCCGACTATATCGTACAGTATCCATTTTTCATCACAAGTAATGATTCGATTTAAAATATCTTCATTATTGTGCGACGCGTGTTCGCAAGTTCGATTCACTCAATGCATGAGGTACCCATCGTTCAAGTTTTTTTACTTTCCCCATTTGCTTCAAGTGGATTAATACAGTTTTGTCACATCACGAAGCCTGTACCTATATCTGAAGTGCTTTGTGATGGATCCGCTTCTACAATAGCCTTTAATTCTTCATTTTCCACTTTGGTCTCCGGCCGTCCACAAAGACGTACCGTGCTTTTTTTTGCGACACCAGCGCTGTACACATCATTAATCCTTCGAGCTGTTTCTGCAGCACTGGTGCCACGGTAGAACTCGTACTCGTAAATATATCGATATTTCATGTTTTCCATTGTGCGGTAATAAGCAACGCCAAAGAAAAAAATAATGAGCGAAAAAACAAATAGATGACTGTTTTCAAAACTGAAATGTACCAGCTAAATGAATTTATAAATTTGAATTTGGAATTCTTAACCAAAGAAGAGATATTTCGGATCAATGTTGGTCAGTACGAAAAAACGCTAATTTATTATGTAATGGACCTAATATTATATTCCTACTCTTTGAATATAAAGATATTAATGAACCAGGATTGTTTGCATCTGACTGCTTCTACTGTGCAGTAGCTGCCTTATAAATTGGAACTCTCTGGTTTCATTCCATAGCCCCATATAATTTAAGCTAGCTAATAATTACGATATAATACCCTTATATCGTAATTCTGCCGTCAAAACAGCAATACTATGTTCCAGCTGTTAAAGTATAACACCCAGAATATTCTGAACGCGATTGCTCCAACGTTCACGGCTCCAGTCACATAACACTGTGTGAAATCAAAGCCGTGTGTTAGCCTAACATAAATTTTCATTTGACGAAAGCTAAATTTCCACGGGAAACATTATAAACGAGATAAATGGATTCATTTCCGCTTTTGTCGACTTTACAACAATAACACTCGTTCGAAATTTTCCATTTCCCATTCGATGGAGGGCGCGAGTTCCTCGAGAGCATTCTCGCCGGATGGGAATTTAATTATTCAGGAGATTGTACTCCCGCGAGACGACGGCTTGTTACTGAAAATAGTTTCATACTCAAATATACATGGGAGTTGATTACTTGGCTGCGTTAGGTAAATGTTGCAATCTGATTCATTCTTAAACAGGGAAATATGAGTAATTCATAAACACAGAAGAAGAGTACACTGACCCTGGAGAATCTTATAACTTGGAACCCCAAACAGAAATCATACGCCTGGATAGCGAAATCTATTGAGAAAACACTGATGAACTATTTCCCAATCCTCCCAATGATGTGAGTGGTGGAGATAAATGTGAGGTAGATTGTTAATTATTAAATAAAATTATTTTAAATTATTAAGTTAAATACATATACACACATATCAACAAATATAAATCATTTATAACATAGTACGACATAAGTATAATAAACATAATATACATACAATCAACAATATATAAACATCACTTATAGAACATTTGCCTGGCGTTATCTTTCAAAAGGCAATGTTAATATTTGAATGAGTTTTTGACACTAACAGAAAGGCTTTTACAAATAAGTATGACCTGATAAATAGCCTAAGTGTTAAATAATTATTAAATCCTTTTCATTTCTTGAACCCAGTTATAAATATCACCACCACATCATTATGAAGTTGTAGTCAACGCTTTAACATTAAGTCCGCCGTTTAGGTAATTCATCGAAAATTTGGACTTCGTTATTTTATTCCCGGTGTAAATTATTTAAATGTGACAACCCTGGCCTTCATCACCAAGTTTGCCGTTATCGTATTTCTTATTTACTCTTGCAAATTGAACTGAGTTTTCTATAAACCAGTAGTCGTTATCCAATGGACTATACGTATCAGACAATTTATCGATACTTTAAGTTATCCTTCGATGAAAATCTTTTAATTGCTTGGCAATATCCAATTATACCAGCGTTAGAATATTCTACAACCATAAATGATTCTATGGTAAAGGAATATTGATCTGAAACGATTTACCCAAGGACCATCGAATTTCGATGAACTTCGATCATCAAGTTCGTAGGATCCTTTAAAATAGGTCATGTTTATAGCTGAAATTACCAACGTGCTTAGAACCGTTTGTCACTCCAGTATTCAAAAATAGATCTTCGTTTCACGATCATCATTATTTTAGCTTACTATTGTCCATTGCAGAAAAAAGGCCTCCTTCAATGATTTCCACCACGACCGGTCGGAGTACCAATTTAATTACAATTTAGTTCATTTGTTCTTAAAATTTGAGATACTTTGGACATTATACTTTTTCAAAAGATTCCTTTCAATTTGAAAGAAAAAACATTCTTAAACCATAGCACAAGCACAAGTGCTTTTAATTGGTGCAAAGTTTTCTAATTAGTAGTTAAATCTAAGTTGGAGTGCGAATTTTCGTTAGCTGAAAGTAGGTTAATCCATTTTTAATGAGATCGTAAACTCACAGAGTCAGGAATGGAGTTTTTGTTTTCCATCCGCTTCACACAGACCTTTTGTTGATTAAGACTGCCAAAGCGCGTTTAATTAAGTATTAGTTATATATTATTCAACATTTCATTGTTTAAGTCAATCGTATCCATCACTGAATACAGGTTCTCGAGAATTGTAAAGGTCATTGAAACTTCTGCTGCTCTTTTCTAGAAGTTCTTCCGTTTTTAGTCCTGTTTAATAACATTGAAGATCTAGTGGTAGTAAGTTAATTTAATCCGTCTCCTTTTTTCTTACCTAATTTTACAACAGACTTGGACCTTTAGGAGGAATAACTTAAATCAGAAATTAGCCAAGGTAAAACTGCTTTTTACAAAATTATATGTGACCTAAAAAACCCATTCTCGAAAAACATCAAGTAGATAATTTTACGTGTACTTTTATATAAAAGCTAGATATGGTCTTCGAACTCATAGAAACATTTTATCTCAAACGCAAAGGAACTGCGAATAACAGCAGATGACAACCTTTATCCAGAGGAAGATGGCGCATTTAGGCTACCTTTAGTTGAGATCACTCTTTTATATTTTATAAAGCTGAACTTTGAATTCCCGGAAAACAAGCATCTGGGAGACAACGAAGAAAGAGAATTGAATACTATATACTAAAAAGAATGGCAGAGGATCCAAAAATTTGATGATGGCTTTCAATGATGATAATAAATAAGTCTCCAACAATGGGTACGATGACTATTATTAATAATAAATTAAGATAAACTAATACGTTTGACGTTTTATCATTTGGTAGTTTAATAGTTAAAGACCTGACTTCATTCATCATCATCATTTCAACCGGTGGACGTCTACTGCTGGACATTGGTCTCTTATAATGTGTTCCACAAAGCACAGTCTTGCGCTATTTGAATCCAGTGTCTCCCAGCGATTCTCTTTATGTACTCTGTCCCTCTATCACCTAAATCCACTATAATAATTATAAATGGCAGCCAATGAAACAAGTGTATTTTTTTTAATGGTTTTTGTATACAAAAATATTAAAGAGTATATATACTGTGCTTGCATTAATTTTTGATACATGGGATCGAAGGGCTTACGCCATAATTTCATTAGGTATAATATCCTTCAAACCGGAACACAGTAAACTCTACAAAGTATAAAGACAGAAGGACACAGTGTATATTTTGTATATTAGAACGAATACACGAGGCAAATAATAAAGGAAAAAAGAGTACGAACACTGTGTCATTGGCGAAAGAGAACATTTCTCATCCATCGAACAGCTTCCATCTTTTGTACAAGGAAAAGATAATTTAAGAAATAATTTGGAACTAAAACAGCCCTTTAGTATAATATAAATAGAGTATATTTTAGCATATCATGAAAGGAGGTTATTAAGCCCATTCATATTGTAGTCTACTGGTCCGCAAGGAATTTGGCAATAGATTGGGATTTATTGGGGGATTCCCTGAACTAAGTTAGATATTAGCTGGGAAAGGTGATAAACATTTATTTACCACACACTCCAAGCTATTACTTAGCTTGTTTTATTTAACACGAGACTTTTATATCACATTTGTCGAACATAAGTTTACACTTATATAAGTACAAAGAAAGTGTTTTTATTTTTTATCCGATGAAGCGACTAGATGTGCGAGAGGTTGCCAATAGCAACATGGAGCTAGTTAGGGTGATTGTATAGCACCGTAACTAGCAGCACATTGTGATCGGCGTATTCAGCCCCATCTCAGGCATCTAAGCAACGGAATCTACCGCGAATCCATCACCCAGAGGTAATGAGTGGTAAGAAACCTCTCAGCTCCCTCGGGGGGCCTGGTTTTGGGCTCCGACACTAATTGTTTTACGGCTGCGGAGGGTAGGGAAAGCGGTGAAACGCAATATGGATACTCCTCTCACTCTGCGACTCCAGCATGGCTGCAAATATCAGTACAAGACTGCCCCCTCAGGCCACCGGCACACCCGAGGTGAGCTCACCATGAGCGGCAAACTCTAGCCGGCCGGGTAAGTTCCTTTTATCTTCACCGTGGGTGATGAAGCCACGGCTACTAAGCTCCACCGCGACACGGCGAAAATCTGTTCAGGTTGGCGTTTATACCTACCTAGACTGTCTAGTACTAACTATATAAAACAATAAAGGTTACATTTGTTAATTTCATTTGATTGTATACGTAGTGGTATCATGTAGCGGTAACGAAATTAAACGGATCTGTGAAAAATTATCTCCGAGCCACTTTTCACATGTACCCCCGCTTCATTAAGCCGACCTAATTAAAAACGCAACACAAAAGGCGTTGATGTGATGACTGCGTTATTATCCATTCACAATGAACGAGCCTCTTTTATGTTGAATACCCATTTTCGTCATAATAATACAGCAACTATATTCATTAAAATCTCGCAGCGTTAGGAATATAATAAAGATATCATAACAGATACATTATTTTCTCTTATTTGAGGAACAACGAGGCGAGCAGGACGTTCACCTGATGATGATACGCATGCCCATAACGTGGCGCTAGTTAGAATGATATACATAGCATCACATTGCGCTCGTCGTCTAGAGACATAAGATGTTTAGTCTTACCGCAATAATTTCACTAGTTACAACGCCCTTTAAACCGGAACACAGTAATGTTTGCACAGTACTGTTTGGCGGCAGAAATAGACGCTGCGGTGGTACCTACGTAAGTTTCAGGCAACAGAGATCTACCACTAGTAGATTTTCCAATTTTACTGATGCATATAAATAATGGTTTAATACAGTGGAGCTAAGTAATTTCAGTTTTCTACCAAGTGACTATAAAGATTGAACCGGACAGTCATCGTTATAACAAAAATATTTATATAATGTTCATGTCCAATATAATTTATAAATAATGATACAGTTCTGTATATGATTTTATATATGTAGTAGTACACGCAATAATAACTAGACATAATAGTATTACCATACGAAATTTTTTCTTTGGCATATTTTAAATATTATATATAAGGCTTAAGACTCAGTTCTGCTACCATTTTAACTATTACATCATTATCTACATACATGACTTGTTCACCTGCTGAACATAGGCTTCCCCAACGTTGTTACTTAACGACGACAAAAAGCCAACATATTAGTTCAGAATTTGATAACTAATATCTAATATTAACCATTCTAGCTTTTGCGTGTTTGCTTCGTGCGAGCTTGATGGCGTTTGATTCAGATTCAGAAATACGAGTTATTACAATATTTTTTATATCGATATGATAACTCACGAAAACGGATAACTATTATTTTTTTTAGTTAAAATATGTACTATTTGAAAAGATTATCTTAACAACTGCTGCCATCTCTTCTGAGTATTTATAAAAGGTATCGCCAACGATTCTTTAGCATTTATACTAGGTGGCGCTGTAATTAAACATAATTAATAAATTTCAATAAACTCGTGTGACAACCAAAAATCGGTTTATATATTATAATATTTGACGAAGTATCGAGTTAAACGAGATATTCACCTAATAGTAAGTGATACTTTTGTCAATAACAATATGGCGCTAGTTAGATTTATTTAAGATGATATACATACACTGTACCATATTAAGCTAGTCGCTTTGAGAAAAGATGTCAAGTTTTGTTACCTTGGTATTCAGTAATGTTTGCGCATTACTATAGACAGCGAATATTGCTGCTGCAGTGATACCTATTTAATTGATCCCGAGCATTAGACACTTAGCACCAATAAAACTTGAGATATTGGGAATATTACTTATATAGTGTTTGTACTTTTCAGGTTATCAAATGTCCCGCAAGTCGTGCTCAGTGAGCGGGGCTCGCGGGGCATGTATGTGGGTGCAGGAATGCAACCGCATGGGTGGCACACACGCGGGGGTATGCGTCGATGGGTTTATGTTCGGATCCTGCTGTCGACTACCAGACAGACCTATAATAATCGAAGGTATCGTATTCAACACCATCTTCAGCATATTATGAAAACTACAAATAACTCTAGTGACATCTATTAAAAGATTGTTTTTATTTCGCATTCCAGAGACGCAGAGACCTGTTACAATCACAGATCGACCGTATTCAGTGCTGCAAGGTGGTTCGTCTAGTACAGCACCACCTACCGAAACAACGCAAGCCACCACGCGGCCAACCTTGCAAACGCAGCGGCCATCGTTCATGACGAAGCCAATAGACGGCGCGCCCTCATCATACCACTACCGGCCGCCGGAAATCAATTTACCCTCATTAAGCATAGAATCAAGTAGCGAACAAAATAGTGATATAGTTAATAAAATACCTTATAACAGTGTAAATAAGTACCAAAATGTAAATAGGCCGAGCGGCGAAATGGAAACTAGTCCTCATAACAAAATTTCGTCTAGTCTTAACAAAATACCTGGCGCAAGGCCCATGGCCGTGTCCGAACAACACGCCGACAATAGCATTAATACAGGTGAGTTATTGTTCTACAACCATCTCATATATACCTCTATAACCAACTATGACTTTGATATTATTGTTTGTGTCAAAGAAATTTAAATGTTTCTCACAAATTCCTGTTCGTTTCGAGAACTACTCGAACAAACAGACAAATAGTCAGACAAATTTTTTAACTGTTATTCTCGAATAAATATCGCGTAAATATAAATATTAAATAAGAAATACTTGAAATATATTAATTTATACAAGATAATATTGATCTAAAAAATATTAAAAGTTCGAATACCTATAAGCAAATATATAAATATATAAAATAATCATCTTTATTTGTAACACAAAAAAATTATACTGGTTTAATTATTACATTACAGCGCATCTAATGTCGAGACCCAGCAACGTGAACACGATACACTGGCAGGCGACGACTGAGCCAATGTTCATCACAAAGACGAGACCGTCGAACTGGGAGAAGCCGGCGGGCAAACCAAAGCCGACGAAGAAATTCACGACGACCACCGGCAAGCCGCACAAGAACTACGTTAAGCCGAAGGATCCGTCGCTGAACGCGATCGAAAAGACCGACGAGCCAACGATCCAAACCATCCAGACCACGGCCGCGACTAACAGCGTGGGTGTGTACTTTGTCTAAATTAAAGCTTTTTTCTTTCGTAATGTGGTGGCTGACTTTGTAACTGTACTCCATGGTCAGATTTAAACTAAGATTTACAAGCATAACTTGTGCTTTTTCGATCTCGAACTGCTGTTTCCCAACAGTCGTACATATGACAACCGTAGCAACGCTCTCGTATGGGCAACGCCATTTCTATTATATGGGATTATCCAACCTCAGAAACAATGATTTCCCTAAATGGTATTGCAAACTTATCTTTATGTAAAAAATACCATTTTAAACGTTACTACTATTATATTTTCGAAAATATTTGATTTAATCAAAAATTATGTTAGATCGATCAGCTTATTGTATACACAGCTCTTGTCATGAACCAAAGTATACATCATTAAATATTATGTTAAAGATTAAATTGAGTCAGATGTCACCATTACCTTCAATAAGTTATACGTAAAGTCCTGTAAATAATATAAAAAGTAAACCCAAATCGTTTCTTGTTACATTTATTTCGGACACAAAATTGACAGTTTATCAAATCCCTTCTGATTCATCCCATTTCTCCGGCGGAGTCTTAACGCCAAAAAGTTTGCGATGACCTCTTTTGCGGAAAGTGCTTTTTATATTCATAGGGATTTACACGGCCCTATATACAATTTATTAAAAGGAATATGTTAAAATTTTCTTTAACTAGGATATTTATATGATTTCCTATAAATGGTATTTAGCGAAAGTGGACTATACCACACCGCAATCGCAGTTTTTCGACTAAAACTAAATAAAGATCTATTGCTGCTAGACAGTTGGGTACAAAGTAATTGTAAATTTAATGAATAGAATGATCTAGCTACTAAATTTTTTAGACTAATGATCGTATTTATCAATAGAAGTGCAATCTGATGCAGTGAAAATACTGAAATTCCATACTATAATAAGAATATCCTATTATTTAGCACCTGCAGAGAACGTCGAATTTTTCAATCGTTATGTTAAATAGAAAAGCTGGAAAAATGAAATTAAAATCAGAAAGTGTAAAGTAATGATCGTTGTTTTACAGAATGTGGAGTCACGGCAATGTGGCCGCGTCCGGAGACTAGAATAATGGGCGGCAAGGATTCAAGTTTAGGGCGCTGGCCGTGGCAAGTATCCGTGAGGCGGAACTCGTATTTTGGATTCTCATCAACACATCGATGCGGCGGCGCGATCATCAACGAGGGTTGGATAGCGACAGCTGGACACTGCGTTGACGAGTAAGCTTCGATGAGGATATTTTTAAAAGAAAATATCTTTACCTCCTAGTATATTTGTTATACTACAATAAAATAAAGATACAGTGAAAGCAAATAATGCTCATAACTATGATAAATTGCAAAGATAAATTACAATATACAGTTAAGAAAGCAATGCCCATAAAATTTACAAACAAACAGCCGAAGACAATCCATTCGCAGTATTATTGCCAAAGTTTGTACTTTGCCGTACACTCGGTGCGGGGAGAGCATATTTCAAATTTTTAATCTATGTAATGCATCTACAGGCCCCTTCCACTTTTGTTGGCTACTTACTAGTACTGTTAAATTAAAGATGAATTATTTGGATGTTTATCAAGTTTATTGTCCACGCAATTAGTATAATACTCCCGTTTTAGCTTCGGAGTTTTCTCTTTAAATATATTACTATGTGATGCCAACATATTCTGCATTCATTTATGGGGTATCTACCTCGTCATCTTATCCATCGCCACATTTCAAAACTGATGAAGAGAGTGTTATTTTAATGTGGTCTTCTTTATTTATTAATTGTTTACACTGTTATTTATTATTCTTTGTCTTTTAATCACTTATTTCCCATAACGTATTTACATAAGCATGTAATATTCTTATCTTTACCATATGTTTGTCATAATTAACAAATCAAATCGTGGGATTTGAATCTTCTTGGTTTGGAGGTAAGCAATGTCAGGCGAAAGGACAAATGGTAAAATATATCTAAACCCTTTTTTTTTTTTTTTTTTGTTTTCCGTGGGGGAAATGCCTACGCATACTGGTCCTCGCGGGGGCAAGGACGAGTTATGTCGGACTTGCACCGACTAAAACCCCTACGATGTTCCTCCTCATCGCCATGATGGCCGGGTCACGGGAACGCGGGTACGCACACAACCGCGACCCTGCCGGCGCTGGCCGCTTGCGCGGCCCCACCTCGGGGGGAGGGATGAACCCTCCCAGGGCGCGCCGGAACATGCAGCGCGCCCCCTCCCCGACCTCATGCGTGTGCGGGCGGCCTGTTCCCCCGAACCTGTCGCCCAGAGGCCATGGGAGCCACGGGAGAAAACCTCTCCTGGCTTCCCGCGGCGGAGAGATGTTAGGCCCGCCGCTACCTGTTAACGGCCGCGGAGGATAGGGAGAACGGCGCATCGCAATACCGAAACTCCTCTTCCCCCGCGGTCCCACCGCCGCCGCATCGCCGGTGCGACACCGGTTGGCCGCAGAGGGTACTCCCTCTGCGACCCCACCTCGGCTGCGCAGGGCGGTATGAAACCGCCCCTGCAGCCGGCCGCTGGGGCAGCACACAGCCGCCCCTGCGGCCCCCGGCCGCTCCGGTGAGCTCCAGTTATCCCAACCGGTGCTCGAACCCGAAGCGGCCGCTTCGGCCAGCCCTTCGCCGCGGCCGGCCGGATGGGTTCCACTTGGCTTCACCGTGTTGGGCGCCACGGTTACTAAGCCCCTCCGCCACGACAAGGCGAGAACCCGTTGAAGGGGATATCTAAACTTAATGTTGATCCTGATAAAGAACCAATTTATACTATTATTGATGTTAAGTAATTATTTTAATTAAGTTTTTGTAAAATTAATGATATATTTTGCACTGTATAAGAAATCCGCGTTTTCGTTATATATTAAAAACATGTTGAACTTGTAGCGTCTACTAAATAATGATTCGTAATCTTAATCTTCTTTTTCAGTCTCCTGACCTCACAGATACGGATACGAGTCGGCGAATACGACTTCTCATCGGTGTCGGAGCAATATCCGTTCGTGGAACGCGGCGTTGCGAGGAAGGCTGTACACCCTAAGTACAACTTCTTCACTTACGAGTACGACCTGGCGCTGGTGAAGTTGGATGCGCCGATTCAGTTCGCGCCGCATATATCGCCCATATGTTTGCCCGCGACCGACGATCTGCTTGTTGGCGAGAATGCCACCGTCACAGGCTGGGGTAGACTTTCGGAAGGCGGCGTACTGCCTACAGTTTTACAAGAAGTACGTCTGTATCAATATCTATTGATGTTCTATATCTTTGATTTTCACATCAGAATAATTTTGATAGTAGACGTCATAGTTATATCACCAGATTTTAACAATTTTGAAACTTTATTTCTGGCTTTAATTATGAATGAGACTTGTGTAAGCGATATGTTGTTCATAGAGCCTACTTAGGTATTTAATCAGAATTCATCAAAGCATTACTATTGGCTACCTAAATGGATTATTGCAATACACATATAGAAAAGAGATTTGTTATAATTTCTTGATTACTGCTAGAAATAGTTTAAATCGAGCTATTTCTGCGATAATGGGAACTGTTACACGTGTTATGGTATATTATCCTACTATTTGGTATTTCCTTTGATATGTAATAATTTTAAGAAAGATGGGTATTTACTTTCCCAGGTACAAGTTCCGATCGTGTCAAACGAACGCTGCAAGTCGATGTTCTTGCGGGCGGGCCGTCATGAGTTCATCCCGGACATATTCCTCTGCGCTGGACACGAGAGGGGAGGACACGACTCCTGTCAAGGTGATTCAGGAGGACCTTTACAAGTACGTTGTTGAGTACATATTAAATTTATTAATGACGATTTTAATATGGTAACAACAAAGAAGTGATCTTTATGTTCTGCTTAATTTATTAGAGAATGAGCTGAATACACTGTAGAAGCGGTAAACATGAGAATGAAAGAGAGAAGTAGCGATTGATCGTTAATTTTTTTATTGATTGAAGTAGGAAATAATTAAAGTGTGAGAGAGACAGAAAATAAAAATAATAACTTTATTAAGCGCTTTTATTTTCATAAGTCGATTATTATTTTTTTTGTCCTTGTGCTCAAAGAGAAGGAGAATAGGGAAACTAGATGTATCCCGTTTTATCTCATTTTATCCCCGTCATAATTATATAAATACGTTTGTTATCTTTTTTTCGACAGATAAAATCCAATTATAATATACTAAAAAAAGTTTCCTTTAAAAATTTTTAGAATTATCAAGTTTATTAAAATTCGGTGGTAATGTAGTTTATTATAGTAATTTCCGGTAAGATCTTGGCATGCAAAGTACAGCGGTTATAGGATGTTATGGTCTTTCTCAACGTTCTCAGGTTTTGTAGACCTCGAATCCTTATCATTTCAATATTCAATTTGGCCACAAGCCACAATCATTAGATGGCGTGTTACTAGCGCTGCCTATAACATCCGGTGCCTGCTGAGCTCTCCTCATGCCAAATGATGTCGTTCACGAACCGGGTCATATGTGGCATCTAATTTTAACTTCCCATTTCACTTTAGTTTTAGAGGTAATCTTGTAAATTTAGACATCAACTGCTTCTAAATTTTAATTCTTTTTGGCCCTAACTAAAAACAGATTTGGTCTTTCTTTGGAAGATGATACAAGCAGGAGACTTCTTTGCTATATTTTTGGAACAACTATCTGTATCTGATCTTCTTCAGTTTTGATTTTCGATCGGGGGTTACTTGATAGTACAGTGTTTTTTAATCTAAATGTTAACATTGCAGGTGAAAGGAAAAGATCAGAGGTACTTCCTGGCGGGGATCATAAGCTGGGGCATCGGTTGCGGCGAAGCCAACTTGCCAGGCGTCTGCACGAGGATATCTAAATTCGTACCGTGGATTCTGCAAACGGTCAACTCGTGATTTGCCGTGTGTTTTTGATGTTTAAATTGACCGTGGACTCGGAGACGGTCTATCCAAATTTGCCTCAATAAATGGAAACTGTTGATCAGAGATTGTAGTGCAAGTTACCTTCAAAAATGTTGATGTCGCTCAACATTTTCTGAGGCGTTTTATTAACGGAACAGTCTACCGGGAAGCTGGGCAGAGCTCGTCGATGCGAGTTTCTGCCTAAAAGCCTAGCAAAAGCTTCTAAGCGGTGATATTATACGGCTTGTACCTATAATAAACGCCCTTTATAATCCCAGCTTTCAATTTCCGTTACACGCTAACTTAAGTTGTTTAGCACACACACAAGTTTCGTATTTGTAAATACTTTAGGTACGTCTCAATAAATCGGTTACCTTTTTCTGTAATTATCATAGTTTGCGTACACAACATATTAAACTTTTAACTGAAACAGTTTTAGTTAAATGATCAGTGCATTTAAGTTTGTAAATATTTTTTTAAATGTGCATCGTTCTTGCCGTTTTTATCTTAGAATATGTATTCTTCCGCAGTATTATTCATTTGTTGGTTCTTGATGAACTTTAAAACGTTGTAAATAAACTTATTGTTTTAATTCTAAATAACTAACTTGTTCTGGATGATTTCTTATCTAACACATTTAATATAATAAAATCTTACAGACTCCGCAGTTATTTCTTAACGACACACTAATGAATAGGGACCTTATGAATTAGTTATAAGTTCAGTTATAATTAAACTATGCTGGTAGCTACGTGTGCTTGTGTATTGTGAGTGTTAAGTTACATTTAAGTTATGACGTTAACAATAATGTGAAATCGTTTACCAAACCTCACGTTGTTGATATTTAACGCGCGTTAAGTAAATAAGTAATATTTATATGACGGAGTGATTTTATGTATATTTTATAACAATTTTGTTTGATTGAATAGTTTATTGTAATGTTGATTATATTTTTGTTCGTTTGCACATAAATGTATTGTTAAATAATTAAAGAGCGATACGACTTCTACGAAGAGTTTTATTCAAAGTCATTCGTTTCTTGTGGTGCACATAATAAGCAAAATGCTAAGTTTTTATAAGTTAACGTACCACTTAACACATGACGAATCAGCAAAAGTAGAAACTGCAACGAAAATACAATTTATGCGATCGATCTTTAAATACATAACAAGTAATTTGAATTGACTAATTCTGGTACATGAACCTACATCAGCGAACAGTAACTAATTTACCAAACGTTGAACTTTTAGATAACTTTCTTTTCTTCGACGTAACTAAGTTCTGTATTGGATTAGTTGTATCCAGTTCTAAGTGCATCCGGAATTCAAATTGGTTAACTTAATAAAAAGTCAATGGAATAGGCTTATAAGTAAATTTATACAGTATTTTAGTCTGAAAGGCGCTGATTTCGTTTTCGTCGCTTCAGATTGTTTCATGTAACGTTTTGAAAGTTTTAAAATAGAAAATTAAGTAGAGAAACTTTTTGATTAACAACTTCTAAAAACTAAGTATACTTGGGAGGAACAGAATATTCATCTGATGGTAAGTTATAATGTGGCGCTAGTTAGAATGATATACGCTTTGTGCTCGTTGCCTTCAGATATCGAGAAACTAAGCTTCGTTAACTTAGTAAATTCAATAATACTGTTAGGCTGCAGAAATAGGCACTGTGGCAGGCTCTGGACCTAGACAGTTCTCCAATTTAGCCTTCTGCTAGAGAAGGTAATGGTGTTGCGATTCATTTGTACCTTCGGTATTTTACAACCTGTCTAGGTAACTAACAAATATCACAGTCAAAGCATAACTTAACTCAAATATATCCTATTAAAGTTAATTTAAATAATTAAATAGAAGTGCATTCAAGATTTATTATATCAGATTTACAAGCAATTAAATATATTCACACACACAAAAAAAATTATAACTTAACATTAAGAAAATAAAACTTATTTACAATTCACATATTTACAACAGCGTAGGGTTGCGCTTTGGCCAACACATACCGTAAAGCTGCATCGGCTTCAGCAGCCACTCCTGAAAATTCTCCACGGACATATCGTTGTTTATCATCACGTAGCCCCTGTACCATGTTGATATGATACAGTCGTAGTAAAACAGCAGAACCCGTTTGAAACCCTCGTTGCACATCTCGAAACCAGGGTGAATGGCAGTGGGGGTGTTCTTGCATTGGATGCTGTTATACTTGACGTTGTACACGGGAATGAGTCTCGTCGTTGGTGCTCTGGGTATACCCAACTCCAAGTCCATTATCCAAGCTGCGTGCTCCACCAGGTTGGGTTGCTTGCAAAATTCATCTATTATAGGATTCGGATCAATAGGAAACATTGTTGCAGACGGAAACAGTTCCGATGGCAAACGGAAACTCACTTTACATTGCTTTTCCATGTAATCTGTGCTCTTTATTTCTTTTCTAGCTAACGTATCATCTATTGGTCCATCAACGTCTTGAAGAACACCTTCATCTAGGGTGGCATTTATGAAAAATTCTGGTAAACAATTTGGCACAGGTTCGCAATTGGCAATTGATAAAGGTTGAGTTATTTGAGGTAGTGTATACTCTCTAATATTGCTGTTCACGCGAGGGTACGACTGCATCGGTACTGCATTCGGTGTAATCACGACAAAAGGTATTTGTGGTATATGCGCCGTGTAAGAAGGCATCTGCACTGTCGCCAATACCGGATTCCAGTCATTGTTGACCATTGAGAGCTTGTAATTCGGCATTGGTACGTACCGTGAACTATATGTCGCCATTTTAATTGTATTCTTTTTAAAGTTCATAAATAAGGCGACTACTTTCTATGATTGCTCTTAAAATCGTGTCTATTATTACAACCGGAACCTTTTATTTCATATGTTCTTTGACTTTTCGTCGTTTATCCTTTATAACTTGATCCTGTTGCCTTTCTTCGCTTTTACTGGTACTTTTCATATTTTCCTCAAGGCTGTGTTGGTTATAAAACATCCGCACAGCTTCCTATTTTAAACATATTTACCAACACCGTACTGTTTCAACACTATCTTTCAAACTGCTTTATTATTCAAACAAAACATTCATAATTTTAATAACACAATTTACTGCAATCGAGTAAAATTATTGTCGTCATGTACAATAATAGAGATATACAACAACTGTCAAAACTTCTTGCGGATGTTTTGAATTATTAATCAACAGGTGAGGGTAGATGTAAAACTCGAATATATTTATGATGAAGGATGGGGTAAGTTTCATAATTTATCAAATTAACGACTGATATATCATTATTTGAATACATAAAAATCGACTATAGTTATTTTAATTCATTTTATCGTATTGTTGTTGTTGTTAAGTTATTGTATAATATATCCGAATGTTAATGTAAAAGAGAAATTTATATTTTAACTTCTTCATTCTACTTCCCATTAAAAACGTTTTAAAAGTGTGTCTTTGCAAATTGCTTCCCTTAACTCGCGTCGCTCTTAACGACATCTATTGTGCGAAAACAGTTCGTTTCCTTCATTCAAAATTTTTACACAGAATTAACTTTTCTGTTCTAGAACTAAATAAAATTTGTTCTAGAAACAATTAATATTCGTTTTATACGTAAAGATGAAATTTAAGATGCTGTAATATTAAGGATTTTCAATAAATTCGTAGTAAGGTTGTAGCGGCAAAAGTTATTTGCGCCAACATTGTAATAATAACAGTGAAACAAATATGTACCCCCATTGGGCCAGCGCGGTGAAAGGCCCAAATCCCTCCATATGAACCCCTACATACGACAGCCCCTAGTGCCCAGCGGTATCGGAGACCATGCTGGCTGAATGTGGAGATCGTTGGCAGAAGTCATGTGCAACAGTGGACGTCTATCGGCTTGTGATGATGAACAAATACTGTGTTGCCATATTTAACACTAGTACTATTAACCGGTAGAAATAATTTGTTTTATTTGTTAATATAATTATTTTATTTCATTTAATTTTATATTTATAATTAATTTAATTAATTAACTTTTATATCAACTAAAATCCAAATCGGTTGTTTTGAACGATTGATATGTTCACCATATACATTAATATTGAATTATTATAACTTTTTTTTTAATTTCAATTAAGCAAGGAGACGAGCTGGATTTTCACCCGATATTAAGTGATACACCTGTCCATAAGAGGTTTGGTCTCGTTATTCCAGTAATTACACCAGCTGCAACTGCCATCACATCAGAACACAATGATGTTTGACCATTACCCACCCACCTAGACGATCTCCGGCAACAGAGATCTGCCACTAGTAAACCACCACCACTATTTTTTATAAACCAACACTGATTGTTATTGCCATGTTATAATTATTAATTTAATCAGAAACTTTTACTTACAACACTAAGAAAATATTTTTCGGACTTTTACTGGCAACACAGTCGACGAAATATTTTTTGGGATTTTACTGGCAATTCAGTCAACGAAATAATTCTCGGACTTTCACTGGCAACACAGCCAACGAAATAATTCTCGGACTTTCACTGGCAACACAGTCAACGAAATAATTTTCGGACTTTCACTGGTAACATAGTCAACGAAATAATTTTCGGACTTTCACGGGTAACACAGTCAACGAAATAATTTTCGAAATTTCACTGGTAACACAGTCAACGAAATAATTTTCGGACTTTCACTGGTAACACAGTCAACGAAATAATTTTCGAAATTTCACTGGTAACACAGTCAACGTAATAATTTTCGGACTTTCACTGGTAACACAGTTAACGAAATAATTCTCGGACTTTTACTGGCAACACAGTCAAAGAAAAAATGTATTGATGCAGTTTTGTCTTTGAAAAGGTTGTTATTGATAATAAATATATAACAGCAGTTGGTAGTTATTGTAATAATTTTTTTTAAGAAGAAACTCAAAATATTAAGGGATGTCAAGCTATCGTCGGAGTTGCAGCCCTATCTTGGACAGTGGATTTTCCCGGACCAAAAAGGGAATAAAGCGCAAGATTGAATTGGTTCATGGGATTTACCCGTTTAACTGTAATCAGCTGAGTAAATACCATTCATCACCAAAACGTGAGTAACTGCACCTTTCATTCTTTACCGAAATGGGATTATTCAACTATTTACCACGCGCAGGTAGATCACGCGATAGATCTCCGAATAAAGACTACAGTAACGCTACATTAATACGCGAATATATCGAAAAACGTTTTATCGTCAAGGGTGAATAGACAATCATATTATTCAAATGCATCAAGTTGCAATGGTCAAAAGCACCTCGACTTGAAGTATGTATTCAAGACGCTGCAAATTCATATTTAGAATTCAATTTTATACAAACAAAAGAGGTTACATCTGGATCTGATTTAGATGAATAGTTGTCGCAACGCAAAGCATTGGGAGATTGTCATGAGTTTTTAGCACAGACAGAATATTTGTATAGTAAAAATATTGCTGTTAATCTAAAAACCGATATCAAAGCAACAAGCGCGTCGATAAAATTGCCTACTGTAGATAAACCCACCTTTGACCGTACTTACGAGCAACGGCTTGAGTTTCGCGATACTTCTTTGGTTCATAATTCTAAAGAATTAAGCGAAATTAAAAAATATCATTACGTAAAATCGTCTCTTAAAGGTAGAGCGGACATGTTAGGAGCCTTCTTGCAAGTGTTGTATTAGGTGAGATTGGCTTGGATCTCATGAGTTATTGTGCGGGACCCCTTACACCCCTTATAATATATATGTATTTTAATATATACTTATACATAACAGTTGTTTATTCTCAAGGTAACAAGGCAAAAAGGTAAGGAGAAAGCGAGAGAGGTGGTCTCTGCGTACCCCACTGGGAACGAGGCGTAATATATATGTATGTATGTGGTTATTTAGTGTGTGTGTGTGTTATCGTTAAATAATATTTTTATTATAGAATATATAAAGTGTAGATTTTAAATATTTTTCATTTGTATATTATATTCTCTGGGATTTCTTAGATTAATATGCTAAGTATTGGGAAGTGCGTTTTCTATAGACATTCTTAGTTCGTGATATTAATAAATTCTTTGAAGAAGAATTTCGGGTGTGATTGCTGCATCATATTCCACTTGTCGCCTGAAACGTAAGATGACGGTCGTAATCTCGGCTAGTATAATAGCTACAGCACCTTTTGAACCGGAACACAGTAATGTTTGCACACTAGTGTTTATCGGTTGCAATAGGCGCTGTGATGGTACCAACCTAGACGGTCTGCGACAACAAAGACCTACCATCAGTATCATATCTTTTAAACTTCATAGATAAAATAAACGTATTAATATTAGAATTTTAGAAAGTTATGAAAATTTAATGAATTATATATATATGTATGTATTTTCATAACTTTGTATATGTATCTATATATATATATAGCCTTTTTTCAAATCTATTACCAAAATTTTCTCTATAAGTTTTTGACTTTTTTTAACAGAATACTGTTGTATTAAAAAAATGTCTGTGTGGTAACAAAAGTGTTGTTGTATACAGAATTAATAAACAAAATGCGCTGCATTATATAAACATGGAGTAAAACGGCATTAATTTGCATATCATAACAATGTCCTTGCGGAGCATAGAAGAGCGACATCATGCGAATTCCTAAAGAATGGGTTAGTCTGTGCCGCCTTTGGCAGCGATTTACTAATACATGGCAAATTTGTAATAATTATTGAAACATTGCTGATGGTATGTCTCTCTCGCCGAAGACCTGGATAGTTTCCACCGCAGCGCCTATTTCTATCGCCAAACGGTAGTGTGCAAACATTACTCTGTCCCGCTTTGAAGGGCGCTTTAGCTAGTGAAATTACTAAGGCAATGCAGCTTAACATCTTGTGTCTCAAGACGTCAAGCAGAAATCGATGCTGTGTACGTAATCCTAACAAGAGCCAATGGTGCTATTGGTGTTTTAATGCTGAATGTCCTGTTCGTCGCTCTGTAATAGTTGGATAACTTCAGGTTCTTTATAATAGTCCCATCAATGTCCATACTTCCAGATGGAGATTATGAGGGATTGTTGAAATTGATGGATGCAAGGATCTATCTAAGACAAAGAAAAATCTACGATCAGTTATTATTATAGCTGAATTATTAAATATAGTACTATAATATAGTCAAAACATTAACCAAATTATATATAGGTTTTGAGTGGAAATCTGATACACGATGCATCAGGTTCCTGATCACGACCTGTGGGTAGCAAGGGACTTATATAATTTAAAGTACGCATTAACTATATGTAGTAACTTCATAAAACTCTAATAGTATTGACTTTTATTAGTTCTTTAAAAAAAATGCACAAAACAAGCTATAAGGTGTCCCGCTCACAGTTGCACCCCATCCGGTGTTCATACGGCGAATTCGTATTACTCCAAGCTCACGTGCTCTTAACGTCTGTTCGTTGGTAACTTGAGAAAATTGAAGTAATTCCAAGAGCAATACTCGTTCAGGTTGTATATTGAGTATTCACCTATCTAAGCAAACTTGGGTGGTGACTGTACACGACCACCTCCATGGCGAGGTTCACCGTGTAACACAAAAGTAAAAGTAATATTTGTCACCCCTCATTTGCTGATGGAGTTACACATTTATTGAAAGTTAAGATATTATTTTGAGCAGGAGGCAAGGGGGTTTAAGGACAGATGGAGAAAGTGTAAACTAAGTAATATAAAATTAGAAATAAGTTTATCAAATATTGCATAAAAATATGTGAACCAGGGAACTATGGCGAAGACAACTATATGTTACTTTACATATATAAACAATAGTATAGTAATGGTAGATGACATGATAACATAAGTGGAAGTAAACATGTAAGTAGTAAATAGGGGAAGTAAAATAAAGCCCTGTACTATTAGGGAGAAGCAGAGGGGAAATGGTTTACGAAGACTCCTGACTTTTGGTATGTATCAGCAGTCGACTAATGAAAGCTAGAGTTATTCAGATCTTTTTTGTGCTATCGGAAGAGAAATCTTCGAAAAGATACTGTCTTCTGAGGGTAAGTTGGAATTAAGTGGAGATTTTTACCCACTAAAAACGAGAGGTCACGGGATCTCCGTTTGGAACACAACCGCGACCTCGCTAACACTATGCTGGGATAGCCCGTCCCAAAGTCTGCTTTAAGCAGTCTCTACCAGCTTCGCGAGTACTACCTCAATGACCGGCGACCACGTCCAGCCATTGTCCTCCTCAGGGTCGTTTAAAAGACGATGAGAACCATCGTCATGACCGCCAACGATCCCAAAGGCCCCATTAAGGTAGGGGAACACGATCGGTGCGACGTGATGACGCGTGGTAGCGCCTTTTTATATATAAACCATTTTCAATGCAAACGTGTTAACGCAAACACACTTCCGGACAATAATAGAACGTGAAGGAACTCACCATCAGGTTCAGATCTCACTTATCTAGATACTTGATCAAATGGGAACAGGTAATAAAGTAATTATAATCTATTACCACATAAATTAGTAAAGGAAAATTGACGAACTTTAACTCAAGTAAAAATTCAATTGTCACTGATGATAGGTCTCTATTTCCGGAGACCGTCTAGGTAGATACCACCGCAGCGTCTACTGCAACCGTCAAACAGTAGTGTGAAAACATTACTGTGTTACAGTTTGAAAGGTACTGTCCCTAATGAAATTACTGTGGTAACGAGACTCGAAGTCATTTGCCCCAGGCGACGAGTGCAATGCGGTGCAGTATATCATTATAACTAGCTTCACATTTATTGTGTGCAGGTGTATCACTTACCATCAGCTGAACGATCAGCTCGTCTCGCTGCTTGATTTAAAAAAAAAGCATTTATTCAAATCGACAAGTATCAAAGTCACATTAATGATAATTTGACTTAGTTAAGTCAATCGAGAGTTCTCTAATATAATTAATCCATAAGTTAATGTATAAGAAATATTTAAACTAGTAATCGGATAGAACCTTTAATATTTTGTAATGTTAATTAAACTAGTTAAAAACTAAAGTTCTAATTTCGCAGTTAAATAATGAAATCTACCACAGAAACAATTAATTTAACTCTGTAAAGTCACCTTTCATACTACTAGACAGAGCAAACGTTTACTCTGAATGTTTCTGTGCACGAAATCTGTTCATAGAACGGACACTACGCGAAGGAAATACAAAGCTCTGTGCTTTAACAAAAGCTACATGTAGCTATTGTAGCATTACAGTCGCTACAAAAGTTTCGAATTGAATTTCATATGAAATAAGACTTATTAATTAAATCAAGTAATTTTTCCTATAATATAGTATGACTAATAGTTAGTAGTCAATCTCATCTGCTCGTGGTGCATCCAGCTAATCAACAAATGAGGCTCTGGCTTCCACCAACCCGCATTGAGCCACCGTGGTGGGAAATGGCATAAATCCCCCTATATGAAACCTTCTAAACATGGAGATTTTTGGAAGAGGTCTATGTCCTGATGTGGACGTCTATCGGCCGATGTTGATGAACTGATGATAGGTTTCTATTTCCAGAGACCGTCTAGAGAAATACCACCGCAGCTCATATTGCAGCCGACAAATAGTGTGCTAATATTACTATGTTCCGGTTTGAAGTGAGCTGTAGCTAGTGTAATTACTGGGGTAATGACAGTCAAGATATGTCTCAGGTGACGAATGCAATGCGGTGCAGTATATATCATCCTAACTGGTGCTACGTTGTTATCATTATCATCATCATTAGGTGCCCTCTTCAAACCGAAGTTTGGCGATCAGATTGAGAAAACCAATTCGATCCTCAGCTATTGTTTTTAACTGATGGTATTTAAACCCGGTCCACTTCTTTATGTCGTCAAACCATTTCTTGCGCTGTCTACCAGATGCACGTTTTCCAGTAATTTTGCTCTCCAGGATCCACCTTGGAAACTCATAAAAGGATCCTCTTTGAAGATGTCCCAAAAATGCAACCTCTCTCTGCATGACGGTTGTCATCAGCCTGCGTTTGCAGTTCGCTCTCTCGAGGACTTGAGCATTGGAGACAAATTGATTCCACATGATCTTAAACATTTGACGGAGACCCCACGTTGTTATGGGCGAGCGTATAACTTACCATCAAATGAACGTCCGGCGGGTCTCGTCGCTTCTTTAAAAAAAAAGCACGCAAGTATTTTAAATAGTATACATAGATATCTTCTAGATCTGTTACGATAAAATCTAGCTCTCCTGTTAAATTGTCATAATCCCGAAGTTTAACAGGAATATGTGTTTTTTTTTTACTTTCAAACAAGATATGATCTTAAGGAATATAAAAGTAGATATTATGAACGTTCGCTGTTTCGTATGTTTATATAAAAGTTGTATAAATTCAGCGATACAATCTCTTTCTCATTTGAATCGTTGGATTGTAACTTGCGTTTCAAATTAAAGATAAGCCCGACGTCTGTGTACAGTATTACGCTCCTATGAAATAACGTCTCTCCCGCTTAAATTATACTTAAATAGCTTAACTGTTAAATTAAAAGTATTATTTTACCTACACAACATAATAAGGATATTAGAGAGAAGGTAACATTTTAAAATTACCGTTAAGTTAAAGAGTTATAAGAGTTTCTGTAGTGCGGGTCGTTGACCGAGTGGTGTAGTCATTTCAAATGAAGTAATAGGGAAGGGAAATTTTAGTAGTGGTGGCAGCCCTGTAGTCTCAGGCTAGTGAGAAAAGGACCAAGGTAAACCTTGCTTGACGTAAAAGGCGACTAAAAGGGTTTTCGGGTTCGTGCGCTATGAAGGTGAACCCCACGACTTATTGAAGCGAGCCCGGGATGAACGAAAAGTATGAGGTGGTCTAGTTCTTGTACTAAAACGAGGATGTCGAGGAATGGTATAGCCCGTACTGTTACGTGCTTTAAGCTTCGTGCCGGAGGTACCGGTGCGATCGGTTGGAGATCTTGGGACCTCCCGAAGATGACAAGCGAGGGGGTTTTAGTGGGTAAAAATCCTACATACCCTTGTCTTTCCCTCAGTGGTATCTTTTAAAAAGATCTCCCCTATGCCAAAAAAGGGTACCACCGCCGCGATTATTACAGCCGACACACTTTAGGCACAAAACCCTTTAAAGCAGAACAGTAATTTGCAAATATTACCGTTCCGGTTTAAAGGGTTCTATATCTAGTGGAACTGGGGTATCGAGGCTCAAGATCTTATATCTCAAGTGACGAGCGCAATGTGGTGCAGATACACCACACTAACTAGCAATATGTTGTTATGGGATCGCGTATCACTTACCATCAGGTGAACGTTCCGCTCGTCTAGTCACGTAATCAAATAAAAAAAAATTATAATAATTTTTTTTTTACAAAATATTGCGTCGAGTGGGGGATGAAAGTGCGGCCCTATGTGGGATGTTATATTTATCCACCACATATCAGTTAGAATGTACATACACCATCTCATTGTTAATTCCCGTTACCGTTGTAATTTCACCAGCTACAGCGCCCATCAAACCGGAACACAGTAATGTTTGCACAACGCGCTGCGATGGTACCTACCAACACAGCTTCCGGCAATAGAGACCTACCATCATTATAAATGTAGGAGGAACGAGGATAATGTATGAGTTGGATGGTAAATCTAGAATTTTTAGTTTTCTTTGTAGATAATTGTTTAACTCCTCTTACAACCACCATTTCGCATGTACTTAAGGTAACTTGTGCAAAGTACTTAAGTTGTTATGATAACTTATTGACTCGCTGAATTAATACCAGCTGTAGTCATTTCGAATAGTTAAATTGGATTCACTTAATTGGTAACTTAATTCCGCTGCTTTGAAGCTAAGGGATTAAGCTCTCGTAATAGCTTTTGGGTCAGCGAAATTAATGTCTTCGCCTTCCATATAAAGGGGTAGTTTTTTATTAACTTAACCTCGACAGCGGTACCTTCACACAGTTAAGTCATTACTGTGTTCCTGTTTGGGATCGACTGTTGTTATTGAAATTACTGCGATACAGTATTTTACTGGTGGTTAGGTCTCTGTTGCTGGAGAGCGTCTAGATAGGTACCACCGCAGCGTCTATTTCTGGCGCCAAACAGTAGTGTACAAACATTACATTGATACGGCTTGAAGGGCGTTGTAGCTAGTGTAATTACTGGGGTAACAAGACAATATGTTATGTTTCAGATGACGAGCGCAATGTGATGCAGTGTATAACATCCTAACTAGTGCCACGTTGTTATGGGCAGTCGTAACACTTACCATCATGTGATCGTTCCGCTTTTCTTCTTCGTCGGTATCACTCTCGACAGAGTGGTAGTGGTCATCACCTTAGGTGTTGGTGGCAAGTTTAAGAAGTAGCCATTACTCTCTGTTAACCGCCTTCCGTAGTGTATTAATTTTATTGTATAAAAAAAATATATTTAAGACGAACATTCACCTAATAATCAGTGATACGCCTGCCTATACGTGGCGCCAGTTAGGATGACGTACTACATTGTGTTAGTCGCCTGGAGACATAAGATGTTGTCTTCTTACCTCAGTAATTTTACTAGTTACAGAGCCTTTCAAACCAGATCACAGTAGTGTTTGATTGAACACTATTGTTTGGCGGTAACAATAGAAGCCTGTGGTAGTACTTACCGACACGGTTTGCCTTACCAACAGGAAATGAATTTTTTCGCTTTAAATAATTGGATGTAAAATAATTATGCGATATGACGCGTAGTCTTACTCTGAAGCCGGAGATAGGACGAGATGGCGAAATATCATGAAGACAACAGCAGTGATGAGTGGTTGTAATCACGACCCTCAGACATGAAGAATAGTTTTGAGGAGGAGGATTTTGCTCTGTACTTTATGTAACTATGCTCAAATTTATGACATTTACACCTTTATAGAGACTCATCACGATGTCTCTGGAACCATTTAAACTTCCCCCCACCAGGTTCCCGCCTTGTCGTGGCGGAGGGGCTCAGTAGCCGTGGCTTGGTCCCCCACGGTGAAGCGAAGAGGAACCTACCCGGTCGGCCGAAGTGTAGGGCCGGCCCGACGCGGCCGCTCCAGATTAGAGCTCCTATTAAAGTGAGTTCACTTCGGATGCGTACCGGTAGGCTGCAGGAGCAGCTTTATACTGCCCTTTGCAGCCGTGGTGGAGTCGCGGAGGGAGAAGTATCAGTATTGCGATTCGCCGCTTTCCCCACCCTCCACGAATAAGCGGTGCCGCACCGATAATGCGGCGGCGGTGGGTCCGCGCCGGAAGAGGAGTGTTGGTATTGCATTGCGCCACTTTTTATATTCTCCGCGGCATTATAACGGTTGGCGCCGGAACCCAAGATCGGATCCGCCGCAAGGAGTCGGGTTAGTTTTCTCTCTTGGCTCCCATGGCCTTTGAGTGACGGATTCGGGGAATCCGTTGCCCAAGTGACTGCAAGAGGCCGAAGGGGGGGCGCGCTGTGTGTTCCGGCGTGCCCTTACAGAGGTGAAAAGGGAGGGTTCTTCCCTCCCTGCCGTTCTGGAACATCGGAGGGTTTTAGTCGGTGCAAGTCCGAGATAACCTGCCTTTGCCCTCGCGAGGGCAGGTATGCGCAGGCATTTCCCCCACGGAAAACAAAAAAAAAACGGACGGAAGACTTGAAATTTGGTAGGAATTTTCCTATAGTCGAGTGAGGGTGAGATGAGAATAGATTTTACAAAATTCCTTCCATAAAGCGAGTTGCGGGGGTGTAAAAGCCAGAGAAGCGGGCGGGGATCAGCTAGTTCATATACAGAAGTTATCCAGAAATTCATTGACTAATCACTAGATCTTCGAAACTATTAGACGTAAACACTCAAAATTGGGTAAACATATCGCTCCTGCCGGTTAGAGATCAGCAACGAACGGAATTTACAAAATTCTTTCCCTGGAGAGAGTTGCAGGGGTGTAACGGCCAGAGCAGCGAGCAGGTATCAGCTGGTTGTCAATACAGTAATCCAAATCTGCATTCGTTGTTGTGTACCGAAGACTCCAATCCTCATCATGAGATTAAAATCTGTTTGAACCTTTCAAACCTCATGTACGAGTATGAGTACCGTGGCTCGTGACGTGGATCCTACACGTGTCCGTTACACAACGGCCGGAGTCATGTTTACACGAGTCACGCGGTAACGGGTGAGTGTGTCATCGTTATGATAACTTACATAAGTATATTCAAGTTAAATTAGATCCTACGTTTTCTGTAAGTCATCATTGATTGTATCAAAACTGGTGTCTCTGTCACCGGAACACCTAGTAACATCACAGTTCCTATTTCCACTATGAACACGCATGCTATGCAAATATTACCATGTTCCGGTTTAAAGGGCGCTGCAGCTAATGAAATTACCAAGGTAATTAGATTTATTATCTTATGTTACTGGTAAGTCTTTGTTGTCGGAGACCGTCTATCACTGCAACTTCTATTTCGGACAAATGGTATTATGCAAATATTATCGCGTTCCGGTTCATAGGGCGTACAGCGCACTTTAAATTAATTTTAGTTAATGAAATTACCGAGGTAACGAGACTTAATATCTTATGTTACTGGTAGTAGGTCTACTTTCGGAGACCGTCTAGGAAAGTACTACGGCAGCGCTTATTTCTGCCGCCAAACAGTGGTGAGCATACATAACTGTGTACCGGTTTGAAGGGTGCTGTAGCTAGTTATATTACTAGGGTAACTAAATTCAAAATCATATGTGTCATGGCAACGAGCGCAATGTGGTGTGGTATATATCATCCTAACTAGATCCACATTGTTACGGGCGTATCACTTACCATCAGATGAACCCCTTGCTCCTCTCGTCGCTTTCTCAAATAAAAAAATGTCTTGAAGCGACGTTCACAGGCCGGTGCAATGTAGATCACCCTATCTAACGCCATGTACGTGTACCGGAAGTGACGGAATAACTGTTAAACAAATACAAGTTCGTATCAAGCGAGCAAGCTGTGTAGTAAGCTGGTAGTTTCCTGCATTACACGCAACGTTGAACGGATACGTCGCTGTACTATTAATATATTTTGGATGCGGTAGTTGGATATTCTGATGGAGATTCAGAAAACTGAATTTTCTTTTTTAATTGATTTATTTATTCGCATATAAGAAAACATAGTTTGTACATAAATACAGTTTCATAACTCTATAATTTTTTTTCCCACTCCTGCAGTACAAGGCGTTTTAGACCTGGTCTTTTAACTATTGTTGTTAGTACAGGGCTTATCAAACCTTGTAACTTTTGTATTAAACTTGTGCCCTTCGCATGTCGGAGCAGTCACATTTATCTCAATTCCACTGTAAACGAGACATTGTTAAAATGTCTTAACAATGGCTTAGTTTCGCATTCAACGTATTAAAGATTAAAAAGTTAGTAAGAAGAAAGTTATTTAGATTCAAAAGTGAATGACCGTATATTTATATAGTTATAATGTATAAGTTATTTATAATACGAAAGGTTAAATTTAAGTAATCAAAGTACTAATTTAGTGCTTACTTAATTGCTAAAATCCCAATTTTAAAGGAGAACGAAGATAGTGAAAAAATCTCTAAAACTATAGTTCTTATTTATTGACCGACGGAAAACACTTGCTGTTGCCGTATATAGTTTATAACAAAGTCTCAAGTTATGCATAAGTTAAAAAAAAGTTGTACCGCGGTTAAACGTAATAAACTACTTTAGATCATCCCTCTACTAAAGCTGTATACGTCTCAAAGATTTCCAAACCGTCTTGTGCTGACCGCGTACAACGGCTTACGGGGACCACCAGGTCGTCAGTCCCAGTGGGGGGGGGGGCATCCAGCACCAAGTCTGCCGGTACGTGGCCGCCGTTAAATAACCTTACTGCCTCATCGAGTTACATTCCTTCGAGTAACGTGCCCAGCTCATCGCCATTTACCTCTAGCGATCTTTTGGGCTATGTCGATTACTTTTTCTGCTCATACCACCCCCTACCCATATTACCCTTTATGTATCTTTGAGCCTTTTTTAAGGTTTATTTTGAGACCCCTCGTTTAAAATATGAATGATTAAATGTACCACATCTGGAATAAGTTTGAGGTACATTGCATACAGTATTCAAAGGACTTTACGAGTACACGTGGGAGGAGTTGTGTAAATATAATGTTGCTTCCGGTCTAAAATTGACACATCCGCACTTTGAACATAAAACATATGGTCTAAGATGAATAGCGTTCATTCTACGAATTAGATTTAGACTACTTGTTAGCTTTTAGCTGAAATTAGTTTCATTAAAATCATCATACATCATTATCAGCCGACAGACGTCCACTGCTGGACATATGCCTCCCCCAAAGATTTCTACATCGTCTTTAGTTGGAGTAGATTGACGGGAATTGAGCCGTAAGTCACCACGCTGACCCAGTGCGGGTTGGTGGGTTGGCAGAGCCTCGACTGTTATTCATAAGGGTGCTCCGTAAGATGTTGGGCGGATCCCCTTACACCCCCTACATAAAAATAGTTACTGTATATTAACTTCACTGATGGTAGGGGTCTGTTGCCGGAGACCATCTAGGTAGGTATCTATTGCAGCAGACAAACATTACTGTATTCCAGTTTGAAGGGTAGGTAGTGTAATTACTGGAGTAACATTATTCAACATCTTTTGTATCAGGATACAAGCGTAATACGGTGCAGTGTATATCATGCTAACTAGCGCCACGATGTTATGGGCAGGAGTGTCATTTACCATCAGGTGAACGTTCCGCTCGTCTCATCCCTTAATTAAATAAAAAAAGACAGATGTAATGAAATTCGGATGAATGCTTAACTGCAACCCTGATGTCATATAAATAATATCTACGGTATTGTTCAGTTCCGATATCTTGGGCGAGTTTTATCAGGACAGTAATTATCACTTAATATCACGTAAAATGAAGTGTTAACAATTGTAAATAAAACAATAACATAATAAATTAATGAAGCGTTAAATAGAACCTTTGGAAGGTAAAAGGGGTTGCAAACAGAAGCGTCAGCGGCAAGTTGCCAAAATTTAAAAAGTACGTATACACGAACACTCTACTAGCCGTGCGACAAATTTATATTAACTTAACACGCGGAACTGGCGGACGGCAGCCAAGGTGAATGGAATCTTTTAACGCGGGACAAAGGCACACGCGAGTAGAAGACATTGAAGTCTACAATGAGGCGTGATGGCTTTTTTTTCGTTCAATGAAGCGACCAAACGTTTGAGACGTTCGCGTGATATTAAGTGATGCATCTGCCTATAACAACGGCGCGTTAATTAAGACGGTATACAATACACCACATTGTGCTCCCCGCTTTAAGACAAAAGTTATTATGAATTTACTTAAAAAAAAATTGTCTTTATTATCGTTATTTTTGTAAATTTAATTAAGCTTTCTACTTAGTGCTTCAACCAACCAACATTGGACCAGTGTGGTCGGAAATGGCCCATATACCCCCCTTATGATTCCCTACCCGATCGATTTGGGAATGTTTGGGAGAGGCCTATGTCCAGCTGTGGACGTCTGTCGGCTGATGATGACTTAATACCGGTGTTAGTTATTTTCAAAGCTTGCTATGATATCCTTTAAATGTTGTGCATTATTAGTAACATTACTATTACTTAATTATACTTCAGTTTTTAAGTTTGCAATGCTGGATGAAATGAAAGAAAGAAGGAAAGTGAAGACAGAAAGAGAGGAAGATTAAATTAAAGTAAATAAATAAACAAGCTATGAAATAAATAGATACTAACCAAAGTAATTTCATCAGTTACAACGTCCTTCAATTCGGAACATAGTAATGTTTGCACACTACTGTTTGACGGAAGAAACAGTTGCGTCCGTTGTGTACATATACATAGACGGTCTCCGGAAACGGAAACAGGGTTGCACCCTGTGCATATACTGTGATGTTATATTTGAAAATAAAAGCAACATATAAGACAGTTAAAGATAAGCCATTGATTTTGGACATGTCAATTATTTCTGATAAGTAAGGGTCTAGATATTTTTCCACCCGATCAAGATCTTGCGTCGTCGTGCCGGTGGGGCTCAGTATCCGTACTTTGGTCGCCCATGGTAAAGCTATAAGAACCTACTGGGCAGGCCCGAGGTGTAGGCCCAGCCGGAAGTGACCGCTCCAGTTAAGCTCTGTGAGCTCACCTCGGATGTGTACCTGTGGGATGCGGGGGCAGGAATGCACTGCGCTTCGCAGCGGCGGTGTGGCCACGGGAGAAGAGGGTTGTCAGTAATTGCTTTTCATCGCTGTCACTATCTTCCATGGACGTATAACGGTTGGTGGCGGAGCCCAAGACTAGATCCGCCGCAGAGAGTCGAGAGAGTTTTCTCTCTTGGCTTCTAGGGACGTATTCAGTGGGATTCGTTGCCCAGGTGACAGTAAGAAGTCGACAGGAGGGCATGCTGTATGTTCTGACAAGCCCTTACAGAGGTAGAAAGGTGGGTCTCCCTCGAAATGGAACTGAGGACTGCAGCCGGCGCTGGCAGGGTTGCGGCAGACACGACGGCGGAACATTGCGGAGGCTCTAGTTGGTCCAAGTCCGACATAACCTATCTTTGCCCCTGCGAGGACAGGTATGCGAATGCATTTTCCCCACGTTAAACAAAAAGGGTTTAGATATGTAATCACGCTAAAAAATGTAAACGAGTATAGCTTGCTATTATAATCATCTCCTATGAACTCCGGAACGGCCTTGAGTCCCGATTTGACCGCCCAAGTGAAGCCCATTAAGTAATCGGCTAGTTTTAATAGGGCTACGATTTGTCGAATCTAATTTCGTGTGACCTTCACATCGGCGTCAACACAGTCGGAGCTCGGTGCTGCTTAATTGAAATTCAACTGGCGAACTTCCTTTGTCGGAGCTGATGGGTTGCGATCTACTGTAATTAATTTCCATTCGGCCGTTTCACAATTGGCATCATTTCTAACCAATTTACATTGCGTCATAGTGATGCAGACGTTCTCAAACTGTTCGGTAAAAATCCTACCATTATTGGCGAATTTAAAAACTTGCTTGAAGATAAAATAAAAATAATCTATACATAGATATTAGTATATTTTCTAACATGTATTGTGGAAGTAGCTGTTCCCGACTCTCTTTGCTGGCTATGACACCCCTTCAACTTTCTATGAAGAAGGATTACTTTTAAATCTGTTCTTAGACCAATACTCCGCAAAAGGAATATTCCTTACAAATTTCAAGTCTCCTTATGATATCAGAGATATCGTGATGAGTCTCCACAAAGGTGAAAATCTCTTATGTCATATATATATTTATTTACCATTTAACATCATCAACCGATAGAGGTCTACTGCTGGACTTAGGTCTCCCTAAAGATCTCCACATACAGTCAGCATGGCCTCTAGTGCCGCTGGGCACTAGGAGCTGTGGTATGTAGAAGGTCATATAGGAGGATTTAGGCTATTTCTCTACCATAATGGCCCAATGCGGATTGGTAGGAGCCAGAGCCTCGGTTGCGCACCACTAGCAGATAGGTTGGCTTAGGTCTCATGAGTTGTTGTGCGGGACCCGTTATACCCCAGATAAACAGAGACTCATTGACTCATCACGAGATATCCACATGCAGACGTACTCAAGATCCACCCACTAAATTTCGTAAAGATATTGCTTCTTCCATTTAGAAGTGAGCTAAGAATGGATTTTACAAAATTCCTTCATCAGAAGGTGTTGCGGGGTTGTTACGGCCAGCCAAGAGGACGGGGATCACTTAGTTTATGAATTAAGTACAGACTATTTTAATTATGGTAAGCTAAATTAAGGACCTGTCTAAATGGTATTCACTGTCCTAGACGCTCCATTATAACTTCATCAACCCCAGTTTTTATCAACATAGATCTCTTGAAGGATACTTTGGGTATCACAACAGTTATACTTACTACCTCAGTGTTCAACAGTAATATTAAAAAAATAGTAATAATACGAACAAAGTTTCTGAACTTTATTCAAGTAGCATTGAATAAGTTTTTTGAAGCGTCAGTTCTTCTTCTTGCTAGACCTTGTTCCACCTTTACTCGGAGTAGGCCCTTCTGATCATTGCTTCTGTCAATTTGTTATTCTTTAGATCTTTATTGATCATCGTCAACCAAGTAGTCGGGGGTCTCCCAAGGCCTGTTTCTAGGTTCTCCATTCAGCGCTACCGTAACCGTATCCGTTGTTGATCTCCGCATAACCTGGACGTACCAGCGCAGGCGTCTCTCCACCATTTTCCATTGAACCGTTTTTACTTTAAAGGAATATTCAGTTAGTGAACAAAATTATATGCATTGGTTTTAAAGTAATTTTTCATATTGAAATATTTCAAATATTATATTTATGTTACATAAGCGTTACTTCAGTATATCTTAGTGCTTTTTTTTCTATGTTAGTTTATTTCAATATTTTTTTTAATTATGAATTCATGAAGAAAACACGACGATTGTGAGGTAGAGAGGTATGAATTACCTCTTGTTCATACTCCCTATAATTTTTATGTGGACAAAGCTATTTAATTTTATCAATTCTTCATATTTTCAACAAGTAATTAATAGAGATTTATTATATAAATATATCAATAATATAGTTGTTCAAATATATATATAATATAAATGATTTTTCCAATTAAAATCTTAACGTTAACATGGATCGGACCGTGTCAGAGATCCCAAAAACGTTTCGCATAACTTTTTCTGTCAACAACAACGTACTGCCACAAGTGTAATGAAAATAACGAAAGCTGAAACCGGAAACAGTTTCAGTTTGGTACATAGTAACTTTAAACTGATCAAATAAGTTTAAGTTGGCTAAAGTAAGTATAAGGTTACCGAATAATTACATTATAAAAATTTGTGGAAGAGAATATAACTTGACCCGGTGTGCTGCAGCCACAAGCAGCACACATCACAGATTCATCATCATCATTAGGTGCCTTCAAACTGGCATTGAGATGTTTTTTATTCCATTAAGCGACGAGACAACCGAGGCTTTGACGGGATGTTAAGTGAAACGCCTGCTCATAACGTGGCGTTTGTTAGGATGATGCTGCACTTTATTGCGATCGTCCTCCGAGACGTAAGATTTTGAATCTCGTTACTCCAGTAATTACACTAGCTACTTCTTTCAAACCGGAGCACAGTAATGTTTGGACGTTACTGCTGCAATAGAACTTCCGATGGTACTTATCTAGACAGCCTCCAGCAACAGCAACTTGCCACAAGTAGATAACTAACTAAATATCGTTCAGTTATTTTCATGTGAATTGGAGGTTGTCTATATTAAAATTATAACTGAAACCTTCATTCACAAAATATCAATTTTCACATTTCCTTCCTCATATATTTGTATCTGTATTTAAAATGTTATAATAATAATATTTATTTATACTCAAAACAGCGTTATCTAATATTGAGATATAAACTTGTAAACCTTCACAAAGTTAAACAATGTTAACCAGCAGTAGTGGTATTATTACTGTTATTTATTGAATACACATAATAAATACATTATAATAACGAAAAAAAAAACTGTTTGTTAGTTGAAAATTTCGTATTTAAAATAGATGTTTCTCGACGTTTGGAAAACTTTCCCCGCAATTAATCCAAAGTCGTAACTCAATCAATGAACGAACCCTTTCCGCTAACAAGTGAAAGGTAAATGTTTGCCCTAATCAGCGACAAAAAGATGTAGTCAACTCGGCCAACTACGTGCCATTACTACAAACTCAATACGTCAATGTTACCCTTAATTGAAATAATAAAAAAATATATATTCATTGTTACTACCGGTGGTACTCAGCTGCTGGAGACCATATAATTACTACCGCAGTTCCTATTCCCGCCTCCAAACAGTATAGTGCAAATATTTCTCTTTTCATGTTTGAAGGGCGCTGTAGCTAGTGAAATCACTGAGGTAACGAGACGTAATACAAAGCGATGAGCAGAATGTGGTGGCTGTGTACATCATCTTAACTTGCGCCACCTTTTCTTAGCCTACGGTATCATTTATCGCCGAGTAAACGTTTCATTAGACGAGTGCCGCTGTTTAATTAAAAAAAAAATTATACTTTGTCTTCGTTGTAATACGGAAGTCAATTGTTTATTTCTTGTCACCTGTGCGTCTTTCTAACCAACTTAGCTGTTTATCAACTTGATATTGTAACTTTATCGTCACAAAAGTATTATTCTCTTTCGATACAAAACATAGTACAGCCAGGGTATACTAATCAAGTACCTATGTACCTCATTGTTACTTTATTAAGTCACAATGAGGTCATGGAACATATTCCATGTAGAATTCGATAGACCATTGACGATAAAAAAACGTATACTTGAAAGTGAAACAAAAATTAAGTTAGATTCCAACGAACAACAATTATTATGATGGCCAATCTCCAGTAATGGAAAGCATTTCAAAAACAAAAACCTTCATCAACCGATAGACGAAGATATCTGAAGATATCAAGATCTGAAGATATCAATCAAAGATATCTGAAGATCTAAATGATAATAGCATTACTTTTACGTTTACAATAGGACAGTTAAGTTTTTCGCCGGCGTCGTATGTATATGATCCAATACTATGTAGTATTGAAACTGTTAAATTTAGTTAACCGATTTTAGATCATTTTTATTAAAAAATCACTCGGTCTAGAGTGTTGTTATCTATAATTGAGAAAAAATTCAAACACTTGAAGATTTAAATATAATAAACATAATAAACCTTTTTCATTTTCGCAATTAAATATTTTCATTTCTATGTCGACTGTGTCCTGATATTGGTACTAGGTACTCGTACTAGGATACCGTGAAAACACTTCTATTGTGCAAATGTATTTAGCAGTGAACGATAACGATTATTTAATAGCAACTATCGTGCGATTATCGCTATTATTAATCGTTCGTTACATACATAATTCCCACAGTATTAATTTAAACGTTTTTTTTTGGTTACTCTTACTAAATTACTTTTTTTTGAAAGACTCGTTGAACGAATAATTCGGTAACGTTTCTATGAAAATAAACATGTACACATACCTAATGTCAAATCTTAAGACATCGAGCACTTGTTACACGGGCAGATTTATTATATACGTGTCAGAGGATGCTGTCATCTTTAAAAGATTCATGCAAAATTATATTACTCCTTTGTTCGGAAGATTTGATTAAATTTTGTTCCAGGAATATTATGATTAGAATTCAACAGTAATTGAGAATAATACATAAATATGCAATTGTATGTACATAGCAACAATAATGAGCAGTCCGATTAATTGATGATGATTCTAATCATCATCATCATCAGCCGATAGTCCTCTCTCCACATCGAAGAGTTCATTGGGAGGAGTTGGGCCTTAGCCCACTACACTGGCCCAGTGCAGCTTTGTGGGTGGTAAGAGCCTCGTCTGTTATTCAACAGAGTGCACCGCGTGCAGGTGAATTTGAGTTGGAGCTCTGTAAGATGTTGGGCGGAACCTCTTACTCCCCCTTCTAAAGGTGTTAGTTAAGGTGACACACCACCACATTGACGCACCACATTGTGTTTATACCGTAACACAACACCGTAACAGGCACAGCATCGTAAGATGTTAAAAGTCGTCACACCAGTAATTTCACTAGGTACAGCGCCCTTCAAACAGGAGCTGCTGTGGAACAAGACTGTCTCCAACAACAGAGACCTACTACTACGTACTGAAATATAAATCTATTATACGATCTGCTGTTAGTATAAAGTCTAGGAGTGTCCCTATTTTACGTACACGTCAATCAATCAGGCGTCCGCTGTTGGATATAGGCCTCCCGCAAAGATCTCCACTTCGAATAGTGGGATTTTAAGTATTTCCCACCACACTGATCTAATGCGGATTGGTGGAAGCCAGAAGCGTCATTTGTTGATTACCAGGCTGCATGAGCAGGTTGTTGTGCGGAAGGAACCACTACACGTATATCGAATTCTTACTTAGTAAACGTCAATTCTATGTTATTATATATTATCGTAAGTTCAGTATATCATGTAAAGGTTCCCGTCGAATAAGTCATGGAACCCAAGTCAACCTCACCTACTCGTGGTGCACCCCTGCTAATCAATAAACGAGGCTCTGGCTATAACCAATCCTCATTGCGCCAGAGAGGTGGGAAATGGCCCAAATCCCCCATATGACCTTTTGGGCGCGGCCTCTATCGGCAGATGATGTTGATGAAGTATAATCATATGTTTTTATTAACTTTATTTGCACAATGAAAGTAGAAAATCATTATCAAATTCTAAGTTACATCATGTATACATAAGTATGAACGTATCGTGTACGTGTAGGCACATAAAAATAAATTAACGCATTCGCACCAATATTAAGCATTCGCAAAATTCCCACGGCCATTAGCGGCGGCGGTGCCGGTAAACGAATTTTCCCACGCTCCCGACGCGCCACGTAATTTCTCACTTTACCTGTTATCGGTATTTCAGTTCCCATATATAATTTTGCTAACACAATCTGATATCATTAAAGAATTTAGACTAACCATCTCTCTCCTCGTTCTTTATTCCACACGCAGACTCAAAGAAAAATTACTGGTGGTAAAATGGGGAGCACAGTCCTCGAGTGGGGCCGCGTACAGGTCGCAGTAGTATAGGACGTCCTCCATCCAGATGGACTGACGACATTATCAGAGCGGTCGGAATTGGGTGGATGCGAGATGCTGAGGATCGTATTTGGTGGGAGATATTGGAGAAGGGCTGTACCCAGTATTGGATAAATAAAGACTGATAATGATGATGATGGAAAGCATCGGTCACTGCTGGATATAGGCCTACCCCAAATATCTCCACATCGATCGATCCCGCGTTGCTCTCATCCAGTGGGTTCCTACGATTCTCATCAGTTCGATATGTCCAGCAGTGGACATCTATCGGCTGAAGATGATGAAAAGCATTGTAACCCCACCCATTCAGGTACGAGACGAAATCGTTTGGAGACAGCCGTCGACCGTACCCCACCAACGAAAATCGGTTACTTGTTTAGGGTAATGAGAATTTAGGTACTTCTTACAGACGCGAGTAACATCGCCCCTCTCCAAAAAAAAAAAAAACTGACTAATGACGTGTTTATTTTATTTAAAAGTACTAACTATATTAAAATTAAAAAGTATGATTAAAAAAAAACATTTTAACAATAATGTGTGTGAAAGAGAGTACACTAGTGGTAGAACTCTGGTGCCGGAGACCATCTAGTTTGGTACCACCGCAGATTTTATTTCTGCCACCAAACAGTAGTATACAAACATTACTCTATTCTGGTTTGGAGGGTGCTGTAGCTAATATAATTACTGGGATAACGAGATTCAATATCTTACGTCTAAGGCAACGAGCGCAATGTAGCAGTATATATCATCCTAAATATCGCCACCTTGTTATGAGCAGGCGTATCACTTATTATCAGGTGAAAGACCCTCTTATCACGTCGCTTAATGGAATGATAAAAAAAAATTTATATAGATAAGATAAAAATATATATGCGAGATTCAACCTATAAGTGTTTTTTTCTAGTTACAACTTTTTAATCAAAGTAAATTTCACTTATGACCTTTTCGTATTTTTCAATACCATCTGTCAATATGTTAACACTTAAAAATCAGTGTTACTTATATACCAGTGTACGATATGACGGACGAAGATTATTATCATATATTTACTGGTTATATTATCTCCTCTAAAATACTTTCCGAGTTTAATCTGCGCCATACCTGGTACGGAGATACAATGCAATGGTACATAGCCCGGATGTTGTTATAGAGATAGTACAATTAGAGAGAAAAAAAACTACTTGTTTCAACCTCTTTGTCTTATTATTATAGTAATTACATCCGTCTTTTTTTATTCAACAAAGCGACGAGACGAGCATGACGTTCATCTGATGGTAAGTGATTCGCCTACCTATAACAAGGTGACTAATTAGGATGGTATACACTGCGCCGTATTACGCTCGTCGCCTTAAGACATAGGATGTTAAGTCTCGTTACCCCAGTAATTTCATTAGTTACAACGTCCTTCAAGTCGGAGCACAGTAATCTTTACTACTACTCTGACAACAGAGACCTAACAGCAGCAAAAACTTTAGTATCATACAAGTAGTGTAGTCCTACTAAAGCATTTAGCATTCGTTTGCTGAATCTTACGGTTGGTTTGAATTTGTTTCAGATCCTTTCAAGGAAACGAAGGAATTTCAAGGCTTTCTAAAAAAATCATAAGGATCCCTTCATTCCCTTATGTATGATTCTTTCCTTCTTCCTTCTGCCTTTTTCCCAGCTATGTGCTTGTCAGCACAGTATGTACTTCTCTTCCACATCCCTCTATCAGCCGTCATATCTGAATTCACACTTTTCTTACACACGTCGTCTTTCACACAATCCATCCACATTTTCCTCGGTCTTCCCAGAGGAAGAAGGATATAAGGAAAATATAATAAATAAAAAAATAAAATATATAATAAAGAATATAAGGGTAGACCCTTATATTCATTCTCATTACTTTCTTTGTTACATGTCCATCCCTCCACATAACATGCCCGTGCCACGCTAACCTCTTGCTCCTCAATTTCTTTGTCACTGGAGCAACTTTCAGACTTCCTCTAATATACTCATTCTTAATTTTATCCATCCTCATCACACCACACATCCATCTTAATATTCGCATCTTGGCCAACTGTAATCCCTTTCCATCCGAACCTTTAGTGGCCCAACATTCCGCTCAGTATGATTATAATTTTTTTTTTATTAAACAATCATTATAAATAGACAGGCGCTGAACTCCACAAAAATACAGAACAACTCCTCACAGGGAATAGTTCGTGGAGTCGCGCTGTTGACTTTTCCACTTTACACTAAACGACACGGAACTAATTGGAGAAAAAAAAATAATCAGAACGAAAGCTTGCTTCCGTTGTTATCAGGACCACTTGGGGCTAATTGCGCCCATTTGGGTGACCGTTAAATTCCGCTTGTTGTGGACGTGAATTGCTCAATGTAAAGATTAAGTAAACAGCCGCCATTGCTTAAGGCATCTTTACTTGTAACGGCATAATTTATACAGGGTGTTGTCTGTTCTTTAAGTGATAATTTACTGGTGGTAAATCTCTGTTGAAGGAGAACATCGAGGTTGGTACCACTGTAACGCCTATTGCAGCCGACACATAGTACTGTGCAAACATAACTGTAGTCCGGTTTGTAGGACGTTGTAGCTAGTGAAATTACTGTAGTAACGAGACATCTTAAGTCTCAAGGCCACGATCACAATGTGATGATGTGTATATCATCCTAACCAGCGCCAAGTTGTTACCGTCAACTGTATCGTTTACAATCAGGTGAAGTTCCCGGTTATGTCATCGCTCCATTGAATAAAAAAAAATTAACGAATAAATAAAAAAGGAAATCTGAACTATACCAATAAACCCTCATCAATCAGACCATCTCCACATAAAGCGAACTTCCTGTTTGCTTTGCGGAGAAGTTGGTAACAAACAGCTGTATTGTACAGGATATATTGCGCTCTTCTCAACACGACGAAGTTCTTGAAGACACTAAAACCTCGTTACTTAGTAACTGTTTGTTACATACAAAGAAGGATTGGTAATTTTTTTTTCATTCAATTCAGCGATGAGACGAGCGGAAGGATCACCTGATGGTAAGTGATACGCCTGCTCATAACAACGTGGCGCTATTCCGGATGAAATACACAGCACCACATTGCGATCGTCGCTTGAGACATAAGATGAGTCTCGTTTCCCCAGTAATTTCACTAGCTACAACTTCTATCTGCACACCCTTTAATCCGGAACATAGTAATGTTTGCACACTACTGTTTGTCGGATGCAATAGGCGCTGCGGTGTACCTGCACGGTCTCTGGCAACTAAGTCTTACCATCAGTAGTAAAATCCATTAATATTTATTTTTTTACTTTCTGATGGCAGGTCTCTGTTTTTGGAGACTGTTTAGGCATATACCACCGCAGCGCCTATTTCTATAGCCAAACAGTGGTCCGGTTTGATGAGTGTTGAAGCTAATGAAATAACTGTGGCAACGAGACTGAATATCATATGTCTTAAGACCATGAGGACAATATGGTACTGTGTATACCATCTTAACTAGCGCCACGTTGTTATAGGCGGGCGTATCACTTGTCATCAGGTGAACGTTTCGCTGGTCTCATCGCTTAATTAAATAAAAAAAAATATATATATACAATATTAATAATCAAATAGAAATGTTTTGGTTTTGGTCTAAAATTTGCGCGGAAATTATGCAAAATTCAATTAGTGCTAGTTAATTAACATTTTACATTCCGTTGAAACCTTTGTAATCGTTACGTAATTAGTTTTCTAATTGAAGTTAATTTTAATTGGAGTTTTATGTACTCTTTTGTACAATGTACAATCGGTCAACAGCCTGCACGCCCACTGCTGGATATAGGCCTCACCCAAAGATCCCCACATCGGTCAGTCATGCGCTGCCCGCATCGTCGGACACCAGGGGCCGTCGTTTGTAAGGGTTCATATGATTTGGACCGTTTCCTACCCGCTGGTCCAATGTGGGTTGGTGAGAACCAAAACCTCGTCTGTGGATTAGCAGGATGCACTAGGAGCAGATAAAGTTGGCATGGGTCCCGTGAGTTGTTGAGCGGGACCCCTTATATCCCCAGTACAATGTTAGATAATACCTATATGTAAATGTTGAATCTCATCATGAGGTACGTGATCAGTCTTTCACCAGAGATGAATTATTGAACGTTGCCAAGAGTTGCAATCCTAAGAAGGCTCCGGATGGAGACAGTCTCGCAGCCTATATCTGGCATCTATAACTTGTGACCCTGATATCCTCCTGGCTGTAATGAACAAATGCTTAGCTCTAGCATATTTTCCCGATGCCTGGATGGAGGCAACTGTCATCTTACTCTAGAAAGAGGTAAAGGAGGACCAAAAGTTATCACACCCCATCAGCACCCCAAATAATGTAGGCCGATTGGTTTGCTGCCCGTCCTTAGTAAGATAACAGCTATACTACTACTACATATATTGTTGGTAGCTTTCTATTACTGGAAACGGTCTAGATAGGTTACTGTACAACGAATACTGTAGTCCGGTTTGAAAGACGCTGTAGTTAGGGAAATTATTGGGTTAATGAGACAACATCTTATGTCTCAAGGCGACGAGCACAATGCAGTGCTGTATATATCATTCTATCCAGTGCGACGTTATAGGCAGACGTATCACTTACTATCAGGTGGTGAATGTGAGGGTAAACTTAAAAATAAAAACAACAGTATATTATCAGTTACATGAATTTAATCATTAGATATATAGAATAGATTGCACAGTGTTGATTAATAAAAAAAAATTATGTATGTTTAGTCTACAATGTTAACTTTCATTTGTTCAAGTAATTTCGATTTAGTCCTGTTGATTTTTTTATATTTCGGATTCGCTTTCACCGATCTCCTGATGCTGTTCCTAGTCATTACCCGGTCGAAAATTTCCTCACTGGTGTCCTCGCTGCCGTCATCCGAAAAGTGATTGTTCATGCTGTCGTTCAATTTCTTCGGTTTAATAACAACAGGTTCGATTATACTGTCGGACAGTACTGTGTCATCTAGAACGTTTCTATCGTCGTCACTAGTAACTTTCTCATTACTAAATTGAGGTGCTAGAATTCTTTTGTCTACAGAAGCGTCGTGATGCTTCTTTTTATCTTCTTTCTTTTTATTAACTTCTCTATTACACGGTTTGTATTTCATAGGGGAGAAATCAACTCTTCTTAGAAATCCAATGGGATCGGTAAATTTTCGGCTACATTTTCTCGTCGCTTTAACGTCAGCTTTAGTTTCGATTTTATTATTAATTGTATCATCATGCTCTAAAGCTACACCTGAATCGGAATTAGAATCAGCTATAGTTACATCGAGGCTAGAAAATTTGTGGCTTATCTTCTTGTTCAGACTTTCGATTAATTCTGCTTGTTTGCGAATAATTTCATCTTTCTGTGAGAGTTGTACGGTGACTGCCTCCATTCTTATGGCTAAATTAATTTCATATTTCTGAAGTTCACTTGATAAAAATTCAAGCTCCTTCTTCCTATTCATCTCTAACTTTTTAATCACCTCCGATTGTTTCAGATACGCCTCTTTCATTTTAACTATCTCTTGTTTGTGTGTTGTTTCCAAAAATTTAATAACATTGAGCGCTTCGTGAAGAGTTTTCGGTTGTGTAATATTTTCTTTGTTATCGACGGTCGCCATCTTTGTTTACAGGATCTGTAATAAGGAAAGTATATGTTTCATTTGGAAGTATTCAATGTAAACAATTCACGGAAGCGTATACAATGAAAACTCAAGAAACCTGGATATATGAACAGGAGCTGGAACATACAAAGAAATTAATAATATCAAAATATATATATATATATATATATAATACGTTTAGTAATAAGAATATTTAAAATATTAGAAAAGTTATTGATCACAAAGATCCATTATATTAAGAATAAACTTTAAAAATAATTCAATTGGCAACGATACGGGCGGTCCTTTCACCTAAAGGTAAGTGATAAACCTGCCTATAACAACGTGGCGCTAATTAGGATGATATACACTTCATCACATTGCGCTCGTCGCCTGCGCTATAATACGTTGAGTCTTTTTAACCCAGTAATTGCTACAGCCACACTAGCTACAACGTCTTCAAACTGAAGCACAGTAAAATTTGCACAGTAGTGTATTATGGCTACAATTGACGCTGCGGTGGTACCTACTTAGACGGTCTTCGACAACAGAGACCTACTTCCAGTAAGTTAGTTTAATTTAATAAAACTCTTAATTGTTATCATTAAACTATAATATACCCATATGACCTATATGAACCCAGTCATGCTGATTATATGTGGAGTCCTTTGGAGGAGGATCTTTGGATCTTAGTCCAGCAGTGGACGACTATCGTCTGTGGATGGAAAGCTACGGAACTAAACAAGAGCAATAGCATATGAATTAGTTTTCATCAATATTTAATAGTATCATCTTTTTCGTAGTGAAATGTATCATACTACAGTAAAATAATATAGTAGCTCATTGTTATGTAAATAACTTATATGTACATGATATTTAACGTGATGTAGAATAATTATTCACATCCGGTGGACTACACTGTAGTTTAATTTGCATAGTAAGTACAAGAATCCCGTAATCCGGTTATCGAAACTGTAGTAAGCTATCTTAATCCTTATTGGTGTTTAGGTCTAGGTACCGCGGTAACTCCTATTTCTTCAGCCAAATAATAGTGCGCAAACGTAACCATGATCCGGTATGAAGGGCGCTATTTCTAGTGAAATTACTAAGGTAATGAGACAACCTCTATAGTATCGAGGCGACGAGCGCATTGTAGTGCTGTGTGTATTATCGTAACTAACGCAACGTTGTTACGGGCAGGCGTATCACTTACCATCAGATTTTGTGTATAAAAAATTATTATAATGCTATAATACGCTCCTGATAGAACATGCTTAATCTCTGTACTGGTGTTAGTAATTAAATATATCCATTATTTAAATCTTTATCTGGCAATGTGTTGCTGTTCCCCGCCTGCTATTGGTGGCCGTAATATTCCTATAACTTCCTCTGGGGAAGTAATTTTGTAAAATCCGTTCTCATCATCATCATTCCCACATCGATCGATCCTGTACTGCCCGCATTCACCTGCTTCCCGCAACCTTCACCACATCGTCGGACCACCTGGTGGGGGGCGTGCCAACACCTTTCCGTTACGCTGTCGCCATTCGAGGACCTTATGGTTCCATCGGTTGTCAGTCCTTCGAGCTATGTGTCCTGCCCATTGCCATTTGAAGGTACCAATCTTTTGGGTAGTCTGTGACTTTAGTTCTTCTCGATCCTATTTCTGATGCGATTACGCAAGAAAACCCCGAGTAGAGCCATTGCTCTATCAGATACGTTCTCGACTAATCTATACTCAGCAAAAAAAAATATTCTTACCAAATTTCAAGTCTCCGGGCCTTATGGTTTCAGAGATATCGAGATGAGTCTCAACATAAGTTGAAATCCCTAATACATATATAAAGTAAGTACTTTATGCCTAGAACTTTATTTGGAAGCCATATACAGATATTATCACCTGATGGCACCTCACGTCCGCCCATAGCAAAGTGGCGCTAGTTAGGATGATATACACAGCTCCACATTGCGCTCGTCGCCTTGAGACATAAGATGTAGTCTCTTTACCCCACTAATTTCTCTAGCTACAGCGCCCTTCAAACTGGAACACAGTAATGTTTGAACTGTTTGGCGGTACAATTAGGAGCTCCTGTAGTACTACTTAGAAGGTCTCCGGCATCAGAGATACAGATGCGTGATAATTACGCAAAGATTGCTTCATCACCTAAAACCCGGTCTCAAATGTGTGCTGATCGCGTCGTACTGTATTGATCCTAACGCGACCGCAGCGCACGAGTGTCAGGTGTACGTCGGGCGAGTGACATGGTCGCTTTCCACATACCGTTCCGCATCCTATCTTATTTCCCACATACCACGGCAGCCTGTTTATACATGTAGTCTTGTACCGACCGACGCAGTATAAAAACAATGTCGCATTGTCTTCGACACAAATGACCTTTTCAACAGTAAACAGTCGCTTCTTTTGTCCAGTAAATTTTTTTTTTCAACGTATTTAACTTCAACAGTAACTTATAACCTGACGGTCGGTACAGGCTTCTTCTTTTCCAATATATTATCGAGTATAAAAAAAATATTTTAGTCGATATCTATATGCCTTTAAGTACGTTGTTCAATGCTGAGGGTCGTGACTCCTTATCGATAACCTGTTTTTAATGATGTTACGCGTGTTACTTCTATTATTATTATTCTATAGACGTTACATATATGCTTACTAGTTAATTTTTATCAAAAGTATCTCTTTACATAAGTTAACAATTGTCTGATGGAAGGTCAAATTATCTTTATCATTTCACCTTACCTTTGTCTGCTGATAAAGGTGTATGAGGTCACAACAAATTACGGAACCTAAAATAATCTCATCTGCTCGTGGCCTGCTAACAAACGAGGCTCTCGCTTCCACCACCCGCATTGGGCCAGTGTGACGAGAAATGGCTCAAATCCCCTCATATCAACCCCTACAAACGACGGCATCTAGTACCCGGCGGTACCGGACGCCGTGTTCACTGCAACTCAGGATCGATCTTTGTGGAGATCTGTGGAGGAGGCCTATATCCAGCAGTGGACGTCTAACGGCTGATAACGAACACGGAGCCCCGCGGAGGAACTACCTTCTATTCGCTGTGCCTTTATTAATTTTTATTTTTTATGTAACACTTAGCTAAGTGGTTATTGACACTGACGCATTATCTCCCACACAATAGTAGAGGAAGTAAAATATTTATGAAGAAGTTGAGAAATTTAATAAAGAATTACAGTTCATAGTATTTATTCCCTTCTTACTTAATGTCTCTATATCATCCTTAAAGTAGGAAGAGGAAATAAATTATTTTCTTTATAGACATGAACAACGAAACACATTGAAATAAATTATGAATCAGAATCAAATAATTTCTCTCGAAATACTTAATTTAATGAAATATTATTGCTTTTTTATTTATGTAATAGTAAAAAAAAATATATTTATATTACATTAAAATACATATTTTTTATTTAACTGTAACAGAAATATGTTACTTATATTCAATAAGTATTTTAAATAGTTTTTAACATTATCGTAACGGTCACATAGTATGTTCAATGAAGTGTACTCAAGACAATCACGCTTTATTTAAAAAAAAAGTGTTAAGAGTTAACTCATAACAAAACTTAGTTGAATGGGTTTCGACGAGAAGTCGAGGAGTCTGGCGGAATTCCTTAAAAACCTGTTCAGGCCGCAATGAGAGCCTAACATTAAAGAACTATGCAGTATCGACCAACTGTGGATCGGATTATATATGTAACTTAAATCGTTTGATTACTTCTCTCATCCACCAGGATGATCACATGATTGTAAGTGATAAGCCTGCTATTACCAATGTCGCGGAAGATAACAATAGACAACTTGTAAATTAATAGTTGTCATACGTAGCTCTCAAAATCTGCAAGCTGGAGTGGCAATGGGCCGGCCATGTCTGTCGTGTCAGTGACGGCTGGGGGAGGAGCAAAGACTTGGAGTGGAAGCCGCGTACAAGTTTCAGAAGTGTAGGACGCCTTCCCTCCAGATGGATCGACGATTGCATCAGGACGGTCGGAAGTGGGTGGATGCGAGAAGTCGAGGATCGCATTTTAGTGGAAGACATTGGGGAAGGCGTGTATCCAGCAATGGATAAACAAAGGCTGATAATGATGAAACTAATTGCTCCAGTAATTTCATTATCTGCAATACCCTTCAAACCGGAACAGAATAAAGTTGAGCGACTTGATAAAGTTGCACCAAGACGGAGTGCAGCATGTAAGTAATGTTACCAGTAAATGCTGTTTAAGGAACTACAAAAAATTCTACTTAATACCTATACAATTAGGTCGGGTAATGTTATGTCGCAAATTCCAATGAATATTTATAAGCGAAATATTTACAGCGGTATTTATAAATATCCATAATAAGTATATTTATAATAAGTAGATTATACTAGTCTTTCTCTAGTTAGGATGATGTACACTGCACGATTTTGCGCCCGTCTCCTGATACATAAAATGTTGAATCTCCTCACCCCAGTAAATACACTAGCTACCCTTCAAACTGGAAGACAGTAATGTTTGCACAGTACTGTTTGTCCGCTGCAATAGAACATGCGGAGGTAACTACTTAGCCGGTCTCTGGCGAGACCTCATCATCAGCCGATAGACGCACACTGCTGGACATAGGGCTCCTCCAAAGATCCTCACATCGGTCGGTGCTGCGCTCCACGCATCGTCGGGGACTAGGAGCCGTCGTTTATAGGGGTTCATATGGGAGGGGGAAATTCGAGCCATTACCCACCGTGCTGGCCCAATACGGGTTGGAAGGAGCCTCGACCCGTCGTTGGTTTATTAGCAGGATGCACCACGAGCAGGTGACGTTGGCTTGGGTCCCATGACTTCTTACACCCCAACCCAACAGAGACTTTCCACCCGTATATTATTCTATAGCACCAGTATTCTATATTACTAGTAGAAATTTATAGAAATAGTTTTGGAATAAATTAAGAAAATCATTTCTATTTGTAGGTACTTAAGGTATATATTCCAGTGAATAACTTTTTAATTATTATTAAAAATATTTTCCAGGTATCCATTAAAGTGTGTCTAATCATCAGCAAGCTAAAGCACTCGCTGTTGTGAAATCGATAATTGTTTATGACTTAAGCACTTTTATGATCGTCTTAATTACTTGGAGCGACTTAAAAATTACAACTTATTAGTCATAAATTATGTTTCCTTTGTTCAATTTTTGGAAAGAATTAACGCAGATGCTTTATTACATCGCTCTGTTTCTAGAACTTTCTTGTGAGTGACGGAGGCTTTGAATACATTCAGCTGTATTCTATACTTGTTGATTGTACCAGAATTTTTTTAAGGGCTTCTTTAAAAAAAAATGATTTAGACATTATTACATAATTTATGTCTAATCTAATCTGTCGTTTACTGAAAATGAATTAATAGCATAATCTACATATGTATAGGAGATATTCACAGATTCATTAACTCATCTCGAGATCTCCGAAACTTTTAGACGTAAACACTCAAAATTCGGTACAGATGTTGCCTCTAATATTTAGAGGTCAGGTAAATATGGATTTTACAAAATTCCTATCCCGAAGGGAGTTGCGGGGTGTTACAGTCAACAAAGCGGGCGGGGAAGAGCTAGTTAATAAAATAGAGTTATATGTTTTTAAATTACATTGGAATATACAGAAAAAGGACAAGAAACTATAATGAAGTTTTTTATAAGTTGATAGTAATTTAATTACTATCAATTTCAATCAATCACTGTGACATCAATGTCTAGATTTATCCTTCATATCAACATCATTGATGATATTAATATAACGGATGAGTTAAAAAATAAAGACTTCCTGACATACGTTTCTAATAATTTTTTACTATACAAATAAATCAACATTTTCTATGATATTATATAATCATAAAAATATGTTAAAATCACTATAAAGAAAGGATTGAATCATCAAAGTTAATGTTTATATAGATCGCTTCGTCGTTTAATAACAATACTAAACGTTAATTGTTAATTAATAGTTACTTAAAGAGTTTATATCAGAGCGTGATTAATAAAATCTAATGATGAGCTAATTATAATATTATAAAATGATTAATTTTATGTAAAAATCAATTAATAATCAATTACCTCTTCAGAATGATCCTCTAGACAAAGACCACATACGGCTGTTCCACTTCCGATAAGTCACATTCGTCAGTTTGAGTTCACATCACAAAACACCTCCACAGCCGATGCTCCGATACACACTGAAGCCTTAAGTGACAATAATAAATTGACGACATACAAAGACCCATTTATCCTCTGCCACTTCACAAAACAATACTACTCTACCGCTCGCGTAGTTAAGTTTAAACTAACTTCAGCTTTATTGCGTCGCGTTAATTGTTGATCTCGTTTAATGGCCTCCAAGTCGGGGAGCGGGGTGAATGACTCAACGCGAAGGGCCAGTCTACCTGGCTTCTTGTAAGAACAGGTACCCGAGAAACCGGGCCCCGAGGTCCGTGGCTATTGATAGATCGCGGGATTAATTAGCAATCATAGGTTTTGTTACAGAAGTCCTGGATGGTTCATGGATTTATTGGACAGCCGTATATAGTTTTCCTGTAGGCGGTATTATTCGTAAAAACAAAAAAAATATACAATGATTACACGGACTGTTCCAAATTTAAACGACTAAATGATGCTAGCAACGCGGGAGCCATCGACGTGGAGATCGTTGGAGGAGGCCTGAGTCCAGCAGTTTATCGGCTGATGATGATGATAGTAAATTGTTGTTCTCAAATCCTAACTCTAACCTGTAAGTAAACAATAATATATAATAAAGAAAACGATCATAGTTTTGGATTATTTGTAAGAGGAAGTCAGAAGATCAGTTCTGTTTCGTCCTGCTTCTTCTTGATATTATTCATCAGGACTTTATTTTACTTATCCTATCATTAAAACAATTTTTATATTCATTACTAATACACACTATCTAAGTTTGTTCTTGTATTACTTATATCTATGCACTTATTTATCCTATCTATATTATCTATCTATTACTAACCAATATTATTACATATATAAAGTAATCTTTACCTTTTTAAGACAAAGTAATTAATATTTAAGGGAAACAGAATGCTAATTAAACACTAATTATTTTAAAAAAATTACTATGTTGTAAATATAATAAATAGTATATATATTTATTTAGTGATATAGTATATATATTTATTATATATAGTAATATATAATAAATAGCTTTCATTACATTTTCATATCTTTCATCCATACAAAAAGTTCCTAACAACGGATAGAAGAAAAATAGTAGATTTAAAAAAACTAAATTAGGTTATTTTTTTATTTAAACAAATAAATAAACAAATATGATACATAATATATTAAATTCAATAGTTACTTTTATACTTATTATCATATTTAAATATAATAACAAACTTTGTTAGTGGTTATGTTAAACTTTCTTAACAAGGTACGTCCGCCATATTGTAAATCTGTCGCCGTGACAGCATCTCAGAGTCAACTCCACCATGCTATAATAAAGCTGGTTAGCAGATACGTTATAAATATAGATTTTTTTTTTACAATTAAGCGACGAGACGAGCGTGTCGTTCACCTGATGGTAAGTGATACGTCTGCCAATAAAAACGTGGACAGACTAAAGTGATGGGTGCACAGTCAATACCCTAAGACAACAAATACGGTATAATATACGATAGGAGGAGTTATGGATGGTATACATTGCACCGCATTGCGCTCGTCGCCTTGAGATGTAAGATATTAAATCTCATTACTCCAGTAATTTTATTAGCTACAGCGGCCTTCAAACTGGATTATTTTAATGTATGCACACTATATTTTGACGGCAGAAATAGGCGCTGCGATGGTACCTACCTAGACGGCTTCTGCCAAGATAGACCTCTAGTAGTGAATATAATAAATTTCTATCCAAAACTACCTACTCCATCCCCTCTCCACCCCACTAATCCATCCTCTCATTATACCGGACTAATTACGGCCCACATTTACCTATTTGTCGCTGCTGTTGGTAAAATGAAATTAACCACGACCTAGATATTTCCGGCGCTTCCAGCTTCGATGTTCTATTCGAAAATTTAAATTGAATTTCTAACCATAATACATCCGTTTTTAGGCTTCATCATCATCATCAGCCGATAGACAGATCTGATTAGTTTCTAGGCATATCATAATTTACTACAACTCTAGTAATAAATATATTCTTACTTGGAGTAGTTTTGTTAGTATTGTGTTCTTGCTCTTTGTTTTATTTGGTCAAGCGAGAAGACCAGCGAGACGTTCACCTGATGGTAAGTGATACCCCTGTCCATGACAATCTTCTGCTAGTTAGCATGGTATACACTGCACCACATTGTGCTCATCGCTTCACTAGCTACCCTTTAAACTGGAGTACAGTAATATTTGCACACTACTGTTAGTCAGCAGAAATTTGCGCTGCGATGGTACCTACCTAGATGACCTGCAACAGAGACCTACCATCAGTAAAGTAAATATTAAGATCGATATCTTTGTTAGTGGTAAGTTTCCTACTGCAGGTATATGTATTACCTATTTCTATCTCGGGGGGTGTAAGGTATCCCGCACAACTCAAGGGTCCCAAGTCAACCTCACCTGCTCGTGGTGCGCCCTGCTAATCAATAAACGAGGCTCTGGCTCCAGCTAACCCCCATTGGATCAGTGTGGTGGGAAGTGGCCCAAACCCCTCCATAAGAACCCCGATATACGACAGCCTCTAGTGCCCAGTGGTACAGAAGACCATGCTGACTGTATGCTGAGATCTTTAGGGGAGGGCTATGTCCAGCTACGTCTATAGGCTGAGGATGACGATTTCTATCCCCAAGCCATTGTATGTATATATTACGCGTGATATAATTAGTGTTATTACTGTGGTAATTAGACTTAATTTCTTCTGCGTAAAACGCAATTTAGTACATTTTTAATATAATCTAAATAACACCGTAATATTTTGTACAATCTAAATCTGGTGGTAGGTCTCTTTATTGGTAGTAGGTCTCTGTTGCCGGAGATCAACGTTGCTGTGTTCCGGTTTGAAGGGTACTGTAGTTAGTGTAATGAAATACATCTTATGTCTCAGGCGACGAGTGAAATCACTTACCATCAGGTGAACGTCGCGCTCACCTCGTGGCGTAATTATAAAAAAAAAATGTAACTGAATCATACAACCGCGACAAGTTACTGTAATCTATACATGTATAAGAGAATTCCACCTATGTAGAGACTGATCACGATATCTCTGGAACCATAAGGCCTGGAGACTTGAAATTTGGTAGGAATATTCCATTTGCCGTGTACAGGTCAGCTCAGAACGGATTATACAAAATCCCTTTCCTAAAGGTAGTTGTGGTGGTGTTACATCCAGCGAAGCGGGCGTGTATATGTGCAATAATTCGTCCCAATAAAATTTTTGCTTTTCATATTTATATGAACAGACCTTCATCAGACTATTTATGGCAGGAGGATGCAAGTTCCGATGCACATTACAGTTGTTATTGGTCATTAAAATAGTTTATGTGTCTAACTGTACTCCGCGTCGCCTCTTGTAATAAAACATTAACGACAACACAACCCGTAAACTGGTACATTAATTGGAATAACGATAAATAACTTAATGCACTTTATGATTATTGTTTTGTATAAGAAAATGTACCTTGGGTCCATAACCCGTTCAGAATTTCTGGAACGACCTCGTAAGTTATGACCCACGCGAGGTCCAAGCAGGCTTTGTTAGTTAGGCGACGCTAGCGCTCTTATGTAATAAGTACGGGAGGTTAGGACTTACTTTCGCTTCACCAAAGGTATACGAAGAAATTCCATATTAGAAAAGTATAGTAGGTGAATGAGAAGAGAAAGGGAATCTGACCAACAGTTCCAAAGCCAAAACCATCAAATTCTGGAAGAAGAATAATTTCGTTGACGGGTATAAAATGTCTTATAGCATTATGCCTTTCCTTTTTTATCTATTCCTATCGTTTTTTTTATAATTCTGAAATAAGTTTAAATGAATATTCTTTATATTTTATCACAATTCTTAGAAACACTCCGTGGCCTTTTCATTAAAGAGGTCATTTGAATATAAACGATACACGAACAGTCGCTAATTGAAACATTAATACATTCATTGTGTAATATTACTACGTTTCGTTTTATAATCGTTAAAACTCAATCAAGGGTCGGTGACCTTATTTTGTTGAGGTTCAAAATCAACTAAAACATAAGTACTTTAAGAAAAAAAAAAATCGTTATAATTATTTTATTTGTCTACCAAGGCAGACGTTCGTACGATGGTGACACGCCTGCCCGTAACAACTAGTTAAGGAGATACAAACAGCATCGCTTAGACATAAAATATTATGTTTCGTTACCACAGTAATTTCGCTAGCTACAAAGGTTTTCAAACTGGTACACAGTGACAGAGACCTACCGCCAAGTACCATTGCAAAAGGTAGCGATGGTAAGTAAATAAATAACATTCAATATGTAAAGCAAATTATCTTCTCATATTTCAAAGGGTCTACTTCTGAATTCAAAATCTTTCTTTTAACTATTTATTATTTATACGATTAATGAATAAAAAAAATATTATACTATATATATATATATACATGTATCTATATATCCAATCGATATCTAAAATTAACTTAATCAAGTAACATTTGAGTATGTTAATCTAACCATTACACACGATCTGAATATTGCAACTTGAAGATGTCTCCGAGGAAATCTTATTCGCACGTGAACGTAGACCAAGTTGATTTGGGTATTAAGTTAGTGGTAAGTGTTATCAAGTCTAAACATACTTGAATATTAGTGCTAGGTCTGTTGCCGGAGATGTCTAGGTAGGTATCACCGCAGCGCCTATTGCACTCGACAAACAATACTGTGCAAACATTACCGTGTTCCGGTTTAAAGGGCGCCGCAGCTAGTGAAATTACCGAGGTAACTGAATGGGACGAACACAATGTGATGCTGTCAGTGCATATCATCCTAACTAGCACAGCATTGTAAAAGGCAGGTGGATTGTTTAAAAAAATCGCTAAAATGAGTCTGCTATAAAACGACAAAGGGTATTAACATACACGGCGCCGTGTAATTGGCCCCTGGAACGCGGGGTCGCGAAATTATATATATATATATAATCACTGCATACTATAATGCCCTGAACTTAGCAAGCGTAACACTTACCATCAGGTGAATCTCTCGTGCGTCTCGTTGCTTAGTTGAATAAAATCTTTACTCTAAGTACGTTAAGTCAAGTAAGTCTTTGTTGCCGGCAGCCCTGTAGTCTCGGGCTACTAAGAATAAGACTAAGGTAAGCCCTGACTGTCGTAGAAGGCGACCAAAAGGGTCTAGAAATTTCGCGGGTCTTGAGGGTGAGGTCCTTATCGCTCAACAAACGAACTTGTGTGGGCTACCAGCCTAGGAGGATTAAGCCCCTCTTCAGAGACGTGTTCAAAGAAAGTCTAGATAGGCACTGGTACGTTCTATAATAGATCCCAGAGCCTCTCCGAATGCACTGATGCAGACCACTGAGGGGGTTTTAGTGAGTAAAAATCTCACATAACCCTGATTTCCCCCTAGAAACAAAGTACCTATCGAAGATTACCCCTCAAACCAACAAAAATGGTCTCTGTTGCCGGAGACAATCATTGTAGGTACCACCGCAGTGCCTACTTCTGCTGCCAAACAGTAACGTCCAAACATTACTGTGTTCCGGTTTGAATGGCGCTGTAGCTGGTGTAATTGCTTTGATAATGAGACAACATCTTATGTCTCAAAGTGACGACGATGTGGCACTGTGTATATCATCCTAACCAGTGCCACATTGTTATGGGCTGGCATAACACTTAATATCAAGTGACTCCCGCGCTTATTACGTCATCTTGTAAAATAAAGAATAAGACGATAGATGTGGAGATCTTTGGAGGAGGTCTACGTCCAGCAGTGGACGTCTATCGGCTGATGATGAAGTTGAAAACTATTAAATTGAAACAAATTATTACTGTTATTTTAACTTAGAACAAAATCTAAAGTAAGTAATGTAATTGAATAACTTTCGTTATAACTTTATAAGGGCTGGATTATAACGAAATTGAGATTTTTGTATAGGAATTTTTCATTTAAGACAACGTTTAGAAATCTCTTTGAAGGGATGAAAATATATTAGGAAATTTCACCCCCTGTTTTTGATGGTATTATTGTGCGAGAGGAGAAATTTAGTGCGGTTTTTTATCCCAAAGGAATTTCCTATTGTCGAGATCGAAACGCTGGTGCTCGGTGATCCGGTGCGTGAAATTCACTGAGGAATCTTTTATCGAATTTCTGCTGAGTTGAGCAAAGCTAAACATTTATACTGCCTTCGGAGCTTCGGAATTATTTCCTAACGAGTCATTTTCAGCAGCGGTCCACTTGGCACATGAAAAGGGAATCACTGACTCTTTCACTGCTGGTAGGCAGGTCTCTGGTGTTGAAGGCAGTCTAGGATTTAGCTAGCACCGGACCAAACCTGAAGCAACCATGAAAACTAACGAAGCAAACTACATCATAAAGAAAAAAAATTACTGTCTCAGTAGGTACTATCGTAGCGCCTATTGCAGTCGACAAATAGTACTGTACAAACATTACTGTATTCCGGTTTGAAGGGTGCTGTAGTTATAATTATAGATGTAAAGTCATCTTACATCTCAAGCGACGTGCGCAATGTGATACAGTAAATAATATCTCATCTAGCGCTACGTTATTATGGAAAAGCGTATCACTTATTATCAGGTGAACGTCCAGCTAGACTCGTTGCTTGATAGAATAAAAAAAGAGATAGATATATTATATTTAAAAGCTTCCCAACCTGCTTCCGTTCTAGTATTCCTTAATAAATCTTTTCATTTAGGAATACCCTTCCGCAACGCCATACCTACTCCTTAATAATGTCAATCTCTATCTACTATCAATCTTAACTTTGAAGTATATTCTTTATCTCTCTCTTTATTCTATAGCGCATTACTAAGTTATTAGGTTAATTGATAAATATACAGTCTTTCTCGCAGTAAACTTTTCCTTCCCAGTAGACTTTGCCTCGCAGTAGACTTTTCCTCGCAGTAAACTTTTCCTCGTAGTAAACTTTTCCACGCAGTAGACTTTTCCTCACAGTAAACTTTTCCTCGCAGTAAACTTTGCCTCGCCGTAGACTTTACCTCGCAGTAGACTTTTCCTAGCAATAAACTTTTCTTCGCAGTAGACTTTTCCTCGCAGTAGACTTCTATTCGCAAGTATGAATTATAATCATCCATAAGTTTACAGAGAATTTTTGCTGATGAGCTCTTATTATAATTTGCGTGGGGTTTTCTTTGTCTAGTAATAAGTAAGAAATAAAATCATTGAATTTTTTCTAGAAAATTGGGAAAAATCGAAATAAAAATATTTCAAAATTCAATAACTCCAGAACCATTGTCTTTGTATGGGGTATTCCATACATAGATAGGATACGAGCAAGACTTTAGTCCCACCAGATCCTTTACACCTATCACCTTTCACCCTGTATATTGTATATATAAAGCCTTATAATAATGTTTATATAAGTTTTCTACTTTAACTTCTGAATATTTCCGCCATTACTAATGTAGATTTCAGGTACCACCAATAATACCCTCTTAACCCTCAGGGGTATTATAATAGTAACAATGATTGGAAATTGTTACATTAGTAAATCTAAACATACTTTTAACCTTAAATATATATATATACTTTACTTTATATATTTAAAGGAAAGTATATTTTGTAAAGGAATTTAAATTGTGGACGATGCACATAAACGGGGTCTTGATTAAAATAGTTTATTTTAGGGACATTAGTCGGAATGGGCCCGGGTTCAAATTCCTCGTCGACGTACTGGTAATACAATACAAGTAAAATATTCAGCTATGTACTTGCCTCGCATCTGATGAACGATATCTCAGTGATAAAAATGAGTATCTCATCTCATTACGAGTATCTCATATCTCATATTTTTTCCGCTGAATCTTGTGAAGAATAATTACTCTTTATAGACCCTTATATACGTATATATATAAATTATAGTTAATAGCCCTGGTCGATATCAAACCTAATCACAATCAACATGAACATTATATGTTTATCCTCTCAGATTGTGGATTTAGTTCATACCATTATATATGTAATCTAAGGAGTTATATATATATATATATATGTATTTATATATCAGGAATGCATGAAAGTTGTGGAAGGTTATGTAGTCGTGAGTGGCTTGTGGTAGGTTATAACAATGAGATGCCTTCCGAAAAGTTTACCCACCATATCGTCCATTGCCATCGGGAACCAGATATAGATTTCATCATCCACATTATTTCTATAAATAGTGTCTTCTGAACCGGAAGACCGGTATTTTTTATCACGAAAGTTACTATACGATATATTGGCTAACGATTGTTTTATCATACATTCCTATGACTGTTATTATATCATAATGCGGATAAGTTATATATAACAATATACTTAATTGGAGAGAAAAAATCTCTGCTTAACAGGAGAGTCAGGTCTAAAAAGGTTAAAGGTCGTATCGTTAAATCCTATATCAAGTCTATTACTATTCAAGTACAGAATTTCAAAGACATTATCGTTCCTGCGGCTTGAGAAATGGCCACTCGATAGCTATTGAATAACCGTTCTGAGATAAGAGCAGTTTGATATTACGAGCTTTATCTCGATATATTTGACGATCCCTCGCCGGTATACAGTTAAAATACAGATACTAACATATAGTTGTTTATGTATTATTATAAGTTATATACGAATCCATCATAAAATACATTCACAACTATTTGTCTCTTCATCTTAAAGAGACCGTCTGAAACGCTACAAAGGCCTAATAAAATAAATAAACACTCTGTATACTTTAATCACTGTACTCGTAGATTCCGTAAATACAACCTTTATATAATTTAACTTAATTTTTTTTTTTTATAAATAGACCAGCTTCTTTAATTACAATCAAGCGACGAGATGAACTTGACTTTGTTAACTTGATGGTAAATTATAAGAATATAAGACATTGTAGCTCGCTGGCCTAATGGTTAGAGCGTGCGGCCTTCATTTCGAAGGTCGCGGGTTCGAATCTCGGCATGTACCGATAACTTTAATATTTAAGTTATGTACTTTTCATCTTTAGTTACAACAGTGAAATACAAACGGTGAAGAAGAACATCGCGAGGAAACCTGCACATGAATTAGGATTTATTCTAAGGTGTGTGTGAACTCACCAATCCCCATTGGGCCCGCGTGATGTCTATGGCCCATCGCCCTCATATTGAGGGTAGGCCTGTGCCCCAGCAGTGGGGACGTAAATTGGCTGTTATGGAAGACGTTGTCATCGTTCCCTTAAAAGGGCAATACTTAAATCTCATTTCGACACTAATTTAATCAGCTACATCGTCCTTCAAACCGGGATTGAACAACGTTTGCACAATAATGCTCACTGACAGAGATTCTCCAGTAATATCTATATCGTTACTTCTAATAGGGTCTCTATTAAGTATTATTAAGTAGCAGTAAATTTATAGTAGTACTACAATTTTTTTTTTTAAATAAAGCGATCGTTGAAATTTCAATTAAAATCGGTTAAGCCGATTTTCACTGGACCGTTCTTTAATAAAACGGATAGACTAACAATTGCTTTGTACACAACTTCATATAGCTGTATCCAGTTACGTTTACTATTGTTTCAGCTAAGTCAATAATTACTCTATAGCAGTAGAGACTCGTGTTTCAGTAATAAAATACAGTTCTTTTGTTTTTTCTCTCATTGTCCTCCGTACAATGTAACGCAGTTTAAGATACTTTGGTAGTAAATATTTTGATACTTTTTCATTTGATCCGCGTCCCCCATAATGTGGCGCTAGTTGGGATGATATACTATATATGTGTACTGTACCAGATTGTTTTCATCGCCTATAAGATTTTCAAACTCATTACCCCGGTAATTTCAGTAGCTACAACGCACTTTGAACCGGAATACAGTGATGTGTGCATATTAATGTGATGGTAGTAATAGGCGCTGCTGTCACACTTTTTTTATCGAGGGGAAATCTGCTAAAGATTGCTTCTGGAGAGGAAAGGTTACGTGGGATTAGTATACAAGGTAATAGGTGTAGAAGATGTGGAGGGGCTAAAGTATATCTCGTATCCTATCTATCTATGTATGGAATACCGCATACAAAGACAAAGGTTCTGGAGTTATTAATTTTTTAAATATTTTCAAAAATTTCTCGATTTTCTTGGAAAAAAATTCGATGATTTTATTTCTTACTTATTTCTACACAAATTTTCATATAATAATTACTGTTTAATCATTGTTATATTAAATTAAATTAATAATGATCACTTAGAAGCTAAAACTTTTAAATTAGGTTCTTTGAAAGTCGTGACAGTAAAGAATATGGCTTCATACTTATATTTTTACTTAATCTTAAAATGAAATTTTATTTATAAAAAATACGTATAAAGAACATAAATAAGTACCAGACTTGATTCTAGAAAATAGAAACTTTATGTACTTAATTATGCCTTGTCGGATAGGTATTGACATATATATACACCTATTACCTTTCTGTATACTAAAACCCTCTTGGAGGTCATCATCAATGCGTTGAGGAAGATTGCTTCCTTATACTAGGCTTAAGCAGATTCCAGGAGGGCCTCCTCGACACCCTCGCTATGCTATGTCAAATACGTCACCACCTCCTCTTTGTCGTATACCCCGAGCTCGTTAATTGGGAAATGAATCTCTAAAGCCCATGGACTTGAAAATCCTTTTAGTCGCCTTTTACTACAGGCACGACTTACCTTAGTCCTAGTCTTAAAAGTTCGAGCCTACAGGGAAGCGTAGGTACGTTAGACGATCTCTAGCAACAGATACTTATTGACGGATCAGCGTTATGTTTTTTTTTTTTAATTTCATATGAATGAGATTTCCTATTGATCTGTTTATGATTTTATAAACGCTGAACAATAGAGCATTTCTTTTTGTTGTTCAGTTCATTATTTCACCAAGCGACAGGCAAGGGGCCTCCGCAGTTGTTTGTGCGGGGAAGCTTTAAACTGGTGAACTCATGACCCAATTCGAAACTCTCACATAACGTGACTGGAACCGGAAACTGCGAACTGCGAAGCGATTTCGTTCTAACGGCGCTTTGTTGAAATTTTACGTGCAATTATTCTTAATAATATCAGGAGCGTTATGACCTGATTGTAGTAAATAGTGGAGGAAAGAGGAAATATATTTCTGCTTCTTTATACGAGGAAGCGTTGAGTCGTGAAGTTCGTTTATTTAACAACGTCATACTAATCGTCTTAAAATATTTTATATTAATAATAGTCATTCCTGGAATATACGTGATTCCTGGATATAGACGTGGCGGTCTTCAAACCTGAAAATAGTATACTAATCATTGGTAGCTGAATTTGGCGTTATGATTCTCTAACTATAGAGATCTACCGTTAATAGTTACGGCTTTTTTTAGTCTGATAGGATGCCTATATAACTTTATGTATACCCGGAAGCGGTGCATCATTTAAGAACCAATAAATACGTCATATTTTACACATATATACAAAAAATATTTACAAGTGAATGTTTACATGATGTTCTCCATCATCAGTAATTTTCATTCATTAGATGCCGTCTAGGTAGTTACCGTGAATATTTCCATTGTTCTGGATTAATATGCAAATAATAGACGCGACGTGAAAGGCGATGTAGCTATTGATATTACTGAGGTAACATGACGTACCATACTACAATATGTGTTAGCTTTTTTCTACAAATATTTCTTGTCTTTATAGCAACATTTATTTTACTTAATGAATTCTTACAGTCATATATAATAATTAACCTTTGTCAAATCTTCGAATATAAGGAAAAAGAATAATTAAAAAATATATATAATGATCACCAGCAATTAGCTGAATCATTGCATGATGAAATTGTTCCTTTCCGAATGAAAGTAACGTCTATCGGCTGTATTATAATAAAGTGGGAAATTAAACGATAGACAAAAGGAACCGGTTACTAGACGCAACCACATATTTAGACACCATTGGATTTATCAAAAATGATCTAAAAAAAAAAAACAAGGAAAGTGGTTGCATTGGTGTAGCAGTCTCGCGTAAATCGGGATGATCAGATACACCGGAAATAAAGTTAGTAGATAATCTATAACTTTTTTTTACATTCGCTACAGTAATAAATTAATTAATTGTATCATTGATAACTTACAAATAAAATTAAAGGATGATAAAATGAAGAAACAATATCACAGATGACATATCTCCCATTTTTGTGAAAAATCGTGCTGCGTCTCTGGCAACACCTTTATGTCACATATTTGACACTTCCCTAGCAGAAGGATTATTTCCAAGTGCAAGGAAAGAAGCTAGAGCAGCGCCAATTATTAAACCTGGTAAGAGCGATATAACAAAATATATGTCTATATCTATATTATCTACTTTTCCCAAGTTATTATAGGCTATAGTTTGTCCAGTTATAAATTGGCATATGAAAACAATGCTTACCGAAAGACAGCATGGGTTTTTAAGAGGAAGATCAGCTACCTCACATCTTACTGAATTCGTCGACAAGCTGTGTACTTCGGTGGATAAAAATATTCAAGTCTATGCAATATATATGAACTTTTGCAAGGCGTTCGATGTTGTAGACCATCGATATTAATAAAAAAAACTTTAGCGTTACGGATTTCATGGTTCTCTCTTAAAATGGCTTTCTTCTTACTTACTAAACAGAAAGTTAAAGGGACGCTCGCGTGTAACTTAATCGGCTCAAACCTTATATTGGTATAAAAGTTTGATTTTTCAGAAAATGGCTTATCCAATTTTCTTGTTTTTTTTTTTGTTTGTGAGACTAATCTTTTCTCTTAAAAATGCAATCCTAAGGACAACAATTGTTTGAGTATTTATTGACGAAATTCAATTTGGACAGAAATGCATAGAAAATCAAGAAATATTCGAACGACAACGTAATGAATTAAAAAAAATGTTTTTTCATAAAAATAAAGAAATTTAAAATCATCAATACTTTGTATTGTTTCTCCTGTTTAAAAAACACAAAAACTAACCAAATTCTTTGATAACCAAATTCTTGCGTTAATCATAAGTAAAACGGTACATTGTTCCACTATTTGGAATCCACACTATTAGGTACTAATAAATAGGGGCTGAAAGAGTCCAAAAGAAATTCATAGGACACATCTGTTTCAATGACAAGATTGACTCATTACAGAATGATGTCGTTAGCTGACCGAAGGACACTTGGATTTGTGCTTATTACATAAAATTGTAAACGGTAAATTGAACTTCACAGAACTTGTAAACAAAGTATCCCATCTCATTCCTAGGCCCAATTTAAGAAGCAAAAACTATAATCTTTTTAAAACTAATTCCTATAAAATTAACACTGGACTAATGGCTCCAATAAATAGAATTTCAATACAATACAATATTTAAATTGGTTAATATCGACATACAAAAGCACCCGTTTCAACTGTTCAAGAATAAGATCAAAAAACACTTTTGCTCTAGTATAACTTCATCTATGTAATCACCTCATGCGTTATGGATTAAGTCGATTTGTTATTTAATTACTTTAACGGTTTTATTAATTGTACTGTAAATAGGATGAGTTGACCTTTAAGTATGATTTGTACTAAAGCTATTTTGTTACAATTATATTTTAATGTACATATCATGTGGGCTTTCTATTAAATGAGGTTTAAGAATCTTTATTTCTCACAAGAATATATACAATTCACTTATGCGAGAAGACAGTAAGCAATAGACTAAGCTAAAATTACGAGCGTACAAAGAAAGACACAGTGGTTCCATAAACTTAATGCATAGAACAACTGCCACTGCAGCCGGCCAAAGGAAGGTAGTCTGCAGTTCGCGGCAGTGGTCGGTGGTCGGTGGTCGGTGGTCGGTGCGGTACAATTTTACAACTAGCAGAGATCGGAGGGCAGTCTCTAAAATTTTTTAAGTCGGTTACACAGAGTGAGTCAAACTAGAATAGTCATGCGCAATGTGTTGTTGTATTAAATAAATGTTTTGTGGTGAATTTAAGACATGTTTTACTAGAATTTTTTTGAAAACTTGATGTGATTTAGCATTTTGTATATCATCGGGCAGACTGTTGTATAATTTAGCTCCTTCGTATAGTAGACTTTTTTCCCATAGTTAGTTCGCGGAGGCCGTAGATATAAATTATTCATTCGATTAGAAGTCTCTCTACAGGGAAAATGAGTCACTTTTTTAGGAAAGGTTATTTTAGTATGTATTTCTTGATTTAGTATTTTATGCACTAACATGCAAGTGCGGAAGTAGTATATTTGAGAAATGTTCATAATCTTAGTATTTTTATATATCTTTTCGGTAGATGTTAAATAATCGTAGTGGAAAAGAACCTTTATTAGATTGTTTTGACATACATTAAGACTATTTAAATTACTTTTTGCTGCGGTGCCCCAAATTTCTATCAAATATTCTTTGTGGGGGTGGGGTTTTGTTAAACAATTATATATTGTATATTTCACTTTACTTGGTAAACATCGAGTTATGCGTCGTAATGATCTTGTTAGGGATATAACTTTGGTTTTGATTTTTTCAATTTGCGGTTTCCATGTTAATTGATCATCTAATATAATACCTAAATATTTTTCCTGATTTTTCTTATTTATAATTTCGTTATTTATTTTTAAATGAAAATTATTATTGACTTTTTTGTTTTTAGCGGAGAAAATTACATAATTTGTTTTTTTTAATATTGATTGTTAGAAGATTATTCGAAAACCAATTATTAAGTATATTTAAATCCATTTGCGCATCTTCCGTTAGGACATCTATAGAATACCCATAGTAAAAGAGACTAGTATCATCTGCATATAATGTTACATCACCCGAGAGGCCTATGTCTTTCAAGCTATTAATATAAATAAGAAAAAGCAGCGATCCCAGCACCGATCCTTGGGGTACGCCATAGGTTATTGCCATGAGATCACTTTTGTATCGTCCAATCTGAACAAGTTGATACCGGTTTGATAGATAGGACTCAAATATGCTATACGCAGTTTGAGTGACTCCGATGTCTCTTAACTTAAAAAAATAAATAATAAATTAAAAAATAAATCATAGTACACTTCGCAATTGGCATTGTAACGATTTACTTGTATATTCTTAAAATGTTTTAAAGTTATCAACTATTATGACGTATTTTAATTTTCTTGAACAAAGAACATAAATATAGAACATTTTTCTAAAGCTTCCGTGATATATTACTATTTATATCATAAAAAATAAATAAGAATATAAAAGCAAAAATTTGTATAAATTTTTAAGAAAGCGCCATCTGTTGACCAAATTATTAAATATTATCAATTGATGTAATAGATTTTGTTCTACAAGGAATAAGTAAAACTTTAATTTTTTTTTTGATAAATGATAAATTCGTGTTGACAAAAGGGTGTAAGGGGTCGCACAGACAAATTCATGGGAACAAGCCAACCTTACCTGCTCGTGGCGCACCCTGCTAATCAACAAACGTGGCTATGGCGCCCACCAAACGGAATTGGGCCAGTATGGTGGGAAATTGCCTAAATTCCTCCAATATAAATGAAGGTCGCGAGAAGTCGCCTCATGCGGGACATACAAACATATAATATAGTTTATTAATACAATTGATGTAATATTGCGTTTAACTTCTTACAAATGATAATATCAAATATAAAAAATATATATCCAAGTAGGCAATGGTGACTTTTTACATGGTGACGATGTTCAATATGAAGCAATTTGCATGCAAATAGAAATGCAAATGATGGCCACGTCAAAGCTACACGTGTCTTGCGGTCCGTTCTGTTAGGAGCTTGACTTAATGAACTTTCATAATTAACATGACACGAGAATAGTGATATAGACAATTGTGATATAGAAGAGACATTTCTTTTGGACTGATCAAGTCAATATGTTCTTTATAAAACCCACGGTTAAAAGTATTAAACGTTAGTCTATTGCACTTGCATTGCAAAACATAACCCGAAGCCTTGGTACACTTTAACAAATTTTTAATTGAGTTATGATAATTAATAAAACCATCGTACTCATTAATTTTTATATTTAAATTTGGTTGTAGGGTCGGCAACGCGGCTTTGATATGTTCGGAATTGAAGGCCCAAAAGCTATGCTTTACATTAAGCTGGTTGTATACTTGTCAGCTCGGTGATAATATAATAAATAAATATATTTGTATATATATACATGCAGCTGTGTATTTAGTGGTTGATTAACTTATATTCAAAAGGTGAAAATAATTTTTATTCCCATTTTAGTCGCCTATTTTATGTATCCATAAAAGAGCGTTTATTATTACGAGAATATTGTATAACCTATTAGTTGCCATTTCGATTCTTATGAATTTATTTATGTTGGTATAGTTGGTTTTTTTTATGTAAAGTTAATATATAGTTGCTGAACGTTGCAGGCGTTATTCTACCCGGGTTTTGCTGAAAATCAGCGCTTCAATAATTATCAGCGCACGTTGAGCCGGCGTCCAGTTTCGTCATCACGTCTCTCACACAAAGTTGCTATTTTGTGACTATTGTTATTTTTTCGTACATTTGTTTAATGTCAGTTGATGTCTATTTGTATATATTATTTATTTTAAGTTTATTCTAATATATAAGATTAGATTGCAATAGGTCTAAGGGGTTTTGCACAATAAATCATGGGGCTCTAAGGCAACCTCAGCTGTTCGTGGTACACCCTGCTAATCAACAAACGAGGCTTTGACTCCCACCAACCCGCATTAAGTCCTCGTGGTGACTATGGCCCATCGCCTTCATATTGAGTAAATTGGCTATTGAAAAAAAAAACCAAGTGTTAATAATCGTTCCAAAGCGCTCTTTACCGAACAAATAATGATCTTTCCAATGTGGTCTAAACAACCACCGTCTGTGACGCACGTGTTGTCACTAGCATTCAGATCTTCGCCGTAGTGCTGAGATGAAATTACCGATTGTATGTGATGATTGAATGTGCCGTCTCTCGTCACTCTCAATATTGATGCACCGTTATATATGTAGGGTCAGGGTAACATCGTGATCTTTTGTTAGTGGGGGTTAGATGTCACAGGGCATGGGTGAACGAGCGAGGAGAAATAATACAATCGCACAATTTATAATTACGCTGTATTAATTATCCGTTATCACACACTTGTTAATTATTGTTTCAAACGGCACTTCACTGAACACGTAATGATCTATACAATGCGTCCTAAACTAGCATTCGGAGTTGCGCAAGAGTGCACAGATACAATACTAATTGCCGTCTCCCTCCACTCTCGAAAACAATGATGCAATAGTCGAAATTAATATTATATATATATATATATATACAATATTAATTTCAAGAAAAACATAGTGCGGGGAAAATCTTGTAACTTAAGACATAAGAGTTCATGTTATCAAAATGCAAATTTCCGCGAAGTATTTCATCAGAGGAAATTAGAAAAGTTTGATTGGAGGTAAGTTTTAGGAATTCATTAGTGTGTGTAGGTAGGTAGGTAAGTAGGTAGGGGGGAATGTTGGCGGTGGGAACGCGTGTTTAGCAGTTTCGACAGCTTTGATACATCTGAAGGGCGTGCGCGGTGTAATTACTCATTTGTTACGGCGTAAAGCGTCTAGATCAGTGGTACTCAACCTTTTTTATTTCATGGGAGCAACAAAATCGTATTAGACATGGTATCGTGAACCGCAAAAACGTAAGAAACAGTTATGAAATGATTGTGTGAAAGTTTTTTTTTTTATTCAATTAAGTGACGAGACGAATCGGACGGTACCTGATGGTATGTGATACGCCTACACATAACAAGCAGCCGCCAGTTAGAATTATGAACCATATTACTTCCTTCTCCTGAGACAGAAAATGAGTCTCGTTATCTCAATAATTCCACTACGTACGACGTCCTTGAAACCGGAACACAGTAACACACACTGCTGTTTGTTGACTGCAATAGGCGTTGTGGTGGTACCTACCTAGATGGTCTCCAACAACAGACACCTACCACCAGTAGAAATTTTATTAAACATCTATAAACTTATTCATCGCGTATATAACATATCTAGGGGGTGTGAAGTTCAAAATCGTTGAAAATTGCCAAGAGGTTGAAAAAAGAACAGAAAATTTTCTTTTAAGTACAGACGGGTTATTGGGTTATCAGCCGGATAACGCCGACAGCTGATAACAGACAAGAGTTCAAGGATCTCCACACAGATTGGTCCAACGTTGCCTGCGTCTAGCGGCTTCCAGTATCCTTTATCAGATCGTTGGACCACCTAGTACGGGCCAGCACTATACTGGTACGCGGCCGCCACTCTAGGAACTTACAGTCTCATCGGCTGTTAATCCATCAAGCGATATGTCCAGGCCATTGCCACGTAAGGTCAGTAGTTTTTGGGCTATGTAACCTTACGAACACCCTGTGTAACTCCGTGCTTAGCTTGTTCCATTGCTTTCTCTGCGACTTCAAGCTTCTTCATGAGATACAATATAAGTAGCCACATCTCGGTACCATAGATCATCCCTGGTAACGCGCTCGAATATGGATAGGTTATCACATTGTATTGCTTTCAGTAGTAAACGTTGGATGATAGTTACCTGAAAACGGAGTATCATGTCCATATTCACGGATGTATCCAAGTTTGAGTCATGATCGATGTATATCTGTGTGATGTAGCTGTACACATCTCTATATTAACATTTATTTTCGTCTAACAGCTGAATTATATAACACAAGCAACACCTGTACGGTGCTGAGAAGTTGTCTAAGTAGAAGATCCGGTACTGCATTTCAAGGGACATTAAGCCGAAGCGAAGATGTCCGAAGAGAACCTGTGATAGGACTTAATGTTATTAATTCAAACATTTGAAATATTCTTGTTGTTATAGTCACACGTATCACGTGATTTCAGGTGAATGTCACACTTGATAAATTACTTCGTCGAATAGACAATATAAACCCTAAAAAGTTTTATTCAGGGTTGAGGTAGTTCCACCGGCATTAACAGGCTGCAATAACCGCTCAACATAAGGTAGGTTCCATGTCCTGCTGTGACCTTAATATATTTTTTTTATTCAATTAAGCGACGAAATAAGCGGGACGTAAACCTGATGGTAAAAGATACGCCCGCCCATAACAACGTGGCGCTAGTTAGTATGATATACACAGCACCACATTGCGCTCGTCGGTTAAGACATAAGGCGTTTAGTCTCGTTACCCCAGTTAAACTAGCTGCAATTCCTTTCAAACCGGAACACAGCAATGTTTGCACAATATTGTTGGCGGAAGAAATACACATTGCTATGGTACCTACCACCAGTAAATAAACCCTAAAGAAACCCCAAATTTTTTTATTAATATATGCCGCATCAATTTGTTTTCGTGAATCGGGAACCCTTTGTAACGATTTCCTTTTGTATTCAATAGCATCGGAACACGCTGCAAACTCACGAGAGAGACATTTCGGGAAATAAGATGTTAAGAAGATCAGAGAGTAAAACTTGAAGCACCAATTTGGGATAAGACGGTACGTATGTAACAAGTACATTTGGGGTAACTATGTAGAGCTTAATCATATGATCCTGTATACAAATTAGGCATATTTAAACTTGATACTGTGACCGCCGATCAGCTGATAGGCATCCCGTGAAGGTCACAAGTTGCGTTGATTGTTAGTTGTCTTACGGAGTATCACTACCAGGTATTACTTATTCGGCACTTAGCTGCATCATATAAAAAAGAAAACTTAGTTTCTTCTATCAACGATAAATGTCTAATAAAGGAAAATGTATCGTAAGAAATATACACGAGCACCTAATACTTTTAATCCTGCTGTCGGCGACAAAAGGAAAAGATTAGAGGCAGGTTAAGGATTGGTGTATATTTAATTAATAAATATACACTACGGCCTTTCTAAGACTAAATACGTCATTTTCATTGTAATTACATTAAGTGGTGTATTATTGAGTGAATGGTAACAAGTTGGAATAAATTGTTACAACGCGCGGGCCCCGTACGGATATATCCGTTCGCTTGCGGTTACGCGGTTGCGCGTCACAATTCATTTCCTGTCAACATTTTAACGTATTTTCCTTTGAATGTACACGCTCCTTAATTTATTCCAACGATCTACATGATCTTAAGCACCAGATCAAATATTTATACATTTTAGATTTTTCCTCTCATTTAATTTTCTGTACTATAAAACATTTTTTCCAGCGAATAGTATTTATAGTATCGATATCCTTATCCTATTTAATATATTTTTTTCTACAAATCGATGAGACGTATCGCTAACTTCACCTGATGGTAAGTGATACGCCTGCCTATAAGAAAGTAGTGCTAGTTGGGATAATATATACAGCATCAAATTGTGCTCGGCGCCGTAAGACATAAGAAGCTAAATCTTTCAAACTGCGGCACAGTAATGTTCACGCAGGAGTGTTTGGCAGTAGAATGAGATGCTGTAGTGGTACCTGGACGATCTCCGACAACAGAGACCTACCACCAGTATAATATGGCTACTAAATATTTCTTTCTATTCGACGGAAACGAGAAGAGAGGAACGTTCACAAGATGAGATAAACTGCGTCAATGTACTCATCGCCTTGTTACTTATTTTAAGCTTCGTCACCCCAGTAATTTAATTAGCTACAACGCTCTTCAAACCGGAACATAGTAATTTTTGCACACTAACTCCTTGGTTGCAGTAAGAAACAAATATCTTTAACCAATAAATTAATATTATCTATCTCATTGTCTCAATCGATTCTGTTCTTGTGTTTCTTTGCTTATCTGTGACTTGAGATAAATCTAGATATTCTTAGTATTTATTTAATTTAATAGGTTTTTAATTTTCTAAACATTATTCACATACATTAACTAGTTTTTTTAGACAATTGCTTTATAATTATTGCTTTAAAAATATTGAATTTGTTTATATCATTATATTGTATATGATGTATCGAGACAAAGACGGCGGTTAACTTGTGTTAAGTGATATGTTCACTTATATTCTTGCAGAGATGTCTTTAAGTTATTTTATGCTCTTATTCTCGTTGTAAGTTAAGCAGTGAGAAGTTCCAAGGACTCCTGTGCGTCTACTGTACACAAAGACGATATACGTTCCTTCGTGTTGCGGCACCGGAGCCTCACAAACGAAATTAACTGCATTAAAATACTTTTTAACTGTTTTTTACATTGAGATAAGAAATTTTAACTAATTTCGAGATTTTTTTATATTATCAGTATCAGTTTTTAATATGTAACAAATTTCTTCTTCTTAATTATACTTCATTTTCAGCTGATAATTGTCTGAGATCTACTGCAGGACATCATCATCAAGCTTTGTTAATGTAAGTCCCCACTATTGGGGTAGAGGCTTACCCTCAATATGAGGGCGATATAGGGCGTGCTGCTGGATATAGGACTCTCAAACGACTATCAACTACTATCATCATCAGCCAACTCATCAGTTCCTACTCATAGTTATATTTAAAAAAAAAAACCAATTATTAACTAAATAATATTTTTTTCTTATTATTATGCTTACAGTTTGAATTTTCTATATACTTGTTTTTTCAATTTAAAAGGAAATCCTGTAAATAATGTTTTAGTGAAATGTATAAATAAAGTTAGTGATAACTTACTTCTAATCATACGATCGCAGTCAACTTAATATCTCTTTTGAATTTTATCAGTTTTCACCATGGAGAGGAAAATATCAGGGGGAAAGATTATATTTGATGCTGTAATTAACCATTTGGAATATTATACCTTTGGTTCGGGTGCAAGGGGTCCCGCACAACAACTCACGGGACACAAGCCAACCTCACCTGCTCGTGGTTAATCAACAAACCAGGCTTTGGCTTCCACGAACCCGCATCAGTCCAGTGTGGTAGTAAAGGACGCAAATCCCCTCAGTGTCCGGCAGTACCGGAGGCTATACTGACAGTTGATCTGTTGAAGGCCGCGAGAAGCCGCTGGATACGAGCATCTGTGTCCACCCGTGAACTTCAATCGGCTGATGATAGACATTGAAGGTATCACGCTTTATAATATTAAATTATTTTCATCTAACTTAACCAAAATGGCTAAGTTACCCCGTTTCGCTATAACAAAGTTTGTGTGTCTATTCCGTTAAGACTCTGAACAAATTCCACACAATTGAGTTATCGCACACCTAACTGAAATCTACATAGCGCAGCTTCCGTCTCTCGTAAATCATTAATCAACAAGCTCGTAACAATAAATCTTTCACATACCGGAAGTAGTAGCTTATTCTGCAAACATGTTACCGTGCCAAATACGTCTGTGCGGCGGGGAGAAGTATAAGGAGAAGAATAAACTATTTTCTCCTTTATTCGACATTTTAATTTCATCGCGTATTAAACGCTAACTTAGCGTTTGATTAATGCATTAATATAAGTTTTATTATTTCACATGCGATGAGATGAGCGAGACGATCACCTAATGTTAAGTGATACGCCTGTCCATAAAGTAACGTTTGCGTAGTACTGTTTGTGGGCAATAAGGGCTGAGGTACATACCCATACGATCTCCGGCAGGACCTACTATCAGAAAATAAAAAAAATATATTTATTCTTCTTTGTCATAACCTCATGACTGAGGGACGTGACTATGGTGCGTTACCCTGGCCACCATTTCTTTCCAGACATTTCTGTCATGCGCCATTTGGATGGATGATGGTAGGGTCGCTCCCGTAGCGTCCTGAGTTGTGCGTGTCTATCGTGTAGCATACCGCCCTCTCGCTCTCTTTCCTTCCACACAACCAGTAATAACCAGTCTTTCCAGGCTGTCTGGGTCTCGCCTGACCGTGTGTCCAAAGAATTTGAAGACTCTCTGCCTACAGATTGTTGAGAGCCGTGTTGTTATGTTCAACTGTTTGAGGATTGACTCGTTTGTGCGACGTTCCGTCCAGGATATCCTCAGCATTCTGCGCCAGCACCACATTTCGAACGCGTCAATCCTCGATCTCACTCTCGCTTTTAGTGTCTAGTTTTCAGAAGCATATAGAAAGATAGAAAATATGAGCGTCTGCATTAGCTTCTTTTTGGTGTTGCGACTAATACCCCTGTTCCGCCATAATCGCTCCAATCTATCAATAATCTCCAAAATTTTTACTATTTTACAGTAAATTTAGTTAGTTATACTTTTGACTTAAAGTATTTTTTTTTCATCTTTCAGTATGTAATAACCGATCTGAATATATAGAGTCAGTTAAACGCTGAAAATGTAGCGATGTTGAATGCGTTGCGTACCCCGGGATCATTATAACGTGACCCGACTCCACCATCGCTATATTTTCATTTCAGTCACGGGGTCGGAGGTCGGGCCTTCAGGACCGTCACGTTTTACTATGTGCAAAAGTATTACTGCAACTTTACTTTGATACAGTTCCGTTTGTAAGGTCTCGTTGTGGTCATAGTAAGTGAATACATTCAGCCATACCAATATCAAAGTCTTAACTAAACAACTTTCTCTTTGCTATTCCTTCTGATCTTCACACCAGATCTTTTCTGGCGATATCCATATTTTACTCCATTATTTAATAGTTCCAATAATATAAGTATTAATTTTTTTATCCAATATATTAAAATTTTTTTATCAAGCTTAAGAAAGTTTTTAAGTCCAAATTTATAGCTTGTGGTAAAAGGTAGCGCACAATCCTTGCTAAGCTACAGTAATTACTGAATCCCATCAGACTGCTGTTCCACATGGCACTAGCTGGCTGTCCTTTAGGCCAAGGAACATATATTGATACAATTCAATACCTATCACGCCTTCTATACAAAATGGCAGATATATTTTTCTTGCATCCTTTCCTACAGGACTTCTACTGCAAAGATCACTAAATTAAATCTTTTTTTTATTCAAATAAACAATGAGACGAGTATGAAGCTCACCTGATGGTAAGTTATACAGCACCACATATGACATAAGTTTTAAGTTTCGTTACCCTAGTAATTTTACTAGTTGTTTCGCACTTCAAACACACTAATGTTTGTTGGTGTTAATAGGAGCTGTGGTGGTAACTATCTATATGGTCTTGGGAAACAGAGGGTTTTCTTTTTTTTTTTTTGGTTTCGGAAATCTTAGAAAGATACCCTGCTTTTAGTGGGAAGTCAGGGTTATCTGAGATTTTTAATCACTCAAACCCCATTGGTGATGTGCATCAGTGCATTCGGAGAGGCTCCGGGATTTCTTAAAGAACGCACCGTTGCCCCTTTACACTTTGTGTTACACGCCTCCGAGGAGCAGCTTAACCCTCCTAGGCACCATCGTTGAGCCATATGCTGCCCGACGCAGGTTTGCTTGTTGAGAGATAAGGGCACCCACTGTCAAGGCCCGCGAAACTCCTAGACAGTCAGGGCTTACTTTATTCCTATTCTTACTAGCCCGAGACTACAGGGCTGCGGCAAGAGAGACTTACCCTACCACAAGTGGGAATTGAAGAGTAGTTATACCTTACGTACCTCTTTTCACCGTTTAAACAAAATTATCAATTGGTTTACTTAATAACGGAACAAAGAACTTCAATCTCTTTTTTTTTCTTGTTTCCTTTCATTTTATACTGGAGACAATTTCGCTATATTGAGTGTCGGTGAAAATAGAATTGGTTCCTTTAAACTGACGTAGCTAACGGCTACATCTGAGCTATATGTAGCATTTTCTATTTGCTACTCCTAACGGTGTAATAACTTCAGCTCCAGGCCGTTATTACAGATCCAATTAGCGGAGACGCGCTGGGAGACGACTTTTCTTTTTCACGCTGCAATAATAACCTTCGAAGTCGTAAAGAAGACAAGTTGAAGCTAAAGTACAACTACAAATTAATATATAACGTTTGAGCGCGAGTGATAATAAATAAATAAAAATCTTAACTTTTTCGTCTCTTTATATCAGAGATAAAAAAAATAAAGGCGACAGGTAAACGGCTCATCATCGTTGCCATTATATGAATGCTCTAGGAAGGCTACCATGAGAGAGGAATGGTGACGTGTTGTTAACCTTGCGACCAACACCTGAAATGAAGGCCATGACCACTCTGTCAAGAGTGATACCTACGAAGAAGAAGAAGATATCAGAGGTGGCCAACTTCGTATACATGTACACTTCGTATACATCTGTAATGCGCCTACTGAAAGATTTTTTTTATTCAATTGAGCGACGGGACAAGCCGTTCATCTGATCGTAAGTGATTTGCCTGTCTATCGTAGTGCTAGTTAGGATGGTATACACCATCACATTGTGCTCATCACTTTGAGACAAGGTGTTGAGTCTAGTTACCCCTAGTATTTTCACTAGCTACAGCGCTCTTCAGACTGGAACACAATATTGTTTGCACACTACTGCTCAATGGCAAAAAAAGGATATGTGTACCTACCTAGACGGTGTCTGTCCGGCCGGCCCTCCCCGCTCTTGGCTGGCGACACAGGAGATAGGTCATCGGAGGACGGGCCCGAGCCCTCCTCCGATGACCTCATAGTCATTGACGCCATCCGACGCGCACCGTGCGCGTCTTAAATCCATATGTATATTTATCTGTGTATATATTTAATTATACCCTTTTTTCACCTCATATAGCACAGTGCATCTCTTCAACCCTTTTATTTACAATTTATTTACATATAAATATATATATATATATATATATTTAGTTTTTGTGTTTTGGTTTAGCTCCATGATACCATAACCGCGAGCCCTGACTCCGATGAAGCTGCAGTAGTTGTCAATAAAACTTGCGGTGCAAACTTCATCATTATATAAAAAAAACGTGGATAGTCACCACCCACAAACCAGTAAAATAAAGTGTTACCAAGGTGTATAAGAAATAAGAATATACAGCAAGTAGTAAAACTGTTCGGTTGTACAACAAATGAAGGTTGCGCGAAATTAAAAGAGATTTCTTTAACAAATAGAGTGTTTATCTACACTTGTAAGGGAACGTGGAATAACAGATTACATAAATGATCCCAGTACTCGTATATTCGACGAGTAATGAGATCTCATTCTCTCCTTTATACTGACTGACGAGCTCCATTACTCTGATTTATTCGCGTTACACGAGAAATTTTGTTGCAGTATAATCACTCCATTTACCGGGCGATTTAACATTTCGTAATAACTTTAAACCGGAAAATGAATCGGAAAGCAGTTTTTCAACGTCCTCTCCGCATGCCGTACACCTACGGCTGCCGTATTTATAGTCATCGTAGTCCTCTTCAAATGTTCATATTAATTTGTATTTTCGACAAAGTGAAAAGATGGACCGGATATTCACTAAGTTATTTACTATTTGTAAGTCTCTGGTGCCGGAAACTATATATGTAAGAACCACCGCAGCTCCTGGTGCAGCCGACACAGTAGTGTGCAGACATTACTGTATTCTTGTTTAAAGGGTGTTATAGCTAGTGAAGTTATTGGGGGTCAGGTCTGAAAGCGACAAGCACAATAAGGTGCTGTGTGTACTACCCTAACTAGCGAGATGATTTTATGTATAAGCTCGTCTCTTCGCTGGGGAAATAAAAAAATAAAACCTGAAGGTTACTGATATTCTTGACTATAATATCGTGTTTATGATCTATAAATTTAAGATCTGATGTGAAGAGATTAAGTGCCATTACTCCTGTAACTTCACTAGCTACAACGCCCTTCATTAGACACCACTGCTGATATGTACTGCTTTAAAAGTGCGCTAATTCCTGTTGCAAAAGAGTTGTATCAGCACAGCAATGTATTTCCATTTGAGGAGAACTAGTTTACCGAGTAATTAATTAACTAGTTTATTAGAAGAAATTACTGGAGAAACGACATTTAACTATACTAACGAGCAAAACCTGCCGCAATAAGTTGTTTAGGGATTCTTCCAAGAATACTCGTAGCGTCGTTACGGGTTGGCGTATCGTTTGTAATCAAGCAATAGTTCAGTTTGTTTAGTTGCATAGTTAAGTTAAAAAAAAGAAATAATTAACGGTACAAAAGTGAGGAGGAATTTTGTTATTAGTGTGATGTTAAGCACTTCACACTAATAACGAAGACCAAAACGGATAACCAAATTCATTAGCGCGCGAAGCTTCCTGTAACGTAATTATAAGGGAAAGGCAAAAAGTTCCGATGACCAACTTTGGCTCTCCACCAATTGGGAACAGCAGATAGATAAAAACTAGCCACACACATAGATGATATAGTGTATCTGTAAATAGAAGGAAGATAAGAAAAGTGAGAAATGAGAAATAAAAATGACACATACAAGTAAATACTCGTCTATTCTCAATTAGTTTAAACAAGTAAGTAAACCTTTTTATAAATTATTTACTTAAAGGACAAGATAAGTAAAGGTTCTACTTAGCATGTTTATATAGCATCCCATATTGGAAGAAGCGATAAGACGATGTGATCACAGCTTTGAGACATAGCGTGTCTCATTACAATATTAATTTCACGAGCTATAACGTCGTTCAAACCGGAATACAGCAGAATACACAATAAATTTCAGAAATACCTGCGGTGGTACTTAGACAGTCTCTGGTAACAGAGACCTACCACCGATCAGAAGTGAGATAAGCATAGCATTATACAAAGATTTCTTATAAGTATGTATGGAAGCTGCAGCGCTGATAGATCATTGTGTAAAGGTACCATAAGATATGCGACTGAAAAGGCATGGGTTCGATCCTCACTAAGCTTAAGCGTCCGATGAAGGAAAATATTGTAATATAATCAATTCTGTAAGAATAACTGTATCCCGCACTGTAAAGTGGCTATTGAACGTTATTTAACCGCGATAGAGTTAACTGCGAAGGGATTTAACATAATTACAACACTAACTGCTACGAAATGAACGGAGATATTGTGTAAGAAAATGTATTTTACATTTACCTACATTTGTGTTTTTTTAATTCAAATAACCCAGAATCTAGAGTACACACGATTTAAAAATCTATGCTTTACATAATTTCCATGTTTGGCTGTTATCGAATATTCATTAATTTAATCATAACTAGAATAATGTTCTGCTGATAGTAAAGAATACACCAGGCATTTACAGCAAAACTCTCAGATTACAGCTTAGCTTGAAAAACAGATGCTGGCGATGATACTTTCGAACGATCTCCGCAAGGATAGACCTGACTACAATAAGCCGAGGCTTCATTTTTATCCGATCCGATGTTGGTATAAATTCCAATAAATCATCAATCAACATATGCAAACCAATAAATCCTCCACGCCGGCAAGTGTCGGCTTACTCTGCAAACAGGTTTCCACGGCAAACACACGTAAGTCCACGCGATGGGAGAACTCAATATAAATCTTATTTTCATTCGTTTCGTTCGACGGCCGGATGGATTTATCGCGTGCTAAATACGGGGGCGCCGGTCAATGAATTGTACGTACAAAACATTATTTCACATAACCTTTACCGCATCCCTAACCCTGTGACACGGGAGTGGCAGGATCAACTTCGTCGCCTCATAAATGGATTCGATAGGCGTGGTGAAGTTCGCGAGAAATCGTTGGATGCGTGCAGCGCAGAACCGATCGGTGTGATATATTTGGGGGAAGCGTTTATCCAGGACAGGGACGCCTATCGGATGATGACATAAAGATTTCAGGTGAATGATCATAGCAGCGTAATTGTTTTCTAGTCTTACACCTTAATGATTATCACTTTCTTCTTCTTCTTCCTCCTGCCCTTTTCCCAGCTATGTGCGGTCGGCACAGCACGTACTCCTCTTCCATATTTCTCTATCAGCCGCCATATCTAAATTCACACTTTTCTTACACATGCCATCTTTCCATCATCCACACTTCCATCGGTCTTCCTCTACCCTTATAACCATGCACGTTCATTCTCATTTACTTTCTTTGTTACTTGTCCTTCATCCCTCCGCACAACAGGCCCGCACCACGCTAACCTCTTGATCCTCAATTTATTATATTATATATTATGATTATGACTTTATTGTGAGTAAACATGATCTGATATTTAAGAAGTTTTAAGTTTGTCTTGTGTCGGTGAAACTGTATCTAGAGGGTGTATAATTTGAGTTGAAAACTTAAACACTGTTCGAGGGAGAACGACTGGGAACAATCGCACAGCCTTTTCTTGTTTGTTGTCGTGATATAAGATTTTTTTTTTCCTTTATGAAGTTGATATTAATCGAAAAGATATATCTTCTTATAATTATGTTAAAGAAACTCTAATAAATCATTTGATAAGCGATAAATAATACATTTTGATTACTAATTGAATTTTGATACAGAAACCGATAAAAAAAAATCGACACATGTTTCCTTTTTTTTAAATCTGTAGTTTGAATAGCTTTTTTATGGTTTTTATGTACATCTTGTTTTTAGAATATTTCTTGTGACAAAGAAAAACGAATCACCAAAACTTTAGTACAACGAGTCTCTAATGGTATCGCTTTTTTAATAAAATATGAAAAATTGAATAGAAGTAAATACAAAACCGAAATCCACTCTCGAACAGCGCCGAAACGTCATGTTGCTCAAAGATTACTTGCGGATTGGGAGTCAGTAGACCCAAATCTGACAAGGGTTATATTTGCGGTTAAGCACTCTACATACTTTTATGCTCGTTCGTTATAAAAGTGAAATAGGTAACGGGTCAAAAAGCACTTAGAGATAATCAGTAACAAAAATATACTCAAATGGGTTACTTATATAAAAATCAAATGATTTAAAACTACATCAAAATTGACAAATCTAATTTAGAGAAATCTGAAAACAAAGTAAAGCAACAAAAATATTTTATTGTACTTAATATTCAATTATAACTAAAATATCAAAAGAAACTAGTAGATCATTTTAAATGGCTGGAACTAATTGTTTGTGTAATTCATTACAAAAGGTCTAGTCCAGCTAGAAACGTTGATAGATCTAGATGATGATGATGGACCATTTATACAATCTTAAAAGCTTCTTCCAAAACTTATCTTCTCAAACTTTAATGCTTTTGTGCTCTGCTCATTCTACCTATCAACGAATAAATTCTTTCTTTAGATAATTAATAAGTAATAACAATAGTTATACGACAAATGCTCTCAATTTTTTTTTAATATTAAATAAGAACAGCTAATATACATCTTAGAAAGGTTTCCAGATTATGGCAAAGATATAGAATTTTAGGAAGTCTAAAATTTAAATAGCAGCATCGCCTTTTCTGACTAAAAAATTTAAAACAGATTAACAGCAAAAAAAACGACGTTGACCCGAAAGTAAGCAATACACCACCCCATTACATCGTGCTGCTCGTTAGGATGATATACACAGCACCGCATTGAGCTCGTAGCTTGAGACATAAGATGTAAGTTTCGTTACTACAGTAATTTTACTAGGGACACTGACTTTCAAGAAAACGGTGCTAGGTTAGTAGCTACTTAGGCGATTATTACACTGCCGATAATTTATTTTAAAAAAAAATACTATTGATGAATTCAAATCTAAAAACTTATTCATTAACGATATTTTCTATTTAAGTTAGATTTTATTCTGTACCGTATATAAGAGGCTGCGGTGTTGTCGAGAAATTTCTTAGAATAGTAGAAATTTTTATGTATAACAGATTAAGTTTACATCCCATAAATTACTTAATTATCCACCTTAAATGTAGGAGTACGTCTTCGTTAAAGCACGAGAAGTAATTTAATCTCGATTATCTCGTCTTTAGCACGCAATAAATCGGAAAGTGTCGAACGATGGCATCGAAAATGAGATTTATATCAAACCTCTCCCTTCGTCCAGACGTATTTGGCACGAAAACTTGTTTGTAGAATAAGCTCGTACTTCCGAATGTTGTCGATTTATGGATTTGCGCAATGTGATTTTAGATTTATGGTAATCCGCATGAAGTTTTGTCCAACAATAGTATTCACTAAGACACTCATACAGACTCATAGGTAATCAGTAAATGAGTACTGGTCGTTATAAGCAAGCGTATCATTTGCCGTCAGATGAACATCCTACTCTTTTCGTAGTTTCATCATCAGCCGATAGATATGCACTGCTGGATATAGGCCTCCCTCAAACGTCTTCCTATCGATCGGTCTTGCGCTGACCGCATCCGGCAGTTTCCTTCGCTCGTCGCTTCGTGGATTAAAAAAAATTAAAGAAATATAAAGAGAGAAAGATCTTCCATGCTTGGCCTTAAGGCAAAATGATATGCTAGTAGTAAACAAAACAATGAAATCCCATGCGGTATTTGAGTAGCTATAAAACGTGGCTTTCCACTATATACGTCAAGTACCACTGATTGGTTCATCAATGTGACCATATTAAACCGCAACTCCATCTTTCGTTAATCACCAGAGACTGCACTGCGGAGAATGTTGTATGAAACCGCATGGAGCCATTAGCATCAAAGGCACTCGCCTGCCCCATACTCGACGTAAGGGGTAATGGAATAAGCGATCCAATCAGGATGGCCTAACAATGTGTTGTAGCTTGTGTCCTGTTATGCCCTATTGGATAGAACCTATTCTTGGATATAAGGTAAGGTCAGTTCCTTACAACCAACAATAGTCCAATGATTTGTGTTACCATAGAAGACACGTGTTCGAACCTTTTAGTCTATTATTAATAAAAAAATTACAAAAGTTCAATGAAGTATTTCTTACAGGTAGACCTGATGACCTGACGAAGCATGTTTTCATTTCAGATACCACAGTGTCAGAAGACAAAAGTCGTCAACTCGTGCGTGTTGCCAGTGTTTACATATGGAAACGAGACTTGACCATTTCCTCTTGGCCTTATAAAAAAGCTCAAAGTCAACCAAAGGCCAAAGGAAAAAACTATGCTCGGAGTTTATCTGCGCGATCGAATCAGAAATGTGAAGGTTCGCAGAAAAACTAGGGTCACCGACATAGCCCAAAAATTGCTGGACTTAAGTGGTAGTGGGTAGGGTACATTGCTTGAAGGACTAATGGGGCAGCCGCATAACGGTAGATGTAGTGTCGGGAGGCCTCTCACAAGGTGGACGGATAATGTGGTGAGAGTCTCGGGAAGCCACTGGATGCGAGCAACGTGAGACCGATCGATGTGGAGATATTTGAAGGAAACCTATGCCCAACTGTGGACGTCTATCGGCTGATGGTGATGAGACCTGATGTAATATACCTGCTCATAATTGTTTATTAGTATAGAAGTTGTTAACCAAGGGTAATGAAAAATCAAATGAATACACAGACAAATATTAGGTTTAATACCTTGAGACCTGGATTCTATAGAAACTGGTTTCTATAAACCGAACTGAAATGTCTACATACTATGAATACGCTTCAATAGTGAATAGTATAGTAGAAAATACATAAGATACTAAGCACGGACAATAGAAACTTACCTAGCTATGCTTAGTTACAAAAATCATTTGCGACATAAGAAAATTATTTCATAATAGACTATTCAATAATGATTGAGTACATTAAAAAAAAATTAACAATATCCGCAAATTTACGAATCAAATAATGTTTGTAAGTACTTTATAGAGAAGCATAGAAAAGTATTTTTAACTTTTCATAAATACTCTGTGTTTATGATAAGTATTATAATTTATCTATTTATGAAGAGGTCAACCCTTCATATTGAATCTAGACACAGATTTCAGCACATGAGAACGCGAAAAATTCAGAGGACAGTTCAAAAATTATAATTATCATATATATTCTTATAGATATCGGTAACAATATATTAAAGTATAACTAAAAGGAAGATGCCGAATTGTCAAACGATATAAGTTATCCGGAAACACCATCTGTCTCCACCGCCGAGATTCAATATTAGTTTGAACATGGACAAAAATATGCGAATATAATACACGATATCTTTTAAATAAGTTTGAAATAATTGCATATAACATTAAGTTGTAACTTAGTATATTATTTTTACATTGCAACTTTAGTAAAAAAGTAAAGTTGATAGCAATTCGACAAATTTGGACGAGTCTTCAAAAAAATCTGTCTCACAGTAGTAGCTATTAGATTCTTGGTTAGATCTGGAACCACGTATTGTGGAGATCGGTTGGTGATAGATAAGTGACAGTTACCAACTTCAAAATAATAACAAGATTCCTGTCTTCCGGTGCTGGTGTTAAGACAACCACAGAGCTATGAGCCAGCGCGAGATAGCGTTTACGCTTTCAATGCCACTTAAAACCAGGTAAAATCTTAACGTTTTAGAAATTTTCAAATATGTACCTTAAGTGTTTTATTTTGGTGACAAGCCGTAATACGTAGCTATACATAGGAAGTAACTTGCAAGTGCGGATCAGCAGAAAACAATTGCCTTATTGTACACTTCCTAAACAAGGGGTTAGTTTAAGTTAATTTAGAATGAATTGAGCCCTGACCCCCGGATTACGGTAGGTTAAATGCGTTATCTGTTTATCCGGACCCCGCAATGGGCCAAGTTTCATTGCTTAATAACGTTCACAATAAAACGACCTTTATGTTAATCAAGTTCGTATTTATTATCATTTCTACCTCGCAATGGGGCTGTAAAGATAACAATTTTAATATAACGTCATTTCATGTTTACGGGAATTCTGATTTAGCGATACTCACGTCATGGATTCTTATCATAGTGTATCCTTTATTTAAATACTGTATCCCGGAGGTTGACTGACTCCATGAGTAAAATGTTATAAATAATTGACGGTCAAGTTACATTTTTAGGTTAGGTAAGGTCTATCCTAAAAGTTAATCTATACTGAGTCTCTATGGTTGATATTAGAAATAGTTGCTGCAGTAGTACCTTATTAGAATGTTTCCAACTATATACACCCCTAACGACTATATTTTATTAAAAAAAAAAGGTTCAAAATTGTACTACTGTTTAAAGTGATCTGATCCAGCTTCCCATATTGACTCATTACAGTTCCAGTAGTGGGATTATCACGAAGACTGTAAATTTTTTAAATTGAAAATAATTCGGAACAATAACCAAAAAGTATTTATTTGATCCAATAGAATGCACTTTAAAAACTAGGACCGTATGCACTTTATAGTTTCTTCTCTCCACAGTACTTTATTCTTTGAATATATCTTCTATTCTTTGAACGGAAGTGGATCGTTATAAAAGTTTCTCGATGGTTGGATAACAAAGGGTTTAACTGTAGTTGATAATAATGACAAATGTACGTTTAGAATCTTTTGAGAATTGTTATAGTAATCCAATATATGGTATATTAAAACAAATAATATTTATTCTACTCGACGAAGGAATGGGACGAGCAGGACGTTCGTCTGATAGTAAATGATAAGTTGGTACTAACAATGTAAGTTGGAATGGTATACACTGCAACACATTATGCTTGTCGAGATGTAATACTACTGATTATACTACCTGCAAAACCTTTCAACTTGAACACAGCAATATTTACACACTATTGTTTTTCAGCAGAAATAGAAGTTGCTGACAAAATAGACTGAATTGTATTAGATATTGTAGATAGAGATCCTACACAATCTTCAAAAACACTTATTTTCTACTCCTCACTAATTGTATTCATCATTATTCAATGAATGATGAATGAATGATAACCTTGAATATTTAAGATACAAATCAAATCAACAAATACTAAAAAAAGGGTAAACAGAGCAACGTACTTGATACTTCACATACCTTACCGTAATTTAATAATTTTTTTGTTATACAGATTGAAATCAACTTTTTTTCCTAGTTTTTTTTTTTTTACAAAATTATTTCTCCAGTTAAATGAAAATGTAGCAAATAACATGCAGTAGACTGTGAGCGCTGAATTGCTTCTTTATGAAAAATCCAGCCCAATGAAACTCCTCAAAGAACCGCACTATTCATGAAATTCTAATGAATGAGATGTACTTAAGTACTTAAGTAAACTTGAAGATTTTCAACTTCATTGAAATTATTTACTTAACATTTATCTTTTATTAGATTGTATTAATCATATTTTGTAGAGGTTATTATAAGGGATAATTTTAGATTAATTTACAAGACAAATTTTCATGACATATTAAAATGAAAGGAATAACTACCCCTACCTACCATCCATATTTTTCAATTTATTTGGCGCAGAGTTCACTCTTATCATTAAAAGGTAGAATGGGAGACCGGGCTGTTAACATTAAGTGAGCCTTTACTTGTGTTAAGCTAGAAAAACTACTTGAACCTCCTGACTTTCAACTTTCCATTTTAGCTCTCGGATTATTACGAAAAATAAATTCTTAAAATCTAGCCAAAGCACAGCTTCTACGAGAACCTTCCTTAGCTTGTGGTTTCAGTCAAGTAATACGAGACTTTAGCATTAGGTCAAGATTTACCGTGTTCTTAAACCTGGATTATTTATTTAAAATTTGTGTAATATAGTAAATATCCATATATAAGAAAAATGTATGTACTTTCTTTATAATAATCTATTAATGTATGATTTGTCTTTCTTTTATTTATAAATAGCAGAAGTATAACAAAACAAAACATTAATTTCTTACTTTCTTTTACGAAGTATTATTACTTAAGATAAATCCAAGGTCTCTGGATCCGAGACTCCAGCATCCGACAATTAGTATCTGTTTTATTTTTAATTTTATTTAACTCTTACCCTTGACTTCAAGGTAAAGGACATCGATTACCAAACTTATTGCAATACTTTTATAATTATTATTTCGTCCACTAGTTTTTTTTTTACTACCTTATTCTTCTTTACTACATTATCTTATGTTACATACTCTCTTATCTAATCTGTATCAATTAATAAAAAAAGTATTGTTCATTAAAAATTAAATGATAGATACATTTCATCAAGTTATCATCGTCATTATTACAACCAATAGATGTCCACTGTTGGACATAGGTATATTGTAATAAAAGAAAAAGTTCTATAAGAAAATACTAAAGTGAAATTTCGAGAAGAAACCGATTCATAAAAAGACATACCTAAAATATAAATGTATACAAAAAGTCAGCAAAGTGCACAACTATGAACCCTCGTCAGATTTGGGATTGCTGTACAATGTAAACTAATCCAAGAGGGATATTACTTTTCCCACCCTCTTATCGGTTTATATCTTTTAAAAATATATTTATAATAACTTCGAATATTTTATGTTGAATCTATATTATAAATAATCTTGAAGTAAATGTTTTCAACCTTCTGGACGAAGGCTGAAATCCAGCGTTGTCCCCATAGGGGCGTGTGCACTGAGCCTGGGCCCTTTGCAGCACTGTTGATTATTTAAATGATCTCAAATTTACAAATAGGATACAGACCCTTGCTTTATTCCTCTTTTTGTACCATTATGTGTATTCGATTAATATGAATGTTAAACTTGCAGAGAATGTAAAAAGTGTATATCAGTACTTTGTGTAATTAATATGCATAAAACTCTCTTCTCTTCTATTATTCCATTCCGTTCGGTTCCGTTCGGTTTTCCTCCTTTCCTTTCGGTTCGTTTCGGCTCGGTTCGGTTGCGTTCGATTCCGTTCGGTTTCCCTCCTTTCCTTTCGGTTCGTTTCGGCTCGGTTCGGTTGCGTTCGGTTCCGTTCGATTCCATTCTAAATCATGATTATTTAGATACGACGCTGTTCTTATTACTAGTACGCAACAATGCGAAACTTTACTAAATTCTGTACACTAGACATTCTATTATATTTTATAATAAGATGTCCGCATCGTCCTCACGACGAATTTAATGAAGATGATGTCTGAACGTGGTTCCGGACTATTCATTCAACCAACGAAAACGTTGACGACTGGTCCTCGCAACTTCTGGAAAGAGCTATCAAAACATTAACAAAGAGACTACGGAGAATATTTAAATGAGATTTTAAACATCTATAACGATAAGAGGTATCAGTTCGATACAATAAACGTTTATACTTCATCCTAAAAAGTGAATCGGTTTTTTCGACTTGAAGTTTTCATAGAAATTACTCTTTTTGACTGAAAGTTCTGGCACTATGTCGGAATTGCGCTTCGTTAATTTCCCCTGAGTCTACTACTGATATGACTAATACGCTCTGGTAATTCTGACGGAAATGATATCAAACCATGATATCAAAAGTGAATTCCGCAAAAACATTGATCGATAGTCCAGCGTACGTTACATGCAACAATGGAGTTACGTTATACAAAATGCAATAGTAAATACAAACGACGATTTTAATCATTGTTGTTGTTTAAACATACATATATACCACGTCTCCTTTGTAATGGGGTAGGCAGAGATCACCTCTCTACACTTGCTACGATCCTGGCACACTTCTCTCGCTACCTCCACTTTCATGAACGTCTTCATGCATGCTCATCCGTTGCTAGTACTCTTGACCCAGCCTTACTTTAGGATATCTTCAATTTGATCGAGATATGTCCGCCTAGGTCGACCTTTTCGTTTTAAACATGTTGTTTAAAACTGATAAAATATACAGATAACAAAACGATAAGAGGATTGAGAATATTTTTTATCAACAGACTTCATAAACTTCTAGCAACACTTAAACAATAAAGTGTCATTAAAAAAAAAATTAAAAAGTTATGTGTGCTAGGACATAATAAAGGTACTTAGAAAGGTAGTCGTCGTATTAACATGCCCTAAAGTCTGACGTAGAAGGCGACTAATTTTTAAAGTTTTCAGATTCGTGGGCTTTGAAGGTTGGACTCTTAATGTCAATTAAGCGAGCCCATGATGAAAATCGAAGTACCAGGTGGTCTAGTTCTAGTCATACCAAAGCGAGGATATCGAGGAGGGCTACAACGCGTCCTGGGACGTGATTTAGGCTTAGTTCTCTCAACTGTCTTCTGTTTCGGTCGGACCCAAAATTTTGCGGATAGCGTAAACTTCTGAGGGTAGCTGTTAAAGCGTACTTCAAAAGAAACATAAAAGAGGATAGTAAAAGTATAACAATTTTTTTTATTCGTTTATATTTATTTATAGTGTCGCTTTTCAATTACTTTTACCAGCACACTGCGCTCGCCAACCCGCATGTCAGGCATGTACGGCAATTACCCGTAATTGGTTGGGTCTGTATTCAGCAGTTAACATCGATAGGTTGAAACTATTGAATAAATATAAGAGGAAAAATCTTATACCTTCGAATTATATCAACAAATGCAATAGAAATTCCTGATCTCGAGGAAGGAATTTAATTTCTACGTAATCCATTTCACGGCAGCCGTGCTTTGGTGTTTGATATAAACTTCGAGAAAATTCAGTTTTAATTCGCTTTAAGTATTTTTTCGCCGGGAACAAAAAGAAGTTTGTTAACACGAGCCATCTTTATTTTGTTATCAGGGAGAAATCTTCTAATAAAGGTACCCTGCTTCTGGGGGAAGATAAGATTATAAAGGATTCTTACCCACTAAAACCCCTAAGGTGGTTAGCCCCGGGATCTCCAAGGAAACACACTGGTACCTCCGAGTACTATAGAGTCTAATAAAATAGAGAATTCAAGAAGTCGAAATGAACATTATAGAAGAAATTAAGCACCACACAGTTCCCTCTCCATGGGTTAGTGGCTGAGGATGAGAAATTATCATCATCAGCCAATAGACGTGCACTGCTAGATATAGGCCTTCGGCTAGAAGATTCATATAGGGGGATTTGGGCCATTTCCCACCACGTTGGCGCAATACAGGTTGGTAAGAGCCAGAGCCTAGTTTCTTGGTTATCAATGTGCATTACGAGCAAATAAGACTTAAATCCCGTGAGTTGTTGTGCGAGAACCCTCACACCCTCTTAAAAATGATCGAAGCCTCTATAAAGTGTACTTCCGAGTTAGGCTTATTGGCTAGGCTGCACTTCGTTGAAAGGAAGCAGCTGACCAGAGCCCAACATGCAACGTTGATGCTCTATTATGTCAGAAGCCAAGATTCACTTAGGGTCACTGCACCGGAAGTGTCGAATCTCTAACCTGCTTCCAAAATTTCTTCGATCATATGGGATGAAGCTCATATATCTACATTTATGAAGTCACTACTTGTGAACTAAGTTATAACTTACTATTTCCACTCATCAGTGGGACACCTTAAACGCGATACAGTGTCCGACAGTAAAAACAACTGCCTTTAGTAAGTTATATATTTCATACTCAATTATTTTTTTATTTCCACATGTTTTACTATTATAATAGGTTATATATATTTATATGAATAATAAAAGACAAAGATAATATATAATAGATTGTAAATTATAGACATAATGTATCATCATCTCAACCGATAGAATTCCACTGCAAGACCTAGGCCTCACCCAAAGATGAAAAAAAAAAAAACTAAATACACCCAAAGTACAGGTTCTATTTTTTAGTTTACTACAGCCTCGACAATCAAATAGTTGTTTAATACAATTTTTTTTATGTAATTAAGCGATTAAACGGGCGTCACGGTCACTTGATGGTAAGTGATATAACCATAACAACGTGGCGCTAGTTAAGACGGTATGCACCGCACCACATTGCGCCCGTCGCCTGAGACATAAGATGTTGAGTCTCATTACACTAGTAATTAACTTAGCTACAGCGGCCTTCAAACCGGAACACAGTAATGTTTGCACAGTACTGTTTGGCGGCAGAAATAGGCGCTGCGGTGGTACCTAACTAGACGATCTCCGGCAACAGAGTACCTATCTGTATAAACGCATCACCGTCATATCTGCTTGGCGAGCAGTTGGACCGGATCCTTGCCAACACCGGCATACGCCGTAGCTACGGACCTTCCATGAAAAAAAAAATTAAAATGCCCTGCCCCGCAAAGCAGCTGAATGTTCTGCAAAAAAAAACAGAGACACCACCAATATATATACTATAACATTTGTTAAATAATTTTTTAAGTCTAATTCAACTTGAACTACTTACTAACTGTGTACCACTGTTCAATGTAAGTTTTTGGATGTCGTTCTTTGATCTAAGTTTATCTTAGTATTAGAATTCATATTCTTTGTTACCCAATCCAGATAAAATTTGCAGAATTCGTTAAGCTTCTGATTTGCTTGTCAAATGAGAGAGATGATGGTACAGATATGTTAAGTAAAAGATTCTGATAGTTACAATTGTTTACCGAGACAAAGAGCATGCACTGGCGGGTAGTGTCTCAATTTAATCCGAACAAATCTAAGTTCCGGTTTAAGAAGTGTTAAACTTACTAACAGTTAAACGATAATAATCATAAATAATGTCTTTGTTAACAAAAATAATTGAAAATAACAAAGTACGTAACTTATTTACTACACATCACCGTAAGCCGTATTTTACATGAAGTGCCCGCCATTGTATAAAATTTGAATAACTTTGTATGCATATAAATAAGGCCCTTCCTTTGTATGGTGTAACAGTAACATCTCCTAGCACCTCGTCTTTTGTCAAAGCTGACGGAGGTCTAACAAGCAATTTACAATGGATGGGAACTTTCGCAATAAATTACTCAGAAAGGTATTACAACATGAAACACCTAAATTTAATAGTTTTAATTAACACATCAAAGCTGTTCCGTTCCTCGTTGACAGGTTGAAGATAATATTCTGGAAATAATCTGCGCATAAGAAAGTCAAAACACTTTGCAAATACAAAATATTGTTGCATCTTCTACATCACATAGAATAAGATGAAAGAGAAACGTTATTAGACAACCAGAGAGGATGTGATTTATATTTGAATAAGATCATGTCGACCGTATTGTTCAGATGAACCATATCGGTTTCATAGTTTTAAATATCTACTTTAACTTAAAAAAAATAATTCTTGTTCAAAGATTTTTTTTTTTAAGTGAAACTTGGAATTGGATTTTATGAACAAACGTGAACACCACCATAAATGAATGTTTAGGGTGATTAAAATATCATAATATATTACATTTCATCTCTTGCTTATTCCTTGATTCCTACTTCAACTGATAAAGTTATTGTTGATCAACCACCATCTCTCTCTCTATCTGCCTCTTTTATAGTGTATTCGTCTCATTCTCTTATAAATACAGTTTCACTTCTACCGTGTATGAATTCACTGTATTTTTTTTTATAAAAATAATCTCTGCCGTGGATGCTGTTGGCTATTAACTCCACTAATAAAATTACGATCAATGATCCTTGTCGAATTCATTTCCCTAGCACAGTACGGAGACTCTTCAGAGGGGTTACGACCAAGTTTATTACTTATTGAGTTTGTTTACTAAGTACGTTTGTCGAAACGTTGGAGGAATGCTTAACATAAATTAGAAATTTTGTTAGGAGTTGTTAATATTGTCCTCGTTATAAAGATCCGTTTGTTTGTCAAATTTTAATTTGTCAGCCGAACAAAGCGTGATTTTCCGGTTTCCTTTCTAACCAAAGTTTTTATAAGCAACGACAAATTAACAACGCTCTCCAGATCAGTATTGATATCGGATTGATGACTAAGTGAAACCACAAAAAATGTGAACTTCTACTAGAGACAATTAACTTTGCTATCAAGGACACCGTATCAAAACAAATTAATGGAGTCACCTGACATATTTGTCTCTCTCTACTGGATCAGGAGGTCACATCGCATTGGAATCAACGCCAATCAAAAGAGTATAGAAAAAGTTCACTAGTTGAAGCATTTTATAATACTTAGTATGATAAAATGGTTTTGAAAAGCTTTTTAAATTTATATCAGAAAAGGATATTGTAAATGCAAGAAAATTTAATTATCACACGGATTTCGTACATTAATTTACCTTATCAATTGAAAGCCTTGTATGAACTTATGAAGAGGGATACATAAAAAAAGATGTTAGAGAAGATTAGTGGAGAAATTAAACATTATTATTCGCCGATAGAAACTTGGCGTATTACGAGTTCTTAATTGAAATAATTGTAACGAAATATTTCCCGATGAATTCCTCTGAGGGTAATTTATTACAAAACTTCCAGTCCTATTGTGAAGCAGCTCGTTAAACCTGCGTCAAGTTGACAAAAGGCGAGATGACGCGAGATTCCGCCGCTGCTTACAAAGCGACTTGTTTATGTAACTTATTTAAATAACGGACAATAGAGTGCGCGTTTAACGAAACATTACTTAGATTTAAGTTATAGGTCAACATCATATTTCTTTACTTATTAATGTCTAATTCAAACGGAGAGATGAGTGCGCGTGATCCTCCTGTACCTTTGACGTGTGGAAGCTAATGAACGACTGGACCGCCATTGATCTAAATTTTATTAAAATTACTATTTAGTATGAGACTTATATATATATATATGTATATATACGTGTGTGTGTAACACTACGTTCACACATCACTATCAAACGATAGGGATATAAAAAAAAGACGTTTATTTCAGTCTCAAGATCCATATTAGTACACAGGAAAATGTACAAAACTATACTAATAATCAAAAAATAAAAAAATATATATAACCTTGGCCAGGTAGTGATGTTCAACCACTGTCTATAAGTATGTCTATAGTGCCTCAGCGTGGCGATGGATGAAGCGATGTTTCCTCTGGATGGCATCGAACGAGTCCACTCTTGCTTCATACTAAACTTATCCGCTGCGTACCAAGAAAGGCCTGCCTCTTCTTTCTGTAAAGGATTTTCGCTATCTATAATGATAGAGGTTTTCAATAAAAAAACACAACTTTATTATACTCTACCCTCGGTGTCTCAAGAACGGCAAGTAAGGAGGAAATAAATCGATGAAAGAACAGTAGCTTCTCCTATTACAGCACACTGCGCATTCTAAAACGTTCACCTGATGGTAAGTGATACTCCCACCCATAACAAAGTAATGCTAGTTAGGATGACATACACGCTATATTTTGTTCTTCGCTTTAAGACAAGATTTATATCTATTTACCGAAGTAATCACATTACAACACCCTTCAAACCTGGAACGTAGTAATAATTGCATTGCTACTGTTTGGCGGTCGAAGTAGTAATTGCGGTGGTACCTAACCAGACGATCACCGGAAACAGAAACTGCCACTATAAGATATGGATAGACAACGTTTTGATGAGGAAGGAGGCGGAGGCTATCCTCAGTAGAAAATAAATAGATAAACAGCTTTCCTGAGATAAATAATTTTCCCGCTACGGGACTCCGAGCCTTCTCAGAGATGTCAGATGAGAGAGTCAAGGCCTTTATGTCCACTATGCTGGACAAGTTAGTGTTGGCGGTGAACCATAACCACCGTTGTTCTTGGATTGTCTCACTTTCCTAATGATATTTCCTTCACAACGAACTCAAGTTCGAAAGAATCGAACCGGTGCTTTTTAAAAAGTTTTAACGCCTTCGACTGCTTTACAAACTGATCCATCACGGCCTAGTCTCAATAACGGATGTCCATAGGTTAAAATGATGATGATCATGAATAAAAGACAAAACAATTCCAGCAACGTTAACTTAAAATATGTTACACAGATCTATACATTTTGCTTACAACTTAGCCGACGCTCGCTGAAAATTATATTAATGAGGATGTACTGAATTGGATTTAAAAGCTTCTGTTATCTCAGTGCAGTGACGTAGTCGAAGTTCAACATCCAAGTGTGCTCTCGGAATATCGAATTCAACATCCGTCCGTATTGCAACGTTGAGCTACTCGTACATGTTACATCGAATGATAATTTATTAACCAACGGCAATAAAGAGATTCTCAAATCGGAAGCTGTATTCGAAAGCATACATTATGAAGTTTCTTTTCTTTACATAAGCACCAAATTTGTAGTTTTTTAAAAGTCGAACTTCTTTTCGATCGGATTGTATTGGATTTTATGAAACGAAAATGTGTAACGGAAAAGACATATTTACAGGGTTTAGGCTTTGAGATAAAGACATAAATACTGTTTTTATACAGTTTTTTTTTATCTTTCTACCCGCACGGAGATTGATAAGCCCGGATCATTAAAGAAAATTCAAAAAACACGTAACAAAGGAAATATTTTTAAATGTAATGGAACAATCTTTAGAAAATTTTTCGGTAACTTTCATTTCTATACTTGATGTATCCATATCTCCAAATCTCTCTGTTTGTAACTTTAAGTGTGTCATCTCTTTCTCTTACACATCAACTAAAACACTAATTTTCACTACAATCGCGTCTGAACGCTTACTACTTTTTTTAATTGGTGCGAAGATTAGTAGTCCGTTAGAATGTAATATTACGAAGAAATAATCATACCACCAATTAATTAACTATGAATTAAATTAATTAATATCAGTAATAACTTATTTATATAAACATTTTAGACTACATTAATACAAAAGACTATACAAAAATTTATTTTATTATTATTATTATTATTATATAACAGATACAATTAAATAATTATTATATTGTTAATGATATTGATAATATACAACTCGTCTCATATGCTATAGGAACAACATTGGAAAATTGGTTATAATTTTTAAGGAATATACTTAACTTATAATACTTGTAATTGACGTAATTTATAACTTATATCTTCAACCCGATAATGTTACATTTAAATTTCACCCTATATTAAGTGAGAATGGAGCCTAAGATCGTTGAAGAGTATATTCCAGTATATGGACTCACGTGTTGTAATTATTTTTAAATCGTTTCCTCAACTCTGAGGATAATGAGTCCTTAATAATAACCTGAAGATGTTAAGACATATATTTCTGGTTCACCTCATTTGTAACTATAATTTAATTTAAATGCTAAATCCTAATATCATTTGGTAGTAGATAAGTTATTTAGATCAATTAGAACCCAATAACAATAATCTAATTAATTCCAGTCACAGAAGTTTATAAACTTTAACTTAGGTTCCGCAACATTAACATAAAGTGTTCATCTTAACGTTCAGATCGTCGTTTGAATAACTTATTAAGGTATCTAAGTTTGTTCTTTAATTGCTATGATGCTGAAAATTAAAGTAGACAAGATTACTTTTTATTGAGCTGTTACTGTAGAGCTGGTGGAAAAACTGAATGCAGCATAGACGGAATGTAAAGTTAAAGCAGTTATCTTAATAATGTTACCAGATAGCTAAGTAATGTTAATGCGTATAGGTTATAACGATTATTACCTCTACAATCGACCTTTAAAAACAAATCTAATTAAGCAAGTCCATTTAAAGAAACTTGGAAGGAATCCTGAGAAGTCCATTGGAAAGTTTTGTTAAGAATACTTGATATTTTCGTAATTGCTAAAGTTTATTGACTTAAATGTTTGTAATGTTGCATGGATTAGATTTGTCCTTACGAAACAAATCCAATTCGTGTAAATTTTTTTTTAATCGCTTTTCACTAATTCTGCCAGGAACAAATCCAAAGAAATCCACTTTTCCTAAGATTCGTCTTGTTCTAGCGTGGGGTTCTTTGGGAGAGGGGTAAATCATCAGAGTTCCGTAATGATCATGATTTTTAAATAACAATGGTTATTCATCGTTTCTTTATATAGTCCTTGATAGTACAAGAGGCTTTATGAGCCAGAATTCACATTGAATTTTAACTAATTATTTGGGCTTGAATTACTAACAACCTGCAAATCTATTGGGATAACTTTGTACCATAAAATTTGTATATTTAACCGACTGAAAGCTGATAGTTCTCGTGACATTCCTTTTTTGTTAATTAAAATAGATAATAGATAATATGGGTGTAAGAGTTTCCGTCCAAAATCCTACAAAGTCCAAGTTAACCTCACCTGCACGCAGTACACTCTTCTGAATAACAGACAAGGCTCGAACCACCCACCGATCCGCACTGGGTCAGCACAGTGGGCTAAGGCCCAATTCCACTTAATGAACCCTAACAAGGAGATGTTAGGGAGAGGCCTATGTCCAGCAGTGATCGTCTATCGGCTGATGATGATGATTATGAACAGTTAACACGAATTTCACAGAGTTGACCAAATTTTCGCGATTCTTTGATTTATTGGTGCGGCCATCAAAGTAATGTCGTGACGTCATAGTCGTCCACTGTTGGACATAGGCCTCGCCCAATGATCTCCACATCGATCGGTCCACAGTCAGCATGGACTTCGATAGTGCCGGGTACTAAGAGTCGATGTTTGCACAAATTTATAGAGGGAATTTGGTCCATTTCCCACCACGTTGACCCAATGCGGCTTGGTGGGAGCAAGAACCTCGTTCGTTGATTAGCAGGATGCACCATGAGTAGATGAGGTTGGCTTGGATCCGGTCAGTTATTGTGCGGGTCATGAGTGATCGGTTAAATTTATTACAATCGTTAGATTTTGTGGTAACAGTCACCTATATCATTATCTAGCTCCGAACCCATTTTAGTTACTTGAAGTCCAGAATAATAGTTAAGTCTTCTTCTTTCAATAAATATTTTTTATCTGTAATCGCTTAACACTTTATTTCATCTGAATTTCTCTTGATTTTGTAGTTAAAGATATTAAGAGTTCTGGCTCCCGTTTGACAGCTGGAACACAGTAACGTTGTTTTGGCGACAGGTTTACCAAACCTTCATACAACAAGGCAAGAGGTTAACCACTGGATTATAGAGGTAGTTAACGTTAATAGCATTTAACCGAAGCACTCGTGTGAGCGTTGAAAATGTATTGAAATTTAAATTTGCGCCGCCGTCAAATATGTCCGCTGGTTTTGAAGCCACTTTCCCGCTCCGGTGATCGCATTATCATATTTATGAACACTGCACAACGATTTTACCGCTGTAACTTCAATGGGGTTATCATGGCACCGTAAATATTTATCTATGTATTCATTTATACTATATAAAGGAGCGGAGAACAAACCGTTGCTAGGTTGTGGGTGGTAGGTCTCTGTTGCCGGAGATTGTCTAAGTGGGCTCTGATAGTCTGAGACCATCTAGGTAGCTACCACTGCAGCGTCTATACTCGTAGCAGTCAACAAACAGCAGTGTGCATAAAATACTCTATTCCGGTTCGAAGGACGCTGTAGTTATTGAAGTTATTACGGTAACGAACTTTAATATCTTACGAGCATGTCTCATGCGACGAGCGCAATGTGGTGTGGTGTATACCATGATAACTAGCACCACGTTATTATGGGCGGGCGTGTCACTTACCATCAGATGAATGTGCTGTTCATGTCGTCGCTTAGTTAAATAAAAAAAAAATCTTATTGGATGAAGCGACGGAACCAGTGGTACGTCCACCTGAAGGCACAATATAAACCGGCCTCTAATAACATGTGGATAGATAGGATTACATATACTGCATCGAATCGTCTTCGCCGCCATGATACGTAAGATATCTTGTTAGCCAAGTTATTTCACTATCCACCGGGAGCTTGAAACCGGAACTCAGTAATGTTTGCATACTACTGTTTCACGGTAGAAATAGGAGCTGCGGTGGCCAAAGTTGTTGTTTAAGATACATACATAGAACCACATCATCGCCTTGAGCTACGGCGCCATTTTGAAAAGTAATTAACAGTTTACACAATAAATGTGATAATAATATAGGTGGTAGGTCTCTGTTGCCTAACCCTGTAGTCTCTGGGCCTGTAAGAATAGTACTAAGGTAATACAGTCCAACGGGGAGTATTAGCGAGTAAGAATCTTTTACTGTGTTTGAAGGGCATTGTAGCTAGTGTAACTACTGGGGTATAGTCTCAAGGTGACGAGTACAACGTGGTGCAGTGTATAACATCCTAAGCAGCGGCACGTTGTTATGAGCAGGTATTTCACTTACCATCAGGTGGACGGCTCGCTCGTCTCGTTGAACAGAAAAAAATTTTTTAAGGTTACTCTTTTGTATTATCTGAACTACAATATAAGTACTAAGTACTTAATACGAACTACACGGACAGGACGTCTGCAGTGTCATGTAGTTACAAAATATGATTTAAACTCGCTGATAGTGCAGTGTATGAAATAACGGATAACTAGTATCGATTCCCTGCAGGCTGGAGGTAATTTCCCGCTCCAGCCTCACGTTAGATAGGCAATCATTGCATATAAATGGTACTCTCATAATTTATCTACCTATTGGATATACTACGATTTATCATCGTCCTTGTTCAGGTTACATACATTTTACATTTATTATGAAACCAAGGAATTACTTTAACGAGACACAGCTCCTTCTGCTCCTCAATAATCTAATAGAAGCATTTAAGATTTTAGCAGCAGCTACAGTACGCTACGGATGTAGATAAATGTGTCAGAATAATGTGGAACTACCGTACGATGTAAATAAACATATGTTATGTGGAAATCCCTGATTCAATTCTGGAGTCACATGTTGTGAGGTCAGTCCCAATTTTTTTTATAATCCGCCTAGGACCATATAAAATTGAGTCCCACTGTTAGCTTATTACAGATAAATAATGTGTTTATCTAAATTTCATATGATTATATGTAACAAAGAAGCTGCAGATGATGAAGCCAAGTTATAACGCCTTATATATATAAATGTCGGAATAAAAATTGTATTATAGCTACCCTATGTTAAACTACGTAAATGATTCAAACGAAAAATCTTAGTTTTAAAAGGCTTACCTTTCTCTAAAATATATTTTATTGCTTATTAGTAATTAACTAATAATCAGTAAGTATCAGGGTGAAGTAAATTGGCATCGATGAGAGAATTTAGATTACTATCTTTTTCCTGTCCAAGTGTTAGACAGTATAATATATGAAGAGTAAGAAACTTGTGAGTTTTTATAGTAAGTATTAATATTAAATATTTCGTTATCAACTTGTTTGTAAATCTTATCTTCCGTGAAAAAGAAGTCTGCCACCATGATCAGTTGTCCATACCGCTTGGAACGGTTATCCTCATTCTATTAGATGACTATAAAGTAAGGAACGTAATTAACTACATTAAACTTAACGCTAACAAGTAATCAATCAATCTCCACGCACAATCCATCACGGCTCGAGGAAATCCTGTCCTTGATACAACGAGATTAAACAGCCTATTGAAATAATCTAATTTGTTTTTTTTTTTTTTTTTGCACAGAAGCAATCGATCACAACCACAACTTTTTGCTCCTGCTTCTACATTGTTTGAGGAATGACAGGAATTTCTATCATCAGTGATTTGTTCTATATAATGCTGTGGAAAGATCGTAAGGATTATTCTATAATAATATAGGTAATAAATATTTTTTTTAATACCTTAACGTTTCTTGTGCTCTGCATCATCCACAGTCGAATGAGGATTGTGGTAATATATATCTTGAGGTGGAAGTTAACTTTTGATCTATGGCAATATTACTCATCATCATCATCCACAAATAGCAGTGTACAAACATTACTGTGATCTCGATTAAAAGGAGCTGTAATCAGTGATGTTGCTATAGTAACGAGACTTAACATCTTGTGTCTCAAGACGAAAGCAATGTGGTGCTGTGTATACCTCCTAACGAGTGCCACGTCGTCGGTATAAGCAAGCGTATCATTTGCCGTCTGGTGAACATCTTACTTTTCTCGCCGCTTCATCATCAACCGATAGACGTCCACAGCTGCCACACATAGGCCTCCCTCAAAGATATCCATATCGATGGGTCCTGCGCTGCCCTGGTACCGGCATCTTACCAATGTCACAGTCAGCATAGCCTCCGGTACCGCTCGGCCCCAAGAGCCGTCGTTTGTGGGGGTTCATATACGGGGTTTTGGGCTGTTTCCCACCACGCTGTCCCAATGTGAGTTGGTAGGAGCTAGAGTCTCGTTTGTTGGAGAGAGAGAGCAGATGAAGTTGGATTGGGTCCCGTGTGTTGTTGTGCTGGACACTTTGCACCCCTTAAAATACTCATTTCAATTCAATTGTGTCCTCTTCTTCTTTCTTCAATCAAGTCCTCTAGTAATGGGATGTTAATATCGTACCATACATGGCCGTAATAAACCATATTAACTAATAATTTATTAATCATCATCATCTCATCTGATGGACATCCACTACAACAGTGCACATAGTTTCGCTCCTTGAATTCAATGAAGCTGAAGGTTGACAAACAAACGGAGCTAAGTTCATCAAAAATAGGGTCTCCAGGTTCTAAGTCTCCCTTAGAAAGTATTCCACAAGGCAGGAATTGCGATGGGATCAGCACTGTAATCACCAACCCGCCTGTCAACCTTGATGGTTTCAGTCATAATAAACCTTGTAATAATGAATAAACACAATAAATTTCATAAAATTAAGTTTTATTAAGTATCCATGTATATATAAATATAATTAAAACTGGTTTTCTTTGTTCGCCAGTCACGTGAAAATAGGTGAACGTATCAACATGGGAACATTACCATTCGACGTGAAATGATCGGTAGATGTTATTAGAGTATTTATTTTTTTTTAAATAAAAAAAATAATAATTATTTCGTATTGTTTATGCGGTTGCTATAGTAACGTTTGTTATAAAAAGCCATTTGCGGTTGCTCTTAAGGTATACTTCATACAAAATTAAGTGTACTTTATAGTACAGTCAGCAAAGCGGACGAGGAACAGCTAGTGATACATAGAATCGTTATCCTAACCGAACACATTTGGATCCGGCTTGACGGGCTTTACGATTAGTAAACATCAATATTGAATGAAGTAATCTAAATAAAAACGTAACACAACAAAAACGGACGTACGTCACAAATCAAAGTGATACGCAATATCCGAATAGCTTTATAACGTTATATATCACTTGCGCCGGAAACGTTATAACGTAGCCCGGATGAATGATCTAGCCGGATTACATCTGGAACAATCGACCTGTTCCAGCGCGCCGTTCGCAGCTCGTTCGTCTGCTTTATGGCGATCCCAGAGATAAATGCGAGCTGAAAATTATTTTCAGTCATTGAAAATTATAATAATTATTATTCCACGATTATTAATATATATATATATATATAGGAGACAACCAAGGACTCTTTGACGCATCATGAGATTTTTTTTATTCCAAGCGACGAGACGCGCTGGTCTTCCAACTATTGGTAAGTGATACACCCGCCGATATCAACGCGACGCTATTTAGGACGAGACTGCACCACATTGCGCTCGTCACCTAAGACACTAGTCGTTGAGTTACCCCAGTAATTTTACTAACTATAGCGCCCTTTAAACCGGATAAAAGTATGGTTCGTGCACCATAGTTTGACGGCAGCAACAGGCATGGCGGTGGTACCTACATAAGCGGTCACCGGCAATAGAGACCTACCACCAGTAAACCAGATCTCCGAAAGTATTGGACATAAATACTCAAAATTTGGTAGAAATATTGTTTATGCCATTTAGAGATCATCTGAGAATAGATTTTACAAAATTCGTTCTCCATAGAGAGATTCGAGGGGAGAAGGGTTTATAGCCAGCTAAGAAGGTAGGGAGCAGCTATCCTATTTTATATACAATAGTGGTCATATAATTAGAAACACTTATTATGAATAAAGTATAACTTCAACGTACAAATGTTCGTAAAAAATATCTCCTCTCTTCTTTCTCCTGCCCTGGTCCCACTTTATGTAGGGTCGGCACAACATGTTCTTCATTACCGAACATGTTGTAAATAGTTTTGGCTAAACTTTTTACGACCGGCCGCCTGCCTGACATCAACCCTCTTTTTTTTTTGGGAATCTTTGGGCCCTTTTTTTTTTTTTTTTTTTTCCCCTTTTGTATTTCGTTCGTAAAAAATATAATATGCAATAATATAGCCACTCAAATAAAAAAGTCATGAATGCATAAGATATAAAACATATCTTACTTTTAATTACAAAATGAGTCTTACACATGTAGGAGTTTATTTTTTGTTACTGGCCGGTTGGACGCCTCATTAGAAACATTTTAAAAAAGCGTCTATAGCTGGTTCTTTTTTTGAAATTGGATAATAACATTTCTTTCTCGTCTTTTTAATTTATTTTGGCGGCAATTAAAAATTTTGTCTTAATGGGGAAAAAGAAAAGTTGTGACGCGTCAACTAAGCAAATAATTGTTAATATATATACATAAGTGAAGTAAGCGTACAGAGGAATAGTTAAGCATTTAAATTGTTCTGTTATGAACATTTTTAATGCGATTGATCATTATAAAGCACATGGAACTGTTGAAAATGTTCTTAGAAAGGCTCGGCCAAGAAAAACCTCTCCCAGAGAAGATACGCTAATCGTTCGTGTTGCTACAAAAAACCCAAGGCTCCAACCAGATTAAAAATGAAGTTTTTTCGCCTGATGATTCGAGAAACATCTCCACAAGACTGATATTCTGTAGGTTAGTGGAAGCTAAACTATTTAGAAGAATCTCTCGAAAGGTACCGCTTCTTACCAAGCAGCACCGAGAGGACCGAATATTATTCGCTAAAAAATATGTTAATTGTACGATAATGGAAAAGTGTTATTTTTAGATAAAAAAAAAACGGTAAATTCCGATGGAAAGCGCTTCGTTAGACGTCCTGTAAACAATGCTTTTAATTATAAATACACAAGGACTACATCAAGTCAAGCACGGTGGCGGTAATATTAAAGTTAGGGGGTGTTTTTCCGGATGTGGAGTTAGACCCGTTCGGAATAAGATTAGTAAATAACAATACTAATTACTAATACTTAAAAAAATTATATTTTCTATACATTTTGTTGTTGTTGTTTCTAATTAGTTGATCATTATTGTTCATACCTTAAAACTGATTTAATATCCGTAATGCAATATTGTGTGATGGGATTTATATGGTTTTTATAATAAATCATAAATCCTATTTATTGTTTAATTTCAAAATAAAAACGATTACGGTGAAGTATCTTATATAATGTCAAGGACCGTTGGTAGTGTTTCTAATTATACGACCACCATCTATAAACAGTAGCAACTCTTTTCATATTCCCTCATCTCGGAGCTTCTCACACACGAACACAATCCGTCAAACTGGTTAAGTGCGAGTTGGCGGATTTCGCATATTTTCAATAGCTGATTACTTTAAAATTCAATACATTAATATTATGTACGAGTACTTATCTGGAAAATCCATGTTTAATTCCACTTCACCATTTTGGATTGCAGCATCATCACTTCGTAGAATATCTTCTTGTATTTGCCGTAGCACAGCGTGAGTGCTAAGGAGGGTTTTGGCTTTCCGTGAGATGTTTTACCCAGAGTGCAGAGGACACCGGAGCGCTCCATAGGATAGGAGATCCCGGAGCCTCTCCTAATGCACTGAAGGAGACCACCGAAAGGGTTTTAATGGATAGAAACCCCATATAACCTTGTCTTCCTTTCAAGAACAAGGTATCTTTTAAGAAGACTTACCTCGGGATAAAAAAAAGATCTCTGTTGTCGGAGACCGTATATGATAGATACCACCGCAGCTCCTATTTCTTGACAACAAACATTACTGTGTTCCAGTTTGAAGAGCGCATGTAGCTAGTGAAATTACTGAATTAACGAGAATTAACATCTTATGTATCCCACCGACAAGCACAATATGGTGCTGTGTATACCATCTTAACTATCGCCACGTTGTTATGGGCGGGCGTATCAGTCGTCATGACCAGCTCATCTCGTGGCTTCGTGAAATAAAAAACAAAAACAACAAGAAAAGATACATCGATATTTCTCTAAGTTTAACTTAAATACTTTTTGTTTCCTATTCAATACCCATCTCGTTTTTCTAGTATTTATTACATGTCTAGAAATACTTCGTTTAACAGACGTTCAGCTAAGCTTGACACTAGTTTTTTTTTTGTATACCTTTTTAAAAACTAATTAGCGCTACAGCTCATTAATGGACTGAGTAAAGAAAACGCTCACTGGCGAAACTGTTCGTAGTGCTTTGAATTATTTCCACCATAATTTATAAAGAACATTCAGTCTTTTTATTTAATTAATAAAGTTTTACTAACTAACAGACCAAACTAACAGGAGTTACACTTGATGATGGTATTAAGATGTTTACGCAGCTTCACATTACTAGATGATGTTTCGTTACTCCGATAATTTAATAGCTATAGCGGCATTCAAATTGAAATATGGCAACAGCACGACTAGGAGCCTTATGTTGCTGTTGATTGAATAGATGGGTAGGATTACTGGTAACAGGTATGATTCCGGAAACCGTCTAGGTAGGTACCACCGCAGCTATTTCCGCCGCAAAATAGTACTTTGCAAACATTACTGTGTTCCAGTTTTTTTTTTTTTTTTTATGTAAGATACTAGGCAAACGAGCAAGACGGGTCACCTGATGGTAAGTGATGCACCGCCGCCCACGTCACTAGCGACGCCAGTGCGTTGCCTACCCTTCAGGTAAGAATATGCTCCTTTCTTGAATAACCCAATGTCGCAGTTGTTGGGGAAGACCGCTGATGGCAACGAGTTCCAGATATTTACTGTGCGTGGCAGAAAACAGTTGGATGGCGCTGCAGCTAGTGAAATGACTAAGGTATCGAGACTTAATATCTTAAGTCTTAAGGCGATGAGAACAATGTGGTTTTGTGGATATGATCCTAAATACCGCCATGTCGATATGAGTATTATTTACCATGACGAAACATCAAGATCCTCTCATCGTTTTGTAAGATAGGTAAAGAACTTATGAGTAAACCTCGTGGTCTATCTTTTTAAATATACCTTCAATCTCTTTAGATTTTTCATCAATAGAAAATACTCCTACTAATATATACCTAATAGCTGTTTCCCGCTCGCTTTGCTGAGCACTAAACGACAGAAGCATTATCTTTACCAAATTTTGAGTGTTTACTTCTTACGGTTTCGGAGAACTTGTGATTAGTCAATGAATCTCTGGATATCATATATATATGGAGATATTACATTTAGTACCTTACGAACTTAACAAACAGTCTAAGATCAAAGTAATGTTTATGAGTATCTAAGTGATTTAATTAAGAAGTAAACAGACACACGTATTGATTAAACGTATTATACGTTTGGAAATTTATTATAATTTAGTAAACGTGTTATACATATACAAATGTATTATTCATTTGCAAATTTATTATACAAAACTGAAAGCGACGCCGCAACTGCGACCTCGTTTTGATAATTCACGCCCGACCACAACGTTACTGTCCTTGTTTCTATTAATTGGGTGCCATTGAATTGAAATTAATAAACAGTTAAAATAAAAAAATAAAAAAAAAATTATTCAATAACGCCACCAGATGAATGAGACGTTCACCCGATGGCAAGTGTTATACCTGCCGATAACAACGTGGCGCTAGTTAGAATGATATACTTTACACGTTGTGCTCGTCACCTTCAGACATAAGATTTTGAGTCTCGTTACCGCAGTAATTTCGCTAGCTTCAATCTTGGATTGTGTAATGTTTGCACACAACTGTTTGTCGGCTGCAATAGGAGCTGCGGTGGTACCTACTTAGACGGTTTGAGGCATCAGTGACATGCCACAAGTATCTGATACGATCGACGTCTATCTGAGATGATAGGTAATAAGTTTTATTGATATGATTATTATTCCTCCATAACCTGGCAATTTGACTGACCATAACGTTCAATATGTACATAATTTTTGCATGCTATTACTTCCTCGTAAGCGAAGAAGCCAGGTTATGTCGGGTTTGCACCGACTAAAATCTCCACGATTTTCCACATTCGTTCGCTTTACCGCAGGCCAACGGAAACGATTTCGCACACCTTCACAATTCCCTACCTTCCTAGATTATCTCTGCGGCAACAGAGATCTACCACCAGCATAAAGTATTTTATCTATAATATTGATATCTGTAGACATTATATTTTTATTACACAAGATGTCGATCATGGCTTTAATCTGATATTGCTACACCTGCCTTTAACAACGTGACGCTAGTTACGATGATATATACAACACCACATTGTGCTCGTCGCCTTCAGACATGAGAGGATAACATCTGTGCGTTTTTTAGTTCAGCTTTTTATTAATTATGCGGGTGGTAAGTCTCTGTTGCCGGAGACCGTCTAGTTAGGTACCATCACAGGGTCTGTTTCTACCGTCAAACCGTACTGTGTTCCGATTTGAAGGGTGCTGTAGCTAGTGAGATTATTGGGGTAATGAGCCTTAACATCTTATGTCTCAAAGCGTTATCACAATGCGGTACTGTGGATATCATCCTAACGTGATGCTACCACGTTGTAGAAGTATAGGTTCGATCGTCTCGTGGCTTCGTAGTATAAAAAAACCTGCAGAGTCCTTAAAACTAGAACATTACAGAGTTTGCTCGTATTTTAATGTTTTACTGCAGTAAGTGGTAGATGTAGTTATTTAACTAAACTGCCTTTAATTACTGTGTAACTTACCTTGCTTTTGTAAACCACAACAATGTTTTAAAGTTCATCTTAATGAGTTAAATTATCATAAAAGTTATCAATTTTTTTTTAAATTTTCTTCGAATATTATAGCATGATTTTTGTAGGTAAAGTAAGCAAAAGAAGTAATACTTCACGTGATGGAAAGTGATCACTTATGTCCATAGACTGAGAGCGCAGCTGCGTTCGCTACCTTAGTTTTTGTTTAACCACTATATCCGCAAAGATATGCGTAATACATAAAAAAATATGGTTATGAAAAAAAAATAAGCGATTTAATGGCTTTTCAGTATAGTTAGTAAACCGATAGTCAAATTAGTGTCAGTAACAATAAACATCACTGAAGTTATCCCTGAACAATCCGTGCATGCAGCGTGTTCATTTAGAAGCGAACGCTGCATTTCCCTGGGGCACTGAACTAAAAGTTCCCAACTTCCAATGAACAGGAAGGGTCTAACGCTACTGAAACTGAAAAACTATCACACAGTTGCTGAAATAGTATTATATCACTATACTGATTTCGGTATTTTTTTTTAAATTCAATACATTCATTAATACATACAATATTAGATACGACTTTTTCGCTGGTGACCGCGTAAGTAACCAAGCAGATGTTATTTCTTTAGCCAAGTAATAGTCATCATTATCATTTCAACCGGTGGACGTCCACAGCTGGACATAGGTCTCTTGTGATGTGTTCCACAAACCACGGTCTCGCGCTGTTTGAATCCAGTGGCTCCCAGCGATTAGAGTGCGAAAATCGCTGTGTTCCGGTTTTAAGCTAGTGAAATTACTGAGATAAAGAATATAATATGCTATGTTTCAAAGTGACGAGCATAATGTGGTACTACGTATATATCTAATCATAACTATGGCCTATGTCCAGCAGTGGACGTCTATCGGCTGATGATGATGATCACCACGTTATAGCCGGGAGTATCACTTACCTTCAGATGAACGTACCGCTGGTCTCGTCGCTTCATTGATTAAGAAATATTCTATTAATAAAATCGATTCGTTAAAGTAAATTTAGCAAGCTATAAAGAGTAAAGTGGTTTAAAGGTAAGCTATTAATTATATTTAGATTCAACTTAATTGCGCAACATCCGGTTAACCGGTTGACTCTCGGATATAATCAGTTTATCACCTAGTGCCGGAGCGACGATGATCTTAACAGTCCATTATTTATCATTATATTTATCTCGATTTTGTTTAATAACTTTTAAAAGTATACATACGATCTTCGGCTATCTGCATCCAACTACCGTCAGCCGCCTTGATTGATATGATTAAAAAGGTTAATTAATAATTAACCACCTTCATATCATACATCTAAATTACAATTACTTAATGTATGTATTTGCGTATTTTTTTAAAAAGATCTACACATTCTCCTTTGACAAAATTTCACCGGATATTCCATTTTTGTCCTGGAATAAAATCCTCATTTGCTAAAAGGCAACGAGCTGCATGGCCGCAGGTGCGGGAGACGTCGCGCGACTTGTTTTACGATGATCATAATTAGAACTTAAAGACCCATGCCTTTCATCTTGATGTTCACACTTTAGATGTTTAAAATACCACTCGATGAAAAGGTAAAAACAACAAATTACTCAAATAGTGTACGTTATTGAAATATTTATGACTTTATAGAAGAAGATAAAAAGGTATTTGTTTTAAAATTGAGACTAGGACGTCAACCTGATGATATACCGGCATATAATAATGTGATGCTTGTTAGAATGTTTACAACAAGATCTCAGAATACAGAAATTGCGGTGGTAGCATAGGATAATCCTTCTGCAGGTGATGGTAGATGGAATGACGACAAACAGGTAATACGATGAGATCCTGTGCTTCATATGAATAGAAATCTTGGCAGTGCGAATATAAACTGATGACACTTCCATTGTGTAAATGAAATTTAAAGTCACATCCCTTCTGTCCAATGACCCTGTACTTTAAATATTTGAATATTTGAAAAGTATTAATGAAGCGATAATTCTGAAATTTACCAAGGTGGAAGAAAATCCATTGACCACCACACATGTAAAAAAACTAGAAGTGTCTCATCAATAAGATAATGATCAACTCATCAGTTACTCTATCATCAAAAAAATCTTTAACCTAGTAGATCGATCCTCTATATAAAGGCTAACGGAAGTGATTGATCAATCTTTATATACACTCCATCGGAATCCATCCGATGACAAAATGATCCAATTTGTTACAAGCGAAACAAAGCAATCGATCACCGGAAGAAAATATTTTTTTTTTGTAAACTGTCTATATTGCTGTTAAGTTACAATGTCTATTTTCCTTGTTATACTTAAGTGGGTACAACTGTTCTGGTACAATGGAAAGGTTTTGGATTATCCATTAATTTTTCTTCCTAATCTAGATATTTTATACCAGTAGTATAATCATAGATTATTGAGGAAAGGATTAAGGTAACTCCTGCCTGTTGTGGAAGGCATCGATAAGTGTCTTTGGATTCCAGGATCTTGAGGATGTGAGTCTTTATTACCCACTACGCTCTCGAGTATGAACCATAGAGTAGTTTTATACATGCGCCAGGAAAAATCTTTTCATTTGCTGAGATATGGTTCTCTTCCTGTGAGCTTCGTAAGAGATCCCGGGGACCATCTTAACACACTGATAGACCTACCCACTTTGTAACAGAGATGTCTGAGTCGTTTTTGGGGTCGCATGTTGTTGATACTGGGAGAGTACTTTGGTACCTACCTAAAATAAAATAAAATTTTATTTAGTATATCTATTTTAATTGAATAACTACATTTAAACGAAGACATTACTATGAGTTATTCCGGTAGCCATTACTAATGCTGAATTTCTCATAAAGATCTAGTCTTAAATTTCATGCTTCTTCAAGACGATTGTACGATTCTAGTACTTAGATATTCAAATAAATCTAGCCTTCTCTCTGAATAAATGCATGTCAAATTTTGATTACATGTGCGCCTACAGCAATGGAGTCTGATCTTTTATTTGAAATTTAAATTTAATTCAGAGATCTACATTTTATTGCTTCATCCTGTTCCTGTTTGTTTCCTCGTTTCAATACTATCCGTACCCTCGTGTCTGCTTGCGGTATTCATTTAACAGTTCCCAGTGGTCACTAAACTTTACACAGTCACATTAAATTGAATGGTATTACAAACAAATGTGGACTTAACAATAGGCCCCTTTTTGCTAGAAACTATTTCGTACTATCTGGTACAACAAAAGAAACACCTATTCCACTATGTTCCGGTTTGAAAGAGTGTGTAGCTAGTGAAGAAATTGGGTTTATGAAATAAGATATCTTACGTGTTAAGGTAGTCAAACAATACATGGACATGACAATGTTTTAATGGATAATTCAAAACGCTGAGTTCCAGACGATGTCAATAGACACTGTCCTCTAGATTTGATCTTGGAAACTAGTCATATAACCACGGCCTTATCTGTATCCGGTTGTATAACCATTCGAAGTAATAGCTCATCATTTTGGATTTGTTATAAGTTAAGTTAGTTAAGTTGGACGGTAAGTGGCGAGACTGACGCAATATTGAAATAGAGAGGCTGATTGGCGAACCGAACATCATGGGAGAAGCCAAAGATCATAGACTTTGCTATATGGGCCACTTGTTAACGATGGGAGATGATTGTAGCGTCAAAAGCGTTCCTTGGAAGCTCGATTGGCCGCCAACCTATCAGCCAGCCCAGATATTACTAGAACGATGCTGTAAGGCACGTCCTATGCGAGCTTCAAGCAGTGGACTGGCAAAAAGCACTGCACTGTGTCGGAGGCCAAGACTCACTTTGGGTCGCTCCGCCAGAGGAGTAAGTAAGTATCACTTACCATCATTAGTTCTGGTCATAATGGTAACGTTATTTCATTTCATGAAATTACATTTGCTGTTTTATGTGAAGGGCGCTGTAGTTAATAATATAACAACCCTAATGGGACAAGTTAGATACTTAAGTGGCAAAGTACAATGTAGACATTATTTAAACAAGGCGTATCGCTCACCTTTGTTTAAAATATCCTAACGTCGCTTCGAGCTGCTCGTACTCGTATGTAAAATACATATCCAGTTTCAATTAACTTCCGGAATAGTATTTTCCCTTTTGTATTGTCCTTTGGGTTAACGTCCTATTATATTCACGTCATGGCCTCGGATGAAGAGGCACCGAAATTGTTTTACGTGACTGCGAAGGAGGAGTACAGTATCTATATAGGAATAGAAGTCAACTAGAAACATAGACAATCTTACAAACTTGAATATTCAATCTTTCATTTAAAAATTCTTGGTTGCATTATAAGAAAATATTTGAAGAAGTATATGTAGTGAATACAATATAAACAAATCAATATTCCCACTGTTGGGACAGATCTTCTCAAAAGCTCTTTTAAACTTTGAACACATCCTTTTTCTCGCAATGTTTACTTTCACCGAATTTGGATTAGAAAAAAATGTTCAGAATGGAATTGATCATCTAAAAGCAGCTACTGTTGTTTTTATTCCACTTAAGGACATTAGGAATTTAATTCGGTACATAAACAAATAGTCCTCTTTGTGGACCTCACCCTTGTCACCATTTAACAATACACGTTTTCATGTTCTTACTTCTGGGACTCAGTCGTAATTTACGTTGACCAAGTTCGAGTTGAGGGTTGCCGCATGTAGCCAAAAGCCATTGTTGAAACAATCCAGTTTCCTCACAATCATTTCTTCAGCGGGAGCATCGACTGCGTCTTGTAGAAGTTACATCTCATTTAAGACTAAAGAATCATCATATACCTCACAATATATTTCTACTGAATCTGAGCTCATAAAAAACATTAGAGGCTTATGTGTTTGCTGAACTAAGCTCATGAGTGTGTGTTACTTCAATCACATAAATCTCGTAGGTCCATTGTATTAACACCCTCTTAATACCCATTTACTATGCACACAAAACGTATGAGAAGCTTGACATCCATATAAGCCAGCATCAAGAGATTTCGTCTTTCTCGGAACTCGGCTACATACGTTCAAATCTGTCGCTTTGTATAACAGTCTACATGTAGTCGACTTTCAGGAAAATGGTTGAGAATGAAATAAAGAAGACTGGAGAATTATACTAAAGTGAATTTTCATACTTAACAAATACAGAAGAGATTATTATTATTATTTTCTCATCACAGGTATCTGTGAGAGAGAAATAATATTGCATTCCAATCCGGAAGATGCTCCATATAACTTATTCTTATTTATTGATACGTTAGAATTGTTAGTTATATGTATCAATGATTTTTCTAATAATATATCTAAATTTTAACTCACCATAAAGTAGTCCTTTCTGTCTTTGGTTCGGCGGAACAATTCGGACGCTCCAGATATGCCAGTTCATTCGCTGACTGTGCCACGCTGTTCGTAGTTAGAGACACAAGAAGAAGATCGAGTAATCTGCAACAATTACTAAATCCCTTAAAACTAGGTTTTAATGCAAATAGATTTATTGATCTCTGATATCTATTGAAACAGATATGTCAAATCTGAACATAGCTTATAGCTCTTTGTTCCCTAATTGTTTCTTCACTCAAGTAATTATATTCAGATATTGCTTTAGGAGGCGATGTAGCTAATTAGTGTGATGACCACTTCTAACCTCTCTCATCTCAAGACGAGGCATCAGTGTTGTATATTAATAAGTCTCATCGCTTTAGTGTTTTAAAAATAGTATTTCCGCTTTGTACCAGAGTTAAATATTGAAATGACCTGTACCACATAATAATAAAAGGCTGATAAGTAACAAAGCATCTATGTTATAGGTAGCTCTTAATTCCGTAAGTTACTAGTAACAATATTTTTAAAAACGGTAAATTGCACAATCACGTTCTAGACTGGAGCGTTAATACTAAGTTTTACTGCCGTAATGTTACTGTAATGACGTCATTACTGACGCCGTGGTGCGGCAAATGAAAAGGCACCTTGCAATTAATTTTAATGCGATACCCCCATTTTCACTGCATTAAATTTGGAGTGCATTTGAAAATTTTCCTTTCGGATGAACAAAAAAAAAACGTTCCAGACGCTTCCATTGTATGGCGTTAATGCGTGATACAATTATCAGAGGACAGTAATTAAATTATGAGAAAGGATTTTTTTTTGTGGCAATGATAAGGTGAGAGAGAAAATATCTATCATTCAAACTATACCACATTTTATTTCATTACCATGTCCTTAAACAAGATCCTTTTAAAGGTTTCAGTTCAGGTTCCAATTCAAATACTTAAAATTCAGTTATCAAATAAAGTAAAAATAGTGATAGAAAAATGTTTAAGTTGTTTTATACAATTCTAAGCAATATCATCACCATCATCATCAGCCGATTGATATCCACTGCCGGACATAGGCCTCCTGTAAAAATATCCACATCGATCGGTCCCGCGCCGCTCGCACCCAGTGGGTTCCTGCGATTCTCATCAGATACCAACTCATAGAGCCGGTGGAAGTTTATCCTTTACGACAAGAGCTGACTACGCTGATTGATGCTTCCGTCTAATATTAAGTTCTTAATAGACATCCAATAATGTATAGAAATGGATGTAAGGGGTCCCGCACAACAACTCACGGAACCCAAGCCAACCTCACCTGCTCGCTGGTGCACCCTGCTAATCAACAAATGAGGCTCTGGCTCCCACCAACCTGCATTGGGCCAGCGGGGTGGGTACAACCTTGAGAGGCCTATGTCCAGCAGTGGACGTCTATCGGCCGATGATGATGATGATGAATCTATAGAAAGCAGACATTATGCTCATTGTTTACATACAAATATGATAAAAGCCAAAAATTCTTACAATTTGACCTTTTGTAAATAATAATTTCAACACTTATTGTATTTAATACAGCTATCATTGTTGTTCAATAAAATTAAAAAAAAAGCACTCCTTCGAGCCGGATTTGAACCAGCGACCTATGGATAACAATGCGATCACCTCTACAGTCCACCGCTCTACCAACTGAGCTATCGAAGGTATGTACTCATATATGAAAAAGTATACCAAATATTATTTTTTTAATATTACTACATTAAATTTATAATTAATTACTTTTTTTATTAATTAAAAATATCTTCCATTTATTATAAGAAATATTTACATTGGACTTAATGAAAGAGATAGAATAATTCTAATTCATACAAATATCTTTTATCTCTATTTATTTATAAGTAAGCAAATGTTTTTTTACAGATTATATATGGTAATCATCATCATCATCAGCCGATAGACGTCCACAGCTGGACATAGGCCTCCTCCAAAGATTTCCAGGTTTGTAAGGATAAATATGGGGGGATTTGAGTTATTACCCACCTTGGCCCAATGCGGGTTGGTGGGACCCAGAGCCTCGTTTGTTGATTAGCAGGCTGCACCACGAGCAGGTGAGGTTGGCTTGGGTCCCGCGAATTATTGTGGGGGACCCCTTACACCCCTCATATATATGGTGATATTAGATGACAAAAACAAAGAAGAGCTTGACTCTGTACAGTTTTCTTCCAGCAAACCTTTAAGTGGAGAGGACTTTGAATACTTTATGCAGGCACATTTGTACCTCAAGTATTATATAAGTTAAATATAAAAAAATTGACATAGATATAAAACTTATTAAATACTTACAATATAAATAAAATAATATATATGAATAAAATATATATAAATATGAATAAAAGCGAAAATAATGCTTACTTGTGAGAAGAACTAATTAAAGAGATTATATTCAAAAGCTGTAAGACTTGCTTCAATATCTTGAAGACGCGAGTTCTACAAGCAGCTTATATAGTTAAAAAGGAACTATATCATGAAGAAATCATCAGAAGGAAAGTTGCTGCTGTAAATATTCTAAACATCACTTATTTATTAGGGACAGGAGAAGTGCATCCAAGTGATAGTTTCGTCGGTTTATTTAAAAAAAAAACTAGCTCTTCCTCGCTTCTTTGGTAGACGCGACACCACACTGGAGAAGGAATGTTGTAAAATCCCTTCTCAGCTCACCTCTAAATGACAGAAGAAATATCTGTACCGAATTTTGAGTGATCCCGTGATAAGTCAACGAATTTCAGGATATCTCCTGTATATATAAGATGACGAGAGACTCATTGAAAGCATAACATTCAAACAGTTCAAGGAAGGAAACAAATGAAACGTAAACATATTTAAAAGACTCCATCCTTCAATATTAATTCTGAATGCGGTAGCGGTTTACCTGTTACCATGGTAACGTTCGCTCCTTCCTTCCCTATTTCCAGAGAAAAAAGTAATACATAAATATAATTAAAACGTCTGTTTTGTTGTAATGGGAGACATTTAAATTTTTTTGTTGTCTTTATTAATTTAGGGTTCCTCGTCGTTATTAGTTATGGAAACCCCACTACACCATAACAATGTTGAGAGAAAACTCTTTTTTTTTAAACTCGATGTACTTCCATTCATCACAGACGTGGACCGTCAATTTCGGAGTAAAACAAATCACTCCAATCCACCTTCTCCGTGAACTATGTCCAATTTATTCCACTGGCGGCGTAGTTTGTCAGCTTATTGAAGTTATTCCTTTTTAGGCGCGTTAGGAAGTTTTTTTTTTTATGCGACAAATCAAGGAGACGAAGGACACAGTCACCTGACGGTGAGTACATTCGATAATAATAATGTGGCGCTAATTAGAATGTTGAGTCTCGTTACCAATGTTTACTGAAGGCAGAGCTCTGATGCTGGAGACCGTCTGAACAGGTACTACTGCAGTGCCTATTCTTGCCGCCAAATAGTGATAGACAAATATTACTGTGTTCCGGTTTGAAAGGTGATGTAGCTAGTGAAATTATTGGAGTAACGTAACTCAACATTTTATATCTATACAATATCCTACCCAGCACCACGTTGTTAACACTTGCAGGGTGGGAGTGTCACTTACCATTAGGTGAACATATAACTTGTCTCGTCGCTTAGTTGTATTTAAAAATAAAGTCATTTCACTATTCACTGCGTCCTTCAAACCGAGACACACTAACGTTTGCACAATAGTATTCATGATGTTGATTCATCTGAAGAAGCAGACGGTCTCCATCAACAAAGACAACCACCACCCCCACCATCAGCCTATAGACGTCCACTGTTCGACAGGCCTCCCAAAAGACCCTACATCGATCGGTCCTGTGCCACCCTCATCACCGGGCACCAAGGGTCGTAGTTTGTAGGGTTTCATATGGAAGGATTGGGCCACTTCCCACCACCTCGCCTGGTTTGTTTATTAGCAGGTTGCACCACGAGCATGTGAGGTTGGTTTGGATATCTTGAGTTGTTATGCGGGATCCCTTACACCCCTGTATTAATTCATGTACCTATCTATTGACCCACTGAATTAATTGGTCATTGTGGTAGGTCCTGCTGTCTCTTACAGGCAATCGGCAAAGACCTATAAAAATAAGACTAACATTTTTGAATTGGAAGCTACTAAAATTGTTTTCAGCTTCAAGGGTTTTTGAAGATGGGAGGACCACGTTCACTGAGCAAGTTAGGGGAGGACAGCAAATACGAAGTGGTCTCATCTTAGCCGTAGTACACAGCGAGGGTGCTGAAGAGGGTTACGCTCCTCTCTGGATAAGACTGGGAAAGTTTTATAGGGTAAAATTCCTAAATAACTCAGAATTACGTCTAAAAGAGGATCTTGAGAAGATGCTCTCGCAATAAAACATCGCAGCTTCCTCAGCCATTTTTCATTTTTACTCTTCTATTCACGATAGCGCGCTATGCTCGCATAATTATTTCAAAACGACGAAGAATACATTAATAACAAATATATATATATATTGTTATAATTTTATAAGTTAATTAATTAAAGTAATTAATAATCAGGTAACAGGTGCGTAGGTTATGATGGTACTGGCATAGTCTTCATGGGCTGAAAGCCTCAAAAATAATTATAATATTATTTACCCTCCACAATTATTTTTATGTTTTATGGACCTACCTCCGCATCCGTTTTTTTTATTTTAGGTGGGGGATTTCCTTCGTATACCTGCCCTCACGGGGATATAAACACATTACGTCCGACTTGCACCTATGGGATTCGGGTTCTGCCCGCCGTACCGATCGGACGTGCTCCATGGTTTTTTCTTTTTTTTTATTAACGTGTGTAACAAAATGCTAACGGATTGCACACCCCGTACCAATACTGGGCCGGTAGTGGGGTAGTGTCGGACTCCAACCGACTAAAAAGCTTCACACGGTATTCCATCACATCCGCAAGGAACGCGCGAGGGTCGCGGGATAACGCTTTAAACAGTTCTTCCGCAACCCCCGTTCGATGCCCGGATCGAACGGGCCCGCCTCGGGGAGGGATGTGAAGCATCCCTCCCAATTGACAAAATCCCGATAGTGATAACTAACACTAAGCGGCGACGCGTCGGAATACGAGACGCGTCGCCAGATACGCCCCAGGAACCCTTTCCAAGGGGTTAGGTTCCCCTGCCTAAAGAGGCAAGCGGCGGTCGTGCGCCCGGCTCCGCCCGTTGGCGACCAGCCGTCCGCGCACTGCGACCGCCTCCTGCCCCCTCGGCGCCCGCTCTCTGTGACGCTCGGTCTCTCGCTTCTGCGACATAACGATGTCGCAGAATCGGGATACCGCGTTCCATGCCGCCTCGCTTCCGACCATGGTCCGGACCACGGCCGGTAGCGAGAGGTCACTCCCTATCGCCGCTACGAGCGCGGCCCTATCCCCCCAGAATTGCGGGCAATCGGCCAAGGTGTGCGACGATGTGTCCACCGGGTGTTCACACTCGTCGCACGCCCCGTTCGTCCTACCGCTACACTGACGCTGGTGCAGATAGCTCCCGAAGCAACCGTGCCCCGTGAGTATCTGCACCAGGCGGAAGTTTAAAACTCCGCTGTCCCTATCCAACCAGTCCTTGAGGATCGGTCGGACGGCCTCCACGGTGAGGCGGCCGTGCGTCGGGTCTCGGAGTCGCCGCTCCCATCGCCGACGCACGTCCAGGCGCCCCTCTCGGCGCCATCTCTCCTCCTCGTCCGGCGATGGACGCTCGCCCCCCCGCTCGAGGGCGCACTTCCGCCGCCAGTACATACGCGCCAGCGACTCCGCTTCGAGATCCCACGGCGGCGTACCGGCGAGGACGCACGCCACCTCGAAGGAGACGGTACGGTAACCGCGTATGACCCGTATGGCCATGACACGCTGCGGTGATCGCAGCAGAGTCCGGCCGCGGGCCGACAGGTTCTCCGCCCATATGGGCGCCCCGTATAACGCCGTAGAGCGCACCACTCCGGTGTAGAGTCGCCGGCATCCTACGCTCGGTCCGCCCAGATTGGGCAGAAGGCGGCTCAGGGACCCAGCCGCTCGAATGAACTTCGGGCGCAGCTGCCGAAAGTGCTCGTCGAACCTCCACCGGCCGTCGAGGACGAATCCCAAGTACTTCATGGAAGTACCGAGGGCGATGGAAGTCCCACCGACTATCAGCTCCGCTCCCGGCGGAGGCGCGTTCCGAGCGCCGTGGAAGCATAGAGCCTCGCACTTGCCCAGCGCCACCTCCAACCGCAAGCGCCGAATGCGTGCGACGACTTGGGCTATGCCCGCAGTCGCCAACACGCGCGCCTCCCTAAAGGTGCGTCCGCGAGCCGTCACCAGGGTGTCGTCAGCGTAACAAGTCACGTCGACTCCTCCGAGGTTAGCCCCGCGCAGCACCGAGTCGTAACCGACGTTCCACAGGAGCGGTCCGAGGACCGAACCCTGCGGGACACCGCACGACACGCCGTGCCGACACCACTCGTCTCGCGTCGGGTACCTCACGAACCGGTTCGAGAGGTACGTCCCGATCGTCCGCCTCAGGTAGACCGGGACCCCGAAATAGACCAGCGCAGCGGTGATTGTTTCCCACGGAAGGGTGCTGAACGCGTTGGCGATATCGAGCGACACCGCCAACACTACCTCTCCGCGAGACACCGCGTCGTCCGCTATGGCGCGCACCCGCGCTATAGCGTCGACGGTCGACCTGCTCCTGCGGAATCCGAACTGTGAATCGTTCAGATCCGGTCCAGTCTCCTCCATGTGTCGAACGAGGCGAGCTGCGATAACGCGCTCGAAGAGCTTGCTCACCTCGTCCAGTAACACTATGGGCCGATACGACGACGGCGATTCGACCGGTTTCCCCCCCTTCTTGAGCAGCACCAATTTCCCCGTCTTCCACAGGCGCGGAAACCGACCCTGCTTCAAGGACGCCGTGAACAGCACCCGCGTCCAGGGCTCCAGGGGACCTAAAGCTAGAGCCCACGCGCGGCCGGGTATACCGTAGGGCCCAGGAGCGGTGTCTCTGACACGCATCCTTTTGACGGCCGCCGACAGTTCCCCTTCGCTGACACCCGGGGCGTCATCCGGGTCGAAGGAGTCTTCTTCCTCCCCCCTCGGCCGACGCGGGACTGAGTCGCTGTCGATGGCGACCCCTCGACGTCCCGCCGTGGGAACAGGGTGCAGATCGTTCGGTCGAGAAGTTCCGGTCGGAGGCTGCGAGTCAGAGGGGGTCTCCAAGGGCGCAACTTTTGCCGCACCCTCATATACGGCTTCCCGAAAGGGTCGCCGTCCAATGACTCGAGCATCTCGACTTCGGAGGCCTTCTTTGCCTCAGCGATCGCGACCACCAGCTCCTTCACGGCCCTGTGCGCCGCATACAGCCGCTTCTCCTCGGTCGTATCGCGCCTCCGTCGACGTCGGCACCTGTGGTACCGTCGCCGGCTCGCCACGCACGCCTTACGAAGCCGCGCTAGGTCTGCCGACCACCAGTACACACCGCGCCTAGGAGGCAGGGAGCGCAATCGCGGCATGCTCGCATCGCACACTCGCGATACGGCCGCCGCCAGTCTCTCCGCTTCCTCCTCTACGTCGACCGCCGCCGTGGACGTCCTAGACGCCCTAGACGCCCTACCCTCGGGGACTCGGGCCTCGACCAGAGCCGCCTCCTCGAGGAGGTCGCGGTCGAGACGCCTCAACGCCCACCGAGGGCCGTCCCCGACCAACGGTCGACTAGGATCGCTCGGAGTGCCTGAGGCCGCCGAGACACTGAATCGGACGTACAAATGGTCCGACAGCGTCTCCACGCCCTCGAGCACTTCCCAATCCCCGATGCGGCGGGCCAGGGCGTCTCCAGCGAACGTAACGTCCACTATAGAGCCGCCCCGTTTCCGCACGCACGTGTTCGTCGTCCTCCTGTTGAGCACGACCAACCCGGCCCCGACCGCGAACCCTTCGAGCGCGGCGCCGCGTGCGCTTGTCGCCGGGCACCCCCGCGCCTTCGACTTGGCGTTGAGATCTCCGGCGAAGAGAACGCGACCCGACCCGGTCCGGCCGATGACAGCACCCACCTCGTCGAGCAGCCGCTCGAATTCGGCTAAGCTGCGATTCGGCGTATGCTCCCACGACCAGAACGTCCCCGACCCGCCCCGCGACGTAACCCCGCCCGCGCTCCACCGACTCTAGGTCGGGGGAGCCGTTCGAGGTCACCGTACCTATGGCAACCGTTCCATCCACATCCCCCGCCCAGCTCTCGCACGATGGGACGTAATACGGCTCGCTGACCACAACGACGTTGATCAACCGCTCCGCCATGCTCTGGTACAACAGGTCCTGAGCTCTGGCGCAGTGGTTGATGTTCGCCTGGAGGAAGTTGAGGTCCATCTCTATTCGACGGACATCTCAACCACCTCGCGCACGAAACCCGCGCTCGTGCTCAACGCTGGCGGTCGAGTGACCCCGGGGCCCCCACCGCCGCGCTTACCGCTTTTTTGCGTCGCTTTAACGACGCGCGCCTTGCCGCATGCATTACCGCCGCCTCTATGGTCGGCCGGTTTACAACCGCTGCAGTGCGGCGGGGCGGAGCAATCGGCGGCTTTGTGGCCGTTCTTACCGCAGCGATAGGACTCATCGCTGCGGTCCGACTCGGCCTTACAGTTTGCTTCAGGTGCCCCTTTTCGAGGCACCTGAAGCAACGCTGCGGTCGCCTCTCGAGAAGTGTGACCTGCGCAGACACCCAGCCGACCAGGAGTCTGCCGCCGTGCACCACTTTCTGCGCCGCGACCACGGGGCAGCGCAACCACGCCGTCCCGAGGCCGGACGCGCCGACCGAGACGCTGCCCGACCTGACGTGGTCGACCGGACAGCCCCCTGCACGCGCAACCGCGGCGACTAGGTCGGTGCTCGTCACCGAGTCGTCGAGTCCTGAGACTCTCAACTCGGCGCACTTCACCGGCCTGGCGATGCGCACGACCTCCTCGCCCAGAGACTCGCGGAGCCTCTTTGCGAGGTTATCGGCTTTCTCGCCGTTGCCGGCGCCGGGCACTTGCTTAAAACGTATCCCGGCAATGCCGGGATCGTTCAAGTTGACCTGCCCCTTCGCCCGGGCGATGACTTGAGCGTACGTAACGCCCTTCGTCATCGCTTCGGGCGACAGGGTCACCACGACCGCTGCGGACCTCGGGGCCCTCAGCTTTCGCGGGCGGCTCTTCTTGTCGCTTCGCGCTCTGCCGCTTCTGCTGCTGCTGCGGCTTCGGCTGCGACTGCTGTCGCTGCTTCCGCCGCTGCTGCTGCTGCGTCTGCGGCAGTCGCTGCGCCCTCCTCGGCTTTCTAGCCACGACGTTCCACCCCTCCTCTAGAGGAGGTGGGGCGGGCACGGGCTTAAAAGCGCCGGTCGACGAAGAGGAAGTCGGCTTCTCCGCCGCCTTCTTCGTCTTCCCCTTCCCAACCCCTTTCCCTTTACCCGCGAGGGCTTTGAGAACGGGGTTCGCGGTAACCGCGATGACCGCCTTCGGCGCTAGGCCGGCCTTTTTGGCGGCTGATGCCGCCTGCCTTGCCGCAGCAGCTAGCGGTGGGCGGACAAGCTTCTCCGGGAGAATCCTATCCTCCAGCGATGCCAGGCGGGCCGACACCATCGTCCCCACCTGCATCACCACCATGCGACATATCTCCTCGACCGACAAAGTCGTCGGTTCGAGTCGATCAGCACCGGTGCACCGCTTCTTCTTCGCCGGGCGGGCCGCCTCCTCTCGAGGAGACTCCTCGCCGGCGTTCGAGCGAGAGGGCGCGGGTCGTTCCCGCCGCTCACTCTCGTCGAACTCCGCCCTGAGGTTGGCCAGTTCCTTACGGAAATCGGCCACCTCGGCGCGCAGGCGTGTTTTTTCCGCCTGCAGCTGCCGCGTCTCGTCTGTCACCGTGCGAGACCCGATGGCCGCCACGGCCGCCTTGATGGAGGCCGCGGCTTCCTTCAGATCCCGCACGAGATCAGACTTTAGGTTCTTCGACTTGCTGGCGATCGTTGCGATCAGCTCAGCGTCATCGAAGACGCCTTTCTGCAGCATGGCAGCGGTCTGGTCGTCCCGAGCCATTCTTGGCTCCAGCGCCGGAGACCGTGCGAGCCTCCTCAGCCGGTTTCAGCTCTTGACGCCTTCCGGCGTCAAACGCGGCCTTAGCCTTGCTAAGGCCGACGTATTTGCCTGTCGTGGGCAGACGCCCACGACGCTCCGTCTTGTCGCCGGGACGCTCGGTCTCGGCGATCTCGGTGGTCTTGTCGTCCTCCTCGGAGGAGGCCGACAAGCCGTCCTTGGGAGGTCATGTCGACGTCGTAGTCGATGTCGCCCTCGTCGTTATGCGGCTCGAAGCGCAGCCGCTCCAATACCACCCGCGCTTCGGGAAGCGCAGTCGGTGTCGGCGCGCGTTGCGCGAACCCGTCAAAATCGGTAGGTTTGCCAGCGCCCGTCTGCGGGCGCGGCACTGTCGCATCCTTGCAAAGGGACGCGGCGTTGTCGTTGCTGCAGCTTCGCTGCATTCTATGCTCTCCTCAAAAACAGTGTTGCCCACCCCAGAGTACGGAGGGCAGACGGCGCCGAGCGCCGTGTGTGATTCCCCAGCCATAAGGCTGGGACCCACCTGGGTAGTTTTGTCTTTTTCACTGTTATCCATTGTTGTTTTGGGTACTGATCCACAGCTTTGGGCGCTAACGACCAATACCCTTGGCCATTCATCCTATCGGCACGCCGGACCTAAGGATTGGGGTAATTTGAGAGGTTGTCTTCCTCTTGACTCCGGTCGCAATGACCGCAGTCCCCGCTCCCGCTCGGGGTGTGCTATAAGCGGGCTACGGGTGCGCCCAACGTGGCCTAAGCCAACAGCCGCCCTAAGGGCGGACTCGCCGCGCGACTCGACTGCTTGCACGGAAGAGAAAACTGTATCCTCGAGGGAAAATTCAGTTTTCGTTTCCGTGGGCGATGGGTTCGTCACTTCCCGACGCCCCTGTCGGATTATTAGCCGTCAGCTGTCCTATGCCCGAAAACATAAGACAATTACCGTTGCCCAGAGTGCACCAGTCCCAAGAGATACCCTTACCCCCCGAACCGAAGTTCGAAAAGTAACTGCATCCCCCGGGCACATGAGGAGGTTATCCGACCCGCACCCCACGTGCTCCATGGTGCCGTTATCAGTGCGCGCTACCGCTACACCCCGCCCCGCCCGACCCGCTCGTGCCCAGTGCGTGGCTATACGCCGCTAGTTCGGCCACCGTCAGCGCTCGCGTGTGCTCGTGCAAGTGCAGTGCAACAGTGCGTGTACCCAGCGTGCGAAAACTCTGCCGGAGCTTGGTTCCGGCACTGTAAGTAGCGAATTTTATTCGCCTCAGAGGCGTTAGTACAATTATAGATAGGTCCTGTCGCACTAGGCGACAGATAGTAGTCTCTACGCAAGTAGAAACACATCCCCCCCGCCGTACGGCGGGGCGGCTACAACAAAATGGCGGCCATGCCAATGGACGCCATGTTCGCGAAGTTTGCGCGCTTTGCGCGTAGACAGTTCCCAGAAGCCTGGGAACAATTTCTAAAATGCCCTCCCTCCATTCCCCCAACGTCCGTGAATTTCGACACGGACAGCCCGGCGTCCCCGGACCCAACCCCCGCGACTCGCGCGCCGCCGAAATCAAGGGCCCCCGTGGCGGGGCCTTCTATGCCCGTCCTGCCCGCCTCTTCCGACTCGGACTCGGAAGTTAGCGGCAGCGACATGGAGGTGGAATCCCCACCATCCAAACACGCCGACGACGAGGGCTTCACCCTCGTCGTCAAGAAGCGCAAACGCGCTTCCAAACGCTCGTCCGAGTCCAACTCGGACCGCGCCTCGCCGACGAGCACGCCGGCAAAAAAGGCCGCGCCTTCCGCGCACCCCGCCAACACCTCGGCCCCGCCCGAAAAACGTGGCCCGAAGCCCCCTCCCCCGATTATCCTCCAGGACAAAACTTAGTGGAACGCAGTTTCCAAGTGGTTCGCACACCACAAGATCGAATGCCCAAAAGCGCAAAACACCGCGCAGGGCATTCGCATCAACCTCGCCACGGTTGATGACTTCCGGGCTGCTACCAAGCACCTGCGGAATGCCGGTCTCGGCTTCCACACCTTCGCTCTCCCCGAGGAGAAGCAGCTCCGCGTCGTCATTCGCAGAATTCCCTTAGAAATTAACATCGCCGAGGTCATCGATGACCTCAAAAGGCAAAACTTCCCCGTAGTGGAAGCTCGTCGCATGACCAACATGCGCACGCGGGCATTACTCCCGCTCATCCTCGCCACCCTCGATCTTTCCCCGGAGGGGAAAAAAATATTCGGCATTGACCGTTTGTGCAACCTCACCAGCGTGAAGGTTGAGATCCCGCACAAAAAGGGCATCATTGGCCAATGCCACAGGTGCCAATTTTACGGCCATTCGGCCCGTAATTGTTATGCCCGCCCGAGATGCGTCAAATGCACCGGGGACCACGGGACAAAAGATTGCTCCCGCACCGCGGAAGCGACGAACCCCCCGAGCTGCGTCCTGTGCAAAGCCGAGGGGCACCCCGCGAATTACCGCGGGTGCTACAAAGCCCCGCGCAGGCCCCCTGGGGGTCCCCAGCGGCCATCCACCGCTCCCAGAAAGGCCGCACCGCGGCCCTCCGCCCCCGCCCGCTCGGGGCCTCCGCCCGCGCAGCCGGCCCCTTCGCCGGCGGTCTCGGCGTGGAGTAAACCGCTCCACCGACCCAAACCCACCGAGGCTCCCAAAGCTGCCCCTTCGTCGGGGCCGCCAAAACCCCAGGCTGCACCCAGCCAAATGCCCCCCATGGAGGATATCCAAAAACTAATCGCCTACATAAAAAAGGTGAACGTCAAGGATATCCTGGTCTTCGGCGAAAAACTGCGAGTCGCCAAGAACTCGCAGGACAGGCTCGAGGCCTTCTTGGAGCACAGCGAAACTCTCGCTGCGCTAGAGGAAGACTTTTGCTAGCTTCCCCGGGACTCTGTCCGCGACCTTTGGTTCTCTTTTTCAATCTTCGGAAATGGGTGCCAAAATCTTGGGCAGAATAAAACCCCGCTCTCTAACTGTCGCGTACTTCAACGCGGACGGCATCCACTCTCAAAAGGAGGATATATGCCTATTTCTGAGGAACCACGACGGCGACGTCATGCTCGTGCAGGAAACATTCCTCAAACCTTTTAATCGCGACCCGAAAATCGCGAATTACCATATCATCCGCCACGATAGGTTGACCGGCCCGAAAGGCGGCACCCTAATCTACTTCAAACGGTCCCTGCACTGCATACCGCTCGATAGTCCACCCCTCGCCAACATGGAAGTCTCGGCGTGCAAAATCTCCCTCACCGGTCATCAACCGATCGTCATCGCATCCGTCTATCTGTCCCCTTCCAAAACGGTGCGGGGAACAGACTTAAGAACCCTTCTCGACCTAGGCCAGTCTGCTATCCTGCTGGCAATTTCAACAGCAGGCATAGCACCTGGGACGCGTACAACTCCAACCCAAACGGGCGAATTTTGTACAAACTTGCGGGTAAGCTCAATTTCAACATTGTAGCCCCGCCAACCCCGACGAGAATTCCGCCTAACGGATCTCGCAACCCGTCTACTTTGATATTGCGTTGTTCAACAACCTCACCATCCCACTGCATTCGATCGAGACCATCGACGATCTCAGATCCGACCATCGCCCGGTTCTTATGAAGCTGGGCCGGCCCGCTGGTGAGGTCCGTCTGACCAAAACCATCGTCAACTGGCGCAGCCTCGAGGTCAAACTCAAGGCCGCGGAACCCCAGCACCTAGACGTAATCCCCAGCACGATCGACTCGCTCGAAACTGCAAACCGAGCGATCGACTCGTTGTCCCACCACATCGCCACAGCCGTCGAGGAATCGTCGAGGACGGTTCCCGAATCGGATCACCTCATCGGGTCCCTCCCGGCCGACCTTCGACGGCTGATCAGAACGAAAAATGCCGCCTTGAAACTATACTCTCGATATAGATCCGAGGAGACCAGGATAAATCTGCGCCGCCTTCAAAGGCTAGTAAAAGAGCGCATATCCGAACTCAGATCTGACAGATGGGACAATCTGCTTTGCGACTTGGAGCCTTCGGACGCCACTTTCTGGCGTCTGGCCCGCAGTCTCAAAGCGGAGAACGTGGCCCGTATGCCTCCCCTCGTAATGAGCAATGGTTCCTCCCTTGCGTTGGAGGATGCCGATAAAGCCGAGTGTCTTGCCGACAGTCTAGAGAGCCAATGCACTCCCTCAACCACACCAGTGGATCCCGTTCACCTCAAATTGGTCGAGGACGAGGTGCGCCGTAGAGCAGCCCTCCCACCAGAAGGTCCCCCTCTTAAACCGGTCTCCCCCGGTGAGGTCGTTGACATCATCAAGAGGCTGAAAACCAAATCAGCCCCTGGCTCCGACAACATCCCCAATCGAGTGGTGAAAAGTCGTCCGCCTCCGATCATCGGCCTACTAGTGGCCATCTTTAACGCCCTATTAGCCGACTGCTCCTTCCCAGACGCCTGGAAAGAGGCCGTAGTGATAGGTATTCCGAAGCCGGGGAAGCCGAGGAACCTACCAGACAGCTACCGCCCGATCAGCCTATTAAACACCTTAGGCAAAGTTTACGAGCGGATCGTATTAGAGCGTCTCCGCCACTTCACCACCGAAAATAAGCTCCTCCCCGACGAACAGTTCGGGTTCAGAAGTAGCCACTCGTGCGTTCAACAAGTCCACAAACTGACGGAACACATATTGGCCGGCTTCGAGCACAAGCGTCCGATCGACACCTGCGCCGTCCTATTCGACGTCGCGAAGGCGTTCGACAAAGTCTGGCACGAGGGCTTGTTGTACAAGCTCTACGCTCACAAAGTGGCAGACCGACTCGTCACCATCATTCGAGATTACCTCTCGAACCGCTCTTTCCGCTTCCGCGTCGAGCACGCTCTTTCCTCGATCCGGCCGATCCAAGCCGGCGTCCCCCAAGGCTCTTGCCTCTCCCCGCTACTCTTCTCGCTCTACACGAGCGACATTCCCAAAGACCGATACGTCAGCCTCGCTCTTTTCGCGGATGACACCGCTCTCTACCACTCGGGCAGAGCTCCGGGTATTATAACGAGTCGCTTACAGAAGGCGACCACTCGTCTAGGCGAGTGGTTCCGGAAGTGGCGAATCTACGTAAACCCGGAGAAAAGTGAAGCCATCCACTTCACTCATCGAAAGCCCTCAACCCTTCGCTGGAAGTCGGTCCTACAAGGCCATAAACGCGGCCAGATCTCCCTCTTCGGCCAGTCCATCCCATGGAGGGACTCGGTCAAATACCTCGGCGTGACACTCGACGCCAGACTCAGCTTTATCGCCCACATTCGCGGGGCGATAAACAAAGCGGCCCAAGTGCTGGCCAAGCTATACCCCCTACTGAGCACAAAGAGCAAGCTCTCTCTCAGGCACAAGATTCACCTCTACAAGGTGTGCTTAAGACCCATAATGTCTTACGCCAGCGTAGTCTTCGCTCACTCCTCCGAAGCACGCCTCGATCCCATGCAGGTTATTCAAAACCGTTTCGCCCGCATCACAACCGGTGCCGAATGGTACCAGCGCAATGTGGACCTCCACAGCGACCTCAAACTCCCGACCATCGCGGAACACTTCAGAGAGTGCTCCGAATCCTTTTTCGACAAGGCGTCGTCCCACCCGAACCCTCTGGTGGCCAAAGCGGCCGACTACGAGCCGTCCTCGAACCCTAAGACCAGTAAGCGCAGACCACGGCATGCGCTAATTTCGTCATCCCCAGGGGTCCCTCCCACCACTCATGAACCAGTCACTGACAACACCCACGTCACCACACTCACTTCGGACGCTACCAATACGCTCCGAATCACCGCATCACGCCGCCCTCGCTTCAGAACGCGGCGCCTCAGGTACTAACACACCGCGTACACTAAGTACACCCGCGATCAGGGGCGGTTCTCACCGCCCAGAGATTCCGATACAGGCGAAGGTAGTCGGGGAACGGGTCCGCGCCCGCCCTCGACGACCGAGTAGATTCGCCAGAATAACCAATGACCAGACACATGTCATTAAAATCTCCGCCGTCGGATAACTACACTACAAGTATTACACTTTTTATAAATAGGCCTTGGGTCCGGGTCCACGCGCCCAATGTCAGATAAGCTGTTTAAAGTCGAATGGCTCGTAGCGTTATCATCATCAGGAATCTAGCTAACTTGCACCTACTAAAATCTCCGCGATGTGCCACCTTCATCACTTCCAACGCCGGCTGTGCCGCGCTGCTCCATCTCAAGGAGTGAACGCTAAAAGAGAAAACTCTCGGCTTACCGCGGTGGATCTGGGTCCTCTGCATCTTAATACATCCTAACATCTCCGCATCATTCAAGATTGATTGGGAGGTAATACCAATGACATTAACTTGCCGTTTACACTATGGGTATAAATGAATAAATAATCGAGAACAAAAAAACTTAATTATATAATCGTTTGCTCCACATCGATATTTGTCTTTGGAGAAAGCCTATGTCCATCTGTCGGCTGATAATGATGAAGATGATGATGAAAAAAAAATACTAATTTGTTTTAAACCTATTGCTATTACTTCTATGGAAATAAAGATTACTACACAAGCAATAGATGTTATCAAAAGATAAGAGCAGATCAACATTTATTAATTTCCCATCTAAATAGTTAAGTTTTTAAGATTTTTTTGAAGTTAAACTCAAGGTTTAGTTTTAAACGAAAAAACGTTTCGACGAAGAAACGGTGAGACCCAAGAGACGAGACGAGACCCAAGCCAACCTCACCTGCTCGTGAAGTACCATGCTAATCAACAAACGAGACTAGCCCCCACTAACCCGCATTAGGTCAGCGTGGTGGGAAATGGCCCAAATCCCCCAAATGGAACTTTACAAACAACGGACCTTATCCGGCGGTACCGGAGGTCACACTGATTGTGACGGACGTTGACGAGGCGCCGGAACCAGGGCAGGGCAGGAGCGATCGATGTGGAGAAACGTTAAAATCGGATGATGAGAGAAACATTAAAATCGGACCACTCTGTAAAGTTACGACATGAACTGATAACTTTCTCTAAATTGGTTAAATCTTGATCTCACAGTTAAGTGCGATAGAAAGATGCAGAATTTTTTTATCAATAACAAATACATGCATTTTGTAAATAAAAATTGATAGGGAGATGAAGAATTCATGAAATCTGTAATTGGATTGATAAAAACATATTCGTGATAGATTTAATGTTTATTAATAACAAAAAAAGAGAATGAAACAAGACAAAATGATGCTACAGCAGCTGTAGCTAGCAACTTTAGCATGACTTCGGCGTTGCCAATAGATTATCAGAAATCTGGTAGTGTGACTGTCAAGTTGAATCTCTGCCTGGTCAGGCTGCGGCTCTTATCCTCATAATGCTCGACGAACGACAACAGCTCGTAAATGCCACTGAATTCAACACCGACCCCTCTGAAACTGACCCCACATCCTTTAAATGCTCTTCCGGGCACAGTAGTCTCCGGTGCTCTGTTGTTCGGGTACACCTCGTACATAACATTGTTGGGGAAGACGACATGGCAGGATATCAATGTGTCCAGAAAGAACTTAGCAATCCCTATAGCGGTTCCAAGGTGTTTATGGCTTATGTAATGCACCTCTCGTTCCTCCAGCCAGATTTCCTTAATGTTTTGACCTGAAACGAAAGGGTTTGTTACGAAGTATGCAATCAAACTATTGCGGCGTTCAGTATGATTTTTTTTATATTTAGAGAACATGTATAATTATTTAAAAACAACAACGAAAACTCACAATTCCATAAATATATCATCATCATCATCATCAGCCGAAAGACGTCCACTGCTGGACATAGGTCTCCCTCAAAGATGTCCACATCGTTCGGTCGGTACCATAAGTATATACTATCTATCCAGAGATACATTGACTCATCACGAGATCTCCGAAACTCTTAGACGTAAACACTCAAAATTTGGTAGAGACATTGCTTCTGCCGTTTAAAGATCAGCTAAGAATGGATTCTACTAAATTCCTTCCCCAAAAAGAGTTGCAACGGTGTTTTTTTATGTTATTGTGGGGGAAATGCCTACGCATACTCGTCCTCGAGGAGGCAAGGACGGGTTATGTCGGACTTGCACCGAGTGAAACCTCCACGATTTTCCGCCTTATCGCCTGATGGCAGGGTCACGGGAACGCTTTCGCTCGCAACCGCGACCTCGCTGGCGCTGGTCGCTTAACAGGCCGTGGATCCGGGTCCACGCGCCCAATGTCAGATAAGCTGTTTAAAGTCGAATGGCTCGCAACTTTGACATCATCAGGAATCCAGCTGGCCGCTTCCAAAGCCCCACCTCGGGAGGGAGGGTTGAACCTTCCCTTTCCATGGCGCGCCGGAACATGCAGCGCGCCCCTTTCTCGGCCTCGGCCTCTGAACGACGGGTCCCCCCGTATAGAAGTGTGCAAACATTACTATGTTCCGGTTTGAAAGGCGCTATAGTTAGTGTAATTACTGGGGTAACGAGAATCAACATCTTAGTTCATAAGAGCAATAAGGAGCTGTGTATATCATCCTGACCAGCGCCACGTTGTTATGAGCAGTCACATCACTTACCGACGGACGAACTTTCTGTTCTTCTCGTAATTTTTTGGAGATGAAAAAATAACGATAGAAACTATATTGAGCTAGTAGCATTGATGCTGTCTCGTTACCAATAATATCACTAGCTACAACGTCCTTCAAACGGGGATACACTATCTTCTGCACAACACTGTCGGCAGAAGTAGGAGCCGTGGTGATATCCAGACAGTCCCCGTCAACAGAAACCTACCAGTATAAATGATTGGCGGGCATATCACTTAACATCAGGTGAACGTCCTGTTCGCCTATCGGTTAATATGATTAAAAAAAAATTATGACTTTCTACTTACAAGATAATATCACGGTGAATACATAAAGACAAATTAAGAACTGTAAAAAAAACAACAAAGTGATCATGTTCACAGTACCTTGGCAAACAGCAGCTGCTAGAAGCAAAAAGGCTAAGTGCTTCAACATGTTGCTTTGTATAACAAATTGTACAACACTTAATCACTACCTTATATATTTCGCTACGATCTTGATTCCATTACTCCGCTATAGTAAGATAATGTACATTGATAAACTACAAACGGCTCCGCTAATTTTTAGTTAATTTAACATAAAACAATTATCATATAGTTATTCATCTTAATTACAGCGAGAAAATCACAATACCGTGGTATTATTTCCGCGGTGTTGAAGCTACATTTGATGGTATAGCAATACTCCAATGTCGTTAGTAAAAACTAATTACAGCTACGTTTCTCATATTTTCTGTTAACAGATAATAATACAACAGATAACTTATAATCAAATTTACGTGACCGCATGATAACATCACTTAATATTGATTATTAAATTTAATCCACATATAATATACTATATAGGACGTGGTGAAACACAAAATGGTGGTCGGTCCGCTCAGGTGATCATGAAAGATTCGCAGTACCGCTACCGTAGTCATGAATAGCGGAACCACCGGGTTATTGAGGACTGGTCTCTTGTTTCATCCTTAATTAAAAGGATCATAGCGCATTGGCGAAGATCACAAATACTGCTGCCATTTCCCAAGATTTTTTTATTCTACGAAGCGACGGAAACGAGACATCTGCGCATATCAATCTGACGCTATTTAGGATGATATACACAGCACGTACTCATCGCCCTGAGACTTAAGATGTTAAATTCCATTACCCCAGTAACAGTACAGTACCCCAGGACACCGCTTAGGCGGCAGAAATGGGAACCGCCGTGATATCCGGCAACAGAGACCTACCAGTAGATGTTCCTTCTTAGGCGCCTTTTGCGACACGTCAAGGGTAATATAGAGATGCGCGTGTTCAGCCTCGTGTCCCATACTAGACACACCACATTGTAAATCCACCATAAAAACTGGTCTTGCTTTTCGGCTACCAATATATTAGAACCATAGTATTCTTCCTTACGTATATCCTGATTCTCACTTAAGATGATGATGAGATAATATTTTTGTAATTCAAAGCTATATTAAAAGGAAAACAAACGATCGATATGCCGCCTGCTTCCGTTCCCAGATTATATTGCGTATATTGTGATTTATGCTCTCTGTCATCACGAGAGATCTTTTAGACATCAAAAGATATCAAATGACTACAGATATAGCGTTACACGAAGATATAAACATTATTATAAATGAAAAAAGACTGCCGTCAGTCAGCATATTAAGTATAATAAAAGATACATATACAAGACACAGTAACTTAGACAAGATACATTTTATATGATTTATAAATAATAAACAAATAAGTTCTATTGTAACAAAAAGTATGTTACTCTGTAACTAATGAGCTTTTAACAAAGATATAAAATGTAGTTTGTAAACTTGTTTTTATTTACCATAGGCTTATTATCACATAATGTTTAGTGATAATGAAGCAAAAGTTGATGTAGCTTGCTCATCCAAAATGCTCTGGCTCTCATATGTTGACAAACGGAATACACCAATGCTGACGGCAGGTTTACAATAAGAAGGTGGAAACTAGCCAAAATAAGCAACTTTCAAACTCCACCATATGTAACCCCGGAATGATATCAGTGACTTCCGTGTTAGAAGCCAAGCAGTTTTAAGTTGATTCACGGACTGAGTTGTAAAGAAAATGATATTTAATAAATATCTATGTACCTTTACGTTATACATATATTTCAATTCACTATAAATGGTATCAACCTAGAAATCCTAAACATTATAATTATATTAATATATTCAAAGGTCCTCGGTTTTTATCTACTTAGCTCAAACAATAAAAAACTAAACACATTTCGAAATTTACATTAACACGAAAATACTAGGTTTTAGTTTAGATTGAAGTTTTAAAAATATCTTAATATCAATGTATTCAAAATGATAAGATTTTAGGTATTAATATTAAAAGGAATAATAGAAAAACTACTGCTGAAATAAACTCAAAGAATTTTATAGCACCTGTGAAAATAAAATAGCAATTAAATAAATAAGAAATTTTGCTGGTGTTATAAGATACGATCTCTATTTTCATAGCACGCATTATTCGAGCATAATTATCGCTAGCCTTAAACTATGCCAGCGTATTTATCAAGTCATAAATAAAAATGTTTACTGTCTTTTATTTGAAGGACTTACTACTCCTACTATCGCCTCAATTAAACAGATAATGTGACCTAATGGTGAGTAAAATAAAGCAGAAAAAATCTTTTTGTACGAAATATTCTAATTTTCATTGTTATACGTTCAATTGCTTTAAAGGTTAACGTTGTCAAATAAATAGAACCATTAATTTTTGTTCACATACATTTTTTAAATTAAAACGTAAGTTATCACTACTGGATAAATACCTGTACACACAGTCAATACCAATCAAGTTTTTTTTTCATTAATGCCGTGAAATGTTCGCGGAAAATTAAAATTGAAACAAATCGAGAAGGTCGACGAGGATTCCGTTCACTTCTCATACAATAACAGAAAATGCTATTGTCGACACAAAATGGACGTATAAATCAACAAACTATTTTCTATATAGTACAAAGCAATGTTCAGAGCGATAATTTATATTATTATTTTGTTTTACTATTACCTATTTGGATTTGTCTGTTTGTTCGGTGAAATGATAGAAACGTATAAATCAATATTAACAAGGTATGCACTGGAATATAAATAATTTTATAAGGCCTATCTTAGGGTATATTAATGTACTCGTAAAACTACTCCGAAACCAACAAATAGAGGATAATAGACATTTGTACATACATATAATTTTCACTGAAAAAATGTTTATGTTACTCTTTTATACTGTTACAGTATGTGAACTTTCCTGTTCAATTAATTTTCATAACAATAGTTGGTGTATACTAAAAATGTTAGATGGATATGCGAAGATAAAATAGATATAAAATCACAGGATAACGGTCGCTGGATATTGACAATTTTACGAACAAACACGCTATGCATAATGTTATCTAAACATTTCACCGGATTACTCATCTTGTGAAATAAGACAACTCCTAGGTTATCTATTACTATAACTAAAGCGCTTATATTTCGTTTCTCTGATTCCATCTAAGAAATTAGTAGTTTATTTCACGTTTCATGATAACGTTAATTGTACCATAAGGTCGATCTGGAATAAATAGTTTTTTTTTGTTAGTTAATTACGTTCTAATGACGATATTAAAACAACTACCGTGCAATACAAAAAGTACAAGGCTATTGCCATGGCGCCGGAGGAAAGTGGATCGATCGTATCCCAACTCAGTAGTCAAAAGGGTGTAAGTGATATTGTAAGGTCAGAATAATATGACTTTTTATAAATATGTACACTAAAAAAAACTATAAGTTACAAATTAAAAATATTACTTATTTCCGACGTCTAGAAACGTAAGATATTAATCTACTTAATCCAGTAATTTCACATGTAATTCTTTTTCTTCTTAAGGTGCCTCTCCAAGGAGGCAGAAATAGTAGCTTCGGTGGTACCTACCAGCAAATTTGAAGATGGCACTCATTGCTGATGAATCTCAACACAGTATGGGGTATAAGTTCTTCCTCTGAAAGTGCCTCCCCAACTAGTGAAGGTTGGTGATCAGCGTCATTCAGTCCTTTCTGCCTCTGGTTCGGCGGAACAATTCCGACTCCTCAGATATGCCAATCCATTCCCTGATATTCCTCAACCATAACTTTTTCCGTCTCCCCACCTTTCGTTTTCCATAAACTTTACCCATTATAGTTAACTGCAGAAGATCATATGGCCGATGACTGGAGTATATCGCAAGTAATATGGCCTTTCAAAGTGGTGGTGGCACAGTAATATTTGCACACTTAAGATTCTGGATGATGTCAGCGCTGCAAGCCATTCGACTGTTACAGCTTATCTGACACTGGGCACGTGGACCTGGATCCACGACCTGTTGATTTGCAAACTGCTACAAAGACTAAAATAAAGATGTGATTTATTAATAAAATTAGTGTTTTCGAAATTAATTAAACTATTCTGGTTTGAAGTTAACTAAATAGGGGGATTAGGGGCGTGTGCTCCATGTAGGCAAATAAGCTCTGCATACCCTAGCCGTCTAAATCTGTCTAAGTACTCATGTCTCAAGTTACTCAAAAGCTACATAACTAGTGCTTGGACTATTTCTATATTGTTAAGTATATTTTTAAGTATAAATAAGCACGGAAATTACGGGTGTGGTTTGCATCTTATCAGCCGGATAACGCCCGCTGGATGGATCCTTATTGAGAGGGAATTGGGCCTTAGTTCATTCGTTCAACACCTATACTCTACTAACATACACATATATAATGAATAAATAGAATTACATATAACTTTAAATAATAACTAAATAAAAATGTTTCAAATTTAGGAAAGTCTAATTAAAAACCTTTACAAATATCAAAGGTTCTTCCTATAGTTTAAAAGGAGAAATAACTACCTAAATAAGTCATACATTTTTTCTATATGCTTGACATTTGACTAGAATTTCATATGGGGGTTGAAATAACATTAAGGGTGTAATACTCGGGCTCTCGGCCGACAGCTGAAACACAAATGTACAAAACGCAATTAACAGAACTCATGTGACCCGGGAACGAACTGGAGACTTCCGTGTTACGAGGCGGCTGCGCCACATGGACGGACGAGTCTAAGAATGACGTCATCCATAACATTGAGTTTATATGACGCGCGCGCAGTGCTCCCCGCGACCAGGACTGCGTCGCACGCGTTTGAATTTAGAACGTGTTAAATTTAAAAATACAAACAAAATGGCGCCGGTGAATCTGGACTCGATGGATAGCACTCGCTTGAAACAATTCATCGATTCGTTCGACCACGTGTTTTCCGACTGTGACGGTGAGTTGCGTCAGCTTTACAATACGCATGTGTGAACGTATCTATACGTACGTATACACACACACTCACACACACGCACACATACACATCGATACAATCATATGGTTAAATGTCAACCAGTCGATCCATTTGATAGCGTTCTAAGAACCGAGATAAAAATATAAAAACATTCCTTTACTTATATAGTAAATTACAATTATTTGGTAAATATATATTAACATCATTAATATATATTATTTTTAAGCATAATAGTACTATTAAATTCTATTATCTGTAATCAAAATGGATAATAATACATTCGTTCAATTTGCATTAATTAATTTCTTTGATGTTGGTAATGTCTTATAAAAGAAATGTTGTTTGATTAAACATAGTGTTTTATAATAACATGAATATAAAAAAAAAATTACAAAGACGTTCCCTTATTGTTTATTAGAAAAAAAATTATATTATTCTATAGTACACAGTTTTACGAGGAAGTTTAAACTATGAATAGTATAATTAGTTGTTTTGTTTTCACGCAGTATTGTTAATGTAATATTAAAATGACCTTTGTACTATGTATCTTACAATTTTAATAATGATATTATTAATAATAGTTAGTATAGTTAGTTTTTAATTGCCAATTAAAGTTAGTACAATAGCTGGATAGTAAATGGCGACTTTAGTTAAGTAATCAATATTTAAAAGTAACACCACATTTGTTATCTTCTTTATTAACTACTTTATATTTATTTACTTTTTTATTGTTAAGATGTTTACTCAGTACACTCTCAGCGTCGTGTTGTACACTGTAAACATCTTAACTAGATCACATCAGATGATAAATCCAGTTACCGCAGCTATCACTGTCAATAGAGGTCTATCATCCAAAAGTATGCGACTAATATATGTTAATTATAATATTTTAGGTGTCGTTTGGACTAATAAAGTACCTCTGCCGGGGGTTGGTGAGTTTTTTAAAATAATGAAACATTTGGGGAAGACTGTACACTTCGTCTCCAACAATAGTTTGCGGCCGAGACAGAACTATGAGAGTTTGTTTGCTGCGGCCAAAATTGATGATGGTTTTGTGAGTATATTATTTAAATCATAACGCAGTAGTAACTACTCCTGGAGTTTCCATAGATGACCTCTAGATATGATAGATAGAATATGGATTTTGAATAGAACAGATATAAACTTGTCAGTACATTAGCAAGATTAAAAGGTTTCTTTAGAAGAATATCAGCTCATAATAAAATGGTGCTGGTGTTGAATAATGTCCTACATTTTGATCGTTCTAGAGAGATTTCAGATCATTAATTGTTAAATTAGGTTGAGGAAAAAGAAATCCATTATTTTTGCGAGAAATTAATGACTTTATTTAACGTTTCGGTTTAGGTCAAATATGTACCCTAATGTTGTATATTTTGTTGCCCTTTAAAAGATATCTACATAATTCCTCTCCCACCGAAGTCTTGCTCCCCATTGGCGAAAAACTAAGTAATCAATTTTCGCAACCTTCTCTTGATTCTAATTTCATATCATTCAGGAGGTTTTGCAATGCGAGAAAAAGTTGGTAATCATTTGGTGCTAGGTCTGGACTATATGGTGGATGCGAAAATTTCTAGACCAAGCTTCCTAAATTTCTAGCGAGTCACTACAGACTTGCGTGGCTTCGCGTTGTCCTGATGGAACACAACACCTCCTCTGTTGGCCAATTCTGGTCGTTTCAAACGGTCCAGTTATTGAAAGTAGAAATCAGAATTTAGTGTTTGGCCATACAGAAGCAATTCATAATAAATGACTGCCTTCTAGTCCCATGAAATACACAGTAGAACCTTCTTGGCCGTTAGTCCTGGTTTGACCACCGTTTGATCTGCTTCACCGCGATTCGACCACGATCGTTTTTGCGCGATATTGTCGTATTCGACCCATTTCTCATCCTCAGTCACCATCCGTTTCAGAAATGTGTCGATTTCATTCCATTTGGCTGAGGTTTCGCAAACAGAAATTGGATCTGTCATGTTTTTTGGTGTTAATTGGTGTCGCACCCAAACATCGAGCTTTTTTCTAAATCCATCATTACACAAATGGTTTAAATCTGTTTTATGGTCGCTCCTGGGCGATGCATCGACATATCGGCCCACTTCGATTATTTAAGTTATTTTATCTACATTTTCTACGAGGGGCCTGTCTGTGCGAGTTTCTATCTTTAACATTAAAAATTCCAGAAGAGCGACGAATCGACGAAACCAAAGCTGGACGTAACTAGCTGTTACAGTATTGGCACCATAAACACTATTCACAATTTTAGCCGCTTGACTTGCATGTTCGACTTTATCAAAGAAAAACTAGAATTTAGCGAATTTTCTCTTTATTGACATTTTTAACATCCTGTAACACAACTGAATGGACCAAACAAAAACAAAAAAAAAAATTTAACTGTGAAATGTCACCTTGACAACGAGGTTAAATTTGAAATTGTTTGACCGATACTTTGCGAGATATCGATCACTACAGCTATCTACGGGAGAACAATGGATTTCCTTTTCCCCAACCTATTATTATGTTATTCTAGGAATCTATTAGCATAAATACCTTTCAACCAGTACGCAGAATTATTTACAGTAGAAACAGATGTTGTTGTGGTATCAGTGCTATTAGTGTAATGGATTTTAGCAGGATAACTCGAAAAGTAAACATTATCAATATGTAATTGGTATAGTTGCTAATAAAAAATCTCTCTTTTGATGGTTTGCAGAAATATTCGTATATTAGCAGAATTTATTAATTTAACAAAATCATCATTACCAATAATAATATATATGCATATAAATTCTCATGACCATCACATAAAATCATATGAAAGTGAGACTTGAGATTATTATCAATGAAAAGAAGCTCCTATGAAATCGCAAAGCTTTGGCGGAAGTTTAAAGGCGTTTTTCTCAATATTGATACTATTGGTGATGTAGTTTAATTAAACACTAAATTGTTCACAATAATGTATCAGTTATTTCGTGTGATAGGTTTATGAAACTTTACTATTTTCCAGGTAAACCTGACGATACCGTCCACCGCTGTAGTTGAGTATTTGAAATCGATACATTTCGAGAAATCAGTGTATTGCGTTACATGCCCTGAAACTATGAACGTATTAAAGTCAAACGGTTACACTTATAAATGTGGCGTAAGTGATTTTTTTTACTGTAATTATGTTTATTTATTAATTTGATATACAAATTGTATAATATATTATATATTAAACCAAGTTGTAGATATATTGTACCATTTTAAAGAAAGCTTTTATATCAATCTAACAGCAAGTTTTAAAGTATATATTGTATATTATATTAACTGTATCAAAGACGATTAAACGGAAATAAAGTAACCTTATTACAGCCAGACACCGGTTCGGCGGTATACACTGACTACTTAGAGTATTTAGACGACGACGAAGACATTGGAGCCGTCGTTTTCGACAGCGATTTCAACATTAATTTGGCGAAGATTTACAAGGCTATCACTTACTTGAATAGACCGGATGTGGTCTACATAAGCGGCGCTACCGATCGCTACGTGCCTCTCAAGCCCGGAAGTTTATCTTTAGGTAAATTGGACAAAGAGAATGCGTCTTTGAGAACCAAAGACAATCGCTTTTAGATAGGTTTGATCAAAACATAATACGTTTTAGTAGAGGGGTTAGAACTAGATAAAGATTTGCTCGTGGGGGGTTTATTAGCATTAAAATAATATAAATATTTTGTATTTTATAGCTTACATTATATTCAGCTATCAGGGGCGTATTAAAATTTTAGAAAAAGCAATTTTATAGCGTGGGGATGAACGGAGAGCCGGAGGCGGTAACAGTATGTCAAAGCAGTATCAGCGACAAACGATATATTTCGGAAAATTTTGAAAAAAAAAATGTTATAGGGGAAACGGCACTAATAATGTAGTACACCTTGAGCGACAGGTCTGCTTATATTAAATTAACAACGTGATCATTGCGTACAAATCGTCCAGGTACCGGTGTGTTCACTGACATCGTTAGCGAGGAGACGAAACGGGCCCCCGTAGCGCTCGGCAAGCCCGGCAAGCTATTCGGCGAGCTGGCGATGAAGCGGGCGGGAGTCACCGATCCCAGCAGGGTGCTCTTTATCGGCGACATGTTAGTATCATTAACCCTAGTAATGCCCCGTCACAACCGCTGAACGACTAATCGATTTTCATTTTCATTTTTTTAAAAAAAAACAATATTACTTAGAGAATTTTTAAATATAATTAAACTAATCTGTATATACGCAAACTTCACCAGCTCGTGGTGCAGCCTGATAATCAACAAACGAGGCACTGGCTCTCACCAATCCGCATTGGGCAAACATGGTGGCCAAGTCCTCTCATATGAACCACTACTAATGTGGAGGATCTTTGAGGGAGGCCTATGTCCAGCAGTGTACATCTATCGTCTGATGATGATGAAGATGTATATACGTTCATTACTACAAAGGTCGTATGTTTTCCGATTAAAAGTTATATTTAATTTCAGGATTGAACAAGACGTTGGTTTGGGCAAAGCCACTGGCTTTAAGACGTTATTGGTACTGACCAATAGTACCAGAGAAGAAATGATGGCTCATCCAAATCTCCAGCCTGACTTCTACGCCGATTCGTTGGGGAGCATAGTGCCATTACTTAACAAACTATGATGTGTGGTATGAAACTGATAGGATTTGAAAGAATAGTTAATGAACACTTAATCTATATATATATATATACACACATATACATAGATTCGTAAACTCATCACCAGATATCTGGAATTATAAGACTTAAGCACTCAAAGTTTGGTAGAGATATTGCTTCTGCCGTTTATACAGGGTGAGAGGTAATAGGGGTAAATAAAAATGTAAGTAAGGCGCCCTATTCTTTACTGTCACGACTTTCAAAGAACCTAATTTAAAAGCTTTAGCCTCTAAGTGATCATTATTAATTTAATTTAATATAACAATGATTAAACAGTAATTATTATATTAAAATTCGTGTAGAAATAAGTAAGAAATAAAATCATCGAATTTTTTCTTAGAAAATCGGGAATTTTTTGAAAAATATTTAAAAAATTAATAACTCCAGTACCATTGTGTTTGTATGGGGTATTCCATACATAGATAGATAGGATACAAGCTATACTTTAGCCCCTCCAGATCTTTTACACCTGTTACCTTTAAGCCTGTAGTCATCAGCTAAAAATAGATTTTACAAAACACCTTCCCCAAAGTGAGTTTCGGGAAACGCCCTTAGTAGCGGCGGGTTGCCACCGGGTGGAAATATGTCTAAAAATTTCCTTATAATTTTTTTTCAATACGAACGGGGTAGTTGTACAATAAATTAAAATACATGGGTATATAAACAAAACTGAATATTTCATTGGTTGAAATAAACTTAAAAACAATTTGGTACAACAAATAACTAAGCATTGTTTTAGTATTTATTTAAATAGTATTATAGTGATGTTTTAAAGCTAACACTGTTACTGTACTTAAAATATATCCGGTTATTGAAGTTTTTACTTTAAAACTACTATTTTTATTTAGTCTTTATGAATTATTTAAACTGAAGTTTGTTAATCAGAGTAAGAAAACTATGCCGGTATTCAGTTTTTAGGTCCTTATATATGAAATTGGCGTTTTGTACGGAAGGAATATACGAGTAAAGTCAATTTTTTTTTGTAAAATATATTTAATTAATCAAAGTATGCACCGCGTTATCTATGCACTTTTGCCATCTCATAGGTAGTTCATTGATCTCTTTACTAAAAAAACCACGGGGGCGACAATACAATAAACCCTTTGAAGGCGGTTCGTACTGCCGTATCGGAGTTGAATTTTTTTCCTTGTAAGAAGTTGTCCAAATTCCGGAAATAATGGTAATCTGTCGGGGCAAGGTCTGGGGAGTACAGTGGATGTCGCAGACATTCCAATTGTAGCTCATCTAACTTAGTGGTTGTTTATTGTGCAATGTGTGGTGGTGATGTTGCGGTGTCGCGAAGCAGCAGTGGCCTAGAGCGATTGACCAATCTCGGTTGTTTAGCAGCTAGTTCTTCCTTCATGGTCTGCAGTTGCTGACAATGGATATCTGCCGTAATCGTTTGGCCAGATTTTAAAAAGCTGTAGTGAACGACACCGGCGCTAGTCCACCAAACACTCACAAGTAACTTTTTCTGAGTCAATTTTCGTTTAGGGCAGGATTTGGCTGGGTCTCCAGGGTTCAGCCATTGGGACGAGCGCTTCCGATTATCATACAGTATCCACTTTTCATCACAATTAATGATTCGATCTAAAATCCCTTCATCATTGTGTTGGTTGAGCAAAGTAACACAGCAGCAACAGTCGACGCGTGTTTGCAAGTTCGATTCACTTAATTCATGAGGTACCCATCGTTCAAGTTTTTTTACTTTTCCGATTTGCTTCAAGTGGATCAATACAGTTTTGTCACTTACCCCGAAGCCTGCAGCTATTTCTGACGTGCTTTGTGATGGATCCGCTTCCACAATAGCCTTTAATTCTTCATTTTCCATTTTGGTCTCCGGCCGTCCATGGGGTTGGTTCTGAAGGTCGAAATTTCCAGAACAAAAACGTTGAAACTGAAATCGTACCATGCTTTTTTCTGCAACACCAGCGCCGTACACATCATTAATCCTTCGAGCTGTTTCTGCAGCACTGGTACTGGTGCCACGGTAGAACTGGTAAATATACCGATATTTCATGTTTTCCATTGTGCGGTGATAAGCGATGCCAGGGAAAAAAATAATGAGGCAAAAACAAATGAATGACTGTTTTCAAAACTCAAATGTACCAGATAAATGAATTTATACATTTGAATTTGGAATTCTTAACCAGAGGAGATATTTCAGACCAAAGTGGTTAGAACGACAAAATGGTAACATCATATGTAAGGACCTAATATTAATTTCAAGTGATAATATTTAAGGGCGACTTACCTCTTTAACTCCAAACTATTCCTTCCTCTGTCTGGCAGGAACATATTTCCGTGATAACTTATGCTCTAGAATTAGCCCTCGGAAGTCATCAATAGATACTCTTTAAAGACATCGTATTTTGTTATAACATATATTGAACACTTATTTTGTAAAGATTATTCATAAATTTATTATTTCCTTGTTTGTATATCATGTTTTATATGTTTACTGGAATCCGTTAAAGATGTAATTTGTATGCTAGGTTTTTTAACATTCCTTTCTCCAAAGAAAAAATAATACAGTGTTAAAATATATTACGTTTCTTTTCTTTATTCTCAACTCCGTAGCGATAATTTGCTCATAATAAAATTACTTATTCAATAGCTCTTTAGAAAATCTTAGCGCCTTAATTTAACGAATAGCAAACTTACTGTTAGTAAAATTTGTGTTTATAATTTGTATTTGTGTATAATTTAGTAAATTTCGTAGACGTAATCATAAAGTATACGGAATATTATGAAATATATTCTATAATTTTAACATTTTCAGCGTAAATAATACGAGTTTTTAGTATTTCTACTGTTAAGTTAAGTTTCCAATACATTGAATTACAAAGTGAATAATATTACTAGATAGCTACTAGAGACCAGACGCTCAAAAGCTCTAATTGTTGAACATTAAAATAATACTACTAAAGTTAATAACCTGGTGATTGACAGCTAAGAAAACATTTTTTTATTCAAATATAAGTATCGAGATGAGCGGGTCGTTTATCTGATGGTAAGTGGTAGGCCTACCCTTAACAACATGGCGCGAGATAGGTTCATATATGGCAACGGATGCGTTCCATAGGTGATACCGGATCCCCTCCTAATGCACTGACGGAGACTATCGAAGGGGTTTTAGTAGGTAGAAATTCCATAAAATTTTGTCTTTTTCCCGGAAACTATGTTTTAAGATTTCCGCCGCAAAAAAAGAGAATAATGTATACAGCATGACGATGCGTTTGTCGCCTTGGAGACATTATCGAAGTCATTTAGAAAAATATACATCTTAATCGCTATCGGCTGGCAGGGTATTATAGCGTGATTGCCTCGTAAAGGAATATTAAACATATTACAACCATTTATTTTCGGCGGTAAAAAAGAGTTTCTAATAAATAACAAAAAATCTGTAGAGAAAGGTATAAAGTAAATTTCACGCTAACTAAACCAAGCGACAAAGGAGAATGATGATGTTATTATTGAAGAAATTATAAGAGAATAATTTATTGACGTACCAAATTTATTACATTCATTACTGGCGTAAATAAACGTATACCTCACCTACATTACTTCTATAACGTTATATATTGACGTACATTATTGATTTATTATTATATATATCATTTTGCGGAGGCTCCATTAAGTATATTAAGCTAGCACAGCAAACAAATTAATCATACAGAATAATTAGGAACCAGTTAATTTCGGAATACTAATAATTACATCTACCTTTTGTTTAAAATCGCCAAGTATAGCGCTTAACTACGATCCTACCTTTTTTTTATTCAACGAAGCGAGGTAATGAGCGTGACCTTCATCTGATGATAAGTGACACGCCTGCGCATAACGATGAAGCGCTAGTTAGGACGTTAAACACTACACCGCATTGCGCTCGTCGCCTTGAGTTATAACGCATTAAGTCTCACCCCAGTATTTGCATTAGCTACAGCTTCCTTCAAACCGGAACACAGTAATGTTTGCATAGTGTTAGTCAAATTCAATGTTGTTTTTTATATAATTATATACACTAGTACTTTAGTACGATCCTAGTTTTTATTCAATGGAGTGATGCGACGAGTAGAGCGTTTATCTAATAGTAAGTGATCGACTCGCCCATAACGTGGCGCTGGTTAGTATGATATACACAGCATCACAATACGCTCGTCGCTTTGATACCTAAGATGTCGTCTCGTTCCCGCAGTAATTTCACTAGCTACAACTCCATTCAAATCGGAACACGGTAATGTTTGCACAGTACTGTTTATCGGCTGCAATAGGAGCTGCGGTGGTAGCTACTTAGACGGTCTCCGGCAATAGAGACCTGGAAACGATAGATAATTAAGGTCCGTAAACAACAGAATCCAAATATAAATAGAAAAAGTTCTTCTTACCCCAAAAAAAAAGCTTAAGAAATTCATTAACAGGAACTCTACGAGGGCGCCGCAGAGAATACAATGCTGATACGCGGGGTTATTATTAAACTTGCGAACGATCAGTACTTATTCTTCTCTAGTATCGCTTTAAGTGGTATACAAGTTCCAGCACAGCAATTCACGGGACCCAAGCCAAACTCACCTGCTCGTGGTGCACCCTGCTAATCAACAAACGAGGCTCTGGCTCCCACCAACACGGCATTGCGACCAGTGTGGTTGTGAATGGCCTAAATCCTCCCATATCAACCCGTACCGGAGTCCAGAGGTAACTGTATCGCCAGAAGCCGCTGGATGTGGGTAGCGTAGGACCGATCGATGTGGAAATATTTGAGGGATGCCTATGTCCAGCAGTGGACGTCGATCGGCTGATGATAATGATGATCGTTTTAAATAATATTTTCTTTATATATTGAAGCTACAGCACAAGCTAGATATTTACCTGATGGTATGTGATACGTCTGTCAATAGTTGTGCGATATAAGTTGTTGTCTCGTTACACGATTAATTGCAGTAGCTACAACGCCTTTTAAACCGGAATCTACTAATGTTTGCGCACAATGCAATAGGCGCTGCAGTAGTTACTAACTTGACGATTTGTAGCAAATTGTTGTGTCGGTGTAGTCTTGTTATTGAAGTTGTTACACCAGCTACAACGCCAGTCAAACCGGACTCGATATTTGCATAATACGACTACGATTTTATTAAGAAAGTAACATTAACGATACTTAAAATATATTCTTTTTAATTCGAAAACGATGTAAACGCGGATTGTAATTTCACGTAATAACCCTACCGAAGTGCTGATAAGGAGCTTAACCAACTTGTATGGCAAAACGAAACACAATGTTTGGAATTAAAAAAGTTCGTTACGTGTGTAACGCATTACTGGTAATGAGACACTTCCAGTGTTACCACAGTAAATTACCAAGTTGAGTATAAGAAGTTTTCTTCCATTGGAATGTAACAACAATCGACGTATATTTGTCTATTTTATTGATGGTAGGAGTCTGTTGATGGAGACCATCTATGTAGGTACCAACGGAGGCCCTATTGCAGCTATCAAGCAGTATGCAAACTGTGTTCCAGTTTGACAGGTGGTTAGTGTAGTTACCGTGGTAACGAGACTCATTACCATATCTATCAAGGCGATAAGCACACCGTTGTGTAATGTATATCATCCGAACTAACGCCACGTTAGGGGCAAGCGTATCACATACCATCAGGTCAACATCTCGCTTGTCTCGTCGGTCCATTATCATCATCATCATCAGGGAAAGACGTCCAGTACTGAGCATAGGCCTCCCTTAAAGATCTCCGCGTTTGTAGGGATTCATATAGGGTGATTTGGATACGCTGGCTCATTACGGATTGGTGAGAGCCTGTGCCTCATTTGTAGACTGACCTGGTGCACCACAAGCAGGTAAGGTGGGCTTGGGTCAAAAAAAAAATTGCGAAATATAATATTCATAATAAGGGAAAATTCTTTAATATCCAACTTATGTATTAATAAACGACATTATAATGGCGGGTGGGTGAGTTTGAAAGCCTCCCTTGTCTTAATTAATAGGCACGGTATTAATATTTTGTAATATTATTTTAATACACAATCTTTATTAATAGACTAATAAATTAAATTAATTATTATTATTTATTTTAGTTCTAGTTTTATCTAGAACAGCGTAATATGAAATGCTGTTTTTTATATAATTATATGGACCAGTACTACACTACCACCCTTTTCTTTATTCAACAAAGTGACGAGATGATTAGGGCGTTAAGCTGATGGTAAGTGATTCGCTCGCCCATAACATGGCGCTAGTTAAGATGATATACACAGCACCAGATCGCGCTCGTCGTTATGATACATAAGATGTTATTTCGTTACCGCAGTAATTTCACTAGTTACAACTCCCTTCAAATCGGAACACAGTGATGTTGGCACAGTATTGGTTGTCGGCTGCAATAGGCGCTGCATTGGTACCTGCCTAGACGGTCTCCGGAAACAGAGACTTACCACCAGTAATCGTTAATAAGCAGCGAAGTGGTATTTCCTGCGGCGAAGAGACGTTGGGCCCGTTGCTACCCATTAATGGAATGGATAGGGAGAATAGCGCATCGGAATACCGACACTCCACTTCTCCCGCAGCCCTACCGCCGCCGCATCGTCGGTGCGAAACCGTTTAGTCGCAGAAGGTTTTTTTTGTTTTAAGTGAGGGAAATGCCTACGCATACTCGTCCTCGCAGAGGCAACGACGAGTTATGTCGGACTTGCACCCACTAAAACCCTCACGATGTTCTGTCTCATCGCCTGATGGCAGGGTCACGGGAACGCTCTCGCTCGCAACAGCTACCCTGCCGGCGCTGGCCGCTTTCGCAGCCTCACCTCGGAAGGGAGGGGAATTACTCCTCCCATTCCAGGACGCGCCGGAACATTCAGCGCGCCTCCTCCTCGGTTCCTGCAGTTGCGCGGGCGACGGATTCCCCCGAACCCTGTATATATAATGTATTCCATATCTTGTAATTGGTGTACAATAAAGAATACAAGAAAACATTTTCTATATATCTTTAAATAATAAGAACCAATACTGGTGTTATTCATTATATTTATTTATTTTATTTATTCATTTTATTTAGAGCTAACAATTAATCCGCACGCACACACACACAGACACGCACACGCACACACAGTGCCTGCACTGGCAAATGTAAGTTAATATTGAAGAAAAGAGGGAAGAAGTAAGAAAAGCTATCGACTGTCTAATTTTGTTTAATTGAAGATTGGTTGATTAAAAGGATAACTGTTAATTAACTAACAGTTATTCTTTTAACTATTGCAGTTAGCAACGTACAATTTTCACTAAAAAGTTTTGTTCCAAATATATTTATGTGTTCATTCATCCAATGTCCATTCATCCAATAGTCCATTGATCCATTCGTCCATTCGTTCAGCCCGCCATTCGTCCATTCTTTCATTGGATTATTTATTCATTACATTTATTGCTGGAAGCACATATGACGATTTTTATAAGGTATAATAACGTGCATTTACAAGTTTTTTTGTTTTTACTTATATTTATTATATTAAAATATAAATAGAGATTGTTTTGGCGTAATACAACTGTTTACTTGCAAAGGTTGCGCATGAGCTCGCGGTTTGACGCGGTGCCGCCGCGTTAGTGCGTACGCGCGGCCGGCGGTTAAGAATATATCCGTATCTGAAACAAAATTCCTTTACTACTCCTAATGGGCAAAGTTTCCAATTGTTAAAGTTTAATGGAATCTTTGGGTATTGTAGCAGTTTACACGGCAAACTCCGCTTTTGTCGCAATTATTAAACGGAGGGGGTTATCCCGGTTCGTCACCGAAGCTGTTTACTTTAACAGGTTCGCCCTAAAATTACGACGGATTTTAGCAATTCAAAGTGACTGAGTAACGTTTAGCGGCCGTTAAGGATGCTCGTGAAACTTTTCAAGAGCCTTATCTTTTATACAGCCTTTATTGTTTTCATAATAAGTAGTTTTATTGTCTTCTAAACTACCCACAAAAGCGCGTCTTCGTGTTAAAAACCGTGGAGTTAAGAAAACGTAATATTGTACTCTCTATTGGACTCTGTTACTTGTATATGATTTTTTTTTGCTGTTTACATTAAAATGTTTAATGAGACTATGCCATTGGATTAGTTCCTTATCTATCCTATATATTAGCTGTGGATATAGTAATAAAAGTAGTAGCTAGTAGGCGGATTATAAAAAACCCTAATACAATTCATACTCTACTGTTCTAGCCTGCAAACCATGTTATCAACAGGCATATGCACTCCATACAGGCGAATAAGCACTGCATACCCTGGCTCCCTAAATCTATCTGAATTATAATCTCTCAAGTTACTCAAGATGTACACAACTATGCTTTGACTATTTCTAAATGGGTAAATTTATTTTTAAGTATAGAGAGAGAATTCGGGTATGGTTTACATACCCCACAGGAAATCTCTGTGAACGTCTCTGGTGACCAAAGGCAAGGGTTTTCTATTTGTTTACATTTTGATACTACCTTAATTATTCATAAGATTTATTTATTCTCTCCAATATTGAGGAAGTTATTACCTTTTTTCGCTAATATTTATATTTTATGTATATATTTTCGTTTGAAGCGGTACAATAGCCTAATTTGCAAATCTGTAGTAGGCGCTATACATTTCTAAAATGAACGGATTCGATTACAGATCAGATCGAAGGAAATCAATAGGTTCCAAATATCACAGCTTTCGTGGTTGTGAAACTGGTCTTGACTGTCTTCCTGACATAGAAGTAAGGGCGGTCACATTTTAATGATTTTCGGAGTTGGATTGATTTGATTGATTCAAGTAAAGATTGATACTAAATCTATAGAAATATTAGGTATTAACGTTGAGTATGTGTGGGGATGTAAGGCTTTCCGCACAACTCTCAGGATCCAAGTCAACTTCATCTGTTCGTGGCGTACCCTGTTAATCATCAAATGAGGCGGTGGCTCTCACCAACCCGCATTCGGCCAGCGTGGTGGAAAATGGCGCGAATCCCCTAAAACCGTCAGATCCTAGTACCCGACGGTAACTAACGCCTGTTGACTGTGGACCCATCGATATGTAAATCTTTGGGAGATGTCTATGTCCAGCAGTGGACATCTATCGGCTGATGATGATGATGATGACGTCGAGTATGTAATTTAATTATGATAATTCATCTTATATTCGAGTTAAGATTACATCTTGAAGTAGAGAGTTGAATTGAAAAGTAAATTTTGAATTCCATCCAACAATTTCATAAAAAGTCTCACCCCGAAAAAGATAAATAGAGAAAGTAAATTACATTAGTCAATTTAGTAAAGAAACTTTGTGTTTTCTCAGTTTCTATTCATAGAATTCTAGATTCTAGCTTCTTCATGGAAAAGTATAATATTGCAAACTTTACAATCTTCGTCTACTTGAGAAACAATCAAATGGAGAATAAAGATAAAAAGTACAAATTGAGTAAACTCGTTACTGTACTTCTTTATCTCCATCATCAAATAACGTTTTAGAATTCTCGATTCTGTTGTTATTTCATTGTACTATTTGTTTTTAATTTTCATTATACTTCAAGGAATGTTCTTTGCATTAGTTGATTAAGAGACTCTCTTCGAGTTTCTGAAGATACTGTACTCCACCCAGCTTTTATTTTAAAAGCTTGTATTTTTAACACAGTCTATCTTTTAGCTTAAGTAAAAAGTTTCAAAGTGGATGACGCTGTGTTGCAATTCAAATTTACAATGCCCTCGTTTGGAGCAACGTCTACATAGAAAGTGCTCTTGTTGTAATAAAATAATGACAGTGTTTTGTTTCTTTAAGGAGAGAAGATTTTCATCAGATGTCGTTTGGAGTTCAGCTGGAGTTATATGGTAGATTTTACTAACATTCGTTCCTAAAAGAGATGGAAAGGTTCTCGCATAACAACTCGCTTGATCCAAGCCAAAATCACGTGCTCCTGGTGCACCCTGTTAGTCAACAAATAAATCTTTATATGATCGATGAGGTAATCTTGGAGGAGGGCAATGTCCAACAGTGGATGTCTATCAGCTGATGATGAATGCCTACTATAGTTGTCTACCGCATTCCAACAAAAAACCCTTACAATTTCCCAAAATATAATTTACTACGATGGGTAGGCTTGGCAAATGATCAGGTCATCATGAGTTAGGTAAAAACGAATTAATGCTTAACAATACCTGCAACAAGTATTCCTCTACTTTGAATCCCCTAAACTGTTTTAATTTACTAAAATTTTTTGCATTTTGTATAAAGTTTGTTGTCGGATGCTGATTAAAGAATAGCAAACTCTTCAAGAAAATGAAATTTTAAAGAAACTCCTGAAAGTCACATTAGTTTTTTGAACAAACTACTTTTAGTTGACAAACAGTTTTAATAGAAATTCATTAACAATTTTTAATGCTATTCTTATGAGTAATAATTGATTTTAAAGTTTACACAGTATATTGTAATTTTTTGTAAAAAATTCGTTATTTGACTATTTTTTTTATTTGGCAAAGCGACTAGATAAGGGAGACGTTCATCTAATGATAGGTAATACGTCTGCCGATAACAATGTGGCGTTAGTTAAGATGGTATACACAGCACCACATTGCGCTCGTTACCTTAAGATATATTAAGTTCACCCCAGTAATTTCACTAGCAGCAGCGCCCTTCATACCAGTACACGGTAATGTTTGCACACTTCTGTTTGAAGGCAGGAATAGGAACTGCGGTGGTATGTAGACGGTCTCCGGCACCGGAGTAATACCATCGGTGAAAACATTGTATATATATTTTTTTAATTATTTTAATTAAGGGCAACATTGACGTATTGAAATTGTAGTAATGGCATGTAGTTGGTTGAGTTGACTACATCTTTTCGTCGTGGCAGAAGTAGGAGCCGCAGTTGCACCTACCTAGACGGTCTCCGATAATAAAGACCTACCTCTAGTAAAAAGTAAGGTTTTACTTCCTTTAAAACTTTATTTAATAAGCGACCTTAAACTAATGATTTAATTATAGTATTAACATATAAGCTGTTACTAATCCTTACTAACCTAATATACACTCATAATAAAGATTTATTTATAAAAACTGTATTTTATGAAATGTCATAAGTACGAGGATAACGAATGTCATCCGGATCCGTTACTCTTGTACCGTTAAAATACATGTTTCTTAAAAGTAGTAAGAAGAGAAACTAATTTGAACTCATCTCATATTCATACACAGATTACCAAGATACAAGAACAAAAAAAAAAGAATTTTTACTGCATTCATTTCATTAATAATTCAGAATTTTTGACATCTAAATGTAACTTCTGCAGTGGTTAAACTTTATAAAATGAAATCTCTTAAAACTTATAATCTGAAAAGTTTAAAATTACAAAAGTTTAATTGGGTCTTTAGATTTTCAGGCTAACAGGCGTCGAGGCTCCCAGGTGGTATCGTTGCAACCACCGCAGTCCATAATTTGATTTAACTACGTCATCGTAAATCATCAGAGATGTTTCTGAATACGTTTGTACTTGTCAAATTGTCATCAATTTTGACACATGACGATGAAATTGACAGCGATGACGTATGTGGCATATAAACACAGCGATGACAGATACCCAATGTGTAAGTTTCTCAAGTAGATTAGATCTGAAGAAGGTAGATGCGGAGATCGTTAGGGAAGAATTGCTGAACAAACTATAAGCTGAAGAGGTACTTTATGTAAGTACAAATTATAATTTCGATAAGACAATTGATTAAGCTTTAAATTATTAACAGATATATGAAATTTCAACAAACTATGAAATTAGTTGTTATGACGTTACTATTTGAAGATCTTATTAATAAACCTAATAATATTAAGGTAACGGATAAAGAAGGGAGTTTTAATCCTAGTCAAAAAGAAAAACTAGTAAGCAAACACTACCAGGACCACGTACTGTCTGCTCTGTTAAGTTATAAAGAAGGAACATTGAATGATACAAACTTCAATGCGAACTGTTTCAAGTTTTATTGCCAGAGGAGAAATTTCAACATGCAGTGTTGGTTCAAAACAACCTTTGCCGCGACTTTTGCGTTTGTAATTTCAAAGTTTCGGAATATTTCATCGTCTGGAGCTCTGCCAAATATGGACACTAAAATAAACGTTTTTACGGCTGACTTTAAAACGTAACCGTTGCTACAGACGTAGTTTGCAAATTTAAGGAAAGCGTATATAAAAGTGTAAATTTTCCATTCATATTTCTACAGTGGGTTGAAACGTTCAACTCTTGGTAAACACGAAACTCGTGAAACGGAAAAGTTGATGGCTTGTGCAATATATTTGGTGTTTATCTATATCATCATCAGCCGATAGACGTCCGCTGATGGATTTAGGCCTCGCCGCGACCAACGCCACATCGTCGGCCTTCCTTGTAAGAGGCCATCCAACACTAGGTCTACCAGTACGAGCCCACCACTCGAGAAACTTATTTCGCTATCGGGCGTCAGTCCTTCGAACAATGTGTCCTGTCCACTGGCACTTAAATCTTGCATTATCTTGGGCTATATTGATGACTTTAGTTTTTCTGCGGACCTCCCAATTTCTTTGCATAGCTCTCTTCATTGTCCTTTGGGTGATTTTGAGCCTTTTTATAAGATCTATAGTAAGAGGTCATGTAAAAAGGTTCAAAGTTACCCAAAACCCAATTAGAGAGGATCATCGTCCAAGAATTAAAGAATAGACAAGAATTAAACTTCAGACACTGAGGTATCCGAGATAAGAAAAAAGAAAGAATTTTATCTATATATATATATATATATCCAGAGATCCATCGACCCACCATGCGATCTCTGAAACTATTGTACGTAAAGATTCAAAATTTGATAGAGTTATTGCTTCATCTCAGTATAGGTTACATAATAATGGATTTTACAAAATTCCTTCCACAAAGGGGGTTGCGGGGGTGTTACGGCCAGCAAAGCGGACAGCAGATTATAGATACGGTGTCACAGAAGCTAATTAAAAATGCAATAATTTTAGAGCAAAGGCAATAGCTTTCCCTGTAACCGTTGCAAATACACTGCTTGCCAATATCAATGGTAGGTTAAATAATAATAATGAAATGTTTCGAATATAATGATTTTTTTAATTATACAAACCGACAAGATGACGTAGAAGTTAATCTGATAGTAAGTGGTGGTGGTACACTTGCTCATAACAACATGAGGTTAATTAGGATAGATAAACATAATACCGCATAGAGCCCGAAGCATGTTCCTAGGCTTGCGACTAAATGCGAGCATTTTTAGTCGTTACCCCAGTAATTTTACTAGATACAACGCCCTTCAGGCCGGAACACAGTTTGTCCAATACGGTTTTTCTACAGAACTAGGAGCTGCGGTGACACCTACCGAGACAGTATTCGGCAACAGAATATTAAATCCAAGTAATGTTTCCAAATCTTAGAATAAATAAATTGTATTAAACAGTCCGCTGGAAAATCGATTATGATGCTGAGATATTAATCTAGATTATCTCAAGCATCAGATAATCTAGTTCATCTTGAAATTAAATATATATATATATATATATATTTGTTAGGTAACTGTAAATCAATATATATACAGTTGAATGCCCTACATTCAGATGACGTCAATGACCCATTGATATAAACGCGTCGCCATTCGAAGGCCCATAATGGTATTTACCCATTTTTCCCCCCCACTTGAGTAAAATACATATATTTACATATATAAACGAGTTCGTTTATAGTCTTTTACGTAAATATGTTTGGAAAGATAAGACAATATCATTGTATGAAAACAGTTTTATTTCCATCTGTCTAGACAAGGAGGGTCCTGTTTTCTGAAGATGTTGAGCGCTTGAAAGCCATATCGACTCTTACAGGTCATCTGATACTCGGCTTGTGGACTCAGAGCCAAGACCTGTTACAAGAAGTATCTTGCCTCACGTCACGGCATAAGTGCTTCACATAATCAAAGCTTGAAAACGATGGACCTTGGTGCGATTCTGAAGCTGTATGTGATATGGGTTTTTATACTAATTTTGATGTTCGACGAAGCTATGAGATCAATCAGATGTCAACATGATGGTAAGTAATACGCTTTACGAACTACATTGTGTTTGTCTTCAAACGAGTGATATTAAATCCAATTACCCAGTAAGTACACTAGCTACAGCGCTTCTTCAAACCGGAACACAGTAATGTTTGCAGACTAGTGCAATAGGAGCTGCGGTGGTACTTTCCTATATGGTCTGCGTTACTAGAGACCTAGCACCAGTAAAAGTCGCTTGGTTTATAATTATCCTGGCTAGCTCTCATCGTCGTAGTGGAAATCGACCTCCATAAAATTAACATTGTATTATCCGTCATATGATATCAAGAGTATTCTGAAAGAGCATGCTTTACCTTCTTTTGTGTCCTGGTTCTTAACTCAATGACCTCAGTGGTGATAGGTCATTGTTGCTGCAGACCGTCTAGGTAGGTACCACCGCAGCGCCTACTGCAGCCGACAAATACTACTGTGCTAACATTACTGTATTCCAGTTTGAAAAGCGCTGTAGCTACTGGAATTACTGTGGTAACGAGACTTAACATCTTATGTCTCAGACGACGAGCATAATATGGGGCGGTGTAGATCATCCTAATTGGTGCCACGTTGTTTTGGACAGCTGAATCAATTACTATCAGGTATACGCAAGAATAGTGGGAACCCATTGGATGCGAGCAACGCAGGACCGATTGATGTGGAGATTTTTGGGGGAAGGCTATGTCCATCAGCGGACGTCTATCGACTGATGATGATGAAACGTCCTACCCGTCTCGTCGGTTCGAAGAATAAAAAAAAATGAAAATTAGTAAAGAATTAGCGATCATAGTAAAAGTCATCTTATTGTACAGTGTATTTTAAACCATTGAACTTGGCAACCTAAAAACCTGCAGCAGGAACCATCATTAGTTTCTTGATTTATTAAAATTGAGCAATGATGAAGTGATTGAAAATTTAATGACTTTAAAGATGAGACTGCTGTATTTTATTATCTGGGGCTTCTACTCAGTGGTGTGGTGATCCTTCCACGAAATGTAAATAGAATAGCCTAACATCCAGAAAATGACCAAATGTTTGCGTTTCAGGCGAACTGGAAACAATTAGAAGGGCTAGTATTTTCCCCTAGGTATTTTAATTTCACTACGTATTCGTAAATATATGTATGCGATATACAAAATTAATTATCTATATATATATACACATATATAGGGGATATCCAGAGATTCATCGACTCTTCACGAGATCTCCGAAACAATTAGACCTAAATAATTAAAATTTTGTAGAGATATTGCTTGTGCCAGTTAAAGGCCAGATAAAAATGGATTTTACAAAATCCGTCACCAAAGAGACTTGCAGGGGTGTTAATAACGGGAAGGGGCCCAGGAGGATGCGGGTTGCCGCCGGGCAGTAATATTTATGACAAAATGCAAGTCTTAATTTGAAATCTAGTTCTATATTCATAATCGTCATCATCATTATCAGCCTTTATTTATCCACTGCTAGATATAGGCCTTCCCTAATGTCTTCCACCAAATGCTATCCTCCGCTTCTTGAATCCACCCATCGCCCTGATGATGTCGTCAGTCCATCTTCAGTCAGTTCGCCACTTCTACATCACGGCTAGCAAAGCAGACGGGAAACATCTAGTTACATATCTATAGGACTAAGTACTGATGGTATGTCGGTTCTCGTAAATGCTATATTAGGCCGAAGATACATCACGGGCCACTATTCTGGTAAACACCACGATAGTTCATGTTTATGACGCTAGGTATATCTATATTTATATTGAGGTTAATTTTTTATACTATGTTAATTTGATCTGTTGCCCGCAGCGGCAAATTAATGGTTTTTGTTTGTTTAGATATTAGCGGGTTGTATATATAAAGCTGTTCCCCGCCTGCCTTGCTCACCGTAACATGGAATTAGACTTGAAGTTTTACAGAAATATTTCCACCTGGTGGTAACGCCTCTCGGGATCCTTCCTATTAACTCACCATCTACCTTTGGGGAAGGAATTTTATAAAATTCATTCTTAATTGACTTCTAAATGTCAGAAGCAATATCTCTATCAAAATGTTTGAGTGCTTACTTCTAATAGTCTCGTGATGAGTTAATGAATCTATGGATATCTATATATATATATATATACTATGCTGTTGGGAGGTCTCTCACAATATGGACCGAGGATCTGGTGAGAATCGCGGGAACCCACTAGATGCGAACAACGCGGGACCGATCGATGTGGCGATCTTTGGGTGAGGCCTATGTCCAGCAGTCGACGTCTATTGGCTGATGATGATGTTAATGATACATAGATAAATAAATAAATTCTCATGCGAAGCTTTTAAAAATTTGATAAATTTTAACGTTTGGTAACTTCCATTAGACAATTACAGATGTGTACGCAGCCAACATCTCTGGTTTAAAGATAAACAACAATCCTATCGACAAACGTATAGTTTTCGCCAAAAACAACAACATTAATCTCTTTCCTTAAAATTGGTCAAGTAAAATAATTTTTAGGTACATCTCAGAGAAACATCTCCTTTCAAATGTTTACAAAAGTGTTGGAAGATGGCCAGATCGGACAATGCAATGTTTGCGTGGCCACAAAAGGTTTTAAACTCGATTCTTGGCTTAAAATTTTTCAAGCTCCGTGGCTACGGACAGATTGTAGTGCTGCGCTACATTTGCATGCTCAAGAAGCCATTGGTTTTTATCAAGCTATAACACTGTAACTTAATAATAACTTTATTATATATATGTAGATAAATCACAAGAGGCTTACACGGTCGTTCACAATACAACCATTCTATAACAATATGATAATTAATAAGCTTTCTACAACCTAATCTGCGAACAATAGTGATGTCTTCTCGTCTCGTAAATTCATTGGCTACAGCTTCCTTTAAACCGGAATACGACACTACTTGCACTACTGTTTAAAGAGGTCTTATTTAAATCGAAACAATAGGGACTTTGTCTTTTACACGGAAGTTAAGCTATTATAAAGTTTAGTCTACAAATGATAAGAAATACCGAAAATTATACAACAAACAGCTTTTGAGAGGTCTGAGGTTAGGAAAAATAAGCTTTTATGTTAAGTGGTTTTAGTAGCTTGATATTCGTAAAATATAAAAAAAAATTATTTACTGTATCTACGGTATATAATAATTGAAATGTAGTAGTATTACTATTAATAATCTTTTCTGTTTGTCTACCGGAAGATCCTTTAGAGTCTGATTTTAAAAGAGTATATGAAAGCTCCATAGCTCGTTAGGCAGGACATCGCAGACACGCAAGGGTACACAACGCAGTGACACCTCAGTCCCTGCTCGGCTGCTGCGCTGGTTGCACGTCTCCTTTTCCAGCCGAATTACGCGTGTGTACACTTAAATACTAACTTAACACGATCATTAAATTGATTTCAATTTATATATCACTTGAAATTCAGTGCTGTAATTGTGAAGTTTTGTGTATTTCAAGAACTAAAGTGGATTCATAACATTCTTTGTAAGTGCATATTTCTGTCTAACTTTACTTATACATATTATTAAGTTATTGTTATTTAATGTATATAAAAATATTTTTATATATGTCAATTATTAAAAAAAATTAAAAGAAAGTTTATTGATATTTTCTTAAAATAACTATTAATTTTTATCTTAGAGGTTCATAGAATAAGAAGTATCCGTAGTAATGATTTAATAACTACTAAATAATATGATAAACAGTTAAAAATTTATCATTGTGTGTAAACTCCAAATCCCACAAGTGGGACTAATCAGAAGCCTTTTAAATTGTAGAATTATATTATCACTGTAATTTTTTAAAAATATCTGAACAATATACTTCTCTAGTTAATATTCTCTAGTTAATATTAATATTATACTAGGCTAATGAAAAGCGCTTTAAGATGTATATCGCAATATTATCCTGTGTAAACATCCTAAGTTTACTTACATATATACTCTTTAAGTAATTAAAAACTTAAATATACCATCCATCAGTCAAATAAGTAATGATTACTGTAAAGATGTCGGGAATACAATATTTGGTAAGTTACTTGCTTTTTATTGTTTTTTCAATTAACTTCCTTAACCGAGGACAAAAAGGCGGTTCTTTATTTTTTTACAAACATTTTATTTGTATGTTTCCTTTATCATTATTGTAAGTATTTACCGTGATTGGATCTTCTTCTGAAAGCTGGTACCATAAAATAATTCAACCATGGATTTGGTTTAGCAGGAAGAGGAACATTGATTATGAGACATGTAAATTTCTTTGAAAAACCTTCTCGATTTTGATTTTGATGATTGTTTTTTTACAGAGTACATTTGAAGGTTTTTCAGGTCGAAGATTAAAACCAATGATATGATATCTAAGAATCGGAACAATTAGTCTAGTATCTAATGGGGTGCCGTTAACCTTTTCGGCTTTTACGGCTTCGTAGAAGTGGAGGCACGCAGAGATATATCGATTTTCTACTACTGAATAATTTATATTGTGATATTCTTTATGATTCTTTGTATTGTTAACAATACATTGAAGTTAGATTTTTGCTGAAAATTTACTTCCCAAGTCTTTGGACAACCCTCTCTTAACTATTGTATAGAATTATATCATCGAATGTTACTATTATAATTCATCAAGCCGTATAATACAATTTGATGGATTATCAGAATAAATGGTTCAATACAAAACATTAAGTTAGAGACATCCACCAAAATTTCAATCAAACGGGGTGTTCGGGATGATTTGTTCGCAACCGGCTCCTGAAACAAAGGACTCAGCCGAAGTCCTTTTCATACAATAATTTCGAGTCACGAGTTGAGAACAATAACATATTTTATTGGGGCTGTTGGGGTAATACCTATTGTTCACTGTCCGCCCATCTCATTCATCTATATTAAATAGACTATGGAAATGACTCTTAAAACATTGATAATTTGATCCCTATTAATAAATTAGATTTAGATGAAGCTGCTACATAAATGGTGACAGATTCTGGACCCTCAATTCGACTTGTCTTATAACACAGAACACCTATTAGATGGTTTAGATTACAATGATTATTTATTGGTTTGAGGAAGTATAACCTCAAAGTAAATAATTCGAAGAAAAATCAATAACAAAAAAAAGGATATACAGATTTAGGCGTTTGCTAACAATTAGATTGCCAACTCGCATTTGATCAGAATTGTAAATTCTGGCTTTGACTCCTTCATCACGAGAGAAGACTTCAACTTCCACCAATGAGAACATTAAGTGGGCTGTTATTACAATAACAATATCTGTTGCAACATCTGCCGATCATTTCATATACTATTTATAAGAGATTTTTGTAAGATATTAATAAATATTTTGTTACAAATATCAGAATGTAACAAAGTAACAAAAAGGTAATTTACCTCTGTTTTATATACACTACCCGCATACCCACTAAACAAAATAAAACTTGAACAACTGAAGCGATATAAGGGTGAAAAGATAATATCATGTAACTTTTGCTGAGTGTCGAAGGTCTGATCGATATGGAGACCGTCAATAATGATGATGATCATAACCTTTAATATATCGGTGTGTATTTAAACTGGTTCCGTAGGCACGCCATAGCCTTCACATATAAGAAATAAAACAAGCATTATATTTATTCTGTGCTTTATAAGACTGCAGATGATCCACCTAGCGGATATCAAGAATGGATTCGCAGAACTGGTGTCCAATCTTCGTTAATTGAAGGGGCACAAGAAGTATAAGACTTATTCTATTCATTTTATCTCAGCACATTGTTGGTACATTCCGGTGATCTTCACGAAATTTGTGCGAAGGCATCATGAATATATTATGTTCTGTTTGATTGAACAGTTTAGAAGTAGAATCTTGTAGTGTTATAAACTGAAAATATTTATATGAATAATCATCTTCTTCGTCGGTATCACTTGACAGTGTGGTCGTGGTCACCACTTCAAGTGGTGGTCGCAAGCTTAACAATATACGATATGGATACACAACGTGATTCATGAGAAATATCTTTTAGTGATCTCGTATAATTGTTTGTGAGATTGTTCGCTTCATGAAAATGATTCTCGTTTTTCTCTTACTCTTACTTCTTTACTCTCTCTTACTTGGTTAATGGATATGGTATATTTCTAAGTAGCTAAAGCCTAAACAAAAATTAATTAATCATCTATAACTAATATTAAAACGATTTGAACAATTTCCGTCTGACAGTAGGATAATGTTAAAGTGAGATATTTTCAGACGCGTGATAGAGAAACAGAATACAAATATTTCTCATTCAAACAGGCGACGAGGCAGTAAACTGCTTCTGGTTGGAAGACACAGGAAGTCAGAGTGATTTCCGTCCATTAAAATCTCTGTGATCTCCTTCAGTGCTTTAGGATAGATTCCGACATCTTATATGGAACTGGTACCTCTATGTACTATGCCTAAGTACTAAGGAGGACAAGGCCCTCTCTAAAACGCACTCTTTGCTACGTCTAATAAGAGACTACTGCATTGACCGTCGTTCTCAGGGTTGCTTATTGAGCGACAGACTTCAGTCTCAAGGTCTGATGAACTAAAAACTCTTTTAGACGCCTTCTAGGACAGGTAGGGCTTATCTTAGTCTTTACATTCACTAGTCCGAAAATACATGGTTGTTTGCAACAAAGACCTGCTTTTGTTCATCATTATCATCATCATCATTACCAGCCTTTGTTTATCCAATGCTGGATGTAGACCTTCGCTAGCTTTTGTTCATTCCATTTGCAAGAGTAAATTACATTGCTTATTTTCTTTATGAAATTACAACGTGGTAATAAATGAATAATAATACGAAAGATGAGAAGAAGGAAAAAGCCATGGTTCAGGATTATCAGAGAATGGACTGGCATATCTGGGGAGACCGAATTGTTCCGTCGAACCAGAGACAGAAAGGATTGTACCACGCTGGTCGCCAACCTTCACTAGTTGGAGAGGCACTTTAAGAAGAAGAAGAATAAATAATTTATATATATGTATATATATATGCACATATATATATATAAATAATTAGAAACATTTTATACCGTGTTAGGTATCTTTACTCACTAAAGGACATTCAGGATGTGTGCTCAAAACTTTACGTCTTAAACGCGGGAAAGGGGGAGTGAAGAGGACTGTTTGAAGATTAAGAGCTCAACCAACACGATCCGGGTCTTAAGTAGGTTCTGTTTGATAGCTGAATAGGCAGGACCAAATCTGGTAATACCGTTTAATACATTAACTTATATCTAATTTTATTAAAGTGGTAAACGATCCTGTTGCCTTTGGATATGCATTACTCGAAATAACAGATGACATGTTATCCTGCGAGAAAGAATTCTTTAAGGATTGATAATTTTACAGGAGTTTTCAGTATAATTTTGGGAAGGTTTAAATTATATATAGCATATGTCAGTTTCATCATATAGACGTCCACTGCTGGACATAGGCCTCTTTCAAAGATCTCCACATCCAAGAGTTCATTGGGGGGAATTGTGTCTTAGCCCACCACGCTGACCCAGTGGCGGTTGGTGCGTGCTGTGCTATATATCCGTTTATAACTGAAATAAAAGATTCGTATTCATTACATATACAAGTATTAGGTAAAAACCTTTTTTTAATTTTGTTCCAGATAAACAATGCAAAAGAAGAGACGCTTAAGGAAAAGGAAAATAAAATTTAACAGTGTGAAATGGGAGAACCTTCGGAAAATATAACTTAACAGGAAGAGAATTCGATATAAAATGGCGTCCCGTTCCATATGCCCGATAAAGGGCAGAGTTTCTAATAGGGATCTGTTGGTTATTGTTCTGTTCTTGTGTCGGACAATTGTTTGTGACAGCCAATGCCCGAAGTTCGCCGAAAAGCCTCTGGAGACTCGAGTTCAGGACGCTTCTATCGTCTTCAGGGCTGTGGTTATCCAGGCTCATTTTCAGGTAAGTTATAAACCTTTATTGTATTATGTTAATAACATCCTTAGGGCATTGAAGTTATGCCATGTAGTCTCGGGTTTTTAAGAATAGGAGTAAGGTGAGCCCTGACTGTGGAATGAGATTAAACGGTTTTCCGGTTCGTGGTCTTTAAAGGTGAGGGCTTTCATTGCCCACTAAGCGACCTAGGGGTGAACGAGAACTATGATAGAGTGTCATGCTTGTTGTAGCAAAGAGAGGATGTTGGGAAGAGTTACGGCATAACCCGAGACATGCTTAGGCGCAGTGCAGGGGGGCACCGATGTGTTCCGTCGAAGATTCCAGGACCACTTGCAAAGCACTAAAGATCTTGTATACCTTAGTACCACCGTGGAGGTTTTCGTGGATACAAATCCCACATAATCCTGTCTTTCCGCCCAGAGGCAGTGCATTTTTTGAAGACTTTCCTCGCGACAAAGAAAACAGAGTATTCGCGTTGCTTTGCAATACGGAGGTCTCTGTTTGTTTTTGGTGCTAAGTAATATACACAGCACCAAATAGTGATTGTCGCCTTCAGACATAACATGTTGAGTGTCGTTACGCCAGTAATTTCACTAATTACAACGCCCTCAAAGCCGGAAAATATAATATCAACGTTTGCACATTATACGTGCAGCTACCTAACCCGGCAGCAGAGATCTACCACCAGTAAAATGGTTTGATTCTATCACTATAACAGTATTGCCGAGTTCCGGCTGCCAACATGTGAAAGTTCAAGTATTTTGAGTGAGCTTATAAGATACCATCCACGGCCTCATTGGCTACAATATCATGTGAATTTAAGGTCAAATAAAAAGCTCTCACCCCATTAAAACGGTACCACTTATCTATGGACTTGCGTGTTAGAAAGCTGTTAACTACTGTGCTATTTTCTTATACTCAATATTGGGTATAATAATGAAAATGTTTTTTTTTGTTCGCAAATCACGTGAAAAATAGTGATTGCATCGAGATGGGAACATGATAATTCGACACGGAATGATTTGTAGATGGTTATAAGATATTTATTATTTGAACTTTGCATATCCTTTATAATTTTATTTCTAATTAGATTTTACCATCATCTTCAGCCGATAGACGTTCACAGGTGAACTTAGGCCTCCTTCAAGGATTCCTACATGCGGGGATTCATATAGGGGGATTTGGGCTATTTTCCACCACGCTGGCCCAATGCGGGTTGGTGGGAGCTAGAGCCTTGTTTGTTGATTAGCAGAGTGCATCACGAGCTGGTGAGATTAGCTTGGATCCCGTGAGTTTTTGTGTGGGACGCCTTACATCCCTCTTTACTATATTAACTATTATAACCATTTCCATTTCGTATGATGCAGTTGCTCTCAAGTCTAATACTACATTACGACCAGTAAACCGTAACAGGGAACAGCTAATTGTAGTATAATGTAAATGTTTTTCATGAGGTAAATTGGTTAAGGCTATTACAGTAATGCCAACATTGAAGCGACCGAACAAACACAACGATGATGAATGGCGACGCCGCCGCAAAACGTTACGAAAACAAATTTTATTTAATACACGAAATTAAATGCAAATGCAATCAACGCTTCCGGTTCAATCCGGCATGAAATTATTACCAATGAGCAGTTATTGTTGCACTCCCCACAGTGAAATATCTGAATTTAATAAAAAAAAATTATATATAACTGCTGTTTATGTTTTAACGTTACCGCGTTTAAATGTCTGTAATAACGTATACATGGGTGGCAGGTCTCTACTACTCAGCCCTGTAGTCTCGGGCTATTAAGAATAGTACTAATGTATTCCCTGCCTGTCGTACAAGGCGACTAAAAGGGTCTTTGGGTTCGTGAGCCTTGAAGGTGGAGGCCCTCAGCGTTCAATACGCGAGCCTTAGAAGTCGGCAAATGCATAGTGGTCTTGTATTTGCCGTAGCACAGCGTCGGTGCTAAGGAGAGCTTTGTGGAATGTTTTAGCCAGTGCAGGAAGGCACCGGTGCTCTCCGTAGGGAAATCCCGGATCCCAATGCATTGAGTGAGACCACCGAGGGGATTTTAGTGGGTCGAAGCCCCACATAACGTTGTCTTCCCCACAGAAGCAGGGTCTTTTAAGAAAATGTCCTCCGCGATATGTGAAATAGAGAAAGATCTCTGTTACTGGAGACCGTCTATGTTATGTAGTAATGATACTTTTTATTTAAATAAAAGTATCTTTTTTTATTCTACGAAATGATGAAACGACCGTGTTGTTCACCTGATGGTAAGTGATACGTCTGCCCATAACTATGTGGCGCTAGTTAGAATGTATAAACACAGCACTACATTGTACTCGTCGCCTTGGGATATAGGATGAAAAATCTCGTTACCTCAGTAATTTCACTAGCTACAGCGCCCTTCAAACCGCAACACAGTACTGTTTGGCGGTGGGAATAGGCGCTACAGTGTTACGTACCTCATAATCTCCGGTAACAGAGACCTACCACCAGTAAACAGTAAAGGGTGAGGTTATACAAGATAATGGTAAGGATCACGGGTGTTTTAGTCGATAGAACCTACTTAATACATACTACTTGCTCCTGAGGAAGCTGTGCAGATAGGTCTCGCCGCTGCAGCCGCTTTGTGGTCTCGTTGCCGCAGACAATCAAAGTAAATACCACTACAACTCCTCTTCCTCTCGCCAAACAGTACAATGCAAATATTACCGGGTATCTAGTTTGACGGGAGTTGTAACTAGTGAAATTACCGGGGTAACGAGATTCAACATCTTATGTCTCAAGGCGACGAGCACATTGTGGCGCAGACCATTCATTCTAACTGATGCGAGGTTGTTATGGGCAGGCGTATTATTTACCATCAGCTGGACATCTCGTTCGTTTCGTCGATTCGTTGAATATATAGAATTTTTGTACGTGTAATTAAAGTATCATGCAAACCACTAAGAAGAGCAGGTAATGATCTCTTAGGACTTGAAGATGAGATCAAACTCGGATTAGTATTTATAAGTATAACCCTGACGGAGTTTATTTCGGATGACAGCAAAACAAGAAAACTTGATAGCTTTCGCGAAGTCTTCGTTCCATCTAGCATTGTGTATAGGATCTTCCCATCCTTCGTTACGTTCTTCTTCGCTCCACGACTTACTCTTCAACATAATTATCCGCTGGACTGTTTATGACATAACAACCATTGTATTCACTTAATAAAAGTCCTGTTAATTTTTTTTTTTTTTTTACGTACGAACACTAACCAACAGTATACAAACAAACAGTTAAGGAAACAACGTCTATGAAAAAGATATTGTTCATAATAAGCGATCACATCACGCGATGTATACATTACCACATTTAATATAACCCTTGCATACGTATACATCGGTAGCCCAATTTGTAAGGCGGTTAACGAGGAGTCGTGGGTTCGATCCTCAGTCAGCTTCCCGCTAAGGAAAACGGAAATGTTTCAAACACAACAGCCTTAGTGGGGGAAGAACATCCGCGAGCGCACTTGGATGGCGTGTTGAAAAATGATCTTTACTCGCCTCTTGTGTAAAAATGTTTCGAGTCCCACAAGTGGAAATATTAAGTGGGCTACTGGTTATACATATACAATTGATTGATGTATACGACGGCAGCGTCGTTTTTCTTTTTTATCGGGGCGGAGCTAGTGTGAGGTGCGAGATATCTTCTTAAGATACCGTGCTTCTGGAGGGAAATTAACGGTATATTGGATCTGTACTCACTAACACCCTGATTGGTGCTCATTCTCAATGCCAACACCTTCACCTTTGTTGTCCACCCCGTGCTCGCTTACTGGGTAAGGGGACTCTTCAAAGCCCACACACAAAATCCCTTTTAATCGCCATCCACCACAGGCAAGGCTTACCTTACTACCCTCTGGCGTGTTGGATTGTACGAAAGAGTTCCCATAGTCCCGACTAAGAGGGTTGAGAGGTAAGGTTTTAGCCGGTAAGAGTCCAGTTTCCTTCTGTTACTAGTACAGCAGAAGAGTATCTTAGTTCTAATCTTAATAATCAAGACAAGTTATAGACAAGATGGCTTATAATACAATGATATAATGATGTTGCTAATATCCTAATAAATATATTAAAATAATGTCATATAAATAAAAATAAAAAACTTTAAAACGTAACTAATAACATTTATTCCTTTGTTATATAAAAAATAATAATGATCCTGTTATATTTTTTTTCGAATATTGTTATTAATCGGAAATATCTTATCGCGGTACAAATTAATTTAACGGGGAATAGTCCTGAAATTAGTTTACAGGATATTGAAAAATAATAATTTAGTCTGTATTATAGAGGACGTGAAAATTTTATTTATACAATTTCAATAACGAGCAGGATTTTTTTTATATACAATAAAGCAAAGAGACGAACTGGACGTTCACCAGACGGTAGTTAGGACGTTACACATTGCACCATATTGCGCTCGTCGCCTGAGACATAAATTGTTGTCTTGTTACCACAGTAATTACACACTTGCAAAGCTTTTCAAACTGAAACACAGTAATATTTGCACAGTACTATTTTTTTTTACTTTCGAACGAATAAGGGTGTAATCATCGATTTTCATAGAGCACAAAGGTGAAGACACCCCTCGTATTATGTAGGCAAACTTGTTTCACCGCACATGTACTTTTATAAAAAATAATTTATTATACAATAATTGTTATTTAAAGTAATTAGCGGGAATATATTATTAATTTCAATGTAATATTAATAATTATTTTGTTTCAGAGTAAAATATTAGATTTAGCTCTGGTATCGATTTATAGAGGCGGAGTGGAGTTGGCTTCAGTGAGTCAATATTCCGGGTCACCTTATAACACTACAGACAGGTAAGTATAACAAGTGAAAAGATTTTGCTTCATCATCATCATCATCAGCCGATAGACGTCCACAGCTGGACATATGCCTGCCCCAAAGATCACCACATCTGTTGAATATATATTTAGTTTTAATTCGACAGTCTTTACATTACTGTCCACTGTCTAACCTAGATTGTCCTATCTGCAGATATCCGCATTTTTCTCTTCTCTTATAAATAATCAATTACATTTTTTTACATGCGGTTTAGATATATTTACCAAATAAAAAACGCTTATTTAAATATATATACAATGATTCAATAAATTATTATGTGAAATATTACAACATCAGCAACAGCATGAAGCTATTAATTCTCAATCTATTCTAGTTTCTTACAAATCAGTAGAATTACTATTTTTCTAACAATATTTGTCATTATAGTTATTTTTCCTAAAATTATCTAACATATAGTAAAACAAAAACGTTTACTTTATGGTACTGCTGCAGTTAAAAATGTGAAAAGTAACCTTAGTGACTATCGCAGTTGTACATCAATTATTCTCTATAAAATATATCAATATAGTAATGTTTAATTTATATCAAAATTTCATTAAATTATAGTTAGATTTATTTTTTTTATATATTTTAAATTATTAATTATATTAATATTGTTAATTTTTAAGAATCAGTGTATGAGTATAGTTGTTGTAATGATTAACGGGGACAGTGAGCGGCCATTTTGAATTGTGAAGACATCAAATAATACAGTTTTTTTGTGATCGTAATGGAATTAAAACTAAACTAAATTAGTTTTAACTGAATTTAAATGTTTACGGTCCGTTTTACAAACAGTGGGGTGGGGGGGTCCTATAATCCATAAATACGGAAGCTATCGATGAGCTCGGTAACCGCTCCTCCTCATGTATTAACACTCGACCGAACTAGCGGAAGCGAGCTGAAGATTAGTGTGGAACTCAATTAAACAAACAAACTTCCCGGCAAGATCGCGATCCGTATAATTAAATTTTCTTAGGAATTGCGCCTCGTGATGCGAATGCTCAGCGGCTTCGGCACTGTCATGCTTATTCTGCTTAATTACAAGTTATCATTTGTTGTTTGCTTATTATTACATGTTAGTTCAATTAATATTACGCAGTAGTAAGATTTTTGGAATCCCTACCTAACACTTTTATATATAAATCTGCTATAAAAACGGAAAACTACATTGTAGTATTCCGGTTGACAATGTAAGTTGAGTTTTATAGGTCTCGCCAGCTTCCTCCTCCTCATCAATTCAATTAACATTAGATTAAAATGATATAACTGTTATCAAGACAAAATATGACTCGTTAGCCCAGTAAATTCATCAGCTACAACTCCCTCCACGACTATCGAGACTTACCTCTACTGACGTGACTGTATACCTTCAGCCGTGGATGCAGATGTTTTATTCTTATGTGAACTAATCTTTTGAAAGATTTTTTTTTAGCACATTATTAAAGATACCCTCAAAACAATATTAAATTCAAATAAATAAATGATGGTGAAATATATAGATAATCGGAAGTCTGCTATGTTTGATTTTTTTTAGGCAGGTGAATCTGAAAATCTATCCACAGTTAGAGGGATGCTTCAACTGGAGCATGGCGCCATCGCAAAGCGAGTTCGTAGTGTTCGCGAGGGTCAGCGAGCCAGCCGAAGATTTGGAAACGACGCCGGCGGACGGTCCATGGCTGGAAGCCACGTCGGCTTCAGTTCCGTGGAGCTTGGGTGTCGATATTGCTATATGGAATGCAGTTGGTGTGTTTTATTGTAAACTTTTATTGTATTTCCGTTTCTTAATTGTTTCAAGAGTTATGCTTCTCAATGATATGAATTAATGATAATCGGTGATGAAGTTAGTATAGTGTTGTAGAGTACACAAGAACCTATGATGAAAAACATATTTTTTATTTCTAACTTCTATTAATTTGTTCTATATGAATATTACTATGGAAAAGATATATTGTGATTTCGCGATTTTTTTTTTCTTAATCATTAAATCCGTACAAATTGACACGGTAACGTTTTATATTAGGTTATAGCGAACTAGTGCAAGGAAAGATGATCGTTTACGAAATTTTCTCGTTATAATTGAGCAATTTGGAATTTAAAGTAAATAGAAATGATGCTGCTGTTAATTTTCAGGTTGGGCGGGGTGGGGCGAATGGGGAGTTTGTAGTAAAACCTGCGGGGGTGGCAGGCAAGTCAGAAGGAGATACTGTTCCAAAGCCTCTTGCGAGGGGTACGGCGAGCAAGGGCGTTCGTGTAACTCTTTTGATTGTAAAGGTTTGTTTATTAAATTAGAAAATTGCAGTAACACATTTATTAATATTCTCTGTGGTTAAAATGGAGATCTCATTTACAGCCTCCATTGAATTCTATAGAATTAATATTTGTTAATTTTTACTCAATGCGTCACGTTTTCTCATAATTTCAGTTATTCGAGTGTTTAGTCTTCACTTGATTATGAGTTGGTATTAATATAATTTGGTAAAAAAATTATCAGGTTTTTTTTTATCTCATACATTATCAAAAACGACTAAAGTACAAATCCATATAATAATCTATAAGATACTGTCTTTCTTTCAATGGCCGAAATAAATGAAGTAATCTCCGGCTATATAATAAAGTGATGTTAATATTTAATCGATTTGTATTGTTACTCTTTAAATAAGGAAATTATATAACCCACATAGCGCAAAAAAGGGCAGGAGGAAGAAGAAGAAAGGAAATTAGATATTCTGTTACCATTTTATAATGATTTGTTCCCAGTAATTGAGTCGAAGGTCGCATTAATTTTCTATCTCAAGCAAAGGGATCGTTCAGTTCAAATTTAATCATTCAAAATATATCTATTAAACAGGATGTAGTAGTATATAAAATTGTATTATATTTATCTGTGTATATAGATATATATATATATATAAATTGATTTGTTTATATATTAAGTCCTTACATATGAAATTACCGTTTTGTCGTACTGATCACTTGGATCTGAAATATCTTCTCTTTGGTTAAGAATTCCAAATACAAATTTATAAATTCAATTAGCTTCTACATTTGAGTTTTGAAAACAGTCATTCATTTGTTTTTCCCTCATTATCTTTTTCTTTGGTGTCGCTTATCACTGCAAAATGGAAAACATGAAGATCGCTATATTTACGAGTACGAGTTCTACCGTGGCACCAGTGCTGCAGAAACAGCTCGAAGGATTAATGATGTGTACGGCGCTGGTGTCGCAAAAGAAAGCACGGTGCGTTTTTGGTTTCAACGTTTTCGTTCTGGAAATTTCGACCTTCAGAACCAACCCAGTGAACGGCCAGAGACTAAAGTGGAACATGAAGAATTAAAGGCTGTTGTGAAAGCGGATCCATCACAAAGCACTTCAGAGAAAACTGCAGGCTTCGGGGTAAGTGACAAAATTGTATTAATTCACTTGGAGCAAATCGGGAAAGTAAAAAACTTGAACAATGGGTACCTCATGAATTGAGTGAATCGAACTTGGAAACACACGTCGACTGGTGCTGCTGTGTTACTTTGCTTAACCGACACAATGATGAAGGGATTTTAGATCGAATCATTACTTGTGATGAAAAGTGGATACTGTATGATAATGGGAAGCGCTCGTCCCAATGGCTGAACCCTGGAGATCCAGCCAAATCCTGCCCTAACGAAAATTGACTTAGAAAAAGTTACTTGTGAGTGTTTGGTGGACTAGCGCCGGTGTCGTTCACTACAGCTTTCTAAAATCTGGCCAAACAATTACGGCAGATATCTATTGTCAGCAACTGCAGACCATGAAGGAAGAACTAGCTGCTAAACAACCGAGATTGGTGAATCGCTTAAGGCCACTGCTGCTTCGCGACACCGCAACACCACCACCACCACCACACACTGCACAACAAACAACCAACCACTAAGTTAGATGAGCTACAATTGGAATGTCTGCGACATCAACCGTACTCTCCTGACCTTGCCCCAATAGATTACCGTTTTTCCGGAATTTGGACAACTTTTTACGGGAACCAAAATTCAACTCCGATGCGTCAGTCCAAACCGCGTTCAAATAGTTTATTTATTCTCGCCCCCATGGTTTTTCAGTAAAGGGATCAATGAACTACCTATGAGGTGGCAAAAGTGCATAGATAACAACGCGGTGCATACTTTAAATAATTAATATATATTATACAAAAAAAAATACTTTGTATTCCTCCCGTACAAAACGCCAATTTCATATATAAGGACCTAATATTACTAGTGAACTTTTCTATCACAGTAAGTTCCCCTGTTGTATCCTATGTAACGGATGTCGTAATGATTTAATTTAATTACTGTAAGTTTTAACACTGCAATTATAAAGTACCACTTCGATTAATACTCTCACCGTTTATGTGTTAATTATCACAGCAAATTCTAGGATATAAGATATAACATCTTATTAACAACAATCAAGTGTCCAGTTACTTTGAAGTACCGTTCAAAATAATTAAAGCGCTAAGTTTATTCTATGTATCGCTTGGAAACTGTTTTGCTCTAAATCCTTTATATCCTCCTTTACTTTTAATATCCAGAAAAAAGAAACTGGTGTTGTCTATTTGTTTTTAGTTTAAGTTGGCTGTATCTTTTTTTTTAATTTTTGATAGTTTTGATTCATAATTTTTTTTAACATCAGCACTATTTCAAACTTTAATGACATTGTCCGACTTCTCATACAAGCCTGTCATACAAATTAAGCGATAGCGATTCTAGTCGCAATGTAGTTGCTAGTTACACAAATATATTCCAATGGGACTGACATATCCCTAAGGGATAAACCCCCCCCCCACCCAAAAAAAAAAGAATAAAAAAATATATATATATATATATATGCTATAAAAGCGGTTAATTAGTTGAAGATAGAATAAAAAATTTGGGCCCTTTGTTAGCTGTCTTGAATTGGGATTAGGTCGAAGAGTTAGAAAAACTAATTTCAGGCATAGAATTTTTCATAAAGCTAAATAATAAATTGCAGAAGCAATAAATCCTCTAGCACCTGATGCTAGACGAAATTTCCATCCGACGCAAGCTCGATGGGGATCAGTTTCGGACCGTCCCCATGCCTTCAGTCTGCGTCCGAACTCCTATATCTGGATTGCTTCGTCGGAACTGTTCGCTCCTGGAAAAACGTTCCCGGCGGAGTTCACGTTGTTTGTATCTTTGAGGCTAAGACCAGAGGTAAGTAGTAACTACTGCATACTTAAAAAAAATCTTAAGTGTCTTTATTCTCTGCTGCCACTTTAAGATCAGAAGAGAATGCTTATTGGTGTTCATCATCATCGCAGCGAAAAGTGACGTTACCGAGAGCATTCTATTCTACTTGGGATCGTTTGAAGTAATGATTTATTATAATTAGTTTTTTTTTTTTTGTAGAGTGGAGGTTATGGGCAAGGGACACTATTTTCATTGCGATCTCGCCGTCGGTCTGGCTCGTTTCTTTCACTGGAGTTAGCTGGACGGGGCGCAGCTAGATTGGTCCACGCCGGGGCTGGTCTCTCGCGCTCCATTTACTTAGCGGTGCCGTTGTACGATTTTCGTTGGCACCATATAGCGATAAGGTACCTTCATACAGCGGCTTAGTAGATATTAATGGATTCCTTCCATTTTACAATAGAGAAATGAACGGGTTGTTTCTTGAAGTGAATGTGATGGCAATGGTTAGGTTATACAAATCATCTTTCTATCATACTGCGAATATTTGTTTCAGATAAATAGTGTACATCGTGTTTCTTACATACCTTAACAGCTACAGCATCTTTCAAACAGAAGAACTAATCTATTGTCACGGCAGAAATTTTACCTGTGTTCTAGTAAAAACTGTCCGTTATCCTTATAAACCGGAGGAGGAAGTAACACAAAGTGAATAGGATTATCTAGAATCCTCTGTCATATTGTAAATTTTTAATACTGTTTTGTTGTTTTTGACATATAAAGTTTTTTTTATTCTATAAAGCGACGAGACGAGTGCGTGCACCTGATGGTATGTTTTACGACCGCCCATAACAAAGCGGCGCTAGTTAAGGTGTTTTATGCACTGCACCACATTGCACTCGTCGTATTGACACATTAAGAGGTATTTTTACCCCAGTAATTTCATTAGCTACAGAGTCCTTTAAACCGAAACACAGTAATTTTTGCACAGTATTGTTTATTGGCTGCAATAGGAGCTGCGGTTGTATCTACATAGATGCTCTCCGGCAACAGGCCTATCTCCAGTAAACAACTAAACAATATTTTATACTATCAGGCTTTTTTCCCAGTAGGAGTAGGCAGAGGCGAATAAACACCCCACTTCTCGCCAGATGTGGATTAGGTCCAATGTAACAGGGGGAGAGACTGTTGCCACTTTATTGAGGCTACCACAAAACACAAAGATAATTTCAATGTGCGAGTTTCCTCGCGATGTTTTCCTTCGCTGTTGTTACTTAAGTTCACAAATGTACATAACTTAATTAAGTCATCGGTACATGCCCAAATTCGAACCCGCGACCTTCGGAATGAAAGCCGCACGCTCTAACCATTAGACCAGCGAACAACTATACAAAGGTAGATAAAAAGTGATAATGAAATCTCGAGAAACAAAAGACTTAAAATAATATTTCTTTATGATGAAACCTAATTCGCCAGGACTTTATTAAAAAAAAAAAAAATTGTCTATATAGGGAATTTGATATAAACCTAAACGTAATTTATTTTGATGGATGGAAAAGATTCAAGTTTTAATCTGGTCCCATTTTTTTTTTTCCAATAGCGTCCACGACGATAATACGGTCCGTGTTTACGTCGACTGCCGTTGGCTGAGGACAGATGTCCTTGAAAAGGACGCCTTAGATACACCGAGGGACGCTGATCTCATTATAGGCTATCTTTTCTCGGTAAGTGGAGGCTTTATTAAATAAATTGACAAGCAGTGCGTGAAAAGGGACGTCACAAATATTAACAGACTCCGTGGACTGATTTTAGACAACGATGAGACAGTGTTCTATGAGTTTGAGAGTAGTTTCTCATAAATCTAAAATTTAAAACTACTGGTACTTTTTTTCTGGTACATTTTGGATGTTTTCTCTTAAATAAATTATCAAACTACGCAGATATAGTATTATAAAGTTGCTCGTGAATGTTTCCCGAGGTTGTTGGTTTGAATGGTCAATTTTGTTGCTTGTATTTTTTCAGTTAACTTCCTGACTATTCTCATTCTTACATATTCTCCATAGGGTTTTAATTCACCAGTTTTTTTGGCTTTATCTCTTTCCAATCACAGTTTGGATTATATAATGCGCAGTTCTACCAAATGCTTTGCCTGCAGTTTGTAAATAAATTTAAATGAAACTTCAACTTTAAAAATTTATATACTTGTTTGTACTTACAAAGCATTCCGGGTAATCCGCCATATTGATGTCAAAAGCTGCTAATATTTATCGTTTAATTTAACCAGATCGTACACGAGACCTAAAACGAAGTTATGTTTAAGGACGGCACAAAAGGGGTTTTTATTAATGTTACCTCGGCACAAAACACATGTGGTCCGGAAAGGGCGGGTTTGTTATGATCCACAATAATTCATCTATACGATCTTTGAAAAAGTTTAAAATATTTGAAACAAAGTACTTTAAACCCTTAAGTATATCATTGATGTTTACCACAACAGCACGAATGGGGATTTTGTTATGTAAACAACTACACAGCTTTTCACAGAAGATTACTTTTTATCTCCTACGAGACTCACTTGATATCAGTTTAATAAATTTTTATGTAACAATAAGGTTATATGGATAGTGAGACATAATCGATTAGAATCCATATCCTACGTGTTACAGTAAGTTTACTACAATAACTTTGTAACTTGCTGGATGATTCTAAACATCTATACCACCGACCAAACTTCACAACAGGTGGCACCGGAATCAAATCGGGGACCTCCGTGTTTCAATATAAGCTTAGCTATTGCTCATAAAATTGTCATATATCCCAGATCTGCATTTATCTACATCAGTTAAATTTTTTTTCATACTTATATTAATATAAAAATTACTACGGTAATATTAAGTAATCTTATATGTTTCGCTAACAGGGAGATCTGGAGCAATTGGTTTTAGTGCCGAAAGCGGGCCAGGCGCACAAGCAATGTTCCAGTCAAATTGTCGGCCTCTCCAATATTGTTGAGACATAACAGGGATAACAAAACCATTGAAGATTATTCCCCCAACTTGATTTTATAGTTATCGTGAAAACAAATCTTTATTATCTAGCAAATGGAAGCTATGAAAACTATATGTGCCATGAGAAATAACTTCGAATATACGATCAATGTATCACAGTTGTATGAAGCCGTCGGTGATTTTGTTTAATGTGAATAAACTCAGGCTCTGTCAAAAGTAATTGTGTTTTAGATAAAAAGGCATAATATACAAAGCTCGAATTATCTATATATGTACTAAAACTCAGTTTCGTTAAACCTGGATCTACTTTACACATTTGCGGTTGTAAAATCTAGTGGTGGTATATCTTTTGCTGGATACCGTCCAGTGATGTGAGAACAGTACTCTACCATTTTGTAATCAGAGCTACTTTGTACAATATATTCTCATATTTCTTTATTAGCATTTTACAATCAACATGTTACGATAAATTCATGTTTATTCTATCTTAGTGTATCTTATTCTTCTGTATCGTCTTTTATCTTCTTTTATATTTCATCTTATTCTAATTTACTTGCTTTTATGTTACATCCTTCTTATTATACTTTGAATTATATTGATTATGTTTTTCAATTTATCTATTCCTAATTTATCTCTTGTCATTTATATTACTTGTCTCTTTCCTACGTTACTATATCTGGTGAACATCTAAGTCTTAAACTTTGTTCTTTTATATTATAACTTACACTGGCTTCCTCTTTTTCAGCTTTATTATCATCTTTTTCTTTATGAGCTATTCCATTATTTACTACATTTAACCTATCATTGCAATTATAATATATCTTTACAATTTCCACATTTTTATGTGAATCATAGTTTAGAGTATTTATTCTTAATTAAATATTTTATTTGCATACTAGTGTTATCATCCCAACCAGCACATTGTTATGACCGGGCGTATCATTTATGATCAGGTGACCGTCCTGCTCGTATCACCGCTTGGTCGATTTAAAAAAATCAATATGATAATCATGACATTATTATATGTATCAATCACTATAGTTTATGTTTGGAACAGTTGTTACTTTAATAATTTCGTTTACAGCAGAAACAGCTTCTTTTTATACTTGACATCAAACACTTTTAGTTTTGTTGCGAACAAGATTATGAGATATAGGTAATTAAAAAATGGGTATATATGGCATTATAAACGTAGTTAAACTATTAATAAGTTTATTTTAATGACTAATGGATCACTTGAATTTGATTTATTATGAAAACTATATCTGATGAGTGTAATACACAGTAGACTATATAGAAATGTGTATCCGATCCGATTCGGGCCTGAATTTGTAAATACTGTTGGCGATTTATATAATTTTTTTTCTAACCATGTCATCTTTGCTTTTGTATTAATTTTATTAATTTTCATAGTAAATTAGTTGAATGTTTAGTAATACGGTGTATAAACATTATAGTATATTGTTAAAGGTTTAAATAAGTTAATAAAGGATTGGCCTACAATAGCTCGTTTCATTGTTAATAATAAATACTTTCTACCATACCACAGATAAAATACTTTCCTGGTGGGTCTCTGTTGCTGGAAACCGTCTAGGTAGCTACCACCGCAGCGCCTGTTTCTACCGGCAAACAGTTGTGTGCATACATTACTATGTTCCGGTTTTAATGGCGCTGTAACTAGTAATTAAATTACTGCAGCAACGAGATTTAAGGTTATCTTATGCCTCAAAGCCACAAGCTCAATGTTGTGCAGTGTATATCATCTGTCAATGACACGTGGTTATGGGCAAGCGTTTCACTTACCTTCAGGTTAACATCTGGCTCGTCTTGTTGCTATATAGTATAAAAAACAGCACAAATAACGGATGTTATTTTAACTTCCGACTTCCGTCTGTTGCTAATCTAAGACCGTTACCGACACCAGCATCCAATATATGTTGTGGTCTTGATTTAATAACTGGTATATCTGGGAGACTGATCACCCGTTTTTTTAACCTAGGCTTTTTACGGCATCTAAGACCTAATAGTAGTGGTTATTACCCTTCTCTAGTGGGGCTATGTGAATAGATACTACTGCCAAGCAGTAGTATGCAAACCTTGTTAATATGGATAGAGAGGCCCTATAAATGCCACGACTACACGAGATAGGTGTTCATCTAATGGTAAGTGATTTAGCTGCAAATAACCACATGGAGATAGGATTATATACACTGCACCACATTATGCTCGATGCCTTGAACCATAAGATGTCAAGTTTCGTCACACCAATAATTTTACCAGCTACAGTGCCCTTCAAACTGGAACAGAATAAAATAAATGTTAGGATGTTATACACTGCACCATATTGCCCTCGTAGCTTTGAGACATTAAGAGGTCTTTCTACCCCAATAATTTCACTAGCTACAGAGTCCTTTAAACCGAAATACAGTAATATTTGCACAGTACTGTTTATCGGCTGCAAGCTGTGTTCATGACCTAGACGGTCTCCGGACACAGAGACCTACCACCAGTACTAATGAATGTTAATGTTACCTTTAGACTTAATAAGACTTACCACTAACTTAAAACCAAAATTAACTTCGTGAATGTTCACGTACGAATAAGATTTCTTCGGAGACATCTTCAAGTTGCAATATTCAGATCGTGTGCTTAATAATGGTTAGATAACCTTCTCAAATGTTACTTGATTAAGTCAATCTTGGCTTTCGATTAGACTTCCGGCTCAAAGACTTACCACCAGTAAAAATTCTGGATAAAAATGTGGGAAAATTTAAAACCCAGATATTTTGTTTTGATAATATTTTAAACCCACTGGGATGTATTTAAGCGTAGTGTAGGGGGTAGCAAGAGGTCTTGTATAGCTGTGCTTTCTCGCAAGAAGCAGGGTATCTCATGGAGATCCTTTGGCCGCTATAACATATATATATATAAAAAATGCAATATAACTTATCCAGGACATTACTCATAAAGGCGATAGATTATTTTAACGGCGCTCCAACAATGCTATTTATTTGATCTCATTCTCCTTCATAGGATTAGAATCTTTCGCAGAATTTCAATTACGAGCGACTTGTGCGTGAGTAGAATGCACAGCTTTGCTTATTTATGCTTGGAACGTTGAGATAGAGCGATCTAGAAGTGGGGTGACGTTTTTTTTTATACAACAATGCGAATCGAAAGAGAGTTCATGCAACTAAGAATCTAAATATGTATAACAGATTTCCACCTAAGTAGACACTAGTAACGATATCTCTGAAATTTGGTAAGAATATTCCTTTTGCCAAGTGTTGGAGGGCTAGGAAGGAATTTCATAAAATTCCTTTCCGACGGCATCTGCGGGGTTCTTACGACCAGCAAAGTGGGGAACAGCTAATACATCATTACTGCGCTTGTTGGAATTATGTATACAGTATAACATTTTGTAGCGGGTGTACGAGTTCCCGCAAAACAACTCAAGGGATCCAAGCCAACCTCACCTGCTCGTGGTGCACCCTGCTAATCAATAAACGTGGTTCTGGCTACCACCAACTTGCATTTGGGCCAGCGTGGTAGGAATCCGGTATCTCTATCCGATCGATGTCGGAATTGTCAAGCAGTAGACGTATAAACATCCGCCTATCGGCTGATAACGATGATCACATTTTAATCTGCGCAACTCCACATAAGATGTTAAATCTAAGTACTGGAGGTAAAGAAATGTTCACCTGATATGAATTTCAGTTGAAATTATATACACAAGACCACATTGTTGTCGAAACCTTCAGAAACATGATATCAAATCTCATTACCCCAGTAATTTTTCTAGCTAACTGCGCCTTTCAAAGCATATCACAGTAATGTTTGCGCTCTACAGTGTCGGCAGAAATAGGAGATGCAGACATATTACACATCCTCGTCTTCTCCTTCATTATATGTGATTAATATAATAGGTCCTTACATATGAAATTGGTGTTTTGTACTGGTGGAAGATAAAGTCATTTTTTTTTTGTAAAATATATTTAATTAATCAAACTATGCACCGCGTTATCTATGCACTTTTGCCATCTCATAGATAGTTCATTGATCTCTTTACTAAAAAACCATGGGGGGCGAGAATCAATAAACTGTTTGCAGATGGTTTGAACGGCCTCATCGAAGTTGAATTTTTTTCCTTGTAAGAAGTTGTCCAAATTCCGTAAAAAATTTTAATCTGTTGGGGCAAGGTCCGGGGAGTCCGGTGGATGTCGCAGACATTCCAATTGTAGCTCATCTAACGTAGTGGTTGTTTGTTGTGCAGTGTGTGGTGGTGGTGGTGGTGTTGCGGTGTCGCGAAGCAGCAGTGGCCTAGAGCGATTGACCAATCTCGGTTCTTTAGCAGCTAGTTCTTCCTTCATAGTCTGCAGTTGCTGACAATAGATATCTGCCGTAATCGTTTGGCCAGATTTTAGAAAGCTGTAGTGAACGACACCGGCGTTAGTCCACCAAACACTCACAAGTAACTTTTTCTGAGTCAATTTCGTTCAGGTCAGAATTTGGCTGGGTCTCCAGGGTTCAGCCATTGCGACGAGCGCTTCCGATTATCGTACAGTATCCACTTTTCATCACAAGTAATGAATCGATTTAAAATCCTTTCATCATTGTGTCGACTGAGCAAAGTAACACAGCAGCAGCAGTCGACGCGTCTTCGCAAGTTCGATTCACTCAGTTCATGAGGTACCCACCGTTCAAGTTTTTTACTCTCCCGAGTTTGCTTCAAATGGATTAATACACTTTTGTCACTTACCCCCAAGTCTGCAGCTATCTCTGAAGAGCTTTGTGATGGATCCGCTTCCACTGTTTTCAAAACTCAAATGTAGCAGCTAATGAATTTATAGATTTGAATTTGGAATTCTTAACCAAAGAGAAGATAGTTCAGATCAAATTGGTCAGGTACGACAAGACGGTAATTTCATAAGGATCTAATAATATGAGATGATAACTGTCTCATTTTAATTTGATCGTAATACGTTTAGAGGTACAAAGATTTCTTTAACATATAGTCTATATACAAAGAGTATATACACTACATCCGATAAACGAAACGACGAAGAAATTAAATGGGAGTACATCAGGAAAATCTCTAAATAACATCTAATGTAATACATTTTTTACTTTTATCACTTCAAAAAGAAACCTCGGGCGGAAAAATCTCGCATTTCCACGACCAAATGTACTATCCAAAGGGAACGTAAAATATTATATGAATCTTTTTGCCGTCTTTGAGTTCGCGGGAAGTACCTTTGTATGTCTCTGATAAAATACAGTGAATCAATAACACTTGTTAATGTATAAAAAACAGCTACGCTTACAACTAGAGCTTGCTTTAGAATGTGACTGTTACAGAACAGAATGAAGTCGGACGGCGGAGAGGAAGGCCGAAGTTGCGATGGCTGAGTGACAAAAGATATGATAAACTGCTAATCCAAAGAAAGCGATGTCCCAAAAAGAACAGTGGAGTGAAAGAATGTTATAAAACAGGGTCTGCTTTCTTACTTCTTTCTTTCCTCTTAACAGTGTTATCACCGGACAAATGAGAAGAAGTTACACAGACAAATAGAACGAAAATATCTATCACTTAGAAAGACTAGAAGAGTAAAAGCGTATTTATTATGTTTTAAGAGAGAATATCTCTAACTCCGTGATCTTTTATTTTATACAGTTAAGCGATGAGGCGAGCGGCATGTTTACTTGATGGCAAGTGATATGCATCCCCATAAAAAAACTTGACGCTAGTTAGGATGATATATACTGCATCACATTGCGTTCCTCGCCTTCGACATGGAAAGTTAAGTCTCATTACCCCAGTAATTACACTAGCTACAGCGCCCTTCAAACCGGAAAACAGTAATGTTTGCACACTACTATTTGGCGGCAGAAATAAGTGCTGCGATGGTATTAACCTTGACTGTTCCCGGCAACAAAGACTGAGGTGGATGCTGATAACGAGAAGCCAATGAAACAGATTTAAAGAAATTATGGAATTGAGCCAGAAATCATAAGTGTACACTTTATAAAAAAAAAAATATTTTTAATGTTGGCAATACTTCTTTCGTTAAATATAATTTGGTAATTTTTTTTTAATATGGCAATACTAAACAAACGTCAGAATGTTTTGCGGGCAGTTTGTATCGAGTCATTCGGACATTAGCTACAGGAGAGCGAGGTTCGTTGCCAACGACGGTCCTGGTAGGTATCACTGCAGAGCCCAATTCTACTGTAAAACAGTAATGTGCAAATATTACTATGTATCGGTTTGAAGGACGCTGTAGCTAATAAAATTACTGGGGTAATGAGAGAACATCTTATCTCAAAGCGGCGAGCGCAATGTATTGCAGTGTGTATCATTATAACTAGCGTCATATTATTATGGGCAAGAGTATCACTTACCATCGGGTGAAGGTGTTGCTTGACCCACATGGCTTTGGTGAATAAAAGTAGATGAGGATCCAATAGACTTCTAGAGGGTCTTGACTTTCGCCTGTTTAGCAAACCCACTCAGGTTCAATAGTAAGTGCTACTAATAACTATTCAGCAAAAAATGAGAAGTTCTTGACACAATTTCCTAAGTTCGCAACATACCGTTTCCGGTTTGAAAGCATTCGACGAATTTTCATCTGAAATTTGTGAAAAAGTCATAAAATATTATTTTCTCTAATATTTTAATTTACTCGTAGCTCTCTTTTAGTAAACCGTTTAGATACCACCGCAGCTCCCGTTTCCGGCGCCAAACACTGATGTGCAAACATTACTTCGTTCCGGTTTTAAGGGCGGTATAGGTAGTGAGATTACTGAGGTATCGAGACATCATATATATCAAAGCGATAAGCGCAATGTGGTTCTGTGTATATCCTAACCAGCGTCACGCTGTTTTGGCGAGCATATCAGTTACCACCAGATGATCGCCAAGTCTCTTAAATAAAATTATATACTTGTAGGATCCGTCTGCGACGTCATCTTATAATAAGTGACGGGAAACAAATATTTTTTTTTTGTTTAAAAAAAAAACTTCCGTTTCCTTTTAGGTCAACTGAACGGAATGGCGGAGGCGTTCATTAATAATCGGAAATAAATACCGACAGCAACAATATTCATTTTGTTGGTCAAATTTCTGGCAACTGTGTAACAAATTATGAGAGGTCTGATAAATTGCTTACCCGGGCCCACATCCGGTTATATGATTGAAAAATGTTTTTTTTTCTCACTCGCCCATTGTTGGTGAATTGTTTTAAAAAAAAAAAATTCGTTGTTCGTATGGAAAATTTTGTGTGAAGTAATTTTGATAAAACAATTATTTCACTGGTATATATAATAAGCTGGTGGTGGGTTTCTGACCTGGATCATGTGTAGGTATCACCGGAGTTCCGGTGCTACCGCCGCCAGACACTAGTGTGAAAACATCACTGTGTTCCGGTTTAAAGGGCGGCGTAGCTAATGAATTACTCTTCTAATGGGAGTTGTCATGTTATCTATTAAGGCGAGGAGCACAACGTGATGCTCTGTATATCATTCTAACTAGCTCTCTGTTACTATAGGCAGGCGGATCACTTAACATCGGGTGAACGTATAGCTCGCCGTGGATTCAAAGATGAAAAAAAAATGCAGAATTTTTTCGCGTTGTGATTAATCAAATAGTGTTAATTATACTGATAGATCTACTGCGATATAAATCTGTAGCAAGAAAGATTAACTGTCATCTAAACCTACTGAGTTTTAATTTTCTTTTTATTCGACGAAGCAACGAGACGAGCGAGACGTTCACTTGATGATAAGTGATATGCCTACCCGTAACAACATGGCGCTAGTTAAGATAAATACACTGCACCATACCGAGCTCGTCGTCTTGAATCATATGATATACAGTCTCGTTACCTCTGCAATTTCATTAGCTGCAGCGCCCTTCAAACTGGAATACGGCATCATTTGCACATTACTATTCAGCAGCATACAGGAGCTGCGGTGGTACCTGGACAGTCTCCGCCCAGAGACCTACCATCAGTAAATTTTTAGTTCTAAAGCTGGTGTCTAATTTTCCCATAATGCAATTCGCTTACATCTCAATTCTTGAAAGGGCTCAAGAAAAGCTTCAATTTATTCTTCGTATTGTGGACAGTAGTGGCTGATATTGCAACCCTTGTTGCCTAAGATTGATACACAAACGCACATATATACTATTAACGTCCGGTTTGAATAATAATAGACGTGGTTTTATTCCATGTATATTAATCTAAAAAAACCTCGATACTAATAAAAATTCCCAAAGTTCGATAATACAGGAATGTACATTATTTTGTTTCGAAATCGAGAGGGTTATAACAACAAAAGGGTTTCAGCCCGATGGTTGGGGGTTGGAAAAGTTTTAAATATGCATATACTTGTTATGAAAGTTGTGAAAAATTTTAATATTTTTTTTAATATAACGAACTGGGAACAATATGTGATTAAAATTATATTGAGTAAATAGAATATTTGATAAGATGGTTATGTATTTCATCATCATCATCATCATCAGCTGATAGACGTCTACTGCTGGAAATATGCCTCCCCCAGAGGTTTCCACATCGATGTATATATATTTATTAAAATATGTATTTAAAACAAAGTATTAATTATAGAAGTATCCTTAAAGGTTAGGATTGAAATATAGATAACCTTTTCCTAGCTTATTCTTCTAGTATAAGGAAGAGCGGTCCATCATCATCATTATTGTCATCATCGATAGACGTCCACTGCTGGACATAAACCATGGAGCCGTTCATGTGTATTGAATATTCTACTCAATCGTAATAGACTTGACAGACTGGTGGTGGTTGAGTGATGACCCGTTCCACTAGAAGTCTCGAGCTTTAACTGCTGCTTCCGCACATTCCTGCAATGGGACGGATATTGCCACTCAGAATTGCTCGGTCTGCCTCATGAGCACTATCTTATATCTTCATGCTTTTTTACTTTCCTTGCACTAAGAACATAATGATCTTGCAGAGAGAGAGGTACAGGTTTCTTAACATCGGAAAAAAAAATATTATAAAAAAAATAAAACATTTTCATACTGATGTCTTTACAACTGCCACGGTGTTATAGGCATTATCATTTGGTACATGGTACATGGGAAGTAAGGGGTTCCGCACAACAACTTGCGGGAACCAAGCCTACCTCTCCTGCTCGTGGTGGAGCCTGCTAATCGACAAAAGAGGCACTGACTTCCACCGACCCACATTGGGCCAGCGTAATGGGAATTGGCCCAAATCTGATGTATGAATCCTTACTCTATATGGGAATCTTTGGAGAACGTCTATGTCGACGTCTATCGGCTGTTGATGGTGATGAATGGTACATGACAGTTTTACTACGCGTTATTTCGGACCCAACGTATCTACACTGTTTACTACCACCATCCCTCTAACAATCTCTTCACCATCACACAACTATTTATATTATCACAATGGAACTTTAAAACCCTCGTAAACTATTTCCGTCGCTAAACTTTTTCACCTCCTTACTGAAGTCAAGCCGCTGAAGACATTGTTCACGGGATTGCATTTTTCGCATTACATAAAGCGCTAAATTGCATTCAAAGCTGCGATGTTATTCACTGCATTGTTCTTTTATAATGAAACTTTAACTTCAACTTTTTTTTAAACACTTCCTTCTTAGAAACAACGGAGAAATTAATTTGATTTTCGCTGAAGTAAGCAAGTATGAAAAAGGAAATCTTTACAGAGATCTACTTCAAGACTATATATTTTCTTTAAATGTAATTGTTTTTAAACTTTTATTTATTATGCTATATGTTGATACAGAACAAGAGTAAATAAAAACACTTATTAATAATATTATTATAACATATAACTTAGTCCTCCCAAAGTCTTAAATGGTTTGAAGCATTTGAAATAGTTCAAATGACCACTACAAAATCCGTTAAAAATTATCATCACACATATGCCCACAGCTGGACATGATCTCTCAGTCCCGTCTATCTAATTTAATATTCATAAAATTTTCGATATTTGCGTAAATATAAAATCGTCTGCTTAAGTTCTCTTCTGCCGTTTAAGGGAGTATTTATTTAATATTATATTTGTAGTGGTATTATAATTAATATATTTCAAATACTAATATGATTTACTTAGTAATTTCTATACTCGCTACTTGATTATTTGTTATAAAAGATTGTTCATTGCCCACGTAGCCGCATCCATTAGTGTAAAGCCGCAGGTCTCCTTTGCATTATTCAAGGATTTACGAAGGACTCCTCGTGAAGTTTGTAAACTTCGCCGCATCAACCATCTTGATTGCGATAAAATTAATTGTTTTCCCACGGCTAACAATTAAAGTAAGTTACTTAATATTTGTAGATCGTTGCTAGGCAACAACAGTACAAATAAGTAACATAATTGGCCGCTGCGGTAGATAGGAACATATGAGTGAGGTGAGAGACCAACCGACCTAAAATCATGAGCTTCTTTTGTGAATACGCATATGTCGTAACCAAATGTAAATTTTTTTAAATAATAGTTAAGTATTAAATTTTTCTATCGGCTGATGATATTGGTGATGATGATGATGATGATAAAATTTTTATCAAAATGTAATTTTTATGTAAGTTACATATTTTTATGGTAAAATAAGCAACGATGGCTTTGTTAGGACTACGTGTGCGAGCCCTGTAGTCTCGGGCTAATAAGGATAGGAGTAAGGTAAGCCCTGCCTGTCGTAGAAAGCGACTAAAAAGGTCCAGGAGTTTCGCTGGTCTTGAGGGTGGGGGCCCTTATCACTCAACAAGCAAACCTGCGTGAGACAGCGGATGGCTCAGCGATGGTACCTAAGTGGGTTTGGCGGACGTGCGAACACAAAATGTAGAGAGGCACTTGTGCGTTCTGTAAGAAATCCCAAGGCCTCTCCGAATACACTGAAGCAGACTACCGAGAAGGCTTTACTGAGTAAGAATTCTACGAGTATATAACCCTGACTTCCCCGCAGCAGAGCATCTTTCAAAGATTTCCTCCCCGATACCAAAAATAAAAGGACCACGTATCTAATATAACATATAAAATTATTTGACTTTTGATATTAAATATATTTACTTTACAATAATATATGTGTACCTTTGTAAAGGACGAAAACGAAAGGATAAAAAGGTAATAACGAAAAATAAAAACTTTATACTAATACTGCACAAAATATAATTTACTGCTGGTGCCGGAGACTCTCTAGGTATGTACCACCATAGGGTTTATTTCTGCTGCCACACAGTAGTGTGCAAACATTACTGTGTTCCGTTTTGAAAGGCGCTGTAGTTAGTGTAATTACTGAGGTAATGAAATTCAAATTGCTGTGTTTGAAGGTGACGAACACAACGTGGTGCAGTGTATTATATTTACCATAAGGAGAACATCTCGTTATTTCGTAGAATGAAAAAAAATTATTATCGTCTCGAAGATTACTAACAGGTAACTCGATTTAATCTGTTAGTAGCGTGAAATCTGAGAAACTTTAATAATAAGAAAATACTTCGGTTGATGAAATTACTGTGAAAATATCGTCATCTTGTTACCGAAACGTATTTTATAAGAAAATTCCATTTAACGACTGTAATAGAATCCACCCTGGAGGTGCTCCCTTAAGCATGTAATGAGGTTACAAATCGATTCGGGAAATACTGCAGTAAGCACTTTTTGTTATCAGATACAACGTCATTTCATGTGTAAAATAATGGGGAGAGATTTTGCAGTCATCACTTCAGCCTGTTGATGTCCACTGCCGAGTACACGTGTGCCCAAAAGAGCCGGAATTTCCTGGTGAAGGTGTATTGTATACAGCACTGTTGTCTCATCCTTATTCCTACATAGTGGCTATTTACAAGCTATTTACAAATTTTCATTTGCAAGCTTATAAAAAGATTTTATTCGCCGCATTGACGAGATGAGCACTTTCACTTGATGGTGAGTGATACGGCTGCCCATAACAACGTGGAGCTTGTTAACGTAGTATACAAAGCACCACATTGTGCTCGTCGTCTTTACAGAAAGAACGTAAAGTTTTGTTACCGCAGTCGTTTCAAGCTACAACGGCTTTAAAACCGGAACACAATAATATCTCAACCGTCACTCTGTCCGTTATAGTGTGAACATTCTAACCAGTTCCCATATTGATTAAATATTGTAATATCTTCTGCGATCTCGCCGTTCTTAACATCATTAACCCCCAACAACGTATGAAATTTAGATTATAAAAAAGCTCTTTAAACTTTTCTAGTGGCTATCAGCATGTCGATAGTGTTAGCTTAATCGAATATTAGCTTAACAAATTCATTGCTTATAAAGGAATTATCACAGCTTAAGAAAGAATTGGACAGGAAAAAGAGCTGCATATTGTTATATTATTGATCGCGATGTTGCATGACGGTTAATTTCGTAATTGAACTCAAAACTACCATTTTCGTCAAATTCTAGTTGGCGAGGTGCTAGCTTCGATGCTGAGCAACCAATATCTGAATCTGGTAATTTTGAAGATTGAGCAGATGTAACGTGTACCTGGTATCTTCACTCCAGTGGGGCTATCTCTGAACATAGGTCCCAATCGCTTATATTGAATAATAGGGCTAACGTCTGACTCACTTAAACCTCGCTTTGAGGTTGAAGATTGAGCTAGTGTATCACCAGCACATCGTATACGGCTGCTCGCTCGGATCCGAGTGGCGACCACTGAATGTGTTAAGCCGACGTTAACTTAAATACGGTATCGCAGCAGTAGTCTGTACGAAACTAGCCCGGAAATGACTCGCGGATGGTTTGCAAGCAACTTGAGATAGACAGCGCATCTTAGCTCGGTGACTCACCTGGGCCGTCGCTGTATTGCTAACGACAGCAGGAGAAAGGAAATGAAACCTCTTCTAAAAATAATTACTAGAAAGCATGAGCTAAATTCGCTTTAGAAAAAAAGCGATACAGAGAGTCAAAATAACACGACTGTGACCTTTACAGGGAATAAATATAGAAATACAATTGTTACAGAAATAATCACTACAAACGGTGGGTAAGATTGAATTTACTTTGTTTTTCTTTTTAAAGTCGGCCGTTACATTTACAGGGAATGTGTGCGACCAATCTACCGGAACTAACTGTAGTGACTTAACATGCCGTCCGAGGTCTACTCCGAAAGGTCACTCCAGTTAAATGACTGGTTCAATCGAACGCCCTCGCACCGCGCCGGGCCTGCTGATGAATGAAATGATTGAACTACGGGCGCATCGCGCTGTTATCGAAAATGTCATTGGAATAAAATATTTCATAACATTTTTTATATGATATTCTTTATCTACAATGCAACACGGCACGGCACAGCAAGGTATAGCAGCAACACATGTCTTCCGTTAAAAATTTGATACCAGATATTTACACAACGCAACGCCTCGATTTTCATCCTTAAGATGTATCCTCGTTAAGTCTCGTTAGCTAATTAATATCGCTACGTGCCGTTTAAACCCAAAAATAACATTTGGAATAGAAAGAGAGCGAGACATACAGAAAAAGCGAGAGACAGAGATAGGAGACACAGGTAAAGAAAGGTACAAAAAGTGGGCAAAGAAAGGTACAGAGTGGGAGAGATGGAGAGGGCGAGAGAGAACGAACAGAGGAGACAGTGCTTCTGTCAGCAGAAAGATAAGGGAGGACATAGAAGGGGATAGAGGGATACAGAGAGAGGCAGAAGAGAGAGAGGGTGTAGGTATCAAGATTGGAAGAACAAAAAGGGATTCCACTTCTACATATATTTATAGTCTAGTATACAGTATGAAGAATTGTCTCCATCGTATACAGTGCCTGTGTACAGATCCGCATACGGTAATTGGCAAGCTGCGAACTATTTCGCAAAAAGAAGACAAGGCAGGCGGAAAAAGTCTTTATTATAGAAATGCGTTTTATCTCAAACTCTCAGTCTAAATACTGCTATTAACATCTCTCTTTAATTCAGTTATACGAACATTTACCGAGATAAACGACCTACCTTATTTAGTTTAACGAACATGTGATTGTCTCCTTTTACGAGTAATTATATAATCACACACCAATTGTACGCCGCCATTTGCGCCGCACTACCGCCGCCCTCGCAGCACAAAATGGCGGCCATAACACGCACCAATCATTCTAACATCTATACTCACACATCGACACATACATAGCAAATAATATTAGTGTGTTAATTATTTGTATATGTAATATTCTTATATTTACTAAGATTGATTAAATAAAATAAATTTAATTATAAATTAAAGTCGCCAACTTGATAAATACGTTTACAGTTGTCTCGTTTTCGCTCCGTAAAATCAAATTCACGCTGCGCCAAAGGAAGTTTCAGTTCAAAAAATTCAGTGTGAAAATAATACCACTTCCCGGAAAGCAAAGTGATAAACGATCGTAAAACTAGCAAGTCATATAAATAGTGTATTATATAAAGGAAAAGTTGACACTGCGAGTTATATTAGTTTCATATATCAACGCTGTGTAACTTATCGATGTTGTTAGACACGAGCAATATATTTCTGACGCCGTGTCACATTGTCGACAAATACAGCCTGCGCGATGACCTATTTCATATTTCATGTCTGTCCTATCATTTGCCGCTGGTGTCAATCTAATGGAGCATTTCCAAGTTGTTATAACGTCTAATAAAACAAAAGTCTAGTTCTTTCAGCGACCTCGAATTAGAGAGAATATAAAATCTGTTGCGTTACAAGTGACAGAATTTCTTTTATATTTTATGTTTTCGAACTTTAAAGGTGTGATAAATTGATTTCCCAAACTCTTATGCTTCTGGTACAGGGAAATATCATGACAACCAATGCCATATGCCAGCATTTGGCCAATGAAATGGACAAATGATCATGACTCTTATAATCTGAAAGTTATTTCTAATACTAATTGTGGTAACATTGAGATGGCGGCTTTTTTTTATTTTTTGTTAATTATTTAGAGCCATTGAAAAGGAAAGATATTCATAATTAAGAAGGTTAAGGTTAACATTAAATTTTTAATTAATATTGCTAAACAAATAATAAACTCAGGTTCTGAAGAAAGAAAATGATAAATATCGGAAATTCAAAAACATATTTGGTAGGGTCATCATCATCATCATCAGCCGATAGACGTCCACTGCCGTATATAGGCTTCCCCCAAAGATTCCTACATCGGATAGGGATTCTTCATGTAGGATATTTGGGTCGTTTCCCACCATGCTGGCCTAATGCAGGTCGGTGGGAGCCAGAGCCTCGTTTTTTGATTAGCAGGGTGCACCATAAGCAGGGGAGGTTGGCTTGGATCTCGTAAGTTGTTGTGCGGGATGATGGATTTTTAGTTAATGTTGTAAACTTAAACAAAATTATCTATATTAAATTTTTTTTATGATAGGCATGACTAGCTCAAATGGACACTGGATGGTAAAGCTCTCGTATGTCGACATCCGGAACAGCAATGTTATGGTTACAGATTTGCGATATATGGTAGGAGTATGGTAGTACGTCAGGCAGGGTCTAAACAACCAATACTCCTTAGGTCCAAACAGTGTTACTAGGTTTGCTATGAAAACTGTAACCAATGATGGCTAGTGGTGTGAATTCTGGTTCGTTGGTATAGTATGTGGTAAACAATATATGGAGGCAGGTAATAAAATTAGTTTCCGTGTACACCACCGAACTGAGTCCTGCCGCAGTGAAACGTATTCAGAGCGTGGCAACGTGGCGTCCAATCAAAGGCGTCGTTATGTCCGACAACTGCTAAAGTGGAGTGCAAACTGTGATGTCTGCAGTGATTGAATGACGAGCCAAGTCAGCGTACATTTGTCCAATATACCTCGACTCGTATATATACACAAACATATATAGTATATTATGTAAATACAACCACCAGCCGTGTGGTATCGGGCTATTAAGAATAGAACTAAGATATTCCCTGCCTGTCGTACAAGGCGACTAAAAGGGTCCTTTAGTTTGTGAGCCTCGAGGGTGGGGGACCTCAGAGCTCGATAAACGAGCCTTAGGAGAACGGCAAATACCTGGTGGTCTTGTATTTGCCGTAGCACAGCGTGGGTGCTATGGAAGGCTTTGCCCTTCCGTGGGATGGTTTAATCATAGTGCAGAGGCGCACAGATGCTTTCCGTAGAAGATCCCGGAGACCCTTCTAATGCACTGACGGAGACCACCAAGTTGATTTTAGTGGGTAGAAGGCCTACATAAGGCCGTCGTCCCCCCAGAAGCAGATTTAAGAAGATTTCACAGGCGATAATAAAAAAAGGTGGGTAAAACCGCAGTTCCTATTTCTGCCGATAAACAGTAGTGTGCAAACTTTACAGTGTCCGACAACAGAGACTTACTACCAGTAAATAATACTACCCGTGATCCGGCTTAAAGAGCGCTGGACTCTGTGGAATTATTTAAGTTATAAGACTTATTGGATATAGATCTCCGTTGCCGAACAGTAGTGTGCAAACATTAATTTGTTCCGGTTTGAAGAGCCTTGTTTGTTGATTAACAGTGTGCACCAGGAGCAGGTGTGGTTGGCTTGGGTCCCGTGAGTTGTTGTGCGGGAAACCTTACACCTCGTCAAGCACAATATATCATCCTAACTAGCGCTACATTGTTATTGGCAAGCGTATTACTATCAGGTGAACGTCTCACTAGTCTCTTTTAAAATACATTGATAAGATCATTGGGATGCAGCATAAGTGTTGATACAAATAACCCCTACTACTTTATTCTTTATACAAGTTATTGCTTACATGATAAATAAAGTGGAACCCAATTTTTTTTGTAATTTGTGTAAAAATTGTTAAAATTGCTAGCTCAGTTTACGTCTGCAGTCTGCAGATAGCATAGCTCTCATCAGATTGTTTAAACAGCACCACAGAAGCGCAGTATTCATCGCTTCAAATATACAATAGCTGGTGTTGTTACCATAATAATTCCTTCAGGTTTATCGCACGAACATAGTAACATAATTGTATAACTCCTTACAGCTTGTTTACAGATGTACAGCATCTTTACTGATGTACCGTCTATATTAAAAGGGAACGCAACATTTTCTGTTTACCGTAAGTAACGTGCCAAAAGCCAAGTCCTCTTTTAACTATCCTGTTATCTATCTAATGACCTACATTGCCAATTGGCCAAGAAAGCCAATTATTTCTTAATAAGAAGTTGCTAAGCAACTTATTCATTAAATTAGAGTAATGATGTAATCTCGTTGACATCAGCTAAGATCAAAATTAAATTTCACATTTAACTTCGACCTTGAACATTTACTTCACGCATTTTTTTCATAAATAATATGACAAAGATATATATATATATACTCGTATATAAGAGATTTTCAGTGACTCTTCACGAGATCTCTGAAAGTATTAGATGAATTTGATAACATAATATCAGAATTTTGAGTATTTAACTCAAAATTTGGTATACATATAGCCTCTGCTATTTAGAGGTCAGTTAATAATAGATTTTACGAAATTTGTGGGTGTAAGTGTTCCCACACAACAACTCACGGGATCCAAGCCAACCTCACCTGCTCGTGGTGCACCCTGCTAATCAACAAACGAGGCTCTGGCTAATACCAACCCGCATTGGGCCTCCGTAGTGGGAAATGGCCCAAATCCACCAATATGAATCCCTATCTGTTCTTTGTGAAAATCTTTGAGGGAGGCCTATGTCTAGTAGAAGATATCTATACGCTGATGATGATGATGATGATAACAAAATTCGTCTCCCAAAGGGAGATGCGCGGGTGTTAATAACGGGAAGAAACCTGGGGGATGGTGGGAGAGCAGCGGGTTGTTGCCGAACGGGAATATTTCTGACAAATTTCAAGTCCAAATCTCAAATCTAATTCTATATTACGTCCCGCAAAGCGGGAGGACAACAGATAATTTTTAATATACTTAATTTACATTTTATTACTTACTAATATTGAATATATCCTTTATACGGATAAAATATATTTAGAATACTGCGAGGATTGCGAAGGACGGTCAACCTTAAACTTAATCAAGAAGGTGCGTTAAGAAATTACTATATTGAATTATAATAACTTGTATGTGATATAAAATTACTTCGTAAACGAAATGTCCCGACAAAGGACAGTAAAGTTTACCTTCTGTACACAATCCACCTTTGAGGATAAATTGGAAAATCAGTGGAGCCAGAATAATCTTTGCTACAACATTTATATAACGAAATGAACAGGATTTTCTCCGCGGGAGAATCTTTCGTTTTTCATCATTTAAGCGATGAATACCTTATTACAGTAACGCAAAAAAGAAAAAATTACCTTATGGTCATAATAACTTATCAAAAACTTATTTAATAAAGAAAATATTTGTTTTATAGTAGTGAGAAAATATTGTATTCAGCTTTATATAATCTCGTAGTCGTTACAAATCAAAGTTTGTAAATAATTCCTGATGAGAGAAGTGGGCCTTGCTTGTTGTTGGTCACCCCCACATATATAAGAGGATCCTTATACATTAGCAAACATTACAGTGGCAGTCAACATTTAAAATATCATCTCGATGTACGTCCACTGCTGTCGCTCATGGATATACACCAAGTAATTCATGTGGATGAGATATCCTCAATATTCCTTTAAAATATTGTAACGATTCATTATGTTAAACCTTCGAGACTTACCACCATGTCTGTTCATGTATACTAGTAAACATCTTTTTCTAGGTGTCCTCATGTCTGAGGGTCGTGGTCAATGCTAGGGTTGCTATCTATAGCGGATGGTTTATTCAAGTAAATACAGGCCTATCGAAAAATTTTAATTCGTAAGAAATTGTTTTTTTTTTTGGAGCGACACGATGAGCAAGATTTGATGATAAATGATACGCCAACTCATAACAAAATGGTTTTAGTTACGATGATGTCCATACACTACACTGTTTTCAACTCCTGGAGATATTAAATATTTAATCTCGTTACTTATAATTGCACTAGGTAGTAAACGCCTTTTAAACGGGAACACATATTTGCACAGTACTCTTTGACGGCAGGAAGTGAAGCTGCGGTGATAGCTAGATGGTCTCCGGTAACATAAATCCACGTCCATTATTTAATGGAGATTTGCATTAATTTTCCTATTAATTACACAACAGCAATGAGCAGCAGTGATGATATTCTAGCTGATATATATTTTCTTATTCCTCTCCGGATTTTATATCTTCATAACACAGGGTCTAAAGAAACCGTCTTGTATTACTTGTTCCTATTCAATGATGGTGTTTATTCCTAGCCCTGTAACTAGTGTATACATTTACAAAGCCTCCACCAATGTAAATGATCGTAAATTGTCACAATATCAGCGTTACAGGCGCCGATAATCCATTTGTCACGAGCGCAATTATCCAGCATCCGTGAATAATTGATTATCTGATTATTGTTTAACGCTTTCGTTGAAACACCAGATGAATAGGGAGGTGTCGATATAAACATCATCAGGATGTATTAATATTTTGATTACTGTTAAAACTATTCGTTTAGTATAGTGTAGTAATAGTTTAAAGTTATTGACTTACCGAACGTGAAAATGACTCTGTATACATTCTGAGTAAGATATTGCTTGAGAATGATGTAATATAATCTAAATTTTATTATTGAAGTTCAGTATATCTTTTCAAGGACTTTTTCCATCAGAAGTATCAGAAATTTATTAAACAAGATACTCCTCTCGGAGAATAACTTTTTTAGTGATGATAGTTATCTTTTGGCGGAGACCGTCTAGATAAGTATTACCGCAGTTTTTATTGCAGGCGACAAATAGTAGTGTGCAAACATTGCTGCACTCCGGTTTGAAGGGCGTTATCCCGTCATAAAATTACTGGCGACAGACAAAAGTTGTTGAAAGGCGAAGAGCACGTGATGCTGTTTATCATATCGACTAGCGCAACTTTGTTATGTGCAGGCGTGTCACTTACCATCAGGTGAATATCCTAATTTTATTGTCACTTCGTCTTGATCAAAACTGGTCACCAATCCAGTACCTTCTGTATTAATTGAATTAATTAAAAATGTTTTAATGCCTTTGCTAATTTAATGTCTAAATAATGAAAAATGTCATAGGCGTTGTTACGTCTTCAAATTGTATTCAATCTATTGATGGCGATAGTCTATATGAAAAGGTATGTTAATTAACGTTACAATTAAACAAATTCCAATATAATTAACAATTTACATTGACAATAACATTCCGCTGTTAAGGACAATGGTGAAGTCATACACAATAAATAAATATTGAACTACGCTAAGATTCAATACGAATGGGCCACAGTTGCAATTGTGATTTGAATAGATTAACATGAGATGAATTATAAAAAAAAAAAATTAACAAGTTAATTAATAAATTTAATAATGTGCGAAATGTCCCTCATAACGTTTTCATTGTTCATTATTTATTTAAACATCTCTCTAATAGATGTTTACATATTAAAGCCGAGGTACGAGGAAAAAGACGCTGGAGCATTATTTCTGAAGTTCGAGCGGGAATACAACAAGTATTACAGGAATTATGAAGACTGGTTAGCTCATTACGAAGCCTTCGTCCAGACCTTGATGTGGATCAATTATTTGAATACCATACAAAACGTTACCGTTTACCGTATAGACAGTTTGTCCGATCTAACGGCGGAGGAGTCGAAGAGGATGTTCATAAGGATGTTTGCACGTGAGTGAAATTAAATAGGAATTAAAAATAAAGTAAACTAATATTTAAAGTATTTTGATTTGTCCTTTTATAGAAAAATAACTGTAACACGATTTCAAGTTAAACAGTATAAGAATAAACTAAAACAAAGACGGATAAAGTTATGTTAAACTTGTGGTGACTCCTGAATCTGAATACTAGTATTTATAAAAGTTTAAGTACAGTTGTCGAGTTGGATTTTAATAAATTATTTATTGTATTTATGTATGTAATTAGTAAGTTTCTCCACAAATAGGGAAACATTGCTGATTAGGTCTTAATCAGTGAGATTTTAGCTTTATTAAATCAAACAAAAATCAAACAATTAAGTCCTTAGTAATATGTACTAGGTTAGCTAGTATAAAATAGTATATACAATATCTTTACTAAGATTAATAGATATTAATAGAATTATATATATAAGTTACAGCTATAAAAAACTTATTAAAATAATGGACACATATATATAATTTAAAAAGATTGCTTAAGAGGAGATAGAAGAAAGATTAGTAAGAAAAGTCAGTCCAGCAGTGGTCAGCTATCGGCTAATTATGAAGGATATCAAATATGCAGAGGTTCATTGACCCATCATATGATCTCCGAAACAATTACACGTAAACACTCAGTTTTGTAGAGATATTGCTTCTGCCGTTTAGAGGTCAGCTAAGAATAGATTTTACGAGATTCTTTCTGCAATGGAAGTTGCAGGGGTTTTAATAACGGGAAGAGATCCGGGGGAAGTCAGAAATATTTCTGACAAACTTTAAGTCTGATTTTTTATTAGGGCCAGCGAAACGAGCGAGGACGAGGTTGCAGTAAATAAGATAGCAAAAGTAAAAGCATAGATATAAGTAATGTAAGTAACAAACATAGTGTAAATTAGTAACGAACATATAAACGGTGTAAATGAAAGGATGAGACAAAATAAAGCTATAAATATAAGTTGAAACTTAGTTGAAAACACTTTTGTAACATTTTTCATTTAACAAAATGTCACATCGGTGGAAATACTAAAGTTTAAGTAGAAGCAGGAAGCGCAGCTTGTCTTGCAATTTAGCGCTTCAAGTGACAGAAAAAAGCGCAATCTTGTGAATAATATCAAGTTTCTTCCACCAACAACAACAACGACGCTCTCCGACATCTTTCCTTCAGACGTCTTCAGAAAGGGCAATTTGTATAATTATACATCACAAAGAATTGTCTTTCTTAAACGTTTCAATTTTTTTTTTATTCTATGAAGCAACGAGACGAGGAAGATATTCACCGGATGATAGTAAGCTTACTCATAACTTGTCGCTAGTTAGTAATATATAACGATATATTTTAGTATACATTGTACTCATAGTCTTGAAGGATGTTAAATCTCATTACCCCAGTAATTTCACTAGGTACAACGCCTTCCAAACTCGAACACAGTAATGTCTGCACACTACTGGTTGCCGGTGCAATAGACGCTGCAGTGGTAGCTACCTAGACGGTATCTGTTATTAAACCTGTTATTAAGCGGAGACCTGTTATTAAAAGTATCTGATCTGTTGACTAAATGTCTGAGATATTGTTTATATCATCATCATCAACTGCTGGACGTTCACTCCTGGACAATGGCCATTTATAAATCTATACTGATTGGTCTGTGATGATCTATACTGTTGGTCCACCTTACGCATCATCTAGTTCGGTATATGATATGCGGATTCAAAATGGCGTCTATTTGCAAAAACGTTCTAGTGTTTACTCAATATAACTAAATCATTTAGGCATTCAAGGATCTTTAAAGGATTAATAGAATTAGATAAAAAATTTTAGTCTGAATTTGTAGTTGTTACTAGTAATATTTTTTTTCTTTGGGCGATCGAATCAAAAATGTGGAGATCCGCAGAGGAACTATGGTCACCGATATACCACAAAAGATTCCTAGACTTAAGTAGCAGTGAGCAGGGCACTTTGTTCGAAGGACCGACGGCCGATGGGGCAGTAAGGTCCTCGAGTGATGCCCGCGTACCGGCACACGTAGTACTGGGAGGCCTCCCACAAGGTGGACCGACGATCTGGTGGGAATCGCAGAACTCACTGGATGCAAGCAACGGGAGACCGATCGACTTGGAGATCTTTTGGGGAAGCCTATGTCCAGCAGTGGGTATCTGGTATCTATCGTCTGATAATGATGATGACTAGTAATATTACTGCCTCAGTAATAACCTACCATATCATACTTTATCACTTTTATCATATACTTATTACATCTAACAAAATATAACAGGAGCAGAACAGTTCTTCCTGAAGAATTTAACCGACGACAAAGACGAGGTTCTTATACGTTTCATTCGAAACAGTGATTTCATATAAAAAAGAGAATATTGTGTTTTTTTTTTTAATTATTCGTAGTACATTAAATTATCAGTTAAAGAGTATTTACTTTTAGCCCAGATTATAACTGATGTATAGTTTTATCTATGTTCTTGTTTGTTTACGTCAGCCGTGTATAGTATACTATATACAGCTGTACTAAAATCATCAACGCCATTATACAACACAAACGGGCTCGTTCAGCATGTAGTTAATAACCTAATAAAGGATACGTCTCCTTTCATTTCATTAGCACGGCAGCTCCTACGTAGTTACGCGCTATTAAGACCTTAACATGATATTTAAATTTCACCAGGGACTATGACTCCACATTTAACTATTCATTTATATATGTTAACTTTCATATTTTTGCTTAATCATGACCTTTAGGCACTATAGTCTCAGGCTGTTAAATATGGGACTAAAGTAACCTACGCCTCCTATAGAACTAGAAAAGTCTTCGTGTTTGCAAGCTTTGGAAGTAAAATTTCTCATTGTCCATTAATCGAGTCCGGAGTGGATGATAAGTATGAGATGGTGGGTGCTATGGAGGGTTATGTCTCTCACTGGGTTGTGCTAAGACATCGAGGAGAGGACACTGGTCAGTTCCGTAGTAGATACCGAGGTTCCTTGCAACACACTGATGGTGACCATGGAGGAAGTTTTAACGGATACAAATCCCTAGTGTTTTCGGAAGAACAGCTCGATGTTATCCCGTCACCATCGTGCATACTTTCGGACGTGATTGGTATACCGTGTGAAAATTTTTAGTCGATTGGAGTCCGACATTACCCCGTTGCCGGCCCAGTGACTTCGGGATGTTAGCATATTGTTACACACAACAAAAAAAATCCTTAGTGTTCCCCTCCAGAAGCATGAAATCTTTCGAAGATTTCTCTCTGTTAAAAAGCAGTTGGTTACGGGCAGCGCCGGACCGATCGATTTAAGGGAGGCATATGCCCAGCATTGCACACCTGTCAGCTGATTATGATAATACAGATTATATATATATATATAGTATATTCTTCTTAACGTGTCTCTCCAACTATCGAAACTTGGCGATCAGCGTGGAACAGTCTTTCCTGTCTCTAGTTCAACGGAACAAAACGGACGCTTCAGATATGCCAGTCCATTCCCTGATAACCCTCAACCATGACTAGTACAAGCCCAATTTTAAACTAAATATGATATGTCTGTGAAAGCCATGACATTAGCTGCCGTCAAGTCACCCTATTCTTTAAAAATGTCTAAGTAATCTTAGTATTTATAGGCTAGGCTTATTTTGTTTAACTGTTACTCAGTAACATGTTACTCGTAGCTCCAGGTATCGATCAGTTCTTAGTATTTCAATTATCTACAACATCAATCATTAATCATGTAGCCGACTATTAATTCACGTACATAATTGGATGTATAATGGAATATTGGAATGCAACCAGCCATCATATCCTTACTATATTGATACTCAAACGTAAAGGATTAAAGTTTGTATGGTTATATATCTATTGGAGAACATAAAGATGGTATGGTACCACCGCCAGCCCTGTAGTCGCGGTCTAGTAGAGCCCTTATCGCTCAAGCGAATCTGCGTGGGAAAGCGTATGGCCCAGGGATGGTGTCTAGGAGGGTTTGACCCTTGCTACAAAGTATAGACAGCCATCGATGCGTTCTATAGGAGATCCTGAAGCTTCTCCGAATGCACTGACTGATGCAGACCACCGTCGGGGTTTTAAGTGAATAAGAATCTCATATAATCCTGAAGTAGGGTATATTTAGAAGATTACCCTCCCTAAACCAAGAAAATAAAAAACGGTACGTACTACCGCAGTGCCTATTTCTGCCGGCAAACTACTGTGCAAATATTACACATTGTTATGGATAGACGTATCACTTACCATCAGGTGGAGGTCTCACACGTCTTGTCACTTACGAAAAAAATAATTGTACTTTACTGTTTTTGTAACTGTCATACAACAACAGTTAACCAATTGTGGTTCATGTTAATATTTTGTGGTGGTAGTCTAAGTAGGAACCACCGCAACTCCTATTTCCTATACGGAATAGTAGTTTGTAAACATTACCGCCTGGAGGGCGCTGCAACTAATGAAACACTTTAAGTAACAATTTTTTATAGGCAGGTGAATCACTTATCATCAGGTGAACAGCTCGTCCGTGCTTTTGCTTCGTCGAATAAATAAATCGTTGTATTACAGCATCGCCTACATCGCCTGCACATCGCCTGCATCGCCTGCATCGCCGCACAAAGTCCGCGCGCATACACGGCGCGTTTGAAATTTATACCCGGCTGCACCAGCGGACCGCTCGACGCATCCAATTTTCAAGATGAATGGATCAATTTCTTGGGATGCTGGTGTTAAATTGAAATTGAATTTGGTGCCCGTTGGAAATGTTCCAAAAATTTGAACAACCATACTGTACAGGCTTTCATGCTAATTCAGCGATTGTTTTGTTTGGTTGGAAACTTGCGCGCGGACTGGCAAGTTATAAATTCTATCCGTGACATCTTCATGGTCGGGTAGACCTCGTAACTTATCGCAGCTGAAAATGAACTTTTGACAAAAAACTTACGGAGCTTTAAAGCTAATTAAAAAAAAAACGTTACAAGTAACATCATATCAGAGCATTGTCTTGAAGAACAATGATGTCATGAAATTATATAGTATTAAATTTTTATCACAATGATAAGTATATATAATTATAGTTTTAATGGACGATCAGGTTTAGGTCCCCACAGCTGGGACTTTCCCACACAAGGAGACGGAGACGGTTATAATGTATCACACAGATCAATACATTTATACATATTACTAACTGTTCCCCGTTTGCTTTGCTGTCCGAATATAAAATTAGACTACAAATGATATTTAATAGTAGCCGTTACCATAGCAACAGCATACGAAATGAAAACGTTTATGAAAGTTAATTAGAAATAAAATGATGAATGATCTATGAAAATAAAATAATATACAGCCCCAACTATCTATAAATCATTCATATCATCGAATGGTAATGTTACTACAATATAATACTTTCACTGGTTTTCACGTGATCGGCGAACAAAGGAAACTCATTTTTATATCTGACAAATATCGCGTCTGACTATAATAACGCGGCGATAGTTAGGATGATATACACAGCACCACATTGTATTTTACTTAAGGCAGCTGCAACGCCCTTTAAACTGAAACACAGTATTGTTTACACTCTAATGTTTGTCAACAAAAATAAGAACTGCGGTGATAAACTTACCAACGGTAAGTTATAAAAAAAATAGTATAAAGTGCCCTTTTCGATACATATATAAGTTGTTCTATTAACCCTACACACAAAAGGTGAGTGCAATAAATTTAACGCATCTGTATTTATCGCATCTTATTATGTTTAGGTTTAAAGGAGAAGGTCTTATTATCAATACTATAGTTATTATTTCATAAATATTACTTTAATATAACAATTTATATATTATTCTTTTGTATCTAATTTATTAGATTTTTGTTTGGAATTAAATTTCGGAAACCATTGGGAAAGGGAACTCGAAAAGAATTAAGGGTGAGAGTAAAGAAAGAAAGAAAAAAAAACTTCGCTCTAAAAGAAATTCCGCTACCGGCATCGGGGTCGCTGTCACTTACACCGCAACGTAACTTAACATACATAAATAAATAGATTTTTTATTTATTTATTTATATTAGTGTGCATATTATAACCTCCCAAAAGTCACTTAAAGGGCAATGGAGACGGCTACGATGGAAGTTTCTCTGCGCGACCGAATCAGAGATGTGGAGATCCGCAGAAGAGATAAGGTTACCGCTATAGCCCAAAAACTGCTGGACTTAAGTGGCAGTGGGCACATTGCTCGAAGGACCGACGGCCGATGGGGCAGTAAGATCCTCGAGTGGCGCCTGCGCACTAGTAGACGTAGTGTTGGAAGGTCTCCCACAAGGTGGACCGACGATCTGGTGAGAATCGCAGGAATCCACTGCAAGCGAGCAATGTGGTACTGTTCGATATGGAATTTTTTCGGTTTGGCCTATGTCCAGCAGTGGACGACTATCGGCTGATGATGATGATGACATATTATATTTGGGTGATTGCTTTTCATTTACCTCAATGTTTATCTGCCACTGCATCGCCCATGTCCTATGTGGACTGATAGAGGATTCCTATATATAAACTAGCTGTTTGCCGCCCGATTAGCTGGTCATAGTATAGAATTAGACTTGAAATTTGTCTGAAGTATTCCTTAACAGCAACCGTTACTATAGCAACCGCATAACTAATACGAAATGTCAATTCAAACCTACCGCGATAGACTAGTTTTAGTTTATTACATTACTTAGTACTGTAGAAATTATTTCTTTATTTTTGGAATATTTTTAATGCACAACGTTAACTAAAACAAGGAGTTGGAGAACAGAAAAGATATTAGGATACATCATGCCTCATCATCAGCATCATCATAAACGTCCACTACTGGACATAGGCCTAACCCAAAAAATTTCCACATCGATCCGTCCTGCATCGAAATGGTTCCCGCGATCTTCAGTCATTTGTAGGGTATATGAGGATTTGGGCCATTTCCCACCACGCTGGCCAAATGCGGGTTTGTGTGAACATCACGCCTGCGACTTCGTAAATAACATCTTGGGAAGATAAAAGAAAAAATTCTGGAAGATCAAGAAAAACTTACATCTATAGAAGATAAAAGGAGCGACGAGAGAGAAGCTATTGAACTGTTCATTAAAACGTAAAATATTACAGCTTTATTTATGCGATAAAGTAACCATTGAGAATGAAGAGTAAAGAATTGGAATTCTCTATGATAACTTACTATTACTTAGTAAAATAGATAAATTAAAACTTACATTACAATGCGTTGTAAAATGCGTCCATTTTAATGCAGGAGGCCAAAGTTGCATCCACTCTGAAGCAAGGATGAAGTTTTAAGAGCAATATAAAACCTTTACCACCGGACGTTTGAGCTGTCTAAATCCGGTTGGGTTTAGACAAAAGCTTCTGGCGAAGCACGTTTTATTTCTAACTAAAAGCCTCATCTTAATCTATCAGCAAAATAGTTTTCACTCCAAAACCACTTAGCAATTTCCAACTTCAAATCCAGTAACAATCATAAGAATAATAGAATAAGTATTAAACTGTATATCAATAAAAAAATCTATAATTTTTTTTATTCTGCCAAGCAACGGGTCGATCGCGATATTCACGTAATGGTAAGTAATACGCCTGCCCATAACAACGTGGCAGTAGTTACGATGATATACACAGCTATATATTATGCTCGTCGCCTTGAGAAATTTAATATGTAAGTGCCGTTACCACAGTAATTCTACTAGCTACAGTGTTTTCACCTGATGGTAAATGGTACGTCTGCCCATAACAAGGTGACGTTAGTTGGGATGATATATTCAGCACTATATTGTGCTCGTCGCCTTGAGACATATAATATGCGTAAATCTCGTGGTTCCAGTAATATCACTGGCTACAGTGCCATAAAACTGGAACACAGTAATGTTTGCACACTGCAGTTTAGCGGTAGAAATAATAGCTGCGGTTGCACCTAATTGATCACCGTCAATTAACCAGCCAGTCAGTCACTATGCGACAGACATACAACAACATATCATCACTTCTGAAGTAATTAATTTCGTCATACTAAAGTAATGAACTGGCTGTTAGCTGATGTTCTCGGGAAATCCACTGCGCGAAGCTCAGAGAGGAGATCAAACAAAGAGGGCCGCCGATAAGCTACGTCGTGCCTCATTGTGCTTTATCAAGTACCCCGCAATTATCTGAGAGCTCCGCCTATGACGTGGAGCCTGGACGAATGTGAGAGAAAATTCAATTTACTTGTTTATTGTTTACCGCCGTCTAGTACGACGCCCACCGCTGCTTTTATTTATGTTAACATTATAAAACCTTTAATATGGCGTCTTTCTTGTGCTGATTTTTTTTTTATCCAATGAACCGACGAGGAGATCAGGAATTTCCATAACTTTACGCAGTTAGGATAACGTATACAGCACCTTGTGCTCGTCGCTTCGAGACTAGGTGTAAATTCTAGTTGCTCCAGTAATTATGCTAGCTACAGCACCCTTCAAACTGGAACACAGTGATGATTGCACATTACTAATGAAGAGACCTACCACTAGTACAGAAATCTACCGTTACTGAAGAGACCTACCACTAGTGAAAAGACCTACCCTTAGTAAAGAGACCTACCACTAGTGAAGAGACCTACCACTAGTGAAGAGACCTACCACTAGTGAAGAGACCTACCACTAGTACAGAAACCTACCATTAGTGAAGAGACCTACCACTAGTGAAGAGACCTACCACTAGTACAGAAATCTACCATTAGTGAAGAGACCTACCACTAGTGAAGAGACCTACCACTAGTACAGAGACTTAAGGACTAGTACAAAGACCTACCACTAGTGAAGAGACCTACCATTAGTATAAAGACCTACCACTAGTGGTAGGTCGCCACAACACATCTTATGTCTCAAGGCGACTGGCGCAATGTGGTGGTATGAATACCATTTTAACAAGTATGTTGTTATATTCAGGCGTATCACTTACCATCAGTTGAACCGTCCCGTTCGTCGCGTCTTTGTCCTCGAGAAAAAAAACAGAAAGTGCACCCCAAAAATATGTTACATAGTACGTACACGTACCTACTTTAAGTTGATACTTACAGAGGAAATTTAAAATTGCACTCTAAGAGTGAAATGGGGAACGTGGCGGGAATCGTAAAGCAACTTTATTGTACCACTCAATACAAAGTGATGCGTCTCTATGAATATATTTTTATTTATTCTACTAACTCTATTTATATACATATAATTAATAAAGAAAATGTTTAAGTAAATAAGACTGGTGGTAGGTCTCTGTTCCCGGGGACCGTCCAGGTACCACCGCAGCTCACCTCGGAACATTCTGGCGGAAATGAACGCTCGTATTTATACGTGTCTGTGTTTTCGTAGAGAAGAAGCCGAACCCCTGGATGCGGTGGAAGTGCACAGGCATGAGCGCCGCTGCGCTTTGGAGGTATGGAGAGAACTCACGGGTATAGTAAGCGCGTTTCTGCCAAACCTCAGAAGCCTGGCTTGGATCGGGCGGACTGGCGCATGTCACCTTCAGGCTGACTCAAGTACTCACTGGACACGGGTGGTTTGGTGAGTACCTGAATAGGATTGGACGCGAACCATCTACGCAATGCCACCATTGTGGCGGGGCCCTGGATTCCGCTTAGCATACGCTCGCAGAATGCCCTACGTGGGAGTCCGAACGTCAAATTTGATCCACAAGATCGTGGCATGATCTTTCTTTGCCAGTAGCAATATCAACTGCGCTGGCAAATGAAAACGGGTGGATAGCGTTGGTTTCCTTCTGTGAAACCATCATGATGCAGAAGGAGTCCGTCGAGCGAAGTCGGGAGAGGGCCGACTCCGTCCATAGATGAGGACGTCGGTGCGATGGCAACAGGATGCTCGAGCCCGTCAGCCCTGCAGTCTCGGGTTATTAAGAATAGGACTAAGGTATTCCCTGCCTGTCGTACAAGGCGACTAAAAGAGTCCTCTGGTTTGTGGCTTTCAGGGTGGGAGCCCTTCAGAGCTCAATAAGCGAGCCTTGGGAGGACGGCAAATACATGGTAGTCTTGTATTTGCCTTTGTATTTAGCACAGCGTGGATGCTAAGGAAGGCTTTGCCCTTCCGTGGGATGTTTTAGCAAGAGTACAGGGAGGCACCGGTGCGTTCCGTAGGAGCTACCGGAGCCTCTCCTAATGCACTGAAGGAGACCACCGAGGGGGTTTTAGTGGGTAGAAGCCCCACATAACCTTGTCTTCTCCCCAGAAGCAAGGTATCTTTTAAGAAGATTTCCTCTGCGATAAAAAATATAAAAATAAAATAGGTACCACCGCAGCGCCTATTACAGCTGACAAACATTAATTTGCAAACGTCACTATGTTCGGTTTGAAGGGCGCTGTAGCTAGTGAAATTACTAAGATAGAAAGAAATCTTGTATCTCCAGGCGATGAGCATAATGTGATACTGTGAACATCATTCTAACTTGCGCCACGTTGTTATAGATAAGCGTATCACTTACCATCAGATCGTCCATGTCGTATCGTCGCTTCCTCAAAAAAAAAATCTTAGTACCAGCGCCGCTTCTGTTTCTGTCGTCAAACGGTAGTGTGCCAAAATTTGTGTTCCAGTTTGAAGGTCGTTGTAGCTGTTGAATTTATTGCGGTAAAGAGATTGAAAGTCACAAAGCGGTGCTGTGTGTATCATTCTAATTAGAGCCATGTTGTAATGGAGAATCATTTACCATCAGATGAACATCGCGCTCGTCTCATCCTTTCATTTAATAATAAAAAAAACGATACAATAGTATTGTAATCGGATGGAGTTTATAACTCAAATTTTAAATGATTATAACAAAGTTGCTATATAGACTACTAGCTGTGTCCTCTCCGCTTTGCTAACCGTAACATCCTCTCAAATCCTTTTGGGGAAGGAATTTCGTAAAATCCTTTCTTAGCTGATCTATAATCTGCCAAGGGAATATTCTTACCAAATTTCAAGTCTCCAGGTTTTATAGTTCCAGAGATATCGTGATTAGTCTCTGCGTAGGGGGAAATCTCTAATGTATATGTTTGTATAGATAGATGTCAAAGTTAAATATTATATTGTTGTATTAATGAACATTTTCAGAAATATATCAAATTAATTTACATAACTTCCACGGTAAACTAGTGGTTAATTAGGGCGGTTACCATGGCAACCTGTGAAACGTCTAATTAATGTGTTACCGGCATGTGAATTGTATACGACACAATCGCTTGCGCGTGGACCAGGTATTAAATTAAGCGTGTCCTTTGTACCAAGATTCACAGCGTCGACTAATGGAAGAGAAGAAAAATAATTGATTTCTCGTGTTAAGTTATATAAGTTAAACATTTCTAAGACACATAATTAAGCAGACAATATGTGAGCATAACACAGAATATATATATATATATACAACGTTGTATAGATAATAGAATATAAGTATATACTCGTATAAAATGTAGAAGCGTTTTCTTCCAGAACATTCTGCCTATATGTGCAATGAAACAATGAGACGTTTGAGAAGTTCACTTCATGGTAAGTGATACACCTGCTCATAAAAAAGTGGCGCTCGTAAGGATGATATCACGTCGTGCTCCTCGCCTTGTCTTCCGACCGTTATATTGTTAACAACGTAAATTTATTTGGTACAACGCCCTTCAAACCGGAATACAGTAATGTTTACACACCACTGTATGTCGGCTGCAGTAGGCGGTCTTCGGCTACATATCTACCATCAGTAACTACTACATAGGCAAGTTTACAATATGGGGATCATATGGCTAGATACCATCACATATAGCACTGGGGTCGAGAAGAAGACCTCTGTGTGTCTAACCACTGCACCACTAAGACATCCAAATAATGGACCATATTTTAAGATGAAGGGTTTATTGGACGATCATTATTAGATCATTGAAGAGAAATCTTACTAGTACTCTGATGGTAGGACTCTATTGCCTGTGCACCTATAGGTAGGTACCACCGCAGAGACTATTTCTGTTGCCGAACAATAGTGTGCAAACATTGCTGTGTTCTGGTTTGAAAGGCGCTGAAGCTAGTGAAATTACTCGGGTAATGATAATTAATATCCTGTGTCTCAAGGTGTCGTGAACAATGTGGTCATGTCATCTTAAATGAGCTTCATATCAGGTGAACGTTTCCATCGTGAAGCAGTTTCATCAGAAAAAATCCTGGTATTTTTTTATACTTGAAATCCATTCTCACTAGTTCTTAGTTTGGTATATGGACAACTATTCAGTACTGAAATGTTTATTCATTGAATGAATATTCATTACACTGTGCCAGCAGCATAGCGTGATAAAATTTCCACATGGAAATCTCCAGAGTGAAGGTTACAGACGAAATTCACCAAAAGTTAGGCCTTCATTGGTCTGTTTACTTTGAATTATGATCGTCAAGATGAAAATTTTAACTCTTCAGAATTCTGGGAGGAATTTGTCTGCTTGATTAGGCGCGGCTTAATATAAGAGTGATTTTTTTTTATATTCAAGAAAGCTTGGTAGGGAGATAGTAAATCGTAATCCAAGTTCACCACCTACAACGCCCTTATAACCGGAGCACGGTAATATTTGCATACTTCTGCTTGAAGGCAGAAATACGATAGAGACTTCTACTGGTGGTAGGTCTTTGCTGGAGACCGTCTAGGTAGTTACCTCCGTAGCTGCTATTGCGGAAGACAAACAGAAGTGTGCAAACATTACTGTGTTCTGGTTTGAAGGGCGCTGTAGCTAGTGTAATTACTGGGGTAAGGAGACTCAACATGTTATGTCTCAAGTACCGAGTCCGATGTGGTGCTGTTTATGTCATCCTAACTAGCGCCACTTTGTTATGAGCGGGCGTATCACTTACCATCAGATGAATGTCCCCCTAATGGCGTCGTTTAATTATATAATAAAAAAAAATCGGGGAGACGATCTGAACGATCCCTTATTAATGAGTGATATTACTGCCCTGCGCTACTTAAGAGCCATTTAAGGCGTCCGCTACCGTCGGTTATTAAGGGCCGTCATTCGTAGGGATTCATGTTGGGGTGATCTGGGGCATTCCCCACCAAGCTGTCCCAAAGCGGGTTGGTTGGAGCCAGAGCCTCGTTAGTTGATTAGCGGGGAGCACCACGAGCAGGAGAGGTTGGCTTGCGTCCCGTGAGTTGTTGTTTTTAGTAATTTCATACATCCATTATCATTTTATTTGTAATTAACTTTGACAAACACTTTCATTTCGAATTATTTATACGGTTGCTATAGTAACGGTTGGTATGAAAAATCATTTGCGATTGCGGTTGCTCTTAAGGAATATTTCAGACAAATTTTAATTCCAATTTTATGTTACGGCAACCAAAGCGGGACGGGAACAGCTAGTTGTATCTAGATATCAGCTTGTTGTAAAGTATATAATAATATCAGCTTGTTGTATAATATATAATAATATGAGCTATCATACCTTTGCAGTGGAATTAATCCTTTGAAAGAGCAAGTACATTTTTGTAAGACGTACAGTAGCTTGTACAAAGTGAACTATGAAGCCGTACGTTCGTGTAACGCGCTCGCCTCCACTCTGTTGCTCTTAATAACATTAATTTCGAAACTTTATTGTGCAGCACACAGCGAGGTGCACTTCGCTGTTTATCTATACCTTACTCTTTGATCATACTTTATTGACCGGTACAAAGAAAAGATGTGCTCTAATTTAACATTTCAACCAATGGACCTCCGCTGCTGGTCATAGGTCTCTTGTAATGTGTTCCACAAAGGTCTAGCGCCGTTTGAATCCAGTGGCAGTGCCATAATTACAGAGTATCTTTTCTTTGATTTTTTGATACCGAAAATTGGTTCTTTGATTAACAAAAGATTGCTTTAGTCCCTAAACATGAAAGAGCTTAATACTACAGAAGAAAAGTGGTTTATTTTTATGTCAATATATATTGAGTCAGTACAGTATTTTTAAACTACCTACTTCTATTTGTTTGTAAAAACATTGCAAAGAAAATATATTAAGATAAACATGAAACTAGTTGAACTTTACATAAAATATAAATAACATTGGCTTTGTGATTGAATTTACAATAGGCCCAGGTCCAATCCCCACTAGTCTGGAATTATCATGAGGAAACCGAGAAGTTGCCAAAAGAACAGCATTCATTGATATTTTACATCCATTAGCGAGATGCATTTGACAATCGTTGATAAATATCCTTGAGTCTCTCATTGTGAAGGAAAACTCCAAGACTCGGATGTGGGAACGTATATGAGACTGCATTATGTATGTAATGGTTTTCAGATTAGCTCGACTTTATATAAACGATACATAGATATTTTTCCAACTATAGAAAACTTAACTTTGATATACACTGCGTCAAAAACGTAATATCTTTTGTATGACAAAGTAATACTGCACCAAATTGACGCGAACGTATCAAACAACGGAACTGAAGGCTGCGGGTGCCGCTGCAGCCTGCACACAAACATAAATCAAAGTCGGGGACTTGTCGTGTGACGTGAGGATTTAGCAAATAAAATATCCTGTGCTATATTATCCTGAACCTAATGTTACATGCGATAAAGTATAATTTACTTTGACGTATTTTTATTATATGAAGATTACACATATATTAACGGAACATTAATTAATATTAAAAACTTGATATACAGCTACTGCATTACATTATTCTTTATATATAAAAAAAATAATGTAACGTAACGAGAAGTATTCAAAAAACCCAACAGATGGCGCCACCATCAACAATAGATCACGCTATCGTTTGTCATAGCGCAAATACTTATAAAGATCATACATTATATACTTATAAAGATCGTACATAATATGTATTAAATGCTCTTTCTTATTCTTTCCATTATATGATTTTTTTTATGATTTTGTACTAAAATAAATAACTCTTAATAACAAAATTGGTATAAGGCTGATAATTATTATACCTTGTACTCGCCTATTGTAGATTTAATCAGACAGCCAATGTTACTATGTATATTTTATGTAACGATCCACTAGTTTTTTTATTTATCTAAATATGTTGTATTCGAAATATCTTTAGAATACATATACCAGGTTTAATAACTACCAGATTTATACCAGTTTATAATAGTAATCAGTAGTACGTCTAATTATATGATAGAATCTCTTTTTACACAAAGAAATAATAGATGTACGATTCACACGGCGCCGTGTACTCGGCCCCACAGATGCGGCCGCGTGCGCTTTTAACGGGCAATTAAACACTGCATACCCTAGCTCCACAAATATATTTAAATATTATTTTAAGTATAGTATAAGCACAGAGGTTTTTAGTGCACTTGTTTAACTTAAAAAAGATATCTTTTTATGTATTTAACACAGCCTTTTAAAGAAATTTTAATAAGGGAACTTGGCAAACTTCAACATTACAGTTAAAGCTCTCGAAAGCTCGGCCAAATAAAAGCCGGTTTCTAGTAAGCCGGCGAAATTGTCAGGGAATTTGCTCCGAATACGTAGAACAGTGTGAACGTCGGGAGAAGTTCATTAACGAATACTGTAAGATCGAGGGAATATTTTTTCTACAAGCCAAAAAAAATAAATCCAGCAGACTAGAAAAAAAACACGTCATCAAGTAAACGCTCGTTCACCTACCTTCAATATTCAGTAAAATCATCAGCCGATAGACGTCCACTGCTGGACATAAGCTTCTAAAAATTTCTGGCAATAGGGACTGATGTCCACTAGTTTTTCTGTAGGATATACATCTTTACCACTGTATTACCCTTGATGATTAGATTATTTAATTAAATATCTGAAATGCCTAGAAATACTTAGAAGTTAGAAACGTAAAACAAATTAAAGCTGTGAAAAAGAAGATACATTAGTTTCTGTACAGGTAATAATTTCTATGCAAATTTCGTGCATTTGTCTTTATTCAATACAGTAGTGAAACTACACGATTATTTTATAAACAAATATTATTATCAGATAAATATTTAAAAAGGGAGATATTAGACAAAATAACGGTAAATACTTAATTTTAACTTAAAAGCAAATCTTTATGTAATGTACTGTACAAATCTTTACTGAGCGTTAGAATATTCAAATAGGAGATATCTCTGATTGCGCAAGAGTCTTTTTTTAGATCAAAGTATATTAAAGTCTTCAAATATATATTAATATTTAATTAATGGGGAGATATATTTAGGCAGCCGATGGGGCAGTGAGGTTCTCGAGTGGCGATTGCATTCCAGTAGACTAAAGGTTGGGAGACCTTCTCACAAGGCATACCGAGGATCTGGTGAGAGTCGCGAGAAGCCATTGGATGCGTGCAACGCGGCACCGATCGATGTCGAGATCCATGGAGCAAGCATATGTCCAGCAGTGGACATCTATCAGCTAACGATGATGATATATATATTAGATTACTACATATATATGAGACGTCCAGATATTTATTGACTCATCACGAGATCTCCGAAAGTATTAGACTTAAAATGTGGTAGAGATATTGCTTCTGCCGTTTAGAGGTCAGCTACCAATGGATTTTATAAATTTCCTACCCCAAAAAAGAGTTGCGGGGGTGTTATGGCTAGCGCACCGGGCGAGGAACAGATAGTACATTTTACAGAATCCATCCATCAAGAAGATAGGTCGAAGAGAATTTCACTAACGTACCATCCATTTTAATTTGAAGTAATTACTTATACAGAACATAGAATTGATTATCAAATAAAAGATCTTTAGAAACCGAGCAACCGGAAGAAGGAAAGAAGTGGTTTGATGGTATAAAAGAGTGGATATATTAAAAGGTATTTTTGTCTTTTTACAATGGAATAATGCTCCAATATAATCACATGATGGTAAGTGACGATAAGTCCGAATAATGGTCTACCTCTCTCATTTATCACTAAAATAGCATTTTTGCTTGCAGCGACGAGACGAACAGGTAACCACCTGATGGTAAGTGATACGCCTGCCCAAGATGTTATGTCTCAATACCCCAGTAATTTCAGTAGCTACAATCACCTTCAATCCGGAACACAGTAATGTTTGTCAGCTGCTATAAGCGCTGGTGCGGTAACGGAGATCTACCACCAGTAAAAGCATTTCTTCACCACAGTTATGTATAGTTCTAGAGGATTAGAGAGGATGATGAACCTCGTGGCACAACATCATGAAATAGAGGTCAAGTGTGAGCTCGTAGTATTTCTATAAAATATTTCTTAGGAGTTATTGTAAAATTTACTGGTGGTAAGTTTCTGTTGCTGGAGACCATCTGGGTAGATACCACTGCAGCTCCTAATTACACCCGACCAGCAAACATTATTGTGTTCCGAGTTTGAAGGACGTTGTAGCTAGAGAAATTATTGGAGTAACGATACTCCATGTCTCATGTCTCGGGCGAGGAGCGCAATGTAGTGCAGTATAGATCATGCTAACTAGCGCCACGTTGTTATGAGCAGGCGTATTACTTACCATCAGGTAAACGTCTCGCTAGTGTCGTCGCCTCGTTGAATAAAAAAAAGCAACCATTTACAGCCTCTTTAAGCATCATTTGAAATAGAGGTCAAATGCGTGTCCATTGTATTTCTGGAAAACAAACTCCTTGGACGTTATTAAAGATTAAACTAAACATTACTTTTACTGTACTTTAATAATGTATTAAAATTTCCTCCGCACAATGTAAGAGGGCGGAGTGGGGACAGGGAATTGGCAAATTAATATCATAAAACAGATTTTGTCTAGATAATAAAATGGGGGTGTCAGCGTAAAATATCATGGCCATTAAATATTTTTGTTAAGAGGGCGGCGCTCGAGTTGAGCGCGGCTCGTTATGGAACGTTATAATTTGAAACAGTCAGCTGTTCCAGTACCGAGGTGGCTATCTTGAAAACTGAACGGGACCGTATCAGCCAGCGTTAAGTGAATACAGACAAGCTTTGAGCGAGACGAGGATAGTTGTTTGTGGCGGATACATTAGAAAAATTACTATTTGATTAGAATCATCAGCGTGGTGGTGGTCAAGTTTAATGATGGTACGACTCCTTTATCGATTGGGCTGTTGGATGGATGGACGTGTGGATGAATTGATTGATTAATGGATGTACAGATGTAAGGATACATGGAATGATTCATGGAAGAATGCATGGATGGGTGTATGCATGGATGAATGGAAGCATGGATAAATACAATAGTGGATTCACGGATGCTTGCATGTATGAATGCATAGAAGTATGCATGGATGTATCTATAGATCCCTGGATGGATGTATGGATAAATGGATCCATGCCTGGATAAATGGATGCATGGAAGCATGGATGAATGGAAGCATGAATGGATGCAATAATGGATGAAAGGATCGATAGATGCATGGATGTATGTATGGATAAATGGATGCATGCATGGACGGGTGGATAGATGGATGGATGAATAACACAAAGCCACAACTAACATACAGTCCCGAGTAAAAATCGTAAATAAGTGTAAGTAACTTGTGTCTAATTTTTATGAGCGTGCGTATCACAATTCATACTTCACAAAATACAGAATCGAATCGGGGATCGTTGCGTTACCAGGCAGATTGGTTAACCGCTGCACCACTTAAGAGTCCTGTACAGAGAACTGTTATGTTATTATACCACATCAGTTGATTACATTCTTTCAATCATCGAGAAGAGTCTCGGCTACGTATGCGTATTAAATATAACCTTTGGACCTTTAAAAACTTTTTATATTGTAACTGGAAAAAAAAATCTAGGACATAATCTAGTACTACATGTTATATAGTTTTAAATACTATTCTATACGTTAAATATATAAAGGAGAGAAAATATCAGCTACGGTTAATAGAGGCGAGACGAGCTCGTTACTTGGGATTATAAATGGCGCTCTCAGCGCGACATCGCGCCTTAAGATTTCAGCAAAATTATTCCGGTAATACGGGTAATTATTTCACAGAGACGTCTCAGTTACTTAGCAACGTAATTTTTATAAATTTTTGTTTTAATTCACAACCCTAAGTTAAACAAATTATCCGATAGTAACACATTGTGTAACAATGAGATAGACATAGTAAATCTTATATACACAAATAGATACTGTGATACTAAAAAGGATTCTAACTGACGGAAGTTAACACGAGAGACAACACCGGATGCACAGATTAAAAATGTTATGAGACACAAAATTAATCCTTAATGTGGTGGAATTACTTGGAAGTATCTTCTGATGGTGGTAGATCCTTGTTGCTGGAGACCGTCTAAGTAGGTACCACCGCAGCTCTTATTACGGCCGTCAAACAATACTGTGTAAATATTTCTCTATTCCAGCTTGAAGGACGTTGTACTAACTACAAACTGAAATTACTGCGGTAACAAGATTTAACATTTTAAGTCTCAAGACAAGGAGTACAATATGGTGCAGTGTATGTCATTCTAACTAGCGCCATGTTTTAACTGGCAGACGTATATCACTTGTCTTTCGTAGAATATCTCGATCATCTTTTTATCAAATAAAAAAAAAACTGGTACCGTGGCGCAGTGGTTATGCATTTGTCTTGTAAAGTCCCAACTTTAATTCCGGATCCATATTTTGAGTACTTGGTGGTAGATATTATTGATCTTCCTTGTCTAGCTACCTCATCTTGTAAATCTGCTTATAACTGTTAAGTTCAAACCGTCAACAGATTAGAGTTCTGTGGTTACTTAAAAGCAAGTCAGATTAAGTTCAAGTTTAACCAAGTACAGTTAAATATACTTGAAAAGTTTAACAACAAGTTTTTCTTTGAGATCCGACTGTTTAAAACAAGAAAAAAATTTCTTCACTTTTTCCTTTTTATCCTACAGTTGTATTAAAAAAAAATATTTAACGTCCAATCACATTAAAGGAGTGTTAATGAAGTATTCTTTGATAACTTGATGTTTAATAAAAAAATTAAGTTGTGTGCTTAACGCTGAAAGTAAGAAGAAATGTTTTCATTTTATTTCTGCTTCTGTGCTTCTTATATATTAAGCCCGCTTTGCTGGGTGTAGCATAAAATTGGACCGCAGATGACTATAGCTACGTTGCTATAGCAACCGTATGAATATGATGAAGGATCTACGAAATTCAAAAAATAAATAATCTGTAATCATCTTTAGATCATTTCGCGACGAATGCTTACGTTCCCATGTTCACTAGTTTTCAAGTGACTGGCGAACAAAGGAAACCTATATATATATATATATATATATATATATATATATGTCATCCTAATTACGTATGTAATTTTTATATTAAATTAATTATTTATAAAATGGATCATTTATATATTAAGTTGCTGCCCAGAATAAGGTTTTTCTTGGTTGATCATGATGATGATGATGATATTATTATTTGATTTAAAAAATAATATTTACATTTCCACCTATCGCCAACTTAAGCACCAGATATGGTTGCTATAAGTTCATCTTAGTAAAAACTTCATAATTACATAATTACTTAGACTAACATAAATATATAGGACTTATTACTAGACGAACCTGGTGATAATTAATATAGAAACAAGTTTACTATCACGGTTGCTTAAGAGTAAGTATCATCATCAGCCGTCAGACATCCACTACTAGATATAAGCCTCCCCCAAATATCTCCACATCGATCCATCCTGTGCTGCCCGATTTCAGCTGCTTCCCGCGACCTTCACCAGATCGTCAGACCATCCAGTCTGCGGTCGCCATTCGAGGACCTCGGTAAGTGTAAATATAAGGAGTTCTACATCCAGCTGTAAAAATTGATCGCTTGAGATACAAACGAATAGAAAGATTTTGTTTCTGATGAAAGTACTCCTAAAGGATTTGAGATTTGAATTTTATGATGCCTCAAATATCTTATATCCTTGCTAAGGACTTTTATCATTAGGAGCGATATTATCAGTGGATCGTATAAAGTCCTCGTCACGTAGCTCCATTGAGGTCGGAGACGCGATGAAACTTCCAATAAAGCTAAAATCATCGGTCGCAGATGAATTGCAAAAGATTTTTCTCATCATTCTGTATATCACAAAATGGCGATGAGATTACGTGGTGATAAATGATAAGTGATAAGATATAACAATGAGTTACTCCACAGCATTAGCAAAATACATCACTATATAGATATATATCTTAGATTCATCTATGCCCTATGACCATAGGTTTCTGTTGCGGGAGACCGTCTAGGTAGGTCACAACGCAGCTCCTATTGCAGCCGACGAACAGTACTGTGTTCCGGTTTGAATGGCGCTGTAGCTAGTGTAATTACTAGGGCAACGAGAATTAATATCTTATGTCTCAGACGTTGTGGTGGTATATCATCCTAACTAGCGCCAAGTTATTATGCACCGGCGGTGTATTTATCACCATCAGGTAAACGTCATGCTCGCCTCATCCCTTAATTGAGTAAAAAAATGCAGAACATTATTTAGATGTATAAAAAAAAGAATAAAAGTCCTACAGTTTTTTAGCGAAGCTGCTTTACCATTCGAAGAGGTACGGGTTCGATCCTCACCAAGCTTTCGATAAAGAATAACTTCGTAAGGAAACGGAAACGTTTCAAAAACATCAGCCTTCATGTAACGCCCGCCTTCTGGCTTAGTGAATACATAAACTCGTCTCTTTTTATCAGTCCCAGCGTTGGGACTGGCGAGATGTTTGTATAACTATCACAACATACATCGCTATTAGTGGTGTTCATATAAGATGAAAGAGGAAATACTGAAAGGTAAGCTAAAAATAATGGTATTAAAAAAAATCCTTTACAAATCCTTTTTGCTATGTAACTAAAATGGGAGCTCGCTTAAAATAAATGTCAATTTTAGGAGATTTAAAAAAATTGCTTTTGGACCGAAGCAGTAATAGTAGATTAAATGGGAGGCTAAAATAGAGGATATCTGCTTCTATGGGGCTTTTTAATACAATCCCAACTATTCAGTAACATTTTACACAAGTTAAGATTAAGTTTTTATTGTACTAACATTTCATATTATTTACATAGAGCTAGAACAATATTGGATATCAATACAAATTAGCTTTTTTTTATTCATTTAAGCGACGAGACCAGCGGGATTTTCATCTGATGGTAAGGCTGTCCACCTCCCCATGACAACGTGGCGCTTGCTAGGATGAATCATAGATAAGATGTTCAAGCTCGTTACAGGTAAGCTACAACGCCCTTCAAACCGGAACAGTAATATTTCCATGTTACTGTTTGTCGGCCGCAATAGGAGCAGAAGTAGTTCCTACCTAGACGGTCTCCGGCAACAAAGACCCACCACTAATAGTTAATTTATTAATTAATCGCCGGAAGCCGCTAGATGCCGACAGCGCAGGACCGACCGCGTGGAGATAATTGAGAGAGACCTAAGTCCCAGCCGTGGGCGTTATTCGGTTGGTAAGGTAGAAAGTAATTAAAAAGTTTATGTGTATTCTACTTTTATTTGTGTTTTGAATACTTAACACCGCAGTGATAGAAGAGAAGTGAAGGGAAAGAACATTAGGAAAGATTATTTAAACACCAGGTTACTGGTGGTAGGTTTATGTTGCTGAAAATCGTCTAGGTACCACCGCAGCGCCTATTCCTGCCGCCAAACAGCTGTGGAAAAATATTACAGTGTTCCGGTTTGAAAGGCGTTGAAGCTAGTGAAGTTATTGAAGGGGATTTAACAGCTTGCGTCTGAAGGCGCTGAGCACAATGTTGTGTATTCTGTTCCAACTAGCACTAGATTGCTATAGGCAGATGTACCTTCAGGTGAACATCATGAAGTCAAGTCAATGTGAAAAGACAGGCAGGACGCTTTCTCTCCTGATGGTGCGACGATATCATCAGAGCGGTCGGAAGTGAGTGGATGCGAGAAGTTGACGATTGCATTTGGTGGAAGACATTAGGGAAGGCCTATATCCAACAGCGAATAAACAGAGGTTGATAATGTTGATGATTTATAATCTGTGATGTAAGGGTAAGAGGTTTAAGGGGTCCCGCACAACAACTGACGGAACCCAAGCTGACCTAACCTGCTTGTGGTGCACCCTGCAGGCACAAACGAGGATCTCGCTCTTACGAACACGCATTGGGTTAGCGTGATAAAAAATTGCACAAGTCTCCCCATATGAACCCTTTCAAACGATGATCCCTGGTGCTCGACGGTACCGGAGCTCATGCGTACTGTAAGGTCGGGAGAAGCCGCTGGATACGGGCAGCGCAGGACTGATCGATGTGATGATGTTAAGGTGAGATCTGTGTCTAGTAATAGACGTCTATCGGCTGATGATTGATTGATTTATTTACTATCCGTAGCTTGACTCTAATAGAAAAAGAAAGTATCATCATCATCACCATCAGCAGCCGATAGACGTCCACTGCTTGATACAGACCTCCCCCAAAGAACTCCAAATACCTCTGGCATCTGGTACCGCTAGACTATCGTATGTAGGGGTTCATGGCCCAATGCAGGTTTTGGGGAGCCGGAGCTTCGTTTGTTGGTTAGCAGGGTGCACCACGAGCAGGTGGGGTTGGCTTGAGTCCCATGACTTGTTATGCGGGAACCCTTACACCGCAAAATAAAGCATGCACCATACAAACTTACACACGTTATCAGATGAGCGAAATCTCTGACAACGTAGCGACTTCTGCTTGATCTTGATCATTATTCATTAGTGCCAAGTGGTGACAAAAACGACCATTTAATACTGAATAGTAATTAGCCACAAGTTTCCTCACAAAGCGACCGCAACTATTTGCCTGGAGCTTTAGTCGCCTAGATTTAAAAGCGACCAGCTCCATTTCAGATGCACGCATTAGACTAATGAGATAGTTTCTAACGATTAGATTTTATTTAAAAATTCATGACTATATCGAAACCGATGACCTCTGATGGTAGGTTTCCGTTGCCGGAGACAGTAGTTTACCACAGCTTTTATTTCTGCCACCAAACAGCTGTCTGCGAACATTACTGTATTCCAGTTCGAAGGGCGCTGTAGCTGGTGATATTACAGAGAGCGGCTTAACATCTCTTGTCTCAAGGTGACGAGCGCAATGTGGTGATGTGTATCATCATCGTAACTAGCGCCAAGTTTTTATGAGCAGGCGTGGTATTCATCACCATGAGGTGATCGTGCTTCGCAGAAGAAAAAAAAATCTTTTATATACTGCAAATTTTAATTAATTTTATTATAGTTAGATCTTCAATAATCTAACAGTAACTCAATTTCAAAATGTTTAGTTTAGTTTACTGGTGGTAAGTACCACCGCAGCTCCTAATCCTGCTGCCAAGAAGCAGTGTGTAAACGTCACTGTGTTCCGGTTTAAAGGGAGTTGTAGCTAGTGAATTCACTGGGTTAACGAGACTAACATCTTGCATCTCAAGGCGACGTGCGCAATGTAGTGCAGTGTATAAGATCCTAACTAACATCATATTGTTATGGGCAGGTGTATAAGTTACCATCAGGTGAACATCTCACTGTTCTCGTCGCTTCGTTGAGTAAAAAAAAAATTTGTTTATTCGTATTGCTTTGGCTCTCAAATGTTTACAACCGCTACAAATCAATGCTGTTACAGCCCACATTGCCCCAGACTCCAACCAGGGCCCTCCGAATTATAAATGATGCATCAGAGAAGTTTAAAAAATTTTCATCTCAGTATTTAAAATACATAATGTTTTAGTTATATAAAAAAAAATTGTTATATACTCTATAAACTCAAGGACCTTCGTACTGACGGGCCTGGCGCTGTCCATATAAAGAATCTTCTTTGGGCCCTCTCTGTGACACTGTACGAGTGTATATACTGGTACGCGGTAATCACTAAACGATCTTATCGTTCGAACAGTGAGCAGTAATACAAGTAATATGTTGTGTTAATTTCCAACAAAGCCTCCCAAATCTGGTACATAAAAGATTTTATGATTATCATACAACGGGAAAGTGACTCCCGTCGCAGACCAGGACTAGAAGAAACTCTACACACCTTAATTTTTTTATAACAATTAAAGCTATGAGACGAGGGGGTCGTTCACCTGATGGTAAGTGATACGCCTGAACATTACGTGGCGCTAGTTATAATGATACACACAACACCACGGACGTAGCCTGAGACATAAGACGTTGTCTCGTTACCTTTGTAATTACACTAGCTAGAGCGCCCTTCAAACCGGAACATACTAGTTTACACACTCTTGTTTGGCGGCAGAAATAAGCACTGCGGTGCACCTACTTATACAGTACCCAGCATCAAAGATATACCACCAGTAAATCCTAATTATAGCAATACTCTAGCAGCTTTATAACATCATTACAAGTATTATGTAGATATATAATAACTTAGTTGTAATGACAAAAGCTTTAATTGTAACTTAAAATTTATATTAAAAATCACAATCTTATATAATTAAAATACTCTTTATTCTATAGTATACTATAAAATATAATTTTTGTATACATAATAATTTTCTTTTAAGTTTTGTAACTTTAAAATTTAATTACAGAGAACTGGGACAAACAGGACGGTTTTTCGTATCCATTGTCTCCGCCAGCCCCGGTTTTGGCAGGCGAGGCTGTGCGGTGCAGGGGCCGCTCTGAAACGAAAGTGTACCCTGAAAAATGCTTTGTTAACATGGTTCCTCAGAATCGCCTTTCACAGTCACTGCCGCAGTCGAATAATTGAAATTCCGACGAAAACAATTGTTTTATTCACTTTTGTTTACACCGCAGTCCGTCCACTGCGTGAACAACTCCAGTACTGTGGCTTTAACATATGTAGCTTCTGATACTCGGGGATGTTTCCATGGTGACAGATTTACAATACGGTCATAGCTAACTTGACGATATCCATAAGAACTTCATCATCATCATCATCAGCCGACATACAGTCAGCGTGGCTTCCGTTACCGCTGGACACTAGATGTATTTAGAGGTCCATATTGGGAGGATTTGGACCATTTCCCACCACGCTAGCCCAATGCGGTTTGGTGGGAACCAGAGCCTCGTTTGTTCATTAGCAGGGTGCACGACGAGCTGGTAAGGTTGGCTTGGGTCTCGCGAGTTGCTGTGCAGGACCCCTTATACATCTTGAGACTATTGTGTTATAAGGGAATACAGCAGCTTACATATTCTTTATGAACCTTTTTCTTAGTTCTTTTATGGTCTGTGACCTGTTTATATAATTCAGAAAGCTCCTGTATTTAAATTTTTAGCCCTTTTTTATTTATAAGTTTTTTATGTTACATGTTAAACTATTTATACAATTGTTAAGTAAGACTCGCTGTTGTTATACTTTCGGTAACTCAGCTGTTAAGCTAGTAAGCAAGTTACATTTGTACATTTTACCTTAAAAAAAAATATATTTTCTTACAGTCTTTGTAAACGTTAACGCTTAAAGTTGACACTGTGTCCATTTTCAGCTTCATATTTTCATTTTCTCCATATCCTTATAAGCACACCAGAACATAAATATCACCTGGTCTAAGCGAGAACATTATACAGGCTTCGTTTTACTCGTGACATAGCTTAAGCTATGGTAACATATTTATATGCAGCTTTATACGGAACTGTACATAAATATAAACGTCTTCAGAATATTGGAAAATTATTAAACTTTAGTGTCATCATCGTTCGCTGGACTGATAGCCGATGGAGCACTAAGGTCCTTGAATGGCGACCGCGTACCGGACGACGTAGTGTTGGCAGGTCCCCCACCAGGTGGTCCGATGATCTGGTGAAGGTTGCAGGAAGCACCTGGGTGCGGGTAGCGCAGGATCGGTCGATGTGGAGATGTTTGGGGGAGGCCTATGTCCAGTAGTGGACGTCTATCGGCTGATAGTGATACTTTAGTATATCCTTTATTAAAAATACAAAACATCAGATTTATATTAGTTTACTACCCACTAGAACTTTTAGTTAGTCGCTCTTAATGCCTGGATCCTGAAAATATCTAAAAATACACTGTTCGCACTTCACGTAAACACATCCTATAAAAAGCATTCGTAAAGCTTTTCCCGTTCTATAGTAAATACCACTAAAAATTCCCTCCCTTATTATCCTCCTCGGACCATTTTTATTTCAACAGCTAATTTACTTACTCACTATTGGGCGGTCTACCCTCAATATAAGGGCGGTGGGCCATAGTCACCACACGGGCCCAAATTGGATTGGTGACTACACACACCTTGGAATAAATTCTAATTCATATGCAGGTGTCCTCACGATGTTCTTCACCGTTTGTATTTTGCTGTTGTAACTTAAGTACACAAATGTACATAACTTAAATATTAAAGTCATCGGTATATCCCAAGATTCGAAACGGCGACCTTCGGAAAGAAGGCCGCACGCTCTAGCCATTAGTCCAGCGAGCTACATCTCAGACAATATATTTAACCTCAAAGCTCACAAATACGAAAGCTAGAAAGGCCACAATCATTTTCTCCTTTATCCTCGGTAAATAAGTTACTATATATATATATATATATATATTTTAATAAAAATACCACAACCGCTAAGCAAGGCTTATCGTCCGGTAACTGACTCCTCCATGCATGCACGGCACACGTCGAACACGCCGACCCATCCCACGTCAATGTCAAAGCCCAAAGCTGGCAAGTCGAACGATAATGTACTTTTGTCATAATATGTTTAAACTAATACAGAAATATATATATATATATATATATATATATATATAAATAAAAGAAATTTCTGAAGGGATGATTTATAAAAATTATTATTAATGTATGCTTAAATATTTTATACGTATAATAGATTCTTTTGTGGATGATACATCATCATCAGCCGATAGACGTCCTCACTGCTGGACATAGGCCTCTCCCAAAGATTCCTGCAGCGGTCGGTAGGGAGTCATATGGAGGGATTTAAGGTATTTCCCACCACGCTGGCTCAATGCGAGTTGGTTAGAGCCAGAGCCTCGTTCATTGATTAACAGGTTGCACCAGCAAGTGAGGTTTCCTTGGATCCCGTGAGTTGTTGTGTGGGAACCCTTACACACTAAAGTTATTTACATTGGAAATTTTACTGGTTGTCGGAGAACATCAAGGTGGGTACCACCGCCATTAATATTTCTACCAGCAAACAGTAGTGTATAAATATTACTGTGTTCCGGTTTGAAGGGAGTTGTATGTAGTGAAATTACCGGTGTAACGAGACTTAACATTATGCCTCAAAGCGACGAGCGCAGTGTGGTGCAGTGTATGCGATCCCAACTAGCACCACGTTATTATGCTCAAGCGTATCACTTACCATCAGGTGAACGTACCGTTCGTCTGGTCGCTTCGTTGAATAAAAAAAAATACCCAATTTGTCATATAATGTCGAATTGGTATTATAAAACTTTCGCACTACATCTAATCAGATTAAAACTGTAGCGTTGTCAATATCGATGATGGAGGACCGGAAGTAACTTGTTACTATTAGCTACACCCTTTAATTCATGCAATGAAACGATGTTAGAAATTATTGAATAATTTATTTTTTACTATTATACGAAGCAATGAGACGAGGGGGTGTTCACCTGATGGTAAGAGATACTTCTAACCATAACAACGTGGCGCTAGTTAGGATGGTATACACAGTACTATATTGTCACCTCATTACCCCAGTAATTTCACTAGGTACAGCGCCCTTCAATCGGGAACACAGTAATGTTTGTACACTGCTGTCTGATGCTGCGCTTCATAACTACCTCGACTGTCTCCGGCGATAGAGATCTGCCACCAGTAAAATAGCGGGTCTGCTCCAAGTCGTTAACATCAAATATTTAGTTGAACAATAAAATTAAACAAAAGCTTGCGATCACTTAAAAAGACGTGAAGCTTCACTTTTCGATGATAAAATATGAATATACATTTCATTACACAAAAGCGAGGTGACATCGACGGAAACTTTCGAATTTCCGCTCGGCCCAAATGTAATTCACCATTTCCCGGCTTAAGGACGAGTGCGGCGTCTCCAGGAAACTCGGCGGGCGGATCCTGAGATTGAATAAATTGTGTCAACGGCACCGTTAGAGAGGTTCGTGGCTGAAATATTTATTTAAAAGGCTCCGACGCAATGGCGCAGCTTGAATTTTACATTTTCACGCAGGACCTCCCCGCGCAGACTCCATTACCGCTATCTATTATTTACGTAAGAAGACCTGCTCATCACAATGATGCTAATTAGGATGCTTGCACGACACTTAAAGTAGACGGTGGTAATGAGCAAGTTACTGAAGTTAGGTCTCTGTTGCCGGAGACCGTCTAGGTACCACCGCTTGCCCTGTAGTCTCGGGCTAGTAAGAATATGACTAAGGTAAACCCTGCCTATTGTAGAAGACGATTAAAAGGGTCTAAGGGTTTCGCGAGCCTTGAAAGTGAGGGCCCTTCGCTCAACAAGCGAACCAGCAGGTATAGCTGAGCGATGGTGCCTAGGAGGGTTACGCTCCTCCTCAGAGACGTGTAACACAAACTGTAGAGGGGCACCGGTGTATCCCATTAGAGATCCCGGAGTCTCTCCGAATGCATTGATCCTAACCACCGAGTGGATTTTAACGAGTAAAAATCTCACATAACCCTGACTTCCCCCCAGAAACTATGTACCTTTGAAGGTAAAGCCTTCATTGTTGACTAAGCGAGCCCTGGGACGAAGGACAAGTACGAGGTGATCTAGTTCTTGTCATGCTAAAGCGAAGGTGTTGAGGAGAGCTACAGCACCGGGGCATTCCGCAACGTACTGAAGAAGACCACCCAGGTAATTTTAGGGGTTAAAAATCCCACATAACCTTGTCTTCCCCAAGAAGCAGGGTGTCTTTTTAGAAGTCCGCTATTTCTGCCGCTAAACAGTACCCTGCAAACATTAATGTGTTTTAGTTAAAAGGGCGCTGCAGTTACTGTAATTACTGTGGTAACGAGACACAACTTGTTATGTCAAGGCGACTACCGCAACGTGGTGCAGTATATGACACCCTATGTAGCAGCCGGGTCGTTTCGTTAAGTTAAAAAAAAAATATATTTACGTTAGAAACATTATAAGCGGCTCGCGACCTGCTCATCACAATGATGCTAATTAGGACGCTTGCATGACACTAAAAGTAAACGATGCCCGGAAGCAAAGTGGGAGGAGAGAAGTAGGAAACCAGACCCTTTCATAAGACGGGACCAAAGCTAAGAAGAACACAATACTACGTTGTCCTAGTCTATGGTGCATCACATTTTATATTAAATAACTATGGCAAAATCCAAACCGGTACACAGCGGTTCACTGGTGGTAGGTCTCTGTGGCTGGAGACCGTCTAGGTAGGTACCACCAGAGCCTATTTATACCGTCAAACAGTATGCTAACATTACTGTGTTCCAGTTCGAAGGGCGCTGTATTTAATGTAATTACCGGGGTTACGAGACGTGGTGCAGTGTATAATACATTACTATTGCTATTTTTGGTAATTTTGTTTTTATTCGTTCAATTAAAAAAAAACGGTATTGTTTAAAACCTAATTTTATAATCAAATGAAGCTAGACTTTCAACTGACGGTAAGATCTAGACCTAGGCAGATAGCATAATATATACAGCGCCGTTTTGTGCTCGCCTTGAGACATAAGATGTTCAGACTGGTTGCTCCAGTAATTGCCCTAGCTACAGCGCTCTTCAAACCGGAACATGGTAATGCACACTACTGTTCGCGGCAGTAACATCAGCTGCGATGGTACCTAGATGATCTCCGGCAACAGAGACCTACCACAAATACTAAATCAGTTCACATATGTATACGACAGAATAACTTTAGTACTGTTGCAACGATGATAACGATGATCTTACCTTTCAAGATGAAATAATGCAAGGTAATTATATCACAATCAATAACATGCAGCTACTGTCCCTCTCTTCGGTCTCTCACGGTGTCTTATACCTGAAGTGGTCTGCATGAGGGTTGTATCTGAACCGGATGATCTACAACTACCGGTTTCCGTCTAAAGTATCTCTATCCCTTTAATTTAACTAACGTTACTTAAGCTTCCCAGCTATATTTCATATAAAAAAAATTATATGTAGTAATTTTGTTTGTTTATATTTTAAACACCCCTTTCATAGACTACAGTTTTTTTTGTTTTTATAACTAAAATCGATTTAATAAAGCGAGCGATAGGATAAATCACTTTAAAACTTGCCTTTGATATATTTATTATGAAAAATTTCTCTTCACATATTAAATAACTTTTAACGTACACTGTACACATTCTTCTCGAGTTATTTATTGTTGGCAATCTCCCTGAATATTGTTTCATAAATTAAACTATACTTTATATAATATTATGAGAGATTTTATACAATAGCAATTAGCTAAAGTGGTAAGCGGTAAGATCTGGTAACCACAGTAATAAAGTGTTACTTGCATCTCTGAAAGGACACTTGATATTTGGTTGTAATAGTCCGAGTATAAGTTAAGTGAGAACTGATTTTATAGTGTTACCCTCAACGGGTTTTGATGGTGTTAATAACGGGGGTAGTCCGTTATTGGCATGAGTTGCCGCCGGGCGGTAATATTTCTGACAAATTTCAAGTCTAGATTTCAAATGTAATTCTATATTAGTATCTCGCTGGCCTAATGGTTAGAGCGTGCGGCCTTCATCCCGAAGATCGCAGGTTCGAATTTGGGTATGTACCGATGACTGAATTAAGTTATGTACATTTGTGAACTTAAGTAATAACAGCGAAGGAAAACATCGTGAGGAAACACGCACACTTAAATTATCTTTGTGTGTGTGGTGGCCTCAATAAAGTGGCAACAGTCTCTCCCCCTGTTACATTGGAGCTAATCCACATTTGGCGAGAAGTGGGTGTTTATTCGCCTCTGCCTACTCCTACTGGAAAAAAGGCGTGTTAATATAAAAAAATTAATTCTATATTATGGCCAGCAAAGGAGACGGAACAGGTACTTGCTTATACATTGCTCTCGTCGCTGAGAGATCTCGTCTCCATAAACCAGTAATTCACCAGTAACATAGCCCTCTATAGCAGTGTTTCCCAACCTTTTTCAAGCCATGCCCCACTTTAGCAATTTACAAAGCTTTATCCCCCTTATAAATTTCAAAACATAAAAAAAAATATATTTTTTTAATTAATATAAATGACAAGGTTTAGAGAAAATGTAAAATTGTAACTATTTCGAAAGAAAAAAATCAATACTAATAATAAAATTTAAAGCAGAAATTTAAATAAAAAAAAAAAACTATATTTTTTTTTGATAAATTCAATCCGATCTTTGTAGATGATGCTTAGTAGATGTAGATGGATGCGAGCAACCCGTGACCGAGAAATGTGGAGATATTTAGGGGAGGCCTATGCCCAGCAGTGGACGTCTATCGGCTGATGATGAATGATTTATTTTACGGTATTTACAGCGACCTGTTGAGGTCAACTTATGCTAAAGAAATCAACTTTAGTGAAAAAAAAATCCTATTTTTGACGCTTCATACAATCCCGACTGAATCCCGATGTGTTGGAAATGAGCCAACCTGAACGAAGAAAACATTTAACTACCCCAACCTGCTGAAGAGTTAAACGATCTTACCAAATAACTGCATTAGTAACGTTACTATCTATTGACCCGTTAAAACAACCCTATTTTTTTTTTTATTCCACGAAACATCTAGACGAGTGGGATATTCACCTGGTGGTGACACGCCAGTCCATAACAAGGTGGCGCTAATTAGGATGTTATATACAACACCACATTGTGCTCGTCGCCTTCAGACAAACTGTTAAGTAAACACTAGCTACAACGCCTTTCAAACCGGAACACAATAATGTTTGCACACTACTGTTAGGCGGCAGAATCAGGCATTGTGATGATATAAAGATGGTCTCTGACAACAGAGACCAGCTGAACAGAATCAGAACAGAATATTTCCCAATTGGCCACTGTTGGTTATGGTATTGATTATTCAGCTGATCTCTTTTGACTTGGGATCTTCATGGGGGATTTTTTTATATTAAATCTTGACAACATCACTGTGCAAGGGTTCCCGCACAACAACTCACGCGATCCAAGCCAACCTCACCTGCTCACGGTGCAGCCTGCTAATCAACAAATGAGGCAATATACAGATACATTATATATATATATATATATTTCATGACAGAACATTATAAACATATAAAATGCACAAACAAACATCCAAACAGTACACAGAGTAATAAATAGTTGTCTACCTAAGGTACCATCGTGAAGCTTAGTTCCGCCGCCAAGTAGCAATGTAATGCTAATGAATATTAATTAAATTGCTAATAGCTTAGCTTAGCTTTAATAGCTAATGAAATTACTGGGTAACATCCTGTGCCTTTCTATCTGCAAAGTGAATTTAATTTGAAGATGGTCGTATTAGTTTGGTTGTGTGATGTAAAAGTCTACTTTATATGTCGCGCTCGTTAGCTTAAAACACAAGATGTTACACTTAGGTAGCTTAGTTTTAAGTGGAACTACAAACAGCTGCGACGCCCTTCAGACTGTAACAGCTACGTATAATCTTTAAACAGCCTGAAGAAAGAGATAATATTATGAAATCCCTGAACTATAGTTCAAACTATGCAAATGACTATAATGTATTAAAATTGAGGTTAATAATACTGACGAAGTTCAGCTTGCTTAAGTTCAATGCACGGGCGAAGCAACCTGGAGCAACTTGTTCACTTAGTTTCATTACTATCTCTATACTTAGCGCGGAGCGTAACTTGGACTTAGCATGTTTGTCTTTGAAGTTAATTGTGTTCGCAGTGAACAATGTCTCTGTTCCAAGTTTAATAATTTTTAATTATTCATGAAGATTATTACTTTATAGGGGAGTAAGGAGTCCCGCACAAAAATATACAGGACCCAAGCCAACCTCACCTGCTCGTGGTGCACCCTGCTCAATTAACAAACGAGGCTCTGGCTACCACCAACCGGCATTGGGTTAGCGTGGTGGGAAATGGCCCCAATCCGCTCATATGGATCCCCCTACAAATGTGGAGATCTTTGGAGGAGGCCTATATCCAGCACTGGAAGCCTATCGGCTGATGATGATAACTATGATTATAAAACACCTAAATAATATATAAACAGCTTAAGCCTTTGAAGGTCTTCGTGTAGAGAAGACGTTCTTACTATGGGATATAATTCCCTGTCGTGGACGTGAGTGGTACATGAGGGGTTGTTTAAAAAATCAGAAATAAATTTAGTGGCGATTATAGTGGCAAGGTATTAGACAATTATCAAAATAATATCATATTGCAATGATCTGGTGAAATAGAGATCAATGGCAGTAGTTGGCGAGTTGGCAGCAGTTAGATGCATGTAGAGAATTAGATTGACATATCACTTTCCGAGGCCAACGGTAGATTATCAGGTGCATAACCTGATAATCTACTGTAGGCTATTCACAGACACCACAGTATATAAAGGCAAAGGTCTTTAATTCGCGCGCGTTGCCAGTGATGAGTTATGGCACCGAGACGTGGCCGCTTAGGGCCTGGTGAAAAGGCTTCAAGTCACACAGAGAGCGATGGAAAGGGCTCGGGGTTTCCCTGCGTGATCGAATCAGAAATGAGATCCGCAGGAGAACTAAAGTCACCGACATACTCCTAAAGATTGCTAGTCTCAAGTGGCAGTGGGCAGGATACATCCTTCGAAGGGGTGACATCCGATGGAGCACCAAGATCTTCATACGTAAACCGCGTACCGGAACACGTAGTGTTGGAAGGCATCCTACTAGGTGGTCCGACGATCTGGTGAAGGTTGCAGGCAGCGCAGGATCGATCGATGTGAAGATCTTTGGGGGAGGCCTACGTCCAGCAGTAGACGTCTGTCGGCTAATAATAATGATGAAGAAAATTTATGTCCATTTATCTTTAGAACAAAGTAATTTTGAGGCTCCAGAACGGAGGGATATGCCATCATAAATTTAGATTGTGCGAGCTGAAAATACAGTTTTCATTTTGTGTCTCACAGCACCGGGACACAGCGTATATCAGAGAGCTAGATTTCAACCGGAAATGTTAGCTGAAAAATTTTGCATCCGCGAAAAATATTGGTACAAAAACGCATTTGTCATATTTCAATCACGGGTGACTTGTGCTGTATGTTAGCTTCCGTTGGTGTTTTTCGACGTTTGTTTTTTATATTAATATTCTAGATAGGGGGGGGGGGGGTAAGAAGTTACGTCCAACATCTTACGGAGATCAAGTCAACCTCACCTGCACACGCTGTAGCCTGCTGAATAACATACAAGGTTCTGATCACCCACCAACCCGCATCAGACCAGTGTAGTGGGTTAAGACCCAATTCCTATTAAGCCTATCTCTAATACTGGACATCTCTTGATTGATGATGATGATTCTAAATATTGAGGTTATATTAAAATTTGTAAAAGTCAATAATACGTATGCATAATTCTTTTTTATAATTCAATAGTGGTAGGTCTCTGTTGCCCTTATCCTTGTAGCCTAGGGCTGGTGGTAGGGGGCGACTAAAAAGGTTATTGGATTCGTGGGCTTTGAAGGTGGCTCTCATTCACTAAGCGAGTCTGAGATGAACGACAATTACGAGGTGGTCTAGTTCTTGTCGTATCAAAGCGACGATGTCGAGGAGGACTACAGCCCTCTCTGAAATCTGCTTGAAGCGTAGTACAGGGAGGCACTGGTGTGTTCCGGAAAAGATTCCGTGGCCTTCCGCATCGCACTGAAGATGATGACCGATAGGGTTTTACTGCGTATAAATCCCACATATCCTTAGCTTCTCCACACGTTTAGGGTACCTACTACCACTACCATCATTGACCATCGGGTAAAGGTACTGCTTAAACAAACATCAGAAACCAACACAGTTTCTAGACCTTAGCACATAAGGCTGTTCAACTGGTACTCGGGTTTTTTTATAGGATATATGGGCGAACGAGCGAACTGTTCACGTAATGGAAAGTGATCACTGACGCCTATAGAAAGTTCCAACACCTGAGACGTCGCGGCTGCGTCGTGGACCTTTAAGGAAGTAAGTCTTTTCTTGGATGACACCGTGTAGTGCAGCGAGTCATCAATATTAGAGTTTGGCAGTCCACTCATACAATATATTACATCAGCATTGCTTAATTAAGCACGGCTTAACAAGTAAGTCAGTTTGAACAAGTTCCAAGCGCTCATCCCTTAAATATTTTGGTAGATTGCCACGGCGCCTCTCCAGTCTTACGTTGGTGCAATGAATCTGAAGCCAACTCCACCAGTAACAAACATAACTTAAACTATATACGTTTAATGCTGAAGTCTAATTGTTTTTTACTGATACCTTACTGAAGACCTAGGTGGGTACAGCCGCAACTCCAGCTTCTGCCGTCAAACAGTATTGTGCAAATTTTGTTCCGGTTTGAAGGGCGCTGTAGCTACTGTAATTACTGGAAGTTTTGTCTCAACGCGACGAGTATAATGTGATGCTGTGTACATACTAACTAGGCGCCACATTCTTTTGAACGACCATGTCAATGACCATCAGGTGAACATTAAAACCATTCTGTCCCTAAGTCAAAAAAAAAAAATTATATACCTCCTTAAATTTAAATATAAAAATAGTCTTCTTAAAAGACAGCTTGTTGCGAAAACTTGGTTGACAAGCAAGCAAGTTCCTGTTCCGGTCAGCATTAGATCAGCCGTCTCCTTTTGCTTTAGGAAGAGATATATTAAAAACCAAAAAATTATATGTAATAGTAATTGGGTCGCATTGGGATACCGTGGTGGGAAATGGCCCAAATTCCCCCCAAATTAAATCATAAAAACAGTGCCCGGTCGATGTTGTGATCTTTGGGAGAGGTCTATGTCCAGCTGTGAACATCTATTGGCTAATGATGATGATATTAATAGTATATAGTTGGATATTTTCATGACGCAAAAAAAGAAGAATTTCCGCATTAAGACCTTAGCTTATACCATCAGTGACTTGATTGTCACTTAATACCACATGAAATTGAGGACCAGTTTTAACCCAATGTAGTTAGTCTAGTTAAATTTTAAATATTTTTTTTTTTTATAAATGTTGTTTATTGTATTGTTAAAGTTCACTTTGTTGTTGCTCATAACATGTTGTTATTCAATACTGTGTCCTATACGTGTCAGCCTCTCATCGTATCCGATCCAAGTGGCACTTGAGACGGCCTTCAAAGCTCGGTAGGATACAGAGCAGTGTAGTCAAGTGTGCGGTAGCTTAATGCATTGCAGATGTAGCATACGAGCATAATGCAGCGCGCTGTTGCTGTACATCCATTCAGCGATTGCAGGTATGTGTTGTTGTAACATCCGAACATTGAACATTCATACAATCGTGAATGCATAATGAAGACTAATATTGATATTACAAATGCATCCCTCCGTAGCTCTGAATTCAACAAAGGCTAGGCACGATGCCCACTGCTGGGTGTGGACCTCTCGTATAGAACGCCACTTAACATCTACTTCCGTTTTGTTGTTTATGTACAACCTGTTCAAGCGGTGAACTTTTCCACTTTATAAGGTGTTATATCGCAATACCTCAGTAATTTCAGTGGCTACAACGCCCTTTAAGCCCGAACGTGGTAGGTATCCGTTGCCGGACACCGATTAAGTAGTTACCACCGCAGCTCCTACACCTACCGCCAAACGGTAGTGTACAAATGTTTCTGTTGGAAAGTTGTTGCAGCTAGAGAAATTACTGTGGTAACAGTACTGTATATTTCATACATAAAAGCGACGACCACAATGTGGTGCAGTGTATATCATCCTAACTGATGCTACATTGTCATTGACAGGCACATCACTTACCACCAGGTCATCGTTTGCTGTTGACAAAGAAACTTAAATCCTTTCATAGCAAACGTACGTACTAGTTAAAGAAGTTAATTTAGTCCTTTATGGTTGAACCGTCGCATCGGCTAATCCTGTCTTCAATAAAACAATGAAATATTTTTACCATATACCAGAAACCTCATAAACCTTGTTAGGTGGTGTAGGAGTTATTTGATCCACTGTAGTAGATACTACCGCAGCACCTGTTTCCGCCGGCAAATAATGATGTGCTTTGAATGGCGTAGCTAGTGAAATGATTTTTCTTTTTTTTTGGTTAGGGGGAGGATCTTTAAAAACGTACTCTACTTTCTTGGGGGAAGTTAGTTAATGTGGAAATTTTTACCCACTAGAATCGGACGATCGTACATCCTCGCATCCATATCCGCCAGAATATCCAAAGGTGGAAATCGAGCCAAGACCGCGCCGCTTCGAAGGATATTTTACGGTATCCTCGTACGATCCTTATGGCCATTCTTCGCTGAACGCTGTAGATTTTAGTTCTACAGCGTCGGATGGCTAGTTTCTTAGCTCATACTGACGCGCCATATAAGGCTACGGATTGTATTACTCCTGCATAGAGATGAACTCAAGGGATCCAATTCAACTTCACTTGCTCGTGGTGCATCCTGCTAATCAATGAACGAGGCTCTGGGTCCCACCAACCCGAATTAGGCTAGCGTGGTGACAAACGGCTCGAATCCTTCCATATAGACCCTTAGAAACACGGCCCTATGCTGACTGACTGACCGTTCGATGTGGAGGTCTTTCGGCCTACGTCCAGCAGTGGACGTCTATCGGCTGATGATGAACGATACAACAAAATAAAATTATTGTGTTAAAATAACCATGAACGATTTATGCTGATAAAAATGGCTCCGGAGCATTATCAAGCTATTTTTGGACAGTGAAAAATTGCTTGAAATTTAAAAAAAAAAATCTCACCCATTCCCATACACGCTGCCGCATAGTGGTTTTTGTTTTGACAACACTGAAACTGAAAATGAATTCATAATTCGGGCAACTCTGTACGAAATACAGCAAAGAGATGTTTTAATCGGATATGAAATATTAAGTTTTAACTGTAGTCCATGTTTGCGGTGAATTACCAGTAACATGGACAGAAACTAGCAGAGAAATATCATTCGTCTAATATTTTTGAACTCATTGAATCTCTGGACATCCCATACATATAGATATCATCATCATCATCATCAATCGATAGACGTCTACTGATGGACATACGACTTCCGCAAAGATCTCGACATCGATCGGTCCCGCGTTGCTCGCATCCAGTGGCTCCCCGCGACTCTCACCAGATCCTCGGTCCACCTCGTAGAAGGCCTCCCAACACTACATCTACCGGAACGGTATCTATCGATACATAATATATATATAGCTATATATGTATAATGAAAATGAGTGTTGTTTGCGAAACACGTGAAAACTAGTGAACATATAGACATGGGAACATGAGCATTCGACGACGGAATGATTTGTTGATGGTTATACACTATTTTTTTTTTTAATTTAATATAACCTTAATAGTTCTATTTCTAAGTAACTTTTGTTAACATTTTCTTTTAGTAGTATTTATATTATCTATGGGGCTGTAAGGGATCCTGCACAACAACTCACGGGACCCAAGCCAACTTCGTTTGCTCGTGGTGCACTCTGCTAATCAACAAAGGAGGCTTTGGCTTCTACCCACTCGCATTGGATCAGCGTGGTGCGAAAAGGCCAAAATCCCCCCATTATAGTTCTCTAAAGATGAGGACTCTTTTGTGTGCAGCAACGGATCAATCACTGTGGAAATCTTTGAAGAAGACTGGAAAGAGAACGTCTAGCGGCTGATGATGATTTATGCGGTTGCTATAGTAACGGTTGCTATCATGGAATGTTTTAGACAAATTTCAAATGTAATTTTATATTACAACCAGCACTGCTGCTCGTGGTGCATCCTGTTGATTAACAAACGGGGCTCTGGCTTCCATCCAGTCTGCATTGGGCCGGCGTGGTGGAAAATGGCCCAAACACACCCCATACAAACCTTTACAAACGTGGAGATCTTTGGAGGAAGCTTATGTCCAACAGTAGACGTCTATTAGCTGACGATGACCACTAAAGCGGATGGGTAACAGGCAATAGGGACACCAAAGGAAACATATCGCGCTATCCTTTACCAAATTGTGAATCCTTACAAGCATCAAACATTTGTGTACATTGACCCAGTAAACAATTATTGACCAAAGAACCCTGGACCTCACCTGGCGATTACAAAATATAAGTGTACAGTACTTTTGTACCGCCGTGCACCGCTTGGGGGTAACCCAATCCCCTTCTCACAGTAAGATTAAAACTCATACTATAGAGGTTTCGTCCTTTTGAAAATTTCTTTGTGTGTACAAAAAAAAAACTACCACATGCAGGTCCTGTCGTCAGCTGACAGGTGAGTCGTATGCTCTCATCTCGCCGCAGTGTCTGGCGAAACCGGCACTGGGATTTATGATTTCGCATTTTATTACATATTTCATTCAACGTTGTCATATCAAAAATGCACATCCGTTTGCATACACTCTCATTACTTCCGGTTCGTTTTTTCTTTTACCAAAATCGTTGGTAGTTTTATTAATAATATTGCCATGAGTTTGAATTTAATATAACAGATTTTTTTTTACTATAACGAACATTTGAAATTATAGACGGATCACTATTGGAGTGGTTAATAATTGTTAATTAGATTTGCATGCATGCATAGGTGTAAGGGTTGAGGCTTAATAAATAACTCGCAGGATCCAAGCCAACCTCACCTGCTCTTGATGCATCCCGCTAATCAACAAAGGCAGCTCTGTCTCCCACCGACCCGCATTGGGCCCGAGTCGTGGGTAATGGCTCAAACCACCCCATTAGAATCCCTGGCAATCTTTCAGAGAAGCTTATGACAAACAAGGGATGTATATAATCATCATGAGGCGTCAACACGTTAGAATTGACCAGTGTGAAGAGACCGATCGTTGGGCGAGGTTTATGTTCACCAGTGGTTTATCGGTTGATGATGGTAACGCCGAAACGATATCTTGTAACTGATGGTAAATTATATATCTTTATATCTTACGTTTCTTATTACAATGACTCGTACTTTATATAATAAACCGACAATACGAGCGTTATATTTCCATCATCTACTATCCAGACGCCTACTTCTATATTGATCTTCAAGGATATTTGCACACCACTTTCTCCCGGTTACCGATACATCTTCCGGGTAATCTATCAGAAGCACTTTAATAGTGATACACTTCCGTTATGACTATTACCATATTGCTGATCTACTCTCGTCTATAGCACTCTTACAAGTACGTTGATATATATACAAGAGTATAACATTGAGATGATTGCAGCTGTAGAAGCGATTTGGGAGGTATGAGATTAAGATTATTTTTAATGGTATTGTAAGTTTAGAAGTGGACTAAGTGTGGACTTGTTATAAACTATGTGGAATAATATATAATTTTTTAACATAACATTATTATTACTTTTTGTTATTCATATATAAAATAATATTTCATAATTTCAGAACAGTAACAGCTTTTATAGAACCGAGAAAGTAAATAATCATCATCATCATCAGCCGATAGACATCCACTGCTAGATATAGGTCTCCCCCAATGATTTCTAAATTTGGAGGGTTTCATATTGGAGGATTTCGGCCATTACCCATGACGCTGGCCCGATGCGGGTTTGTGGCAGCCAGAGCCTGGTTTATTGATTGTTTATTAGAAAGTAAGTTATATTGGTTTTTAATTTTCCGAAAACAAATAATATTTACGCTGGATTTCTTCAGTTTATCGCATATTCCATAGAATAATGTGTTAAGTAAGTCCCGTATTTTGCATACACCACCACAAGAAAATGGGGACAGCGCCGTACGTCTACTTGATGTATGTCAACCACAAACTTGGCCGCAGCTTGCAACTGGGACACAAGTCCTGTAGCTGTTTCGCTTAGATATCGGAATAAATTTTCTGTTTATATTCCATTCCATGGTTGCTTTACGTTGCAGCATACACAGCTTCGGCACGATTTTGTAACTTAGTCCGCAAGTATAAGCTACAAAATGTTATAAACCATTGCCGAAAATATCTCTATAGGAATTCAAGCTTTCGCTTCAACTTTTTACGACTGTACACATAAGTGTTATATAATTTTAAGCTGTTCCTGTATTTTAGCACATTTTTCAGTGATAAAATCTTCATTTTTTAAGAGTACATCCTGTATTTCACAATAATCAAATCAACACCAAAACAAACAAGATCAGGATAAAAGTTATGATTCATTTTGAATCTTGTGTTTTCGAGAGAAGTGTTTAAATACCATCAGCTGAGAGTGCATCAGAGGATCGAATTGGTTTTCTCAATCTGTTCGCCAAACTTCATTTTGAAGAGGGCATCTAATGATGATGATGAATGAGAAGTGTGATTTATGTTTTTGTGAGGAGAAATTTACGATGGTACTCTTCTAACAGCATTCGACAATGTAGGCTGTCATCCCAATTAAGAAAACAAAGACTTTTTATATTGAACGTTAACCCTTCAAATGATACCCTGCAGCTAGGGGAAGTATAAGGTTATGTGGGATTTGTACACACTAAAACTTCTATTGGTCATCTTGTAGTATGTTGCGGAGTGGAGTGTCTCTAGATTTCCTAGGGATCATACCAGCGCCTCCCTGCACTACGTCTAAGCACCTTTCAGGAAGTACTGCAACTCTCCTCGGCAGCACTCGCTATCCTACGTCTTGGACGAGACTACCCCATCGTTATCGTCCAGCCCCGGACTCACTTAGGGCGATAGAGGCAAGTTCAAAGTTTGCCTTTAAATCTCCTGCTATAATATTCAGGGCTTTCGCAGCGGTGACAGAGACCTAAATAATCATATCAAAAACATACACAAAAATTATATATTCGCGCCATCCGCTTTGCTCTTTTCAATCGGAAGTCGCTGCGCAAAAGATACAAAACTTTCAGCAGATTTTCACAACGATTGATTTAAGGTAACCCTTATATTTATCTACAGCTGTAGCACAACCCCTGTGTCAGCTAGTTAACACAGCACAATTATTAAGCAAACAATTAATATTAATATTGAACGTTTCGCGCCGCGACGACGTGGTAATAATATTTAATTAGAACGTCATAGGAGCGCCCGCGCCGTTTCAATATCATTCAACTTAACTCACTTAACACTAATAATTAATGCTGAAAGCATTTTGTGAAATTAAACGCTCAATAACATCGCTGAAACGACAAACAAGCGAAATTCTTAAAGGACCTGAAATATTCTAACAGACACGTTGCTTCACAAAGGACTCCGGACTTCTCTATCTCTTTGGTATATTAAATTGTTCTATTTAAAGATTTTACAGTAATACAGAAAAAAAAAAGTATTTTTTTTAAGTGTACGAAGCGAACAGATGAACTGGACATCACTTGATGCACAGTGATACGCTCTCCAGTTACGGTGCTGGATGGGATGATGAATAGCGCTATAAATTGTGATCGTCGCGTTGACACATAAGATGTTAATTCTCATTACCGCAGTAATTTCACTAATTCCAACGTCCATCAAACTGGAACAGCGTACGCTATTAATAATAGTCACTTTTAATAATTCGTTTATGAAGAATAAATTAGCGATGAGATTAGTACAGTAGACAGAAACTAGAAGTATATTAAATAACTAGAAAAAAATCTAGATGTCGCAGTCTTGTGGTAGTTTTGTTAATATAAATAATAATCTAGATTATTAATACTGTGGATAGTATTTTGTATATTATAGTACTATTATATGTCGGTAGTGAAAATAAATCGGCTGTTATCTAAACAGTGTTTCTTTGCAATCATAACACTGTGGCAGCGGAAGTCATTAATCATAGGTTAAAAAGGTATGTCTGGAAAGAAATGGTGGCCAGGGCAACGCACCATAGTCACGTCCCTCAGTCATGAGGTTACGACAAAGAAGAGGTTAAAAACGTTACCACAGTAACTCACGAGAACGATCGATGTGGAGATCTTTGGAGGAGGCTAATGTCCAGCAGCGGACGTCTGATTGGCTGATGATGATGCTACTACACCTGATAGTAATCCATTGTTTGTATCAACTGTAGGACAGGAAGGATGTTTGAACATGTTAGATAAATGGTTCAAATCATTGTTTCTTGAATACTTTAAATTGAATACGGAAGGATATACTAATATTCTGTTTTGCGAATAATTTTTAAAATTTGGCTTCAATTCAGATGTAGTTAAAAATGATAACATTAAACTACAACAATACAATATTGAAATCGAGACCCTGGTTGGGGAACCGAACATCATAGGGGAAGCCAAGGCAGACAGACTCAAGCTAGGGCAGTTGCTAAAGATGGGAGACGATCTTAGAGTCAAAAAAGCGTTCCTCGGAACTCCAATTGGCCGCCAACCTGTCGGCTGGTCCAGATAACGTTGGAAGGATGCCGTAGAGCACGACCTACGGCAGCTTCAAGCTGTGGACTGGCAAGAGGCAGTGCGAGACAGAAAACGCTGGCGCTCTCTAGTGTCGGATGATAAGATCATTTTGGATCGCTACGCCAGAGGAGTAAGTAAGTAAGTAACATTAAACTTCAATCATACAGCGGAAACGTAACACCAATTAAGAGAGTTTATTATTTATGGTTAACATACAAAAGGCGTTTTTATATACAATACACGTTGTCAAAGCTTGCTGGGCCGAAGGTCTTGTCAAGAGCAAGGGATAATTCAGAGAGTTCAGAAAATTAGTTTGTCGAATTATAACGATTTTTTTTAATTGCATAGGCTATCTGCCGGGCAAGGATCATGGTGCAGTTGATAAGTACTTAAGTTTACACGATCGTCTTTCAAAATAACTTAAGCTGATGTTTTTATTGCAATCATAACAATTAAAACCTTAATTTATTAAATTTTATGTATACAAGTTATATAAGATTTTTTTATAGTGCAAGATTAGCCACTCTGGTGGTAGGCCTCCATTGCCATAGAACCACTGCAGCTGTTACTTCTACCCATTAAAAGTATTGTGCAAATTATCGTCATCTCGATTGAAGGAAGCTGTAGCTATTAAAATAACTGGAGTAAGGAGTCGTAACATTCTAACTCTCAAGGCAACCAGCGCAATGTGGTGCAGTGTATACCAACTAGCGCAACATTCTTATCGGCAGGTGTATCAATTGTCATCAGAACATCTCATCGCTTCGTTTAAGAAACATCCTTCTGATGGTAAATGATCTGCTTATGGCATAAGTTAAATATCTTACTACCACCACAAGCTCCACATTGAGCTCAACGCTTTAAAAACGTCGAAATAAGTCGACTCTGATTTCCATTGAAACGCAAATCGAGTAGTCGTCTGAGCATGCGAAGAAAATGATAATATCTTTAGATTTATCTAACCCCGTACGATCCCCTAGCTGACCGTAAATCATTGCAAAGCCGGGGGCTCTCCGCGCCCGCTGGACATCACGCACCTACTTGAGTTATAGTCATCGCCGATACTGACTTCTCTGTTATTTTTGCAAGTAGTTTTCTATCGTATTTAATACTCAATACAGTGACAGAACAGAAAGTTCATAGATTACCATCAAAATATACTATTTTGGTTGTCTATATCTATATATCTTAGTACACGTCTTCAACCGATAATTTCATACAAAGTTTGAGATGAAACCTTTTTCAAGACAGTGTGACTAGATTTTCATGAAAAGAATAATTGTAACGAAAATTAGATAATTATAAAGATAGGATGTTGGCTGTGAGAGAATGAGCTGTATCGCGTTTCTAAGTAGTTTCCTAATCTTCCGTGTCCTCTATATGCTATAGTTCTTAATGTGCTCACTACTCTATCGCCGTAGAGACTACCAGAGAGACGAGAATGATGTACACCACACTCTGAATATAAGAAGAAATACATGAAAGAAGCAGGTTCTTTCTTAATTCGATTAATTAAAAATTGTTTATCACCCCCATCTCAAACCCTTACAAAGTAACCAGAACACAAAGTCCCATTTTAACTACGTGTTAATTCACAGCTGGTTTTATTTTTATTAATATCAAGAACAGGACATTATTTTGATGTTAAATACTAATTTATTTTTTTTAATGTTTCGTATAGAAAACATGGTTAAAGTTAACATCGAAAAAAAAATAAGTTGCTCCTTTACTTTCATGTTGCTGAAATAATCGCCGTGGCTCTAACGAACAAGATGAAAGACTGGTAGTAGGTCTTTGCTTCCGAAGAGCGCCTTGGTAATTATTTCAGTTGTCAAACATACACTGTGCAAATATTGTTGTTTTGAAAGATGCTGTAGCTATTGAAATTACTGGGGTAATGAGAGTACATCTTACGTCTCAAGGCGATGAGTACAATATACTGCTGTGTATATCATTGTATCGCCTAGTTGTTATGGGCGTACGTACCATTTACTATTAGGAGAATATCTCGATCATGTCGCTTCTGATTAAAAAAAAAACCTATTCAGACGATCGAGGGAAGAAAGACGTAGCATCAATTAGAATAAAGCAATAACCAATAAATTTATTAAGGTAATGAATAATCGACAACATAGAGGTTCTTTGAAATATTTGACTGTTTAAACCGAAAAAACATTTATTGAATAACTCCCCGTTTCTCTATAGAAAAATCTCTATAGATTTACAATTTCTACTTTATTTTTCGCTCTATATAAAAAGTATTAAAACCTGCAATGTCCGGAATGAATGAAAGCAGGAAACGAATCCTCTATACGTTATTTCTCCTATCAACGAAACAGGTTTCGTCAATTCCAATAAACATTCACGTAGTAAACCACACAGCGGATGAACTTCCGAAAATATTGACCTTCATTTAAGTTACTCGTTTGTTAAAACCAATATTATAAAGTAAAAAAAAATTTAAATAAAATAATTAGACTAAATAAATAACTAATAGCGATAATTAACAATATGTAAAATTTGAATTTATAAGTGTTTTTGTATTAAAATAAATACTTCATCATCATCATCAGTTGATAGACATCCTACTGACATAGTTCTGAAGATTTCGCGATGAGACTATGAATCTCTGGTTATGTAATACATATATATATATATATTACTAGCTGTTCTCCACCCACTTTGCTGGCTTTGACACCCCTGCAACCCCCATTGAAGAAGGAATTTCTTAAAAAATATTTTTTTAACAATTTTCAAGTCTTCAGGCTTTATGGTTCCAGAGATATGATGATGAGTCTCTACGTAGATGGTAATCTCTTATTTCTAATTTTCTATCTAGACACCATGTCCAAGTTCGATCAGTAACTTGGCAATTCGTCAAAAAAAAAAACTGGAATCCAATTAAAAATTAAATAATATCCTTTAACCCATTTTGTTCGTAATGTTACTAGTATATAAACAATCTGCAAGAAGTTTTTAATTTAATTCCGTGAAACTTAACAGTAACTTCATGGCAACGTAAACAAGTATTCAGACGTTAAGTTAATTAATTTTGCTTAACCGTATAATTCAACATCTATTCATGTTTTGATTTCGAATGAAACTTAATATGAATAAATGAAACAAGAGCTTAATTATACTAATTGGGGAAAAACAAATCAAAGTTAAATAAGTGATGGTGCGGTGGACCGCTCGTAGGTCTCTATTGCCCAAGACCGTCTAGCTAGAATGGTATTCACTTCACTACAATGCACTCATCGCCTGACACCTAAGATTTTAAGCCTCGTTACCCCAGTAATTACTAGCTATAGCGCCATTCAAACTGGAACACAGTAATGTTTGCACATTACAGTTTGGCGGCAGAAATAGGAGCTGCAGTGGTAACTACTTAAACGGCTTTCTGCAACTTACACCTACCACCAGTAAGTAGCTAGTCAAATTACTGAGGTAACAAGACATAACATCTTATATCTCAAGGTGACAACCGCAATGTGATATATTGTCATCCTAACTCGTTGTTAGGGGCAGGCGTATCACTTACCATTAGGTGATCATCCCGCACGTGTCGTCGCTTCGTAGAATAGTAAAAAAAAGTAAATAAAACAAGTATACACCTAAGACTAAGTTTATTAATTTATTTTTATGTTAAATACGTGATTTAAGTTATCACAATTGCAAATAACGACCGTCCATTACACCAGAGATTCCCAGACTTGTTTTCTCATAGACCTCTTTCAAGATTTATCTGGTTGTGATGAACCCGCTGCAGCTACATTTCTACCATATTCTCAAAACTATGTGAAAATTAGAGCCAATCTAGACCTCCGTGAGTCTCCCGTGGACCCCTGGGGACCACTTTGGGAACTAAGACACTACCTCAACAATGGAATAGAGTGCCGTAGAAGATTTTTTCGTTTCTTTTAATCTCTCACAAGTTGCTTTGTTTCTAAAATTATTTGACCTGCCTCCCCTCTTCCTCCTTGATAATTTGCTAAAGCTTTCAAGACGAGGAGGATTGTAGAATGAGTTTTTTTGTGTGATTTTTTTTTTATCTTTCCCAAGCGTTTTATTTAATTCGCTAATTGTTCTCAAAGATAACACTAAAGTATTCTTAGAAGAAAAGGCTTCATTTGGTATAAAAAAAACATTATTTTATGAAGCGATGGGACGGTCATCCTGATTTCAATAGAAATGCAAAAAATATAAAGTTAGGTATCATCCTAACTTTACATACTGTACATCTGTACACAGCATCACATTACACCCACCGCGGAATATTTAATGTTGAAGCTGGTTAACGCCACAACTTCATTAGTGACAACGCCTTTCAAAGTGGAATACAGTAAAGTATTCACATTACTGCTCCGGAGGCAGATATAGGTGGAGATGTGGATGTAGATATAGGTGGTAAGCAAGATCTACCACCAGTAATCATACACGATCATCGCATCAATAGGAACTGTGTTGCCAGTTTTGCGAAACTACTTTCGAATGTTACTCCTGCTGAGTGTACTTACTATATATAGGATATATATATATATATATATATATATATAATGAAGTGGACGTCTATCGGCTGATGATGATGATATATATATATATATCTATACCAGCTGTTCCCCACCCGCTTTGTTACTTGTAAAACTCCCCCGCAACTCCTTTTGAGAAGGAATTTTGTAAAATCCATACTTAACCGACCTATAAACGGCAGAAACAATATCTATACCTAATTTTGAGTGTTTTCGTGTAACAGTTTCAGAAATCTCGTGATGATTCAATGAACCTCTGGATAACTAACATATATGTTTTTTTTTTATTTTCCTCAAACAACTTTCATGGAACCGTACGTATCAAAACATCGAATAAGATAACTCGACCCATGTCTCCTGCCTATCAATATCATCCATTAAGGCACGGGGGGTGATGTGTTTGTGTCATATGTCACAACTTATACAACCTAATATGGATTTAGGGGAGAACTTCTGCAAAGTACTAGCGATTGGATTTTTGTGTCTGAACTTTAGATACTTTCCCATGTTGAATGTTTACTCATATAAATATAACTTCGGCGCAAATATTTATTACTGTAATTTCATACAATATTTTATTGATACGGCTGCATTAATAAGGTTCTGGTTAGAAAGTCTACACAACATCCTATACTATTCCTCGACTTGAACCCGAAAACAAGCAGCTTACTTCAACAGCCAATTTAGGTCCCCACAGATAGGGCACAAGTCTACCCTCAACATGAGGGCGTTGGGCCATAATCATCACGCGGGCCCAATGCGGACTTGGTGACTTCACACACACCTTAGAATAAAATCTAATTCACGTGCAGGTTTCCTCGCGTTGTTCTCCTTCACCGTTTGTATTTCGCTGTTGTTACTTAAGTTCACAAATGTACATAACTTAAATATTAAAGTCACTGGTACATGCCGAGATTCGAACCCGCGACCTTCGTCACGAAGGCCGCATGATCTAACCGTTAGGCTAGTGAGCTGCGTAGCTAGCAGCTTCCGATCGATGAGTTCATATACGTCAGCAATAATTAAAAAGTCGAATATACTACAACAAATATTTCATTTCCTGCCAAAGAGCGGAATGTGTGATAAAGCAAAAAAAAATTCTCGTTGAATATTATTTTAAACAAAATGGCGACGGTGCCGATGTAATCAATCGGAAGATCCGTTGAAGTGTGAAAAGAAATTCGCGACTGCATGTCACGAGCATACACTGCAACGTGCATCGTGCAAACGTATTTTATTACGATATTACATGAACGAGTTTTCCTTCAACGTTTACTCATAGTTACGTATATAATAGTGCTGATGAGGATACCTCTTCTTCATGCTGAATATCCTCACTTTCATTATAACACTTAACTAGATTATTTAACTACAATAGGATAACACTCGTCGACAATTTCATGTAGTGTTAACTGAAGATCAATTCGTAGACGACAGGTGTATTTCACTAGGGCTGATGATACCTCTTCCTCTTAAAGTAGAACTTCCTCTTTTATTCACAAATCCTCTTCCTCGTCCATTTCCTTAATCAAAATAAATTTTGAAAATCCTCATGGTTTTCCTCATAGCAGATATTTGTAAGACGCAAGGTTTTAGATTCAATGTAAATGCTAAATTAATTAACACATTTTGACAAAAAAGTTTCCTCATTCTGATCTTCTTCTTCGTAAATATTTCCCCATCATTCCTGGTATCGAAGAGAAATGATTACCAATGTATTGTATATACTCTATTGTTAAAATTATATATAAATCAACTTTCCTTAATTAAAATCCCATCGATCCCCAAACTATTGATTAGTAGTTAAGTCGGAGTCTTCTAGGCAGGTGCCACCGCAACTCCTATTTCTTCTGCCAAACATACTGTACAAACATTACCTTATTCCGGTTTGAAAGGTGTTGTAGCTCGTTAAGTAATTTCATCAAATTACTTTTATCGATTATTCATATAAATAATATATCGCTTCTATAGCTACACAATTCGATAACGTCGAGATGATAGATGACTACACACCCGTGGTTAATGATTAAGCAAAGTGTTGACATGAATCATCACATACTTCATATACATCACAAGAAAATAAAATTATGACGTATATTATTGCGATGAGGTAATTCTTCAAAAGGTTCATCATCATGATCATCATCAGCCGATATACCTCCCTGAAAGATTCCTACCTCAATCGTGTAGGGATTCATATGGAGAGATTAGAGCGATATCCCACTACGCTGGCTCAACGAGGGTTGGTTAGAGCCAGAGCATTGTTTGTTGATTAGCAGGGTGCACCACGAGCAGATGAGTTTTTTTTGTTTTATGTGGGGGAAAAGTCTGCGCATACCTGTCCTCGCGGGGGCAAAGACAGATTATGTCGGACTTGCACCGACTAAACCCTCACGATGTTCCACCTCGTCACCTTACGGCAGGCTTACGCGTGCGCAACCCCGTCAGCGCCGGCTGCACCAAGTAGGCCCACCTCGGGAAGGACGAACTGCACCTTTCCACCTTTGTAAAAGCACGCTGGAACACACAGCGCGCCCTCCTCTCGGCCTCTTACAGTCACCTGGGCAACGGATCTCCCGAATCCATCACCCAGAGGCCATGGGGGTCAAGAGAGAAAACTTCCAACTCCTTGCGACGGATTTGGTCTTGGATTCCGCCGCCAACCGTTTTACGGCCGCGAAGGATAGAGAGAGCGCCGGAACACAACACCGACACTTCTCTTCCCCCGCGGCCGCACCGCCGCCGCATCAGCGGTGCCGCAGCGCTTAGTCGCGGAGGGTAGTGTGAACGGCGAATCGCAATACCGAAACTTCTCTCCCTCCGCGACTTCACCTCGGCTGCAAAGGGCAGCATAAAGCCGCCCCTGCTGCCCACCGGCGCGCATCCGAGGGGAGCTCATGCTGGACCTCCGGAGGTCTAACTTAAAGCGGCAACCTGGGGCCGGACGGGTAGGTTCCTCTTCGCTTCACCGTAGGGGATCAAGCCACGGCTACTGAGCCCCACCGCCATGACAAGGCGGGAACCTGTTCGAGGGGACAAGCAGGCGAGGTTGGCTTAAATCTCGTGGGTTGTTGTGCAAGAACCCTTGAAATGGTTATAAAAAATAATTAGAAATTCAACTAAGTTTTATTTTACAATTGATTTCACAACAATTAGGTTTTTTTTAATAAGAACGATTCGACGTGGTTATTATCATGCGCTATATAAAGCAGTTCAGTTCGCTTAAAGGCAGGTGCACCATGTCACTCCTAAGATATTCTTCCATCTTAACTTTACTGGCCGTGATATGTGATAAGGCACTAGGCGACTATGAGAAGCACTATGATTTAAAAGATGCCGAGAGATTGTCTGGTGAATATCGAGTAAAGTACAACAAGGAGAAGAGTTGGGGAGACACTGAGGCGTTCGTTGTGACTCTATTGAGGGTCAATTATTACAACCAGATTAAGAAAATGACAGTCTTCGATATCAATCACTTATCTGATGAGACCGAAGAGGACACGAAACGAAGATTTATTGACTTCAGTAAGGTAATTATAAAAGCCTTCCAAGGACCTGTTATAATTTAAGCGTAGTTTATGGTTTAGGAGTCAACAGAATCCAATTATCCAAACACATACTTTTTTTAATTAGCACTATTTTTAATTAAGATATTACTTAGTCATATTACTGTGACTAAGTATAGTTTGCAAAATATTGTTAGGTAGTAGAAGCAGGAGATGCAGTGGTGCTTAAGTTTTCTTTGTCGAAGTGGAAATCTTCAAAAAGATCCTCCGCTTTTTAAGAAGAAGTTGGAATTATGAGGAATTTGGACAATCCTTATGCTTTGCAAGAGGCCCTGGGATCTCCTACGGAACACACAGGTGTCTCCCTGCTGTGCCCTAAAAACATCCCTAGAAGGGCCGTAACAACAAACACGAGACCACCTCGTACTGTCGTTCACCCCGAGCTCTTAGTAGGCATTCTGAGCTTCCACTTTCAAAACCTTAAACTAACCTGAAACCCTTTAATTCTCCTTCTCCGAAATGCAGAGCTTATTTTAGCCCTATTCTTAATAACCCGAGACTACAGTAGTTCTGGCAGTAGTGTCTACTCAGACTGTCTAAAGCTGGTTGATGCTACCTTATATATACTGATAAATGATATTTATATATATATATTACAGCATAAATATAAGGTGACGTAAATTTAGAACCAATATCAGAGCTTCATCATCACACTATGCTGTTAATCATGCCTCATTCAGTTCATAGAACTACAAGCAAAACAAACTATTTACAAAAAAAAAACGTAAAAAAGGTACCCTATTATTTCGACTAAATACACAACTAGTTGAATACCGCAGAAGTAGTTCCACCTGCTTCTGCGGTAGTAGTAGTTCCACCACCAGTTTATATTTTATAACAATCATCACCATGAAATACGTCTTTTATGGTATACATTAGAAGAGACCTTAGTTTAGTACTTTATATTATGGACCCAATTTTTGCGAGCATCAGTCACATGGCGTTGGATCTTTACATTCTGAAACTTTTGGACTTCTTCCTTTATATAAATACTGTGGACTAACCATTGAATACAATTTTTACATGTTGTTAAGTGACAATAAGGCTGGCTAAGTGAGCTCGACTTGAATACTCCAGCTCTCATATGACAGCTGGAACTTAACGCTCTTATGCCGGTAGATTTACAAAATGGGGGTAGCTTGCCAGAAGTACGTGATATTCTATATCACCTAACCAAGTTTGGTGTGGCACAACAAGTCACGGAACCCAAAGCCAGCCTCACTTGCTCGTGGTGCACCCTGATAATCAACAAACGAGGCTCTAGTTTCCACCAACCCGCATTTGGCGAGCGTGGTGCGAAGTGGCCCATATCCTATATATGAACCCCTACAAACGGCGACCCCTAGTGCCCGTCGGTACCGAAAGCTATGCTGACTGTGGACCGATCGATGTGGAGATCTATAGGGGAGGCTTATGTCCAGCAGTGGACATCTGCCGGTTGATGATGATGAACGAAAGTTAACAAGCACTTAACCAGCATTACTTAACAAATAGTAATCTCATAGAAGAATAGCAACTTCTGGTATTGATAAACTTATTACAAAACGATTAAAAAAAAGTATGTTATTAAAAAAGTAGATTTTTTTTTTCTTTCGAAAGGTTCCGTATGTTTGTGGTGAACAATTTTATAAAGGTAGAAAAGATTTTGTAAGAGCTATGCACAGTAATATTGCAATTCATCGGTGATCGATAGAGCCAACTTTATCGGCAGTTTGATCGCGTCCCACCCTTGATGGCGGCACGTGATGCGGACTTTATATTACCCCCTGATAATGCCGAGCCTAATGATAACGGCCATTATCGACGGAATAGTGGGAGAGAGGTGAAGAAGTGCTTTTATTGATGATATTAAACTTAATGGAATATGTATAAAAAGTTCTATTTTAACCGGATTCATCTTCCAACTAACACAGACTTGACGGAACAATATTTTGTGAGAAAGTTAAACAACTAGTTCATCTTCGAAAGTCAATATTAGTATAAATAAATTAAGATTTTTGTCAGATAAACTTAATTCGTAGTAATCTTATTCACATGCAGCTTAAGTGTGTGTCAGTTTGTCACCGATAGTTTAGTGGTTCGTTGTGTAACAGTGGCAGTGGCAGCCAATGGAGTGAAGTTGGCACGGAATTATAATAGTGCATTAACACTGAGACCATGCATGCAATTATCATTGTTATAGTCAATTTCCATAACAATTAAAATGAAAAAAAAATGAACCGATGGTCATTAGGGTCTTAAAGTTCCGGAATGGCAACCCCGCACCGGAACAAGGCGGGCCCATTCGATCCGGGCGCCGACCGGAGGTTGCGGAAGAACTGTTCGATGTTATCCCGTGACCCTCGTGCATACTGTCGGTAGTGATTGGAATACCGTGTGAAGATTTTCAGTCGGTTGTAGTCCGACACTAGCCTGCGTTCATTAGCAATTTGTTACACACGCAAAAAAAACCCCAGCGCAGCATTGGCAGACCACCCACTAGGTGGATGTCCTCTGGCATAAAAAAATCACTGGAAGCCACTGGATTCAAACAGCGCTAGACCTTGGTTTGTGGAACACATTACAGGAGACCTATGTCCAGCAGTGGACTTATGTCAGTTGAAATGATGATGAACAATTAAACATTGATAATAATTAGAGGATTTTAAAGTAACTAGAACTGCAATCAATTCTGTTAACTGCCGGGCTTTCTCTAGTACCACATAACTAATTGTTTCAAGACTCGTGCTTCCTGTACACATTATTAAAACTAAGTAACAGGTAATAAAAAAAAGAAAAGAAAAGAAGCAATTTCGTATTCAGTAGAAATTCGTATCCGGCTTGATGGCAAAGGAGAACGCTGACATTAGCGAACCCTGCAGACAGTAAAATCATAATAGATATCGCTAAATAAAAGAGCGTTTTCATTCCGGAATCGTTTCAAGCCTTTAAACGAAATTACAGTACAGTAAGCGGCATTTCATTTCGACATGCCTACGCCGTTTTTCGTCTATTTTCTACCCCCCAAAAAAAATTATAACGGAAATTATGAGGTTAAAATAAAGCAGCATCCGTTTCTGCAAAATGTTTATAATAAAGAATTCGGGAAAGACTTTTTTTTTTAAAACGTTTTACGACCCACGACATCGCTCTAATCGCACTAACAGCACACCCACAGCTATTTAGGAAGAAAAATATATATTGCACAGTTTTTGATATATTTCTTTTAATTCTAGAAAACATCCTTTATAATAAAAAACCACAGTATGATTTTTCAGTACGTAGAAGTGAAACTTTGTGTTCTGCTTAATTTGTAAGGGAGTGAGACGGACACATTATCGAGGTAGTAAACAGAGCGAGAGAGAGAGCGATTGATCGTTTTTTTTGTTTATTATAGAAAGAAATAACGAGGAAAACATGTTTTTTTATATATATTTTTTTTCAACATTTGAGTTTGTCTGTTTGTAAGTGACGGCAGGGTAGTGGACGCGCTGGACCACAGCACAAACAGGAAACAAGGGAAAGGGAAACTATATAGAAATATATTCTCAATCTCTCACATCCTTAACTCCGTAAATACATTTATAGTGGTCTCTTCTCCGTTACACATTTTCGTTTCATTAAAATCAAATTCACCCTGTCTCAAAGGAAGTAACAATTTAAAAATCTTCAACGCGGAAACTTAGACAAATCTCTAGAGTTGACAATAATTTTTATTGAATCTTCATGTTATTCGATATTACAATTTCATCATCATTATTACCATCACCGGAAGATTTATTATCAGTTAATTTGATAAAAAAATTTATCAAGTTGACCGGTAGATCTAAATGAAGATTATGACCGGGCTGACAGGAAATAATTAATTACACCTGTGATGTTCATCGCCGTTTATATGAATAAGTTGCTAAATTATCTCTTTTGTTATATGTGGAAAATGTAACGTTAATTAATAGGGAAATGAAACCTCTCCTACAAGGATCTGGAGCATATGTAAGAAGAGATAAATTAAGACAATGTATATATAAGGAAGACGCTAACGAAACAAATATTTGAATTGAATCGTTCTTAAAGGTTATATGTTAAAAAAATACTTTTCTAAAATTACGGTAGTTCATTAACTGGAATAGAACAAGATGGTGAACTTCCGCTATAAATGTCCTTAGACAAGAGATATAGATCTCGTATTAAAGTAATAGTTAAGACTTTAATTATGTAGAGTAAACCTTCAGACAACGGATCCATTGGATCACAGGCTTGTGCAATTAAATATAATCCGAAAACCAAACATTTGTATTATATTTCTGACATTATCGTTATATTAATGATAGCTATATACATTTTTCCTTTTCCTCTATAACCTAGGTCTTCAGTAATGTTCTTTACAATATGATACGTTAACTTGTTATTGGATTTATCGATTTTATAACGAACGGGACAATTTAACTTAATCCTAAATATTTTATAATTGTATGGAATTTATCGTAGATATAAAAAAATCGCTAATTATAAAAGAACAAAAGAAAATTGTACAAATAGGCGTAAAGGGTTTATCTCCCTCTTTAAATATTCAACAATTGCTCTTTCAAAAAGAACCCTGTAAATGATCATAAATAGTTAATTATTAACAAGGGACGCTTTTGAATAATTCATCAGACTTTTTTAGCTGGAGACCATTTCAGTAGGTATCACCGCGTCTCTTTTCCATATCTTTATTTTATTATCTTAGATGTACTTAGGCATAGTACAGAGAGGAACGACTCTAATAGTGGTAACAACCAAGGAAATTTTAATGGATATGAATCCCATCCCATCCCCCATTTAACGCTATCCTTCCTCTAAAAGCAAGGTGTCTTAAAATATCCAAGCTCCCCCCTACTTATAAAAAGTGACATCGTTTATGACTGTTATCTACTAGTTAATAAATATTATTGACTTAAAGTTATCATTGTCTTCAAATTTATATAAACCATCAATAAAGATAATAATAAAGTTTTAGATAACGTTGACAGCTGATGCTTCGGACATCGTTTATTGTCCAAAATACTTGCCAAGAAATAATTATTTTCATTATTCCCTCGGCCAAAGTGAATAGCCCAAATTACGTTCAAGCAGCAATGGCAGGAATTCGCGTGGAGACCTTATACCGAAATCTGGTAGTGGAATTCTTATCGCGCGAGGGGTAATGCCGTGTTGTAGAAATTTGGAGACATCAGCGCGGTCGGGTCGGCAAATATTTGCATTCCTCGCGTGTATACGCAATGCCTTTGTGTTTGTTAATGCACGAACGAAACGCTTGCAGTAAACGTCGTGAAATACATTTCCAACAGTTCTCTGTTTCACTCACAAATATTTTAACTGACTGAAGTGCGAATCTGCATACTGTTACAGATTAACTTCAATTAGCTTAAACGTTTATGGCAATTGTCAAAGATATTGTAAAAAATCAAAGTACATCAATATTTTATTCCAACATCATTAGCTCTTTTACTTTCAGGAATATTTAAATGAAATTTGATTACATTTCAGAAGACTTGTGTCAAGGTTTCATCATCATTAGCCGATAGAAGTCCACTGTTAGATATAGGCCTCCCTCAAACATTCCCACATGGATCGGGTAGATTCATATAGAGGTTTTGGCCCATTTCCCACCACGCTGTCCCAATGCGGTTTAGTGGAAGCCAGAGCCTCGTTTATTGATAAGCAGGGTGCACCACGAGCAAGTAAGATTGGCTTGGATACCGTGAGTTGTTGTGCGGGAACCATTACACCCTTGCTTAGGTTACGGCATCTAAATTTTCAAAATCATGAAATAATCAATTAAATATTTAAAACTTGATTAAACATAAAAGCTTTTATTAATTCTGTTAATTTTCCATATTACAACCTTTAATCACTCTTGTTTAAATTCTTTTTCCTTTTATAAGACAAGTGGGCAAACGAGAGAACAGTTCATTAATGGAAAGTGACCGCTGTTGTCTATGGATAGTTCACACACAATCAGACCCTTAATAAAATCATATCCTCTTTTCTTGTAGAAAAGGTCTTTGGTAAAAATCCTCCTCCGGCTCAATTTGCCATTTTCTATTCTTTTTGTTGATTTAATAATTCCTTATCTACGAATATTATACGTTTTTTATTATCTCTGGCACTTTGCGAGACACAATATTCCCGCCTGAAGAGCGCTGTAGCTGACGTATATATACATTGTACTGGTGTAAAGATACTGATACACAAGGAGAAAGATCCGTTTATTTACTTACTACTCCTTTATTCATCAAGGAAATGATTTATTTTATTCGAAACTCCCGGAAACTAACAAAGGCAATATGAATGATTAATTATTAATTTCTTTTGATACCGCCATTTGTTTCATTTCTTCATTAGTAGCAGTTTTAGTATAAAGTTGTATATAATTGCGATAAGGTAAGCCTTGAAATGGTTGCTAAAACTAATTAGAAATTCAACTAATAAGTATTACTTTGTAATTGATTTCACAACAATTAGTTTTCTTTAATATGAACCATTGGACGTGGTTATTGTCATAGTCTATATAAAGCAGTTCAGCTCGCCTACAGGCAGGCATTCAGTAACATCATGTCACTCTTAAGATATACTCTCATCTTGACCTTACTGGCTGCGATATGTGATGAGGCACTATGCCAAGTTGTGAAACCGCACTATGATGTAAAAGATGCCGAGAGCTTGTACAGTAAATTTCGAGAAGATTATAAGAAGGAGTATACGACGGCAAACGAAGTCGAAGAACACTATGAGGCGTTCGTTCTAACTCTGTTGAGGATCAATTATTTGAACTCGGTTCAAGATACTGCAGTCTACGACATCAATGAATTTGCTGACGAGACCGAAAAGGAGTTTAAACGAAGGCTCATGAATGAGGTAACTTCAAAAGCCTTCCAACAACTTGTCATGATTTTAACGGCATTTCATGGTTTATGTGTCAACGGCATCCGATTTCCCAAACACATACTGGTTTTTAATTAGGTTTCTTCGTTTGAAATATAAGTTATAACTTAGCAATTTAAAAATAATCAACCGTTTTTCGATTTTACTTATTTTACTTTAACAGAACTCGGAGACGAGCATAACCTTCATCTGGTGGTAAGTAATACGCCTGCCCATAACAATGAGGCTATAGACTGACGGTTAAAGTGATATAGAATGTCACTATATATATAACAATAAATATTGCGTTCCTGGTCTTGAAACTTAAGATGTAATCACATTACCACAGTAATTTGACCTGAAGGCATTTGACTAGCTATATATATAATTTGCACACTATTGTCAAGCAGCTGAAGAAGGCGCTGCGGTAGTGTCTACCTAGACGGTCTCACGCACCGTAATTAATACTACCATTAAACTTCTCTTTACTATCATCATAAATATGTTATGCTTAAATTTATATATAAAATAACATTTCATTACAGGACAAACACAGGGTGGTATAAAATTAAATTCAATGTCGTCGCTTCATCATGACCACACGACAAACTATGGTAAACGTCATAACTTATTTAATTTATAAATCTAAATAAATTGAAAACATAACAAAGTTTTTATTTACTATGAAACCACAAAAAAGTACCCCACTACTGTGACTATAGTCATGACTATTAGAATACCGCAGAAGTAATTACACCAGTATATATATTATAAAAATCATCGCCAAGAAATACGTCTTTTATGGTATACATTGCAAGAGACCTTAGTCTAGTACTTTATACTATAGACAAAGTTTTTTGCGACCTTCGGTTCAGTGGCCTTGGACCTTTACATACTCAAAATTTTCGACTTCTCTATTTGTATAAATACTATGAACTAACGATTGAACAAAATTTTTACATAATGTTAAATGATAACAAACCTGGTGAAGTGTGCCTGACTTGAATACTCCGACTCTCATTTACACTATGGAGGAAGCTTTCCAGGAAATGTGAAAAAATCCAATCACTAACCAAACTTAATATTTGCCTGCAGAATCAAACCAGAGAATTTTGTATCAAAAGGCAAAGATATCACCGACATTGCCTAAGGTAGCCAAACTTTAATCTCACAGTCAAATAGTACCGAATTACGTTCAAGCGGCAATGGCAGGAATTCGCGTGGAGACCTTATACCGAAATCTGGTAGTGGAATTCTTATCGCGCGAGGGGTAATGCCGTGTTGTAGAAATTTGGAGACATCAGCGCGGTCGGGTCGGCAAATATTTGCATTCCTCGCGTGTATACGCAATGCCTTTGTGTTTGTTAATGCACGAACGAAACGCTTGCAGTAAACGTCGTGAAATACATTTCCAACAGTTCTCTGTTTCACTCACAAATATTTTAACTGACTGAAGTGCGAATCTGCATACTGTTACAGATTAACTTCGATTTGTTTAAACCATTTTGGTAAATCTCAATGACATTATCAGAAATCAAAGTGCAACAATATCTTATTCCATGCAATTCGTCTTTAAGAAATATAATGAAAATTAATTACAATCCAAGAAACTTGTACAAGTGCTCAAGTTAAATGCTTTCAAAGCAGGTAACTAGTTCAAGAGGACAAAGTTGAATTCGTATCCAAGAAAATAGACTTTTTTATCTAGTCTCTTAAAATTTAAATGAGAGGACCTCAAAACACTTAATTAGTTGGTCTGCGGTACCATTCGCATTTAATAAATATTCATAGAAGTTAGACCCGCGTGCCTGACCAAAATTTATCATCCGGCCATAAGTTTTTTTGAAGCTTTCAACAAACTATGATGAATGATGAACAACAAAAATGATGATTATCAGTGTTAAAATGTCAACCCTTATGTAAATGGTGATGTTATAAAAAAATAGTACTTCGGCCATTTTATTTTTTATTTATTTTTATTCGCAGAGTTTTGATTTCAACGCTTTCCAAGATCGCACTGTTTAATCTTATTTTTTTATAAGCTATATAATAATGTTGCTTTCGAAATAATATCTTTAATGCTCTCACAAAGATTCTACTGGTCCTATGTATAGGAGATCATTAAGTATTATCTAAATAGTTTTAATTCTCGTTTTTTCCCTTGTTACCCTGGAGTAGGAAGGGAACGTAATCAGTCACGATGACGTATTGGTATGAAGGAAGAGCTTTGATGTCATACCGCAGAGAACTAAACAAGACTGATCGTAGTATGGCCTGTGTGAATGTTGAAGCGAATACAAACGGCCGTGGGGTAAACAAAGCCTTTTGATCTAGCAATGTAATTACTCATCGCTTCGATATTAGTTGTCTCTTTGAATTATGTATTGTTCGTATCCGGCAGCGTGTTTTCGTTTGTTCCGGATCCTTGTAAACAAAGTTTTATACCAAAACTCATCAATTTGAACTTCCCCAGCTGAACTCGCGGCCTATTAGGAATACAACCAAGATAATAGACATTTCTATATTATTTCCATATTCATCTCCTCGTGTTACAATCCTGTGCGAACAGATGAATATATCAGTGGTAATAGACATCTCAATGGTTTTTAAGGTTTGCACGTTTTGGGGTTGAAGGCTTTTTGTCAACCTCTAAGCAAATTCGAGAAGATATTATACACAAATTAGTAACGTATTTGTCGCAGCACAACAAGGGTGTTATTTCGAGCTATGCTTTCCCTCAGCTTTAGATATTGAAATTCAATTAAATATAAAAGTTTTCATTATTTCTGTCAAATTTGTAAGTTTCCAGATTGAAACCGTTAACCACTCTTGGTTTAATTCGTTTTATCCTTTTATAAAGGCTTTGACTTCAATTAGTGGGTGCGGCGTTAGCGGGAAATTCTGCACTGTTGAAATACCTTTTTATTATCTTTTGTTCAATCTACGAATAGTTTAATCACTTATCTAATTGTTCTATTCTTTTAAGGATTAGAATTTTCTCTATCGAAAGAGACTATTTAAATATATTGTAGTACTATTTATTTCGAAATACTTTACACAGAAAGTAATCTAATTCAATTAAAACCATGCTCACTTGTTAAGGATATCCTGATTAAGAGCAAGAAAATTTTTACAGGACTGTTTTTCTGATTAGAAAATTTTTGTACTAATGGTACGTAATATCATATTTATCAAAGCAAACGCTTAATTATAATAGATATGTATATCAATCGCTATAAGATTACTGCACGTCTAATCATTTCTCCATTTAAAAGAAAACTAGTGAGAGTTAGCGCAGCAATAGAAGTGAAAGTTTGTTTTTCGGTTAATTTGTACGATAATGAGATGAATACACTATAGAGATGGTAAACAGGGCGAGTGAGAAATTTTTCTATTCGCTATAATATTATATATATTCCCAACTTCTGAGTTCATCTGTTCGCACAGGATTGTAACACGAGGAGATGAATATGGAAATAATATAGAAATATCTATTTCATTCTCAAAAAGCATTAACTCTACGTTACACATTTTCGTTTCATAACATCCAATTCATACCGTCTCAGAGATATTTCACAAAAAATTATATATGACCTTTTTAAATTTATAATTTAATGTTTCGCTGTATTAATAAATTAAATTTGATGTATGGTCGTATTTAAGGATGACCTGCTAAAGTAGTCACATTCACATTCCCTTATCGGAACTGGTTAACACTTCATTTCACTTTGCAACGTCATTGCGTAATGCTCAATTGAACTGGTATAATTTTACCTTCGCCAACTGTACAGAGGGGGTGTAAAGGTTCCATCCAATATCTTACGAAGCCCAAGTCCACTTCACCTACATGCGGTGCGCCCTGACGAGTAAGAGACGAGGCTTTGACCACCCATCAACCCGCGCTGAGATAGCGTGGTGGGTTTGCGGTCCAATTCCCCCCAATGAACTCCAACGAACGATGTGGAGATCTTTGGGGGAAGCGTTTGTCCACCAGTGGACGTCTGTCGGCTTATAATGATGATAATGATAAATGATACTGTTCCTGAAAATTAAACACTACTTAGAATTTTTACCCTATATTGTGTTCATCATCCGAATACAAACTATATCAATTCGAGAACCAGGTTATGCAATCGGGTTGATGAACTCAATAGATGGTTTCTCTTAGTAGCCTTTTACGACACAGTAGAGTCCTACAGGATTTTATTGCGCCTTTAAAACAGCGATAATTTATTATTGAGTATATTTATATAAAAATATTACACACAAAAAGATATACAAAAAGGTGGACTGAATCCTCTCTCAGTCCACCACAGGGTTAAGGAGAAAATCAAAGGCTGCAGTATGTTATAAATGTACAAGATATTGAATCATATATGATATAGATCATAACATGATGTACACAAATTTGATTAATACACATAATGTAAGAGAACCTAAGATATATATTAATATACATATTAATGATAGCTGTCGTGATCTTAGAAAAAGTAAAAAGATACGTCACAGTGCCGCGTGCTCTTTCCACTGCATTCGCTTAAAGGAAGCTTCACTGCCATCTGCGCGTATATTAAGAGGAAACTCATTCCAAAGTCTTACCCCTCAAGGAGTGAAGGAATTGTATAGAAAATTGGTTTAGCAGAGAGGAATGTGAGGAACGAAGAGAATTTACCTGTAATTGAAACTTGTATATTATACTAGCTGTTCCTCGCTCGCTGTGCTGGGTGTAATAAAGAATTAGATTTGAAATTTGGAATTTGTGAGAAACGGTCCAGCTTGGCGGCAACCCGCCACACTCTGGGCCTCATCCCGTTATTAATACCCATGCAATTCCCTTTGGAGAACACATTTTGTATATTCAATTCCCAGCTAACCTTTAAATGGCAATTTTGTCAAACAAGAAACAGAAAAAACGAAGAAGAAGAAAACAGAAAACTGTCTTCACTTGCGAGAAGTAGGAAAGATGGAAATGGGAAGCAGTATGACAGAAGAAAACAAGTATGATAGATGAGCGGAAAAGAGATAGAATAGGATAGAGAAGAGAGAATGAAAGACGAGAATGAGTTAAACAATGTAAGTTAATTAATTATAAGATGAATAATGAATGGCAAATAATAGGCCCTGACTCATTACACGCAGGGGTTGAACTACAAAAAAAAATCCCTAAATATATCAGAAGCAATATCTGTACCAAATTTTTTGTGTTGGTCTAATACTTTCGGACATCTCGCGAGTCAATGAATATGTGGATCCTGTACATCCTATATATATAGATGAGGAACTGAGAAATTATAAATGATCTTTAATTTGGAGAAGAACGTTTTGTGTCGTGTCACAATTTCGCCAATAAACTTCTTCCAGCGCGTTACAGATACTAAAAGCTTTAACTTTGTACACAAGCTGCGCTAAACTTTGACAACTTTGCTCCGATACAAACTTGTGCAGCTGCAATTAAGTGAAAATAAGTTATTTTGAAATATTTCATTCCGTACTAATTGCGAGCGCTATCGCGGTGAGAAAATTAAGATTCTTTCAATATATAACTAATTGACGGGCGGGGATACTAACCACTGTACTACCGAGGATTGTGGGGGTGTAAATTGACCCGCACAACAACTCACGGGACCCAAGCCAACCTCATCTGCTCTTCGTGTACCCTGCTAATCAACAAAGCAGGCTCCGGCTCCCATTAACCCGCATTGGGCCAGCGTGGTGGGAAAAGGCCCAAATCCGCTAAAATGATTCCCTAATCGAGCAATGTGGGAAACATTGGGCCTATGTCTAACAGTGGACATCTATCGGCCGAGGATGATGATGACGATTGAGAAAAAAAAATAAAAATATTTCATAAGCCCTGATTATTAAAGGTTTACTATGAATCGTGTGGATTTTGTATGAAATTCTTGTTTGTCAGGTTTGAATTGACTTACACCATTCGCAAATTTAACCAAATGTCTTTTAATGTTTAAGGCAATAAAAAACTACGTGTTTAATTAGAAACGATAATTTTATGGAAATAGTTCTTGAAATCGATTATTATTAAAGAAGTTCTTATCATTATGAATATGTATGAAAATCGCTTAGATTAACATGGATGTCGTAAACAATTACATTAAATTTGTTTAGTTTAAAATATAATGTAACTAGTTAATTTGATTAAGACTGATGATTAAAAACACATTTTTTTTAATATAATCAAGCGACGAGACGATCAGGACGCTCACCTGATGGTAAGTGATACGCCCGCACATAACAACGTGGCGCTAGTTAAGGTGGTATACATTACACAAAATAGTGCTCCTCACCTGAAACATAAGATGTCGAGTTACCCATATAATTACACTAGCTACAAAGCCCTTCAAACCGGAACACAGTAATGATCGCATACTGATCGTCGACTGCAATAGACGCTGCGGTAGTACCCACCTAGATGATCTCCGGCAACAAAGAGCTACCACCAGTAGTATCTATCACAAATATCATCTATCTACCTTAAATATTATCTTAAAATAAATCGATATCTTCTAGGTCGAAGACTATAAGTTCTGGAGTATAGGATGAGCTGCATAATTCAGTAAAGCTTTAAATACCATCATTGATAAATCAGAGAGATGGATGTTGGTAGAAGGTAGATAGATCAAAATCTATCTAGCCATTTAAGAGGTACAGTGCGGCTACAAAGTAAACGCAGTACAGATGGATAATCATAAAAAATATCTTCCCTTATAAGTGTTGAAAAGGACGACTCGGATAAGAAAATGTTCCAGATTACTGATATTAAGAATTTTCCGCCCGCCGACTCTGAGGGTGAGCGCGGGGTGTTCCATGCGGATGAGCAACACGCATAATGGTTCAGGGATATGGAATAGATCTTCAATATTTCTTTTAAATGTACATCAGCTTAAATACTTATGAATACGAACCTTTAACAGTAAGTCTATAAACACACACAGAAAAAATAAAAAAGTAATAATATAGATTAAAAAGTAAAGTTATCTATAGATATATATAGATGTCCAGAGATTTATTGACTCATCACAAGATCTCCGATACTATTAGTCGTTAGCTCTCAAAATTTGGTACAGATATTTCTTTAGCCTAGAAGTATTCTAAGAATAGATTTAACAATTTTTTTTCCCCAAAGGGAGTTGAGGGGATGTTAATGACGTGCTGGGTTTGGGGGACGGTGTCGAACAGCGGAAATATTTCTGACAAATTTCAAGTCTATATTTCAAATAGATTTCTATGTCACGACCAGCAAAGCAAATGGGAGCAGCTAGTTGTTATTATATAGCCCTAAATGAATACTAAAGAAAGCGTCTGTTGTGGAATTGGGGAAAATGGGGGGATATACAATGTGAATATAATAGGGGGTGTAAGGGCGCCTGCACAACAACTCATAGGACCCAAGACAACCTCATCTGCTCGTGGTGCAGCCTGCTAACCAACAAACAAGGTTTTGTCTCCCACCGACCTGCATTTTGCCCCCCCCCCCCCCTACAAACATGGCAATTTTTGAGAGAAGTCTATGTTGCCTGCACACACGCGCAAACGCGCACACGCACACGCACATGCACACACTGTATACACCACTGAAACACATACATGTTTGTGTACCACACGTACAAACGTACAAAACTTATCAAGTTGTCTTATATAATTTTTTTTTAAAGGTATTGAATAATGTAATTTCTATATTTTATAACAATACGTAACGATGAAACTGCAAGGTGGCACTGTTTCCTGAGACACAGGTTAAATTCCAAGTCCAGGAACCAGGGGCTTCAAGAGTCGTAGACGTGTAAAATAATGCAATAAATTATCTTTATCTTTATCTTATAATACTATTTCATCATCATCATCATTTCAACCGACATAAGTCCACTGCTGAACATGTGTCTCTTGTATTGTGTTCCACAAAACACGGTCTTGCGCTGTTTGAATCCACTGACTCCCAGCGGTTTTTCCACCTAATGAGGAGGGTCTGCCAACGCTGTGCTTTCCGGCGCGGGGTCTCCCTCCAGCACTTTATGTACTCAACATCCATCGGCTCTAAGAGCTGTGCCTGTTGCCTTTTCAGCCTCGCGACTCGTACTTTGTCTGTAAATATTAGTATAACGCATTTCTATATTTCTATGGGAAATCTCTATCGTCTATCTAATTAATAACAATCTCCTTCTGTCTTATTAAATAAATGTCTCTATTGCTATTTACTCTATAGAGCTCTGTAAATATTATCGGAGAACAATGTACAATCGAAAGCACTCTACAAATGCTCCGTCTTCATTACCAATTTATAAAGGTTAAGTTTATTCAATTATTGATACAAATGTATTGTTTAGAAGTTTTCAACTTGTTATAACCTAACAGTTTTATTCGACGGAGCGACGCGAGGAACGAGAGGATCACCAGGTAAATAAAACACCGGCATAGAACAAAGATGCACTGGTTAAGATAATATACAGTGCCGCAACGTGCTCGTCGCCTTAAACAGGCTACAGCGCCCTTCAATTCCGAACACGGCAATGTTTGACGGCAGAATAAACAGCTGCGATGATTAATGATCTCCAGCAGAAGATTCCTACCATCAGAAACGACTTAATTAAATCATGGTTATCCTTTCCACCCAGAGCTTCCGATACACGCGAAGGTGGTAGGAGAACGGCCCTGATTCTGTCTTAGACGATCAATCAATCACGCCAGAAATCCGGAAACACAACGAGAAAATCCGCAATCGGATAACTACGCTCCAAATAGTATTCTAGTATACACTAGATTAGGAACAAGTCTAGACTTCGTCAGAGAAAAGAATTGACCTGTAGCTTTGCAGCACAGAGGTCTGCATTTCGATGCCTCGCACGAATAACTTTAAACTTGAGTTTGCTTTATTAAATATTTCCACTAGATAAGACATAAGATGATTAGTCTCGTTACTCCAATAATTTCACTAGCTACAACTCACTTCGAACCGGAACACAGTAATGTTTGCATACTGTTTGTCGGCTGCAATAGGTGCTGCGGTGGAGACATCCAGTCTCCGGCAACAGAGACTATACCACCAGTAAACGTTCTAATGGTGATGTTTACATATATTAAATTTTCAGACAAAATAATTATGTATATATATATACTAGCTAAACGCCTTCAAACCGTATTATTTAAGTATAAATATGTTGCAGTGTATTAATTATAATCTCAATTAGTTAAGACATCCTGTTTGTGTTTGTAAGCCCGTAACGGGATAGTTCTGCGTCTGCTCTCCGTGACCTGATGAAGTTATGTCTAAGTAAGCTTCCAGCTATGGTCATTGTTACATCCATTAACAATGATGACGTAATCAAGAAGCTTTCATATGTGAAAACACACTGGATTTAGAAAGCTATAAATAAACATCAGCATCATCATCAGCCGAGGCCTCCCTTAAAGATCTCAACATCAGTTGGTCCCGCGCGGTGTTTGAGCCATTTTCCGTCACACTAGCACTATAAGAGTTGGTGGGAGCCAGAACCTCGTTTATTGATTAGCAGGGTGCACCAAGAAGTGGCTAGGGTTCCGTGAGTTGTTGTGCAGGACCCCTTACACTTCCATGAACAAACATAAGAAGTATATATTATAACATCAATCTACGTGTTGGTACTAAACAAGATGCTGGAGGTAGATCTCTGTTACCGGAGACCGTCTGGGTACGTACCACCGCAGCGCCTATTGTCGTCGGCAAACAGGAGTGTGCAAACATTACTGTGTTCCGGTTTGAAAGGAGTTGTGGCTAGTGTAATTATAGGGGGTAAAAGAATTAACATTTTATACGTCAAAGCGATGATGAGCGCATGAGGCTGTGTATATCATCCTAATGAGCGCCAGTTTGTCATAGGTAGCTGTATCACTTCTGTTGCCCCGACAGCGGATGGGTATCCAATACAGGATTTCCGCACAGAAAAAAAAAAGGTGTATTACTTACCATCAGGTAACTGTCGCGCTCGTCTTAACGCTTTGTCGAATTAAAAAAAAAAGTTATATTAATTAACAAACAAGTTAGTGAAACTACTTCATAATAATAATCTAGACTAATCTGCCGTTAGATGATTTTCACACATTAATGTAACTTTTTTTTATACAATTAAGAGCCGCGGCGAGCTGGACGTTTACGTGATAGTATAGATGATACTACCAATAACAACGTGACGCTGTAAGATGTTGTGATTAATTACCCCCCGTAATTAATTCAATAGATACAAATGTTAAAATGGCCGAAGCTATGAATGTATAAGCGGGTTTCATTTGCACTGGGAATAATATCACGAATGCAAATACAATATTTGGGTTCCCGTTGAAGTAATCAAACGGTGCTTTGCACTGACTTATTACCGATTCCCTTTGCCAGTTCCAGTACTTCCGGTACAGACGGAGAGCTGCTCCGTCTTTGAGCACAAGGCTCTATCTCACCAAAAATAACACGACGCTTCCTAACATTAGACTATTTGAAACTGAAGTCAAGTTTTTTTTTTTTCAATTAAAGGACGACCTGAATAGACGCTGCGGTGGTACCTACGTTGACTGTCTCCATCAACAGAGACCTACCACCAGTGACTTCATAAAGTAACTGTTCAGTTAATTCCTAGTTGTCAATAACGAGATGATATACCATATGGAATAAAACAGATAGTTCAGCAGCTAGATAGATTAAAGTTACGCAAAAACCTGCATGATAACTATGACGCGAACGTTATGAAATTAAAAAAAAAACTACACCAAAGATATTAAAAAAAAAAATTATGAGTCTATCTGTAATTAATATCGTCATCGATAAAATATCAGTGGGAGTTCATATCCACCAGTCTCTGTTGACCATACAAACGATGGCTCCTACTGCCCGACGGTGCCAGGAGCCGTGCTGGCTGCAGTGCAGGACCGACCGACGTGAAGATTTTTGGAGGAGGCCTAAGTTCAACAGTGGACGTCTACCGGCTGATGATGATTCTTCGATGACCTTTAAATAGACAGAAGCGATATCTATCAAATCTTGAGTGTTTACGTGTAGTAGTTTCGAAGGTCTCGCGGTGAGTGAATGGATCTCTGGATATCTCCTATATATTACTAGCTATTCATTTCCGCTTTTTTGTCCGTGACAACCCCTACAACTAAATTTAGGAGTATAATTATTAAAATTCGGTTTTAAGTGACCTACTCTGAGCGAAAAGAATATTCCTGCCAAATTTCAAGTTTCCAGACCTTACGGTTCTAGAGATATCGTGATGAATATCTACATAGGGAAAATCTCATATATATATATATGTGTGTGTATATATATATGAGATTACGAAAGACGTAGTGTTGGAAAGGCTTAGACAAGGTGGACCAACGATCTGGTGAGAATCGCGGGAAGCCACTGGATGCGAGCAACACAAGACCGATTGTGTGCGGAGATCTTTGGGGGAGGCTGATGATGATGATGTATATATATATATATATATATATATATATATATATATATATATATATGTATGTACAGGGCAACAAATATTTCTTCCCGTAAATTTTTCTTTAATTTAAACAGAAAGTAATCAAAATGACGAAAGCGGAAACATTATTTTGATATTACCTTCAAACGGCGCACGTCGACGTTCCCGATTCATTATGGCCTTTTCCTTTTCATTTTATTGCTTCATTGTGGACTTCTTTTCCGATGCCTTTTGACAAAAAAAAAAACAAATATTAACGAACATGAAATCGCACAGCATTTAGTCGATTATAAAAAAAAAAACTATTATTTCCTTCAAGTTAAATCTCTGAACATAATGAATGGTTCATATCCTTCCATAACCATTAAGGCATACATAAGAGCATAAAGTATAAACTGAAGTTACTATCTAATTACTCTACGAAGCAATCACACGTGTTTGGCATTCACTTGATAGTGAGTGATACGCCTATTTACAACAATGAGGCGCTGGTTAGGACGATATACACAGCATCACATTGTGCTCGTCGCTTTAACACTTAAAACGTCTAAGTCTGGTTATTTAAGTAATGTCACTTGCGACAGCGCCATTCAAACCGGAACACTGTAATGTTTGCACAATAATATTTGGCGGCTACAATAGGAGCTGCGGTGGTACCTACAATCATCAGTTAAATTTCTAACAACAGTTTCTTATTGTTGTCTAAGTAGGTTCTCCTGCAGCTCCTACTTCCGCCGCCAAACATTACTGTGTTCCGATTTAAAGGGCGCTGTAGCTAGTAGTATTACTGAAGTATAAAATCTTAACGTCTTAGATCTCAAGACGAGCACATTGTGATGCTGTATATATTATTTCAACTAGCGCCATGTTGTTAAGGGTAGGTGTATTACCATCAGGTGATCATCCCGCTCGTCTGGTCGGGCGCTTGGCTAACTTACTGTGATCATGATATTTAAAATGTTTTAAAGCGGCCAGTATAATGTGATGCAGAGTGGACATCCTAACTGTCGTGCATCACTATCAGTCCTACTGACGTCCACTGCTGGACATAGGCCTCCCCCAAAGGTCGCCACATCAATCGATCCTGCGCTGCTCCCATCCAGCCGCTTCCTGCAACCTTCACCAGTTCGTTGGACCACCTGGTGGGTGGCCAGCCAACACTACGTCTCCCAGTACGCGATCACCATTCCAGGACCCTAGTGCCTTATCTGGTGTTAGTCCTTCGAATGATTTGTCCTGCCCATTGCCACTTGAGGCTATCGTGCGATTGTTACAAATCAACGTATTGTTTTTTTGAGAAACAAGTAATTTTTGTAAACATCCTTACCAATTAAGTATTTTTTTTTAATACATCATCATCATCATCAGCCGATAGACGTCCACTGCTGGACATATGCCTCACCTAAAGATACACATCTCGATCTCTACATACAGAGAGCATGGCCTCTGGTACCGCCGGGCACTAGAGGGTCTGGTATGTAGGGGCTCCTCTATGGAGAGATTTTGGCCATATTCCACCACGCTTAGCCCAGTGCGGGTTGACAGGAGTCAGCGCCTCGTTTGTTGATTAGCCGGGTGCACCACGAGCAGGTGAGGTTGACTTGGAACCTGTGAGTTATTGTGCGGGACCCCTTACACCCCTCTATTTTTTTTATTATTCAGCCATTATTTCCAAATCTCTATATTTGTGTTTATTTTTATATTATCGGTCCTCGAAGTGATAACATCTCTTTATTCATCACATAAGCAGTGGAATACTAAAACTGGTTTCATCCCTGATGGTATTGAAAGCCCCAAATCGAGATCGGCACTTAGTATTCATTGTTGAACTTGCGGCGAATATCGAGACGTAGCCAAAGTGAACTGTACTTAGAATATATTTATTCTGCTACTTCCGGTGTTACCATTATACTGTAAAAAGGCATGTTATGTTAGTGATTATAAGAAGATCATAAAATCTACTACCATGAGAATACTGCTTCGTCTCCAAATACGAGATGGAAAGTCTCATCACCACAATTAATTTACTAATTATATTGACCTCTGTACATACTCCTCAATATTTGTATACTACAGGTTAAATAAGAACCGCTGTTATGTTAACTATTATTAATAGGAAATAACATATAATTAACTATTTAATTTACTTGATAAATTTATAAACAAATTCATCCATTTATGTTGTATACGGGGTGTAAGGGGCCACGCACAACCACTCACAAAACCCAAGTCAACCTCACCTGCTCATGGTGCTCCCCACTAATCAACAGACGCTCTGGCTCTCACCGACCCACAGTATGCTAGTGTTGGGGTACATGGCTTACATCCCTCCATATGAACCCGTATAAGCGACGGCCCCAAGTATGATATGATACCACCTGTGCAACCGATCGATGTGGGGATGTTTGGTGGAGGGCTATGTAAAGCAGCTGATGTTTATCGAGCTGATGATAATGTTGTATGAAGTCCAAGAGTGGTGAAATTAATTAGGTCAAAATCATATCCACATATAACACATTTACTGTTTTGTATGTAGTTGAAGTTTGAGCTTAAAAAGCTTTTTTTTCAATATATATATATGTTTATTATAAAATAAAAAGGCTTACAAGTATAAATAAAGCTGCACTTAATACTGCTACGTTGTGAATGGCGCGAGTACGGAATTATCCCCGACGATACGTTTAAATAGCTTACCCTAAACGATTTTCGATACCACTTGATACCACTGGAGGACCGACACAAAAGATCCAATAAGTCATCCAAGATAAATTTACCCGAGCATTAATAAAATACCCTCATACGGTGATAAATTCAATTAGGTGGAAGAAAAAAAAATATTTGATGAACATAAAACGTGGAATCAGTTTGTCTTCAATGCTTAAGTCCTTGAGAGAGCGAACTGCAAACGCAGCCTGATGACGACCGTCATGCAAAGACGGTTGCATTTTTCGGACACCTTCAAAGAGGATCCCTTTATGAGTTCCCAAGGTTGATCCTGGAGAGCAAAATTCCTGGAAAACGCGCACCTGGTAGACAGCGCAAGAAATGATTTGACGACATAAAGGAATGGACATAGTTTAAATACCATCAGCTAAAAAGAATAGCTGAGGATCGAATTGGTTTCCTCATTCTGATCGCCAAACTTAAGTTTGAAGAGGGCACCTGATGATGTATATGGGCGCTCCATTGTGCTGACATCTACCGTAAAATGAATGTAACAATATTTTATTATCTTTTTTCTCTATTTACCTCGACATGTAAAATAAATATGAAACATATCCAATTGACAGTTCCGTTATGTTGACACTTTGTTATTTCCGCTAAAAATCAATACGTTTAGGGATTAAATTAATTATTTCGTACATTTAAGAAATTTTGGTTTGAATAAATTATAATTTTATATTGTTCTTGTAATTACAAAGCGTTAAAATAGTCATATTATCGATCGATATTACAACTAAAGTATAAAAAACGAGGGACTCACTGCTGCTCAAGAGGTTGGTCTGTGCAATTCTTATTCTGTAATAAACGGATTATCTCCGTACTTCGAAGTTGTTTTAATATGGATTTTGAGGATAATCCCGGCCATCCATAGACATATACAAAGAAGCTGTTACCTATATATGTTGATGATGAGTAACACTCGCTTTTATTCACTTAAATTAATAACTACCCATCTAATTTTAATTACACAATCACACACCAATTGTACGTCGCCATGTCCGCCGCACTACTGCCGCCCTCGCAACACAAAATGGCGGCCATAACACGCACCAATCATTTTAACAACTACACTCATATATCAATACTTACAAAATAAATAATATCAATAACTCTATTAATAAATTAGAATAGATCATATTCTTTGCAAATTTACCAAGAATTATTAAATGAGATCAATTTCAATGCAAGTTAAGACAAGCTAAAAATAAATCCCTACATCAGATCTATGCTCAGCAGTGGGCATCTTTCAGCTGATGACGATTACCTGCGTTGTGTTGTAGTAGACCCTGTCTCTTTGTTTTTTTCTTGTGACAAGCGGAAATGTCTGGAAGGTTTTCTAAATCTCTACCTGACTTGTTATCACTATTACAAAACAATTATGAATACATAGCTGCGCAACTTTTAAACATCGTGGTATTATTCGTGTTAACATGTAGTATAAGTTCCGCTAATAAATTTTTATAACATAGATTAGCTATTAACTTTTATCTAAATTAGTTCGTCATATTAAACTTCGCAGTTTATTATTAATAATAATATCAAATCCCAAAACCAATCTTCCTCTCATTTTCTGTAAATCTGTCAGTCCCACGCTAGAAATGTACATTACAAAAAAAAACACCGACCAAGAATATTTTAATATTACCCGCAAAATTTTTGCGGTAATATTGACAAAATTTATTTCAACTTTGGCACGGCCGCTCAAAAGTTTCCTGAAGATGTTTCCTTTGCTAAACGGTGAAACGTCGGGTTTTGTATCAAAGGAATGGAAAATTCCTGTTTAAGCGCATTTATTTTTGTTTCTCGTTATAGAAGCAGACAATATATTTTAGATATATATGTATCAATTGACGTGTTACTTGATTTAGAGGTAGAACTAAACGTAGAAGTACATAGTAATAATATGTATTTTAATAGAAAATAAAGACAGTTTGTAATAATTTATCTAATATACCGGTAGCGTAAGAAAATTATCAGTCAGATTAAAAAAATATTTGCAATGCTTTTATGCAATTGTCATTTAAAAGAAAAGGAAACAATCAAATTTAATAAGACATTTGTCCTTGTACAAAATAAATATGTCAAATCGCCTGTCAAAAAATAATAGCTAAACATAAATTTCACAGCTATTGCAGATACAATAATAAAAGGTTGTCTAAAGTAACATTCTATATATTTTAATTCAAGAATTGTTAATGTTTATTTATTATTATGATTTTTCTGGAAGCGACCAATACACTTTGAGAAAAGCATTAAATTCTTAACTCTGCCACTATTTAGTAATTTTCAAACATTAATATGAGCCGGATTGATTGAGGCCATAGTTAATTAAATTACTTGGTTAATAACTACGTACCTCAAGGTGATGTTATGCACAGTAACCCATTCATACTAGCTAGCGTATTTTATATAAAATAGTGAACATTGTTTTCCATTTGTATCGTCCTGTATTATTTTCAATCTCTGCCTATATTTTAGTCGTGATCCGTGCAGGAAAAGTCAACCCCATCTTATTTCGTTACCGCCCCGTTTCACATGTTATCGCCCGAAGTCAAAACCGAAACTTCACTCTTCTGAATATAAAACATGCCATCTTCACAAAAGGATGAAAATTGATCTTCTCACAAAACTTTTTAAAAGTTTTCCAGAGACTTCGCAGCCTAAGTAAGTTGTTCACAAATTTTTGTGTATTAGATTTTGCGAATACTGCTTGTTCCTTGTATATGTGTATCTTTATATATGTTTCATATAACGAATAATAAAAATCTGCTATTGTTGGTTTAGTCATGTACAAGGTATGTATGACATTCTTGAAACTGATATGATAATAATTCAACCATTTGAATATATTAACTTATAATATCAATAACTACAGCATTTTCTTTGGAATGAAACGCATTTTACGGGATTTTGTTAAAAGACTACATCTAATGCTTTTCATACGCAGTTTCAATGTAAATTTCCTAATGAAATAAACGAATAGCGTCTGCATATTAATTGAATTTACCTTCATTTAATCCTCTATGGAGATTTAAAACATTTCTCTCTTTCAAAGCGACCGCCGGTATTTACCGTTCCAAAGGCAACTGATAGTGTTAGCGCGAGAAGTTAATTCGAAATTCACACAAAGTTAAAGAGAGAGCATTAAAATCGTAGAGGAACCTGTGATCCGGGTTTATTTGTTGCATAGCTTTTTTTTATATTCAACGAAGCGACGTGACGAACAGGATGTTCAATTGATTTTAAGTGATGCCATACGTAAAGTTTTTGCATTTACAAGCGGGTTAAAATACATTAGTTAACTGTACCTCTGACATTGACCGTAGCACGGTACATTATACTAAGCGAAGTTAGATTTTTCAAAAATCATCATCCGTCCACTACTGGACAAGTACTTCATGTAAACGGTCTAGCACTGTTAATACTAAAACTAGTATTGTTGAAGAAACCTTCAATTACTAAATTAACTTATGAAACGGAGGAAAATCATCGAATTTGACCCCCGACAATCAGCATTAGAGAAGATTCGAGAGATTCTTTCGTCCAAAACCACTCAGTACCTAAAGACTAGCAGAATAGTGATTTCTCAAGGTCAACATGGTCGGAAGTCACTTACATACGAAACAGTATATTTGATTAAAATGTTCAGCTTTAAGGTGGCTATTTCATCCTCTTCTTTCATATGGTAATTCGATATTTTAAAATAGATTATAAAAACAATTCATTCATCATCAGCCGTTAAAAGTCCATTGCTAGACATCTCCTAAAGATTATTATATCAGTCTTGCGCCGCTTTGGTTCCGGCGTATTGCCAACGTCCGTCACAGTCAGCATAGCCTTCGGTAGCGCTGGGCACTAAGGGCTGTGGTTTGTAGGGGTCTAAATGGGTGAGTCCATTTCCCAACAAGCTAGCCCAATGCGGGTTAGTGAGAGCCAGAGCCTCGTTTGTTGATGAACAGGGTGCACCACGACCAGGTGAGGTTGGCTTGGGTCCCGCGAATTCTAGTTCCACAATTTATTTTAAACATACAGCTTATAAATATAAGTTGAATTATATATAATTTTCAAAGTAGTTTCGCTTTAAGTTGTTTATTATAGAAATAAATAAAGAAACAGGTGAGCTGTTAAATCCCTCTCCGCGCATATTAGATGCTGTAAGTTTAGTTCTTTATTGTACTCTGCGGGCCATTTTTGTAACTTATTCGCTATACTTAGAGACTGTGATATATAAGTTTATCCCTAACATACTTTCTCATATAAACTCTTAATTTTAAAGCCAGTAAATCTCTCATTATCGTTACCACAATATGAATGCACTAGGAAGGCGATCATCGGAGAGGAATGGCGGCGTGTTAAGATTGCGATCAACACCTAAAGTGATGATCATGACCACTATGTCAAGAGTGATACCGACGAAGAAGAAGAATAGCTTACTTTATTAAGTGACCGTACACCAGGATACCGCTAAGTCGCGAGATTAACTTCCAACGGAAACGAAAAGGAAAACGTTGATATAGGATATCTGGCCTTGTCGACATGGTAGATCAATGGCCTATACTCTCTAACATTGTGAGAAAAGGCTCCAAGTTTCAGTTATGAGAGCATTAAGGAGAAGCTGTGAAAGCACATTGAAATTTATCCCATAAAATAATGCAATGGAAAATAATAATATGGATGTGTAAAGTTCTGTTGAAATCTGAATTGAACAGAATCTGCTGAATATTAAGTTCTTATATTATATTATTATATACAGTTAAGTTCTTACATATAAATAAAGTTTATTTCCAATGATCTAGTTAAAGAATACGGCGGTAAATCCTTTACGATCTTATGCTACGTGATCGGAGTCCTTATGAAGCTTTTTATCATTCGTTAGTGCGAATATATTGCTTTCATGTTTCCAATATAAACATAACTTATACAAGACAAAACTATCTGCAACTTTTTTTTTTTGTAGGACAAGGACGCTGGATGCTCATCTAATATGAACCATACGCCTACCCTTAACGAGGCGCTAATATTAACGTTTGACCTTTAACTTTATGATACGTTAGAAAATATTTACAATCCAACAGTTATTGATACTAGTTATATTGAATTTTATCGCGACCATTTAACAATTAATACCAAGACGTCACAAATGCTTTACAGCAGCCATGGTCATGAGGACAGAGGTTACTGTGATATGTGTGGTTATCACAGAGTAAGAATAAAAAATTTAATCAGACTTTCTCATGTACAAAATGAATCGCGGAACGATTGAGCTCGTCACTCGAAAATTACCACATATAGAGAGGCACTTAACCAGGCAGAGTTCGAGGGTGCTCTCCAATCTGCGATAAGTGCCTGTAACCGTTCGGGTTGCCGCTAACTACATATCGAAACCTGTTAATCCTTGTTAGCTACGTAAATGTCGAATCGATCGTAACCAACTTTTAATGATCGGAGAGGGATTTTCAAAGTTAAACAAATTTTCGCTTTGTTTAAAAACAGGTAACTAAATTACCTGCCTCCGAGAAAGTGTCGGGAAAATATTTATATACATATTTACCACTATAGCAGACAACACTAAAATATTTTGTTACATTTATCTATATCCAAAAATTTTAATTATTAGGAAAAAAAAATAACATATACTGATAACCTCTCTTAACAAATCAAAAATCTATCGCTAACATTTTCCTAGTAGTGCGTATATTTGAAATTATTTATAACTTTTAAATACTAATGAAGTGTTAATTACTAATCAGAATATTGTTACGCGCTAGTTATGATTTAGTTGATTTATGTTTACGTCGAGAAAAGTTCAAATAATAAGACTTTTACAAGTCCAACGTTGAATACCAAGACTAGTTGTATATCGTGTCGCCGGTACAGAGTAATTGCAATACAGCAACGAAGTTCAAAACAACAATAAATCATCTGCCGGCTGAACGCTTATGTACATATATATGTTCGTCGGCCTACCATTCTAGAAATTTCTAGAGAATAACTCTAGAAATTTCCAGAACTCGATTCACTGATGCAATAAGAACTAATTACAACGATGACTTATTTAATCTAAACTCGCCGACACACGGTAGATAGTTTTTTATTATTTTAGAATATTCTAGTAATTATATTCGACCGCCATAATTCTTATATCAAAATGTTGTAAATGTGAGAGTTTTTCAATACAAAGATTTTTCTTCTAGAAAACTGGTTCAGTAGAATTATGAAAATGAATCATTGGCAGAGTCAACATTTTTTTATACTACGAAGGTTTAAGACGAGCAACACATTCACCTGATGGTAAAGGATTCGCTTGCTGATGCTGCGATCGTCGCTTTGGGACATACAAGGTTGAGTCTCGTTACCTCAGTAATTTCTCTAGCTACAGCACTTTTAAAACTGGAACAGAGTGATTGCACACTATTATTTCTCGTCTGCAAAAGATGCTGCGATGGTACCTAGACGGTCTCCCACAACAGATGTACCAACAAAATGAAAAAGATTGATTTTTCTGATGAATTCTCCGTATAAATTAAAGTAATAACATCAAGTTAACATTTTTTTTTTACATTGAGCAGCACAACATACTGATAACAATCAGTTACTTTACGCAATTAGGCGCTCAAACAATACGTTATCAATCTAATTCTCTCCGCTGCTACACGACAAATATAAAAGGCCATATGTTACCAGTAATACATTGTGTTTAAATAACAATGCATTACATGAAATACACGTTAATGCTCATAGCCGTGGTTGCACAAGGCGACGGAGCGAGGAATCTGTGGTATGACCTGAACGAAGCACCATCTCTCTTCTCGCAGTTTCAGTACAAATATAACAGGCATTACGAGAACGAGGACGACAAGGAGAGACACTACGAGGCCTTCGTTGTGAATCTGCTGAGGATCAACTATTTGAACTCTGAAGCTGGATCGGCCACTTACGATATAAACATGTTCACCGACCATTTGGTAGACAATTATGAACTTCTGCTTGGAAACATCAATGTAAGTACCAATTTAAACGCTGATTAGTCTCTGTTGCTGGAGACCATCTAAGTACCGCCGCAGCTACTGTTTCTGCCAAACAATTGAGTGCAAGCATTACCTTGTTCCATTTTGAAGGGCGCTGTAGCCAATAAATTTAATAGAGTAATGAGACTTCACACCTTCTATCAAGGCGACGAGTAAAATGCAGTGCTGTGTCTACATCCTAACTAACACCACGTTATTATGGGGGGCGTATCACCACTAGGTGAACGTAACGCTAGTCCAATCATTTCTTCAACTATAAAAAATCATACGCTATAAATTTTAATTCTTGTTACCTCAGTAATTCCATTACAACGCCCTTTAGTACTATTTATAATATACATAAGAAATTTCTACCTACGTAGAGACTCATCACGACATCTCTGGAACCGTAAGGTCTGGAGACTTGAAATTTCGTAGGAATATTCCTTTTGCTGAGTATAAAGCAGCTAAGAACGGATTTCACGAAATGGTACCCTCAAAAGGGGTGACAGATGTTTTAATAACCGTAAGGGGCGCGAAAGGCAGCGGTATTCCGCTGGGCGGGAATATTTCTGACAAATTCCAATCCTAATTCTATATTACACTTAGGTAAGGAACAGGTAGTAATATCATATAGTATAAAACTATAAAAATTTATTCAGTCTTGTAATTGTGATATTAAAAATGATATATTCCGTTTTTCAGCACGACGAAACCGACATGTCTGCTACCTTACAGGCTTCTTAAAACTACCTGTAAGCCGGTCAAAATAAATGCAACTCCTGCATTATGAACTCCTTTTGATGTATCACTACTTATACAAATACGATCACATCACTGAATTTCGCAAAAAACTCAAGTGGCTGCCAATCCGTCTTCTGAATACTCACATTCTCTCTGTTCTACACAAGATATTGTTCAATCCTCTAACACCTTCCTATCTTAAAAATCATTTCGAATTTATTTCCGATTGCCACAGCCGCACTCTCCGCTCTTCAATAAACCTTTCCCTTCACGTCCCCGTGCATTCCTCTTCATCTTTCCAAAACTCCTCTTCCGTTACGGCGGTTCGCTTATGGACCTCTTTACCGAACCGTATCCGTACCGCCAAATCGCTATTTTCTTTCAAAAAACACTTAACTACTACCATTAAGTTTAAATTATATATTCTGTCTAATTGTGCTATTGCTTGCATCTGTCACCTAGTGTTTTAGTTTTTAATTATTTAGTGCACCACTACCTTATCTCTACCTTTATTTCACGTCTTCCTATCCAATGGGTTGTCTGGAAGAAATTGCTTTTTGAGCAATAAGACCCATTGTACATATATGTATATATATAATATATTCTATATTTTTTGTAACTGTTGTACAATAAAGAATAAAATAAATAAATACTTTTTGTGTGGGTAGCTTTAAACAGATCAGTTTCGAAATGTATTGAAATTAAATTGTTCTCAATGTTTTAAGAACTGACTAGAAATATTAACCGAAAGCAAGCTTGTTACTGGTAATTTTTTTAGTAATGTTGGAGTAATGGGAAGGGCACGGTGTTCACTAAATAATATAGTAATAAACTCATACCTAACCTCATCTATCTGTACCGTAGAGGCATTAGTTACGACATTGTGCACGTCAGCTTCAAACGTATCATTAAGTCTCATTACCCCAGTTATTTTGCTAATTACACGGTATATTAACTAAAACAGTATTATTATTTCATAATTGTAAAACCTGAACCGTTTCCGGTTGCAGACACCCACCATAAGTGATATATACATATATCTGTATATGTAGGAAGGTTACAGGTTATTTGTATGATCTATTTTCAACTGTTCTACTGTCTATATTTATTTCTATATTATTAATGTAAAATACAAATAAACAATGAAATATTAAAGTAGATATTTAAAACGAAAATAACCTATTTTAATTACATTTTATATAAACTTGATTTGGTAAATTTTCGCTCAAAAACCTTTACAGAAATTTCACATGTACCCTTATTTAAGACCTTCAAGTCTTATTTTCACAAGTAAAATATTTTTTATTAAGAAGAGAATTGAACAAATCTACAGTCGGAGCACGAAATCACAATAGCTTTGTGATCAAGTTCTTAAGAAATTCTTTTAAAGAAATTTCCCAGAATACTCCTTTATGCAGCTCGTCTGCAAAGTACGCTGCAGTTATAATATATTCGATAGGCGCGGGGATTGAAACAAGTCGAGTTTCCTCTTAACTATCGGTTCGATTCCTTTATTAAAGTCGACGTGACTTAATTGTACTTAATAGGTTATCAAATGAGGTACAACTAATAGTTCATATAAGTCACAATCTCGCTAAAAGCCTCTGATAAATTCTAGCATAGAACTGGCTTTGAGCCAAACGTCCGATAAGCTCGAACGTAAAAGCCGCCAGTAAATTAGACAAAATTACAACTAAATTATACACTTACTTCCGGAACATTTATAGTGTGATAATATAGAAAAAAAAACATACCAAAAGTACATTAAGTTATACACAAAGTAGTGTCTGTAACTCTCAGTAACTATAAAAACAAATCTATACAGTTTAAGTAGACTTCATTGTTCAATGGCTTCATTACTCAGTGCTTACATTCACGAGGAGTCAAGTGGTGTACTGGACATTATTATTCTACCCTCGTTGTATACTTGCCCCAGTTCACAGAATTCACTTGAAGCTGAATAGAAGAATAAATACTTATTGACATCTAATTAAGTGCTACTTATAATATTACGTTATATTCAGCAAGTGAAGAAAACTGTAACATTAACTTATTTTGTATTATCTATATGTATTTACTCAGTAAGACAGCTATAAGAGCTTATCTTCTTTAGACAATTTTTAAGTAATTTTAAGTAACAACTAAGCCATAGATGGTATAACGTTTTTGTGTGTATACCACTGCAGCCAGGTGAGTTTAAAAATTTATCCTCTTTCAAACTGTAACACTTTTTTTATTGTTTTCGGGAGATAGTCAGAGATATGTGGAGATTTTTAGTGTTTGGAGAGATCTCGAGGTTTTAGTTCAAAACGCAACTGTGCAGACCCAGACTTTAGGTCGCTGAGCAGAGGAATAAGTAAACTTCACTATCTGTGACCCTGATACCAAACAAGCAACTTCCCTGTTACAAGACCTACAGCCACTGCGCTTCGAGAACAGATAAAAAGTTTTAAGTCTTTTAAGCGAGTCTACATTGCCTATTGCCACATTTGTTTACCATTCGTCTGAGCACTGTATAGGATCTTCTCATTCCTGATCATTATCATCAGTCGATCGACGACCACTGCTGGACATAGGCCTCCCCCAAATATCTTAACGTACAGCCAGCATGGTCTCCGGTATCGCGGGGCACTAGGGACTCTCGTACATAGTATTTCATATGGGGGGATTTGGGCCATTTTCCACCATCAGTGCCTCGTTTGTTGATTAGCTGGGTGCACCGCAATTAGGTGAGGTGGGCTTGGATCCTGCGAGTTGTTGTATGGGACCCCATACATCCCTCATTCCTGATATATATATCTTATATGTTTTTATAATCAACTAGCGCCAAATTTATATATTACTAGCTATTCCCCGCCCGGTTTGCTGGCTGTAACACCCCCACAACTCCCTGTGGGGAAGGAATTTTGTTAAATCCGTTCTCAGCTGACATATACTCGGCAAAGGAATATTCCTACTAGCAGTGAGGCGTATTTATAACATATATAAATCACAAGTATGCGAATATAACAGATAACAGTTGTGCTTGCGATGTGATTATATCTGTTAAATAAATATCACTTACAAGCCATACTCAAGATATTCAATCACTATCAACAATCAACATTTTCATTATTCGATAACAGCTGGTGACTAAAATAGCTGGAAATAACAGAACAGCCAATAAAAATGAAACAACTATTCTTGTCTTTGTCTTTTGTATAATATTGTCATAAGCTAAAACGAGACACACCTAGTATTTATTTGAAATAAACCAAAATTATAATAAATCGTTTCATAAGTAGAAATCCTCTTTGAAAAGCGAATTCTCAATTAGATCTTGTTATATGTTATTTAGTTGATTAATCTATCTCACTCACACCCATTTGATAGATTGTTGTTAAAACGAGACACACCTAGTATTTATCTTAAATATACCTAAATTGTAATAAGTCATTTCGGACATTCGGGTTCTGCCCGCCGTACCGATCGGACGTGCTCCATGGTGCCGTTATCAGTGCGCGCTACCGCTACACCCCGCCGCGCCCGACCCGCTCGTGCCCAGTGCGTGGCAAGACGCCGCTAGTTCGGCCACCGTTAGCGCTCGCGTGTGCTCGTGCAAGTGCAGTGAAACAGTGTGTGTACCCAGCGTGCGAAAACTCTGCCGGAGCCTAATTCCGGCACTGTAAGTAGCGAATTTTATTCGCCTCAGAGGCGTTAATACTATTGCAGATAGGTCTTGTCGCACTAGGCGACAGATAGTTCGTCAAGTAGGCATACATCCCCCCCGCCGCACGGCGGGGCGGCTACAACAAAATGGCGGCCATGCCAATGGACAGTTCCCAGAAGCCTGGGAACAATTTCTAAAATGCCCTCCCTCCATTCCCCCAACGTCCGTGAATTTCGACACGGACAGCCCGGCGTCCCCGGACCCAACCCTCGCGACTCGCGCGGCACCAAAACCGAGGGCCCCCGTGGCGGGGCCTTCTAAGCCCGTCCTGCCCGCCTCTTCCGACTCGGACTCGGAAGTTAGCGGCAGCGACATGGAGGTGGAATCTCCACCATCCGTACATGCCGACGACGAGGGCTTCACCCTCGTCGTCAAGAAGCGCAAACGCCCCTCTCGGCGCCATCTCTCCTCCTCGTCCGGCGACGGACGCTCGCCCCCCCGCTCGAGGGCGCACTTCCGCCGCCAGTAGATACGCGCCAGCGACTCCGCTTCGAGATCCCACGGCGGCGTTCCGGCGAGGACGCACGCCGCCTCGAAGGAGACGGTACGGTAACCGCGTACGACCCGTATGGCCATGACACGCTGCGGTGCTCGCAGCAGAGTCCGGCCGCGGGCCGACAGGTTCTCCGCCCATATGGGCGCCCCGTATAACGCCATAGAGCGCACCACTCCGGTGTAGAGTCGCCGGCATCCTACGCTCGGTCCGCCCAAATTGGGCAGAAGGCGGCTCAGGGACCCAGCCGCTCGAATGAGCTTCGGGCCCAGCTGCCGAAAGTGCTCGTCGAACCTCCACCGGCCGTCGAGGACGAGTCCCAAGTACTTCATGGAAGTACCGACGGCGATGGAAGTCCCACCGACTATCAGCTCCGCTCCCGGCGGAGGCGCTTTCCGAGCGCCGTGGAAGCATAGAGCCTCGCACTTGCCCAGCGCCACCTCCAACCCCAAGCGCCGAATGCGCGCGACGACTTGGGCTACGCCCGCAGTCGCCAACACGCGCGCCTCCCTAAAGGTGCGTCCGCGGGCCGTCACCAGGGTGTCGTCGGCGTAACAAGTCACGTCGACTCCTCCGAGGTTAGCCCCGCGCAGCACCGAGTCGTAACCGACGTTCCACAGGAGCGGTCCGAGGACCGAACCCTGTGGGACGCCGCACGACACGCCGTGCCGACACCACTCGTCTCGCGTCGGGTACCTCACGAAACGGTTCGAGAGGTACGTCCCGATCGTCCGCCTCAGGTAGACCGGGACCCCGAACTGGACCAGCGCAGCGGTGATCGTTTCCCACGGAAGGGTGTTGAACGCGTTGGCGATATCGAGCGACACCGCCAACACCACCTCTCCGCGAGACACCGCGTCGTCCGCTATGGCGCGCACCCGCGCTATAGCGTCGACGGTAGACCTGCTCCTGCGGAATCCGAACTGTGAGTCGCTCAGATCCGGTCCAGTCTCCTCCATGTGTCGAACGAGGCGTGCTGCGATAACGCGCTCGAAAAGCTTGCTCACCTCGTCCAACAACACTATGGGCCGATACGACGACGGCGAGTCGACCGGTTTCCCCCCCTTCTTGAGCAGGACCAGTTTCCCCGTCTTCCAAAGGCGCGGAAACCGACCCTGCTTCAAGGACGCCGTGAACAGCGCCCGCGTCCAGGGCTCCAGGGGACCCAAAGCTAGAGCCCACGCGCGGCCGGGTATACCGTCGGGCCCAGGAGCGGTGTCTCTGACACGCATCCTTTTAACGGCCGCCGACAGTTCCCCTTCGCTGACACCCGGGGCGTCGTCCGGTTCGAAGGAGTCTCCCTCCCCCACCCCTCGGCCGCCGCGGGACTGAGTCGCTGTCGAAGGCGACCCCTCGACGTCCCGCCGTGGGAACAGGGTGCAGATCGTCCGGTCGAGAAGTTCCGGTCGAAGGCTGCGAGTCAGAGGGGGTCTCCAAGGGCGCAGCTTTTGCCGCACCCTCATATACGGCTTCCCGAAAGGGTCGCCGTCCAATGACTCGAGCATCTCGACTTCGGAGGCCTTCTTCGCCTCGGCGATCGCGACCACCAGCTCCTTCACGTTGGCCCTGTGCGCCGCATACAGCCGCTCCTCCTCGGCCGTATCGCGCCTCCGTCGACGTCGGCACCTGTGGTACCACAAAAAAAAAAAAAAAAAAAAAGGTGTACTACTTGTAGTGTAGTTATCCGACGGCGGAATTTTATAATGTGTGTCAGGTTGTTGGTTTCTCTGGTGAATCTACTCGGTCGTCGAGGGCGGGCGCGGACCTGTTCCCCGACTACCTTCGCCTGTATCGGAATCTCTGGGCGGTGAGAACCACCCCTGATCGCGGGTGTACTTAGTGTACGCGGTGTGTGAGTACCTGAGGCGCCGCGTTCTGAAGCGAGGGCGGCGTGATGCGGAGATTCGGAGCGTGTTGGTAGTGTCCGAGGTGTGTGTGGTGACGTGGGTGTTGCCGGTGGCTATGGGTATTTCAAGAACCGAAAACATTTATTACCTTTACACACAAGCTTACAAATAAACCACTGTACGTTCGTATAACTGACAACGCCATCTAGTGGACGAAAGTTGCAGCAACTTACATCCTATTGCATATTTAAAAATATGTGAAGTTTTTATATTACATGACGTATTCTTTTTATGTTTATATTCTATAAAGAATATTCTATTCTATACTTGATTAGATAACAGAGAGCCCCATCGTATTTTAGCATTATCAAACAATTTTTGTCTTTCCATTTTATACATTGTTATCGTTTTAAATTGCGGAGTGTAATCACTCCGGGATTACTCCGTCAGTCTCCGCCAAGCGCCGGAAGCTGATCCACCGCGTTTATTAATTGTTGGTCTGATCCGAAGCGCTCCAACGGGCAGGGTCAATGCAGGCTGTAAGTGATAGCTGCAGTAACACGTGCTGTTAATAATTTTAAACATGCTAATCACAATATAACTTATAACCTTATTTTACTGTCTGCTAAAACTGTCCCTATACATTAACACGCGTCTGTATACTGCTCTATATATATATATAAACAAAAATTTATTAAAAAAAAAAATTCTTGATATATATACGATATTTATTAATTTACCTCTTATACTTGTAAAAAAAAAAAAATTTCTCGTTTAAAAGGTTTCGTTTATAAATGTAAACGAATATCTTTGATTTGTATTTTCAGATTATATTCCATTTTCCTTTCGTCTTAAAATACTTCTCCATAAAAGCCTTCAGTCAGCTTATCTTTTATCATTCTGCGTAGCGACGAGATGAGTGCGACATTCACCTAATGATAAGTGATACGCCCCCCCATAACTGGCGCCAATTAGGATGACATACGCTGTACCTTGCGCTCGTCGCTTTGAGACATAAAATGTCAAATCTTGTTACACTAGCTACAGCGCCATTCAAACCGGAACATAATAATGTTTGCACAGTATTGTTTGTTAGCTGTAATAGGTGCGTGGATAGTACTTTTTTTTTCGTGGGGAAATTCTGCATTGACTAATTTTCCTCTACCCTTCTGCTGTGAGGGCAACAGAAGGGTTACACCTGATTCTTACCAGCGAAAAACCCCACGGTGTACCTATCAACGCTTTTATCCCAAAACTACAGAATCGTTTCCATACACAACCGTGGCGCCAATAACGGGAAGTCTTAATGAAGCCGCGTCTCGGGGTGGAATTGGAACTCTCCAGCTCATTTATCAGTAATAAGCGAGGCTTAAGATACTAGGCAACGTATTACGCTAGGGTAGTAAAATATTTGCGACATTTTTATACGAAGAGTTACAAACATTAACTGTAGAACTTACGAATTGTGTACTTACTCGTCGACCAAAATAATGAGACCCCTAATCCATCAACGCATCGCTTTATGTAAGAACTAAGTCAACAAGAAACAGTCAAGCAACCAAGATCATAATAAACTAGTTTTAACAGTATTCGACTGGTGGTAGGTCTCTGTTGCCGGAGACTGTCTAGGTACTTACTACCGTCAGCCCTGTAGTCTCGAGCTAGTAAGAATAGGACTAGGGTAAGCCCTGGTTATCGTAGTAGGCGACTAAAACGGTCTATGTGTTTCGTGGGTCTCGAGGATGGAGGCGTTTAGCGTTCAATAAGCGAACCTGCGTGGGACAGCATATGGTTCAGCGATGGTGCATAGGAAGGTTTGGGTCTTCCTCACAGTCCGTGCTAAAGCTGTAATAGATCCCATGGCCTCTTCAAATGCACTGATGCAGATCCCTGAGAGGGTTTTAGTGAGTAAGAATCTCAGATAATCCTGACTTCCCCCCAGAAGGAGAGTAACTTTCATAGATTTCCCCTTCTGAAACCAAAAAAAAACATAGGTATTACCGCAGCTCCTATTTCTACCGCCAAACAGTAATAATGCAAACATTACTGTGATTCAGCTTGAAGGGCGTTGTAACTAGTGAAATTACCGAGGTAATGAAACTTAACAAATGTCAGAAATCGAACAGCATAATGTGGTTCTGTATATACTATCGTAATCAGCGCCACGTCAGTGGACAGCCTGTTAATAATAAAGGTTAAATTCTAGTTCAGCATAAGTACACGTAACATATAATTACGATACGTATAGAAAATGCCTTCTTCCGGTCACATTACTGCAAAGGAAATGGAGACGCCATTTCCTTTCCTAATCGATAATTCATAATAACGGTCGCAGAGGCAGAACGTCATAACTCACTGTGAGTTATGAATGTTGTAAGTGAAGACGACTTCTTGCAGAAGTTGTTGCGAAGACAAATTGCCTAAAGGAAGGAAAAAAAAAAAAAACAGAAATACTTTCGCTCTTAACGACGTTATATTTGCGAAACCGGTTTGTTTTTCGTTTCTACGTCTCCTTAGTTTTCGTACTAAATTGTGTTACTTTAGCACTTTAGCGGAATATACTGAGGTTGCACACTGCCCCATTAAACGTAGCTGTGTGTTTATATATATATATATATATAACAACGATGTAAGAGGGACATTCACTTGATGCTAAGTGACACGCCTGCCAACAACGTGGCGATAGTTAGGATGGTACACATCACATTGTGGGTGTTAGAATTCACGGGACCCAAGCTAACCTCACCTGCTCGTGGTGCACCCTGCTAATTAACAAACGAGGCTCTGGCTCCCATCAACCCGCATTGGGCTAGCGTGGTGGGAAACGGCCCAAAACCTGTCATATGAACCCCTATATATAGCAGCTCCTAGTGCCCAGCGGACGTCTATCGGCTGATGGTTGATTGATAAATTTTTAACGCTGATGACATACAAAGTACTCAGTCTCAAATTAGGTTTTGATGATGAAGGTATTATTTTCAAGATTTTTCATTCGGGCAGGTCTTCAGCGATATCACATTTCAAAATTCAGGTTTCCTAATTTTAGATTCTATTCACGACAGGACATCCGAGTTTTTTTTTTTAATATCACCATATGGAGACCGCGGTATGTTTTATGTACGACATTCAATATTTATGACTGAACCATGCGCTTCGTCTGCACAATGTATCTTTTATCTCCGTCCATCTGAATTTTAGTTTCCCTTTTAACACAATTTTATGAAATTTAACAAAATTCTGATTTAATATATTTAAACTATAATATCCTGGAATATTTCTATTTATATAATTAAAAAAAAACTCTATTGAGTGTACCAAAGATGACCCTGTTAGTGGATGTAACGTCTCGCGCACTCTATCAGTCAATCCCGACTAAATGGCGAATGTTCATGTTCATATTTATTTTATTATTATATATATACATATTTATTACAATATACATACATATATATATATATATATAGTTATGTATCATATATATAATACTAACCTTTCCCCGGCCGCTATTCTGGTAGTACCACACCCCAACGGTCTTTGAGGTAGGAATTTTTAAAATCCATTCTAAGCTGACCTCTTAATGACAGAAATAATCTCTGTATCAAATTTTGAATGGTTACGTCTAATAGTTTCTAAGATCTCGTGATGGGTCCATGAATCTCTGATATCTCCTATAAATATATAGATATTCTGTAATCAATTATAAATAGTACTACAGTTACTGATGTCTTTCACATACAGACCAGAGTCATTAAACAAAGACTTCTTCTGGACTACATATCCGCTTATCAGGTATCAGGTTGGATCTTAGTCAAGCACAGTATACATCTGGACTTGTCAATATTTTACATAATATATACAGAGGTATGTCAGTAGCCATCACCAGGTTGATTTTGATGATGATAATATTGGTAGCAACAAGACGATCCCGTCTCGCTGGCTTGGTTAAAGCGTTCGACCTTCATTCCGAAGGTCGCGGTCGGCATGTACCGATGACTTTAATATTTAAGTTATGTACATTTATGAACTTTACACAACAGCGACAAACGGTGAAGGAAAACCTGCACATGAATTAGAATTTATTCCTCGTAAGGTGTGTGTGAAGTCACCAATCCGCATTGGGTCCACGTGGTGAACCAGCATCCTCATATTGAGGCTAGGCCTGTGCCCCCAACAGTGGGGACGTAAATTGGCTGTTGAGAAGACGGGTCAAATGCTAAGGAGAAGATGCTTCCATATCCGGGTAATAACTGATGTGTTACAAAAATATTGATCTATAAATAGTTCATATTTTCCATAGAAATTGTGAGTTGTGACATCTTTTCTGTTTTTAAAATCTTACTAAAAATCCCTACTTTTTTTTAGAACCAACTTAGTGACAAAAAAGGAAGTCTTAAACACTGGACCGTACTTTGAAATACCACACTAGCCTTGGACTGATGAATACACATTTAAATGTCGGTTAAAATAGAACGAGTTCAATAGATACAGATACTTCAACGTCAATATGCCGTCGATGTATCAACATTCAGCCGCCGATGTGCGATCTATCAATGTCACCAGGTGGAAAAACTGAAACTAAATTTACCCCTAAAAGCTTCACTAGCTCTGACGAGATTAAAAATAAAACGTACTCCGACGGCTTTCCCTGAATTATTAATCACTCCTGACGATGGCGAAATTGAAGAACTGAAACACTATCACCAGCTACGAAAGAAATGAATAAACATACACCAGTGTTAATAAAAGATGTCGTGGCTCAGGGTAAGAGCTGTGGAATTAAGTACTTTAGTTGGAGAGATGTGGATTTGATCCTCGCTGAGCTTGAGCTGATGAAAATCATAAGGGAACCATTACGTTTTGGTAACAAGAGTATTTGTAAAAAAAATCTCGTGACTTCCAATAGTAGGAACTTTAAGTCGGCTATATATATAAATGATTAAATCACTGATGGTAGATCTTTGTTGCCGAAGATTATATGGGTAGGTACCTCCGTCAGCCCTATAGTCTTCGGCTATTAAGAATAGGACTAAAGTGTTCCCTACCTGTCATACAAGGCGATTGAAAGGCTGTCGGATTTGTGAGCCTTGAATGTGGGGGCGCTCAGAGTTTAATAAGCGAGCCTTAGGAGGACGGCAATGCTTTTAGTAGGAGATCCCGGAGCCCCTACTAATGCACTGAGGGAGACCACCGAGGGTGTATCACTTACCATCAAGTGAAAGGCCCGATCATCAAGTCGCTTCGATAAAATAAAATTAATCATAATCAGCTTCCATTGCTGCATGTTGATCTCCTACATATCTCTACAAGGATCGACCGTCCATTGTCGTATACATACACTGGAGGATTAAAAAAAATACTTCCGGTGATTAACTTTTGCAGCACATAAAGAGTAGTGTCTTATAACTCCATCAAAGGTGCCGATGTCTTTCAGTGTCCTCTCACTCCGTAACACAATCCATCAGCTGAAACAAGGGGGTGAGTATCAATGCCCGCCGCGATGCGCTATTCATCTTAAAGCTATCAGAGGAAACAAATTAAACACTTTAATACATGGGGCGTGACTAAAAAAGAATAGAGGGGTTGAAGGGGGGACGAAAAAAGCCGTATCACGTGCTGTAGACAAATTAATAGATTTTCTGGATGCGACATCTAACACAATTAATTATCAACACATTTCATCGTCATCATCAGCCGTTAGGCGTCCAATACTGGACACAGGCCTCCCTCAAAGATCTCCAGGTTGATCGGTCCCGCGTTGCTCGCATCCAGTGGGTTCCCACGATTCTTACCAGATCGTCGGTCCACTTTTTGGGCGGCCTCCTAACGCTACGTTTACTGGTACGCGGTATCAAAACATTTACTATACATTTTAATTACTGGTAGCAGGTCTCCGGAAACGGTAGTAAGGTTAGAATAATATACACAGCAGTTGCAGAGGTGGGAAGTGTGGGTTTTGTGACCCGAGGTGGAGTTGCATAGTTCAGCCGGCGCTGGCAGGGTCGTGGAGGTATGCGAGAGCTGTTCCCATGACCCTGCCGTAAAGCGATGAAGGTGGAACATCGCTGTGGTTTTAGTCGGTGCAAGTCCGACATAACTTGTCTTTGCCTCTGTGAGAACAGATATGTGACATCAGATCTTAAATCTCCTTTCTTTAATAACTACACTAGCTACAGCATCCTTTAAACCGTAATACGGTAATGTAAGCACAGTACTGTTTATCGTCAAATAGGAACTGTAATGGTATTTACCTTTAAAAAAAAACTGCTAAGAGATAAGACGAGCAGAACCTTCTTCACTGATGATAAGTGATACCTACCTTCACGTACTCCGGCAGCAGCGACCTACCTCAAGAGTATCATCATTATTTATAATTCACTGTGTATAATCAAACAGTAATATTTAAACAGTACTTCAAGCCGGCTCACCGCCTTAAACTGTATAAGGCACAGGTGCGGCCTCACATGGAGTATTGTTGCCACCTTTGGGCCGGGGCTCCGGGTTATCAGCTATCTCCATTTGACCGAATCCAACGTAGGGCATCGCGGATTGTCGACGATCCTGAACTTGCCGATCGGCTAGATCCTTTGGCACTGCGTAGGGATCTATCTTCCCTATGCATACTTTACAGAGTCTACAATGGGGAGTGTTCCGAGGAGTTGTTCAATTTAATAGAAGCCGCTGATTTTCGCAACCGACCGTCTCGCCGGCACTACCATCCGCACCATCTGGATGGTTGGCGTTCCACTACAATGCGTTTTAAAAACTGTTTTCTGCCACGCACAGTAAATATCTGGAACTCGTTGCCATCAGCGGTCTTCCCCGACAACTGCGACATTGGGTTATTCAAGAAAAGAGCATATTCTTACCTGAAGGATAGGCAACGCACTGGCGTCGCTAGTGACGTGGGCGGCGGTGAATCACTTACCATCAGGTGACCCGTCTTGCTCGTTTGCCTCTAATTTACATAAAAAAAAAAAATTGTCATCAACATACATCGTATATAGGTCAGACCCTCGAGGTAGATACCACCGCAGCGTCTTTTTCTGCCGACAAACAGTATGCAGACATTACTGTGTTCCGGTTTGAAGGGCGCTGTAGCTAGTGAGATTACTGAGGTAACGAGACTCTTTATCTTATATCTCAAAGAGACGTGCACAATTTGGTACTTTCTATACCATCCTAATTAGCGCCATGTTATAGAAAGGCGTATCACTTACCATCAGGTGATCGTCCCAATCGTCTAGTGGCTTCGTAGTATAAAAAAAATCTATATAGTATTTCCAGTATATTGTCATCGGTGTCCCACGTTCACTGTCACTTGGGACTAGTGACTCCGGTAAAAAAATGTGAAGTCCCCTTCGATATCCGGATTCTAAATTTGTTGCGCGCGCGCAGCCCGGCGACACATTCAGGGCGCGCTCTTCTGAGACTCGTTAGAAACTTTACACTATCCGAAACGTTACCGAACGCTGCGATAGATCGCTCGAATCAAGCTAATTGACAAAAGTAATCCATCAATAGCACGTTGCGTTACTGAAGTCGATTGAACAGTAGCTTGGATTTACTTTATATTAGATGAAACTATGAAACGACTACATCATCCATCTGACAGTATCTTTTTTTATTCAAAGAAGTGACTAGACAAACGTGTCATTCACCTGATAATAAGTGATACGCCTGCCCATAACAACGAGCCGCTTATTAATATGTTATACACTGCAAGACATTGTGTTCGTCGATGTGAGACAAGATCTTAAATCTCGTTACCCCAGGAATTACAGCTACAGCGCCCTTCAAACCGTAACACGGCAATGTTTGCACAGTAATGTTTGTCAGCTATAATAGGAACTGCGGTGGTATCTAAACGGTCTCCAGTAACAGAGACCTACCACCAGGAAAATATCTGGCACTAGTTACGATGATCAAGACTAAAATTATTGATTAGTCCTAAAATGTTAAAGAAAAAAAAAATGTTTTGTCACCAAGCTTTAGATTCTTCATAGAAAGTCTTAAAGTTTAATTTTTAAGAATTAAAGACGAAGAGATGTCGCTTGAAGGACTAACGGCCTAGGGCAGCAAGTCCTGGAATAGCTACCGTGCACCGGAAGACGTAGCGTTGGCAGACCCTCCACCCGGTGGTCCAACGATCTGGTGAAAGTCGCGGGAAGCACAACCAATCGATGTGTAGATCTTTAGGGAGACCAATGTCTAGCAGTGGACGTCTTTCGGTTGATGATGAAGATGAAGAGCTTCAGCTATCCTTTCGACTGTTGGTAACCTGAGGATATACTCAATATAATACTAGTTAATATTTGATTACTGATATATCTTTAACTTAATTCTAAGTATCTATGGCTGTGCAATATTAAAACTCCTGTAATGTCAGTGGACCATTTTCTGTGATTCCCTCCACATTTCTATTTCTTCATCTTCTTGCTGCGTCATAACCCATTGTTATATCTGATTCATATACGTAATCATCAGTTGCACTTTTTTGATCTCTTTCGTTCTCCCTAAGCTTCTATAACATTTTACTTAAATGAAACTTAATCCTAACCATTTAAATATCGCGAGGAAATCGACGGTGAGCAACTAGTGACACACAAGCTTAAACCGGCAGATTGTATCAGACAGTCCGAAATAGACGGAACAGAATCTTTTAGACGCATCAGATTTAGTCCAGACATAGCACCAGCTGACTCGAATGTCTGGCATGTCCTGCCTTACACCGCCACAGCTAATTTAATATCTAACAGATATCACATTGATAATAATGATCAATCTTGTCTCCTCAGATTATTAGATCTATGTTTATCTAATGCTACTACAAACTATTCGGTTTAACTTGAAACTATTTTAACCGTATAAGGTAAATGGATATATCTGAGTCAGTGCATATTTAAACCTGCTTAAATTAAATATAGTTAATTTTTATCTTACTCTTAAAGACTTTTAAATTTTGGAAGTAATTGTCATACTCATCACGCTTTACAAGTTAGTTGAAGAGTGTAGAGAGATCTTAATGAAGATTACAGAAATATCTGCTGATCCATTCTTTGTATTTCTTCATTCTTAGAAGTCTTTTAAACCTCGCTGAAGGTAGATTGGCAGGAAGTATATTTTAACATCATCTTGGATTATTGAATCATTACAGCTTCGATCTTTATTTTCTTCTTTAGCTTCTCTCTCTCTCGATTCCTTAAAATAGACTATTGTACTATATTATTGTTGTTATTTCTTTCTTTATTTATTTCTTGATTTTTTTGGAGTAGACCTATATCCAGTAGTTGACGTTTATCAGATGATGATGATGATTATACTATTTTCTACTGTACACTATTAATTCTTTGTGTTTTAATTGTACGTTTAAAGTTTTCTATATGAACAGATCCAATATGGTTCGTTTTCTTTAATGGTGCTGTTATAACATTTAAGAAGAGATTATCTTGATTCGATCTAAACGAATTTCGTCTAACAATTACTAAAGCATCCGAAACACACCGTTTTACCGTCGGGCGTGTTTTATAAAACTTTTTTAATTATCCCGCTCTTGACAGTAAAGTCAAACACAATTCTACCTGAAAATTTACGACGGCCCTGAGCCCTGCGGTGTTTTAACGTTGGCAGTTTAAAAACCGCATTACGCGCTGCGGTCGGGAATTTTCATTTTCAGGACGACGGCAACATTGTTATCGACCTTAGGGACAAATTACTACCCTTATATATCACGAGGATCGTCTCTAACTTTAGTTAAGTATATACTTATTAAGCTGTTTGATCGAGAGGTGGAGCGATCATCGAGAACATACAACAAGGGTTGTAGGTTTTTAGTTGATGTTTTGTATTTTTAGATTTTCATCCATTGCTCAACAAAAAAAATAAAATATATATATATATAAAATTATAAATCTAATTTTATCTGGTGAATATTTTTAAAAACCTCACTCATCTAATATGAACTTAAAAATAGATTATATTGAAAACTAGAAATAGAAAAAAGTATTTGCGACAATATTAATAAATGAAACAAAACCAAATTTTAATAATTACATATATTTAACAAGTAGTAAAGAAAAGTATTAAAAAATATAAATATTTATATGAAAACCCTCAAACCCCCTACAAGGTGGACAGAGGACGTAAAAATAATCGCTGGGAGCCACTGGATTCAAACAGCGCAAGACCGTGGTTTGGGGAACACATCACAAGAGACCTATGTCCAGCAGTGGACGTCCACCGGTTGAAATGACGATGATGATATAAAACATACAATGCTCCAAAAATGATTACTTCAACGTAGCAGTTAACCACTAAGATATAACTTCTAAATAGGCCAAAAGTCAGCCACCTGTGTCAGCGTTTACGAAATCTCTCTGTACCAAATGTTGGTGTATCAGGAACGTGGCAATACACAATCACAATAGTGATGAAAGCGTACCTTGCCTAACCTCATACACTGTTAAAATACGTATTTCAGCTGAAAATAGTTTGGTATGTCAAGTATATATATATATATATAAGTGGAGTTTGTTAATGTGAATGGAAACTATTGAGGAATCGACGCCATTAAAGCGAAAGAGGGCCGGACGTCTATTTTTGGATTATTATCTTTACTAGTAACAAGGCAATAAATGGAGTTTCCGAATCCCTTCTCGAACTCGGCCTGTTCCTGTATCTGATTTGTTATAAACAATTATATAGTTATAAATTGTATTAATGTTTTGTAATAGTTTTACTGCTGATAGATCTGTTGCCGCAGACCGTCTAGGTAGGTACCACCGCAGCTGCTATTGCAGTCGATAAGCATTACTGTGTTTCGGTTTGTAGAGCGCTGTAGCTGTAATTACTGGAGTAACGAGACCCAACATCTTATGTCTCAAGTTGACGAGCGTTATGCGGTTATCATGTTCACTAGCGCCACGTTGTTATGAGTGAGCGTGTAACTTACTATCAAGTGAACGTCTCGTTGATCCGGTTGCTTCGTTATATAAAAAAAATGTTTTCCTTCGACAGGTCTTTTATTTTATGAGAGATGGCCTCTAAGAGTCACTAGTGGGTCACTATTATTTTTATTATTAATAGTCTCATTACAGTTTCCACTATCAAGCTTTGCCAAGTAAGGAACGATATAAGGCTGTTTATCCACCACACTGGACAAGTAAGGGACTTTTTATACATTAGGTAAATAGATAGATTGTAAATAAAAAAAAAGTTGCGTTTGATCGATGGAGGAATACCGTTTCCGAATGCGCTTTCCTGAGTGAACGAACCCGAGAGCGAGACGTGTCGTGGCTTGTGCCGTTCTATATTTAAATTGAAGCGCCGACTGAGGGCGCTCGCCTCCCCCCTTCTTTTGTTCCTATTTCGAAATTCAAAAAATAGAAACCGAAGGGTGTTTCGGGATGCGCGTGAGTCAGTGTCGCTGCCAGCGCCCGCGCGTGCGCATACCCACGCGTGGCGCGCGCGTTTACGTATCCGGGGAAATTAATCTCGTTCGGCGGTGGTGTGGAGTGCGTTCGCCTTTGGCCCTAATGGATTCCTCTGTGAATGTGATACATGTGTGTTTTGCCGGCTACCACTGTATGTATTGCGTAACATTATATTTTAAATGTTTTCACCCTAATTTGTACACGACACGTGTATCTAATATTAAGTTCTCTTTATTTATTATTATTTAACGAAGCGGCGAGACGAGCAAGACGATTACTTGATGGTGAGGCTCTTATTAAGATGATAGACACTAGACACCACTTTGTGCTTGTTGCCTCAAGACATAAGATGCTAAGTCTCGTTACGCTCGTAATTTCACCAGTTGCAACGAGTTTCAAGCGGAAAGACGATATTGTTCACTCTTAACGGCTTCCGGAAGTATAGACCTCCTACCAGTTAAAAACACTTTAATTATGTAATAGAAAGATATAAAGAACATCAATTATTATAATATTTGTATTAGTTCAGATCTCTCTAAATATTATAAAAAAAAACGAAAAATATACACAAACACATACGTATTGTATGTAAACATTACTGGGTACCGATTTGAAAGGCGTTCTAGCTAGTACACTTACTGGGGTAACGAGACTCAACATCTTATGTATCAGACGAGCGCAATATAGTGAAGTGTTTTACATTGTAACTAGCGCCACTGTTATAGCCGGACGTATCACTTACTATCAGGTGAAAGCACCGCCCGTCGCGGCGCTTAATAAAAAAAATATTCAAAAAAAGTATATTACATGTACTTTATGTATTAGTTAATATACACAATATAATCAATACACCAATCAGTAATTTTTATTATTTTTAATAAAATAAATATAACGGCCAGTGACAAAAAAAAAATAACATTTAAATTTTATAACTGGCCTGCATTAATTGAAAATGGAACGCGCCGTCGCATAACAAGCTTTTTATTGCATTTCGCAACGAGCGAATTTTTTTTTGTTTTTTTTTTTAACAATTCCGTCTGAAAAGCCGCGCATAGTGTAGAATTAATAACCGCGGCATACCAACCTCGTTTAGGCGAGTGTTAATATTCCGCCGGACGGTATTTTGGTTAATTTCGAGGGCAGCCGTTCGGCCGCTTCGGCCGTAACGAGTTCAGTTACTTCCCGCGCCCTTTTCACATTTTTTTTAAAACTATTAAATGTAATAAAAAGAATTAAGTGAGATAGATCTTATTCAATCAAGCCACGAAACGAGCTAGACGGTCACCTAATAATTAATGATACGCCTGCTCATAACATCGCGGCGCTAGTTAGGACGGTGTATATTGAACCACATTACGCTCGTCGACCTGAGACGTAGGAAGTGAAATCTCGTTACCTCAATAATTTTATTAGCTACAGCGCCCTTTAAATCGGAACACAGTAATGTTTGCACAGTACTGTTTGGCGGTAAAAATAGGAGCTGCGATAGTACCTACCTCTTTTTTTTGTTTCGTGGGTGAAATATTCGAAAGATACCCTGCTTCTGGGAAGAAGTCAGGGTTATGTCAAATTTTAAGCACTAAAACCTTCTCCGCCACCCTCAAGGCCCTTCTACGACAAGCAGGGCTTCACTTACTCCTATTCTTACTAGCCCGAGACTACAGGGCTGCGATGGTACCTACCTAGACGGCAACTCCGGCAACAGAGATCAACCACCAGTATTATGCAATGAAATTTATATTTATAGCAATTCACACAATATTAAGTGACGACGTGGGCTGAATATAGAAAACCATTTCCTACTTAAGCTAAGCTTTCACAGCTACCGATTGACAATATTAGATAACCAAGTGTCCAAACTTTCCCCGTATAATCCCCCATTAATCTAGCTCCAGGAATGTATAAGGGATCTCCGTGTTATAAGCGGTCCGCCGATGCGACATAGAGTTTTTTATTGTTACGAGGCGGCAATTTTTTTTATTCACAATAAACTCTGTACTAGATACATAATTCCCACACGTCCGCCGAATAAAAATGTAATAGCGCCTCTGATACGTGTCAAGGACACGCGCATAAAGCGCTCGCGAATATTCTGTATGACCTGAATCTAAATTTATTTCAATGTGATTGCTCCAGTCAAGTCCTTTTTTAACCACCAACCAAAAAAATTAAGTTTTTTTTTTATTTAATCGGCACAAGCTGAACGTTCACCCGATAAGTGATGCGCCTGCTCATAACAACGTGACGCTAGTTAGGATGATATATACTATACCACAGCGCGCGTCCCCTGAGACATAAGATATTGAGTCTCGTTACCTCAGTAATTGCTCTAGCTACAGCACAAACACTTATTAATAGCAGCCGTGGTGGCTCAGTTTGTAAGATGGTATAATTCTCGAAGAGGCGTAGTTTCACCATCACTGGACATAATCTTCTGGTGAAGGTAAACATTGTGAAGATACCGACACGTTCCAAGAACAATAGCTTTCGTGGACATGTCACATCCGCCAATTCGAAGTTTGTAAGCGTGGTGAACAAAAAGGCCTTGACTCTCTCATTATGTGAGAAAGCTCCGATGCCCAGTTGTGGGAACATTAAGTGGGCTGTATGAAAGGCGATGGATGAAAAAGAAAATAAAAAAATGTAAAGATGACATAGTATGAAAGATGGATTAGTATGAAAGGATAAAAGGAAATGTAGAAGTAGTAAGGAAAAAAGAAAGGAAATAAAGGAAAGAACAGCAATACCCCGGATCAAAACAACCGGGTGAAGTGATTTTAAAATTAACTATACTTTTAAAGTATCAGTAATAGTAATCTTACACTACTTCATTCTCCATTTGATGAACTCTCATTGTAAAAGGTATTTTTTTTATTTCTAAATCCTTAAATATCGGTAAAGCGTTTAACCAAGGCGAGAATTTAGTAAAAAGAAAAATTTGAAATTTAAAGTTAAACGAGACGGCAGGGCGTGCGGCTAAAAACTATTCTCATTACAGAGGGTTGGGGGTCCGGAAACCCGTCCCGGCATCCGCCGCGGTGTACGTCAGAAATATTAAGAGAGGACTTCCGCGTGCACATCCGCCACTCCCTTAACTGAAGGACAGTTAATGTCTGTAACTTGGAAATGGTTTCCCTTCATTACAAATTTAATGTACCTATAGACGGTATTTTTAACTACTTCACGCCGATTTACTCGATAAAATATCTAGTATTTAAATATACATATATTTGTATATATATTTAAATACAAGATATTTTATAGAGAGGGTGTAGTAAAGAAAATATACGGAAGACATATTTCACATATTACACAACTGATCTCAATAGTTTAAATCTCTTACTTCTCTGTTATTTTTAACTTTATTATAATTTTATTTCGTAATTACTACTTATAAGTAAATTAGGTAATCATTTACATTTTAGTAATTCATTAAAATGAATATTTGTTCAAACTATTCAACATCCACACGGCCATAATGAGCGAAATAATTACGAATTCCACTTTGTTCACCATCGTGGATCGCTTTTAAAGCCGTACTATTTAGATTCCTCTCCGAACCGGATGCCGGGAAAATTTCTACTCCAAATATTAGGCAGATTTTAGATGGTGAATAAAATCATTCGGATGGTTGATGTCTATTTAATGAGGAGTCGTTTTCATTTACATATCTATCATAATTAGGAAATTACTTTCTCTAAGATAGATGAATGTCAGAGAGGCGAGAGAAGAACAAAGATCACTAACGCCGCCCGGTGGATTAGTAACACGACCACGTACCAGCCTATTAGGGAGGTTCTAGAGCAACCTTGTTGGTAAACGCGAGTGGGATGATCTTCTGCCAGATATACAAGACTAAGACCGAAAGGAAACGTTGAGATTAGTTGACGCAGTTTATTCGCGTTGGAAACCAAATAATAATACAATAATAATAACATATGTGAAGGAAACAACGTACCAGAAATGTATAAAACCAGTATTACTGATAATACTGCAACATCTATAGAAGGTCTATATTCGTCACAAGGATAATAATCAGTAAATTGATCTTACAGTTTGGGTTTGTACCATTTAAACCCACCATGACTTTAATAAAAATTCAGTCGCTTTATAACAGCATCACAGGGTATACTTTCATGTACGAACACGAATCCTTGCTTCACCACAAAAAGAGCTCCATTCCTTTTCCTGTTCCGGTATATAAGTAAATCTAATACATATGAATAAATCGTTTGCATTCTATTTACATAATCCTGTACTTGGAAAATACAACTTCCAGTACCTTTTCATATTTATTTCGCAACATTAATCTTACCTGGAAAGTCTGTATTAAAGGGAAATAAAGTAAAAAGGTCAGGGTGATATTGTGGGAGGGCTGACTTCACTTTCTTACCGTCGCGCGGCTTGTGAATATTTCCTGCCACGTTTTTAAGTCGATTAGGACAAAAGACGCTCGCAATGGAGCCAAGCCGTATTCAATGCTCGCTCATTTCCATACTATTAAACCTTACGCGCCCCTCGCAAAACGAAACGGGCCTCGCACGATTGCAGATAAAAAGAAATTTAGCATTGCTCTCCGATTCCCTTTTCTCTTTGTACAACAGACAGACTCCCACTTCGCTATCGACGGTTCAGTTTACTAAAACACTTCTCGCTGAACGATAACAATCCTCGTTGTTCTGGACGTGGAAATATTTTGCAACAAATGATTGTCCTTTGTGTGAAATAATAAAACAGGAAGTGAACTGTCTAAGGTATTATCCTTGGTCGTAGTTGCGCGTGTTAATCCTTTATTACGCGACGCTTACAACTATAGTAGTAACGGGCAAAGGTAGGAGTGAAGAAAAATCTTTCTTTTATAACAATACTTGGTTTGTGAGGGTAATGGTTATAAGGCTCAAAGTCACCCAAAGGGCATGCAGAGCGCTACGCTCGGAGTTTCTCTGCGCGATCCGAATCAGAAATGTTGAGATCCGCAGAACTCAGGTCACCGACATAGCCCATTAGATCGCTAGACTTAAGTGGCAGTGTACAGGGCACATTGTTCGAAGGACGGCCGATGGGGCGGTGAGATCCTCGAGACCCTCGAAAGGGATCATATGAAGTGATTTGGGTCATTTTCCACAACGACCCAATGAAGATTGTTTCCAGATCCTCATTTGTTGATTAGCAGGATGCACCACGAGCAGGTGAGGTTGCCCTGAGTCCCGTCAGTTGTTGTGCAGAACCCTTACATCCCTTTGTTTCCATTACCAATGTTTAAATTACTAGTAAACTTACTTGAAAGATATCTATTGGCTATCAAGACAAGACATGGTCAAGCGATAGCAGTCTTACAGTACTCATGAAATTTTTATTGCTATACTAGCTGTTCTCCGTCTACTTTACTGTCTGTACCACCCTTGCACCCTTTTTGGGGGTAACATTCCGTAAAATCCCTTCTTAGCTGACTATACCCGATAAAAATAATATTGCTACCAAATTTCAAGTCTCTTTTTTTATTTCATTAAGCGACTAGACGAGCGGGACGTTCACTTGATAGTAAGTGATACGCCTACCTATAACAACGTGGCGCTAGTTAGAGTTACCCCAGTAATAATAGCTACAGCGCCCTTCAAATCGGAACACAATAGTGTTTGCACAATACTGTTGGGTGGCAGAAATAGACGCTGCAGTGGTACCCACCTAGACGGTCTCCGGCAACAGAGACCTACCAGCAGTGGAGACCTCCGGATTATCCAGGGCTTATGGTTCCAGAGATATCGTGATGAGTCTCTATATAAGGGTAAATCCCTTGTATATTATATATAGGTAAAGAAATTTTGGGAAATTGCGTATTTCTGTGGATAAACGATGAACTATAGAAAATTCGTATGACGGTGAATGACATCATGTTATAAAACTCTCGATTATGGCTACATCTAAATTTTTTTTTTACCGGGTACAAATTTTATCTAGATAACATGAATTCGTAAAAAAAAGTAAAACAACAGCTGCACTCCGGACGACTGTACTCGGTTTCCAATTAAGCCAATCGGCGACCGGGGTGAATAGATACGGACTGGGATATGGGACCAGGCTCTATTTCCAACTGGCAGTTCATTGAAATACCTCGCCGGAGCGACTAAGCCTCACATCTAACCTGCATAGGGTAGACAAATGATTTCGCTATCAGGCAGCCGGTGGATAACGGGAAACGAGCCTGAATCCGGATTTACTTGAATAACCCGGTAAAGTTTTACGGGGCTTAAAATCGATTTCTATACTTAATACATTTTTTATGCCTTCAATGAACTAACACTTGGAGTGTGGGTGTTCCTGCACAAAAACTCACGGTATCCAAGACTATCCTCACCATCTCGTAGCTGCACCCTGCTAATCAACAAACGAGGCTCTTGGTCTGACCAACCCGCATTGGGCCAGCGTAGCGAGAAATGGCCTAAATTCTGCTATATGTATCCCCGCTGTAGGGACATTTGAGAGAGACCTATGTCCAACAGTGGACATCTATCGGCTGAAGATTATGATCTAACACTTCACCATAACTTCATATGGAGAAGCGTTCTTATGCAGAATACTTTTTTATTCCACGAAACGAAGAAACAACTGAGCTGTTTATCTGATGGTAAGATAGTGTTAATAAGGTTTATATACACAGCACCATGTACTCGCCTTACAATGTGCCACAGTAATTTCACTAGCTACAACATCTTTTAAACCGGAACACGGTACTGTTTATCGGTTGCAATAGGCGCTGTGATGATACCTACCTAGATGCTCTCCAGCAACCGAGACCTATCATCAGTTTATTATATCCAAATTTAAAACAAATTTTGTTTGAAAAATGGTCTTTAGGCAATAGTTACTGTTTAGTTATTATTAGGGATGTAAGGGGTCTCGCACAACAACTCTCGGGACCCAAGCCAACCTCACCTGCTCGCGGTGCACCCTGTTAATCAACAAACGAGACCCTGGCTCCCAGCAACCGTATTGGGTCAGCGTGGTGAGAAGCAGCCCAAATACCCCCTATAGGAAACCCTATAAACGACAGTTTCTGGTGACCGGTAATGCGAGCGGCATAGGACCGATCGATGTGGGGATCTTTGAGGAAGTGGACGTCTATCGGCTGGTGGTAGTGGTGGTATTATTAGATGTCATCTCTAAAAAAAAATTCTGTTATCATTTAATTTGGTAGGTGCAGGAAATGTGATTCAATTCCTTTGTATCCGGAATAAGGAAAACTGTCAAAAGGAGATTATCACCATCTCGGATGGCGTTCGGGACGCTTTCAGCTTCGGTAAGCGCTTTTTCGCTGCCCGCCGACTTTAATCAGGCTTTATTGCCTGCCAATTGAAAAGAACCATTTGCATTTAAATGAACGAAATGAGTAGCTCCACATGAATCACCCCATTTCTATGGTGAGTAATTTCATGAGACCCCCCACCCCAATCAGGATAAATTGCACGTTACACAAGATTTCCAGATCTCTGTTTCGTGAACATTCCGTCAAGCAGCACTTCACAGAAATTGCTGTCTCGGTAATTTGAAGAGTAGTGTACCGAAATTACTGAAGTAACACGACTTATTTTATATAACGAAGCGACGAGCACAAGATGAACTCTCTTCTATCATCATCACAGGTGTTATGTTTAAAGTTTTGGTGATGAATTTTAGCAAACTAATGCAGTGTCGAACTGTTAATATTAAACATATAAGAAGCAGTGTTCTGGTTCAGCATATTTCTAGTTAGGTCTCTGATGCTGGAGACCGTCTACATAGGTACAGCAGCACATATTTCTACCGCTAAACAGTAGTGTCCAATTACTGTTCACAGATTTTAATGGCGCTGTTGCTAGTGAAATTACTGGGGTAACGAAACTTCATGAGTATAATGTGATGTGGACAGGAGTATATACGGTAATGTTTTACGCGTCAGAAAAATAAAAAAAATTGTTTTTAATGACGTATCCGTTATCCTGTACATATTACTATAGTCATCATTAGCCGATAGACGTCCACTGTTGGACATAGGCTCCCAAAGATCTCCACATCGATCGATCAGCATGGCCTGCGATATCGCCGGTCATCAGAGGCTATCGTTTGCGGGCGTGTGGCGCATGGCGTGTTTGGGCCATTTCCCACCACGCTAGCACAATGCGAGTCGGTGGGAGTCAGGGCCTCGTTTATTGATTAGCAGCGTGCACCACGAACAGGTAAGGTCTGCTTGGGTCCCGTGGCTTGTCGTGCGGTACACCTTACACCCAATTATTACAGTACGAAACCTTATACAAATGCTATTCAGTAGATGCAAAGGTCGTGGTATTTCGTACATCAGTCACTACCAGCACCACCTGCGGAATTGTTACGTTAAGTAAACACAATAAACTAAAACTGGAGGAGCCGACAAAACGGACTGAGCTCGTAAATCAGCTGCAAAAGCATTTATTTACAAACGCGTAGTCTAGTTAGCGACCGCCGATACTGTGCGTAATTTCAACCCATTAATTTTTACTGATGGTAGGTAGGTCTGGTTGTTTAGGATAGGACTGAGGTATTCCCTGCCTGTCAAACAAGGCGACTAGAAGGGTCCTCGGGTTCGTGGGCTTTGAGCCTTAGGGGGACGGAAAATGCATGGTGGTCTTGTATTTGCCGTAGCACAAGGTGGGTGGGCACTTCCGTGGGATGTTTTAACCAGAGAGTAGGGAGCTTCGGTGCGTTCCATAGGATATCCCGGAGCCCCTACTAATACACTGAGGGGATTTTAGTGGGTAGAGGCCCCACATAACCTTGTCTTCCCCCTAGAAGCAAGGTATCTTTTAAGAAGGTTTCCCCCCGACGAAAAAAAAAGAAGAAAAACGTCTTGCCGGAACCGGTTTATGTAGTATCACCGCAGCTCCTATTTCAGCCGAACCTATAGCAAACATTACTGCGTTTCGTATTGAAAGGAGTTGTAGCTAGTAAAATTACTGGCGTAACGAGACTTAACATATTATGTCTCAAGGCAATGAGCGCAAAGTGGTGCAGTGTATACCGTCTAACTACCCGCCCATAGCACGTTGTAATTTACGGGCGTATCACTTACCATCGGGTGAATGTCCTGCTCATCTTGTCGATTGATTGTAAAAAAAAAGTAAAAGGACAAACTATCCTCAAGACACAGGCTATTAATATAGGACTGAATTAAGCCTTGCCTGTCACAAGGCACTAAAAGGGTCTTCCGGTTCGCGGGCTTTAAAGTAACTGTTTATATTGGCTACTAAACGAACCCATAGTGGATGAACTATAGCTTTTTTTATTCAACGAAGCTATAAAACGAGTGGGACGTACACCTGATGGTAAGTGACTTGCCTGGCCATAACAACGTGCTCCTAGGATATTATACACAGCACCACATTTTGCTTTAACATCTTATCTCGCCTTTCATTGACCACAGCGACCTTAAAACCGGAACACAGTAATGTGTAGCTCAGTACTGTTTGTCGGCTGCAATAGGAGCTGCGGTTATACGTAATTAGACGGTCTCCGACAATAGATCTACTACCAGAAAACTCACCATCACCATCAGCCGATAGACGTCCACATCTGGACATAGGCCTCCACCAAAAATCCCCACATCGATCAGTCCCGTGTCACCCGCATGATCGGGTAACAAGAACCGTCGTCTGTTTCATATGGGGGATTTGGGCCACTTCCCACCAGGCTTGCCCAATGCGGGTTGGTGGGAGCCAGATACTTGCTTGTTGCGTATGCACTCCGGTCAGGTGAGGTTGGCTTGAGTCCCGTAAGTTGTTTGTTATTGGGGACCCCTTACAGCCCTTAAGTACCCCAGTAAACTCGACTGTTCATAATATCATAAATAACGTCTTCTGCAAACCAATCTTCCACCAGTTTATCAACATATTTACGATTCAGAAACCATAAATAATGTTATATGTTTGTATGGCGCCTGTCAACGACACACAATGGAGTCGATAATATATATATATATAGAGAGAGAGAGAGAGTATTTTTTTTATCGATGAGAAAATCTTCAGAAGATTCCAATCTCAGGCAGAAAGTCAACGGCCGTGTACGATTTCTACCCTTTAAAACCTGTTTAGGATCATCATCGTCAGCCGACGTACACTGCTGCACATAGGTCTCCTCCTAAAATCTCTACATAGACTGGTCGGGTTTCCGGCGACCTTACCAGACTGCATGTATTTGGGCAATTACCCATCACACTGATCCGATGAGAGTTTAGTGGGAGCCCGAGCCTAGAATATTGGTTATCAAGGAGCACCATGAGCGGATGAGATTGTCTTGGGTCGTGTGAGTTGTTTTGCAGGACCCCATTACACCCCATTTATATTTTAATTTAAATCCCGCAGATATCGTAGGATCTATAGTGCTACAAACAAACCACCTTGTGTTTGCCATCCTTCCAAGGGCTGATCAATCATATTCAACCTGCACTCCTTGGATTCCGTAAGGTCCATATTAAAACTAGACTTAGTGTGGACGTTCAGTCAACACAACCCAACGTTTTATATTTCTTTAAAATGACATTTTCATCTGAAATAATCAGATAGTAATGAGACTGGACGTCTTATGTCTCAAGGTGAGCACAATGAGGTGCTCTGCACATCATCCTAACAAGCACCACGTTGTTTTTTTTTATAGAAGAAATGGGCAAATGACCGAACAGTTCACTTGGTGGAAAGTGATTCATACCTATAGACAGTCGCAAGACCAGAAGAATTATGGCCAAGCGTTCTTCTTACCACTCGTTAAATAAAAAATGTGTGGTCAACAATAAGCTTGATACTCCTCTCTTCGCCCTAAATTATTAGATATCTTGATACCCTCTCAAATTAAATTAGATACAGCGTCTTCTAAGATAAAGCATAGCGATGTACACTCATTACTATTTAACAGTAATATATCGAGAAAAGTAACCAATGTATATGTATATAAATATATATAGAATTCAATAAGACACGTATCAGATTCGAAGTGCGATCTTATGAATAACATATTTCCAAACAATTTTTCTCATCCCCAACTTTGGCGTCGTCCTCCGGGATTGATTTACGGACCCCTCTCTAACGAGAGCCCTCGTAAAAATCTCCGGGAGCCTCATAAAACATGAGTGTATATCTCATTTACGCTCACTCGGGCCACGGCACTGTGTACATTGTTTACACCGTTTTATTATAAAACATTGTTATATTTGTAACGGATTCCTTTCATCACATTTCTTCAGCAGGGACCAGGAAAATGGTCAATGTTGCGTCATATCTGTACACCTTCGCAGCACCAACACCACCTTCTATATTTCCGATTGAGAGGCGCTGTAGCTAATTAAATCATTGACATACTAAGCAAATATCCTATCACCTCATTTACATAGATATACCAGATATATATACACTTCATCATCATCAGCTGATAGATGACCATTACTGAACATAAGCATCTACGAAAGATGTCCACGTTTGGAAGAGCTCATATGGCGGGATTTGCGCCATTTCCTTTCACGCTGGCCCAATGCGGAATGGTGGAAGCTGGAGCATCTCTTGTTGTTTAGCAGGGTACACCACGAGCAATCGAGGGTGGCTTGGGTCCTGTGAGTTGTAATGCGGGACCCCTTACACCCCCATATATACACTTACTACAAAGTAATTGCTTTATACCTCCGTTTGCTATAAATAGATCTCTCTGTTCTCCTCTCTTTCCTTACCTAACAATTATTCGACATAGGGGTAGGATCAGCTTTCTATACTATTACGGTTTATAAATAGATATATACAGTTACTGGCTGGTAGGTTTTAGTTACCGGAAACGGTCTAGGTAGGTACCACAGCAGCCCCTTTTCTGCGCTAAACATTAACGTGCTTCGATTTGAAAGGCGTTGTAGCTAATGACATTACCGTGATCACGAGACTTAATAACTCGCGTCTAAAGGTGACGAGCACAACGTGCTGCAGTGTATATCATCCTAAGCTATCCCCAACCACAGAGATCTACCACCTACAAAAATAGTATGTATAATATTTCAGAATTCAACCGGATATTAAATGTAAATATCACAATTCGTAGTAAATGGCTGCGTAATGGCAGTGTCGTAAAATCGTTGTAATCTGGCCGACCCCTTCCGAGATTGTTATGGTTCTGTAGGAATAATGATGAGGTGCTTACAGCTCTTAATGCTGATAATTTTGACGTCACGTTTCCGGTCGCCGGCGTAAACTTTATTGCTTATGGTTAATGATGGACGGTTTTAAAACTTATTACATTACATCTTAATAATAAAGCCTTTACCTCTATTAATCTCGATGGCGTGAGATTACCATGACTTTTACTAGAATATATTAATCATCGTCATCATCTCAACCGGTGGACGTCCACTGTTGGGCCTATTATAAATTTTTACGTTAATTTTATATTGTCTTTAGTTTTGTTTGAACAGTGATAGGTACCATTTTAAACAAATCTAGATTTATTAGCATATATAACTTTAAGAGCGTAATATCGTATTGCAGTAAAGAGATATAATATATATTTCCAGTGCTGTATAAACATTATAGAAAATACTATATTTTTTTACAAATCAATACATCCCTACTCATCTACCACAGCATCTCACCGCTTCCTAGGTTAAGTAGAAGAGAGTGCTCATAAGCGTCAAGACCACCAAATGTAACCTAACTTTTGATTTCATTATATAAATATCAATATATAAATAAAAACACACAATCATTAATCCATGGACCTCCACTGTTGGACATAGACCTTTCCCAGAGATCTGAACATCCATCATTCCTGTGCTGCCCGCATCCAACGACTCCTCGTACACCTCACTAGACAGCATAGCCTCCGGTACCGCCGAGCAGTACGGGCCGTCGTTTACAGGGATTCATTTGGGGGGTTTTGAACTATTTTCCACCTCGCTAACTCAATAGGGGTTGGTGGGAACCTGAGCCTCGTTTCTTGCTTAGCAGCGTGCATCACGAGCAGGTGAAGTTAGTTTGTGTATAATATATATCTATTATTCAGTATTATGTTTGGGCTGGTAGCCTTTACAATCGTATTTATTAACAATATTATTATTCTATTATTATTATTATTATTATTGGTTATTCTAGAAAATTCATTAACCACAGCTTGGAGATAAGTTTCCTTCGCGGCTGATGTAAATAATTAAGTGATAAACGCTACCTAAAGTAAACTACTGCTCCGGTAGTATTTGTAACTTAATATTGTTATTAAGTTGATGGAAATCTGTACATAAACATACATACATACATACATACCACACCTCGTTCCCAATGGGGTAGGCTGAGATCACCTTTCTCCACTTGCTACGATCCTGGCACACCTTCCTCGCTTCCTCCACATTCATGAGCGTCTTCATGCATACTCATCGGTTGCGAGTATTATATATATATATTTCGTATATATATATATATATACCAAATATATATATATATACATATATATATCTATACATATATATATATATACATATATATATATATTGAGTTTCCTTTGTAAATCAATCACATGAAAACTAGTGAACATATCGGGTAGATGGTCAAAAGCCATTGTTGTTGGCAAGGCGCCGGAATCAGGGCAATGCAGGGTCTACCGATGTGGAGATCTTTGGGGGAAGCCTTTATTCAGCAGTGGCCGACTACCGGATGATAGGTTATTTATTTTTTTGAATTTCACAGACCCGTCATTAATTTGTTACGTATTATTTAGGCGGTTACTATAGTAACGGTTGATATAGTAGCTCTCAAGGAATATTTCAGACAAATTCAAAGTCTAATCCTATGTAACGGTCAGCAAAGTGGACGGGGAACAGCTGCCGATGTGAGTGAAAGGTGTACGAGAGAGGATGCAGGAGACGTCATAATGGTGGTAATAAAGATCCGGTGAAATAAGATAAAACGCTACAACGCAGACTTGGCAAGCGCACGGTTTTTCTTTTTCGAGCCAATTGACACAGTTCGCGAAACTGGGATACGCGGCCATCACGTAGGTGTGGTTACCAAAACAAATCGTTTAAAAATATACAACGGATTTCGACATTGATCTATTGGATAATACCACAGCCTGATAACACCACAGGAAATTACAGCATCTTTCAGAATGAAACTTGGAAACAGTTATACAACGATGAATGGAAAACGAGCGACGCGGGGCCGATCGATGTGAAGATCTTTGGGGAAGGCCTGTGTCCATCAGTGGACATTCATCGGCTGATGATGATGATGATTGAAAAGAATGTTCATTTGCAATGGTCTATCCAGATGTAGATGACTTTCTTCTAATAATATTCGGATATTAAACCCACTTCGCAAAAGACGGCGTTTGTGTATGAGCAAGTACTATGAAGCTCATGATGACGCTCGTGGATCGTGACGTCATCATACATTGACTCGAGATTATTTTTTTATTCTTCGAAGCGATGATACGAGCAGGATGTTCACTTGATGGTAAGTGATACGCCCGACTATAACACAGTACTGTTTGTCCGCTGCAGTGGGAGCTGCGGTGGTACCTACCTAGACGGTGTCCAGCAACAGAGACCTGCCACCAGTTAAAAAAAAAATTGTGTTGAGTTATTATAATATAACGATATATATTTATGAATAGACTTTAAAAGGATTTAGCTTATTTTAAGGATTTTTCTTTGAAAGAACAGGATCAAGCGTTGCTATCTGTTTAGTACAAACTGTTAATAGCTATGACCATTTTTTTTGGGTTTCTATTCTGAATATTATATAATTTAACGAGGCTACCACTGCCGTGCCTATTTATGCATCCAAATAGCAGTTTGCACATATTACCGTGTTCGGGTTTGGAGGGCGTTGTAGATACTGTAATTACTGTGATAACGAGACTTAAAATCTTACGTCTCAGGCGACGAGAACAATACAGTGGACGTATGTTATCCTAATTATCGATGTTGTTATGAGCAAGAATATCACTTACAATCAGGTGAATGCTCCACTCATCGTCGCTTCGTCGAAAAAAAAAATTAATGTCAATGTTGAAACTTCCTTGAAATTACATCAGTGAGAACAAAGCAAGTAATTACTAGAAATAAGCCATTTGAGATTGATTGATATAAAACATCATCGCTGGGTAAACTCCTGCTAGATTACGATTAAGATTTTTATTTATATGTATATAGTAGTAAAAAAAAACCTTTAAACTGCGACATAATTGTAAGAGATTACTTATTTCTGGCGCTAATAAATATCCCATTTGGTATGAATGAAACGCTGCGAAGATTTCCAAGTCGATCATTTTAAGAACGGTACGCTTATATAAACGCCGAAAGAGACTTTGATTCGCTTCAAGAGGGGCATTTGTGACCCGTCGGGGTGAAAGGGCGGCCCCCGATTGCCTCTTCCCCGGCTCGGGGTAGAGTGTAATTCTTATAAAATGTTTCAATATAAATTGTTTCGATTCTAAGGAGAAAATAACCAAATACAATTACAACGTTCAATTGCTTTTGTTTGGATTTCAATTCGTTTTAACCGACGACACAGAGGAGGTTGATGATTTGATCCCAATTATATATAATTGGATCACCTATAAAGCCTAAAAGATTGCTAGACTTAAGTGGCAGCAGGCAGGGAAATTGCTCGAAAGACTGACGGTCGATGGGGCAGTAAGATCCTCGTGTAGCGCCCGCGTACCGGGAGACGTAGTATTGATAGGCCTCCCACAAGGTGGACCGACGATCTGGTGGGAATCGCGGGAACCCACTGGAAGCGAGCAACACGGAACCGACAGATATGAAGATCTTTGGATGAAGCCTAGGTCCAATAATGGACGTCTATCCGCTGATGATGATGGATTGTGTTGTGCCCGGGCTATGTTCTGAAAATCTCTTCGATCTGATGCCCACTGCCATATTTCATCATGGTACAGACTGCCATCGGCAAGAAAGACATACCCATAATTTTAACCGAAGTTGTCACGAAGAGTCCGATTTCAGAGAAATTTTCTCCCAAGAACCATCAAGTCACGGAAAACCTCGGCAGATGGTTCATTCTATAACAGCCACAAAATCAGATCTTTCAAAGAGGGCATGATAAGGTTTCTCATTCCGATCAGCAGGCTTGTGTGCCACCTTAAGGGTATAAAATATATACATATATAATATAAATATTTATATATGTGTGTAAACTAGCTAATTTCGAAAGATATTTAGAAAAATCTTTCGTCCGGTTACATCTTCCTTTTTAATATTAACTTTGATCTTGTAAAGCTAATACAGCACGACTCCTTTGGGTAAGACACTTGACACATGGCAGAGACCAGATCTATAAGTAAATGGATGCCTCAATAGAGGAACACAAGGGGTAGACCATGGAAACAATCAGTGGATCGTATGGAAGATCTTACAATAATGGGAAAACGTGCTGGACGGATGTAGAGGACCGCGACGTTTGGAAGAGAAGTCGTCCGTTATATGTATGCAGCAAGCGGTTCATATAAGTAATTAAGCACTGCATGTACTATCCGATATCTCTGTGCAAACCTCTATATATATATGTATATATCTTCTACTAAAAGAGTGTCTCTTCTGTGTTTCTTCTTAAAGAATGACTCTTCATCTTACGAATGTTGGCGACCATTAAGACAATATCAACTTTAGATAATGCGGCTCTAAAAATCGATTTCCAAGCAAATAGCATAGGATCTTTAGCCGGGTGGATGTGGATGATGAGCTGGAGCAGTTCCTATTTTATTGTCCTCATTATGTGGCTGATTGTCGTAGAGCCGAGGGACGTTGGGAACTTTAACTGTTGAAATTGCGACTAACGCAACGGAAAGCCCAGCTTTGGCAGACCCGTCACTAGGTGACCAGAGGACATTAAAAGAATCGCTGGGAGCCACTGGATTCAAACAGCGTAAGACCGTGTATTGTGGAACACCTTCTTCTTAAGGTGCGTCTCCAACTAGCGAAGGTCAGTTCACCATATTTCACCCGCTCTCTTGCGGGGCGGAACAGTTGAGCGGCACTCGCGATCCCGGTCCACTTCCTGTTATTACGCAGTCACGAACATATTACAAGAGACCTGTCTCCAGCAGTGGACGACCATCGGTTGAAGTGATGCTGATGATTATGTGGTCTATATACAAAATTTTCATCTAGATGTACAGGATGATATAAGTATGATGCTGTAAGGCAATCTGTGTTAATAAGCTTTGTCTTTATTGTATAATAAAATAGCAATAAAGTCTCACTGCAGTAATTTGCATCAGTTTAATGGGGCGACGTTGGGAATACTAATCAACCCCTAATGTCGGCGCCGCGGCAAACATGGGAACCTGATGCTAATAAGATATACAGCCATCAACAATTACGGCACATTAGATTGGTTGAAAGACTCATTACTCTACTTACAAACATAAGTAACTTAAAATACGAATTACTAGTATTAATCACTTTTACGTGTATTTATACACCATAATCAGCTGATAGAAACTTTTTTTTTATCTGTGATACATCAAAATTTTTGTTTTATTATCTTCGTTAAGCACCTTCAATAAGCAGGTGCATCAGAATTTATGATCACCATAAAATATAACTGTAAATAGTTCAATACTTGTGCTACTAGTGTTTTCATAAATAAATAACTAGGTCTCTGAATCTTCCCATCATTGGATACTACGTTACTTGTATACAGCTTATCACCATCACCAGATCGTCAGTTCACCTTGTGAGGTTCTTCCCAACTGTAATTCTGGTTCCATTACATAGTGCTCCATCGGCCGTCAGTCTTTAGACCAATCATAATTATCAGCCGACAGACGTCCACCGCTGGACATAGGCTTCCCCCAAAGATCTTGACATCGGTCGGTCGTGCAATGCTCGCAACCAGCCGCTTCCCGCGACCTTCACCAGATCGTCGGATTAGCTAGTGGGAGGTCTTCTTCTGCGTCTTCCGGGTGCGCGATCACAATTCGAAGACCTTGCTGCCTTATTGGCCGTCAGTCCTTCGAGCGATGTGTCTTTACACCAATGTGCCCAAAAATATTGTTTTAATACATTTCCATTAAAGTACTAGTTACTTATCTATATATGCTCATACATAAGAGATTCCCACCTATGTAGAGACAGACTCATCATGATATCTCTGGAACCATAACTCCTACAGACTTACAATTTGGTATTAATTATTCATTATGCCGAGTATGAACAGTTTCGACGTTGCCTTTTTTTTTAATAGTAAAATATATCATCAACAGCCGATAGACATCCACAAGTGGACATAGGCCTCCCTCAAAGATCTTCTCCTTGATCTGTACTGTGATACCCGCATCCAGCAATTTCCCCCGACCTCCGTTCGTTTATAGGGATTCGTAAGGAGGGGTTCGAGCAAATTCCCACCATGCTGACCCAACGTTAGTGGAAGCTAGAGCCTCGTTCGTTGACTACCAGGGTACAGCACGAGCAGATGGGGTTTACTTGGGTACCATGAGTTGTTATGTTGAATTACATCCCGTAAGTAAGATACAGTAATTTAAAATTGTCTCCCTTTTCTTTTCTTTAATCTTTAATAAGTTAGAAGGGTTCTTGAATATTACAAGAGAATGACTAAGTTAAAGATTTATTACATGTAATCATGTTGAAATATGTAATCAGTGTTTTTTCTTTATAATTTAAAAAGGTATAAGAGATTACAGCATGCAGGAGAGCACTAGAGGATTGGGACGTACTATCTAGAGAAAGCTTCAGCAAAGTTTAAACGTTCTTACTTTAAAGTCGTTTGAAACTTTGCGAGCAAACACTTTCACGTCAAACCCGATAAATTGTTATTTAAGTAGAGCAAAAAAATTGTCTACTTACAAATAACTTGTTTAATTATACAATTTCGTTTGTAAATTGCCACAAATTAGACCCTCTATGACCTGGTGGTAGATTTATACAGCATAACTGTATGATCATGGAACTGAGATATAATAATGTTTGTATTATTATGTTATTTGTATAAAGTATTAAATATTACATATCAGTACAGAGATAGAATAAGTATGTACTATATGTAAGAGATTTCCACCTATGTGGAGACTCATCACGGTAACTCTTGAACCATAAAGTCTGGAGACTTAAAGTCAGGTAACAATATTTTTATTCTATTAAGGTGATTATATTGTATTAAGGTGTAAGGGTTCGTGGATAATAACTCACGGGACCCAAACCAACCTCATCTGCTCATGGTGCATCCTGCTAATCAGCTAAACGAGGCTCCAACTACCGCCATCCAGCAATGGGCTAGTGTCGTAAGAAATGGCCCAAATCTTCTATATGAAACCCTATATATGAGGGTGGTCGCAGAAGCCGCTGGGTGCAGGCAGTGCGAACCGATCGCTGAGATATTTGGGGGAAGCCTATGTCCTGCAGTGAACGTCTATCAGCTGATGATTATAATGATTTCAATTGCCGAGTGTAAGTCAGCTAAGAACGTATTTTACGAAATATTAACCCCTAAAGAAATTGCAGGGTTATTAATAAAATCAAAGGCCCGAGGACGTCGGGTTGCCGCCGGGCGGAAATATTCTGACAAATTTCAAGTCTAAGTTACATATCTAATTCTATATGACGGCCAGCAAAACGGATGAGGTATAGCTACTTTATTATATTAATATATCTTTCATCCCTGAGAACAACTTCTATCTTCTTATTTATACCCTAGGCGACTGTAAAAATATAAAACTTTACGTATAGACCCAAGCCTCACCTGCTCGTGATGTACCCTACTAATCAACAAACTATGCTGTGGCCCCCACCAGCTCGCATTGGGCTAGCGTAGTAGGAAATGGACCAAATCTCCCCGTAAAGACTCCTACAAACAAAGGTCGCGAGAAGCAACTGGATGCGAGCAGTGCACAACCGATCAATATGGAGATCTTTGGTGGAGGCTCAATATACAGCTGTGAACTTCTATCGGCTGATGCTGTTGGTAAATATACGTAGAAATTTTTAGATAAAACTCATATCTATCTACAGACCAAATTTCTGAGGCTGGTCTAAAAAGAATCGGTCCGTTAATTTGCCATTCAGGGGCGTTCGCTGGCAGGTCGGCGATGGCCTATGAATATTAATACATCTGTAGTTCCCTGGATAAACAACGCGCTGCGCAAGATTTATATCCTAACACACAGTGCTATGAACGCCACGTACAAAACCGTGTTATGTGTGTATCCTTTTTTTCCTGAATGCATAATTAAATTGCTACACATTGTTCTACCGAATATTCCAGCTGAATTTTACTTGAGCAGACTCCAATACAAAACGCGAAAGCGACGACTTCCAGCTGATGGTAAGCAAAACACCTGCCATGACAACGTGGCGCTAGTCAGGAAGATAAATACATCCCTATATTACACTCGTCACAGATATACAAAATATAAAGTCTCACTCCCCCCGTAGTTTCATTAGCTACAGCAATCTTCAAACTGGAACACAGTAATGCTTGCACACCAGTTTATCAGCTGCAATATTAGCTGCAGTGGTACCTACCCACAAAGCTCTGTTCTTCCTCTATAGCCTAGAATATATAATATCTGAGGCGTATCTGAGAATGGATTGGCATATCTGAGGCGTCAGAATTGTTCCGCAGAACCAGAGACAGAAAGGATTGCACCACGTTGATCACCAACCTTCACTAGTTGGAGAGGCACTTTAAGAAGAAGAAGATAGCCTAGAAGAGACCTTTCATCATTAGATAACGTACAGACGTTACATTTTCAGCTGGATAACACCCACGGCTGAACACAGGCCTTCGTCAAGGATCTCCACTCTAATCGGTCCTGTAAAGCATTTAGTAACACGAAGATTCAATTTCTAGTTCACATGTCTATCCTGGAGTCTCGAGCTATTAAAAATAGGACTAAGGTAAGCCCTGACTGTCGTAAAAGAGTTTTTCGGGTTCATGAGTAAAGTGGAAACCTTCATTGCCCACTAAACGTATCTGGGCTGATCGTCAAGTGCGAGGTGGTCTTGCGCTTGTTGTTACGGCACTCCCAAGGACGTGCTTAAGCGTGATGAAGAGAGGATTGGTACCAGTACGAAATAACCTTGTCTTTCCCCGATAAATAGGATTTTGAAGATTTTCTCCCCACTACAAAAAGAAGGTTACATGTGGAATATTTTGGTGGGTGGGTTTCTCAAAACCATCTGACTAGCTTCGAACCGCAAAATAAGGACAATCTTGGTCAAATATTTAGGACAGGTTTCCTTAGTCCTTTTGGACTATGGAAGCTAACAATTTGTTTTATTATAGTTATGTAATCCTTGACAGTACTTTATACCTGAAGATATAAAGAAGATAAATTGGTTAAGTAAACTGTTTACTAGTCAACAAACTTTTAGTAATACCTCAAAGGACCTGTAAGTAATGCGTGTATTATACGCACGTGATCTCTAAGTACAGCTTAATCCCACTTAAGCAGTGATGCCTGATCCCATTGTGAATCTAATTAGCAAATTGTTTGTTATTCAAGTTAAACGCACTCTGGCGGATTAATGTTGAGCCATTTAACTGTTGGTTTAATTAACCGAAATCTGGTTACAGTAAAACGTAGCAAGGTTGCAACTGTTTCCGTGATGCAGCGATTAGTTCGACTCCCGGGCCACGTAAGTGGTTTACAAAGCAATTGTAGCGGTATTCGGAATTCTGTTCAGCTAACTAAAACCAGTTTTTCAGATCCTCGTGAGGGACGGTTTTCATTCTCCAAGCTCATAGTTAATTAAAATCTGAAATGTTCAAATCTAGAACCAGCTTATAGTTCATTTAAAGCTTTACGTAAGCAAAATTCCATTTGGAAATTGTTTCCATAACAATCATTGGAGGTCTCCATTTGTTTTACCAGTGTAAATAGACCTTAATGATTCGTGTCCGTCGTATGGCCCAGGGTCCTTTGTGCCAGGCGTGACTCATGTTTTTTAAATGTTTAAATAACACCCTTATACACTTTGCAGCGACGGATCAAAGTGGTGAGTTTCTTTTATTTCAATTACATTTTCCTTTAGATCAGATCCATCTTATTGCGACAAATCAACAATTTTGCTTTATTTACTTAATTATGAAAAGAAACTAAATAAATGTACCTTAAACTTTTTCTCTATATTATACTAATTAATGGAAAGTATTCAAAGATTTTCTAACATTTAAAACTTGTTAACAGGGTCCATACCCATCATATCTCTAAATCAAAATCATCTTAACCAATCCTAGTCCACCGCTGGACATAGGTGGACTCGTGTAATATAATCAACAAAACATGGTCTTGAATTGTGTCCAGTGACTCCAAGCGTGTGTCCTATGCCGTCTTCATTTGGTACAGGATCCGCGAATACATAATCTGAAATATTAATAATTATCATAAAACAATGTTCTTGAAAACACAAGAATATGATTTTTAATGGTTGTAGGTCTCTATTGCCAGAGACCATCGAGGTAGGTACCACCGCAGCTTCTACCTTCTGTCGTCAAACAGCAGTGTGCTAATATTACCGTGTTCCGGTTTGAAAGGGGTTGCAAATATTGATAAAACTCCGGGTAGTGAGACTGACATTTTATGTCTAAAAGCGATGAGCACAATGTGATGCTGTTGATATCATTGTAACTAGCGTCATGTCGTTATCACCATCAGCGTGGTATCTCCGTTCGTCTCGTGGCTCTATCGAATAAAAAATGTTATATACACGATAAATAAACGTTTTTCTTCCAATTTAATTCAAATGGAGGCAAAATTCATAATAAAGAGAAAACACCTTTCGCAGCACCTCAATACACTAGCTGCTTTAGTGCCGTTCACGTCAAACATAAATTACTCGATAAATTTCTCAGCGGAAGCCCTCTGTTGGGAAATTGGCGGAATAAACAAGGCAACAGGTGCGGCGGCGCGAGATTAAATAGAGAGGCTGTGTGATAACATGCCCCGCGTGAATGATTGGCATTGAACAGTGCAAAGCTTCCGTTCATATTTTCCATCTCAATGATTGAACTGTCGTTGCATCATCGTCAGCGTATAGACTTCTACCGCTGTGCGACAGTCTCCCTATATCCACACTGATGGATGCATCGTTCTTCGGCATCAGCTTTGACCGGTTCAATTTATCCACGTTGTAGCCTGAAGTAATTAATTCTCAAATTAATGAACGTTAGTAAATTATTTTAGATATAAATAGAGTTTTGTGAAAGGAAAAGGAGGCCACTATAAATTTATTTATGGGGTTTAAGTTGCGAGAGAATGAGTCTCCTCTTTGCTCTATGGTCGGCAGCGGTTCCTACCGTCGTACATGAATACCATAGTGACTAGCCTCCATGCTGGATACCACGCTCTGGTTGTACCCTAAATATATGAAGAAGAGAGAAAGGAGACCTTGAAATTTGTAGTACATTATTTTACTCTCGTTTCTTTGAGAGCGTTCCTGCTTCAGTTAGTAAAAGAATTTCGATCAATCGCTTTCCCTCTCTCTTTTTACGATTTCCATAGTGTATTCATTTCATTCTCTTTCAAATTACTTCTACACTCGCACTCGATTTTTTTATTATGATCAGTACTTATTTAAACTGCTTCCCTACCGCAGCGGTTAAGGCTTGTAACACGAAGGACTCTGCTTCGATTCGGATGCCATAAGAATATAGATGATAGAGTTTTTATACTAGTATAAATATCAAATACATATAAAAAAATATTCAAAGTATTTGGAAAGAAAATATTACTTTACCCACATAACCTAGTCTGTATTCTTAATACTTTTAGATATATCTTTTGTACTCGTAGGACTTAATGTGAGCTAAATTGGATTAAGTTGCGAAAAAAATGTAACGTTCTGCTAAGAGTTCCATTCATACAGTACCTTCTCGTACCACAATAAGGATATAATCTATCCAGCATTATATGACACGGTAACACAATCAGTTTTCACAATAACGCCCCCCACACTCCCCCCTCCCATCTCTCCCACTGTCAACATCAATATTACGGAAAGCATTTCCTGCGTCAATATTAATACAGAGCCGGCTCAGATTGTCAGAAACCTTTTAACTGATTTCTCTCAGAGACAATCCTATTATATTATTAAGTACAACTACGGAAAGTACCAGCGTGTAGTCTGGCGAAGGTCGCGGGAAGTTACTGGACGCAGGCAGGACCAGTCGACGTCGAGATATTTGAGCTACCGGCTGATGATGAGAGATAACAGAAATTGTATAATCGAATTTGAATCATTTTTATTGGTAGTCTTATATTATCTATGACCATGAATGTCTTTTTACATAGTAGTACGATTTTAATGTTTATTTTTATGGAAACCCTAAAGCTGAAGGTTGATCCCATAAGATGGAAAATAAGAGATAGATGACATCTCTCAATAATTACCGTTCAGCGATGTGCAATTTGTATTTATTGTTGCATACACTGGATGTTAGGAGACCGCTTCAGAAAACGAAGATATACGATAGTACTGATGACACCTTTGATGATAGCACGGGAAAAAATCGATCCTAATTAAAAAAAAAATCATATTTTTAAAACGCTTTATTAGCATTATTTACGCCTCATCATGTCAGTACAGCTAAATGAAACGATAGTTGAAAAAAAAATATTATTTTACAAAAAAAAAACCAGCAATGAAACACAAAATCAAAAACAGCTAATGCAACAATCAACTCGATATATATTTGGTTTCAATTTGAACCTTATTTCATAGGGCCATGGAGCACTTAGATTGCGCGCCCGGGCGTTCGTTGATCCGAGCATCAGCGGTTTTTGATTTTGTGTTTCATTGCTGGTTTTTTTTACAAAGTAATGTATTTTTTATGAAACTATCGTTTCATTTAACTGTACTAACATGATGGAGCGTAAATAATGCTAATAAAATATTTTAAAAATATGATTTTTTTTTTTTAATCAGGATCGATTTTTTCCATCCCGTCATCAAAGATGTCATCAGTACTATCGTCTATCTTCGTTTTCGGAAGCGCTCTCCTAACACACAGTATGTAGATGTTATTAATTCGATATTTCTAAGAGTATTATTGTTTTATACTTACCTTGATATATCAAATTAGATTTATTTCTTTTCCCTTTTATTTCTTATCGATGAACTCTGTGAATGTTAATGAAGAGGTTATTTGAGAATTGGATGAAAACGATATCAATGACAGTGGCATGATTTATCGAAGAAAGGTCTCCTCGGTTGCTACGTACATAATGAATATCCGATTAAAGGTTACCAATGTGCGCCGGTGCGAAGCATAAATCAAAGCACCCTTTTGTTTATCTACACTAATGCGTAGGGTTGTCCGGGTGTTGGTACAGGAGTGTCATTCACCCCAAGGTGTGAATATCCCCGCGGCGGAAAGAGTTGGGGTACGTACAAAAATAAAGATAATATGGCGCCCACTAATGTTAATCTTAGACCAGTAACTTTTAAAGTGGGCGATGCCCCCTTGTGGACATTAAAGGGTCGAGAGAGGTTTTCGAAAGTGTGAATAGCGCTAATTGCCATACTGACGTCTAAGATATAAAAAAATAACGATTCTAATGAACAGATTTGAAAAGAGATCTGATGCTAATAATAACCTCTTGTGTCTTCAAAGTTGGGCAATAAAAAAAAAGCTAAAGTCCGTAAGAGTATTACGGGTAGTTTTAGAAAGCTGCTAGTTGCGAAAGGTATTCCAGTAGACGTGGAGTACAAACAAAGTGCTTTATAAGTTTTGAAGTTTCAATTTTAAAAAGACAAACGCGCCTTCCGCTTTAAATTGCAACGTCTGCAATCCGAACTCTGCGGAAAAGGCTTTTGTTTCAAACTCAGCCGATGGAAAGGCGGAAACACTTTTTACTATAAACACTCCAGTTTAGTTTTCCGATAATAAAGAATTGTTTCCTCTGTTCCGATTGTACCAAATGTTCACTGTACTTTCAATCGAAGAAACTTCATAAAGTTTTTAACATGTCTCAAGTAAACAATGTTACTGGTAGATCTTTGGAAATCATTATGAGCAAAATTTCCTCTCATCCTATCATTTCATGTGGTGGTGGGATCAGCTTTATTTGTGTTTCGTCACCACTTCGCTCTCTCCTCGACAGGATCGCTAGTTACTTAGTACTGTGTTTCACGGCACTGCATCTTTCCACCTTTTCTTGTGTACGTGTGGGTCTCCGGCCGGATTGGGAGATTTAGGTATACTATATACGTAAATAAATTATTTAAATAAATGCGTTTTATTCATTTTGGATGCTGTAAGTTCAGCAATAGTACAAAATGGTCGTAGCTCTGTACATAGATTAATCAACACACTGATCTTCAGCTACCGCATCATATGGGCGCTGTTTTATTAGGGAAATCGTTGCATGAATGTAGTCGTCTTCTCAGTCAGGAGATCCACGCCGCCTAACAGCTACTCGTGCCCTTCTATAGATCAACAGTCGTCTTTTTAGGATCTGCATGTACCAGTAAACGGTCGGCTCATCCGCCTTCAGACGTTCTAACGATGTGTCCTGCCCATTGCTAATTAAGGTTAGGTTTCTTTTGAGCTATATTGGTGACCTGAGTACTTCTATGGAACTATTCATTTCCGATTCGAATACGCAGAGAATCCCCAAGCATAGATGGGTCTTTTCATTGCCATCAGTGACACTTTAAGCTACTTCTTGAGGCCGCACTGTTATGTATATTCCTTCTATAAAATTACCTCTGTATCCTTCTTTAAATCCGAATGGGAGGATATAAAACGTTTGAAGGCCGGGAACTGTTTCGATTAAACAATTCCACATAACCGTATAAAGCCGTAGTCGGGGATCAGAGATCGCACGTAGCAAATTTACGCGTCTCCCGGTTGGAATCCAATCGCGATAAATATCCGATCGGATTACGATACTCGTGCCTACTTTGATTTGCTGTTTTATATACTTAAATCGAGCTTAAAACTCATATAGAACAATCTCTTTTTTGATACTTGTTAATTCACATCGACTTATCCACGTGTGTATCCAATAAACGCTGTAGTTCTGCAACGTCTACGTTTTCAGCACTGTGCGACTTCCGTTCCGTACCTATAACTGCTTTAAACCACTGAAAATTTCGTAAACACTGTAAATAACAAACATCACAAAATCTCTCACATTAAATCTCTTTAATATACCAACGTTAAAAAAAAATATTTTATTTACCCCTCTATTTACGATACTTGTTATATTATATGTTGGTATATACACTATCAATAACATATGTCAGTTACCTAAGGTTCAATCAGAATTTTTAGGGTCACAACTATTGCTACCTTTAATCTAAACTTAGTTAACTAACCACTAACTTAGAATTTAGTTTATATCAAAGAAGTAGTTCATAAACTGTGGACCAGTTATTCCTTTCTCGTCAAACACGATGTTTTCTTCAGCATTTCATATAATACGTATAAAAAAATTTTTTAACGATTATAAACAAAATATAATTAAAATGTTCGTCTATCCGTTTGTTACGGATAAGCAAATAAACGGCTGAACCGATTTTCAAGTGACTTTCTCAAGTATACAACTCAACATATAAACTATACGATAAGAAAGCCTACCCGCATTGGGCCAGCGTGGTTGCGAAACAGCCCAAAATCTCCCCATATAAACAAACCTCTACATACAACAGCCCTTAGTGCTCAGCGGTATCAGAGGCCATGCTGACTGTACGTGGAGATCTTTGGGACAGGCCTGTGTCCAGCAGTGGACGTCTACCGGCGCGCGATGATGAGATACTATGTATACACACGGGTAAAAAGTAAAAAGCGAACGTGCATTTTAAAGTTCGCCCCCGTAGTACTTATTAAGTGACTTGCGAAGTATAACTTTGCGAAGTTTAATCGTAAATTAACGCTGAAAACTGATTAATTGACTTTCACGAGTTGGAGGTGTGTTTCACGATAACTCTTAAGATTTATGCTCGACGGCGAATAACCGTTTATATAAGTTGAATTTTAGAAACGACGCTTTTCAATAAGCCAACTTCTATGTGTAACTTAAATATATTTATATATTTATATTACGTGACATACAGAGGGTGTAAAGGGCCCCAAGCCGAGCCAACCTCACCTGCTCGCGGTGCACCCGGCTAATCAACAAACGAGGCTCTGGTTTCCACTAACCCATATTGGGCCAGCGTGGTGGGAAGTGGCCCAAATCCGCCTCACAAGAAAGTTGCAGGAAGCTAGATGCGAACAGCGTAGGACCGATCCAAGTGGCGTTCTTTAGTGGAGCCCTATGTCCAGCAGTGGACGTACATCCGCTGATAATGACATGTAGTCTCACAAACGTAAGAAGACTTCTTTAAGGCTAAAGTTTTTTCAATAATCACTCATATTTTTTTACAAAGTTTTGAAGACTCATTCTCCAAGGTTACTCCTACTGAAGATCAAAAACAACGTATAAGTTCTCCAGCTATTACTAATTCTTCGAATAAATATTATGCGAATGTCTGTTATACATATGAAATCAGCCGATAGACGTCCACTGCTGGACATAGGCCACACCCAAAAATCTCCACATCGATCGGCCCTGCGCAGTCGACATGGCCTCTGGTAACGCCGAGGCACTAGGAGTCCGTCGATTGTAGGTGTTCATATTGGATGGATTTGGGCCATTTCCCACTACGCTAGCTAATATTGTTATGGGCGGGCGTATCACTTACTATCAAATGAACTTCCAGCTCCTGTCGTCGCTTCGTACTATAAAAAAAAGTGTTACATCTTAGCTAGCGTCACGTTGTTACGAGTGTCTCACTCGACTCCATATTAAAGTTCACAACAAACAAAACATTTGTATTCGATACAGGTAAACTAAAATATTGCAATACCAGGATATTCCTGATAGGTCCTTATCATCGAAGCCATTGAAGTCTTATTTAGCTGGATGTGAGAGTAGACGATTTCATTTCTCTCATTGCGATATGCCTCCATTTCTTTATCCCGCACGATTGCCAGAACTTACAGCATCTTATGGCTGAGCAGATGGAGAATAAGATAAAAGTGCCGTTTATTTGCATTTATTACACCCCCGGCGACTGCAAAACAAGTCTATCCTCGAGATTGTACCTGGTGACCTTCAGTCGGAATAACAAAGTAGTACTTTACGTTCATTTGTTTTTTTTTTTATAGCTCTGACCCGCTGGATGAGTACCTTCTTCAAAAAGGTTACGATGAAATAGTTATTGTTGTTCATCTTAACTTTCATGAAAGATTTCGTTATCAATTGAGGAGAAGAGCGACGCATTCACTTGATGGTAAGTAATACGCCTGCTCATGACAACGTGACGCTAGTAAGGAGATACATCACCACATTGTGCTCGTCGACAAGACGAGATATGAAGTCGCGTATACCCTAATAATTCCACTGGCTACAGCCCTTCAAACCGGAAAACAGTATTGTTAGCAGAGTACTGTTCAATCTTGGCAGTTAGGTTAGGTTAGACGTTTTCGTGGCCTTCTAAACGACTCTGAGGAGGATGATGGCTGGACGTGGTCTCCGGTCATCGAAATACTCACAAGGCTGGTAAGGTCTGCATAAGACAGATCTCGGGACGGACTATCCCAGCATAGCGTTAGCGAGGCTGCGGTTGTGTTCCGAACGGAGATCCCTGACCTCTCCAAACGCCGAAGGTGGTTTTAGTGGGTAAAAATCTCCACATAACTATGACTTCCCCCATGAAGACATAGAATCTTTTCGAAGATTTCCACCTCGAAACCAAATAAAAAGTACTGTTCAATCAAATCGATCATCCACTGATAGACGTCCGTAGCTGGACATACGCCCCCAAAGATCTCCACATCAATCGGTCCTGCGCTGCCCGCATCTAGTAGCTTCCGGCGACCTTACAGTGAGCATGGCCTCCGGTACCGTCTGGCACCACGAACTGGCATTTGTAGGGGTTCATATGGGAGAACACTACTGTTCGTCGGCTGCAATAGGAACTACGGTAGTACCTACCTGGACGATCTCTTGCAAGAGAGATTACTTCCATCATTAGCAAAAAAAAATCGGTCCAGTCGTAAAATATTAATTAGCCCATTTTATATATATTTTTGTTTGTAACACTTTTCAAGTAGTGGAGTACGGTTTTTTTTTATACTGATAGAAATTTCTCCAATATTTCTTCGACAGCATTCCTTTTTACCAAGCAATATTTTCATCACTTTCATTAGCAAGGAGTGCTTTTGAAAAGGTGAGCGTTTTAATGGCTCCCTCCTTAAATACTTAGTCAGCATCGTCTCTTAGACATAATATTTTATTAAAAAAAAAAACCTTTTAGACACCTCGAGATTTTATTAGTTTCGCAATGAAATGTATATTTTATATGGAACCGTGAAATTTGCTGAGGAATGCTTGGCTTCATGAAAAAATATTACAGTTTTTAGGTTAAATAGAATAATAAGTAAATAAATTATAGATCTGTATTAAAGGAATAGAAACCCTTTTGCCCCCCAGGCCGTTCTGGAGAAGATCTATTACATGGAACCTGCTCTAGGAAGATGATGAAGCGATGACGATGATCTTATAGTAATAGTAGCTAGAAATGAATTTAAACCAATTTTCGATTACAAACTAATACTAAACAATGGGATAAGTCATTTCTTCTTCATCATCAGCTAACAGACGTCCACTGCTGGACATAGACCTCCCATAAAGATCCCCACGTTTGTAAAAGTTCATATGGGGGGATAAGTGCCATTCCCCACCATGCTGGCCCAATGCGGGTCGGTGGGAAGCAGAGCCTCGTTTGTGGATTAGCAGGTTGCACCACGAGTAGGTCAGGTTGGCTTGGGTGCCGTGAGTTGTTGTGCGGGACCCCTTACACCTCCCAAGTGATTTGATTGTGCTTAGTTGTAGTTAAAAAGATGATCATGATCACAAATGACTATTAGCCATTGTTATGAAAGGTCAAGAAATGATTAGAATAGAATAGAATATAACAGAGTAAAGAGAACAGTTTTTTTTGATACAGATTGATAGAGATCTTAAGTTAACATCAGCTTCGTTTCATAGATTTCCACCTATGTAGAGACTGATCACGATATCTCTGGAACCATAAGGCCTGGAGACTTGAAATTTGGTAGGAATATTCCTCTTGCCGAGTATAGGTCAGCTAAGAGTGAATTTTACGAACTGTAATCCTCAAAAACTTTTGGGGAGTCTCCAGAAATGCGTGCGAGAACAGCTTGTTAAAACACTTGTCTGGTCAATTTAAACCTTACATCTTACTCCAGCTCTGTACAGTCTGATCTTTTAAAGAGAACAGAAAAATTTTAAAACAAAAAAGCATATTAATATTTCTTTGGCTATGTATAGTTTTTCCTATATAACAGAATATTCTATTACTGCCTTAATCACGGAAGTAAATTACTCGCCGAAGCACTGATAGGATATTTTAATGACCAACCGCTCCGAGTCCATTAAACCAGGTAACAGTTATTGGTTTTAGATAATTAAAGAGATAACGAAACCTGCATTCAATAAATGTGTTGATTTATTCATGTCAACCCTACTATACAATTATTCAAAATGGCGGCCATAATCCCAAGTGGGGGAAACCCTTTCAGTCGACCTTTTGGGTTGTGATGAGAAAATAAAGAAATCGCATACAAAACATACAATATCTAAACACTTCAAAATGAAGATATACAAACGTATGCTTTATAGATGGTTTCGTGCTAGTTTGTGTTGCGGTATACCGTTTATCAGGGGTTCGGCTGAACGGCGACAGACGTCGGAAGCCGCCGCTCCGGAAATGGGAGCGTCACATTTCCTGCCACCTCTCGCGCCGTCGCGCTAACTTGCTCGGAGACGAGAAATTACAACCGAAATTGACTGCTACTAGTATTTTAAGACTATATATATACAGATCCATATCATCATCATCATAAAGTCCCCTCTTGAAACTGAAGTTTGGCGATCAGATTGAAAAAACTATTTCGATCATCAGCTATTCTTTTAATTGATGCCTATAGATGAAACCAACTGATGGTGTTCAAACTTATCTAAGTTCCTTTTAAAAAGTTGATTATACTGGTTCGATAAATCCTTACAATCATTCTGAGTCCAAAGTAAAGGAAACTGGACTCGAACCATAAACTTCCAAGTTGTTAGGTAAGCTATCACCCACTAAGTGATACACCTGCACATATTAACGTGGCGTTTGTTAGAATGATGTACCATCACAGTGTGCTCATCGTTTTAAGATTTACTGTTAAATGTATTTATTACAGTAATTTGACTAACTACAGCGCCTTTCAAACAGGATACACAACATTTGCACACTACTGTTAGGCGGTAGAAATAGGCATTGCGATGGTACCTACCTAGACGTTTTATAACAGTTGAGACCTACCACCAGTGAGCTTAAAGGTTTTATAAAAAAAAGTTTTATTATATAAAAAGCTTCTTACATGAAGATAACTTATTCAACATTGATAGGCCATCGTGAAACTAAAGCCAAGATATTAGCGGTGAAAGTTCTCCTGTAACTTTTCGAGTGCGGCGGCGACACGGAGCTTTCGAGTGCGACTTTCATACGACCTACTATCGAGTTAACGTCCGCCGGAAGTGTACAAACACTTACGTATACACAGAAGCAGCGGAGAGGACTTACGGACAATATTGTCACACAAATGATTATCGAGTTACGTATCTAAAATATCTATTGAGAGGTTATCAAGGAACGTATTCTTGATAAACATAATATATTAAAGAAAACGTATTATATCTCTGAACTCTTTCTCTAGTCACTATCTACATAAAGACTATGAAAGGCAGTCTTTATTACTGCCTCATTCCTATTCTATCTTCTTGAGATTTTTTTTTCTTAATTAAGATTTGAAGAGAGCTGTATCTAGTTTAATTATTGAGCTGAAATCGAGACGTTTCACGGAGCTATGCAATTCATATTAGCTTCCTACTGTAATAAAATACCAACAGCGATCTTTATAAAAATAACTATAACTAAACGTGAAAGCAGCACAAAACACTTTACTATTAGAGAGCAGAAGCAAGGAGGATAGGGAGGAGGGAGGTTGGAAGCAGCGCTTCGATCGACCTCGTTATCTCTTTTGTTAAATGTAACAGTTACTTAAGCGGCTCGATGAGAAACATGTTTATCGCACCTATTCGTTAACCGGGGTGTATGAAAAAAAAATTGCGGAGGCGCGATGGCATGCGCGCGGTGCATGCACGCGGCTCAACGCCCCCGGACCCCCTACGGACGGATGCCGACGCATCGTTTCCGCTACTGAAATAAACTCGGACGCAAATAGCCCGCGCCGCAAATGAACGGCTAACGAAGGGAAGCGTTGTTAGATAACGATGATTCATCGCGATCGTATCGGGTTCTCGGCGATTAAGCGGCGACAGTCCGCTCGGATGGGGTGCCTTCGGAGGCGACGCCACGTGTCTGTACTGTGCCACAGCCCATTCCTTTTTTACACGACAACCCGACGTTCAGGACGTTCACCTCATATTAAATTATAATCACACCAATAAGCCTACAGTTATCCGTACAGATTTATCCAATGCGCCTTCAATTCTTCTAGATCAATGAAAACCTTTCCAATTATAGATTAACGGAAGTATGTTGAAGTTAACTTAAAGAAAATATATACAGTAACTTTACGACAAACAGGAAATAAAGTTGAATCTATTAAAAAGTAAAGAAAAGAAGTTATGATAATTACTAGAATACACATATCGAAAGAGTTGCTTCAAAAGATTGAGAATATATAAAAGTTAAAATTTTGTTCTCCACTAAACAGTTCAGATCCAATAGATGATGGTAACTGAGGAAGAAAAACTCCTCAATACGCATAGTGAAAGTTTCATCTCTTAGTTACATACCCAAGCCAATGATAATCATATTGTGATGTGGTCATAAGCGCTATTGATCCCGAAAGGAAAAGATTTTTTTCAATATAGCACAAGCTTCCGGTAAAGAAAAGTTTAGAGGAAACTAGCATGTTTCAAGAATTTTTTATGCAGGTTGATAGATATCATTTGGCTCTTGGCATGTCTGGTAGATAAATAGTCTTGACTGTATTTTCCCTCTTCCAGATTTTTATTTGTGATAAAAGACCTTAAGGCACAGTAGTAGGAATGGTAACCAGTTTATGTAAGCTTTAATTATAACTTTTGCTGAAATGGAACTGCTTATTTAGGCAAAAAAAAAATTAATGTTCTCACCGTCTGTTATAACTTTGTATATATTGAAATATAACCACACAACAAAAGCTGTTACAGAGCCGGAAGATTTATAAATAAAGGTGGCAAACAGGAAAAGCTTAATTCGGAAAGTTTAGTAAGTATTCCCGGGGTTGCGGCAACTGACAGGTTTTGCGGTGAGCCACGAGCCGACGAAATGCCAGCTCTTATCACGTATCGTCATAGCAACTACTGTTAATACTTTATCTGGTTTCGTCCTCTATCCTCGAGTTGTTGAGAACAGGAGTAAGGTAAGTCCTGCCTGTCGTAGAAGGCGGCTGAAAGGACCTTAAAGTTCGCGGACTTTGAAAGTTGGACTCCACATTATGTACTAAGCGAGACCGACAAATATAAAGTGGTCTCCCTTTTCTTGTAGCATAGTGAGGGTGTTGAGTTACGACCTTATAGCGTATTGCAAAAGCGCACCTGTGCATTTCGTAAGAGACGCCGGAGACCTTCGAGCACTGAGGATGATGCTATATGTTTCCGCAGCACATATTCCTATTGCTTCTGTATTTAGTTTGACTCCTAATCTTGTGGTTTTCGTAATCGGAGTGTCCATCCCTCTCTGCAACTGCAACAATATTGAAACATTACAAAGGGCCACCCCAATGCACTAAAGACGAGAATCTAAAGGTAAGAAGATAGCAAAAAAAATATTCAATCATCTCTGTCAAGTCTAGAAGAAGTAAATCCACATCAAGATATTACTGAGCTGGTGAAATTTGAATTATATTGCACATCTAAAAAATTAGCAAATTGTGATGCGGTGTTAACGAGATGAGAGAGAATTTCACCTGATGGTAAGTAACACGCCCGCCCATAACACAGTGAAGTTCGGATGGTATACATTGCACCAGGTTGCACTCGTCGCCTCGATACATATGATATTAACTCTCGTTACCTCAGTAATTTCACTAGCTATAAACCGGAACACAGTAATGTTTGCATATTACTGCTTGGCGCAAATTGGAGCTGCTGTGGTACCTAGGTGGACGGTCTCTGACAACAGAGAGTTACCATCAGTAGAATCCAGTTTATCTTATTATCTGAACTATTATTAGAAATCACTTGATACCAGTTTCTTGTTTAAGATCTCTGAAGATGAGATTCTTTGTTTGATAGCAGTCAGTTCCTATCACTGTATGTATCATGAACATAATCCGATGGAATCTTTCTTTGATTCCGTAATCCCTTTGTAAATGACAAATCTTTATAGAATTGTATCAGATTTACAGTTTCCGTTTCCGAGTGTTATTGCATTAACAGGTATTTGCATATTTAAATATACCAAAGATAAAATCTCTCGACATTAACAAGTCAATGTACGACAATATTCGGTATACGATATGGCTTAGTGCGTCATCATCATCATCCACGTCTACCACCAATACACCCCCACTGCTGGACGAAGACCTCCCCAAAAGATCCACACGTCTATCGGGCTGATGATCTTGATAGATAGTTCATAGCTTCAATTTATATTAGTTAAACGATAACAACATGGACTACATTACTAATCTTAAAGAGGTTAGAAGAATACACAGTGAGGGTTCCATCTTATATGTATCATCACCATCATCATCCGATAGACGTCCACTGCTGGATATAGGCCTCCACCAAAGATCTCTACGTTTGTAAGAATTCATATGTAGTTGTCTGGGCCATTTCCAACCACACTGGCCCAATGCCGGTTGGTGGGAGCCAGAGCTTCGTTTGTTAAATAGCAAGGTTTACCACGAGCTGGTGAGGTTAGCTTGGATCGCATGAGTTGTAATGCGGAACCCCTTACATCCCTTATATGTAACACCACACCCGCCTCTTTTGTATATAGTGTTAATATGAGTGGAGCAATCGTAACATCGCCTTCGCCCAACCGTGGGCTATTAATAATACAAAGTGGGAACATTATAAATATTAATTTCCGATTTTATTTACAACGTCAATTTAAAACGTTCCTTCGCGTCATCGTTTCGTTCCAGCGAAGACAAATTCAATATTCTCCACTTTTTTCAATAAAAAGACAGTCTGTTCCTTAACTGAAGCAAATGTTTATTTTTAATGTTATTTACCGTCGGTACAACCGAGGAAATTATGCTGAGGAAACGACGCCCGTGACGGAGGAACTGTCGGAGGCATTACTATGCCGAATCAATTTTCAACGCCCCTACCAACACTTCGAGCCGGATAAAATTATATTGAATTATTACAAAAATATTGGAAATAAATATATCTATCAGCAAGATCATCTAGCACCTTCTCCAGGTCTCCGTCAATTTCTATCTTCGATGAACATAGTAATAGAAATACTGAGAGTATTCATTGGCCTGGGAGAATCTTTAAAGATAATTTCTTGGAGCTCTGCCGCGAATCTCTATCGGCTGATAGTGATGAATAATTTTTAAGTGTGACTCGATTGAAAAAGAAGTTAAAAATCTGGTGGAATCCGCTGTAGAAAAATATTTTTATTCTACAAACCGACCGGAAGACTATATATTCACTATAATTTAAATAATATTCTTGCCCGTAACAACAATTTGTTTCTTCTTAGGGTAGTAAACTCGACAACAATTTCGATGAATGATATATTGCTTGTTATCTGGTTGGCGACAGAAATACGAACTGCTGTGGCACCTATCTAGATGGTAAGGAAGACAACTTCAGTAAAATAAAATGGCACTCGAAACGATACTAACTCGATTTAATCTCGCAAACAGAACTTCGAGTGCAAATAGTATGGAGGAGCCCCACGGGCGGGTCTTATCATCACAAATAATTTCCTATTAAAGGCGCGCAACTAAGCCGCCTTTCCAATTTTCCAAAATAAACTTCACGCCACCAATCTCGAAGCTCCTGTAAGCGAATCCGACGTCCCCGTGAAAAGAATTAAGGACTCGAGGACATCCGTCCGCAGACTGCGAATGCGTACGTTTGTATCTGTAAAACGCTTTGAATAATTTATCGCGACAAGTTCGACGGTTTAGATTTTTATTAATACCCACAGGAAAAAAAAACTATAAAACGCTCGTCTGGTTCCTTGCAGGATGAGATGAGCTTTACCAAGGTTTGCTATTTCTGCAAATGTCGACACTTGCCTCGTCTCAAGCCCAAGGCACGTGAAGCACGCTGAGTACTTCAAGACGCACAAGTATAAGAGTTTTAGTGGATTATTTATATTTAAATCAAATGAGGGTCGAAACCTTAGGTACATAGGGTCCGAGTGCGGATAAACTTTTCACTGAGACTTCAGAGAACAAACTACCTGATACCCCAGAGCCGGCAGCTACATGGCATAAAGAGTAAGCATCACCATTAGTTAGCTGGGTACTCGTCCAGACAGGATGATCTAGGATATTTATTTTATGTATATACTATACAGAATTAGATTTGAAATTCGTCAGAAATATTCCCGACCGTGCGACAACCCGCCGTCCCCCCTCCCGTTATTAACACCGTTAACCCCCACTTGGAGGAGACCATACCTACAATACGTTCTTAGTTTATCTATGCTCAGGATATTTCTAACAAAATAAAGTCGCCACGCCTTATGGCTCCAGACATATCGCTATTAGTCTATACATAGGCAGATATGTGTGTATGTGTATGTATATATATATACATATATATATATATATAATGAATAAGCATTCTGTTACAAACAAAACTAATATAATAACATGTGCCACGTCTTTTCTCTTTCAAAGAGAAAACTATTAAATGGCACCACTTTGTCAAGTTCATTGAAGCGAATTGAGCCGTAAGTCATCACGCTGGCCCAGTGCGGGTTGGGGAGTGATCAGAGCCTCGTCTGCTATTCAGCAGGGTGCACCGCGTGAAGGTAAAGTTGACATGAGCTCCGTAAGATATTGGGCGGAACCTCTTTTACATTCCCGTCAATGGACTCCAACAAACGACGTGGAGATCATTGGAGAGGCCTATGTCCAGCAGTGGACGTCTGTCGCCTGGCAATGATAATAACTGATTTTGTCAAAATCATCTAACATATGTATAATATACAAAATCATAACAAAACTATGTCCTGATATTCTCAAAGTACCAACATTTAGATCTATTCTCATGCCGCTTAACAAGCAAGAGCTTCTGCAGCTTGAATATCGGGCACGGGAATGTCTAGTTAGACATACACATACAAACAAACAAACGTACGCACCGCGTGGCACACATCAGCGGTGATTACAAAACGTACGGCTAAAAAGTGTGTCTACTGAAACAGTAGCAGATGTCGAAACTTAGATGAACAGTGTACCGCCGCGCTCCCCACCCTTTCTCTCCTCGTCCCACTCGCTTCAACCACCACTAATGATACTGTACGGTTAACAAAATCATTCGCATGTTTCGTATAATTTTGTCGTTTTTAAACTGATAACTAAAGAAGTTAAACGAGATTAATATGGCAGGACACTGGTGGAAGATATGTATCCAACAGTAGATTAACAAAAGATGATGATGAAGGAATTCTAAGACACTTGAGCTTTGAAGGTGAAGGCCATCATTGCAAATTAGGCGTAGCCCGAAGTAAACGACAAAGACGAGGTGGTCTCATCCATGTCGTAGCATAGCCATGGTGTCTGGACCCTGCAATGTACAAAGGCCTAATGAGAGGTACCGTTTGGTTCCGCAGGAGATCCCGAAGCCCTCACTAAGTATGAACACCGAGAGGGTTTTAGTGGGTACAAAACCCAAACCATCGCGTTCCCCTAGAAGCAAAGTGTTTTAAGAAGATTACCCACCCAATAACCAAAAAAGAGTACGAATTTTAATTCAGGTCCTTTCACGATAACTTTCTTCAGTCAACAGAACACGAAGACGTCATCATATCAGCCGTTGGAAGTACGAAGTAATTTTCTGACCGTACAATTTCTGATAGACGGGTGGGTTTCTGTAATGAGAGCAACACAACACCACTGCTATCTAGATGTCTAGGAACATATTAATCTGTGGTCAACAAATTAGTGCTAGTTTCCACATAACTAGATATGCGCATATAAATTGATACTATATCCGTATAGCTACTAGTTACACACGGATAAATAAAAGTAGTTACACGGATAACCGCCCATCCCAAAGAAGCAAGTCCTCGATTCGATTCCTACTAAATTCTATAGAAACAGTGTTCTTTGACCATGTTTATTCCTCTAAATTTTATGCTTTATTACCGTGACGTTTAGGATTCTACGCAGCATCCATGGTCGAGGACAGAGGATCAAATAAGCAGAATCATCATATGTAAGATTCTTAATAGATCGGACTTTATATAGAAATTAAACGCTGTAGGTGCTCCGTCATAGTTATGATATTCGGATGATTATCACCAAGGCTCTTCGGTGACCATGGATGGTGGGAATAACTCGGAAAGTCCGGGTAATAAATAAATTATTAAACAACATCCCTCTACCTCTCTCCCACTTTTTCTCTAGGGTCTTTCACTCTGTTGAGATATCAAGATTAAGATTGAGATAAACCGTGCCTGTCGTTGATAACATATATTACCCATATTTCCCAAACAACTCTAGGGGTGGATGACAAATGTGATGGTTTCGTGTTTTTCGTAGCGTACCGAGGGTGCTAAGATGGTCATGGCTCTCGTGGAGACTAGCCTAGTGCAAGATGGGCGCCGGTGTGTTGTGGAAGATCAATGGTCAACAGATGAGCACAGAGGTGGTTTGAACAAACCAGGTATCTTTTGAAGATTCCTCGACCCGACAAAAAAATTGATTAGTCCTTTATATCTGAGGACGTTAAGCAGCGTTAGAGTTGCATCTGAAGCTATGGACTTGTGTCCATCAGTTTCTTGGTCTCTTACAGTATGAGATCAAACTTTGATCTCATTAGATAAATAAAAAAAAAAACAGTCTTACATTAACAAATGCTCGCCGTATAGTAATATATGTTGTACATTATTAATAATGGATCCAATCATCATTTTTACCCTCACGCGGCCTCACCTCCAACAGACAATTTCCCCAGCCAATAATTCAGGCAAATGGCTCGGTTGACATATTTAATGCCTTCAACGGGGGGCGCGAATTACCCTGTTCGCAACCCTGTTAAGATGGCGCGTGTACCATTAACTGTGCTCACATTTATTTTAATATTTACATCCGCACCTTTAACAACTCAATTGTTGTGGTGTTTTAGACGAGTGAGACGTTCACCTGATGGTAAACACGTCTACCAAAGAAACATAAGATGTTGAGTCTCGTTACCCCAGCAATTTCACTAGCTACAGCGCCCTTCAAGCCGGAACACGGTAATGTTTGCACAATACTGTTTGGCGTCAAAAGGCGCCGACAACAGAAACCTTGCTAAAGATATTATACTTTAATTGTATGTTAAGCTGTATATAGCTTTCCCACAGTTGGGACTCGGAATTACTTAAACATCCTTGATAGGTGTATAGTCTTGTTTCATGACGGTCTTCGAAATATCTTCTTTCAGAACCTTAAGGGCAGTAGGGGTCGGACCAGCGCTTCCTCGGGAGTCATCGTGCGTTCGTACTAAGCAATCGCCATTCCTTCATATCTTGTGATAGTAATTGCTTTAAAAATATTTAACTGAACCTTAGTAATTATAAATTAATATGAGAAATTTTACTAAATACATATATATGTGTAAAGAGGTGTAAGGGCTTCCGTGCAACGACTCAGGAGGTCCAAGCCATCCTCAGTAGCTCGTGGTGCACCCGGCTAATCAACAAACAAACCTCTGGCTGTCACCAAGCTGCATTGGGCTTGAGTCGTGAGAAATGACCCAACCCATATAAATTCTTATCCGATCGATGTAGGAATCTCTGGTGGAAGCCTATGTCCAGGAGTGGACGTCTATCGGCTGATGATGATGATATGTATGTACTTTAAAAGATAGTTTTATGACATTTCTTTTATATACAGCCGAGTAGTGTGCAAACATTACTATCCTCATACGGGAAACAGACAGAGAGTAGGAAAACCAAAGCAAGACTTCCAAGACCTTATGTAGATATTTTATTTACGTGCTGGTAGGTCTCTGTTGGCGGAGACCGTCTAGGTGGGTACCAGCACAGCTCCAACAGCAGTCGGCACACTGCAGTGTGCAAACTTTTAGTCTCAAGGCGACGAACACAATATGGTGCAACATATACCATCCTAAGTCACACTCTTTTGGACGCGCGTATCACTTACTATCAAGTGAATATCGAGCTGATCTCGTCCCTTGGTTAAGTAAGAAAAATAATCTTAAATGTCTTTGTTTACATCGCCCGTCTGCAATTTGTTACATAATAACATATTTCAAGTTGCTCGTGTCTCACTTAGCACTTAAGTATTCCGCTTTCTTCCTTAATAAATATCTCCATATTTATGATATTATTTTGTGGACATCCTTGAACAAAGAAGTTCACGCTCCCCGGGCCTTCGTAAGAACAGCAAAGGAGGGGAGCAACTTGCGTCGCTGTTCCCGTACAACTACAACTAAGGTGTTGTCAAGAAAACAGTGAATAGGCTGTTACTAAGTTAGTACGCTTTACCACCATATACCACATAACATCAGGTGGTGATTTAAAAAGATATATATTTATGAAAACAAGCTATTTTAAACTGCATTGTTTCTTAACTCCCAATTATACCATGGTTAAATTTAACATAGGCGTAGTGTTCACAATGTTAAAATGTAGAAGTTATATATATCATCATCATCAGCTGATGGAGGTTCACTGCTAGACACAGGTCTCTCTGAAAGATTTCCACATTTCTAGGAGTTCATATGAGAGATTTAGGTAATATCCCACCGCGCTGGCCTATTACGGGTTGGTGGTAGCCAGAGCTTCGTTTGTTGATTAGCAGGGTGCACCACGAGCAGATGAGGTTGGTTTGGGTCCTGTGAGTTGCTGTGCGGTACCCCTTGCACCCCATATTTAAACACCCCTTTATTTTATTTGATACCGACTTATAAATATACCTCGTTCCTGATGGTGTCAATTAAAATGTTGAACAGTCATTCTATAGTCAATCTTAAGTGTCGGTAAAATCAAGTGCAGATTATATTTGCTACAGTAGTTGCATTACAATAAGCTATTACTTAGCTTAAATAAAACTTTCAAACTATAGTAGCTGCAATGAATCACACGCTCGAGCGAATGTTAGAGAATATTTATAGCTGAAAGCTTCCGGTAACCCATCCTGACGGGAACATACAACAGACTCTTATCCAGTTCGCACTGTGCCCGGCGGACGGCGCATTGTTCTTGTACGATTTTTACATGAAACTCACTGTTTCTCAAACTTGGCAGATCTGCTCCTCTCCTCTCGCACTATTCAAGAATAAAGAACCTTCTACTGCTGGTAGGTCTCTGTTGCTGGAAACCGGTCGGCAGGTACCGCTGCAGCTCCTATTGCAGCCGACAAACAGTAGTGTGTAGACATTACTGTGTTCCGGTTTGAAGGGAGTTGTAGCTAATGAAATTACTGAGGTAACGAGACTTAATAACCCATGTATCAAGGCGACGAGCGTAATGTGGTGCAGTGTATATCATCTTTAATCGCTTCCCATTATTATGGGCAGGCGTATCACTTACCATTAGGTGAACCTTTCGCTTGTTTAGTCAATAAATAAATAAAAAAAGGTGCAAGGACAAGAGATCGATAGGCTTGGAAAAATAAAGAAGAGGCCTATGTCTGATGGAGGACACAATGGAGCTGGTGTAGATTATAGATAAATGAAGATCAGTATCACAGATTGATACACTATTGGTAGGTCACTGTTGCAGTAGACTGTCTAGGTAGGACCATGTCTCTTATTTCAGCAGCCTAACAGTAGTGTACGAAAATTACTGTGTTCCGGTTTAAAAGGCGTTGTAACTATTGTAATTATTGGAGGTAACAAGATTCAACATCATATCTCTAGCGACCAGCTCACTGAAGCCACGTTGTTATGGGCAGGCGTATCACTTACCATCGGGTGAACGTCTCTCTTGTATTGGTTTGGACGAAACATCAAAATGGCGTATAAAAATATATACTGTAATGTTACGTTGTGATCGCGAAATAGGTTAAACGTTACGTCGATAGAAATGAGATACCGTTATACCTGGTGAGGGAGAGGACGGGGAGGGTCGGGAGGTAATCCTAAGTTATATTGCCTCTACATGCGTGATAAATGCTCCACAGGCACACCGAATAACAAAAGTATCTCTTGAACAAATAGGGTAGCGTTTTCTATGTTACCGGTGCTGGAGTATAAATCTGAACTTGTGTTTAAGATTTCAATGTTATTGTTTATTCTATTAAGTTTCAATTAAGTTATCAAAAGTAAATCGTAGTCTCATCATCATCATCATCATCATCAGCCGCTAGACGTCCGCTGCTGGACATAGACTTCGCCCAAAGATCTCCATATCGATTGAGCTTGTGCTGCCCGCAAAACCGCCCGACACTTAGGAATCGTCGTATGTAGAGGTTCATATTGGGGGATTTGAGCCATTTCTCACCACGCTGGCCCAATTCGGTTTGGTGAAAACCAGAGCCTCGTTTGTTGGTTAGTAGGATGCACCACGTGCAGGTGAGGTTGACTTGGGCCCCTTGAGTTGTTATGGGGAACACCTTACACCCCTAGGGGTGTAAGGTGGTGTTGGCTCCAGCTTAGAACTCCGGAGATCCACCGTAAGCTCTCTTCAGATGCGGTCTGGGTGACGTATTCGGGAGAATCCGTTGCCCGTGTTATTGAAAATGGCCGAGGTGGGAGCGCACTGTGTTCCCGCGGCACCCACAGAGGTGAAAAAGGAGGGAGGGTCTGCACTTTCTCATGTCAGGCAGCATGGAGGAACATTCTGGGGGTTTTAGTCGGTGCAATTTCGACATAACCTGTCCTTACGCCCGCGAGGATGCGTATGCGCAAGCATTTCCCCCACGTTAAACAAAAACAAAAGTCTCTGTTGCCGGAGACCGTCTAAATAGGTGCCACCACAGCGCCTATTGCAACTGACAAACAGTACTGTGCAAACATTACTGTGTTCGAGGTTGTAAGGCCTTATTTCATTATCAGTGGCCTCCCAATACTACGTCTGCCGGTACGCGGGCGTCACTCCAGGACCTTACTGCCCCATCGGCCCTCGGTCCTTCGAGCAATGTGCCCTGCCCACTGCCACTTAAGTGTAGCAATCTTTTGGACGAAATCGGCGACCTTAGTGCTTCTGAGGATCTCCACATCTCTGATTCGATCTCGCAAAGAAACTGCAGTGTCCCTTTGGGTCCAGACTTTGAGCTTTTTTATAAGGCCGATAGTAAGGGGCCGCGTCTCGGTTCCATATGTCAGTACTGGCAACACAGACTAGTTGAAGACTTTTGTCTTAAGACACTGCGGTATCTGAAACCAAAAGATGACTGCGTAGTCTCCAGAACGATTTTGAATCGCCGAAAGCGTTATGTAGCTAGTGTAATTATTGGGATAACAAAAATCAATATCGTATGTCTCAAGACCATCTGATGCTGAGATTATTATTTTGACTAGCGGCACATTGTTATAGACGAATGTATCACTTACTATCAGGTGAATGTCCGCTCGTGTCCTCGCTTCGTAGAATAAAAGAGAAATCATTTCCATATAAATCGTGACCTCTTCCCAGATTACATTGCCTGCAATTCGACATTCTTACCCAAAGAATTCGGCGACTTTACACCCCACTCCTTCCTCCTCCTACCTCTCACTCCTTTCTGGTTTCCACAACAAATTCGATACCCTATTTATGCGTCTTGAAGTTGCTCTTATTTCAGTGCGAGATTTATTGAAACCAATTTGTAATAAAACCTTTCCAATGTGACTCCGCTCCCACTCTGCCGACACGTTCTCAAGTTTTAAATATTAAGTAACGTCAACTTATATAAATGTACCTAATTGTATTGTGTAATGATTATCTTCCGGATTTGACGCTGGGGAAAATGAAATTACTGCGGTAACAGGACACTATGTTTGTCTTCCTTAAACTGTTTATCATTGTCATAGTGATTATAGAGGAAATAATATCAACTGTCATTTAGAAACATTCAGTATTAGCATAGTGTATGTGGATACACTATAAAATAGTTTATGTGGGTATACAACAAAATAGTGTATATACGTCAGTAACGCACGAGCCGCCGGCGAGAGCGGACGTACGACAATTATATTGTGCGCATCACCAAGCCACTGTTTAGGGGCGCAAACACTGTGTCTTACAATTAGGTCTACGGTAAAATGTAATATTCTGGATGGAATGGTTTTATGAAAATCTACTATCGCAGACGGACTGAGGCTGTATAGAATTGGAAGCAGTAATATAATAATCTATTTACAGTGAATATATCAAATTTCGTAGTGCTAGAGAAATTTCGTAGCGGGCAAGTTTCTAAGCCTATAGTAGAAGCTACGCGATTTCGTAGCTCCGAAATTTTCCGAAAGGGACTACAGCGCTTCTGAGGTCGGAAACTTTCTACTACGTTACAGCACACCGTCAAACATAAATGATTGAGGAATTATTTGCTGGTGGTAAGTCAGACACCATCTTGACTACCGCAGCACCTATTTCTACTGAAATAGAGTAGTGTGCAAACATTACTGTGTTTCGGTTTAAAGGGCGTTGTAGATAGTGAAGTTACTAAGGTAACGTGATTTAATATATGTCTAAAGGTAACGAACATAACAACTCAAAATTACTCTTATGAAATACAACAACTTACGGAACCCAAGCCCACCTCTCCTGCTCGTGGTGCAACCTGTTATTCAACAAACGAGGCTCTGACTCCTACCAACCAGTATTAAGCCAGCGTGGTGAGAAATCCTCCCATATGAATAAATGCTGACTGTTGAAGGTCGCGGGAAGCCGCTGGAAGCGGGCGGTGCAATATCGATCGATGTGGAGATCTTTGGGCCAGACGTAAGTCCAGCGGTGGATGTATATCGGCTGATGAGGGGCGCTATGTTGATATAGATGTAGGTTACCATCAGTTAAACGTTTACCTCTCACTGACGTTTCATTGTATAAAAAAAAATTCACATATTTATTGGACTCATAACATTAACACGCTTGTCTTAGCTTTAAAAAAATATTCTCATATATCGATTTCACATCGAGATATTATTTTTTATCGTTCCCTCTACTTGTTCGGACAGAGACATCATTGTAATACTTTTCACTTTTAATTTCATCTCTTATTGTTCTTACTACTCTTCTGTCATACTATATTCTTCTTTATTTTCTCAATACATTTTTTTTTATTACCAACTGACGTGGAAGCAAATGAATAAGCTTGTTTTCATATAATGTGTTATATACGCGAAATGGCGTTTTTATCCATCTTTATTCATAGGTAAAGTTTCATCACAGATACGATATAAGATGGAAGCTGGATTGGTTAATTAAAAATGGCTCTGCATTTGGACATAACATAGAGATAATAATTATACTTCTACATACATATATATATATATCACGACTCATTGAATGATAAACGCGGAGATAAATGTAAAAGCGTAGGTAAAACAAACGTTCAATTACCTGTTGTACAAATGACACACGTCGACCCAACACCTCCAAAATTGAACCCCCTCTCTACCCTACACCCCCGGTGCCTTAATTAAATAATTTATACGTGGACGTTTTGAAATCGGCATGGTAATGTTGGACAGGGTCAGGGGGTCCAAATTACGGTAATTAAGCAACCGGATTAAGCGGTATTGCCGCGTTGTTAGAGCCGCAATGGATACGGGACACGCACGATCGATACCCGCCGAATTACCGAAAGGGAGCCGCTGTATATTGTGTAATACGATTTTATTGATTACAGTCGTAATACAGTTAAATCGCAGCATTGGTTCATTATACCGCAAAACATTAATTGACTTGTAATTATAATAATCATTTACTTTAAACTCGTAATATAATTCTCTGCTTTATACGTTTGTATCTTTGACGTATTGTTTTACCTGTGCATATAACATAAGCTGATTAATATTTGTCTAGTCATCACATATATTATATCTCTATATATCCGGATACGGATAATGTGTAAACACTCAACCATCTGCATCATTCAACCAATTAGGATAATTACCGGATGATATATAAATTGAATTGACGAGTTAAAACAAATGGGTTAGTATAAAACCATTCTTTGAAGTAAGTCATATACTTATTATAAGTTAAATTTTTTATTTAACAAACTTATATAAAAAAATATTAAATGTTAGAGACGGAACAATTTTTTTCTTTTATGCATTAATTTCATATAAATGGACATACGAAGTAAGTAAGTATATTGCTTTAATATTACATATACATATAAATTTTAATTGTTTCTTGTTTATATCTATAAATGTTCTATATTTTATTTCGTATATATATGCAAGCGGTTTTGAATAATTGAACGGAAGCAAAACAAAAGGTAAAAGTAAATTTTCCAATAGTTTCCTTTTAGTCTATTCGGTTGGCAGGAGTACGTATGTACTGAACGCATTCAAATAAGGCACTAGGATGACATGTGAAGAGCTCCGGGCGATCTCATTTCCCCCGCCGCTACATCCCTTGTTTTACGATTTTTCTTTCTCTATTCAACAACTGCAATGGCCTTTGCTCTTTGAGCTGCTTCGGTTTAATTTCCGCACCCTATCGCTCCACTCCGCTAATCTTGCGTGAAAATTGTTAGTCTACATTGTTAGTATCCTTACATTCACTTATTTGTCAACTATTGTTGTTAGGAAATCTTCATTTATTAATTTTATGTTAAATTAACGCTAACAATGCGATAATAATAATAGTTATATATAATCGCTTGGTCAAAAACCTATGATATAATCCGGTGGAAGACATTAATTATTCCAAAAATGGTTACATTATAAATAATAATAAACATACCCGTTAGTGTTTCCATTATTTTACCTCAGGGCTTCTTCTCAGAAGAAGTTTCAAGGCCATTTATTCACGACACTAGCAAAGTCCGATGATTAATTTTAAACAGTGTCGTTATTACTTACAAAACTTACACTTATAAAATTGTTAGAGTAGTGCAAATATTATTTACAACAAAATAATGTATGATAGTTATAAGAGCACAAATAGTTTTAATTGTCTTCAGCGCCATCTATGGAAACAAAATAATATTGTAAACGTTGTATAAAAAGAAAATTCTATTTTTGTAACAACATTCTTCACTAGATGGCGCCTTTCACATTCAAATTTGTTATATAGGTTCATAGCGATGGACCGACCGGTACAGGGTTTTTATAGAGAATGTCCACTTACGTTAAGCACAAACGTTTTGCAACTGATAAGCACAATTGCATCCATTTTTGTAACGGTATTCTCAACTAGATGGCGCTTTTACACATCTGTTTATGACCTTTTTTACATGTCATTTGTTACATGTAATAAACTAATTGGATGTTTTCTTTTGTTCCAGATACACCAAGAATCTGTTCAGGGTCCAAATAAACGAATAATTCCATAATGCATTAGTCAAATTCTAAAGTTCCTAAAGTCGCAACTTTAGCTTAAGTTTAGTATTCCTTTAATAACGCGTTAAAAAAAAAATGTATAACTCGAACGAATTCCTGCACAGTGCGGGCGTGAGCCGACACATGCAAGCGACGGGGGAGGCACCATCGCAAAAGACAAGCATGAAAAGACGCTCGTGTGAGGTGCCTCTGGGCGATATCTCCTCTAACAACTTTAAGGTATCCTTAGGGGACATTACTAACGACGGCCCTAACTACGACTGTCGGTCTCTCCGCTCCACAAAATCTGAGGATACTCGCTCTTTGAGGTACTACCGACCTATAGACAGCCGAAGTGTTAAGAATTTCCGGTCTTCCTTAGCTGATATATCCGCTTACTCCCTATCGCGGCCGCCGAGCTACGATCAGCTGTCGCGAAGGTCTATAGTGGAAGGTGCCGACTGTCCAGGTATCACGTCAAGCATCGAGGGCGTGCTGTGGTCTGATGAAGAAGAGAACGAGTATTTCTATCACGAGAACGTTACATCTGCATGGAATCAAGGTTAGTTGTCCTTTTATAATTTTATAGAGAACTTATCTAGTGTTAAAGAAACCCATCTAGTGAAGGACACAGTATTTTCTAATGTATTACGTTGGTCTTACCTGGTCAAAATTACTATGAAAATTTTGCCTCTTTAATTTTAGATCTTTTAAAAACTTATTTCCTCAACACCGCTGTTCCACAATCCCAAGGTCATCAGCCTCTTGATCATCACGATCAACGTTCAATAATGCTCACGTGCCCATCATTTGCATAACGATCTGCCCACGTAATGCTTCGGTCACACCGATCGCTGTAAACCTCGGTTGTTTATTTCCATAACACATACTTATTATAAGAATTCGTATTTGTATGTTTGTCACATTATCACGCCTGATGAGCAAGATGGAGACTACGGAGAAAGAGATGGAGATACTTTATTTGGTTTAAATAAAAATACTGTTAGGACAATATAATTTTATTTCGTTTATATCTTGCCTTAAGAAGTGTTTATCTACCGTCGATTTCATTCGCGTTCCTCATGATGTTGGAATATATTCATAAATTGTAATTTTAATTAAACATTTACCAATGTGTTATAATTACCAAATCATAATTATTCAATTTCATAAATCAGAATTTCATTTGCAAATGTAAAGGTTGCCAATTTACTTAAGTATCGCAATGTTTCGAATTAAGCGAGATTGTTTAATTAAAAATTTCTTAGTATTTCAAATTGAAAAAATTTCCCACAAAATTAAATTTTGTTGTACATAAATGTGAAATTTAATTTCATTAAAAATTACATCAATTTCCAGTTATAACAGTTAAAGTGAATGCTTCAAGAAAAACAAAGTTTACATTAAGCTGTCTCATTTGCGTCATACGAAGGTTTAGTTTCGGTGTAACGTAAATGGCAGGATATTTTCAGAATCTCACAGATCTTGACGTTTATTCTGTAACTCTGCCGCAATGATAGCATTTTGTTTCCGATTAACATATCAGAGCAAAGGTGTTCTAGGCGACACTTCGCTACTCTCAATATTATTGTCATTTAACCTTATATTATTAAGATCTAATCTTCTATGCTTATACACTAGAAATATGTAAAACAAATATAAAAATGTATATTATTAACAGCTTTAATTTAACAACTACTCGTCGCTTTTTAATTATACAATCACAAACCAATTGTACGCCGCCATGTCCGCCGCACTACTGCCGCCCTCGCAGCACAAAATGGCGGCCATAACACGCACCAATCATTTTAACAACTTTGATACAAACAAAATAAATAATATGAGTTACTCAAATAATAATTTAGAATTAAGTATATTATTTGTAAATATACTCATATTAATTGAATAAAATAAATATAATTATAATTCAAAGCAAAGTTTATTACAGTAGGTACAATAAAAATCCATAGTACACTTAGTTGCGATCAATAAAATCTAAAACATCGAGCAAACGTTAACAGAAATAATATTAATTACAAATCAGTTCTAATAACCTAACAGCTCCGACGCAAAACCTAGATCCAGTGCAAAAAACCGCCTTGACGGGGACCGGGGCGTCGATCAATTATATCTAGGTGGTCTCATTGTTCCGCGAGAAAAAACTTAAAATGTGGACATTGGAAAAAAAAAGTACATGAGGTACAGAAACGATATATTGACTTTAAGAGCAGAGAACGAGCGCTAGGTGCTATAAGAAATATTTGGGACAGCCATTACTGTTTGTCAGTATCGGTATAAATCAATAGACTTAAAAATTTGGTGAATTCTTTAAAAACTGTGTACTCATGTAATCTGTACGTATTCAATGTACCAGTTCTTGAGAGAAAGCTAACTGCAAACCTAAGTTGATAACAACCGTCACACAGTGATTTTTAGGAAACTTGCAAAAAGGATTCTTTTATGAGTTCCCAAGAGTGATCCCAGAAAGTTGTCTGTAATTTTATTTTTCTTATTATTTTTTTAATTTTCACAAAACTTGTTCATTGTTGAGCCGGGCTTAAATATAATCAGTTGAAAATATTAGCTGAAAACAGGATCAATTCTCTCAATGTAATCGTCAAACTTCCATTTCTTTCTGAAGGCACCTCATGATTCTATAATTCGTTTTCGAGACTCACAGACCCTCCATATTCACCAAGTTAAAGAACGATGATCTCAGGACCGTCTCTCACCAGTCGTATCACTAACTATTACGACCTTAAAACAGTATTGGTTAGCGAAAATTAGTATAGTGATGGACCTTTTTTTTCTTCAAAAAGATACGGTTTTCTGGGGGAAGTCGGATTTATGTGGAGATTTTTACCCACTAAAACCCTCTCTACCTTCAGCATTTGGAGAGGTCACGGGATCTCCTTTCAACCGCAACCGTCAGCTCCTAACACTATGCTGGGATGGACCGTCTTAGTGTCTGTTTTATGCTGTTCCTACCATCCTCGCGAGTACTACCTCAACAGAGGAAAACCGCGTCCCGCTATTGTCCTCCTCAGGGTCGTTTAGAAGACAAAGAGAACACTCATCCTGACTGCTAACGACTCTAAAGTGTAGCGACGACGTACGATATCTAGACCTAAGTTCATCACCAATGTATTATATAACTTCCAGTACTTAACAACTAGTTTCAAGCATAATGCTGAATAGATTTATCTGAAGCTGAATAGATATAAATAGATTATCTTTCTAAATAATCTAAACTTTTACCTAGATTTATTATTTTTTCGATTTAAGATTTATACGGTGAACTTTAAAGTTTCCTACATTATCCCCCAAAGATCCCCGCATCAATCAGTCGCTAGGGGCAGTCGTTTGTAGAGGTTTATATGGAAGGATTTGGGCCATTTTCAACCACGCTGGTCCAATGAAAGTTGGTGGGAGCCAAAGACTCGTTTGTTAATTAGCAGGGTGCACCACAAGCAGGTGAGATTAGTTTGGGTTCCGTGAATGCAAGACCCCCTTATAACCCGTATTATTATAATATTATTATTGCATATTCTATCTTTATCTAGTAAATTTGCTCTCTTCGAGTTCGAGTCGAGTTCAGATGGTTGCGTTGTACTTTGCACCGATCGTTCGCGCCGGTGTTGTTCCATTGACGACGCGGTGCAATCGGCACAAGTGAGCGGCCCTCGCCTCTCCTCCGCCTCCTCTCCTCGCTACAACCACACCTCCGCAGATACAAATCAAGTCCAGTTAGTACGCATTTGCGGCTTTTATGTTTACCTTAATGCAAAGGAAATTAATCTATACATACATAAGAGATATCCAGAGGTTTATTGATTCATCGCCAGATCTCGGAAACCATTACACGTAAACGCTCAAAAATTGGGAGAGATATTGCTTCTGCCGTTTAGAAATCACCGATCATCATCAGCCATTACGCGTCCTCTACTGGACATAGGCATCCCACAAAGACCTCAACATTTTCAGAGGTACATATGAGGGAATTTAGGCCATTTCCCATCATGCTAGCCCAATGCGTGTTGTTGGGAGCCAGAGCCTCGTTTTTTTATTATCAGGGTGCACCACGAACAGATGAGGTTAGCTTGGGTTCCGCTAGTTTTTGTGCGGGAGCCCTTACACCGATCACTACACACCAGTGAAATATAAATCCAGTGTTAACATATTGAAAAAAGATTAACATACTTATTGCCCATATATAACTGTTTATAATAACTATAATCAAAATTTTATTCTACAGGAGATATTTCATTTCATAACGAGACTTCTTTTATATCTCATTAAAGTTACCGCTGGGGACAAGAAAAAAAAATTTACATAAGCTTTGATATTCAGCTAAGAAGATTGTGTAATAAAAAAATTACTTTATAATTATATCTCGTGCAGATTTATCACAAGGTTAACCGTGGGTCTATGTATACATATTTCTTCTAAATAATTTAGTATGTTTTAATGATAAGGATTTAGAGAGAGTTGGAATAGATGAGGTTTTCATTAAAAAGTATTTAGACCGGAAAAAAGGACTCACAGCTACTTTAATTTAAACCAATAAAAACACCTTTCATGCAACAGTAGAAGGGTTTTAAAAGGATATATATAATCTAGCAGAGGGTAATAATGATCTTTTGGTAGACTTACTGTTAAATTGTACATACAAGTCGGTGGAGATATTGATTCCGGTTACAGTTTCGTAGATATTCATTAAAAACTTTTACCGCATAATAAACATAAGAATAAGACTAGGGGCATCACCTTCGTCAAAAACAGTAGTGTGTACACTAGGAGTATAAAGTTTCTTGATGTGGAAACATAGCTAAGAAAGGTTGAATATTATATCCAAAAACGTACCAATGTATGTTTAATATAAAATATATATAAAAAGCGACATTACTATCAACTATACAACAAAACAAACGTAGCGATAATATAATTTACGAGCCGGGGACAGACGATATTCGGCGCCGTAATAACTTTTAATACTACACCAAATAACTGACTTCTCCTTAATTCCTTTATCGCCATTTTACTACTGGTACGGTAGTAAAATTTTATTTTCCCGTTCGAAAGTATAAACATAACATTTTTCACAATCCCATACAGTATTCATCAATCAGCGGACAGATCAGATACGGATCAACTTTATAAGCAATTACATTGTAAATATATATTACTTTGGGTTAAATTTAATTAATTGATAAAATCTATAAAAATATATACTCTCACCAATTAGTCGATTGATTTATTTAATCTTATTAACAAACAAAATGGCTACTGTTCGTATTTAAATGTTTTCCGTAATAGTAACCAGTTTTGTGACCAGACTTGTCTACTTACGTTTTACATGCTAAGACTGATATCGTAAGACACTTTTTGAAGATCCTGCTTCTGGGAGAAAGTCATCTTTTTATACTGACTAAAAACCTCTCAATGTTGTCCTTCAGTGCATTAATTGGGGATACGGGATCTTCTACGGAACGCATCGGTCGCTCTCTGCACTTTGACTTAGCACGGTCCAAGGAAAGGTAAGGTATACTTGGCACCCTCTCTAAGCTACTGTAAAACTGAGGTCACATCTGAATGACCATTATCATATGGCATGGTAATGCGATCATCCCCAAAACCCGCAAAGTCGCAAATTCTTTTAGTCTCCTCCTATGACAAGTATGGCTTACTTTAAGATTATTCTTATTAGCTTAAGACTACAAAGCTGGATATCACCAGCACTGCTATACTTGTTAACATTTGCTGCCATTGTGATATAAACGAAGAATGGAAACTCTTTATTCGGATCATCAACATTATCAACTTAAACAATAACTGCTGAACATAGACCTTCCCTAAAGATCTTCGTACCGATCGTTCTTGCACAGCTCACATCCGGCGACTCATTCGGATTCTGGATGCATATAAGTTTATATTTATTGTTGTAATATTTTTATACATCTGGAGATTAAAATAAAGGCTATTATTGTTCATAAAAACATTTGTGATAAGGAGTTACAATATTTTATATACTTTCGACGATCACTATTAAACTGTAACGAAAGTTACCTGCACGAATCCAACTTAGCGCTGTACAAACATTTTAACTGTCTCATTGTTATGGCAGCGTATACCACCAGGTGGACCTGATCTTGTGCTTTGTTGCATAAATAGGCTTCGTAATGTGGTACAGTACCCACAGCATCTTGCAAGTAGTTTGATGTCATTATTAACTAGATTCACGGAAAGGAACGTAAAAGTACCGCGATATAAGCGCCAGGCGATCTGTTTGTACTATATAAAGATTTATTCTTATGCCTATAATAATAATCTAGGATACGACTAATTTTTTTAACCCAATTCTAGGTTCTAGAAAAACTTATAATTTAAATTAGATTAGATTTCAAGTAAACATTTAGTAGATACTCATAATTTTGAAAATATTAACTTCTGGAATAAGGTAACTCCATACTAGAGTACTATAGATACTGTCTTTGATTAGTATAGAGCTGATGTCATCAGTCTTGGTATACGAAACGATGAAGATAAGAGAGTGGGCTGGATCTGAAGACCCAATGAAATTTAAGATTTAAGAATCCTGGGTCTCCGTCATAAACATTATAAAACATTACTTATAACTATATTATAGATTTCACCAAAATGATTACAGTATTAATTAGGGAGTAAATACTTCCACAATATGTATTTTAATTACCAGCATCTGTAACACATAGTTAACCTTTTTCCTCTCGAGAATCATATAAGCTATTCGCATTGATCATTATATATTACGGTTTGCTTGGCACACATATAATACAGTGTTATGTTATAAATTATCTACTTTCTTATTGTAACAAGAAAGCCATTGGAATGTACAAACCGTTCGTCGAGTGCTCTGCTTGTCTATGGTCACATTAGTATTGTATAAAATTAAAAAAAAATCTTTTTCTAATCCTCATAACAGTGAGCCAAGGTTCTTACGATTTTTAAATCTTATTAGATCTTCAGAAACAGCACTCTCTTTTATCTCTTTCGTTTTGTATATCAAGACTAATGACACCAACGCTGTACTAATCAAAGATGGTATCCATAGTATTCTAGTTAGCAGTAACTTTTCTAGAAATTTCTATTTTCCCTTTGGATGAACATCGGTTGATTGAATAGTGGCCATTGAACATTTCAGTATTCTACTGTTCCAATATCATATCGTTTAATAAAAATTAATAGCATAACAATGTATCATCATCATCATTGGTGGAAGCCAGAGCCCAGTTTGTTGATTATCAGGGTACACCACAGGTGAGGTTGGCTAAAATCTTGTAACTTGTAGTGCGGGAACACAATATAATTGTATATAATTAAAAAAAATTATGGTTTAGAATCTTTTTCCGGTAGATAAGTTTCCAGTTGTTGCTGCTGGACTTATAGTTTACACCACACATCTCCTACAAACTTGATACTCTATATGCAAATGAGGGGAAAATGGGGTCGCGGATCCTACATTTAACTGTTGATTAAGTGCAAAGCATTTACCGTGATTGCGGTAAGTGGCAAAAAGTCTCGAGTGCCGCGCGTGTCGCGGCCACTTAGAAATGGAGCAAACGATTTAACAAGATAATCACTTGGAAGTATCTGAAGCTTTATGGCCCTTTCACATAACAACGACATGAGCGCGATTTCAGGTGCAGGCTTCTCCTTAACACACACAGCTTTTGATCACCACCGAAAAAAATCGATACCTATGATATACAACTTAATTTACAAATCTACATCTATGTATGTAATTTATATGCTGGAGATGTCTCTGATGACCTGCACTATACTTTGTTTTTGGTTTCCAGAGGAAAATCTTCGAAAGATACATTGCCTCTGGGAAGTCAGGGTTGTGTGAGATTGTTACTTCGGTGGTCTGCGTCAGTGCATTCGGACAGGCTCCGGGATCTCTTATAGAACACACCACTGCCCCTCTACACTTTCTATTACACATCTCTGAGGAGGAGCCTGTCTCTCTTAGACACCATCACTGAGTCATACGCCGTTTCGCGCTGGTTCGCTTATTAAGCGATAAGAGTCCCCACCGTCAAGACTCGCGAAATTCCTATACCCGCCTTCTACAGGGATTGCCTTAGTCCTATTCTTACTAGCCCGAGACTACAGGGCTGCCACCTGGACTATACTTAATTGATCGATAATGAAGTTGGCACGTTGCGTATCCAGCAAAGCCTATCGCTAAGTTACTTAGATTACATACTGTTTTTTAATTAATATACTGTAATTCCTTTTCATATTAATTACATTAGCGTTGCCATTTTTATTTTTATTATATTTAAAATTATCGAACTGTTGGATAACGTTGTGAAGAAAGTATCTTATAATACGGTATGTTCACACTTTTTGTATTCCTACTGACCGTTCTCCACTCCAGTACAAATTCCAACATTTAGTAATTAATTTAACCACAGATGTTACCTAGAGTTTTAGATATAATGTAAAAGGCATGGTGTATATCTGTCCATAGATCTAAAAACCCATACGGTTATATCAGGGATCATTATCATCAACCGATTGACGTCCGCTGCTAGACACTGATTGGTCCTCTTAAAGTTAGGAATGATACTAGAATATTAACATTTTAGAGTTGAAGGCGGTTAGGATCCTTATCTCACGGAGGAGGACATATCGAAGTTCCACAACGAAGTCTCCAACGATCATTGAAGTATACATGAGGATGTTGGTGGTTACCCAGGAATGATCTATAACAGCATAGGGTTCGAGATGCCTCGGTTATTCACATTATTTACACCTGGCAACCGGAGAAAAGGTTTATTGGATAAAAATTTCAACACAACCTCGACTTTACCCTCAGGAGATGAAGTATCGTTCGAAGGTTTCTTCATGGTATTAAAAAAGCGATGTAACTACAATTGTACGCTCATTTAATAGTTTAGCTCTGTTACAGAAATTTTATAAATATAAAGATGTGGACTGTACTAAACTCATCGCCAACCTTCACTAGTTGAGGAGGTACTTTAAGAAGAAGAAGAAAGAAATTCTTAAAAGTTTGTACATTTTACTGAGCTTTATGTTTCGAAAAAAATATAATAAGAATAACTTAACGGACATTGTTTATGGCAGGAAATTAAATCGAAAGTCATATCAAACACATGTCGTCCATTAACCACTCTATATGAAAGCAGTTTAAAAACCCTTTTGGCAGAAAGCAACATGCTTTACCATAACAATGTGAGACCAGTTAAAATGTTTACACAACACCACTATGTAGCAAATTGTAATGCACATACACTGCCTTGATGTTTGTTAACTTGGTATTTTCATTAGCAATACCGTTCGAATAGAAACGGCATTGTTTGTAAACTATTGAGGGTCTCCAGCAACAGTTTACTCACTCCGGAGACCTATACGCAAAACTATCAGGAGAATCTAAAGTACACATTTATATAAGCTCGCTTGTAACATTTATGTCGTGCCTGTAAGCGTATGCCTGTCTCATGAGCTCGTAGGTACAATTTGTTACGACCCCGATACGAGCACAACCGGACATTTGAGCAATAAATCCTTGCAAGTCGTGTTATAGCAACATGCAAGCAGGATAATGAAGCAAATTAAAAAGCAATAGATGCAATTGTTTATTCAAACATTGGCATAAATAAATGTCCGATCTGAAGAGCCAAATAAGATTAAGATCTCGTGATGAATGGAACCGGTAATACAAGGAAGGAAGCATAGTTTCTGCAACTGAAGTATATTCCCCATATGCTATTAACCTTTTCTGTTTCAAGGAGAACAGATCTGGCCTCGATAACTGATGATGATGACGATATATAGACGATAATGATGACAATGGCGGAAAAATTCTTGAAGTATTTAAATAAGTTTAAACGCAAGGAGAAATCGGTGTGCATGTTACTCTGAAAAACTAGAAACGATACACTTGATCACATAGTTTCCCATCCCATGTATGGAAGAGAAAGATGTGATCTAGATGTAGAGGTAAATGTAGAATTAAAGAGTATTAATCTAAAAAATATTTAAGAAATACATGACGACGAAGCGACGTGTGAGTTTGAGGAACACGTAAATAAAACAAAAGTAGGACTCGGAACCTGATCTAATTGAAGAGAAATCAAAACTGTTGAAACTGCGCTGGCAAAGGGTGTGTTGTGGATGTCTCATAACCAAAAAAGCTGTTGTTTTTTGGACATTTCCGATTACTTGTAATGTCTTCTTTCACCAGTAGCTCACAAGCAATTGAACTCCGCTTCTTCAAGATGCACAGCCCTTACGATCGCCTTGATATCTAGTACGTTATTCAGGCATTGAACATATTAGACACATTTAAGGTTAAGTTTATTTTTAATAAAACATCAGATATTTATCATTTAAATTATAAAGGTAACTGTTAGTATTAACCAGTAGTGGATATCCATTGATTGAGGTGATGTTGATAATAGTATTAATGGGTGAATAATTTCTAATTATTACTAAAAGCACTACTACAGACACTCGTTAAGTACGTTACACAGACACTTGCATTCAGGTTTCAAATATAGATCAGGACCTATAGATATATTATTCAGTAACTTATGAAGCTAAATCCATGCAAATATATTAAAACACTGCAGGAACATTATCAATAAGAATGTGTTAAGCGTCAGTAAGTTGGCATAAGTAAAAACGTGTAGAACTTTTCACAATCAGAAAACATGTATATCGATTTGGAATCGAACCTAATTTCCATGGATCGAAGTCACCGGGCCGAGTGCTCATTCATCATGTTTCCCACATCGGAATCATCACAATTAGTTAACATCATTTAATATTCAAGTCGGCACACTGATTATAATAAAATCATCGTTTACCACACCCCACGTCATTATGTCGACGCAATACAAATGTGCTTATTATAATTTAAACTGTCATCAGAATTTCCACAACAATACGGACTTAGCAGCGTCATCTCCGATACTGGTATCCGGACCAGTCTCCATCGGAACCCAGAGGCTGTCAAACTTACCGGCACCGAACGGGGGTTGCGGAAGAACTGTTTAAAGCGTTATCCCGCGACCCTCGCGCGTTCCTTGCGGATGTGATGGAATACCGCGTGAAGCTTTTTAGTCGGTTGGAGTCCGACACTACCCCACTACCGGCCCAGTATTGGTACGGGGTGTGCGTTCCGTTAGCATTTTGTTACACACGTTAATAAAAAAAAAAAATATCGTATTCACAAATAATTTATTACTTTTTATGACAAAAAATGTTTGATTTTGATTATTGATTACCTGCTTATAAAATTTACTATGGTATACCTACAATTCCATCGTCATAATATATCTATCTGCACAATTATGTGTCTATATATCTACGTATATCTATATAATTTAGAAGCTTCGTCCTTGTTACTGAAGCACTTTGCATTTACGTCTAATCTCATTAATTTTCTCAACCCACACGATCCCTAATTTCTCCTTTACTTCATCGATATTCATTGCTTTCTTTTACCTTCCCTTTTTCACATTCCTTCAACTACCTTCTATGATATCTATAAATTTATGGGGTAGTGTCGAATACCATATCATTTTTTTCTGGTCTAAATGCTTTCAATTATGCTTTACTTCTTGCCAATATATTCTGACTCGTCTTTGTTACTCTTCGTTTTTCTGATCTTTTCTATTCTTCTCGAACATCACATCTTTACACTTTCCTGTAGTTCCTTTTAATATAATATAATTTTAAACAAAAATTATTTGACTACGCTTATCTAATATTCCTTAAAAAATTGTTAAAAACAAAATAATTTTTTAATGGGTAAAAGTTTACTATTCACTTTGTTATAAGTTGGAGCTAGTAAAAATTTTAGATTATTGAATTAACATTACCAATTACAAATATTTCTTGTATATTTTATAAAAAAAAAATATTAGCAGGTCCAAGTTTACAGGGTTTATAATAAAATTAAAAAAAAAGTTAAATATATCGATCTAAGTAGTACACTCAAACTTTGTGAAACTCTGGTGCCTAGGAACCAGTAGCACCGGACTTTCCTCTCTGCTTTCCAAAGATCGCACACTATAAATAATTACGTTCGCACGGTGGGCATTAGCATAAAGCATAACTTTCCAAGCACCCACCAGGTACGCATGGAGCACCAGCGGCTGGGATGCACCTCCATTTGTTACTGGAACCGCTGAGTTCGTAAGTCACTTACTAAAATTTACTGAGATTCAAAAGTTTTATAAACATCTGCAGCTCTGTAAAGAGTTAAATGCTTATCATCAGATACGATTCCGTTACAGGAAACTGACAAGATAAAATGGTTGGAAGGTATTTTAAATAATCCATATGCGGAGTCGGATTATTCTGGTCGAACCACACCATCCAAGAGTTCATTACCACCTAACTACACAGCCAAAGTGGGGCTGCTAAGGCCCAATTCTAGGCTACGATAAGAAAAACAAAGTCCTGAACAATAGTATCAGGGAGAAGATGAGAAAAATCAAAAGCTAGTTGCAAGTCAATATCCTATCATCAACATTGTGCCCTCTTCAAACTGACGTTTGGCGATCAGATTGAGAAAACCAATTCGATCCTCAACTATTGTTTTTAACTGATGGTATTTAAACTCGATCCATTTCTTTATGTCGTCAAACCATTTCTTGCGCTGTCTACCAGGTGCGCGATTTCCAAGAATTTTGTTCTCCAGGATTAACCTTAGGACCTCTTAAAGAGATCCTCTTGGAATTTGTACGAAAAATGCAACCTTTCTTTGCATGACAGTTGTCATCAGCCTGCGTTTGCTGTTATCCCATGGAAGATAAGTAATGATAAGGATTTCTACACTAGGTGATAATTTTAGACTCTTTAATATGCTACTCGCTACCTTAATAACTACACGAGTTACTGTAGTATGGAAACTTCATAGTTCATCTCTCATGATGACAATGGAATTCTGGTGATCTACAAAACTTACTTACAAGCAAATGCTACAAGCAGGTTCATCATCATCAGCCGATAGACGTCCACTGCTAGATATAGGCCTCCTCCAAAGATTTCCATCTTAATCGGGTAGGGATTTAAATGAAGGAATTTGATGATGATCTGATTCCCACCAACCCGCATTGGGCCACCACGTTGGCTGAGTTGGTGAGAGCCAGTGCCTCGTTTGTTGACTGGCTCCACCGTGAGGAGACGAGGTTGGCTTGGATCCCGTAAGTTGTTGCGTTGGAACCCTTATACTCCCAAGCCGGTTTATTACCACGAAATGTCCATCCATGAATCGTTTGCAGTGATGATGAGGTTAATGAACGTTCTGCTCATCTCTTCTTTACCAATAAGTCATGCTGAATGTAATTGAAAGGTGTTTCAACGAAAAACGAAAGGTTTATTTAAATTCGGCGCCGCCATTATGCGAGTTGCAACACGCATCCCGTCATTACATATTCATAATGTTCGGATACATGCTGCTGCACCTGGCGGCGGCTCATCCTGTGACCTTCGCTCGAAACTGGTGCAGTATAGCATACTTGTTATATACACTATCTTATATTTATCATTACATTTTTATCTTTTCTTATTATTACATTAATATGAGAGAGTCAACATATTACAAATACACTTAAAAGAAAACTATAGGATAGGAAAAGTTTTCTTCCCTTGGTCGACCAAGTGAAGTTTTTAGAGGAGCGGGACGTTCACCTGATGATAAGTGATACGCCTGTTTATAATAACGTGGAGCCAGTTAGGATGTTATATACACCACCACATTGAGCTCGTCGGTCTAAGATTAGATGTTGTCTCGTTCCCAATAATTACACTAGCTGCAGCGCCGTTTAAACCGGAACACAGTAATATTTCTACACTACTGTTTGGAGGCAGAAATAGTAGCTGCGGTGGTACCTACCAGCAAATTTGAAGATGGCACTCAATACTGATGAATCTCAACACAGTATGGGGTATATGTTCTTCCTCTGAAAGTGCCTCTCCAACTAGTGAAGGTTGGTGATCAGCGTGATTCAGTCTTCTTTCTCCAGTTCGGCGGAACAATTCGGACGCTCCAAGTATACCAGTCTATTCCCTGATATTCCTTAACCATGACTTTTTCGTTCTTCGCACCTTTCGTTTTCCAGAAACTTCATCCGTTATAATCAAGTGCAGAAGATCGTATCGCTGATGATGGAGTACATGACCAAGGTAAGAGATTTTACGTTTCTTAACCGTAAGCATGAGTTCAAGCTTTTGGACAGTTCGTTGAAGGACACTGATATTAGTCAATCTTAATATATGGACACCGCTAATAATTAATTCAATTATTGATTAATTAATTCAATTATTGATTAATTAATTCATTTATTAATTCATTACACGAATACAAAGAACTACTCATTTCAATCGGCAGCAGCAGAAGCCTTCATAAGGAAAGGAAGTGAATAAAAAAAGCACGAGGTCGTAAACAATCGATTCGCCGCGTGAAAGCTGCGGCGAGATAAAAGCTTCTTTTTTACCTTAATGACTCGGCTCATTCTCTTTCATCTACTCTTGAGCTTATTGATCTAGATATAGAAGTACTTGCTGTACATCGAAAGTGTTAGGACTATCATTATTTGCTTTTTTTTATTTAATTAAGCGATGAGACAAGCGGGACGTTCACCTGGCGGTAAGTGATACGCCCGCTCATATAACGTGGGGGTAGTTAAAATGGTATACACTGCGCCATATTACGTTCGCTCCTTGAGACATAAGTTGTTGAGTCTCGTTACCCCCAGTAATTACACTAGCTGCAAACCTCTACAGACCGGAACAGAGTAATGTTTGCACATCACTGTTTAGAACAGAAATAGGCGCTGCGGTGAGTATTTAGAGGGTATTTGGCAATAGAGATATACCACCAGTAAACAGCTTTATTACACCAGTTTTTTTTTTTAATGTGCTTAATATTTTCCAATTCAGTTATTAACAAGGTTAATCGTAATGATTTACTGGTTTAGGGAGGTACCACCGCAGCTCATATTTCTGCCGGCAAATAGTAATGTGTAAAAAAAACTGTGCACTTTGATCCGGTTTGGAGGGCGATGTAGCTAGTGCAATAACTGAGGTAACGAGACTTACATCTCAGGCGACGAGTACAATGTAGTATCGTGTATCCTGACCAACGCCACTTTGTTATGAGCAGGCGTATCACTCACCATCAAATGAATATCCCAAAAATAAAAAAATAATTAATCTGTGAATATACGGATTGCAGGCATATTTTGGTGATCGTAGGTCTCTCTTGTAGGTTCAGTAGCTCGCTGGCCTCAATGGTTAGAGCGTGGGGCCTTCATTCCGAAGGTTGCCGGTTCAAAACTTGGCATGTACCGATGACTTTAATATTTAAGTTATGTACTTTTGTGAACTTTAAACAACAGCGTAATACAAACGGTGAAGGAAAACATTGCGAGGAAACCTGCACATGAATTAGAAATTCATTCTAAGGTGTGTGTGAAGTCACCAATCCACATTGGGTCCAAGTGGTGACTATGGCCCTTTGCCCACATGTTCAGGGTAGATCTGTGCCCCAAATGAGGAAACGTAAATTGGCTGTATCAAGGTCTCTCTTGCCGGAGTTTATCTAAGTAGATACCACAGCTCCTATCGCTGCCGATAAACAGTACTGTACAAACATTACTGTGTTCCGGTTAGAAGGGTTCTGTAGCTAATGAAATTAAGGCGAGAATAATGTGGTGATGTAGGTAACATTCTAACTAGCGCCACGTTGTTGTTGGCAGGGGTATCACTTGCTCATCAGCTCCTCTCAACTTTTAGTGGAAATAAGATATAACTCTAAACAAAATATAGAATTGGAAATAGGCCGTGGACCCCGGTCCGCAAGACCAGTATTAGATGAGCTGTAAGAGTCAAAAGTAATACCAAGCGCTCAAAATTTTCAGAAGGGAAAAGACATAATCGTCCATAGTATATGTGCCTGTATATAATAATGCTCTAATCATATACAATCGCTCGTATATCAAGTAAATGAGATATAAGCAATCGAACATACAAAATTGGTGGTAGGTCTCCGTTATCGGATATCGCCTGAGTAGTTACCACCGCCGAGCTTATTTCTGCCGCGAAGAGGCGTCCACAACCATTACTGTGTTCCGGTTTGAAGGGCGCTGTAGCTAGACAAGAGGCTAGAAAGAATCAAGAGACTCCACCTCTCTCTAGGGAGCCTAGAGAGACTCCACTTATTATGTTTCAACAACGAGCACAATGTGGTGCGGTGTACACTATTCTAACCAACGCCACGTTGTTACAGGCAGGCGTATCACTTACCATGAGTCGAACGTCCCGCACGTCTCGTCGCCTAAAAACTCATCCCTTATTATATTAAACTGCGGCTGCATTATTTACGTTGTAAACCGAGGAGACGAATACATGTTGTGTAAGTATACGAAATTTGCGCCTTGACTCATCAAGTTTGCGACATAAAATACTTAAACACTTCATATTACTTAAGTAACAACTTCAGCAATGCTGCTGAATAAGGTTTTACTTGAAGAGCATTACCTCGGTTTGAACGCTTAATAATAATAATCATCAGCCGGTAGATGTCCACTGCTGGACATCGGACTCCCCCAAAGATTTCCACATCGATCAGTCCTGCGCTGCAATCAGCATGGCATCTGGCACCGTCAGATAATAGGAACCGTCGTTTGTAAAGGTTCATATGGTGGGTTTGGGCTATTCCCCACCACACTGGCTCAATACAGGTTAGTGGGAGCCAGATCCTCGTTTGCTGTTTAGCAGGGTGCACTACGAACAGATGAGGTTGGCTTGGGTCCCGTGAGTTGTTATGCGGGACTCCTTACACCCGCATTGGGCCAACGTGCATATGAACCTGTCTAAATGACGGCCCCTAGTGCCCGGCGATACCGGAAGTCATGCTGACTGCGTAGACCGACGATCTGGTGGAAATGGTATGCTAATGTATTGTTTCATAAATAAGCTTCTCTCTCTTCTTCCTATCTCTTTGTTGTGAATCTTCCGTTTTGACTTCATCATCGTTCAACCAATTTTAACAACTAGTATTGGTACTACCTAGACGGTCTCCAGCAACAAAGACCTTTTGTTTTTGGTTTCAAGGGGCATAATTTCTCAAAATACTCTGCTTCTGGGGGTGTCCGGATTATATGAGATTCTTACTCACTAAAATACCTTCGGTGGTCTGCATTACTGCATTCGGAGAGGTCCCGGGATCTATTGCAGAACGCACTGGTGCCCCTTTACACTATGTCTTAGGAAGGGCCAAACTCTTCTAGTCACTATAGCTGAGTCATACACTGTCCCACGCAGGTTCCTTCGTTGAGCGGTAAGGGCCCCCACCCTTAAGGCCCGCGAAACACCTAGACCCTTTTAGTCGTCTTCCACGGCAGGCAGGACTTACCTTAGTCTTCTTCTTACTAGCCCGAGACTAAAACTAGAAATCTTGAAGGTGCAAGCTAGCATTATAATATAAAACAAATATTCATATTTTCAATAAAGTGTACTAAAATGACTTTGTGTTTAGTCGACTAACGGGTCGTGCAACTAATATGTTACTTTTTTATTGTAACAGTAATGACTCGTTCTGACGAGTCATTTGGCATTTCCTGTTGCATTTCAAAGGATCCGCATCCGATGCATGCATATTTCAGATGACCTGTATAACAGTTACTGAAGTTATATTGAACCATGGTTCAACTTTTATTATAACCGGAACAGTTAAATATTCTTATAAATATTGAAGATATGTGAACCGTTAAATAATAGATATACAGAGATATAGTAAACATAATATACATAGAAAGTCGGGATATGATTTTGAGCAGGTGACATGGTTAAGCATAAAAATATCTTAGGTTTAACTGGTGGTAGGGCTCCGTTGCCGAAGACCACCGCTGATCCTACTTCTGCCGCGAAACAGTAGAGTCCATACATTACCGTGTTCCGGCTTGAAAGGCGCTGTAGCTAATGCATTCACTGGGGTAACGAGACATAACATCTTATGTGTAAAGGAAAAAACAACATATGTCTAGCATGATGATTCATCATATATATATATATATGATGATTCATCATATATATATATATATATATATATGATGATTCATCATATATATATATATACACCAGCTGTTCTTCGCCATTCCTTCAACTCGCTTTGGGAAAGAATTTCGTAAAGTCCATTCTTAGTTGACCTCTAAATGACAGAAGCAATAACCTCTACCAAATGTGATCTCGTGATGAGTCAATGAATCTCTGGATGTATCACACGTATATATCTCCCTCTGTCTTTTTCCTGGAATTGTTTCCTTCTTTACTTTCCTGACAAACTGTGACAGCTCAGTTTGTAATCATACTATAGATCTGATAGACGCAGCATCGATTCTCTTCCGATGAAAAACGGGAGGAAATCGACACGGTATAAGAACATTCGCAACACCATCTTGGTTCTTGATGCGCTTTTTATTGGAGACTGGGTCCCAGCGGTGGGAAGCAGGATATGGCTATGGATGATTAAACGTATTGATTGCTACAATACTCCGAAGACAGCGCAGCTCTGAACGCCAGATGAGCTCATGGGGAAGTCGATTGTAAATGTTTATTATTTTTGTGCTGCAGCTTCCGCAACGGAATTACACTGAAACAGAACATCGTGTTAGTGTTACGATTAAACAACGCTTTTATGTTATAATAGTGATTTATAGATCTTTTCTCTGGTTCACTGCAGTCCACATTTTGCTTGGTTAAAGTGATATCCATGCATCCGCGTCTTCATCCACAGTGCAGTTATGTGGATGGTAGACTTTGTTCTTGTTTTTCAGTTAAACTCCATATTCCACTTGTCAACATGCCCATTAACAGAATTACTTTATTTCATTGGTTATTTTTTTTTAGCTAGAGCCAGATGATAATATTATATCATTAACGACCCGTACTTGAGGGGCCGCTGACACGGCGCCGTGTGATCGGTATTCGTGTAACATCATGTCATTAAAGTTATATCTTATTTATTATAATATCTAGACTTATACGAACTTTTTAAATGCCTATAAATCTGTTTAATCATGTATGTACTTTCTCTTTTTTATTTTCTTTATTGGTGTACAATAAACAATATTTATCTTAAGGGTACAGTCTAGTATGTTGGGAGTAAGATCTTTAACCGTGTCTAAAAGGATTTCATTATACTCATTAAAAGTACAAAAATTTGCTATCATTCGACGGAGAGTTACGAATTTCATCATCAGCCCGAAAGGAGTCTGCTGCTGGACATAGTACTCTCCCAAGGAATGTAACTCAGCTCGATCTTTGGCTACACGTATATAAATAAGCGATAAAACTTATATAATAATTAATTTAATAATTATATTTTTTTTTGGTTACTAAGGGGTGTAAGGGGTCTCGTATAACAACTCACTGGACTCGAGCCAACCTCACCTGCTCGTGGTGCATCCTGCTAATCAACAAATATGGCTCGGTGTCCTACCAATCCGCATTCAGCCAACGTAGTGGGAAATCGCTTAAATCCCCGCATATGAATCCCTACAAACGTAAAGATCTTTAGGAGAGACCTATGTCCAGCAGTCGACGTCTATGTGCTGATGATGATGATGATAAAGATTAAAATACAGATCGATTCAAGCAATTTCTATGGCAAGACGAGTACTATTTGTCAAAGGACGACGTGAAAGGAATATTTACAGTAGCGATGTGGAGCCGGCTCCGGTTGCTTTCATTCAATCAGACGGAGGGCGCGAGCCGAGGTGGCTGACGACACATCTCTCCCGCCACCGCCCCCACCCCATCCCATCCTCGCCACCACCATCGCTGTAAGAACAACAATGGGAACAGGTTGCGACTTGCCGTTTATAGCAAACAATTTACTTATTAGATGCGGAGAAAAATATAACCACTAAAATGCTGCACCGAAACGGAACTCCAGCACTAATAACACACATATTCCCACAACTGGCATATAAATATCAAATCTAAAACTAGAAGTATGTAGTTTATACATTCAATTAACAGTAAAGTTGATAGTGCAGCTGGTGAAATTACTGGGGTTAAAGACCCTAGCATCTCATATCTTGAGGTGACGACTACAATGTGGTAAGGTATATATAATCCTAATTAGCGCCTTGTTATTTTCAGTAATTTTCAGTTGGTTCGTTGAATGTTGCGCCTTGTTATTTTCAGTATGGTTATCACTTACCATCAGATGAACGGCTTCCTAGTCTCGTCGCTTCGTCAAATAAAATAACATGATGATGATGACATATAAACTTGTAGAACATAACTTCAGGAACGAGGATGTAATGATTTTACGTTAGATTGTAAAACTACATTAAAATGTATGCACTATGCAGCATTTTATGGCGCAACTTTTTGCGTGCACTGGATGAGTCACTCCAGTCAACGGACGCAACCTGACCGCGCTCCCTACGCGGACGTTTCAATTTCAACCTTCTTCTGCAGCATCACAGAGTCTTCGTCAATATTCACCACTATTCAATATTCAGTATTTTGTTTTAAATCTTACCTTATGCATTACCGTCAGCTTCAAATCTTCTTCAATATGACTACAATTCTGGAGAATACCCAGCTGTCTAATATTCAGAATTTTAAGTATAACTTGATTAAGATATCGCCTTACTTTTCAAATACTCTTCATCTTATGCTTGGTTGTAAAGACTGGCTAGCCTCCGTAAGGCGGTGACAAAGAACTTGCCTTACATTTGAACCTTGAACTCCAGGTCCGCGAGCCCAGTATCTGAGGAACATTACGCTTTCACCAAACTTCACTGACATTAACCTGATGGTAAGCGATTCGCCTGACCATGACAACGTGGCACTAGATACGATGGTATACACAGCACCACATTGTGCTCGTCTCTTTGAGACATAAGATGATTAAGTACCGTTATCTCCAGGTAATTTCACTACAACTCCCTTTAAACCGGAACACAGTAATGTTTGTCAGCTGCTATAGGCGCTGCGGTAGTACTTACCTAAACCGTCTCCAGCAACAGAGACCTACCACCAGTAAAACCTCATGGTCACTTAACAGAACAGCTAATTGTGAATAAAGAATCTAAGTAGATTATCACTTAGGATACTAGCTGTTCCCCGCCCGCTGGTTGTAACGCCTTCGCAGCCTTAGAGGAAATATTTTTGTAAAGTTCCTTCTTAGCTGACCTATATCCGGAAAAAGGAATATTTCTACTGAATTTCTAGTCTCCAGACCATATGGTACGTGGGTAGAAGTGAAAGGGTTCTCGCACAACAACTCATGGGACCCAACCTAACCTCACCTGCTCGCGGTGGACCAGCTAACCAACAAACGAGGCTTTGACTCCCGCCAAACCGCATTGGGCCAGCGTGGTGCCAAGTGGCCTGAATTCCCATCACATGAAACCCTAGAAACGACGGCTCCTGATGCCCAGCGATGCGGGCAGCATAGGACCGACCGATGAGATCTTTCGGGAAGGCCTGTGTCCAGCAGTGGACGTCTATCGGCTGACGGTTGTGACCTTATGGTTCCAGAGATATCTTGATGCCTCTATTTAGGCGAAAATCTCTTATATATACATAAATGAAACGATGACGTAACCGCGCAGCATCTGATGATGTGTGAATAAGTTTATATGTTATCTTTATAGCTTAACAATAAGACACTGATAAGTATATATAATTTTAATTTATTTTTTTAATTAAGTTACGAATTGCTTTTTTTTCTCAAATATTCCGTTTTTTTTTAATTACTGTTACATATGTAAAACAAAGGGTTTCTTCGTAACACGAACATTAATTTCTCGTATCGATTAATCTCGAGCAGTTAAAATTAATCACCCACTTTCATCTTCGCGCACGAAAATCATCCGCAAGAAGCGATTCCCGCCACGTACGGGAACCACTCTACTCAGCGTGCCATAGATGTATTCACCGCGTTTATGGTGTTCGCTAACAGTAAAACCCCTTCACTATTCCGGCCGCGTCGCCGTGGTGTCACAATCGGGAGTATTAATCTTCGCCAGTCCGTGGATACGAACCGAAAACTCCATAAATGATGACGTCATAAAATTAGAGAGATCCGTATCGCTCGCCGCCGCGCTCGCCGGTGCCGCTTCCAAAATTCACCCCCATAAAACTTTCAGCCCGCGTAAAGGGTTCAAACGCAATAATTTAAAATGAAATTGATTTTATTATAGACCCTTCATCCTAAAGGTCCGATTTGTTTGTAATTTTCTTTTATTCCACGAAGCGACGCGACCAGCATCACGTTCGGGACGGTACCGCGTTATCACGTGGCGCTAGTTAGAATGACACCACCTTTGGTTATCTCATTGAGATATAAAGTCTCACTACCCCTATCTAGAAGCTCTCCAGCAACATATCACTGCCACTGAACAATAATATTCTGTTCTAGTTTTTTTATCTGTAATAAGCCACTATTGGACCTTTTTTGATGCTAACTTACAACAAAGCGAAGCGTGCTCGCTTAGTTTAGTATTCAGCTTACAACCTGAGTTTGGTTACTAGCAATGTGGTTACTAAGACTCGACCAGATATAATCTTGAAATCGAACTAGGATGACTACAAGCTTCAAGTAATAATGCAAGTGGTCAGCCGCCGTGACGGATGCTGTTAACTAGATTAAACATCGAAGATGATCCAAATACATGGCGCGCGCCGACAATACTACCTCTTACAGATCCAAATAAGTCAGTGGTTGTTAGAAAAAAACAACAAAAGATTTTTTTTTATATAGAAAAAATCGATGGGAATGGGCCGACGGGCCGAACGCCTAAAAATGTTGGGAGCGCGCCTCCGACGGTACGGGAGAGGAATTTTAAACAGGACTCCTTTAAAGGAACGACTGGGATGCAGTGGAACTCGGTGAAAAAGTCTCGAGGCTGACGGACCTGAAAGTCGGACAATAGATCTGACTTTGGAATAGTTCGCAGATTCATTAGCGTACATCGTTTATTTAGAAATTATCACCCTCAGAATCTTAGGCCGAAGTAGTTTGATTTTGCGAGAGTCCATATTGACAGCGACTGTGATCTGATTGTAAATTTATTCCACAGTCATTATCATAAGGTGATCTCTTCAAACTGAAGATTGGCGATCAGATTGAGGAAACTATTCCGGTCCTCGGCTATTCTTTTTATTTATACCACGGCAGCATTTACAATTACAATGGAGCCTTCAGATGTCTCTGCGGAAAAGTTGACAAACAGAAATTAACTACATCCGAGCGATATATAGATCTATTGTTGCTATGGGATTTATCTCATTTCAATTGTGATTACGTTCACCTGATGGTAACACGCCTGCCTGTAATAATGCAGCTAATAGAGACATTTACACAGCATCACCTTGATCTGTACTATATATGATAAGTTGCGAAGGTTTCTCATCTCTTAACTTTATTTTATACAACAAAATGTTCATGTTAACTTAATGAATAACAAAGTTTGTTAACATTTTAACTAAGTTGTAAATTGTTGACCGTCAGTTGTAATTTTCGCTAAATATAAAACGTTTATATGGAAAAATAAGAAAAAAATGCCAGGATGAGGATTACGGGGAAACAAATTCCGGGAACCCTTAATCTATCATCATAAATTGAAAATTAAAATTTGCGATGGGTTCCGGTGCTTTGTTTCGCTCAGCCAGTACAATAGTATCAAGATCAAGTGAATTACATAAAAATGGATGTTATAATAACATAATATTAGAGATATTTTTAAATAAAGCATTTAAAAGGGAAATTTAAGCATGTAGTATGGAAACAATTTGGATTCTCTCTCTCTCTCTTCCTAAGTATTATTCTATATAATGCTATGGGGTCAGTTTTATCTTTCTCCTCCATTTCGTTTTGCGGAAACAGTTTGGATCATTTATCATTAATTATTATAGGATTTACATTATTAACTTATTCAGCTCTTTCTTTGTCTTGTAATTTTCATAAATTAACAATCGCTTATATACTTAGTTTAATTATAGTATTATTAATATTGTTTATATAATGAATGCAAAATGGCAGCGGCTTTATGTATTCAGCAATTACATCTCATATTTAATAAACGTCGTCATGTTCCCTCGCTTTACGTAACGCAACACGAATTATATTAATTTAAAAAAAAAAAATAACGAGCTGCACTATTGAGAAACGAAATTCACAATTACCTCGTTAATTTTAATTGAAAATTATTAAAGATAATAGTGGTCGCTTAAATCTCTCACAGGTAAATTCTTAAGAAACGGTAATAACTCAATAAATTTTGGGATGAACTGCAGTTTCCAATTACCAGTTTGTGCAATCGTCATCATTTCAACCGATGGACGTCCACTGCTGGACATCTCTTGTTATATTCATAGTCTAATGGTTTGTTTTAATAATCTAGTGGTGTCAATCTGGAAGAGTAGTTTTTTTTAAGTTAACTTGAAAATTCCTTGTCTTAAGAATAATTGCAAATTTTCTAGGTTTTGTATATTTATTAATAGATGTAATAATATCAGCCCTGTTGTCTCGGGTTATTAAGAATAGGATTAAGGCATTCCCAGTCAAGGCGACTATAAGGGTTCTCGGGTTTATGGGCTCTGAGGGTGGAGACCTTCGGAGCTCAATAAGCGAGCCTAAGGAGGACGGCAAATGGAAGGCGATCTTGTATTTGATGTAGCACAGCGTGGGTGCTAAGGAGGGCTTTGTCCTTCCGTGAGATGTGTTAGCTAGAGTGCAGGGGGCATCGGTGCGATCCGTTGGAGATACCGGAGCCTTTCCTAATACCCTGAGAGAAAGTACCGAGGGGGTTTTATTGGGTAAAAGCCTCACTTAACCTTGTCTTCCCCCCAGAAGCAAAGTATCGTTTAAGTAGATTTTCCCCGCGATAAAAAAAGATGTAACAATATAGGGTTTGTAATAAACTGAATACAATTCAATTTGTATTGCAGTAATGGATGGTTGCTGGAGTAGGAGCTGTAATGGTATCTTACTATCATTGCTTATTGACAAGAAGTATCATGAAATGATTACTGTGTTCAAGTTAGAAAGGCGTTGCGGCGGGTCCGATGTGTGGTAACGAAAAGTACCGTGACGTCTTAAAGCAGCACATTAAAGTATCTCAAGGCGGGCAACACCCTTATTAAAGTAGGTTAATAATCAGCCAGCCCTGAGATTGCAGACAACACTCGAATCGGTGTGGTCCGCGTAAACAGCCATTAGTACCTAAAGACGTGCAATTACGCTGTGCCGAAGCGCCCACCGCGGCCTCTAGGGCAGCACTTGGCGAGTTCTCGATGAAATTAAAAATCGATATGTAATCGTTTTATTGGTTATCGTCTTCTGTAATCAGAGACGTCATAAATTTCCTTATTAATTGGAAGATGCGGTTATGCCGACCAGTTAAGTAGATTCGCGTTTCGCAAAAAAAAATATCTTGTTTTCGTATATTATATATATAGGTCTCTGTAATCGGAGAATTTTTCTGCCGCAAAATAACGATCTATGTTCAGGTTTGAAGGGCGCATTGGCTAATGTAATAACTGGGGTAACGAGACGCAACATCTTACGTCTTGAGAGACGAACATTATTTACTGCTGTGTATATGTTTCTAACTAGCGTCACGTTGCTATGGTCTGGAGTATCACTTACCATCAAGTGAACGTCCCGCTTGTCTCATCGCTTAATTGACATAGAAACAAATAGAGTTTTCCTTCTAAGTCCATTTTATATCGAAGAAGAGACCTGTTATATCTTTGAAGTAATACAGGACGAGATTACTTACTACGATCCATAGTTCTCTGGTTCAATTCTGGGGGATGTAGCCTATAGTTTGGGTAGTGATAAGGATTTTTTCAACCCACCTGTTTAGCCCCTCATATAGGACATGATCATACACCCAATTTTTTTTTATTTCTATTCCTTTATACTATCGTCTGACACGGCAGAGATTATCAAGTAGTTCTATAGTGTTTTAAAATTTATGACCTGTGCTTAATATCAACCAACAACGGTTGTCAAATTTCAAACAGTGATCAGTAAAATTGGTCCTATTTCTTCGCACGACTAAGACCAAGACCAAGACCGATTTTACACGAGCAAGACTAAAACCAACACCTAGTATACAAGACCAAGACCCAAAGTGGAAGACGAAACTAAATAATAAAAATTCCGTTGAACTGATGATTTAACTCTATATGAGTTAAAAAGTCTGATAAAATCTTCATATATTATAAGACTAAATATGCAAGACCAAGACCAAGATTGTCCAAGTCTTGGTCTTGTTCTTGTTTTGTTCATCACTAATTTTAAAGGTCACGATGGTGCTTTACAGCTTCACTGTTGTTTATGTTATCAACATATGAATAGTCGAGTATTCTGTGCGATCCATCATCACCCATCTCATCTCTTCATTGTAGATAAGAAAGGGTGATTCATAAACGATCCATGCTCCCACTTCAACCCCTTCAGCTCTATTAATTTTTCTATCGAATGTACTGCGAACTTCATAGTTCTGAAGCTTCGGGGTGTAAGAACGAGAATTATCTGCAGGTGTTCTTTACTTGTCCAATATTAAATCCAGTAGGGCGTTGACTTTTAAATTCTCCAGATTCTTCCAAAGGGTCTGGACGAGACCTTAGTACAAGGTGTTTATGCAGAAAAGGAATAATTGAAGCTGAAGTACAACAAAAAAGAAATGGAGACTAAAGCGAGAGAAGTCTACAGTACGAATTTAGTATTGTTAAAATACCTTTAAGAGTTCATTCCAGGGCTGGTCAAATTATTACTTAAAATAATATATTTTTTGTAGTTTTGTAGCTTTTTAGAACTACAAACATAGTTACATAATGGATGATTGTTGATACGTGTAGTAATAATCTAAGTGAAATAGTCTACTTCAGTAACTTAATTATTGTGAGATGGTAGCAACCACCGTAGCTTAGCTATATCCGCAGTAGTAACGACGGTGGTAATGATTTACCACTGCCGAGCAACGAGACGAGGAATACGTTCACCTGATGGTAAGTAATACGCCTGCTCATAACAGTGTGGTACTGGTTAGGATTTTTTTTAATTATATTATAGTAATGTTTGCCGACTGCAATAGGTACTGTAGTGATATCTAGCTAGACGGTCCAGCAATAAAGACCTACCACCAACACAGAGACCTACCACCTATTGTAATAAAGAATATATTTTTTCTTTGATGAGAATTGCATTTACTGTATGTTACCTTGGTAACGTGTTTTTTTCCTCATGTGTACTTTATTACTAAATATTAAAAAACTAATATTTTCGAGGTCGCCGGTAAACGCGGGCCATAACTTTACAGACTCTCGTTTTAACGAAGCTGTACACAACACCTGTTGCCTTCCAACAGGATAATGCAGTTTTTACTTACTTTTTGTATTATAAAGAAATACATTATTTATTCTATATATCATTATAAAGAAAAGAAATCGAGAAACTTATATATATATATATATATATATATATATATATATATCAGCTTCTATGTCTGTCACCAAATGGTATTGTGCAAAAATTACTCAGTTCCAGGTTTGAAGGCGCTGCAGCTAGTGGAATTACTGGGGTAATTAATATATTATGTCCATAGCAATAAGCACAGTGTGGTGTAGTGTATATGATTCTGAGTGTTTGTGGTCCATCGGCAGCTGTACACCATCAGGTGAAAGTGCCGCTTGGATTTTTTTAATATCACATAAGTGACAATCAGACACAGTCATACCTTGGTGTGTAAACGCCTGCAAACAAGCATCATGAGCTCAATCTCCTGTGCCTTAGACGCTAGTCTTCTTCCTACCAAAAAAAAACACTCTGTATAAATACTTCCTAAAACTGAACATATTAAATAATTTACTAACGAGATCAGTTCTTCTTTCTTCTTCTACGAGACGAGCACGACATTCACTTTAACTTCGTCGTCATAGACTTATGGAGTTAGTCTTTTTAGCTCAGTAAATTCACTAGCTACAACGTCCTTCATAGCGGAACATAGTAATGTTTGTTAATTGCTATCAGGCGGCGGCAAGCAACGGCGGTACCTACTTTATTCTTCTTCTTCGTCTTATTAATTTTTAGCAAACGAAACACTAAAGTAACTTCTATTCAAGATATGCTCTATGATTTGAAGCCTACTTAGTAACTTAGTACAAATACATGCCCTGCTGTTCCTAGACCAACTTAATTTATTGTTAGTTTCTTTCATTTGTTTTAATCCTTCTCGTCCATTACACGAACGCCCGGCACGCGGACATTTCCAACACATCCGCATTTAGCATACTTATATAATGTACTTTGCCACTGTAAGTCAGGTAAGTTCGTTAAAGGTGAAACCCCTCGCTTTAGTCGCCTATAATTACCGCCAAGCTACAAATATACAAAAGCCAACGATTGGCACAATTCTATTCTACATTTGTATATATTACTTTAACAGTACGTTTGTATCAGCTGTTCCCAGCCCGCTTTGCTGCTAACACCCCCGCAACTCCTTTTGGGGAAGAAATTTTGTAACATCCGTTCTTAGCTAACCTCTGAAACTCATCACGCCTTCTTCGATCTATTACACGTAAACACTCAAAATTTGATACAGATATTGCTTCTGCCGTTTAGAGATCATCTAATAATGGATATAAAAAAAATTTTCCTCCAAGAGATTTGCGAAGGTATTACCATCAAATCGGACGGGGTACGGCTAGGGTTAATATATTTCTGTATGCTATAATAGAAATACTAAATATTTGTCCAAAAAAAAACTAATGTATTCGTCGAAAATAATATATATATATATAGCACCATCTCTCCGTCTGTTCAGATACAGCTCTGTATGATTAATGGGACACAAAATTACATGGTGCCTCCATCTGACAAAATTATTCCCCAGGAATAAGGTCCACGGCCATTCCGAGACGGGCACCCATAAAAACGAGATCGTGTGGGAACTTTTTGGTTTCTAAATTTTTGTTTTTTATTTAATCGTTCCCCAGGAAGCGAATTTGTTTGATCGGAGCTCATATAAATTTGGCCACCATTTTAACAACGAGTCGTGTTAGTTCACTCCGCGCTCACAAGCGATATATCTTACGGATTCATTTACATAATACTTATACGATATTTAATATAACAGTTTGGAATATATATCGATATTATTAATTATTTATTTAATAATATAAACATGGCAACAGAAAAGAAAAAATTGTTTTATATTAACAGTAGTTTTAAATAAACAAAAAATATAAACTACGTAAAGCTTTCAACCGCCATTGTATTTACATAGTCAGTACTAGAACTAATAATAGTTTATTTAATTTATACATATATATATATATATATATATATATATACACCTTAACTAGCGCCTCCTTGTTTTAGGAAGACTTAGTCATCCCCCTAAAAAAAAAATCGTGTATAAAGTAACCATGTCCTTAACAATGTAGTGCTAGTTGGGATGGTATACACAGCACTATATTGTGTTCGTCGCCTAGAGACATGGGATGCTAAGTATCATTAACCTAGTAGTTCAACTAGATACAGCCCCCTCAAAACCGGAACATAGTAATGATTGCACACTAGCTTTTAGGCGCTGCAGTAGTAACCTAGACGGTCTCCATAAGAGACCTACCACCACATATTAAGGTTTAAAGACATCTATCTTATTTTTCATGACAACGAACACACGATGATGCAGTGTGTTATCTTAAGTAGCTTCATTTACTACATTGCCATGGAAACGTCTAACCGTTCAAACGCAAAAAAAATATTATATATAATTCGGCTCCATAGCTCTAAGAAATTATCATCTGTATATGTAGATGTTTGAAGGGTTAAAAAAAATCTAGATTCCTATTTAACGGTTATTGTTTTGCTTATAAAAATATTTTTTTTATCGGGGGTTCAGTCTGTTCGGTGCTGACTGGTGCTGACTGTAAGAACAATGCTGGTCGGGATCCGTGATAGGGTGGAGCCCTTCGCAAATTTGTTTCCTATTATGCATGCATGGCTCTCAATCCATTCACTACACCCCGTTATTTATATTAAAAACGTTTTCATGATATTCACTTTAAATATTATTAAGCTATAAACAAAACAATAAGTTATAATAAGTTAGTGTAAATTTTAAAAAATTATATTACTTATTATTTATTATCAACTGTTGACAAATCAAATCCATTACTGTATACATTTTAAATGGGGTTTAAGGGGTCCCGCACAACAACTCACGGAACCCAAGCCAACGTCATCTGCTCGTGGTGCACCCTGCTAGTCAGCAAATGAGGCTCTGGCTCTCACCAACCCGCATTGGGACAGTGTTGTGGGAAATGGCCCAAATCGCCCCACATAAACCCTTACAAACCTGGAGATCTTTGGAGCGAGTTCTATGTTCAGCTGTGGACGTCCGTCAGCTGATGATGAAACGTTATAAACATTTTGTATTACAATTAAGAATGAAGAAGATCCCAACAAAGTAGTTTTATTATTTTTCTTGTCGTGGCCTCTGGTTATGAGAGGCGGGGGTAGCTGGATGCATACTTTTGTATCTTTTCCTATTTTTTCCCAACTTACATGTTCAGTGTTTCATTTGGTTCATTACAATTATTAACTTTCCATCATCAGCCGATACACGTCCACCGCTGGACATAGGCCTCCCCCAAAGATCTCATCGACCTATCCTGGCTGCCCGCATTTAGCGGACAGTCAGCATGGCCCGTGGTATCTTCGGACACTAAGGGCTGTCATTAATAGGGGTTTATATAGAGGGATATACATATAGACCATTTCTCACCACGCTGACTCACAACAGCTCGGTGGGAGCCAGATCCTCGTTTGTTGATTAGCAGAGTGCACCACGAGTAGGTGAGGTTGGCTTGGGTTCCGTGAGTTGTTGTACGGGACCACTTACACGGTTTTCTTACTAATATTGATTTTTACATTTATCCCAACAAAGTAAGAAGACAATAAAAAGTATCATAACTTATTTCCATCAGAAATCTGCAAGGCGCCGTAAGATGTGATAGCAAAGCTATATATTATGGAAGCTGGGAATCTGAATGCGCCGTAAAATTTATAATTGTAGCCAAAGTAAGGCTAAGTTATAAGTTATATATAATACTTGGCGCTGTATCGGAGACTAAAGCTGGTTTAGTCCTCCATCTTGTAACAGAATTTGTTAGTAAGCGTAAAATGAGTACTACTTCAAGTTTACTAGAACTGCTAATATTACTAAAATATTAGACTTAATAAGATAGTAATAAGACTTTTTTTTAATGGATATGAGTAACATTTGGAGTAATTAATATTGTGCGATATTGAATAAAGAGAATGCAGAATGGGCAAGAGTCTGTACTTAGGTTGAAATATCTTTTATATATATATTACAAATAAATTATTAAAATATTGATTGCAAGAAATTAATTAATAACCTTATGTATCAATCTGTCGCTTTTTTATATAATTAAGCGATAAGACGAGCGGGACGTTCACCTGATACTAAGTGATACGCCTACCCATAACAACGTGGCGCTAGTTAGGGTGGCATATACTGCTCCATATTACATTCGTCGCCTTAACAAATAAGAAGTTAAATCTCATTACCCCAGTAATTTCACTAGCTACAACGCCTTTCAAATCGGAACACAGTGATGTTTGCATAGTACTGTTTATCAGCTGCTATAGGCAGTGCAGTGGTAATTGCCCAGACGGTCTCTGGCAAAGGAATCTTACCACCAGTGAAGTGTCTAATATGATCCATAGATTATTATATAATTAAGAGAAAAACAATCATTTAAAAAATAATAGACGAATTTTAAATACTAAGGTTATTCTACTGGTGGTAGACACCGCAGTCGACAAACAGTACTGTACAAACATTACTGTGTTCCGGTTCGAAGAGCGTTGTAGCTAGTGAAATTACTAGAGTAAAGACACTTAACATCTTATGTCACAGGGGAACGAGCGTCATATGGTGTAATATATGCAATCCTAACTAACGCCACGTATTTATGGACAATCGTATTACCATCAAGTGAACGTCCCGTTCGTCTCTTCGCTTCAATTATCAGCCGATAGACGTCCACTGCTCTACACAGGCCTCCGCCAAATTTCTCCACATCCATCGGTCCCACGTTGCCCGTGTCCAGTGGCTTCCTAACACTACGTCTACGTCTCTTCACTTATAAAAAAGAGAACACTAAATAAGCATTTGTGTAGTAAGTAGTATAAGTTAGTTATTTATAAGTAAACAATGTTAGTAAATAGAGCGAAACTTACAGAATGAAATGTTTATTGAGATTAGAGTCGCGGAGCGGTGCAGGTTCGAAGCTGTGCGGCCGCGCGCCGCTCGCCGCCGCTCGCCGCCGCTCTCCGCCGCCGCCGCCGCCCATTGGCGCTCTCACTCGCGTCAGTGCAACGCTGCGCGCCGGTTGTCAGCGCGCGCGCCGCCATCTTGACAACGTTCCAAATTCAAATTTTACCAACAAAACAAACTGATGCGACATTCAAGTGACGAATGTGGGTAGTAACGAAACAAGTTTAATTGTGTGTGCTCTCGCTGTGGCTTCTAAAGATTGGTTCGATGTGATAGACAAGTGTTTGTGACCTTCTCTGTGTACTGAAGGAGCATGTGAAACATGAATTCGAAAAAGTTAGAATACTTTAAAGACGACGAGATCGACGAGAAACTCAACCTCAGCTTCTTAGGTCGGTATTAACAGTAAATAATCTAGTTATTATTTACGTTTAAATTATAAACTCTAATAAACTAGTAAATTTATCTACAATTTATTGGCCATTGATTGGAATAACGGAGCAACGGCGCCATTGACAAATTCCTTGCTGTTTATTTCATAACTTTATTAATGTTTGAGATAATATAACGCTAATTCTGTTTTTACTATTATTCTTGTTAGATATTTATTTGTTACTTTGTCCGTTTCGATTTATTAGGTTAGTGTTACTTTAATGTCGGCGTTAACTTTATTATTTGTTGTCGCCGTTTACTTTGGTAACATATTCGGTTTAACTAAATACAAGATAAAGTGTTTTTACGACACGTTAAAATTAGACGTTTTTATCGTTTTAGTAAATAATAAATATCTAATCTCCATTATAAGACATTGATTGATATTTAACTAATTATGAGTTTTTTTCAATTCTTCTATTCCGCAGATAATATTATACTTTTGACAGTTAATAACGTAATAATTTAAGTTAAGCATATTTCACTAATAATAATACTACATGTTATCTTGATTCGAAACATTTATAAGAGTAATGCGAAGGAAATATTTTAGTTTCGAGGACTTTCTAATAAAGATATTTTTCTTAAAACATTAATCATCTAAATATATATTAAGGTTAGTTTAGTTCAACAAGAATAATTTTTTAGGTACAGTGATCGTTGACTGATTCTCCATCATTTATAATCACTGTCATATCATTATTATTAACTTAATTTATTATTGTTAGACGTTTCTCGAACTCCACAATTACGGCTAGCTAAGTATGATCCTCGATCACTGTCATTTACTTCTGATCAAATTTTGCTGTATTGCCTTCAGCGTCTTAAATCTTTCTTTTAAGGAGAGCTCACACTAATTATATTTCCTAAATCTCTCTGTTTACTGTACACATGAAATCTAGACTTTTTCGAGTTAATAGTACTAGTTTCCCATACAAGCTAAAGCACCGAATTTCACCAGATTCTGCAACATTGCCCACTATGGCCCACGTGTGGTGTGGATTACTCATTTAGCTCATGCACCACACAATAAATCCAAGTGTCGTGAGTCACATCTTGCAACCTGGGCGCATCACCCACGCCCCGTCACCATATCCTACGTAACCGGAAACAGTCCTCATTACTTTTATCACTTAACGATAGGTTTTTACTTTAACTACACCGAAAATTAATTAGTCTTGTGAGATCGAATCTTGACCATAGCTGTTGATTCGATTTTATTTTCCGATGCACATCTTCACTCAACATCACCTGCCTTTGTGTATCCACCGCTGGTTACATTTCTTCTTAAATGACTACCATTAAAAAACTCTGCTTTTCGAATCCATCTAGTTCTGATCGCTCTTATATCTTTATATCTAGACGGAGATCACCTCATATCACTAACTCGTATACAGATTCCACGGCCTCTTTAGATCGTAAATTTTGAAAGTACTATCTTCTATGCTTTTGTCCTCCATCGAAATCGTCGATTAGGATCCTAAACGTTGCAGAAATACCAGGAACCCTTCTTTTCTCGCTACGGGACTATTTACTTATCCCAAAATTAAAATTGCAAAATTGTTCCAATGGCAAATGACGGCAATTATCTGAAAGATCTATGAATTTAGTATTATCATTCTGATAGTAAGTTTTTGATATATCATTTCAATAGGAATTGTTTACTTTTTATGTGTTATTAAATTATTATTTATTTTTAATTTTGATATATTCGGATGTATGTATGTACTACAATACTATGTTGGCACAAATGACATCATGTTCAAAAAATGCGGTCCAATTTACATTCGCCTTGTGAACGAATGTAATGTGTTAATTGAACACTTTGTTTATCATTTTGTTTTCTCTCCGATTATGACTACGCTGAATATCATAATCTATGGATCAATTGTTCATGCATTATATGATCCTATATTATCAGTTGTAATCCTTAATTCTTTCTTAAATCTTTCATTTTTCTTGACAGCTTCTGTTGCGTAGTGACTAACTAATAAATAAGTTAGTAATGATATTAGGGTTTATTCATCTACCTTATTAGCCTCTACTCTCACAACTGCATTGCTCTGTTCTTGTCTGCGTTGAAAGGCTATCTGCCTTTTCGCCGTCATTGCCACATAACCTATGAAATTCAGGTCAAGTGTTAATATTTGTTGTTTAAGATATGAAATTTAATTTTAAAAATATACGAATTGGATATTTAAAACAGCTTATGCTTAGCCCTGTCTAGACAAATATATTTTTCTGAAGTCTATGGCTCCTTACATCAAAGTGTATTTCTGTATGAGATTAAAATTCATGAGATACACTAAAGCATCGAGCCCATACCGTTATTCCGTTAACCATAACTTAAACATTTTTTTTTTCAACCGTGGGCGTATAGATATTGATAAAAGGATATCAATTTAGATAATCTCTAATAGATGCCATTGATAAAACGTAAGAGGAAATTTAATCTGAGAGATACACAAGATCCCTTGATACTTTCAACATTCAAATTCTCAAGACCGTTAACGAGATAAAGATATGTTAATTTCTAATTGTTGTTATCATTACGTAAACAAAACTTTCACACTTATTGTCAAGTGGGATAGACGAGATCTGACCATGGGCTGGTCCACCGATTCAAAGTAGCACAGCGAGCGATGGAAAGAGCTATGCTTGGCATTTCTCTGAGAGACAAAATGCGGAACGAAGGAACTCGACGGAGAGCTGACGTTGTCGACGTAGCTCTCAAAATCTGCACGCTGAAGTAGCAGTGAGCTGGCCATGTCCGTCATGTCCGTAACGGCCTATAGGGGAGGAAAGTCTTGGAGTGGAGGCCGCGTACAGGTCGCAGAAGTGTACGACTCCTGCCTTCCAGATAGACCGACGAAATCATCATGTCGGTCGGAAGTGGGTGAATGCTGTTTATATTTACTTGTGATTCATGTCCAGCGCCATGTAGTTACAAGTCATTATATATTGCTATGTGCAGATCCTATGACCTGTGATCTATGTTGGCCAGGCGACGGTCTCCTGATGATGGTGTGGAAATCTTTAATAGTGCCTTTGTTTACGCGAAGGCGTATACTTACCGTTATCAGTACATCTTCCTCTCCTTATTGATTAAGATAAAGAATGACCTCTTGCAGTAGTTGTCTCTTTTGAATTGAATGTATAAATAGCGCCTGTTAATCACTAGAATATGCGAGCTGGATATCCAGGAGATAACAGATCCGGAGAAGCTTTCACAGCCGTCGAATGGTTCGGCATATAACTTCGATAACACGGCATGATACAGCTGACGTATGCTGTGATCTCAACATAATGAATTTACATTATAAAGAGAAATTTCACTTGCGATGCCATTCCATTAAAATACCAGACGAGCGACTTAAAAGCGGTCCGGTATTTGCTTGGTTTCTTTTTGTGTCTGCTCTTGACTGTCTGCATGTGTGTGTGTCAATATAACCCTACGTCAGTCTGTGTACACATCTGACTGCAGGTCTATATTCGACGGCACACTGCTTTCTATTCATATTTGTTTTATTACAACCCTTGTACACAATTTCGAGATCGATCGAAGGGCGAGATAATTTTTTAAAATATATGTAAATTGTAAGAGAAGGAGATGGATGCATTATAGAGTTGGTAAAAAGAGAGAGATGCACTATTTATCGTTACACATTTTCGTTTCATAATCTAATTCAACCATCAATGATAAAAGAGGAAAAGCTTTAAACGAATTAATGAAATATTATATATTCTTAAGTAAGCCTTCAGGTCTATAATTTTTTTTTCAGGATTTTAGAGATGAATATACTAATGTTTTTTTTAGTTTTGATATAATTGTTATGGTCTCATATTGAGGGTAGATCTGTGCCCTCAATAGTGGGGACGTAAATTGACTGTTATGGTGGTGGTGGTGGTGGTATGTAATTGTAGTACTAAATTAAAAACAAATACAAATCTAAGTATTCATCATCATCATCAGTTTAATACAGCTCGCTTAATGTTTCCACTGCTGACATTTGCGACTGTCTCCTCTTACAAAGGAAAAGGTTAAGGTAATTCATTTACCATTCCGGCCAAGTGCGGGTTGGCAGATATCACATACACGAAAGCTGTTCTTAGAACATATTGATTCCCTCAGGATGTTTTCTTTTAATGGAAGCTGAAACGTGAGGGTCAAAATCATTTCTTTTCAGGTGATATAGATATAGGTACAAAGCAACTTTCGTTTCTGCCAACAAACAGACTGTGTTCCGATTTGAAGGTCGTTGTAGCTAATTAAATTATTAGGGTAACGAGACTTGATCTTTTATCTTAAAGCGACAAGTACAATGTGGTTCTGTTTATCATACCAACTAGCGCCACGTTATCACTTACTATTAAGTGAACGTCTCGCTCGTCTCGTCGCTTCGTTGAATAAAAAAAAATTATGTAAACGTGTACAGCAGAGGAATGTAAGGGATCCCGAACAACATCTCACGGGATCGAAGCCAACCTGACCTGCTCGTGGTGCATCTTACTAATCAAACAAACGAGGCTCTGGCTCCCACCAACCCGCATTGAGCCAGCGTGGTGGGAAATAGAGCAGGCCTATGTCCAGTTGTGGACGTCTATCGGCTGATGATGATGAACGTGTGCAACAGTAGCGTCGATTATTTAGAGAAGAAAAAAACGCCTTTAATTCTATACTATTACCGCTCATACAATTATCTTTATATGCTGTAAATTGCTTTACTGATGCATTATCTACTATATTTATATTAAAATAACTGTTTCAACTGTAATTATATAGTTTTTTTTTCACTTTTCCGTCGATCTAGCGCTGTAATGATTCGATCGTGTCCAACTCCACTCACGTTATAGATCTTGAACGTTATACTTTTTTGCTCATTTCGTACCCAATCGTACGGGACCGGTTTCTTAGTTTTTTTTCTCTACACGCATTTCGAGTCTGCGAATTAATTTCAGTCAAAAATCTATTATATTGTATATCTATATATATACAGTTCTATCATAACATCATAGCTCACGGGATCGAAGACAACTTCACCTGCTCGTGGTGCATCCTGCTAATCAACTAACCAAGGCTTGCTCTCACCAACCTAAATTTGGCCAGGTTGGTCCAAATCTCCATATAAATCCCTACTCGATCGATGGAGGAATCTTTGGTGAAGTCCTGTGTCCAGCACTCCACGTCGTTCGGATGATAATGATGATGTACCGATATTAAAGTTTTTTCTTAATTTTTAAAGTTGGACTATATTAAGTCTTTATAAACATTTGACAATAAACATTCAGTTGAACTTTATTGTATGAACGTACCTTTATAATATATTCTTTTGTTTGGGGTGGGAGAGAAGTGGAAGTGTCAGGTGAAATAAATGTAGTGTGAGATTATTAGTAGAACGATCTCGTAGGTCTCATTCTATCTCTAGGGGTCTCCTGCTGAACGTACCGTGCTGTCCCTTCCATATATATATGTATATATATACATATACGATTTAATTATATAAACAGAAACAATAAGATAAAATAGAATGATGTTAGAGTGAGAGGGTTGAAAAAAAGGTGACGAATGCGGAAAAAGAATGAAGCTAGAAATATAGAAATAATTTACATGTTAGTAAAACAAGATAAAAAATGAGATTTTCACTATAATAATTTTGTTGAGAAGCCCTACACATATACATATATGTATATATATTCATCTATTGAATCATTATAAATCTTAATACACTTGTGATGTATCTCCGTCTCCTTACGTTAACTTTAACTAGTTAATTTTAACCTTTAGGTATCATTTTAAAATTAGGCAATAAATAAAGTATTAAACCAAGTTCTTAAGGCAACTTTCTGAAGTTTAATCCTTTGTATCGTTTACAATTTGTCCGGATTACATTGTTAATCCTAGCTGATCCTTGAAAGTGGGGGCTTATAGAGATGAACATCTTGTGCGGTCCAATGATCAACAATGCGATGGCGGCGTATTGTCAAAACTTTGTCGCCCTTTGCTAGCTCTAAAATTGTATTCACGTTTAATTGAGTGTTACTTTAGTGATTCATTGTACGAGATCTCAGGAGGAGGAAGAGGATTTTAACTTCCTGAAACTTAGCTTAGCTTCGTCTCTATCACACAACTATTCGGACTATTTGTATACATGATATCATTCTTATGTATCTTTATATAAATTTATTTATATTATTATTAGTTTATATATTATCTATACTATATGTTTTTATTACACCTGCTTTCTAAATTTCTATGACTTCCGGGGTTGACTTAGAAACAAATGAGTAAATAAAGTTTATTTTCGCTGTATTAAAAATTTTATGATTAAAGCTTAATAAAAGGGGTGTGCAAACCCTTGATAACGTGCAAAGTAGCGATTGTTAATCCCCCGTGCTCTACATATGGTTATAGTGGGGGAGTGTAGATCGATGACCTCAAACAGATTTACTTTCAAAGGGTTAGTTACTAAAAAAATATTACAATATATATGAGTGCAACAAAAAATAATATTTTGAGATTTTTTTAAGTTTAGTGTTTAGTTAAACTAAGTTAGTCGTTTCACTGTCGCTGATGTTATTTGCTCCAACAAACCCGCATTTAGCCAGCATGATGGGAAATGGCCCAAATCCCCCCATATGAAACCCTATAAACCACGGCCCCTGGTCCCCGGAGATGGTAACGCATGATCGATCGATGTGAATATCGTTGGGGGAGGCCTATATCCTGTAAGAAGATGAAGATAATGGCTCGGATAATCCCCGAAGAACTTAGTACATAGAAATATTCTCTCATCAGTTAAATATATTTGAAGATAACGCTAAAAAGATAATATACACACGTGTTGTTATTATCAACCGATAGACGTCCATTGCTGAACGCAGTCCTACCCCAAAGATGGGGTAGAAAGTCATTTGAGCAGATTTGGGCCATTTCCCACCAAGTTGGCTCAATGCGGGCTTGTGAGAGCCAGAGCCTTGTTTGTTGATTAACTGGTTCCGCCACGAGCAGGTCAAGTTGGCTTAGATCTCGTGAATTGTTGTGTGGGACCCCTTACACCTCATAAGTTATGTAACTTAATGAAAATTTGGTTTGTTTGTAAATATTTCCACGTATGTGATACGAGAGACTCATCACTATATCTCCAGAACCGTAAGGCCTGGAGACCTGAAATTGGATAGGAATATTCTTCTTGCTAGGGCAGCTAAGAATGGATTTTAAATTCGTTCCCCAAAGGGAGTTGGGAGGGGGGTGTTTACTTTAAGTAACTTGCTAATAATAAACGGTATATATTCTCTGTTTACTTTCTTGTATCTCTACCTGTATACATAGATTCGTATTTAATGTTGAATTGTAGGTTACATTGACTTAAAGTAATATTTAGTGTTCTACAAAGCACTGCCTTGCGCTGTTTGAATCCAGGGGTGTGCCAACGTGGTTTCTGGTGCAGCGTCGCCATTACAGCGCTTTAAGTTGCCCAACATTCATTGGTTCAACGAGTTGTGTGCCCCGCCCATTGCTTCAGCCTCGCGACTCCAAGGGCTGTAACCTGGTTCTTCTGCGGATGTCCTCATTTGTTCAGAGATACTCCAAGCACGCCCTCTCCACCGACTTAACAACGTAGGGTTCATTACCGCTAACTAGTAAAGGTTCTCCGGACATGCTTTCGATTGACGCTGTTTACAACAGTAATAATTTAGTGTTGCTAAGTTGGCGCAACTTTAAAAATAAAAAAAATTCCATCCGTAACAATAACATACAGTCAACACGAATTATGTGAATAATCTGTGTACAGATTGCAATTGTAATAAAAAAAAACTTCATTGTTTATGTTACAAAGGCGGCGGCTGGCGGAGATAAAGCAAAGCCATTGTCAGAGCCGCTATGTATACAGATTGAGCTCGATAAAGCTTTGCAATGTGATGAATCATATATCGTGTTTTTTTTTTCTAAAAAAAAATTATTTACATAACACCAACTGTTACGGGACCCAAGCCAACCCCTCCTGCGCGTGGTGCACCCTGCTAATCAACACAGCGAGGCGCTGGCTCTCACCAACCCGGATTTGGTCAGAATGGTCCAAATCTTCCCAGATAAATCCCTATCCGATCGATACGGGTATCTTTGGAGAAGTCCTCTGTCCAGCAGGACGTCTATCAGCTGATAATGATGATGCTATTACGCGAAAACTATTATGGTTTATACGAATAATACCCTCGTCGTGGCACTGGTTTGATACAAGTCACATGATCATGTTCAATGTTCCTCCTCAGGTTCCTCTCCATCTTCTGCATCAAATAGTAGTCTAAAGCGATAGACACCTCGAAGTGATTCGAGGTATCATCATCATCGTTAGCAGCTGACAGACGTCCACTGGTGAACATAGACCGCTCCCCAAAGATCTCCACACTGATCGATCCTGCGGTGCCCGCATCCGGCGTTTCCCGTAATCTTCAGATCGTCGGACCACTTGGTGGAGAGCCTGCCAACTACGTCTTCCGAGAAATGGGGAATTACTATTATTATGATTTGTGGAACACATTATACAAGACCAATGTCTAGTAGTGGACAGTCGGTTGAAATGATGATGATGATGATTACTATGCTTTTTATTCTACTTTAGTCGACATAATTATAATAAAGGCATTCATTTGTATGAAAACTTAAAGCTGTGTAGATCAGGTTAATCAGAACAAAATGAGATAAATGAAGTTAGGAGAAAAACTCCATGAGTCTGTTGGACATCAGACAAGTACTACCTATTCTGGACGTCTGTTCTTCTTCGGACGGAGGTCTCCGTTCACTGGTGGTAGGTCTCTGTTGCCGCAGATCGTTTAGGTACGTACCACAGCCTCTGTAGTCTCTGGCTAGTAAGAATAGGAGTAAGGTAAGCCCTGCCTGTCATGGAAGGCGTCTAAAAAGAGTCTAAGAGTTTCGTGGACCTTGAGGGTGGGGTCCCTTATCGCTGAACAAGCGAACCTGCGTGGGACAGCGTATGGCTCAGCGATAGTGCCTAGGAGGGTTAGGTTAGGCTAGGTTAGACCTCCTCCTCAGAGAAGTGTAACACAACGTGTAGAGGGGCACCGGTGCATTCTATACGAGATCACGGAGCCTCTCCGAACGCACGGTATCTTTCCAAGTGTGCAAATATTACTGTGTTTCGGTTTGAAGGGCGCTGTAGCTAATTAAATTACTGGGATAACGAGACTCAACATAGTATGTTTCAGGCGACGAACACAATGTGATAACAAAAAAATACATCCGGTTATCGGCTCCTATCAATACATCGGTCAATAGAACAAAAATGGAACTTTCAAAGTAAACACGAAGAGGAAGAGCAAACAGACGTAAAAGTACAAGTGCAATTATTTGTTCCAGTAATATTTGCCTTCGACTATCTACGGTCAGCTCACACAGCCTGGTGCGCATGTGTTGGCGGTACAGATCTGGTCGTGTTTAGGTGAAATTATCACCTTCCGTTCATAGAACCTCATCATCAAAAGTAACGTAAATATATCCAGATATCCAGAGATCCATTTCCTCATCACGAGATCTCCGAAACTATAGAACGTAAACATTCAAAATTTTAAAGAAATAATACTTCTGCCGTTTAGAGGTCAGCTAAGACTGGATCGTACAAACATCCCTTCTTTAAAGGGAATAGTAGGGGTGTTAGAGCGAGCACAGCGGGCGGGGAACAGCTAGTATCACAATCGGAAATGTTTGTGCTTATATAAAATTTGGTTAAAAATGGTGGTGGCTTTAAGAGCCTAATGCCTTGAGCCTTTTTCTTTAAGGTGTCTTATGTCCAGCAGTGGACGTCTATCGGCTGATGATGATGATAAAAGCCCAATGATTTCTAATGCGCTTTGATAATTACGGATCACAGATTTAAGTATACCATTAGACTATTGACGTAACTTGAAAGGTTATAATTATTAGTAATACAAAAACTACTAACTTCCTAACTTAAAAAAAAAAAAACTAGTATAGTCCTAAGTCAGACAAAAGAGATGAATATATACGAGTTAATTAGTTTCCCCGAAAGCAATTAGTATAAATTTGCTTAAATCGAATTCCATGACCAAGTATCCCATCAGGAACAGTTTATTGTGGTTTTTATGGTCATCGCTACGGTTATAGGCGGATGGAAGACCAGTTCCAATTTTATAGCATATATATTCAGTTTAGAACGGTTAGGACATGTGTTGTGTTTTAAGATTCGTCTCCCCAGTAAGTTTACCGGCTGTCGAGTTTGTAAACTGGCACACAGTTGAGCAGAACGTTGCTCGCCGATGAGGTAGACTGGTGAGATAAAAGCGGCAGAAAATGGCTCATCATCTTTATCACTACACGAATGTATTAAGGCGGCCGTCAGAGAAGTGGCTTTTTTTTATTAAGCGACGACACGAGCGGGACGTTCACCTGATGGTAAGTGATACGCCCGCCCATAACAACGTGGCGCTTGTTACAACAGTATACAATGCACAACATTGTTGCTCGTCGTTTTGATATGTTCTCATAAGATGTTAAGTCTCGCTATCACTTATAATTTCACTAGCTACAGCGCCCTTCAAAACGGAACACAGTAATGTCTGCACACTACTGTTTGGCGGCAGAAATAGGCGCTGCGGTGGTACCCACCTTCAGCATCAGAGTCCTGCCACCAATACAGAGTTGTGGCGTGTTGTGATGCTTGCCACCAACACCTGAAGTGATGTCATAGTGACCACTTGTTAGTTATGCCAAATGTTTTTTTTTTTATTTAACATGTGGGTCAGTGCGTAAAGGTAACCGGCACGTTTGCATCTAGATTATGCTTGTGATCGTGTCGCTGCACTATCTGTGCACCATCTGAGCGCCACTTTTGTGTGTGCGCGTGCGCACGCTGACTCATCGCGTTGTAGGACAACGTCGCGGAAACGCTTCTGAATTAAAACGATACAATGGACGTTTGTATGCGCTCGCTGTTTTTGCTTTTTTATTCAACGAAGCGACGAGACGTGCGCGACGTTCACCTGATGGTAAGTGATACGCCCGTCCATAACAACGTGGCGTTACAACGATATACACAACACCACATTGTGCTTGCTGTCTCGTTACTCCAGTAATTACACTAGCCACAGCGCCCTTCAAACCGGAACACAGTAATGTTTGCACAGTACTGTTTGTCAGCTGTAATAAGCGTTGCGATGATACCTACCGAAAATGTCTCCGAAAATAGAGGTCTACCACCAGCTCATTAATTCCCAGACAACTTCCTGGATGCACTAGTAAATATCTATCCTTTTCTAACCCTAAATCTGCAAGCTGAAGTGACTGTGGGCTGGCCATGTCTGTCGTGTCAGTGACGGCCGATGGGGGAAGAAGTTCTTGGAGTGCAGGCCACGTACAGATCACATAAGTGTAAGATGCCCTCCCTCCAGATGGACCGACGAAAACATCAGGGAGGTCGGAAGTGAGTGGATGCGAGAAGATGAGGATAGCATTTGGTGGAAGACATTGGCAAAGGCCTATATCCAGCAGTGGATAAACAAAGTTAAACAGACCCTGACTATCTACAACGCTCTCCAAACCGGAACACAGAAATAGGAGCAGCAGTGGTACAGCATCAGACCTACCACTAGCTAGGGTAAGCCAGAACGTTAGTTGGATATCAGGTTTGACGTTGCACAGTCCAGTAGTTATAAATCAAGAATATCGCTGTCTCTTTCTATTATATAAAAAAACGTTCATATAGTAAAGTTTACAAGAATATTTTACTTTCGTTCGGTAACCAGTTTTTTTTTTTTTTTTTGGTAAACTTTTTACGTTCAGTAAAAGCTTTGTATGGGGTCCTGTTACCTGGGGACAGGTGCTTTGCGGGACCCGGTCGGGGTTCGCCGAGGTCGATCATTCTCACTAAATGATTAACTCCAAGTTAAGCATTATTAAGTTTTACTTAACAAGTAACTCGGTCAACTTTTACGCAGTAAATTACCGGCGACGGGTAATTTATCACTTGTGGGTGCGAACGATGCTGTTTCATCATGTTTTCAGGTTTTTTTTTTTTTTAATTGCCAAGTCTACTTATGGCGTAATGGCGGTAGTTAACTGTATGTAGTTTCGGCAGTATGTAGTCTGTCTGCTCATTGGTAACTCCAAAACGGTTAAGCCGATTCACCTTCCTTTTTTTTTCAGTTTCTTGTATTTTCAGTATCACTTCACATTAAATAGTTTTAATTTTCTATCTTTTGTAAGTAAATAACTTTGGACGAAAGTTCACTTTGATATTATTACTCACCGGCGAGTTTATTCATAGTAAGGTTACCAAAGTTAACTTATCCGTTTTAACTTGATCCATTAATTAATGTTTAATAAATTAAATGGCAAATGAATTAATATGAAATGAGGTTTTTAGAATATCAAATAATCATATGAGTGTGTGTGTTTTATTATCATATAAACATCCTGTAAGATATACACTATTTATCTTAAAGTCTATCTAAAGTTTGATGAATACTGTCTTAGTGGAGGTGCGGGGAAATAGTATTAGTAGGCGGTAACACTGTAAAAATAAAGCAGTTAACTAATGTTTTATTTAATATAAACATTATTATAATAATATTATGTGTATAATGTGTAGATTAAAATGAAGCATATAACTAATAACTTACTAAGGTACTAGAGAATAAAGAGAGGCAGAGGACATATTTCAAAGTTAAGATTGACAATAGATAGAGCTTAAGAGAAACGAGCTTTATTTAGGATTAAATGAGGAGTTAGGTTTTTTTTTTTTTACGCATTCCCCTGCGTAGTTTGGGTCAGGGTCTAATTATCCGGATCACTTAACATCTATTTTTATTAACTTTCCACATTCTCCTCTTCCATCCTTTCTTTTCTATCTTACTCTACTTATCTTTCATTTCTGTACTAATCTTTCTTGCTCCATCCCAATTCCTTCTTTCACTCATCCTCTATGATTGAAGTGGAGACGCCTCTTCCGTATATTTCTGGGAGGGGGGGGAGAATGAGGAGTTAGGTTAGGGGTACTCGTAAATGAAAAGTTTTTTTTAACTGGAATAGGAACGAGAAAAGGTTGAGAAGCTTTCATTATTAATATCAATGTCCTTTTTGTTGGGAATAGGTTCCTTACACTCCTTTTCAAATATATGTATTAAATCCAGTAGTTGTAGTTGTACTCGTGTTTCGTTCTTCGTTTAGTCGTTGTATTGTCCACATTCAGTATTGGACAATAATACCCTGCGATGGAGAGTCACAGTTGCAGTGTTGCGACAGTGAGAGTGCTGCAATTGGTCCCGCGCTAGATCATGCCGATCAATTTATGCCATTGATAGTAACGGAGTGGAGAAGTTTTTGCTTCGAGTTTGTTGTACAACAGCTGTTGTAATAACAACCAGCGAAACATAATCAACTGTATTTAATTAAAGTAACGTTTTCTTATTTCAATGGTTTATTTCATAAGTGTATACAAAAAAAACGCACTAAATACGCCTTGAGAAGTAAAGTAGTAAATTTATAGCGTCGTTAGATCCAATCCCAGTTTAGTTCATATAATGTAGACTCAACAGCTGTGGTAGGAGGAAGGTTTTTGGAGTATTTACACGAGTTTAAGTTCAAGGAGAACCTGTCATGTGTAAGTAATAGTCAAAACCAGTAGACATAATACACCTAATTACCGAATGTCTCATACACGGAAGAGAAACGTATGATTTAAAAGTAGGAGTTAATAGTAGTAGTAACTATATTGGTAAATTAATATTAAATAGAGTAAGGAATGATTTTTAAAATATTATGAATTATAAGATAAATAGTATAAGCAGTTAAGAGAAACATAACTATGGATATACAACGACGCTGAGGTACAAGTCTGACGAATGTTATTTTATATGAAAAAAAAAATACAGTTTCTGACACTACTTGGTCATGTAATCATGCCTCAAGATGACTTTCGTAATGTTATTGTTATTCAAACATATAATGTCAAAGTGATAGTGAACAATTCATTGTTATAATAACATATTCACTTGGGATAAGTTTAAGTCATAAAAAATCTAGGATATAACTTACTAACTTACTAAAAAACTGGGAACTAACTTATTTTTGGCCTTTGTGAAACCTCTTCACTCCTAAACCGTAAATTTCTTTAATAAACCAATCGCATGATCTGGATATTTGTTGTACAAAGTAATCAGATATTCAATACGAAATGATATTTTTGATGGTGGACCATCCTCCCAAATATTTACATAGATCTCTCTATGAGATCCAGTAATTACGTATACGGTTGGTTTGATCAAAATTAATATTAATGAAAATAATATTAATTTGCCTATCAATCTACTAGAAGCAAATGAACATAAAATGTAATTAAATATTTTTCTAATTACTGTTAGAATATATTTGTAATTAAAACGCATGCGCAACAGTCGTAATTTACTTGAAAATGATCCGAGTGTAGATAAAAAATGTATTATAGCCGACGCAAACGAGCCTGAGGAAAGTCCTCGCCATCAAATTATTAATTGAAACAAGATCATCCATGCGCCAGCGGGTGGTGAGAGAATCCAGTGGGTGTATGAAATTAACCATCCATCTCACTCACATCTACTAGCTGAAGACGAGACGGAAGAGAAGCCGGTGAAGCGACCGGGGGCAATTTTTTCCAGTCCGTTACACAATGCAATACGTACGGTCTCTTTAGTATGGTCATGGACATTACTACCTGTTAGAAGCAAAAAAAAAAAAGGTTCCAAATGGAATCACATTGTGTTTAAATAAAGCGCTAGTATCTTTGTGGACGGGGCGCTAATTGACTTTCGTCGGGTTTAGTCGAAAATTTAATTATCACCAGATAAAACATTGGCTTATGATTTTATAGACTTTTTTTCAGAACGGCCTCTGTTTCAAATTTGAGAGGTACATATCAAAACAGACAAATAAGATGCAGCAAAGTTCATGTAAGCATCTTGTATCGAGCAAAATGTACAGTCCTCTTACAAGTATCTTACAAGGCTCTAGGGAAAATACATCTGCCGTCCTCTCTCAGAAATATACAGATAAACAATTCAGATTATAATCTGCGTTCCTCCATTTAAGATATACTAAGAGTGTATTTTTAAATTCAGAGCTTTTTTTGTGCTATAATTAGTTACTATAAACAATACTGTTAAACACAGACCATTAAACCAGAAGCTGAACATAGAATCTTATGAAGGTCGCAGAAAGCAGATGAATGCACAGAGCTAAACTGATGTATATTCAAATGATCACCTTCCGGTCGTCGACGATAATGATGATGACGAATGATTTGCTAACTGAGAAAATATGCAATGAGATATTACTAATAGAAAGTGCAACGTTCATTTCTCTGACAATTTCTAATACTCTAATGCACAATTTAATGTCAAGATATTCATTACAAAAGCAATAAATGAGCTATGCTTAAATATTTAACATCGATCTGTCTAGACATTATTGGTAATAAGACATCGAATAATATCCCTTAATACCAGATATCCATTACAGCATGTTAATTAAGCTGTGTCTGTAACTGTATCTAAATTTTATACAAATAATAATATCTTTTTGGCAAGGGAAGTTAGAGGGAATGGGAATATGGATTTAAAGAGAGAAATGTATGGAAGGTTTGAAATTGTCGGGCGACAATGTCAGACGAATAATTTCTCTAGCTTACTGCATCATTCTTATCACAAATGTATTGGCATTTACAAACTCTTGTTTTACGGAAGAATTAGGTAATTTGATGATAATTACCTAAATATCCAAATAAACCTACTAAATCACATTTCGTTCCGTTTATGATAAAATTTGCACACTCTCCTACTTTAACTAATTCACTTTAACCTATTCCTTTTGTAACGGTAATTATTTTACTTTCATATATAGTAAAATGTAATACTTTTAAAATGTACAGATAAACTAAGGTTAATTTTTGAACTTCAATCTTAAAAATTCTTCACAAGCGTCAGTACCGTTAGCTTTATTTAATTGATTGAACTTAAACGCTAAGGAAATCCTGGAGCAAGATTAAATATTATAATTTTAGATAACGTGTTTCATACAAAACTGCCTTCTTTGCATTAACTTTAGACTCAATTTTCTGCAGCAAGAACTAATAGGATAATTTGTCTAAGCACTCATGCTTTTCCATTACTAGATTTAAAGCATAGACAATTAAGTATTGATTATTTTGTAGATGATTTTGTTCCTTTAGAACTCGGCAATAACCTAGATAATTTATTGAGAGGACAGATGCATTAGTTTGTTTATTAACATTCCTATGTTGGTGTTGTGCTTTATGTGGACGCTGATAAGTTTTCTCCCGTTTCAATGTATCTTTGGACTGGAGGTATGAAATAACTAAAATTAACAAAGTTGTATCTATTTATACCTTAAAGCGTATATTTTAGAAGGAATGCTATCAGGTGGACAAATGTTTAAAGGTCGTTAAAGGCACTGAATATGGGCAGCGCAAGATGGAACAGTTTGGAGATCCTTGAAGGAGACACATGTTACAGTGGACGTTATCTGGTTGATAATGATATCATAAAACTAATAGTAGAATGTGATGCTGTGTTAATATTATTAATAACATTTCATTACTCGCAACAAAGTGATTTTTAAATTATATAGAGAAGTCATCTTAGCAAGTTGTGTCCTGGTATGCATTGATAAAGAGCATTAGGCTGATGTCAGCCTATTTACTCTTCTCCTAAAATCTTCCTCGCCGTATTTGGCCGACTGTTACTTCTCTCCTTTCCCTTCCGTATTGATAATGGGGAACCTGATTTTTTAAAACCTCAACTGCTTACTCGTTTTAGCTTCTTCAGTATTCCTAACTTCATTAGTCGCTTATTGATGTTTAATTTGTTTTACGACATCGTTAAAAGCTCTACCAGCTGCTCGCTTATAACTTTGCCGCTCGCGAGCTTCGCCCACATGAAAGTACCGCTTGTATATTTTTATGAATTGAACTGAACTGTACTTACGCAAGTCAACAAGTAAAGGTGTGTCTGCTGGGTTGCATTCGATTTCAGACTTTAGACCGATCAATGAAAGATCAATTTCTTGATTTAGACGACTTTTAATTAATATTACGCAATTAGCTTTCGATCTTATTAGAAAAAATTATCACTTTACTTATGGACACGCGTATACTATGACATTTATTTTCAACAATTAAATGCATCTGTGATGCAATAGCTAAATTATTATATTGAAATATAGAGAAACATAGTACAAGAGTCGATAAAGTAGAAGTAATTAGGCGGTAAGTAGGACTAGCACTATGTAGAATATTCTGGACGCACAAACTTCTCCATCTTCGTCCTCATTGTGACTTGATATCAAATGAAGTCTAGATAATAGGTAAAATAATAGCCGACTGAGGCAATGCAAATTAAATATATAATAAATTAGGATTTGAAGAAGCACTAAAAATATATGCAATACAGATATAATTTGATACAGATTCAGCAATTAAATGAACGGAGCTACTGAGCTACTGTAGACGTCTCTACCAATAGAGACCAGTCGTATATTAATTCCGGTGGAGGCTATTAATATGAATGATTTATATTGTGGATCATTTTGCACGTCCTCCAATGGCAATGTTTGATCTAAATGAAGTTGATATTTATTGCAACATTCGCCATTACTCTTAGATAGGGTTCGTAGTGAATTTTATCATTGTATTTACTTATTTATGAATGTTTGTTTATATGCATTCAGATATGTTATACGTAAAATTATTTGTCTACGCATACGTGTCTACATTTGTTCGGAAGAGACAAGCTTAAACACTAGGACTGCTTTTTGTTACACAGGAATGGTTTTCCAAGTCCAATCTTACCAGACTTCAGTTTGAAGATGGCACCTCGAGATGATAACGACTGCCATTTGCTTATACACTTTTCAAGAATCACTTGTTAATCTGTTTTTTTTTCCTCTGCGAAAACTCTATGGTGATAAAACACCAGATACAGTAATTCGTTCGATACCGTTATGAGGCGTTTCGTTATCTAAAATGATACGTTTTGACGCATTTATTTACGCCTTTAAGATAGAATGGGTCGTAATAAAAAGTTTATGAAGCCTAACCTTGGAAATTAATTATAATTCACCGTTACTAAAGCAGTCTGAGCGCGTCGGAATACTATTTCACCGCAGGATCGCCTTCTGTACTGTTACGAACAGCCGCAGGATACTGTGGTGCTCTGAATGCGTGTCTTCGTTCATTATTTCATTCCTCCACCGCGTTAGCAGTTGAGGTCACACTGTTGTCAATAAATTTGATCTTAACAACCATCCTCGCAGTTTATTAGGCGTGGCTCTCACGACCTGACCTCAATAATAATTAAAGTGAGATCTTCGTTACATTTTTTTTATTTGTTTGCTTTGCATATTTATTGCAGTAGTAAATACTTTTCGCCGCTTGTTTTGTAAACAATATAAATTTAAATTTTATTAGATGTTATCTATTGTTTATGTATGAGTATGATGTTCTCACTACAACAGATCATCAATAGTATTTAGATAAGTAAAACCTTAAGACAAAGGATGTGTGCAGGACTAAAGAGCACCTTTCAGATAGACCGAATATGTTGATTGAGATGGAATAGTATTGCAAATAATGCTAAAAATTTAAGTGGCTGTATTAAATTTAGATTACCAATTAGATATCCTAGAATATAGCGGGATGAATACGTGCATTGATGCTAAGCGAAAAAGTAGATATTTTGTATAGTCAAAAATCGATATTTTTCTGGAAGAATAGTAAGATAACAAGCAAGCGATTCAAGTAATCTGTTTTAGAAACGCTTCACCTGACATTGAGTGTGGTATAATTTTTATATATGCTACTATAACTGTATTATTGTATACCGGCTATCAACATACAAGAGGTCTTCCTTTAAGGTTTCTCTTTAAAGGCCCTAAACACGTATGGCTATAACGGCCTTATCACAGACTTAACATTGCCATTCCAGAGGCGTTTTACATGTACTGATTAAGGTTGGATGTCAACTAATTTACAAAACAGGAACAAAGTCTCCGCTCGCATTAGTTATAATTAAGACCGAGCCTGAGTCGCCGGTACCAGTCGGAACGCCGTATTTAATGGTACCTATAGATTTCTGCATTTCATTACCGACCTTTCTAAGTAGCACACTACCGTTCATTGTGTAGCTAACAGCCGATACATAATAGGGCCGTCTCTCACGAGGGCTCTTCCATTTCCACTGATACGGGATCCGAGCGGCGATGGACGACGCGATACCTGCCGCAATAAATTGCCCGCTGACACAACTCAGCTCCGTGTACCGTTAACGACTAATAATGGTATGGGTATGTGCTCCGAAGACATTAAGAGGCCCTGGGTTGTGCTTAATTGCTAAACGGCTTGTTGATTTAATGAAACTCCTAGGAACGACGTCTTTAGATAATCTTCAGTACCGTAAAAATGATTACGAAATAGACCTTAAAGAAGCAAATATAGAATACAGGTATTCATACATATATTGAAGGTATAATTACGGATTTAAAAAAAAATCAACAAGAATCATACCATCATAAGCTTTAAATTAAAACCGATTAGAATCCTTTACAGTCATTGACAGTATTACATTCTGCGATGAATGTAGTTACGATTACGAGGAGGATGAGCATAATAAGGAACACAAAATAAGAGAAGCTTTAGTGTAGAAATCAAGCTACAAATACATACCATTATTGCATTGTTTGAAGGATGGTGTATCTATTGATATCACTATCGAGATGTAACATCTTATATCTACAGGCGATAAAGACAAAGGTAATGCAATGCAATAACCACTTTGTTGTACCACTTACTCGTTTAGTTGTTTCATCGAATTAGAGAAATATGGATTATAAGCAGTCCAAGGATATACAATTTCTACAAAATGGTTACGGTATACACAGTGGAGGTAGCCGTTATCTCGCTTTGATGTTTTATTTCCTGTGTTTATCTATTTTGGTCATGCTTGTACTGCGTATCGACGTTTGCTTAAGCCGATCGATTGTGATGCAATCCCCACGCGGTGCACAGAGCAATAACATCGAAACGAAATGTTCAATTGTATATTTATATAATTCTACGTGACAGTCATAAATATACAATAATATGAAAATAGTAACAGGATCCAAAATTTCTAAAAACTTAGGAAGGGAAAATCTGCTCCGGTGAGGCGCAGTACAGTTTTATACTGTGCCTCACCGGAGCACTGGCACCAGAATGTTAATTATGGTTAGTTTTTTAATTAGTTAAAAAATAACGACGTATCTCATTGATAGATTTAAGATGAGTGATATTAAATATATTGAATGTTAATATTATTAGTAATAATTGATAGTTAAAGTGTCTTTTGAAACAAACAAATCAATGAAACATGAATATTACTTGACGGCAGAGATAGTTGCGGGAATAGTTACTACCTTAACGGTCTTCGGCAACAAAGATGTAGTACCATCAGAAAGAGAGGGAATTATCAAAAGAGCGAGGGTGTGAGAAGGAAAAAATGATGTGTAAATAAGACAGAAGTTGACTGAAGACATTGTTCGTTGTAATTGCCTACAAATTTGAAACAATCAAGAGTTGTTTTGGTTTAAATTTAATCTTTAGTTAAGAGAAAATGACTAGTTCCATGTTCTGCCGATTCTACTGCATCATCATCATCAGCTGACAGACGTTCACTGCTGGACATATATATTACATTATTATTTTAGTAATAATATTCTCTTTAATTCTCTTTCATTGTTACTTTCCTTACCTCTTACTTTGATATCGTCAAAATGTGTTGTGTAAGATTATTTTTAACTAATTATATATACTTCTGTTCCTAAGTTATTTAGATAAATAAATACAATTTATATTATTAAAAAAAAAACATTACAAGGCGTCGTTTATAAGTCGTACGTTATAATCAAGTTAGAATTATTGCAAATGTTTATTATAGAATTCTCAATAAAACACTAAGGAAATCTCATGGATCCAGGTACGCAATTATCATTAGACGTTTTATTACTATAATATACAATTACGTTCAAGTACACAGTTAACATGACTGTTCCATTAACTTACTGTATAACAGTTATTATATATGTGCAAAGTAACAATTATCAATGGTGAAATGATATATTTACAATATTGTCTCGTTTCGCATTTAATACGGTATGGTTTATTTTAGTATAGTATTCTCGTCTTCATAGCAAATTATACGTCTGTCCATACCATCTGTGCTTGTTAGGATATTTATACAATCTAATCTGTAATTCCGTATTGAAAGTAGGACTAAGGTAAGCCCTGTCTGTCTTAGAAGGCGACTGAAGTGGTTTTCGGGTTCTTAGGCATTGAAGGTGGGGACCTTCATTGCTCAATAAGCGAGCCCAGGGTAGACGACAGACATAGTGGTGAAGTATTTGTAGCATCAAAGCAGAGGTGCCGAGGATTACGATTGACTCATCACCAGATTTTCCAAATTATGAGCCGTCAACATAAAAAATTTAGTAGAGGTATTGCTTCTCTCATTTTGAGTTCAGTAAGGAATGGATTTTAAAAAATTTCTTCTGCAAAGATAGTTGCGGGGGTGTTAATAATTGGGGCGGCGGGTAGCCGGGCGGGAATATTTCTGACAAATTTCAAGTATAGTTCTATTATGACCAACACAGCGGGTGGGGAGCAGCTAGTGATTGTACACTACTACATGGTCGCAGAGATAAACGTTTATATCCATTTCATCTTTTTCCAACAAGATTTATTTTATCTAATCATATACAAATATGTCTGATTTTTCTTCTTATTTTTACTAAACCTTATCCCAACTTTACTTGAGGTCGGTCCTCCTGATCGTTGTTGTATATCTAAAAAAAAATTGTGTCATCATATATATGTCTGATCTATAATGATTTTAATATATTTAATGATTTTTTCATACATAAACTTAATCTGATGATTTATTCGTTTGTTACAGGTAAGCGATGATCTCCAATACCAATCGCTTAATCTTTAGTGAGTATAACTTTGTATAAGTAAATTGAAATGGAGTGCAACTTAGTCGTAAAAAAAAATTATAAATTCCTTTATATATGTTTGTATAGATGAATCTGTCCTTTTACTTGTCTGTTGTAGTTATAGTGAATTGCACTGTATATCCATTGTTTCATCTTCACAATTATATTCAAGAGGAATAAATCGATCAGCTTTAGAAAAGAGATGAATGAAATAAGATAACTTATTACACTTTATTGGCAACGTTTGAAATTTCCTAATAATATTATTTTTGTATGCCAGGCTCTAATTTAGGACCTTATCATTCGCTCCTAATAGTCCTACCAACATAAATTTATGAGAAGCTTTTTGACCTTTACACATTGCAGATTGATTCCTCATCATCATCAGCCAATAGACGTCCACTGCAGAACGTAGGCCTCCCCCAAAGATCACTGCTTTTGTAGGAGTTCATATGGGGGGAATTGGGCCATTTCCCACCACGCAGGTCCAATACGGGTTGGTGACAGACAAAGTCTCGTTTGTTGATTAGCAGGGTGCATCGCGAGCAGGTAAAGTTGGTATGGATCCCGTGAGCGGAACCCCTCACACCCCTGAAAATAGATTCCCCTTAAAGTATTTTTCCTTGACTATTTCTTGAATTACTATACGAATATTTGTTCGACTTACTCTACAGAGAAGACTTTTTTATAATTACTTAGATTACTAATTAAGTAATATAAGAATGTTTGTTTAGATTCATATTATAAAACAAATATTTAATTATGTTGGATTGCTTTAAGGCAATGAGCTGAATGATTGACGAATCGGAGATGTGGTAACCGGATAATTTGTTGGTCTCGATTCTTAAGATCAAATATCAAGATTGAAACAAGTAATATTTATTCAGGGTCTATATATGTTTTGTGTTTTGAACCTAGATATTTTTTTAAGTTAAAAACTAATATTGACTATAATGTATTAATAAACCCATCATTGTTAGGATGCTCTTCCTTTATCGCACCCCTCAAGGTGAAAGTAGGTCCATAAGTAATAGGTTTAGTGACTAACTAGTGGTTTCCGCTTTGTTTTACCTTCACTGTTCTCAGTGACGTGAAATATGAATCTTTTGACAAATTTTTATAAATGGCTACTTTTTAGGGATTTAAGTCTCCCAAACAATACAGTGTTTTGTATTAAAAATGTATGCCTTTTTTTTAAATTTTATGATCTTTCAGTGACAAGTAGAATGATCTTTAGTTAAGAGTTTAAAAGCTGATGAAATTCTCTATCAAATGATACTACCACTTGACTGGCGGTAGGTCTTTGTCTCTCTTTCGCCGGAGATAGTCTAGGTAGGTACCACCGTAGCTATTATTTCGGCCGCCTAACAGTAGTGCACAAACATTAATGTGTTCCGGTTTTAAAGGCGCTGCAATAGCTAGCTGAGATAACGAGACTCGACATCTTATATCTCAAGGCGACGCGCGAAATGTAATGTTGTGAATTATATCCGAACTAGCGCCACTTTGTGATGGGCGTGGTGTCACTCACCATTTGGTGAATGTCCCGCTCGTCTCGGGACAATTACTTCTTGAAGAAGCACGAGTTTGATTCTCACCGAGTCTAAACTTCTGGTGAAAAACAACATCTTGCGGAAACCGACAAGGTCAGAGAACAGCCTTCGTGGTTCTGTGATTTACCAATTCGCAAAGCAACATGGGTGATGAAAGATGCCGTTCACTGCTTGGAAGCAAAGAGAGGGAACAATAAATGGACTATCTCTTTATGTCATTTATTTCCATTCTCAATATTCATTTGTAAAGTAACTTGATCTAAGCAATCGCAGTTATAAATAAGTTTAACCGAACAATGGTGAACTTAATCATCTCACCTGCCTAACTTCCACTCCCGTGGTGGACGCTGGTCAATGAACCTATTCATTAACTATGAAATAGGCGCGACGGGTTTTAATTGAAATCAACTTAATTAGTTTCACTGTTAATGATTGACTTGGCGGCCGTCGTGAGAAAATATTCGTAGTAACTTCCTTGTCATAACTAAGTTTAAGATTTTTATTTGTTGAACCCTAAATAATGTATATTAATTACATGACAATAGTAAAACTTGTAACTGTAAATCTGATCAAAATGAATCAAAATTAATTCATGATTTTTTATTTTAATTTTTTTGCACGGAACCCTAATTCTGTTTCATTCGAAAGTTTATATCACGTAGTCTATGACTTTCAAATAGACCATTACTTTACTCTAGCTCTTTCTTTGCTTGTAATCTCTATACTGAGGATTTCATTCCTCTCTTTATAAAGTAGTGTGCAAACATGATCGTGTACTAGTAAGAAGTTTTAGCTATTGAAATTACTAAAGGGAGAAGCATCATAAGTGTCTCAAGGGATAAGTTATACGTCACCTGTGTAACAACGTAGCACCACATTGTGCTCGTTGCCTGGAGAGTAGATGTTAAGAGGTAAGAAAACGCCATTAATTTCACTAGCTTCCGCACTCTTCAAACCAGAACAGTAATATTTGCACACTACTTCTTGTTGGCTGCAATAGGCGCTGAGATGGTACCTACCTAGACGGTCTTCGGGAACAGACACCTACAACCAGTAAATTATTATGAAATAATAATTAACATAGTAAATCTACAAGCACATAAAGGTCATTATTTATTTATATATTAATTGACAATGTCTCCGGACTGTCATACGTTCAAGTTACATAGACGCCATTTTAAATTTTCATCGCACAATACGTAACTGTCCCGATCGTATATCAAAGTTGCTTAAACTGTCAGAGAAATATCCTGTTTTTATTTATTGACATATACTTTATTTATTCTTACTGACGTTAGATAAAGGTATACACAGAATCGAGTAATTGTGATAATTTTAGAACCAGTTTCATATTCGCTGTTAACATTTAATGTATTTTATTTGTATTTGACAAACGACTAAATCAAATAAATCCTCGCATGGGAATATAACCACATAATTTTTTTTATATATATACATATCCATAGGTTCATTGATTTATCACGAGATCTCTGAAATTATTAGACGTAAATACTCAAATTTTATTAGTGATATTGCTTCTATAATTTACAGGTAAGCTAAGAATAGATTTTACTTTCATAACGGAGATGCAGGGGTGTTAATAACGGAAAAGGGTCTGTTAGGAAACGGGTTGCCGCCGCGCGGGAATATTTCTGACAAATTTCAAGTCTAAATTTCAAATCTAATTCCATATCACGGCCATTGATCCAGCGGGGAACAGTTGGTAGTTTTATAACATATTTAATATTACACTTCAAATGTTTAACTTTTAGTTGTATTTGATCAATAAGTTATTATTAAGCATTTATATTATAATAAATCAGAAAGGCGACCACCTCTGATATCTAACAAAACAAACTTTGGGTCTTTTTTTGTTTATTTACACGTATTTTTCTGTAATAGCATACTCAAAAATTTAATTCGTTTACAAAACATGTTTATTACTTACATTCAAGTTATTTGAATGGTCCAAGTTACATGTCTTATAACTAGTTTAACTTGGATTATAGATGTATATAAGATTTTTATTGCGATTTATTACGCCGTTTAAAGCGCTACACTAATCTCAAAAAAGACTTAAATTTGTTTAAAAATTTGTTTATGTTTATTTACATACCTTGAATGTTACTATTAATTTCATCCATCCAATAAAAGAATGGAACTGCTTTTATTTCACGGTACGAAATTTAAGGCACTTCAGTGTTACTACATATAAGTAAAAACGTTTACAGTTAAATTTCAACTTTGTGGCTAATGCTTTTAAAGTTGATTTTATAAATTCGCATCTTTTGATCTTGAAATATATACACATACAAGAAGAGCTTCAGGCTACGGAATGCGTTTAAATAAATTACAATCAGGGATAATTCATGAGGCATTCAATCCCCAATATGGAGCTGGTTGAAAGTGATGCTAAAAATAAGAACGGCGGTGAGTCGTGTATCACCAAAAACGGTCGTGGCCGCTGATCCAGTTTCTAACCAATTCGATAAACTTTCGATTATTTTTTTGGTTCAGATTATATATTTATCATAGCATAGATTACATTAATTTGTATATTTATAGTTAGTAGATAGTTTTTAAAACATTATTTTGTATTTAAATCTGATTTAGTTCTAAACCCCATTCAAAGCCAAACTATCTTAAGATTCAACATAAAGAGATTAAATATATATTGAAAAAAGAGATTCACACTAATTTAAGTAATTTTTGTGGTGGTAATTCTCTTGTTAAATATCCTGGGTTCTATGGGAACTCAGTTTACAATTCAGGTTGCACTACTATGGAACTCCTTGCCTGGAGAGATTCGGAATGTTTCCACTAAATGCCTTTTCAAAAAAGGGTCCGGAAATACCCTAAGCAGAAAGAGACATCTTATTATTATATATATATATTCGTAGTATTAATACGTGTTATAAATGTTCTGTATAAACATATATATAAACATATATGTTGATACTATTACCAATATAGTTTGTCAGTAGTTATCACCTATCACAACATCTCACCTCTCCGAAGGTTGGTTGGTAGTGAATGCCTCGAAGGTTTTACAATAAAAAGATAAAAAGGACTCCACGCTCTTCTCGTGACTTATAGTAAAATTCAAGAATAATTATAATATCCTCACCAAGTCCGGAATTGAATTAGGAATATCCACGTTGTAAGGCATCCTACCGCCGCTACGCTACGGCGCCGTTTAAATCTCATTCATCAATATTAATAAACATTTGGTAATACACAACCGACCACCCATTGTTAGCACTTGCTTTGATTGATACGGCTGTAATGGTTACCGTTAGTAAACATCGCCAGCAGACATTGTCCGCTCGTGTATCTAGATTGGGCGATGTAATTGTTTCTAATGGCCCTACCAGCCTCGCAGGCACCGCGGAGTACCGACGTCCTATTATATAGCTTTTATAACATACTTTCTATTTTGAAATTATTAACCGTTTAAAAAGATTAATTTCTCCAAACGTTACGTGAAATATAATAGTACCTTATCATCATCATCATTTCAACCAATGGACGTCCACTGCTGCACATAGGTCTCTCGTAATGTATTCCAAAAAGTACAGTCTTGCGCTGTTTAAATCCAGTGCCTCCCAGCCATTCTTTTTATGTCCTCCGTCTCTTTAGTGGCGGGTCTGCCAACGCTGTGCTTTCCGGTGCGGGGTCGCCATTCCATAACTTAAACCCCCAAGAGCTATGTGCCTCGCCCATTGTCACACAGCGGGCGAAGGAGATAGCGATGCTTGGAGTACCTCTGCGTGATCAAATCAGAAACCGGGGTCACCGACATAGCCCTACAAGTCGCGCAGCTGAGATAGTAATGGACAGGGCACATAGTACACTATCTAATAAAGAAAATATGTACCATGTCCAGCTGTCGACGTTCGGGTGGAATCATCATTAGCTGATAGATATCAACTGCTGCTCATATGCCTCCTTCAAAAATATCCACATCGATCAGTCCTACGCTGTCCTTGTTCCGGCGCCTCGCCAACGCTGGGCACCAGCGGCTGTCATTTATTGGAATACATGTGAGGGATTTGGGCTGTTTCCCACAATGCTGGTCCAATGCAAGTTGGTGGGAACCAAACCCTCGTTTGTTAATTAGCAGGGTGCATCAGGAGCAAGTGAGATTGTCTTGGGTCCCATGAGTTGTTACGCGGGACTCCTTACACCCCTTTAAAGTATTGATATTCAATACATTCTAACGTAAGATAAAAAACGACATCAAATCCGCCCAATGTTTTATAACTTGCAATACAGCTTTTTCGTTCATATAAAATAAATATAAAAAATAAATAAATATATAATATTAAATATTTAATTATATCGGCGATAACAACAAATAAGTAATATCAGCGAACTGATATGTTACTAGTAATACATAATACAAGATTACCGCCTTTAGGCGCCATTGTTATCAAAAATATGAATTCTTTATACACAAACAACAATCTAAAATCGATTTTAACACTTTGAACTTAAGGTCTATTTTAGATATGCTATTGAAATAATAATAATGGGTATATCAATACATTCTACATTATGAATCTCATTGAAACATATTGCAGCATGGTATAATTCCTAGCTTAAAGTTATGAGGTTATAAATAGTTTTTTTTTTATTACTATCGTGTGTAACAAAATGCTAACGGAACACACACCCCGGAACCAAGGGCCGATAAAGGGGTAGTATCGGACATCAACCAATTAAAAATTTTCACACAGTATTCCAGTCACTGCCGACAGTATTCACGAGGGTCACGGGATAACATCGAGCAGTTCTTCCGCAACCCCCGATCGGCGCACGGATCGAACGGGCCCGCCTAGGTTATAAATAGTTGATAATCTGTAAATCGTAAGTGTACTTCTCTTCGCCATTGCCCCTTTCTGACCTGATTTTAAGTGGTGATACTAAATTCTTTATCACCAATAGATGAGACGGCGATACTCACACACCGGCTTATCGTAATTGCGGCCATTACCCTCCTAACGAGACCTCAACGCTTCTTACATTAACACCGACCCACTTCGCAAGTCGCAGCTCCGTGCAAAAGTTAAGTGAAACAAGTCCTAGTGCAAACATGTTAAATATTCTCTCTTACTCCGACTCTTTGTTTTTATTCAATTAACCGACGAGACGAGCAGGACATTCACCTGATGGTAAATGATACACCTGCCTATAACAACGTGACGCCATTTTGTACTCAATGGGCACATGTTGTTCATATCTTTGAGACGAGATGTTAAGTATCGTTACTCCAGCAACTACACTACCTACAGCGCCCTTCAAACCGGGACACAGTTGTGTTTGTATAGTACTGTTCAGCGGCAGAAATAGGGACTGCGGTTTCCAGCAACAGAGACCTATCATCAATTTTATATAATCTCTAGCTGACATCATCATCCATACTATTATCAAATCAGACCATAGATATATATTTATATAAGTAGGCGATATCCAGAGATTCAATGATTCATCACGAGGTCTCTGAAACTATGAGACGTTAAACACTCAAAATTTGGTAGAGATATTGCTTATGCCGTTTAGAGGTCAGTTGATTATGGTTTTTACTAAATTCCTTCCCCAAAAGGTAAGATAATAACGGCAAGGGGCTGAGTGGTTATGGAGTGCTGCCGGGCGGGAATATTTCTGACAAGTTTCAAGTCTAATTTTCTAATCTAATTCTATATTACGAGTCAGCAAAGGGTACTAACTAGTTTTATATTTATATATAAATATATATATGTATATAACAGTCTAAATATTACTTGTACTTAGTTTATTAAGTTGATTTATACCTTAAGGCAAATCGGTCGCCAAAGTCTCACGGTTGTCATCGCGTAATGCATGCGGCGATTAAACCCCCGTCCACCTCGTAACGTCCCGCGAGGTACATTTGCATCGCCATTCCTTGCTCATCCTGAGGAATCTAAATCACCACGAGATATTCCGTAGCCGTGCGTAATGGCCATGCTGCGATCCTCGGTTGAATAATGGCTTGAATTATTTAAACGGCACAGCAATGCGATGTTGTTATTCATGTTATATTACTTTAACCACCAACCTAGAGAAAACTGTTGTTATTCTCATCGATAAGAGTTAAAAATTTTACTGATGGTGTGATACACTGGTCCATAACATCGTGGCGCAAGTTAAGATGGTATCACATTGTGCTTGTAGCCTTGCCACATAACTCCTATTTCTCCTGATAAATAGTAGTTTTCAAACATTACAATCAAGGGCGTTGTAGCTAGTGAAATTACTGAGGTAACGAGACTTTTTTTATTGAACGAAACGATGAGACAAACGGTTATCTTTCACCTGATAATAAATGATACGCGCACCTATAAGAACGTGGCGCGTTAGTTAGGATGTTTTACACAGCACCACATTGTGCTCATCTCTTTGAGACAAGATGTGTCTCGTTACCCCAGTAATTACACTAACTACATCATTATCAGCCGATAGACGACACAGACATTCCCCAAATATCTTCATATCAATCGGTCCATAGTCAGCATGGCTACTAGAGGGACTAGAGGCCATCGTTTGTAGTGGTTCTTATAGAGGGATTTGGGCCATTTACCACCACGCTGGCGTAACGCGGGTTGGTGGGAGACAGAACCTCATTTATTGATTAGTAGGATGCACCACGAGCTAGAGAGGTTGTCTTGAGTCCCAAGAATTGTTGTTGCAGGACCACTTAAACAACAGCTATGGCAGAGGTTAACGGTTTCCGGCAACAGAGACCTATCACCGGTTTCCGCAATGTCAATACAATTAGAAAAGTAGACCATAGATATAATAGAGATCCATAACTATTTAACTGTCAGCATATCGCATTGTGTCCGCATATCGCCTCCGGGAACGATCCGATATATCGTTACGAATCTAATTTGATTTATTGTTCATATAAATTTTACTGAGCGCACGAATTGAACTCGATACGACATTACAATAGCTACGATATAGGAAACATATACAAGCTCTATATTGTCTAGATTTATTTAGAAAGATAGTTTTTAATTGGCGGCACATCTGTGTAGAAGGGGACAAAGCAGATCCTATTTCTGATACCAAGCAGTAGTGTGCGGGGTTGCGCACACTATTGGCGACAAGCGCTTATGACGCAGTGCATATCATCCTAACTAGCGCCTTGTGTTTACTATCATAAACATCACTAACAATCATGTACACGTGTAAAATAAAGTTTTGTATAAGTTTAACTTTAACTTAGTATAACATAAATTACTTAATGACTTAATGTATCAAACAAAAAAAAGAAATGTTTAAAGAATCGTAGAGGAGGATCGCCGACAAATATTTTGTGTATTTTCTTTTTTCACGACGGTTCGATTTATCCTAGATCTTGTTTTCTAGGTAATATTTAAAAAGTGGTCTAGGATATTATATATTATTATGTACACTAAATGTTTTCCACCAGTTTGGCCGTAATATACAATTAGATTTGAAATTTGTCAGAAATATTCCAGTCCGGCGGCAACCGACGGCCCCCGGGTTCCTTAGGTAACGCCCATGCAACTTCCTTTGAGAAAGGAGTTTCGTTAAATCTATTCTTAGCTGACCTCTAAATAGCAGGAGCAATATACTTACCAAATTGTAGTATTAGGTCTTATAGTTTTAGATCTCATGATGAGTCACTCTCTATATAAGTGGAAATCTTCTCCTTCTAGAGCCTCCCTCAAAGATCTCTATATCCAGCGGCATCCCGCGACTTTTATATATATATATATATATTGTTCTTGAAATCACTGTCTAGTTAAAGTATGAGTCACATACAAATCGGTTTTGTTAATTCCATTGACATGAAACTACAAACCAATTGATTAGGCAACAAAATTAAGTGATACATTTATTAATTTCATCGTACACTTACATGCTGTGAAAGGTGAAGAGACAAACATTTTTTTTTTAATACAACTTTCGAGTTTCAAGGGCGCTGCAGCTAGTGAATTATTTATTTTACGAAGCGATAGACGAGTGAGGCATAAATATGATGGTAAATGATACGTCAGTCTACAACATATCGATGGTTAGGATGGTGTCCATGTCACCACATTGCGATCGTCGCCTTGACACATTACATTGTTAAGTTTACTTACGCCAGTAAATTCAGTAGCTACAACGTCCTTGAAACTAAAACAGTAACGTTTGCGAACTGGTGTCCACCGCCAGAAATGGGAGCTGCGGTGGTACCTACCTAAATGGTCTCCGGCAACAAAGACTTGGCAATAGTTTAACATACAGTACCAGTTAATTCATTTGTGAATAATTACTGTGGTAACGAAACTTGATTAATGACTCACAGTGACAATATTGTTGGAAAGTATTTGCTATCGTAACTTCACATTACCTACATATTATTATTAGTTGAACGTTCCTGTCGTCTCATCACTTTTTAATTAAAAAAATAGCATGACTCTTACTAGTGACCAGTAATAAAAGTAGCTTTATTGCCATAAGGAGTTGACTTTTTCTACTATAGCAACGATGGGATCTTAATTAATCTGTAAATAACGGTAAATTAGCCTAATTAGGATAAAACGTATTTTACATATATGTGGGTATGTATTGAAGTATCCGGATTTACACTGCTACGCTACTTATGATCGGTTTCTTGCAAGTGACCAGGGACCAGGTTGTTACGACCACAGAACCACATCCAGCCGGTAAGTAAACATTACTATGATTTTTTAAAATTAAAATTATCATTGCGTCGGTAATACTGCAGGACAGTGTAACATGGCAACACAGTTCAACGATTATGAAGTTCAGTTATTTATTAAAGGCAATTGACAACTGTTTACCGGACCCGTGTTAATGTTACGGACAACAATAATTACATCTATATATCAAAATCGAGCGGACAGACAAACATACGTCCGGACATTAATAGTATAGCTTAATGCTTAAGTTATGTTAAGATAACGATTGGATTTGTCCGCGTCGGAACCAAGATGAATGTGATAAGAAACAATACGGCCTACAGCAGTTGAAATAACTCGCTGAAATTTGTTAAATGAGGTAATAGTTAAGTTGACTATTGACTTAACTTTAACAATGGGTTCGAAGATGACAAGACGCTTGACTAGGATACGTTGACCCGTTGCAGCAAGACATCCGCTATTGATGTGACCGCGGAATTGAACCATGAACTTCTATATAACATGAGGGTAGTTACAGCACTTTGTTAGTGATAGGTCTCTATTGCCGCGCCCTGTAGTCTATGGCTAGTATGAATAGGGGTAAACTAAGCCCTGCTGGTCGTGGAAGTCGACTAAAATGATCCAGGAGTTTCACGGGCCTTGAGGGTGCATGTCCTTATCGCTGGTGAAGTGAACCTGCGCGGGTCAGCGTATGGGTCAGCGATGGTGGTTAGAAGGTTTGTGTTCTCCCCAGAGACGTGTTAATACAAAGAGTATAGAGTACCGGTGTGTTCTGTAAGAGATCCCGGAGTCTATCCGAATGCACTGATGCAGACCATCGGAGGGTTGGAGTGAGTAAGAATCACATAACCCTGACTTCCCCTCAGAAACAGGGTCTCTTTTGCTGGAGACCGTTTAGGTACCACCGCGGCTTCTGCTGCAGCCGATAAATAATAGTATGCATACTATGTTCAGGTTTGAAGGCAGTTGTAGCTGTGGTATCGAGATATAATATCCTTTGTCTCAACGCAACGTGTACAATCTAATGCAGTGTATATTATCCTATCTATCGTCACATTGTTATGGGTGGGCGTATCACTTACCATCAGGTCGTTTAGTTGAATAAAAGTTATACGTCTTTAAACGATCTCCAAGATAGACTTAAGTACCTCGTTATCCCATCAGCTGAAACCAATCCGCGTTGGGCTCATCGCCCTCATATTGAGGGTAGGCCTGTGCCCCGACAGTAGAGGACATAAATTGGTTGTGGAATTGAACCCTTCGTCTAATACCCCTACCATTTAAGGTCAGTATTATTTTGGGTCTGTGTTAATGACCACACGACATCAAAACGGAACCGTCCCATTCACTTTAGCAGCCGCGCTTGATCTTGATTAATCACACCGAAGACTAATGAAGTTCACGATCAGATCATGATTTATGTCGTCCATCAATAATACCTGATACATTGTTAACGCATATATAATTGGTTATTTGGAATACGGTTAAACTTAATCTATCACTTGGACCGTTAAATCAAGTAAGCAATATAGGTTAACGATATTTGAAACATTTCATAAGAATTTGAACTGAACAAAGATTTTAGAATGTACATATCCCAAAGAAGCTTCTCCTCGCCACAAGATACGACCTTTAGAAGACTCCTCTCCCCCGATAACAAATAAGGGTGGTATCTACAAAAGGTCAGTTGCAAAAACACTATATTCTATTAATTATGGAAATAGTTTTAATTACAAAGAGATTAGTGATGAGTAAAATTGATCTTGGTCTTACTTTTTCACAGCACCACATTGCGCTCGTCGCCTTGAGACATGAGATGTTAAGCCTCGTTACCAGTAATTACACTATCTACAACTCCCTTTAAACCGGAACACTATAAAATGTGCACACTACTGTTTGGCGGAAGAAATAGGCGCTGCGGTGGTAACTGCCTATACGGTCTCCGACAACAGAGACTTACCACCAGTAAACTTAAATCTTGGTCTCCCTCGTGTAAAATTGGTCATGGTCTTAGTCTTTTATCCATCACTTGATTACAGTTCAACTTGATGAAGCAGGTATGTAGTCTAAATGGTCGAATAATAGAAAAATAATATTTCTAGCAAGTGTTACATATTGTTGCTAATCTACACTTGGCTAACATATCTTAAATATCCTCCTCCTCAAATCGTATTCCTCATGTTTGAGGGTCGTGACTACCTCCAGTTATCACTCTAGTCTTCACGATGTTTCACTCTCGCCTCCTATCTCCGGCTACTCGGAACGTATCGTAAACTGTGGAGTGAAGGATGTTGCGGATCTGGTTAGACCGACGTATTGGGTTGCTGCCCCGCACCCGTTATCCTTCCACTTTGCCAGTAACCACATTTATCTCAAATGTACAGATTCGGCAGTAGATGGTGATTTCAGAATATTTCCGCTGTTAATGTTGACAGCGGACACGAAGTTCATGTTGGTACACACGGGACCTCGGAGTAAACCTATTCTAAGTTAATCCCTCAGATACTTAGACGTGTACTTTTAAATTTCTGTTACCGCACTAGCTTCGAGATAGCTTACATATCATAACGATATGAAATTCGAAAAAAAGGTTAAGTTTAACGTCAAAATGAGAACCTCCTTTATGTGTTCGGTTAACAACTGAATCCATTTAGTAAGTATAATGATATCTAACATTGGTAAAATTAAGTTATCATAATGCTTAATTACGCGATGGAAACCGCCGTCGCTCCGAGCGCTCACATCGATCTGACGATCGGGTGAAAGCAGTTGATTTAGAGATTAAAGCAAATAACAAATATCATCTCTTGGCGTCTTCTAACTCTTCGCCATCGCTTAATGATCGCCGGCCTAGTTCTCACGCAGTGTATACGTACTAACAATTAAATTTATAGCTCGTTAGCGATTCACTAATGCAGCTGTAAAAATTTACAGCTGCATTCTATCTCCGGAGGGTTTCACTTTTATGGTTTTAAATTCATACGCTTTCATACAGCTGTCGGAGCCGGACCTCATCGCTGGCCTATCACAATAAACTGTAACCTAAATTACCGTGGTAATGAGGCTTAATATTTTATATCTCAAGACGATCACACGACAAGTAAATTAATACGTATGTTATGTATAAGTTTTGTTTATACGTTTGTTTTTAATGCGTCGTTTTCGTTACACACACACACCAACCCCCACTGGGACAGCGTGGTGGGTTACGGCCCAATTCCCCTCAATGAACTGCAACAAAAGACGGCTCTAGGTGCTCAGCGGGACCGGTGACCATACCGATCATGACGGAGGGATCAATCGATGTGGAGATCATTGAGGGAAGCCTATATCCAGTAGTGGACGTCTGTCGGCTGATAATGAATGAATGATATTTTCATTATGATGTTGTTTCTCATTTTAGTACACTAACCTTCGATATCTGTTGAATCTTCTAGCACCAGTAAACATCTTGTAGGTTTCTGTACTGGTGGTAGGTCTGTGATGACGGTAGGTCTTAGTACAGGCGGTAGATCTACTTGTCTGACACTGTCTAGATGCCAACGCAGCGCCTTTATCTGTCGCTAAACATTAGTATGTTGATTTCACTGTGTTCCGTTTTAAAGGGCGCTGAATCTAGTGAAGTTACTAGGGTAGGGAGAGGTAAATATTAAGGAAGCATATTGTGGTGGTATGCATATCATCCTAACTAACGCCGTTGTTATAGGAATGCAGCATCAGATGAACGTCTCGCCGGTGTCGACAAGAAAAATCTGTTGCGTTTCCGTTAAGCCGCGTCGTCTATACATTGATGTACAGCGATATTAAGTAAATATATCGATTTGATAACACTAAGTAACAAGTGTACGATAAGTGGAGCGAATAAGCACGGACGCTGTGGATGATTTCGTAACGCATATTTGCTTACGGACACACACACAGGCGGACAGACGCGGCGACGTTCATTGATACGGCGCGGCGGTGGGCGGCCCGGCCCGTGCGTCCATTCACGGATTAGGCCAGCCCGTGCCCACGCGGCTAACGGGACCGTTGGAACCGATAGATGCTAAATTAAAGCGTTAATTAATAGAAATTTAACCGTAAATTTCACGGTGCCCGAGCGCAGCGCTAATAAACACTGCATACCGAGTGTTGGACGATAGCGATGCTGTAAAGTTGCATGTTTATTGATTCCACTTACAGAACGCGCGCGGTGGCTTCAGATATTAATTCATTTACTATGTTTACTTAGACTTACGGGAAAATGAGTGAAGAGTACACAATCTACAGGAAAATGAGTGAAGAGTATACTACTACTCACATATATATATATATATATATATATATATATATATATATATATATATAAGTATAAAACTAGACACGAATATTTACTACCATTCCATTTATTAGCGTTTTACTTGTGGTATTACTTTAGAGATATTTATTTTCACTTAGTTGCTCCAGTGGCAGAGAAATTGAGGAGCAAGAGGTTAGCGTGGCACGGGCATGTTATGTGGAGGGATGAAGCACAGCTTCGAATGGTGATAAGGGTAGAGGAAGACCGAAGAGTGTTGATAGATTCTGTGAAAGACGACGTGTGTAAGAATAGTGTGAATTCAGATATGACGGCTGATAGCGGGATGTGGAAGACAAGTACATACTGTGCAGAACCCTCACAGCTGGGACTGGAAGAAGTTATTTCCACTTATTAAAAATCCTCGGTGGTGGTGTTCAGTGCTTTAGTAAAAGCCATAGGACATATATATGATGGTCATATGACATAAATGATTGTTTTAGGAGAGCGTAAGGTTCAATTTAGAGCTTCAATTGCTCCATACGTATACAATTGCTCGGAGGACCTAAAACCCCCCATCCCCGTAAGCTACTAATTTTTAACTACTTTACTACCACATTTAGTATGTTCAATAAATTATGGATTTATTGTGTGATGAGGAAGGCTGGTATTGGCAGCATATCTGACGGCATCTTCAATACCTCTTCCGTGTATATTAATAATCTATGCTAGGTGTAACTAATGGACCAAGTTAATCCTTGGGATACTCCAAAAATTATAGATCTTGGATCCAGATTACCAGAGACCTATGTCCAACTGTGTACATGCATCGGATGAGATGATGATGTAAGATTCAAACTATATAAGCAGTTCCATTTATATATATATATATATAGTAGCTGGTATATCTTTCTCCAGAGTTTATCATCATCAGGGGACAGACGTCCACTGCTGGACATAGGCCTCCAACAAAGATCTCCATATCCTTTGTTGGAGTTCAATGAGGGCAATTGGGCTGTAACTCACCACGCTGGCCCAATGCGAGGTTGGTGATTGGTTCCTCAATCCTCGGTGGAGCCTCGTCTGTTATTCAGCAGAGTGCACCGCGTGCAGTTGAGGTTGACTTGGGCTCCGTAAGATGTTGGACGGAACCCCTTACACCCCTTACAACCCCAGTGTTTATGTTAACATTTATTAGATCATGCTGAACTTCCACTGCTGGACGTAGGTATCCCATTAGTTCACAAAGCACGTGCTGTTTCAATTCAATATAAGATATTGGTACTGTATTGTTACCGATGGTAGGTACCACCACAGCATCTATTAAACCCAACAACCAGCAGTGTGTAAACCTTACTATGTTCCGGTTTGAAGGGCGCTGTAGCTAGTGTACTGGTATAACGAGATTCGACAACTTTTACCTAAAAGCGACGAGCGCAATGTGTTAGTGTATACTATTATAACTAGCGTATCATTATGGATGGGGGATTCACTTAAAATCAGGTGAACGTCCGCCTCGTCTCGTCGCTTCGTAGAGTAAAAAAATAATTATGAAACGTTTAGTGTTAGAACCGCTGCGCTCATTTAAACACCCACGCGTGACTAATGTGACACCTAACGTCATTAAGAACGAATTATCGCACGGATCGCACTTGACGGTAAAAAAGAAACTGGTTCCGTATGAGTACGAGGCGCTGATGAGGAACTGGTCTCGGTGTTTGTAAACATTAGGCCTGACGGAATAGTACATTGTTTTTTAATCTTTTACGCGGCGAAGCGATGAGACGCGCTAACAATGACTATGTACACAAGACCTGGAGATTTAAGAAGTCTCGTTAACTCCGTAATTTCACTAGCTACAGCGCCTTTCAAACCGGAACACGCTAGTGTTCGCAGAGTACTGTTTGGCGGCTGCAACAGGAGCTGCGGAGGTACTTAGACAGACAACACAGACCTACCACCAGTGATGATGGTAATGATTCGATATATTATGTAATCCTGAAGAGCAACGGCAACCGGAAATGACCTTCTAAAGCATCCGTTACCATAGCAACCGCGTAAGTAAAATGAAATGCTTACAACAGTTAATTAGAGATCATTGAAATTCAAAAAATAAAGAGCCTATAAATATCTACAGTTCCACCGTCACCTTCACTAGTTTTTACGTGATAGGAGAACAAACAGAACCCATTTTCATGATACAATGCTCGCCAGCGGCAGACAAGTCATCCTCATACCCTTAAACTGCAGGGAACACTCAAATTGTGGAATGAGTTGCCTGTCCAGGTTTTCTCTAGGAGCTACACTATGAAGTTCTTCAAAAGGGCCGTGATAAGGTTCCTGCAGGGTCATTACCTCTGGTGTTACCGGTGGTTACCGATCAGCATCCCGCAACAAGCCTGTTTGCCATCCAAGTGATATAAAAAAATATACATATTCAGATTATAGATGGACTGACGACATCATCGGGACGGAAGAGGGTAGTTGCGAGAAGCTGAGCATCGCATTTGGTGGAAGACATTGGGGGAGGCGTATATCCAGCAGTGGGTAAACAAAGGCCGATAACGATGGTGGTGATTTAGATTATCCGAACTTTACCTCATCATCATCATTCCAAACCTCTGGATGGAATAGCACGATCATTAAAACTGTGAAATAATTGGATAACCGTTTCACACGAGATTCGGTTCCGCTATCGGCTGAACCGATGGCCGTGGATGATTTGTTTGAGCGGTGGATAAACACCGGATAATTGGTGTCGCCTGCTGCGTGTCTATTAAGCGACGGTCGCCGCACCATTGCCCGAGCGATAGCGGCCGTAACCAGTTGGCAAATGGGCCATTGTCCCGGGTTCCATGTCTCACTCCGACAACCGGTTTTGTGGCCGTATGTGCTGGTTTGCTGGACATAGGTCTCCTCCGAATAATCTCCACATCGATGGAGGCCATACTGACTGTACGCGGAGATGTTTGGGGGAGGCATATGTCCAGTAGTACTCTATCGGCTGAATGTGATGATGATCTCTCATGATGAAGAGCACCATGCGCTGCAATGTACATATTAACCAGCGCGAAATTCATAAGTAGCCCTATGTACTATAAAGCCTGATTCCTCTATCACCTCCTCACCTCATACTCAAGCTATTGATAAAGTTTCTATATATTTTTTTTAATTATTTTACCACAAGATAATCAACCTACTACCTCATGTATGGACAATCACCAAGTAATGTGGTGATATGTACATAACGAACGTTTGTATGGGATTCGAATCCACCACACGCCGCTGACAACCCAACCAATTAACACATCGCCTTTTAAAGTAAACCGTGATAAAAGCAGAGTTAAATGATGTAAAGAAAAAAAATACTTTATACTCCGGCTAAGTAGAGCAGTAACTCTAAGTTTTTTTTTGCCTTTTGACGTAACTTTAAGTTAACGTTGATACTATAATAATGAAATGAATTTACTTGATAAGAGAAACAATTCTTGATACTTTATAACATATTTTTCAACGCAAAGTGAATGATGTTGTTTTTTTTTTAAATAAATAAAGACGAAAATATATGAAAAAAATTGTACGGAACCCAACACTTACCAAAGATTACATTAATACTGTCTCAAGGCATTTTTAAGCACTTAATGATATTTTGTATATAAACTCAGTAGCGCGACATTCACTTGAGATAGTAAGTGATACGCCTGCTCATAACAATGTGGAGCTAGTTAGGATGGTATTCATTGCACCACATCATACTCGATACAGTTTGCATTTAATATAATCTTCATCACCACCATATTTCTTCCGTTAAACAGCAGTGTGCAAACATAACTGAAATCCGGTTTAAAGGGAATTGTAGCTAGTGTAGTTACTGGGAAAACGGGGCTTAACATCTCATGTCTCAATAGCGACGAGCGGTATGTGGTGTTGTGAATACCATTCTAACTGGCGCCACGTTGTTATGGGTAGGCGTATAACTTACCATCGTGTGAAAAACCTGTCTGTCGCTTCATTAAAAAAAGAAAAGGATGAAAAGCCCAAGACTTTCTAAGTCTTGGTCTTCTTCTCGCTTTGCTCATCATAAAGGGACAACATCAAGGAGTCAAGAGCGCTGCGCAGCTGGTACACCTAGCGCTCAATAGAAAGGGATTCGGAGAACTGGTCTCCAATCTTTACTAGTTGGAAAGGCACAGCAAGAAGTAATCAAGTACTATTCTATTATTCTATTATATAGTATCAGTAGTTATATATATATATATATATATATCGCATATATATATATATATATATATATATTTGCGATACTATTGAGAAAACTTATTAAACTTGAAGGCGAAAATTATTATATCCTCACCATATGAACGTATATTTCAGCCGTCCCGGTGAAAGGGAACTGTAAACAAGTAAATAAATTATCACTTACCGCGCTGTCACTGTAATAAGCTTCGTTTACTGTCAATAAATTATGTAAATAAAAAAAAACAACATTAAATTTATTTATTTATTTAAACTTTTTTTCAAAATAAACAGATTGCAGTATATGCGCGTATATATCACTTACTGTTCCTCTCGCGCTTTACTGGCCTTTATATAGAATTACTCGACTTCGATACCGACCGTTACCATAGCAACCACATAAATAATACGTAATGAAAATGTTTGTAAAAGCTAGTTAAGAATAAAACGATGGACGATCGATGAAATTAAAAAAAATCTACAAATCTTTCAGCTTAGAATACTCATGAACAGAAGTCGGTACGTTCACTGGTTTTCACGTGCTTGAAGATCAAAGACAACTAAATTTTATTATTTAATACCATATGGACTTCTATGGTGACCGCGTACCGGAAGTCGTAGTGTTGGCAGGCCACCCACCAGTTGGTCCGACGATCTGGTGAAGGTTGTTTGGAGCAGCTGGATGCGGGCAGCGCAGGATCAATCGATGTGGAGAACTGTGAGGCATATGTTCAACAGGAGACGTCTGTGATGATGATGGACTTCCATGAAAAGATTTTTCAATAATTATTAAACTTTGAAAAGAAAAATTTAACAATTTTTATATAGCCTTAAAGTGTTCTTTTTATTATACTACGAAGCAATAAGACGAGCGGAACGTTCATCTGATGGTAAGTGATACGCTTACCCATAACAATGAGGTGTTAATTTGAAGATATACATAGCATCACGTGGGGGTCGTCGCCTTGAGACATAAGATCAACAGTCTCGTTACCCCAGTAATTTCACTAGCAGCCTCCAAACCGGAACACATTAAAGTTTTCACAATACTCTGCACACAATAGGCTTTGCGGCAAGACTTACATAGACGGTCTCCGCCAACAGAGACCTACCACCAGTAAACTCCTAAACTTAGATTTTATTATATAGTATATCAACCTAACTAATATTACATTGTTATGAGCTGGCGTGTTACACACCATCAAGTGAACATCACGCTCGTCACGTAGCTTTGTAGATCAAAAAAAAAACACATATCTTGTTCAGAAACCTTAGATTTGTTCACATTACATGTACCGTGCAGCAATAAAAACCCTCTTTGTTCCAAACGGACCTGTTCCTCGGAGCCGCGCCGTACACAACCTGCACTCTATTTTAGACCATAACCCGAACGTAATAAGGACGACTTTCGGCTGCAACTTAAATGATAATACTGAAAAATTTTACGGCTCCCGTTATACTTTATGGAGGAGCATATTTCACCAATAAAAGCAGTTTACTGAGCTAATTTAATGCGGGTTCCGCTTCCCGTTTGGTTATGTTAAGTTTCTTATGTATTGACTTTAGTTCTACACTCAATAACGAGTGATGAGAATACTGTATAAGAGCTTAATCTATTTAAAGTTTAACTTAGGGTAGATGTAGGATTAGAATAGTTTACCTAGAGCATTGGTATTTAAGCTATTAAATTAGTTAAGAGTAAATAGATTTCTGTCAGGTGTATAGGGGATGACGAGAGGGAGTATATAATTAAAAACAAAACTTACAACTCAATAGACAAGATATATATCCTGGTGGTGGGTTTCTGCTGCCGGAGACAGTTTACTTAGACGCCACATACCATGGTAGTAGATATATCTGTTGTCAGAGACTAAGTTCTAAAAGTAACTAAGACAAACATCACTGTGAAACCATTGTGTTCCGGTTTGAAGGGCGCTGTAGCTAGTGAAATTACCGATGTAACAATACACGTCTTATGTCTCAAGGCGGTTAGCATAATGTGGTGCTGTGTATATCATCCCAACTAGCATCACGCTATTATTGGCAGACGCAGCACGGAACCTCTATCGGCTGATGATGGTGATGACGAATTATGTCCTGTATATGTTACCATATCGCGATATGGTAACATATACAGTAAACATCGCCATCTGTTTAAATACGTTGCAGCAGCTCGCCACTTGACTTCATTCGACATATGTAAAAAAAAAATTCGTACAATGAACCCGCAAATTCAAGTGGGGGTAATTACAAAATGAGATGACGATTCACAAAAGTCTAAAATAGTTCTAATATAGATTAGCTGAACATCTACATGGGGTGTAAGGATTTCCACTGAACATCTTGCGGAGCGCTAGTCGACCTCTCCTGCACGCGGTGCACCCTGCTGAACAACTGGCTCTGACCACCCACCAACCCACACTGGGACAGCGTGGTGGGGAACGATCCAATTCCCCTCAGTGAACTCCAACAAACGACGTGGTGATCTTTCTAGGTAGGGCTATGTCCAGCAGTGGGCGTCTGTCGGCTGTAGAATGAACATCGACACCACCGTCTGCACCGAATACGAGGAGACGAGCGAGACGTTCACCTGATGGTAACTAATACGCACATCATGTGATGCTTCTTAGGATATATATACACAACTTGAAACAGTAAGATATCAAGATTCGTTACTTCACTTCACTAGCGACAGCGCCTTTCAAACCTGAACACAGTAACGTAGTTGGAAGATATAACCGATGCGGTGGTACCTACTTAGATGGTCTTCAGCAATAAAGATATACCATCAGTAAATAATTACTTAACTGTTGAAGACAACAGTAACGAGCGTAATGTAGTGACTGGTGGTGGGTGTCTGTACCAGTGCATATTACTGCCGTCAAACAGTAGTGTGCAAACATTACTGTGTTCTGATCTGAGACTCAACATCTTGTCTTATAGCGACGAGCTCAATGTGGTGCTGTCGTCATCAGCCGACAGACATTCACCACCGGATACAGGGTTCCAATAGATATTCCAAAATCGGTTGGATAGGGATACATGTGGGGGTGGGGGGTTGAGCTATTTCCCACCACGCTGGTTCCTTCCGGGTTGGTGGGAGCCAGAGCCTCGGATGTTGGTTAGCAGACTGCACCACGAGCTGGTGAGGTTGGCTTGGGTCCCGTGTGTTGTTATGCAGGACCCCTTACACTTATGTTCATAAAACGACTTTGTAATATTGAAAGAATTAACTGAAGGTAGATAGTAAATAATTCCTTAATCACCCTCTAATAAAACGCCGGATGTGTATATACAAAAGTGCGCACAGCCATCCCCCGCCGCACGTGGCATTAACCGGAAGGAAGCGTTTAATTAGGGGCGTCGATGAGCCATGTGTCCACACAAATATATTTTTTTTTTCTTCAAAGTTCTTCAACGAATTAATTAATATACTACGAACTAAGTTTCATTCATGTTATATGTAATACTAAGTATTATAGGTATTTACATACTATGTATAGGTTATAATATAAATACTAAGATTACTGGTGGTAGGTCTCTGTTGTTGGAGACCGGCTAGGTAAATACCACAGCAGCACAAGTAGTACTTTGCAAACATTGCTGTATTCCAGTTTGAAAGGTGCCGTAGCCCTTCTTAAAATACACCCTGCTTCTAGGGGGATGACAAGGTCATGTAGAGCTTCTACCCGCTAAAACCCCCTCGGTGATCTTCGTCAATGCATTAGAAGAGTCACCCACGCTGTGCTATGGCAAATGCAAGACCACCATGCATTTGCCTTCTCTCTAAAGCTCACCTAAGTTCTGAGGGCCCCCACCCTCAAAGCCTACGAACCTGATGACTCTTTTAGTCGCCTTATATGACAGGCAGGGAATACTTTAGTTATATTCTTAATAGCCCGATACTGCAACGATGGAAGGGTGCTGTAGCTAGTGTAATTACTGTGGTAATGAGAACTAGCATCTTTTCTCAGGCGACGAGGGCAATATGGTGCAGTATATATCATCCTAACTAGCGCCACGTTGTTACGGGCAGGCGTATCACTTGCAGTAATTGCAAAAGCGCGATAGTGCTTAAGAGAAGTACTAAAGTCATCGATAAGGCACGCCGGACGCGACCGGAGCCTGGATACGGAAATCAGCAGCTCTATGTTAGTAAACTATTTATCACGGCTTTAACTGTAATAGTTAATAGTTAAGCTTGTTAACTATAACATATATAAAACTTCATTAACTCATCACCGGATATCCGAAACAATTACACGTAAACACTCAAAATTAGGTAGAGATATTGCTTCTGCTGGTTGGAGGTCAGCTAAGACTGGACTATACAAAATTATTCATGGTGAGTGATACGCTCTCTCATAGCGACGTGACGCTAGTATGTTATACACAACACCATTGTGCTCATAGCTTTGAGACATAAGGCATTAAGTCTAGTTACTCCAGTAATTACACTAGTCACAGCACCCTTCAAACCGCAACACAGTAATATTTGGCGACAGAAGGATCTATATTAGATGATCTCTGGCACAGAGACCTATCACCATTAATTAACGAATACTATAGAGATTTCACCAAATTTGATACTTTATGGTTTACCCTCATAAAGTATGGTTAGATTACTTCCGGTCTACAAACCTCTCTCTTACATACCCGTTTTTTAACTTACTATTATGTTAATTTTTAACTTTACTTTCATACGGCCGCGATATGAAACTGTCTTCGTTGGAGTAATTGATATTTTTTTTTTTAGACCGGCACCAATTTTGACGCTGATCGCGAAAGTGGTCGCGAAAGGTCACTTTCATTGATAAGTAGCAGTTTACGTAACTTGGCCTGTCCACTTAAATGTCAACGGGGTGTGCGACAAGTCAATGTCGTAAATAAGCTGCGCCGTTACGCAACGGTGTAAGTGGCGGCCGCTTCGGCCATTTCAGCCGCCGTTTCCTGAATTCTTATTATGAACCAGTTTAACACAATATATTCGTTCGCGAACATTTTGAAGTTGAAGTTTTAACTTAAACCGTGACGTGATAGTGAAAGTTTAACTAGTTTTTAACCGACCGAAGATATGGAAACCTTCAATTAACAGCTTCTTTGGCAGAATAAGTGCTTACTTCGTAAAAGTATCAGATTTGACTCCGTCGCTATATGAGCACGTGTTACACTAGAGGCAGGTCTCTGTTTCCGGAGGCAGTCTAGAAAGGTACCACCGCAGCATATCTACTGCCTAACGGTAGTGTGCAAACATTACTGTGTTCCGGATTAAAGGAAATTGGAGCCAATGAAATTATTAGGATAATGAGACTTTACATCCTATATCTCAAAGCTACTAGCGCAATGTAGTGCTGTGTATAACATCCTAACTAGCGCTATGTTGTTATGGGCTGGCGTATCACTTACCATCAGGTGAACTTTCATAATCTAGTCGCTTCGTTAAATAAAAAAAATTGTAGTTCACTTAAGCTACACCATTTACTTCGCCATTTGATTTGCTACCACAACAGAACTGCTCTGTTCTTATTGTCACTATATAAGGACCAAAGTATTCTATGCTGGCATCATGGTGACTTCTGCCGTGTCAATGATCACCAAATGGGGAAAAAAGTATTGGAGTGAAGGCTGCGTATAGGTCCCAGAATTGTAGGACGCCCTTCCTCCAGATGGACCGACGACATCGTCAGAGCGGTCGGAAGTGGGTAGATGCGAGAAGCTGAGGATCGCATTTAATGGAAGACATTGGAGAAGGCCTATATCCAGCAGTGGATAAACAAATGCTGATAATGATGATGATGATGTTTGTTATGATTTAACATGAAGTGAAATTGTTTTCAAGTCTACTTATTTCTTCTATTAAGTTATCGAATTAAGTTTTATAGTTTCTTGTAATAATATCAGAAATCTATTTATTACAATGTGTGATGATTTAATAATAAAATATTGACTGAGAAGTGTAAATAGGTTATTACTCGATTAAAGCTTCTTACCACCGCAGATCACGTCACCATTTAAAGTACATTACTTAAATTTAAGTTATAATTAGCAAAGTGGTGTTATCTGTATAAGTAATGATTAATTTTTGTTTCAGGTAAGCCGCTACGTTTCTTTCATGCAGATAAGTTACTGTAGATTTTTTCAAACTATTTTTTCCCTGAAAATTATAAGTACTATAGGTAATTATTAAAATACTAGTGTTAATTTTAACTACATTTCTAGCTATATTATCTATCACCAAACATTACTGTGCATTATGACCTAGTGTAATTTCTAAGTTATATGAGACGCACAAGATGAAAAAATACATAGTATGAAAAAAATTGATCCTTTATTTTAAAGTAAAACAAAATATTATCCTTGGATCATGTGGGAAAGTATCCCACTAAGGTAATGTTTTCAGTGGGCCCTAAAAAAATTAAAAATGAAGAAACATTATCAGCTCCAAAGGTATACGAACATAATGTTCCATAAATATCTCTAATACTATATTTACTTATAACAATAAAAAAAGATAAATATAGATATAATAATATAAAAAATGTTAATAAAAAGTTCCAATAAAGGCATAAAAATAGAAAAAGAAAAACACATAACATACATGTATAATACAATCTGACAATGGCGCTGCGCATGCGCGGTAGTATTCGGACTGTAGAAAAGAAACTACGAGTAAGCATTACGAATTAGGTGCAAAGTGTGTGTTATCTTGTTACAAACGAAGGACAGATGGTTAATATATGATCTTAAGTAGCAATGCAAGGGTCAGGCAGTATCACCTGTTATGGAGCCAGTGTATTACCTGAAGTTTACAGCATAAAAACACACTGAGTTTTTGTTATTAAAATCTGACAGAGGTAACTAAAAATCGACGCAAGCAAGCTTATTGCGAGTCAAAGGTCACCGCAGTTGTTTGAGCAACAGCAGACCGCAATAACTCCGTGCCGCACCGAAATTACAATAAATCGGACCCGGCCGACGTTTGTACCTACCGCGGCTCGAACCCGTGACCTTAACGATTTTATCTTTATCAAGAGCGATAAACTATAAGTTCGTTTTGTGAAATATACGGGCTCCAAGTTTATTGCACGCCACGCATCTTCACGACTCGCGCTTAACTTGCGCTCGGCTGCGGACGTGGAATTTAAAGTTTCTCGTGTAACCTCTCCCACTGTTTGTTCCATTTCCGTTTAACCGGTGGTGACCTACAGCTGCCGGAGACTGTCTACTTACCACCGCGGAGCCTGTTTCTGTTACCGAACAGTAGTGGAGTGACCAAACCCGACGTCTTGTCTGTAAGCGATGAGAACAAACGGGCTGCGGTACATCTTAATAATCACATAATTATATAAAACATGATAAATTGTAAAATTCTTTAAACTAGCTGTTCATGATGATCATCATCATCAGCCGACAGACATCCTATTTTAGTTAAATGGTATAATGACTTAATGAAATGCAAATGATCAATAGATATTATTAAGACAATTTTGATGATAGATCTAAGATAAATACGTATCCATATGTTTTCAAAAAATTGTTATTAAAACAGTAGTAAAAATAAAATCATTGAATAGTAAGAATAGAAGTAATTAAGTGAAGAAAAAAATTCTTTACAAACATCAGATTCCTTTAGGATCATCGTCATCAGCCGATAGACACAGGCCTTCCTCAAAGATTTCCACATTCCTTTAGAATACTTCAATAAAAAAACATCCCAAGTTGGCCATAGGCCTTACCCCCAAAATCTCCACACCGATCGATCCTTCACTGCTCGCGAGCAGCATAAAACTAATACAGTTGTTACGAGTGACGAAAATAATTACTGGTAATAGCTCCGTCCATATGCGTTAACTTAGTTTGTATGAAACGTGTCTCCGCTCCCGCTACGATCCATAAATTCTTCTTCATCCATATAATTCTTTCATGTTCGACTGGAATTGAACCTTCGCCGTCCGACAACCCCCAACATTGCGCCACACTGTTATTCGGATAAAGAGATATTAAATTAAACAACAATGCAACAAACTTAAAGTACCTCCCATTGACTCAACAATCAATTTTCGAAATGGCCCTTTAAAAGTCAGTTTCTTTTGTACGAGTACTAAACGTCACACACGAAAGTGGACCTTAATGCTATCGTAATAAAGGCGATTTTAGATTGTTGTCTGTGTATAAAGAAATAATATTTTTGATAACAATGGCGCTTAAAGGCGGTAATCTTGTATTATGTATTACTAGTAACATACCAGTTCGCTGATATTACTTGTTTGTTGTTATTGCAAATAATTAAATATTTCATATTATTTATTTATAATATTTTATATTAATAAATAGGCTCTATTGCAAGTTATATAACGTTGGGCGGTTTTAATATATCGTTTTTTAGTTAGAATTTATTGAATGTCAAAACTTTAAAGGGGTGTATGGGGTCCCGCTTAACAAACTCATGAGACCTAATCAAACTTCACCTGCTCGTGGTGTACCTTGCTAATCATCAAAGGGAGCTCTGTCTACCACCAAACCGTACCGCAGCGTGATGAAAAATAAGCCAAATCTCCTCATATGGAGAAACGACGGCAAGGCGCCGGAATCAGGGTAGCGCAGGACCGATCGATGTGAAGATGTTTGTGAGAGGCCTATGTCCAGCAGTGGACGTCTATCGGCTGATGATGATAATGATCAAAACTTTATATGACCATATCGATAATACTATACCCGTGAATATTTCGTTAATTTAAAGATACATATATATATATATATATATTCATATCTTAAATGTAAATATTTAAAGATTATATATTAAATATTCACTTAGACATATCTTTTATCATAACATGGCCGTTTATCTTTTAAACACTTCCGCAAAACAACGCGACGCGATTATTACACAACGCATTCATTAAATACGCCTATCACTACGTTACCACTTCAAAACATCCACCGTATCGATGGAGGTCACTGGGTCGCGCACCATCAGCTGCTCAAAGACAATGATATCATCGGCCGTAAACAAATCACCTTCAACATGCCGTACGTCAGTGATGTATCATTCAAGCCGCGCCTGCGCTGTTGGGATGAAAATAAAGAATCATTTGAATCGACAAGTCGTGTAATGCGTCTTAGTTAATTTATTCGTAACTAATATTAATTGAAGCATCACACGAGCTGGACCTTCACCTGATGATAATCTATACGACTATAACAACATAGCGCCAGTTGGGATGATGTACAGTGCATTGTGCTGTTCGCCTTGAGATTAACCACGAAAGATTTCGTTAATAATTTCACAATTCTTTACATCCCATTTTTTTTTTAAAAAAAAATCTGATTCAAATGGATTTCTCTCAAGTTCCGAAGATACATAAACTACAGCAGCAGGGCCGGCAAGGCCCCAAGACAGAGAGCTAAATAAAAACAAAAAGAAAATCAATCCCAACGCCCTTTAATCCGGAACACAGTAATGTGTGCATACTGCTGTTCACGCGGTAGAATGAGGAGCTACGATGATACTCACTCAGGCAGACTTCATAAATATATTTTGCTCATAAAAAGTGTTTGTATTATGTTATTATTTATATCTGCTCCACTTCCTCATCTTCATCATCAATTTTTCTTCTAAAAAATTCCTTATCCTTTTCTCTCTGTATAGAGGAACAATATAATTTTTTTTGAAAAGTATTGAAGTTAAATTATAACCTTATGGCACTTGTTCACAAGGCTTCCAGTAAATATAGAAATTGAGATACTTTCTTTAATGCACCTGTAGTTTTCCATAACTTAAGTTAATTCCATTTGTATATTCCACTAGAAATTTAGGAAGCTGTACATCAAGTACAAAACAAGATTAAATAGTTGTTTTCGTTCCTTGTACTCATAGTTTTTAGTTTACTTATGTTTTAATCATCATCATTTCTGTCTTTATTCTTTAAAGACTGAACTCAGCCTCCTGAATCGACATCCATGGAGATTGTTTCAATGCTACTTGCATCCGTTGTTGAGAGATTTCCGCAGGAATTTATTAAAGCATTCAAATCCTAAATATTGAAAACCTACCCCAGTAGTCGGCAGCACCGTTAGATACAGGAACACACCTTATATCATTCAATAAACCTATTTCAGTTTAACTTAGTATTTACGTCATCGAATCCTATGCTATGATACGTTCTAGACTTTAATCTGAACCGTAACTAGTTACCTAATCTGAATCCGGGATAGCTGTCGGCAGTGTAGATCTAGCGCGATGATATCGCGATGCGTACACGCAACGGCGGCCATTTTTGACGTCGTTATAGAGGAACATTGTTACGTGGTCGTATTTTTTTTTTTTTTTTTTTTTATGGTGATGTTCTCGCCGCAGTTTTATTGACAACCATAGCAGCTTCATCGAACTCAGGGCTCGCGGATCCGGTATCCGCGAGCTAAAATAATAAAAGATAAAACTAATATATAAAGGGAAAGGGGAAGGGTGAGAAGGTATTGGATGCAGATGGGTCGAAGGAATGGATAGTGTTATGGAGGGAAAAGCAAGGGGGGAACGTGGTTGTAAAATAGTTGTTAACCACACGACACGGGACTTGTCTCCGACTTGTTCACCAGCTTTGTCGGGCTGTCGAAACCATGTTTGTTGTAACGAATAACACCGGAGTTATTTCTATAATGTACAAACTAAAGAAATAACGTCGGCGTGATGAAACTATAAAACACATTGAAAGGTTCTTAAGCTCAACAAGATCGTTTGGAATTCAAGTTGCATCATTTATGCTCAAGTTAGTATTATTAAGTCGCTGTTTCTATTTCATACTTATATACTTTTGTTTTAGTAAAAACTTGTTTATAAACAAATGTAGTCTTTCTGCTGCTACCGGCTATTCTATAACATCAAAATATTTTATGTAATTTTTGGTAACAGGCGACAAATCTAGATTAAATTGGCTACAAAACTAAACCCAGTATTGAAGAAAGGAAAACATTCTTCAGCATCATATCTTTGATAAGAACGTTAGAAGAATATTCGATCTTTTTACTTTTACAACACAGCAGCAATAACCTGTTGTTTTATTCCGTTACTAGTGAGATATTAAATGTTAAGGGTAGGATGACTCTACAAAATATATTAGAACAGTTGTATATTATTTTGTTATTATTATAAATCCATCTTTATTATTACTATACAACAGCGTCACAACACATTAAAGATACTGAGGGAATAAATTATGACCTGAGGCGTCAAGCCCGATACGCTAAGATACACTACGTTAGCTAACTGTAGTAAACGCTAAAGCTAATGTACATTTCTCCGCTTGCATCATCAGCCGACCTCTTCAGTTGAAGATCAACGATACCGGACAGGAATTGTAAGATGCTATCGCTAAGTTAAAACATAACGTGTTGAGGTTAAATTTTGTTGATGCGGAGATAGCAGCGGAGAGTATCGTATACATTATTTGACATATTAGATCTTTGAACTAAAGGAAATAGTGCTCCAGCAACAGAAACAATTATGACCGATACTCTCAGATTGTAGTCAATAAATGTAGACACAGGTTACAACTGTAAATATGTATCATGTAGTAGTTGTAAATACCATTGTATACAAATCGAAAGGTGATACTTTCTCCGTATAGTTCAGCTTTGTGCGAATTTGTGAAAGTCAAGACATAATTATCATAATTTCTAATAAAGTTATCATTAAGTTTCAACTTTACAAACACTTCCAATTCCCTTCGATTGTTTTCATACAATACACGTTTGTTTTTTTATCTAATGAGATGTTTAAAGAGTTAAAGAGCTCCACTTTCGATTTTTTTTTCTATTGTGATATTAAAATCTCTATCATTAATATTACCAGTTGATAAGTTCTGAATCTGTGTGTCTAGCCTGAGCAATATTTTACCTCAAACTGGAAAATCTTAGATTCTATCGAAATGAAAAAAGGTGCAATAGAAATTAGAATTCTAATATGAGTTTTATTTAAATTCATCTTCCGGTATCTTCCGTTCTTCATGTACTGATGAAACGGTCATTGATAATTAAAATTCAATTGTACAACTCAACAAATGATTTTCAACACCCAGAGATATGAATGAAAAATACTCTTACAAATGATGAATCGCCCCGCCCGAGGCTAAAGATGCTTAACGGAAACAATAAACATTGTTTTAAATGAGAAATGGTGAATCGATAACAGTACAAGAGGAAAGACTTAATCTTGATAATAACCTAACATGGTATAGCAAACAATAACGTACAGTAAGCAAAGGGGTATAAAGAATAATTTCTCTTAAAGCATGATACGTTCTCCATTTGCAATGTTCCATTACTTGGAACTTTATGAGTTGCCTGATGAATATTTAAAACATGGAAAATTACGCTGGACCCAGTCTCAGATAGCTAGCTTTCAAACTAATTTATATTCACTACTACTGAATTTTTCGGGGTGAACCGATGATAAATTTATCCCTTAACCTGTCAACTTGAATTTTGTTCAAAATGCAATTTATGGTAATAGCAATGAAGAATGTAACGGATGCAGACAAGTGGACATTTTTTAGCGTGCGCAAGACAATTTAACATGTTTTATTCATGTTTGTGTACCGAAGGAAAAAAAAAAAAACATTTATTTCAAACATAAAACTTTGTAACATGTGAGATGTGTTTTAAACAAATACAAATACCACTTTCTGTTCTCCGTAATTTTGTTTCCATAATAACATTTGCATGAGAAGAAAAACACTGCAGCAGATACAAGCCTTGTTATATTGAAGTTTTATATAAGAATGCTCCTTTTGCGTTATCATCAACAACGTAAACCTGAAGATAATTTAGATCGCAATAAACACTTAAATATTAAGTTAACGAAAAGAATAATAAAGTCAAATAACATTTATTACTTCCATTAAAAGTGACGAAATTTAAGGAAAATTTGAAAATACAAGAGTTTACACAAAATCTAATCTAAAGAGGCCATGATAGATATGTAGCGATATTGATAGCGTTCCGTGTAAATATTAACGGGTAATAAACCAGTCATTAAAGGAAAGTGTTGATTCTAGCGGAAACGAACTGGTAATTTTTTTTTTAATACAAGAAAGCAATGAGACTAGTGTGAGGTCCACGAAAGTGACACAGCTTCCGATATTAATGACAGGACTCTGTTGCCGGAGACCGTGTAGGTAGGTACCACCGCAGCGCCTACTCCTACCGACAAACAATACTTTGTGAACATAACCGTGTTCCAGTTTAAAGGACTTCGTAGCTAGAAAAATTACTGGGGCAACAATACTGAACATTTGTCCCAAGCCGACGAGCACTATGTGGTGCTGTGGATATCATCTTAACTAGCGTTGAGTAGTTACGATTAAAACATACATCAGTTGAATGTTTCGCTTGATTCACTAGCTACATGGTCGTTCAAAGCTGAGCACAGTAGCATTTCATAAAGATGAGATTATCTGATCGTTCAACTGATGGTAACTGTTACATCCGCCGATGTTGATAACAATGTGGCGCTAGTGACGAAGGCTATCACTGCGCCACTATGTACGTCGGTTCATAATATAAAATCTTAAGTTTCGTTACCCCAGTAATCTCTAGCTTCAGTGAGATTAGAATTGGTGTGTAGTAATGTTTGCATACTCATTCGTGATATAGATGTTTTGCTAGATTATTTTCAGCAGACTTCATTTTTAGACTCACATGATCAAACATTGCTTAGCCTTTGATTGTGATTAAGGTGTTGTAAGGAGGAAAGTTTTAATGTAAATATTTACTTTAAGGTTATGTGTTAACTGTATACTGTATATACTTCATCTTCCAGCACTATAATATAAATACTTAGGTCATTTAATTTTATACCTCTCAGTGTTTACAGTAAGCATTTTATTAAGTATATTTGTATTCTCCGTTTCGTGGATACAAAAGATAACTGTTGAGACTTAAGTACTTGTATATGTCACGCCGTTGCAGCCAAAATAGATACATGACGTTGATAAGGGGTCCACAAACGTGACTGCTGGCTGAAGGGCTCCGGAACCCGGCAAATTGGATTACGTCCGCACTCCCCGTTGACAATTTGATGCACGTATTTCTACCGCCGTTATACTAACTGTGAACCCGAACTCGTTTATACACTGCTAGAGATATCATGGTTTTTTTTAAACTACCTCTCAATTTATATCTGAAACATTTCAATGTCATAGTAGATATAGTAAATAGTTCATTCATAGTTCATAATGCGAATTTGAGACGACACTCAGTTTTCGGCGGTGAGTGATACTACTTTCCTAAGAACCGTTAATTTTAAGTAGGTTTACTTTAGACAAGATTAGAATAAAATGTGTGGATCCTGGAGAAATTGCAGCAGGGTCTAGAGGTGAAGAATTTGAAACGTAGTTCAAAACAGCGTGCTTAATACTTAAAAAGCATAGTGAAGCTCATATTGTATCCACATATAACTTATCAGCTTTAAGACGGTCAATATTTTGCTTCCAACAATATGTATTACCAAAAGCATCATCATCATCTACCCATAGACGATCACGGCCGGATATATGCCACTCACAAATCATTTCTACATAGATCGTTCTTTCACTTCGCTCATCCAGCGTGGTGGGAAATGGGCCAAATCCTCCCCATATGAACCTCTATCAAAAGCATATACATTTACTTGTTGGAATCTACTCGAAATTGAAGAGAAACATTACCGATTCATAACAATTCATTTTTATATCTAATTAGGCTAAATCGCTGATTTGCACCAACTGAGGTATATGGTCTTCGGGGATCCGTGCTTAACTTACTTATATCACATTATTTATTATTGTAAATTAAGAGAATGCAAAGTGTTGGAATTTTTATTTATACAATCTTCTCTACACTACAAGGTTACAAAAGGTGACCCAAATGCCAACTACATTCACTAGAAGTGAACATAGGATGTGGTGGGAAGTACTAAGGTAATATTTTCTTCAATTATGAAATAAAACAAGGACTATGTTCGGTACATTATCCTAAACTAAGGATTAGGTGGACAGGCGATGTTAAAAGAATAGCTGGAAACCAATAGAGTCAAACAGCGCAAGATCGTATTTTGTGGAATACATTACAAGAAACCTTTGTTCAGCAGTGGACGTCCTTCCGTTGAGATGATTAAGGACTAATAAGTCCATAAATATATCTATTTAACCGAGTCCTTTAAAAACCAAGAGCCGTCTAGTTAACCGCAGCTCCTATAATAGGCGATGGCAATCAGTTACTATAGACTACTGTAGTACTTATTTACAATAATAGACAACATTTCACATGACTTCAAGAGACAATGAGAAAGAAGACTACATAGAATTCTCGGTCAGATACTCTTACATATGTTGAGAATCAGAAAGCAGGAATGATGTTATGCCGGGAGAATGATGATCTAGATATTGTAACTTCAAAAACCCTACCGTTCACCAAGATAATAATACAGATGGCACGCGAAATGATCATTCTCGCCACCGGTTTATGTAAACGTAAACTACTGAGAATCGATAAGAAAACGAATTTCATAACTATAAGTTTATAACCTTAGAATGTTTCTCAATAACGCGTGTATCCATATCGCGATGGTTTGGACATCGACAATGGTAGATATGGACGTTATCATCATATCGCCGATTGGCTGGTGGATGTCGCCACTCCGGCGCCAGCGTTGACGCCACGTCCTTTGTGAATCAGCGCCGTTCGTGCTGTTTATCCGATAAAGGTTTTGTTGAGGAAACTGTCCTTTTTTTAACAATCATCATTTCTATTTATTTGTATTTTTTATGGTCTTAGTTGTTCATATTACTTACGTTTCAACATTGTAAAAAGGAATCCTGGTAATGCCTGCAAGAGTTTCCATCGGGAGCATAAAGTTTCATTATGTCAATAGTGAACTCTTTAAGCTCCTAATGTGATACTATTAAAATATTCTGCCTTTGCTAATCCACGTCTGTGTTGAGATCCAAAAAAAAATTTTTTCCATTATCGAAAGATTATTTAAGAATTTTAATGAACGATCTCATTATGAAGATGATGCATCTCCAATTCATATTTCCTTCAATCAACCGATAACCAACAATCCAAATCAAAAAGCACATGCTCTTCCACATAATCTATCCATCTTTTCTATGGTCTTCCTCTACTCTGCTCTGCTTCTAACGTTTACATTTAAAAATACTTTTTTAAAACGGTTAAATCATTAATATTTACAAATAAATTTTAACAATTTGAATGAATAACTCTAAATTTAACCGTAAAACAACATTAATGTATACTTGTTTACTTGAAGGCACGTTATATTTAAAATATGGCCGGTGTATTACTGTTTGCAAGGCGATATGCTGATAGCGCATGCGCAGTTTTAATTCAAAACCGTAATACCTCAAACGTTCTTATCACAATGGTATAGAGTTTAAAATAGAAAAACCGAGAATCCGTTTAAGGAAGAATAAGAATCGACTACCGGACATTATGAGTATTGTGTTGCATCATTATACGATTATAGACTCTGGGCATTATGCATAAGGTTGCAAATTCAATGGAGTTGAAGCTGTAGTTTTGTAATGTATGTTTTGTTAGGACATTCTCCGCCATAAATAGTATAAGTTTAACATATCGAGAGGCCGGCGCCTGTACATTCATTGTATGTGCATTATTTATATGCATAGCGGTCCTTCTGTTTGTATTGACGACATACTTTAAGAGACACAACACTACAAGTGTTTTCTTCATTCTTCTACTTTTATATTAATGTAAACCACAAATTATATACATAGTTTGTAACAAAAAGTGTTAAAATAAATCAACAGATGGCGCCACCACAAACAATTGATAGCGCTATCGATCGGCACTCTGTAATGCCAAGACTTGGGTCAATTAAGTCGTTACGGAGTATACCAATTGATAACCATTAATTGGATTTCTCTGGATCTTCATAATACCAAGACTAGATACAGTAAGCCTATCACTACGTATACTACTGTATCTCTCTGGATCTCCGTAATACGGTTGTATTTAGCAACTTGCTCTGTACTCTGAATTTTTCTGCTCATCATCAATGGAGCTGATATTACTCCGTTCGTTGTCATCCACCAATGACCCCGCACCCCAATTCAAGGCTCTCCTATAAATTTAATATTATCCTGTCACTAATTTAAAAAAGTGTTTGGTCTATATTACTCCTCCATCAGATCCTCGGTTACTCGATTTACTAGTGGTAGGTCTTTGTTTCTGGAGATCGTTCAGTTAGGTACCATCGCAGTGCCTCTACTACTGCCGCCAAAGTGTAGTGTGCAAATATTAGTGTGATCCGGTTTAAAGGGCGTTATAGCTAATGTGATTACTGGGGTAACGAGACTCAACATCTTACGTCTCAGGCGATGAGCGGAATGTAGTGTTGTGTATATCATCTTAACTAGCGCCACGTTGTATGGGTGGGCGTATCACTTACCATTAGGTGAAAGTCCCGCTCGTCTCGTTGCTCAATTGTATAAAAAAGATATGTTTTGTATAAGTACAGATAATTACTATTGATTCGAGTTTAGGATGGGTCGCCGCCAAGCGCTTTACATTGTTGTGACGCGTAATTGTAAGATCGTGGGTCCGTCTCTAACCTACCATGGTATTATGGTATTGGCAGTGATTCGTACGTGGTAGTAAAGCACTGTACTTTACTTGTCAAACGTACCAGCATTTACTGACCCGCCGTTTAGCTCGTAACTGATTTTATTTAAATACCGTCTTTACCAACGTCTGTCGGAAGCCCAGTGATGGTTTCGATTTTCTATTCGTGTGTGGTTTTACAATAGATTTTTTTTAATCAATTAATCGACAAGACGAGCTGGTCATTCTCCTGATGGTAAGTGATACGCCTGCCCATAACTACGAGGCGCTAGGTTGAATCACATACGCTGAATCTGAGCCTCGTAAACCAAGTAGGTTTAGTTACTGGGGTAGTGTAATGGGACGCAGTAGCTAATGAGCTACAAAGCCCTTCAAACCAGAATACAGTATTGTTTGTCGGCTGCAATAGGCGCTGCGGTGGTACCTACCTAGACGTTCTCCGGCAACAGAGACCTACCACCATTATCTCTTAATTAAGGACATCGACTACAGCTGCTCCTGTTTCTGCCGTCAAGTGTCGACATTGGTGTTATGATCATCATCTACACACATATCACTAATCATGGTCTTTTTATTTGCAAGTCTACGGGCTCTCAACGATATTATTTTTTTTATACCACTTGGCAAACAGGGATGCTGCCCGCCTGATGTTGAGCCTATGACCACCAGTAAAATCAGAGGTATCAATGGGCGTGTTGCCGACCCCGCAGCAACCTTTTCACGATAATATTTTACATCAATCATTTATCACTCATCAGTCCCTCTGATAAAAGATGATAGTGATGATGAACAATATGGATCATAAATAAACACTAGTGTTATATCATTAATCATCACTGTATGGTATATAACGCGAAGGTACGAATTACGAAATCGATTGCCCACAATGCACCTCTCACTATTCAACCCGGAAGTCCACCTCGCTCCAACTTCCACGAGTGTTGCCATAGTCAATAGATTTATCGTATACCTGCGAACGCTGTGAATGGTATAATTTCACCGTCCACCACCACTTACCGTCTATTTACCAATCGAATGTTATCCGGGGATCATCTAGGTGACTATCACAGCAGCTTTCTGCCGCCAATTCCTCCGGTTTCGAGGCTGCTGTAGTTAATGTAATTATTGGAGTAACAAGACTGTGGAGTGCAAGACTTATCTCAAGCCGACGAGCATGTAGTGCAGTGTATAACACCTTCACTGGCGCCACTTTGGTATTGACAGGCGTATCACTTATCATCGCGTGAACGTATAAAAAAAACCGTCCAGATTCTAGCTCCTGCGGTAGCTGACAAACAGCAGTGTGCAAATGTTACCTTGTTCCGGTTTAAAGGGCGCTGTAACTATTGAAATTAATGGAGTAACAAGATTTAACATTTTATATCTCAAAGCGGGGAGCGCATTGTGATGCAGTGTATCATTCTAACTAGCACCACGTTATTTTAAGTGTATATCCATCTAGGGTACGTCTCGCTCATCTCGTAGCTTTGTTCCATAAAAAAATGCAGCGGTCGCCAAGTACACAAAGTACGACGGCAGTGGTCGTCAATACCATCAAATGGTATTATCTTTATCAAAGTACTAACTTATATCATTATCAGCCGATAGACGTCCACTGCTGGACATAGGTAACTTCCAAAGATTCCCAATTCAGGTAGGGATTCATATGGGGGGATTTGAGCCATTTCCCACCACGATGCGGGTCGGTGGGAGCCAGTGCCTCGTCAGTTGATTAGCAGGCTGCACCACGAGCAGGTGAGGTTGGATTGGATCCCGTGAGTTGATATGCGGGGCCCCTTACACCCCACTAACTTATATGCAAATTTGGACGTGGTGATGCTACTCGGAAACACCCGCATAAGCAAGTACATAAAAATAGTCGACTTTATATATTTGCTTATAGATAACGTTTTAGTATTTTACACCTGTTAGTTTTCTTTGTTAACCTTCAAGTTGAAACGTTAACAAACTTATAAATGTTAAAGTCAAGACTTACGATGCTAAGTTACATTATTAATTATTGCTTTACCTAATATTGAGTGATAAGCCGGCCTATAACAACGTGGCGGTATAGTATGTTATACACTGCACCACGGTGTGCTCATCGCCTGAGTCATAAGACGTTGGGTCTGGTTACCCCAGAGTTTACACTAACTACAGCGCCCTTCAAACCGGAACACGGTAATGTTTACACAGTACAGAAATAGACGCTGCGGTGGTACCTGGATTCATATACTGTAATATATGGTTATACTAAACATCATCAATACCAAAGCCGTAATGGCTCAGTTTGTAAGGCGGTCGTACTTAAAATGGTGCGGGTTCGAATCCCAATAAGCTTGAGCTTCCGGTGACAGAAAATATCTTGAGGGAACCTGTATGTTATAAGAACTTTTTATGGATGTGTGACATCCGTCATCTCTCATTTGCTCATCACTCTCTCCTTAAGGGTGAAAGCGTCAGCAGTGGGAATAGTAAAGTAGCCCTAGTTAGGATGATATACACTACGCCATATGATCATCAATCAAATCTTAATGTTGTAACTATAATATAAGATTTAAGTTTATTACTTACTTGTTTATTCTATGCTAAGTAATTATGATATTTGTTTCAGGTAAGCTCGGCAAGTATTTCAATAGAAATGGACGTTTATTTCAGTAAGTGGTATAGAAAGAAATTATAGAAATCTATTGGTTGTAGGTTTCTGTTGCCGAAGATGGCCTAGGTACCACGACACGTCATACTTCCGCCGACAAACATTCGTGTGCAAACATTAATGTGTTCTGGTTTGAAGGACGCTGTAGCTATTGATATCACTGAGGTCACGGAACTGCACATTTTAAATCTCAACGGGTATAATGTGGTCAATGTATGTCACCCTAACTAGCACCATCGTTGTTTTAGGCGGGCGTGTCACTTACCATTACGTGAACACCTCACTCGTGTCATCTCGTGTTTTTTCATTTATTCGACCCATGACAGTTATTGTCTGTTAATAATAAGTAACTTTATGTAATGTATTTTTTTTGTCTTATGACTACTTACATAGGGTTACTCTTTTATTATGATTCGCTGCTAGAACATTCAATATAAGTTAAGCTCGCATGTATAGTAGTGCATGTGTAAGCATTATTTGTATAATATATATATATATGCAGGCGAGACACGACTAGTGTGTATATATATATACTAGTTGTGTCTTGCCTGCTCTGTTGGCCATAATATAGAAATAACTTTGAAATTTATACTTGAAATTTGTCAGAAATATTCCCGCGCGGCGACTCACCCCTGCCCCGAACCTTTTTCCGTTATCCTTCTGTTTATATATAATATGCTATATTCCTGCAATTTGCTTTGGACATTTGCATTCCAAACGATTTGTAAAATACGTTCACAGCTGAGTTCTATATAGTAGAAGCAATATATCTACCAAATTTTGATTGTTTAAGTCTAATAGCTTTGAAGATCTAGTGATGAGTGAATGAATCTCTGGATAACTCCTATATATCATCATCATCATCAGTCTATAAACGTTGACTGCTGGGCATTGGCCTCCCCAGAGATCTCCACATCTATCAGTCCTGCCAACGATGCGTTTGACGGCCGATGTGACAGTAGTCTTCGAGTGACGGCCGCGTACCGGTAGCCGTAGAGTTGGGAGGCCGCCCATAAGGTTGACCGACGATTTGGTGAGAATCGTGGGAACCCACTGGATGCGAGCAATTCGGGACCTATATATAATTTTTAGTTAAAAAGCACTTGTTCAGCTTCCGTTAATACTAAGTCGAATCGAACCGCATACAGCGATAAATAACCCCGCGCCGACGAAGACGTCATTAAAGTCACGAATTGTGTTAAAAGGCTCACTTGGTGAGATTTATCGACGGGGCCCTTTATCATTGGTGAGACATTAGTATGCTTATAAGGCAATTTCTATGTGTACAGAGGTTAATTGAAGAATATCTCCGCAACAGCTTCATCCTGCATAACTTACGGCAAGGTTTCCATGTTTTATGGCTCTTCTATTAATATTTAAATTTTAACCGAACGAAAGCGAATGAAATATGATTTCTACATACATACATTATACATACTTGACTTCTTGAAATTTTTTAACGGAAGCGTTTTTGTTCGATACGCGATTCATTTCCAGAACAGACGAGAGGTATAGAACTGAATTCGGTGTGAAAAGGACTAACAATAACTTCGTTAATAAACTACATTATTATATATAATACACATTATTACATATATTATATAATATACATTTGGGAGCTAAATTTTTTCTATACAAATTAGGAATTTATTCTATGCGAACGGTTTTACTTTTTGTTAAGTTAATTAACATTAAGAAAAATAATTGAAACTGGTGTATATATACAAGAGATTTCCGTTTATATCACTCATCATGATATCTCTGGAGATATAAAGATTTGAAATTTGGTACAAATATTTCTTTTACGGAATATAGGTCAGTTAAGAATACATTTTATGAAATATTACTCCTAAAAGGTGAGAATATTTCTGACAAATCTCAAATCTAACTCTATATTACAGCCAGTAAAAGGGGTGGGGAGCAGGTATTACGTAATTATCTCTGTTAAGTAATTAACATGTGGCCAAATTCCAATGATGCATTAGTTAATAATCATCGCACGAAATAAATTTTAGCTTACATACAAAATGATTCATATTCTATAAAAAATTTACTTTATCAAAGTATAAGTTAAAAACTTGTAGATAATTACATCAATTTATAAATGGCCGATAAAGTTGCAGGATCGTGAGCGTGTATTTAAAGCGCAACTAAGTTATTTCCGCCGCGCTTGAACACCAGCTCGTTGTCAGAACAATGGCATTATATCTCTCGCTAAGTTATTGTATTAAGTTAAATTATTGTTAAGCTTTCAAAGCGCTTTCCCACCTTGAACTTTCTCCAGACGATGTTCTGTTTATTTACTCTTACTGTTCAAACTTGACAAGTTTTGTACTCGTGAACTCGTAAACTAAATACTACACTGTGTTATCAGTAGTGAATACACATGACGTAGCTGTCAAGGCGAACCGCGTTAGTGTCTACAGTTACTTAAAATCTAAACTTTTTTTGTGATGAAATAAAGCTTAAATCGCTTCGCTATACGAAAAAGAATGTTCTTGTTATAACATGCTTTGTGATAACGGAAGATAACGCGAAAAAGACGAGATTACTTAGTAAGGAAGATTACAAATAGTAAGGTCTAAATGATTTCCGAAGCTGTTTATTATTGTCTATTAGTAATAAGTTCAGTAACAGGTTTAGTTTGAACCAAAAACTAGATAAATTAGTAGGTTTTATAACAGCTCTAAAACAATCTATCTTATTATATACCTATCTAATATGAAGATATTTTATATGCATAGGTAAATATTAGTACATATCCATATATTTATATGTTGTATATATTTGTCTTATTTTTTATTGAGATCATTTCTTCATAGTTATAACAAATCTTTCACTGTCCCGCGGGATAACTACTATGATACTTATAACTAGTTAATAGTATAGTATATGAACATACTATTGTATGTATATATACATATAATCAATATTGTAGTCATACAAACATTGAATCAAAACTCATCTGGGCGGAAATCTGCACAAAATCAAATTTTACGAGTAGGATGTTTAATGAAGTTTAAAAAAAAATTATGATATTAGCTTATAAATGCTTTTACATGCTAATCGATCTACAAAATGGTTCGTTAAGTGTAGGTAAGTTATAACTTAACTGGACTAGGCATTCGATGTTGTTCCCATGTGAAATGTTATATGAGAGTTGAACTTCGTAGAATCTCCGAGTATACTCTATATCTGTAACGCAATCCTTCGTTTAAGTTTATCATTGTTTTTATCTTTACTTGTGTCTTGTTATGTTTGTGAATTAAAATAAAAGAGAAAAAAAAAAGTTTTTTTTTTATTTTTCTCTTTCTTCAGCTAAAATACATTTTAAAACATATTTTAATGACTAACCTATTAAGTAATAAAATACCTGTATCAGGTAGTCACCGACTCTAACTGATATATAAGTAATAAAAAAAAAGAAAATAAGTAAATATGAGCTTTATATAGTACTTGTTGTAGTTCATACAGAATTAGATTTGAAATTTGTCAGAAATATTCTCACCCGGCTACAATCCGCCGCTCCCTGGATCCCTCTCCATTATTATCTCTGCAACCTCTTTTGGGAGCAAAAAGTAAAATCCGTTCTTAGCTGATCTGTATTAAGCAAGAGGAATATTCCTACCAAATTTCAACTCTCGTCTTCATGACTATGGATACCGTGATGAGTCTCTACTTAACTGGAAATCTCCTATATATCCATATAGAGAACATATGCTGCCCTCTATAGTTAATCAGTAACTATAACAGCATTTGCTTTGTTCCCAATAACACATAATGTGAACTATTCTGGTCGAGCTCCACCATCTCCGTCATAGCCACTTAACCTCCCGTCCAATTGAGGTCGAGTGAAGCATATTGTAGATAAAAAAAAATTGTAATCACCGCAATACTTGGCCCCACAATGCGCCCATTTAACTTCAACAAAACATAACTTTGCATTCAGAGCTTAATTGACTTATTATCAGTGTGATAGTACCGTGGCCTTGGTGGATTCCATGTTCTACTCACAGCCCTGACCCCACGCCGTGCCCTTATATGGCTTGATAATGAAATATAACGTATAATATACAACCTTTATTACCAATTTGTATTCAATGAAATATATATATTGTATGTTATTGGTCAATATATATGATAAGTCTTTTATGTCTGACACGAATCAATGCTTTCATAATCTTAGATGTATATAGCGACCTTTAAACCGGAACACGTTAATGTTTGCACAGTACTGTTTGTCGGCAGAAATAAGAGCTTTTCTTTTGTTCGATCGAGATCTTCGAAAAGTTACGCCGTCTACTGGGGAGAAGTCAGAATTATGTAGAAATTTTTACCCACTAAAACCTCCTCGGTAGTCAACTTCGGCGTTTGGAGAAGTCACGGGATCTTCGTTCGTAATACAACTGTGGCCTCGCTGTCGCTATGCTGGTATAGCCCGTCCCAGGGTCTGATTTTCCAAACCCAACCAACCTCGTGAATACTTCAAAGACCGGCGACCAAGTTCAGTCGTTGTTCTTCTCAAGAACGTTTAGAAGGCGATGAGAATCCTATTCTAACCACCAACGCCTCAAAGACCCCGTTAAAGTAGGGGAACACCATTCACCGGTGCGCCGTGACACCACACGTTTGCGCCACGGCGACTTCTTCTCCGTGCGGCACCTATCCTCTCCCGATCCCGCTCAGCAGCCTCCTTCTGTACCATAACACTTTCACAAAAGAAGGCTCTCTATGCAATATCTCCCTCCAGCATCACCGACATGATTGATGGTAAAGAAAAATTCCGTCCAATTCCGGTTTATTAAGATCCTCCGCTCCGGTTCCCTTGCCGGGAAATCCGCGAGCGTGTACAATGCGGAATCCTGCTGTATTCTTCCACAGTAGAAGCTATTCACCGTCACTTAGAAATTAGAGCTGTTCCAATCTACTTAGTCTCTGACAACAGTTATCTACTACCCCGGTGTATGGTGATAAAACGCACTGACCCAGTAACAGTCTATTCACTCTTGAAAACTCCCACGTGGTATTTGTACGGGAACGAAGAGCTTAACCTCTTTAATCGGAAACAGGGGATGTTACCCATATAACTACGGTGAGTAGAACATCGCGAGACTGATCATTCGTTCTTTAAGTTCAAGACTACAGCAAGTACTTGATCACCGATAAGCTTTTTGGCCAATGTGTCAAATATCTTGTCGGAGATTGCTTGAGTAGTAACCACAGCGCATCCGATATCACCAAGTTCAGTTTCCTCTTCATTAACTAAAATGAACCAAACTCTATGTTATTTCGCGCTATTTGAAGTCGACTATAATTTTTCTAAATCTCCAAGGACAATTTTCCCAAAATACTAGTCATGATTGTATTCTTTTAGGTATTTTTGGACATTTGTCATTCGAGATTCCTTAAAACCGTTTTGCAGTCCATAAGGAACGTATACACTTTTTCTTTTACATATAGATAGAGAGAAAGAGAGAGATGTATATACTCATGCGGCTCTAACATTACGTAACACGATTTCGATTATTGATAGATTTAATCAATCATTTAACACGCGGAAACAATGTACGATGAGTGTAGAAAGTTGGACCGGTGAAGCTGTATCTCCCGGTCCAACGCAGCAACGTATCGCCTTCTTTCTGTCCACACCTCTCCATATCTCGACACGGATCGATATTGAAAGTGAACACGGATTTTTTTTTGTTTATATATTACAACCTATTCTCATTTCACATTCATTAATCATCATTTTGATTTTTGGATAAGTCCAGCGGCTGGTGATATCGAAATAATGCCTGGGGTCTATTGGACTCTAACAGCGCAAGACTGACTTTGTAACTTACAATAGAAATATTTCTCTATGAGATTTATCTAACATGGCGACCTATCTGTTCATAGTTGAAAGATAATTCCCACTCTCTAATGAGAATGAGATCAATCACGAATAAAACCTGATCCTAAATTCTCCAAAGGATTACATCGAACACCAAAATCATCTATAAATCACCTGACCTATATTAGTAAGCAAATTTTCGAAAGACTTTAAACCTAAAAACATGAGATAAGCTGACCAGTAAGAATTACTACTCAAAACCGTGATAACAGTCTTACAGGATCCGGAAGAGATAGGAGTTCTATAGTCACAAAGTTGGAACCTCTGATGAAGAAAAACACCTTGAAACCGACATGTAGAACATGGCTCACATTTATGGGGTCATAAGCATTGGGAACTTTTTGAAATATATATTATTGAAAAATGTAGAGAGAGTTTTCATATATGAATGATGTATCAACGCTCTTTTCTCCGTATGTTGCGGTAAGAGCTGTTGGTGTGCGGGTAGTTCGAAATGCAATTTACAGTATATTGTACGCTCATAGCAAACAGTAAAGCAAGCCGCAGTATTGTTATTAAACGTTCGCGTTTATTACGAGCCCACATACACGACGAGCATAAAAGCTAATGGCTGCTTCGATATAAGTTGGCTGAAGCAGCGTAATGTTTGAACAAATGTTTGCTCCAACCGGTTACAGTACATTCGTCTCCAGCTTCCTTTTAATGTAATCTAAACACGGCGTAAAGCGTTTACTGGTGGCAGGACCGTCTAGGTAGGTACCACCGCAGCGCCTATTGCAGCGGACAGACAGTACTGTGCAGATCATCTGTATCCCGGTTTGAAGGACGTTGTAGCTAGTGTAATTACTGGGCTAACGAGACTCAACGTCTTGTATCTCAGGCGACGAGGGCAATGTAATGCAGTATGTATCATCCTGTTTAGCGCCACGTTGTTATAGGCGGGCGTATCACTTACCATCAGGTGAACGAAAAAAAATATTTTTTTTTTGTTAAACGACATTTTGAAGCAACGATATATTAAATGTTATATTTAAGTATTATTAAAACGTTAAGCCTTTATACTCTTTATAACTTTTATACTTTGTTGCTGGAGACCGTCCAGGTAGGTATCACAGCAGAGCCTATTGCAGCAGACAAACATTCAACTGAGCGACGAGATGATGGACAGGACCACATTGCGCGCGTCGCCTTGAGACATAAGTTGTTGAGTTACCCCAGTAATTTCACTAACTATGGTACCAATCAAACCGGAACACAGTAATGTTTGCACACTACTGTTTGTGCAAGGAGCTGCGGTGGCGTCTACCCGGACGGTCTGGTCCTGGTCTCCGGAAAATGAGAACCACCACCAGTAAAATATTTTGCTCGCTCGTTCCATTGTAACGTCGAATAAAAAAAAATTATGTATTTTTTCTGTGTGAGTTTTTGAAGATGTTCCCGTCCGATGTTCCTAAGAAATCCGGCTTGTACGCGTCCGATGACATTTGGTGTGTACCGATATCGAGCTCGACATTTTCACATTGACACGCGGCGATCTGATAGTATTGCGTACCGTACGCCGGGCGCATGCGGGCCCCCATTCGTTTGTACCCTGGGCCGAGTGAAAGCACTTGCTTGACAAATCGTTACTGCATGCACTATATAGATATAATAATAACGGTGTAACTAGCGTGCAGTAAGTGATGAGGATGGACGTGGATGGTTATAAGGGTAGAGGAACACTGAAGAAATTATTGATGGATTGTGTGAAAGACGATAGGTGTAAGAAGAATGTGAATTCAGAAATGACAGCTGATAAAGAGATAGGGAAGAGAAGTACATACTGTGCTGACCCCACATAGCTGGGAAACGAGCTGGAGGAAGAAGAAGGAAGCAGAATAACCGTGTAACTTATATATTATTTAAATAACAATATTAGATACTCGAAATACTTTTTTTTTAATCAACGAAGACCAGCGCGAACCGAATGATAAGTTCCTCTGTTTTTTGACGATGTTCAGCGCATGAAAGTCATATTGACTCTTAAAGCTCATCTGATATTGATTGGAGTGTCTCGGTCGTCGAAGACAGGCATCGGAACAATTTGCGACCACCTTCGCCTGTATTGGAAACCATGGGTGGTAAGAACCGCCGCCGATCGCGGGTGTACCTCGTGTACGGATGTGTGTAGCTGTAGCACCGCTTTTTTAAGGAAGGGTATGGTGATGTCGAAATTCGGAGCGTGTTGGTCGTGTTCGAAGAGTGTATAGTGAGGTGGGTGTTGTTGGTGACGGTTGGATTGCGCGTGGTGTGCGTACCCTGGCGATGTCGATATCAGCGCATGCCGTGGTCTGCGCTTGTTGAACTTGGAAGGGTGAGAAGTGATTCGCCTGTCTATAACAACGTGGTGCTAGTGAGGATGATATACCCAGCACCACATTGCGCTGGCGGTAAGACATAAAACCTTAGTTCTAACACCAATATTAAGTTCAGTTCTGAACTGCAAGTGTTCATCAGAATCTCATGTAAATATCTTAGTATATATTTAACTGCATCTTCTTGCAGTTACTTCTAGATGAGAAGCAATTCGTTCTGAACCGTTCATACGTGGGTTAATGCCGTTTGTAACTGGACCACTCGCAGCTTACCGGATAGTTGGAGGAACCCTTACTAATACGTACGAGTCTCCTATTCGGGTTAAGTAAGGGAAATTGGATTCTCCGTGTTGTTAAGTGATTGTGCTTTTTGTTGAGCACCATTATTATATTGTATTGTATATTTTACAAATAATGTAAAAAAAAATAATATGATTTGATAAGAAAAAAAGAAACTATAGATGTTATGATCAGCCGATGAACATCCACTGCTGGATATAGGCCTCCCCCAAAGATCCCCACGTTAGTACGGATTCATAAAGAAAAATTTTGGCTATTTTCCACCACGCTGGCTCAATGCGGGTTGGTTGAAGCCAGAGCCTCGTTTGTAGACAAGCAGACTGCACCACGAGCAGGTGAGGTTAGCTTGGGCCCCGTGAGTAGTGCGGGATCCCTTACACCCCTAATTATAGCTATAGTATATTTTAAAAATTATCGCAAGGGAGCGTGGATTTAAAAAACTGATTTTACTTATATATCACTGTTTTATCGTATTACTAGCTGTTCCCCTTCCACTTTGCCTGCCGCAATATATGACTGAAATACTCTTTTATAGCAACCGTTACTATAGCAACCGTATATAACACAGAATGATAATTTCTATAAAATTTAATTAGAAATAAATTGATGAAGGATCTATGAAATTCAAAATATAAAAAGCCTATAACCATTTACAAATCATCCCGTGTTCGTTCACTAGTATTCAAGTGATTGCCAAACAAACCACACTATACTATATATATATATATACAAGTGTACATTTATACATTAGTTACTCAAGATATAAACTGGAGTCTTATATACTTATAGTTCAAAGATTATTATATAAGAATAATGTATTCATATATAAAGTACACACCAGTTGTACTATGTACAATTTTTTTTTAATATAACGTATAAAGCCAATAATTAAGTAACGCTAGTTAGGATAATGTACACTACACATTGTGCATATCGCCTTAAGACATATTAAATCTTGTTACCCCAGTAATTTCTCAAGCTGCGACGTACTTTAAACAAACTCTTTAATATACAGATATTCTTTGGCGACAGAAATATAAGTATTAAAGTAACAGATATACTTACCATCAGTAACATGTATCTTCGATGGTATTCAGGGGACTCAAGGTTGTTTCTTCTTAAAGTGCCTCTCCCACTAGTGAAGGTTGAAGATCAGCATGGTACAGACAATTCTGTCTCTGGTTCGGAGGAACAATTCGGACGATCCATATATGCCCGTCTGTTCCTTAATAATCCTTAAATATAGCTTTTTCCTTCTCCCCACGTTTTGTTTTCAGAGACTACCCTAAAGCATAAATATTTATGTTTGTTTATATATTTCTTATATTTAATAAATAATATAAGAAAAATATACTATACAAAATAATATATTTTTCTTATATTATTTTGTATCAAAACTTTTAGTATGATACCGTTGAATATATTCCATAAAATATTCCGTCCAACAGTTGTACAAACAAGTCGCGACTACCGGAAGTGGGTACGAAGTTTTCTCATGCGTTGTACGGAGCGAACTGGATCCATTACACGAGCACTCGCCAACATTGTTTCCCGGTAACAAGTAAACCCGTGTTACCGCCTCCTACCGGGCTTTGGCTTTGCAGCGGCGCACAATGACCGCCTGTTACGGACAGACGCCGGCCTTAAGTAATGTTAAGTAAATACTATTTAACTTATTCACATTTTGAACCAAGACGAGAGGATATAACTAATCCAGATATAGCTTTGACTATCCTGTTGTTGATGAGGATGTATTTGGTAGTGGGTCCCATAAAAATATAAGGATAGGAGAATATTGTGGAGAGTTGCAATATAGTGTTGTGTAAACTCTACTTTTTTGTTATTAACAGAGCGCATCACTTAACATCGCCTTGAGACATAAGATGTTTTCTTGTTACCCAAGTAATTTTACTAGTTACAGCGCCTTTCAAACTCGAACACAGTAATGTTTGCTCACTAATGTTTGTAGGCAGGAATCGGCTTCTTACTGTCACCTGGGCAACGGTTTCTCCCGAATCCGTCACCCGGAGGCCATGTGAGCCAAAATAGAATATCTTTCCGACTCCTTTCGGCGGATCTGGTCTTGGGCTCCGCCTGCGACATTCCTTTTTCTTCGCAATTCCGCTATGGCTGCGATCACTCCGAGGTGAGCTTACAGAGCTTCAGCCAGCCAGGTAGATTTTACTTAGCTTCACCGCAACGACAAGGCAAGAACCTGTTCAAGGGCCCGGCAACAGAGACCGGTAAATATGATTAAGAAATCAAAGCTAATGAAATTATTAGGGTAACAAACTCTAGTGTTATTGATAGGAATATCATATCATCACCAAGTGAACACCCTGATAATAAAACTTCGCATAAATATTAATATTGGAATACACATAAACGAAAACTAAATAACAGTTATAATAAATCCAAATAGCATACAAACAGAATGCCTGTTTAGAATGACTGGGGAGTTCAGATTGGAGAGCGAGGCCTGGAGGCATAAATAGGCGAAAGCGAAACAGTTGCAGTGGAGATTTATTGAGTGGCCTCCGGATGACATGCACCATTTCATACGGAGGGCTTTTCACTAAAGCTCTCTATTAACACAAGCAATTTCCGCCGGAAGTTTGTCTATTCCAAAAAGCAGTGGAGGAGAATTAACAAACATATATTTATGATGAGACAAACAAATAAAAGATAAAATAAATATACAACATATATATATACAACATATATATAATATAAAACTATGTGTCAAACTATGTGTCACTGCGGAGATATTTGTTATTTTATAATATTTCGCATGTTTTTGTTTGACATGTGAAGTGATTGCAGCAACCCGTTAAGTTCTCAAAAATATTGATAACGGAAGGGATTCCAGGGAGAGCAACTTGATTTAACAATTGCTGTCATGAAAGCGGCTTTCCACTCATCTGGAAATATCCCAAACGCCAAACTTTTGTTAAACATAATTCTCAATGGAACACAAATTGTTCTGCGCGTACGCTTCAGAAATACAGGATTTATTTTGTCAGGCTCAGCACTTTTATTAGGATTAATATTTCTCAAGTCCAAATTAACTTCCTCCTGCGTGACACGAATATCGTTTAGATTGATGTTAGTGAGGTTGTCTTGAGGGAAGTTTTGATCTGAGAGAGTGTTAGCACCGTAGGGCAAAGGCTCGAAAACATTCAAAATAATGTCAGAACATTTCTGATATGGTTTTCGGATCATCTGATCTTATATGGCCATACATCATTTCTTTTGGATATCCGGAATTTGTCTCCTTTAGTTCGGACGTGTATTCCCAAAATGATTTAATGTTGGTATAGCATTTAGTCATGAGAAGTTTTACGCGTTTTTTTGTAACAAAGAATATTCTTGATAATCTCGTAAAGATTTATAAGTTTTCCATCGTATCCATAGTTTAACTTTCCGCCTTATAGTACAAATTAAACTTTTGGAAAACCATATAGGGTACTTTCGTACTTTAACTGAGACAGTCGGTACGTTAGAATCTATCATAGTATTGATACGTTGGTAAAATATATTAACACAAGGACATATCAATTCCGAATATCTATTTATTTTTGAATTTTTTTTGAAAACTGTCTATTTTACACGAAATAACTAGTGGTGGATGTTGAGAGTGGGTCATCTGAATTACCCGCAGAACAGTCTGATGTACATAAGACAAGATCAAGTAACCTACCATTTTCGTTTGTAATAATGTTTGCCTGTTTTAAACTCATGAAAGCCGTGACGTTAAATAATGATTTTGCCGTTTCTGTGACTAGGTTAGAGGATTCCAGGGGGAGGATAATTACAATTATAGGGATATAAGAATTGCAATACCTTCTCATTATACTTCGGAGAGAAGAGTAACCTCGTGAGTAAAGTCTAATGGTATGGTTGTTATTTAGAAATAACGTATTATTACTTTGGCTTAGTTACGATATTGACAGAGGTTTAGTTCCGAACGGAAATGACTCTTGTGGTAGGTTTCATTTGCTGGTGACCGTCTAAATAGGTTACACCACAGCGCCTATTGCAGCCGACTAACACTAGTGTATTTCGTTTTAAAGGGCGTTGAAATTTGAGAAATTACTTACGAGAGTCTTTTCTTAAGGCGATGAGTACAATGTGGTGCAGTGTATATCATCCTAACTAATGTCACTCCCTTTGTCCTCATGATCATCATTATTATCGGCCTTTGTTTATCCACTGGTGAATATAGAACTTCCCCAATGCGTCCCACCAAAGTCTTTGTCCTGTAAAAGAAATTTAGTAGAACCTTGAGTACCTTTTAAAATATAGAAAAAAAGTGACAGTGCTGACCAATTGACTGATGAAGATGATGATGACTGCTCGACCAATAACGACAGGCCTGCATTGATAGTTAAATTGGTGTAAAAAAATCGAACATTAAATAGTAAAGTATATACGATGAACTCTTTTCATCTTCTCTTATATGGCAACGCTATCACTCTTGGGATGTTGCAATCCAACGTTTATGGCAACGCTACATTCACGCTGCCAACTTGTTTGGCATCTAACGTAAGTTAATAGCTACTTAACGTCTTGGTTCGCGAATAAAAAAAGTTAATGCGGGGACAGTTCACAATTCACGAGCTCGACGGGTTTCAATCGAAATCGCTTCTTATCGCATCTCCGTAATTTACAATCAAGTTGTTAAAATAGTACATAGCGTCACATCCCGTCATGTTTCGGTCTAGGGTCTAATCCTAAAATCCAGTTCTGGACTGAAAGAAGAAATTAGAACTAACAGTCTTTTTAATGACGTTAGCCTGTTAACGACAGTTTAAAAACCCTTGACATTGTAAGAATAGCCTGAAGTAAAAGTAGGACAAAGAGATTATTTAACTTTGGAAAAGATATAGCATACAATCATCAAAACAATAATAAATCAATAAACTACAACTGGCACACTCTGTATATAACCGAAGATTAATTTGTCACGAATAACTGAGTGTCAAACAAATAATCATTGAATATTGAACGAGATTATCCATTAATATTTATTTCGTCCGATCAATATTAATGTCCGTTATAGCGAGCACCTGCTGCAACAAATCGTATGCAGGAATCCGCCTCGTGGAAACCAGCTAGGCCCAGACTAATTAGGTCTTACCGTTGATGCCTATATGGCGTCGTCTGCGCGGCTCCGGTTCGCGTTGCCCTGTATCATTACCGTCTTGTTACTGTTGCTTATTTATTAACTTTCTTGTAGACCGGATAGCTAGTTGTTAACTCTCTACGTTGTTATTAATCTTTTATCTTAAATTCTACCAATCTTTTCAAACATAATTTTAAGTTTAAGATTGTTCATGTTTGATGATTGCATAAGTATTGTTATTCGTGCCTGATGAATGACAAGACAACGAACAGGGCGAGGTGGTATTTTTTTGGAATACCTTACAAGAGACCTATATCTATCAATGAACGTCTATCGATTGAGATGACGTAGATTATGATCTGGTGAGGGTCGAAGAAAGCGTCTGGATGCAACAAAAACGACCAGTGTTAAGAATCTCAACGGATGTCTATACTCAGCACTTTCTATCTTCTGATTGACGATCATGATGATGATAAACCAGATAAAGTAAATGTTAAATTAATTTTAAACAAAATGCGTGGTAATCCAAATTCGACATCGATTCTTCCAGTTGAAAAATTTCCTTCATCCATTTGTAAAAGTTATAGCGTCTAAATATATTATACTATAGACGCCTGCTGTGCACTTTCTCCTCATCTCTTGTTGCTCAATTCCCAACTTCGTGACCGTCTCCAACTGTTACTTCGTTAGTTTTAAGCGCTTAATGTCTCATGATATTTTTAACTTGTCTCCGACTTTGTGGCTTACTCGTTGCTGCACGTGACTGTACCGCGAGGACTTTCACGTTAACCGTAACATTGATAAACTCGACTCGAACAGATAAGCCGTGTAGACGCTTAGAGATTTACGATGCACGTTATCGGCTAATACGCTTTGTTGAGTGTTGCTTCCAGTGAGGCGTGTGTGAACATCCTCTCTCAATAACATATACTCTTCAGCAACTTTAGCCACGCTTTGTGGATCTAAATCCGTAACCGCAATTTATGGGCTTAGTTTTTTAAACTCGTTTACCTTCATTCGTTTGTGATGAAACAATCTTTATCATTTGTAACACTTAAACTATGTAATGACATTATTATAGTAAGGCTATGTTACTATCTAAACTAATTGTTAATATCTAAACTTACAGCAATTATTGTCAACCTTACATATGAAAAAAAAAATTTAGTTGTTAAAAATATTAATTAGTTAAAAAAAATTAAATCAATCATTTATTTGTGTTGTCTTATATATCTTTATCTACACATATATGTAAACAATTGTATGTAACTATGATATCTTTTTTAACTTTTGTATCTTAAAAGCGTCTTACGTATGTTTACATAGATAGTTTTTATTTTGGTCCTAATTCATCAGTTCTATATTAGAGCGTCTACTATTTTGAAAGTAACACAGAGTTACGTCAATGAATTCTATTAAAGCATTACATTTACATTCATGTTTCTAATCCTAATCTAAATGCAAGACCATTATTTAAGTCCTTCGCCATCGCAAGATCCTGTTTGTGCCCTTACACGCTAACCGAATTAAGTCTAACTTGGCTTGTCCAACATCGATCGAGTCTCTCCGTGTCCTTTGAAAGTGTACCACATTTCAAAAGGACGTTTTACAAGTTGTGAGTTATTTTATGTCAATGACCGAAAATATTTTAGCTTTAATCTCGTTTATTAGAAGCAAGCTGTATTTATGCTCTGTGCGATGTATTTGCTTGGGATTATGAGTTGCAGTTTCAAATTTTTCCATAGTACTTGTCTGTGGTAAGAATAAGCGCTGCGGTTGGTACCCACTTAGACGATTTCACGCAATAGAAACCTACCGTTAGTAAATCCATCTTTTCTCTTGAAACTATTGCAAATTCACAAGTAATTTTGTCACATAAAATAAGCAAAAGTACGACTTTGTGTCCGAATAATACCAACCTCATGATCCACTTAACACCTACCAAACGCCTACGGCACCGTTAATTGCCAACTTACGCAAACCGACTCAGTTCCTAGATACTAATCTTATATCTCGATAGCGCAGAATCGATATCCTGTAACTTATCAAGATTTATTTGCACTAAGATTTGTCCTTTAATACTATTAAGGAGTATAGAGAGAGGCATGTTTCAAGAATTCTAGACACTTTGGAATTAGATCTAAAAAAAATCTGATTTGTTATCTGTGTATCAAAAATGAGCTAGACTGATTTTACCATGGAATATGGACTAGATTAACTCGTTTAAGAATAACTGCTACTACTATTAATTACTCGACATATTATTAAAAACTATTAAGTAATAAATAATCTTAGCTAAATGGTCAGCTACTTTTCTGTTACTAGCACTGCTCTTGCCAACTCATATGCCAAGAGCGATTCGTTTAGAAAATATCGCATCGCAATATCTGCGCAGATGGTAGGAATTCATCTATTTATAGATCCTTTATCAAATCCTCTTAGGACAAGTGTTGAGTTTCATTGCCACGAATATTAACTAATAATATAAAAATGGAATAATTATCCACATATTTGTTTAATCCGGAAAGCAAGCAGTCTTCCGGTCACAACAAATATACACAAATAATAAATATAAAACGTTTGTAATTTTAAAGTACTAGTTATTTAATTTATCCGAATGCCTCCATGATCTGTCTGTTTGTTCTGAGATATATCCGGGGTATATATTTTATGGAGGCAGTTATTCTCACGAGGTATAACACAACAAATTAAAATTCTTAAAATTATGTCTAGATTTATATTTAGCATGATTTACTTTACATGGCGCGTTATCAGAAAAGCTTTGTGGTACCTTTGACACCTGACATCTTCAACGAAAGGCACTATATATAAACCTTATAGTTTAAAAATTCTTCGTTTATCACTCATCTACTATATCACCATCCGAATCTGCATTTCTAACATTTCCAAACTTGCGATAAAATTTCTCACCTTTAACAATATTTCTTTCCTTTCCTTGGTTAGTACCTTTTATATTTCTTCTGTCACTTTACTGACCTATTGGATATGATATGTACCAGCGAAGAGTCAGAAGATAAGATCAGCACAATGTCTGCTGGTATCTATTAGTATAAAACAAATATGATAATGCTTTCTAACAACGTATTGATATAAAACAGTTTGTGTGGTGTTCGACAATTTCGATTAGATATTCAATTTGCAATAAACTTTTACCCCTGGTGAAACTTGTATCGACGGCTCCGTTAGGCGCTATCCGATGATCTACAGTGCACCGGCTGCAGCTTTCCAGGTCACAGCGGTGGCTCTCAGTTTGGATTGATGCCCAGATAAATGTACCTGGAGTTACTGACTAATGCTATCGACTGTGTTACATTCTCCATTAATTGAATCCCGGGCAAGGTTGTGTTATCCTTTCTTTTATATACAATTATTGAATTTTAGAATCCAAAAAATAATGCGTTCAGTTCTCTTAATGTTTCTGCTGCTGGGTCTATCACGCCATTTATCCATCAAGCATGCCAAAAGCGGATTACCAAATGTAAAATATCAAAGGTAACAGTTTTTGGATCATGTTCATGGAATATTTGACTAGCTACAGACAAATTCAGGCGGAAGTTGCACCTTATATTCAAACTTACAAAAGAAGATAAGAGTAATAGATGTTTTTTTGTACCTTTAACAATTTATACTAGTTTTAATGGATAGTCTTCGCTTTGGAAAAGTAGATAATTTATCCGTTAAAATATACCGTCTTTAGGATATTAAATAAAGTCTAAGAAAAAATTATCCTTTATCTTATTCTTAACAAATATATAACAGCAAATTAATTTATGATTTAAACTAAATCACTTAATGAGATAGCTATGTATTTGAAGATATATTTTACTCGTTGATTTCTCTGATGCTGTTGATTATATTAATTCTGATCATCTTATCCCTTACGATTAATGTTTATTAAATATCGTAGAAAGAATCAAGTTGTAAATCAGTCTGCACATGATGCGGAGACGCAAGCTGCTGCCCACTTGCGTTTTATCATACAATCGGAAGCAAATAATCAAAAAGTCCACAAGGGTATATATCAAGCTCGAAAGTAATCTGGCGAGCGCTGAAAGTGCCGCTTCCCGATTAGAGATGTTCAAATATTATTCAACATTACGAGCGGCCATCAAGGTGATAGCGTACCTCTGTAATACACCGACGGCAGGAAACTTCTGTTTCTATCAATCGAAAAGGCTGGAAGATTTTTATAATAAACGATGCCATCGCCTGATAAACTCCAGACGGTTTCCTCTGCATCTGTAATTTATATGTGTTTTAACATTGATACAGTTTTAAGATTGGTTAAATTTATTGATAAAGCAAAGTAAATTTGATTCGTTACTTTCCAAGAGTCTACATCAGCGCAGTTAGTGAAATTGGTGTAACAAGATCTCTTATGTTCCAAGGTATACCCTATTTCCCACCACGCTGGCTCAATGTAGATTGATGGGAGCCAGAGCCTCGTTTGTTGATTAGCAGGGTACACTACGAGGAAGTGACGTTGGCTTGGATCCCATGAGTTGTTGTGCGAGAACCTTTACATCCCATAATAATCCAAATGCCATCATAAATTGTCATGAACTGGCCTGTGCCCAGGAGGTAACCCAAAATACATAAAGTGGTAGTTGTTTGTGATCATTTAACCTTCCTCTAGGTTTGTCTTTGATCTCAACGCTTTGTATGACAAAACGGTGTATCTTTAGCGCCACCAGTGTTTTTGTTGTGTTGTTAGAATTAGTTTTGCTACCCTTCTTAGGGGGTCGTTTTATGGTATTGTTTGAAGAACCATCGAAGAACATCAATTTTTTTGTTTTTAAAGATCTATGTTGTTGCATATCGAAGTATGGTAAATTAAGAGTATAATAGATCGATTCATTGCATCAGTCTCGTTCTGAATCGGGCACCATCTGAAGCTATCCATTAAATTATCTAGCGTTCATTCAATGTTAAGTCCTGGCACAGTCCCTGCTGCTGCCCGGTTTACTTATAATTCCACTTAAAATAATTCACGAGCCCACTTGCACAATGTTGCCCGGCGCTGGGGATAATGGTGGGTGTCGTGCGCGTGCGCACAATCGATACGTTAAAGTGAAAGATTGCCCATGCGGTATTGCGTTAATAAAACTGCACGTTGCGCTGACAGATATGTTTGTTGGACTCTGACAAATCTCTCGTTGATAGGAAGAAGCCTTGTATCCTCCAGCCAACGAGAAATTCTTGACGATCAAAACAATGCGGTCTTCATCATCATCATTATGGGACTTCTTCAAACCAAAATATTTAAACCCTATCCTCTCCTTTACATTGTCGAACCATTTCTAACCATTTCTCTTTTTGACCTTGAAATTTTAACCTTCAGGATCAAGCTCAGGAACTCATAAAGTTTCCTCTTGGCCACTGTCTGAAAATGCAACCTGTTGTTGTATGATCCTTCTTATCACCCTATTTGCTGTTAGCTTTCTCAACAACCTGAGCATTGGAGAACTACTTCCAAATGACGATGATCTTGACTGACTACAGAAACATGTGGCAGTCTTCAGATCTTGTATTATATGTCAATGCTCCTGTCGTAGAATAAGATTGTAGTAAAAAAGATATTAAAGCTGATTCCTAATGAAGATGCAATCTTACTATCTATAGGTAGATGAAATGCTGAATTAATGTAAATATCCTCAATAAGAAGCCATCGCAAGGCTCAAAGTCGATTCTGAATATGCGAGGGTATTCTTCGAATCAATTCCACTGTTCGCGATATTTAATTGGTACAAACTGATATCACTTGAGTTTATGGGTACACCTAATTGATTCCGTCGGCACTTGACGCCGTTTATCAGATGTCTTCAACCGCTGCTCTGGAAATTAGCATGCGAGTAATATTCACCACTCGGTTTTTAGTGATAGTCTCTCAACTCCTCAGCAGCTGTCTCTCCTCAGGCAGTGCTATCACATATACAATTGCCGACTTTCATAATTTCGATTTAGAGGACGGGGGTTGTGGTGAAATAAAAGAAATACCGTAACATACTATCATATTCAGTGGTGGTAAATCTCTGTTGCCGAAGATCGTCTAGGTAGGTAGTGTGCAGACATTGTTGTGTTCCGGACTGGAGGACGCTGTTGTTAATGTAATTACTGGGGTAATGAGACAACATATTGCATCTCAGTCGTCGACTGCAATGTGGTGTAGTACATCCTATCTAGCGCCACGTTGTTATAGGTGTATCACTTAATATTAGGTGGACGTCTCTCTCGTCTCAGCGCTTCCTTGAAAAAGAAAAAACCTTTAAATTTTCAAAAGCAGAAGACAAGAACAGAATAAAAACTTTTTTTTATACCAATATGATTACGATCTTTAGGTCATACAGGAACACCTAGACCTATATTCTGGTGTATATATACCTTCATAACCGACCGGATGACCGATTGTCGTGGAGATCCTTGAGAGAGGCCTATGTCCAACAGCAGGCCTTATCCAGTTGATCAGTATATACCTTCTTAACTTCATACGAATTATTAATCCGTAAGCTTTGTATTGTTTTGTTTAGAACTAAGGTCACCGATATAGCCCAAAAGATTGCTAGACTTCAGTGGCAGTGGGCAGGGCACATTGCTCGATCGACGGCTGATGGGGCAGTAAGGTCCTCGAATGGCACCCGCGTACCAGTATACGTGGTGTTAGGAGGGCTCCCACAATGTGGACCGACGATCTGGTGAGAATCGCGGGAATCCACTAGATGCGACCAACACAGGACCGATCAATGGATGCTTATGCCCAGCAGTGCACGTCTATCGGCTGATGATGTAGCTTTGTATTAAAGTGCTCTGAGTTGGAAGGTTTGAGAAGCTCTGCCGCAGACGGAATGCCGAAGTATTAACGCATGTTAGAGGCACTGCTTAATTGACAAGTGTGAAAGGTCACACCGAGCATTTATTTTATTGTTCTAATTGTAGACCGCACAATAACCAGACCTCCGGTGCATGGATTGAATGCCGTCTTCCCAGTCGAAGGTCGCTGTAGCTATTGATGTAGTAATAAGCTAATGACAATTATATGTCTTGTCTAAACAGCCTTCAAACCTCATTGTTATTATATATATATATATATATATTTTAATTTTTATTGGAGGAATCGTCAATATGATCAGGACATACTTCTGATGATAAGAAGTCGTAAAAACTTGGCGCTAGTTTAGATGATATACACAGCACCACATTATGCTCGTTGCGTTGAGACAATTGTTCTGTGTCGTTACCGTAATAGTTTCACTAGCTACAGCGTCCTTCAAACCGGAACATATTTTTGTACTCCACTGTTCAGTGGCCATAATGCTGCGGTTCTTACCTAAACAGTCTCTTATAGTAGCCAACAGACAGCAGTGTATAAACATTATTGTGTTCCGGTTTGAAGCGCGCTGTGGATAGTATAATTACTGGGATAATATGATTAAATATCTTATGTCTCAAGGCGATGAGCGCAGTCTGGTGCTGTGTGTAACAATTTTAACTGGCGCCACATTGTTATGGTATCACTTATCATTAGGTGAACGTCATTTCGCAGAATTAAAAAAAATAACTCGGATCTTCTCTGTTTCCAGAACCTTCTAGCCAAAAATATGTCACAACTAAATGCCAGCTAATCAGCTGATGAAGTCCAAGTTTAAACCTGCAACAAATAGTTAAACCTTTCCAACCCAAATATTATATTTACACAAAGAAAGATTCCCCGATTTGTTTAGTTGTTACCCAGATACGTTTGTATACGAGCTGGAGGAACGTGAGGGTTTCGGCAGGAGGGCAGGGGGTTGGGATATACGTCAGAACATGTCCATATAACTGTGTGCGTCCACAAACCACTTCCCTGTCCAAACATGATCTACAAACACCGGCGAGGTGAGCTCAATGTCACAGAGTAAACAGTGAGAGACACGGCCGGGATTCGAACTTAGGACTTTAGAAAGTGTGCGTTTCTCTATTTATATATTTTTTTTTCAATCTACCTACGAGTCGAGTAAAAAAATCACACGACAGTAAGTTATAATCCTGCTGATATCAATGTGGTGTTCACAATTTGGCATGTAGTCTTGGGCTAGTAAGAATAGGATTAAAGTAATCCCTGCCTGTCGGAGAAGTCGACTGAAAGGGTTTTCGGGATCTTGGGTTTTGAAGGTGAAGTCAAGCGAGTCCAGGATGAACAGCAATTACGAGATGGTCTAGTGCTGGTCGTACCAAAGCGAGGATACCGAGGAGAGGGACTGGTGCGTACCGTGGGAAAGCCCGTGACCTCCCGCATGACCATCGAAGGGTTTGTACTGGGGTAAAAATCCCACATAACTTTACCTTCCCCCCATAAACAGGGTATCTGGTTTTTAAAATAATTCCCGTTGTTAAAAAAGACATGTTTATACTGCAATACATTTCTTATCGTTTGAGACATGCATCTTTACTTATTAATAGTAGATTGCTTATCTTATTTAAAGTTACGTTTAACAAATAACTTATTAAATACACTTGAAAGTATTACTTGTGGTAGTGTGATGCTGTCGAACTTCAACTCGTAGTAATCTAACACGCCGAGGCTGGGACATTATTAGAACTTCCGACAGACACTAAATCGGGCTTTAAAAAGGATGGTACCTCTTAAACCCCGCACCTCCCCCCACCTAATTTCGTGTTAACTTGTTCAAATATCCTGTTGAGTGAAAATTTTAACAGTACTTCAGATACAATTATAACTATTGCAACCGACAAACGGTACTGTGGATATATCTCTGGGCTCCGGTTTCAAGGGCGGTGCAGCTAGTGAAATTACTGGGGTAATGGAACATATTACGACTCAAGACAAGTACGATGTGGCGCAGTGTATATCATTCTAACTAGCATCACGTACATTCGCAATATTTCTTTGGAATGTTGCCTCTATATGTAGCTTACTCTATGCACGTAGCTTAAGCCACAAAGGAGTCTTTACACAGGAGAGAGCAAACAGGGGCTCCTCTGTGCTGTAAGGTATTTTCAAACTTGTTAACTTATCTATGCACATCTTATACATCGAACTCGGCGCAACTTATATATATATATATATATGTATTTGTGTATATGATGTACCTATGCACCTGACTTAAATTTAACCAACGAAATAAGAGGTATTACATACAGGTATACATACATACAATGTTTCTTTCTATTATTGACGGTGAATTAAACTGTGTTTTGCTCTGTAATCAAACTTTTATTTAAATGATTATAAAAAACTATACACTATAACGCCCTTACCTAAGGAAAACCTACCTGTAATCAAAAAAACGACATTTAACGTTTATTATTCAGTGTCAATCTTTTCTTCGTTGTTTTAACACTCCAACACAATAATAAATTACATTCTCGTATCCTTCATAGCTCTGAGTCAATGACAGCTCCGCTTTACCGACGTAGCAGATTAGTTATAGCGCCATCTATCGACCGCGCCGGACTCCACGCTTCTTTACCGACGGAGCGAGTCACGGCAAAGTACAAATTAAAGAAATATTTTATAATGACTATTTCTTTATAAGTATACGCATACATTTACAGGTTGTACAAGTTTTATTTATTTATGTAATTTTGTAAAATCCATTATTAGCTGATATCTAAATAGGTAAAGAAATATGTCACCGAATTTTCAGTGTTTACGTCTAATAGTTTTGGAGATCTTCTCCTCCAGATAGATGACGATTAATTTTATTAGAATATGCAATAGAAAGGATATCAAGTATTTTTCCCTATTACCTTTTGTTATTGGATCGATGTTCTGCCAAATGTGCCGAAGTCTAAAGTCGAAGCGTCTTCGGGCTTATCCTGAGATTAAAAGTAATTTTCCCGAACGATATTGACTTGATCATCTTAACCTATTACATATATCTAAACAACCCTTACATGTGTGCGATTTAGTATTACCCTGATAAACTTATAATTTTATAGCTTATTTTAAGAAAACTATAAAATATTTTTAAATATATGTTATATCGCAATATATAACCTCTACCAACCCGCATTGGGCTAGCCTGGCGGGGAATGGCCCAAATCCCCACCTACAAACGACGGCACTTAGTACCCAGCGGCACCGGAACCAAAGCGTGGACCGACGATCTGGTGAAGGTCGCGGAAAGCCGTTGGATACGGGCACCGCAGGACCAATCGATGTGGAGATCTTTGGGGGAAGCCTATGTTCAGCAGTAGACATCTATCGGCTGATGATGATTGTATAGTCCTTATTATCTGGTGGTAGATCTCTGCGGCCGGAGACTGTTGAGAGAGGTACCGCAGCGCCTACGGCAGCCGACAACAGCAGTATGCAAACATTACTGTGTTCCGGTTTGAAGAGCGTTGTAGGTAGTGTAAATGGGGGTAATGAGACTCGACAACTTATGCCACAGGCGACGAGCACAATGTGGTGCAGAGAAAAGAATATAACTTAAATTGATTTAAAAAAACGTTTGAAGAAACAATCAAGCAATATATACTAAGCGGGTAAACGTTGGATCATAAAGAACCGCCTGGAGATCTTTGGCTGATGTCCAGCCGTGGACTTCGTATTTCTTTAACATTAGTGTCACGTGTCGCAACAACTTGTACGTCTGCGCATGTGTGCATGTGTGCGTGTGTTAATACACAGGTGCATATGTGTGGGTGCCGTAAAGTTATTCTTTGTATTACAGTAATCGCCGGCGTGGGCAGGAAATGCTGCGGCGCTTCAATTCAGGATGTTAGCGCTTCAAACATGCTTAGAGTACTTACATACTAAGATATAGAGTAACAAGAAGTGACATCTTATTTCTATTTATAATTATTAATGACGAAATGGAAAAAGAATGAAAGCCAGACGAGCTGATATTCTGATAGTGACACTCGGCCGTAATAACGACGCTACTTAAGATGATATACACTGCAATATTTTCACTAGGTTCAACGCCCTTCAAACCTGAACAGAGCTACGTTTGCATATTACTGTTTACGGAAATAGAACTTGCGGTGGTTCTTACCTACCTTCCTCATTATCTTCTTCATATATTCAGAATGTAGTGTACAGCTCGAAGACTAGTCTCCATGATGTAAAGTCAATGTGCGGGACTGTATAGGGCAGTGGAGTAGTGGACGTATTACAGACCCCTAAGCAGACGAGAAGACGAAGAACAGAGATAGTTTCATCTGGAAACGCGTTTCATCTTATCGTCTCATTGTCTAACCCTTATAGATACATTTACGGTTTTCTTTATATATATAGCAATAGTATATAATAGTATATAAGCGTGACGTTCACCTCGATGATAAGTGATACGCCTGCTTATAGCAATGTGGCGCTAGCTATAATGGTATTCACAGCACCTCATTGCGCTCGTCGCTTTAAGACAAAATGTTAAGCCTCGTTACCCTAATTATTACTCTAGCTACAGCGCCCTTCAAACCGTAACACCGTAATTTATGAAAGTACTGTTTATCGGCGGCAGCGGTCTCCAACAACTACTACTTGCCACCAGTAATCCAATTCAGTATGATAGTATATAAAAAAAAACACTTAAGTTTTAAATGTAACATCTAGTGAGAGGTATGTTTGTGGTGATGGTGCGCCATTTGCGTGAACACCGCAAACGCGTGGTGAACTAACTGTACATAAAGTGCGAAATATCTCTCATTGCACTGCGCAAAGCGTCCACGAACGCTCAGAGTAAAAATATCTTGACAACCCTGGTATCCACTGTCACATTTAATAATCAGCTTCTCCCCTCCTCTCCTCCTTTTTTGGCCGTAAAATAGTATTAGACTTGAAATTTGGAAGACATATGCCCGTCCGGGGACAACCCCTCGCCTTCTCTCCTCGTCTGTTAGTAACACCTCCGTAACTCCTTTTGTGGGTAACATTTCATAAAATTTTATGGTAGTTCTCTGTCACTGGTGGTACAGTACAAACTAACAAAATATAGAAGTCCACTGCTGGACATAGACTTCCCACAAAGATTCCCACATCAATCAATCCTGCGCTGCACGCATCGTCGAACACTAGAGGCCTTTGTTTTTATGATTTGGTTTTACAGTTTGATGGGTTTTGAGCCATTTCCCACCACGCTGGCCCAATGCGGGTTGGTGTAAACCAGAGCCTCGTTTATTGATTAGCCGGGTGCACCACGAGCCTCACCTGCTCGTCTCCCAATCTGTTCTCAAGCGATATTAAACACAGCAATAACATATTCATTGACATTGCTCTAAATAATAAGTAACTGTTACAAATATCTGTTCCGACGCTGCGATGGTCCATGTAATAATTACTAAGTACCATAACAGGTCGTCACACCAGGGTCACGGGACATGTGAAACCATGATCACGAACGGCTCCGGACGAACTAATTGTAACTGAAATTTCGTAAGCGTTCAGCACGCCGTCCGCTGCAATTATGTGACCACATACGAACGTAATAAACCTAAATTACTAAGTCAACCAATTAAGTTAATACTTAAACTGTTTTAAGTAATAACTTAACGTCCTTCAAGTACGAATACTTTAAGTATTCTGCGTTTTAACATGATTTAACATCATTTTATTAACGCCGACGAGCACAACGTTTTGTAATATAAATTTACTGACTACCGCCACATTTTTCTTGGTTCACATTCCCATAACGAAGGTGGTATTTCTGATGGTGGGTTTACTGGTGGTAAGTACCACCGCAGCTTCTATTTCTAATCGTAACCAGTAGTGTACATACATTACTGTATTCCAATTTGAAGGGCGCTGTAGCTAGTGTAATTACTGGGGTAAAGAAGCAAACATTTGTCTCAAGGCAACGAGCGCAATGTAGTGCTGTGAATACCATTCTATTTAGCGCCACGTTGTAATGGGCTGGCGTATCACTTACCACCGGGTGAACGCTCCGCTCGTCTTGTGGCTTCAGTAAATGAAAAAGGCCTCTGTCATCGGAGACCGCGTTGATACCACCGCAACTTCTATCCGATCCTAAACAGTACTATGTTCCGGTTTGACAGGTGCCGTAGCTATTTTTTATTTCAATTAAATGACGCGACGATCGTCACGTTTACTTGACAGTAATTGATAAGCTTGCCCCTAACAACGTGGCGCTAATTAGAATGATACGCATTGCACCACATTACGCTCATCGCCTTAACCAAAAGATATTGGTTCTCGTAATCCCAGTGATTACACTAGCTACAGCGCCTTGCATACCGGAACACAGTAATGTTAGCAAACTGCTGTTTGGCGGCGGAAATAGACACTGTAGTGGTACTTACCTAAACACCTACCACCAGTAAAGTAGTAATGAAATTACCAGGGTAAACAGACTTAACGTCTAATGTCTCAGTAAGGTGTAGTGTACATCATCCCAACTAGCGTCACGTCGTTGTAGGCAAGCGCGTCACTTACAATCAGGTGAATGTGTAAATTAAAATATTACGAATTCTGAGAAAAAGAACACTGCATGATCATAAATATTTCAAGATAAATATTTTAATTAACGAACATATCCAATCTCCTCTTTTAAAGTCACAGCATAAATTCATCTTCACTAATGTACCGGACAATTCTGTGAAAGGTTACGTAGCGTTTATTTACAACTACAGTTTATTTTAAGCTACACTTTCATCCCTGTGCTCCCTAGTAATATATATATATATATATGATGAGATATTGAGGTGGGGTGCGGGCTCTCTGGTGGATGACAACGCACGCAGCAATATCAACTCCATTGATGATGAGCAGTGCGATTCAGAGTACAGTCCAAGCTACTAAATACAACAGTATTATGGAGATCCAGAGAGATCCAGTCGATGGATACAGTTGTATCCTTCGTGATAGGCTAACTGTCTCGATCCTCGGTGTTTGGCGGTGGACGGCGGTCATCAAATAGATACGTAGTATACTGGATCGATCTCACTTGATCTTTGTAATATGGTATTACTAAGATCAAGTGAGATCCAGATAATGGATACAATAGTATACTACGTATCTATTTGATGACCCAAGTCAATGTATACAAAAATGTACGAACGTTGTATATAGTCGCGTTGTGGTAAATAAAAGCGCGATCTATTATTTGTGGTGGCGCCATCTGTTGAGTTATTTAAAAACTTCTTGTTACAATATATATATATATATATATATCGAATATTGTTTACGATTTTATTTCACTTACATTATTTACTTTTATTCTTACTTACTTATGTTTCTACTTCTACTTAAACTATCTTATTATCTACCATTATTACACTATTGTGTATATATGTAAAGTAATATATACTTGTCCTTTTTTTAACTGAAGCGACGAGACGAGCGTAACGTTCACCTAATGGTAAGTGATACGCCTACGCATAACAATATGGCGCTAGTTAGGATATTATACAGTACACTACATTCTGCTCGTCGCCTGAAACAGATATTGAATACCTACACCCCAGTAATATCATTAGCTGATAACTCCCTTTAAACCGGAATACATTTTAGATAATTTTTTTTTATTTTTCGAATTGTCGAGACGGACGAGTCGTTCACATGATAGTAAGTGATATGCCCGCCCATAACCACGTGGCGGTAATTAAGATGGCAACACAGCATCGCATTGCGCTCGTCGCCTTAAGACATAAGATGTTAAGTATCGTTACCCCAGTAATTACACCAGCTACAACCTTCAATCGGGAACAACAGTAATGTTTGCACAATGGAACATCTACGTGATCGTCGACAGTATAACATGTTTTATCACACATGTTAAGTGTAGCGTGATGGTATATATTTGTTACTGGGAATTGGTAACTGCGATTGATGTGACATTAGCGCAGTTAACGCGAGAAATGTTGCCATTGTGTCAGTTAACGAATTCAAAGACACGACCGTCTTGTATGCAGGGGCATTGTCTGATGTACACCAGTAATCCGTGATGAGTTTCTTGATTTAACTGCTTCCGTAACCCAGAGGTTACCCATGGCCGTGACCATGTATGACAGAATTTACATGGTCAGTTTTGTTCGGAGCTAGATTTACTGGACGACTACGCTTCATCATCATCATCAGCTTTTGTTAATTCATCGCCGGATATAGGTCCTCACCAAAGTCTTCCACCAAATGGGATCCTCGGGTATTCGCATCCACCCACCCTTCAACATGCTTCAGTTTTATTTTTTATAAACATTAAATGAAATTGAGGTTAATCGTTAACCCATTGTCGGCACTGCTGCTGAACTTCCTCTTAACAGCGCAGCTTCCGGTAATCAGAGGTTATATATTTTTTTATTCAAAGAAGCGACGAGACGAGCGTGATGTCCGCCTGATGTTAAATGATACGCCATAACAACATAGCGCTAATTATTTACTGTAACACTTTGTTCTCATCACTTTAACACAGAAGATGTAGTCTTGTTACACCATTAATTTCACTAGGTCCTTCAAACCGGAACACAGTATCACATTACTGTTTGCCGACAGATAAACGTACCACCAGTAAAAAACTTATTATAAACATTATCTAGTTTACGACATATAATAAAATATATTATATTTTATGTTGGTAACATTGTCTTCGTTAATTATAAATTGGCAACACTGAACAAACGTCAGAATATTTTGTTTCGAGTCATTCGTGCCTTAGCCACGGGATAGTGTGGATCGTTCTTACTAAATCGGTTCAAGGGAATTGCAAAGCATATAACAGTGAATTATTAAATAGTGTAAGAAAAATCGTAACAATTTATTATTAGTTTATCATCATCATCAGCCGATAGATGTCCACTGCTGGACAAAGGTCTCCCCCAAAGACTCCCACATCGATCTGATAGAATTTGGGCCATTTCCCACCACGTCACCGTGTTTCCGTGGCTCCGTGAGTTGTATTGCGGTAACCCTCACACTCCCTTATTTATTAATCATTATTACTTCAATTATAAAGTTGCTCCGACGATCTGGTGAAGGTTGCGGACAGCGCAGTATCGATCTATGTGGAGATCTTCAGGGTGAGCTACCTCCAACGGTACACGAGTGTCGGCTAATGATGATGATGATGATTAGTTCAACTGCAATATATTCCATCTGTACAAGCTAATTATATAAATGAAATAAATCATTTCTATCGCTTCTAACAGCGTACGCTTTAACAACTCAATACAAACGCTTTTACATTATTATTCTGAACATTTTATTAAAAAAAAAAAAATTATCTTAACACTCAATTTCCAAAACGATCAACAATGAAGACCTCTATTCTCATCCAAGTCCTTAATGGTGATGGCCAATAAAGAGTTGATTTACCGTCGGCTATCATCCGACACCTACAAAACAAATTGCTTACCGATAAAATATATAAAACTAATATTAGATTTTAATAAATTGTACTGTTACTAAAACCTATTACAATGTTTTTTTTATATATAATAAACGAGAAAATTTCCAATCTCGTGAGGATTATTTATGTAGTTGATTAGAGGATGTATTTATGTTCACGCCATATGGTTTTATCATTTGAAAGTAAATTACACTTAAATACAAGTGGTATTTTGTAATGCGTGTAGTATAAAAAAATGACGGAAATATCGTTTTATTATCGTTGGATAGATGAGCAAGAGATCTATAGAACCAAGGTCATGGATACAGCTGAAAGTATGGCGAGAGTGCCGTGTTAGCAGCTCTCCCACTAGGAGGTCCGATGATCTACTGAAGGTTGCGGGCAGCGCAGGACAGACCGATGTGGTGATCTTTGAAAGTAACCTACGTCCACCAGTGGAGGTATATTGGCTGATGATGATAATGATGATCTTCTCCGGGTCCCTTCCCGTTATTAATACCTCCGCTACTCGCTTCAGGGAAGGAATTTTATAAAATCCGTTCTTAGCTGCGCTGTAATAGACAGAAGCAATATTGTTATTGTTGTTATTGAATATCATCACCGAATTTTGAGTGTTTATGTGTAATAGTTTCGGAGATCTCGTGATGAGACAATGTATCTCTGGATATCTCCTATATATATATATATATAAATCACACAGTTATTTCATTATTTTGAATATGACACACATAACGGGTAAAAACGTTTTCAAAATGGCGGCCGCCTTATAAAGCGCGGAGTCGCGGCGCCAGCTGACTCACCGCCGAAACTTGTGACATCGCGCACCATTCATTAACGCATAATTATGTTTACTACTAATTAAACATAAGAATTTTTTTTATTCAATTAAGCGACAAGACGAGCGGAACGTTCACCTGATGGTAAGTGATACGGCTGCGCGTAAAGTGGCGCTAGTTAGAGAGTTGCATACCACGTTATACTCGTCGTGAGATGCAAAATGTTAAATATTGTTATCACAGTAATTTTACTAGTTATGTATTCGAACCGGAACATAGTAATGTTTGGTGTCGGCAAAAAGAGAGACCTACCATCAGTAAAGATAAACTTACTGTCCTCTTTTTGTTCCTCGGTTAATATTAGATGAGTGACAAGAGTACATTGCGCAACATCACACATCCTCGCCGCAGGATCAGGCCGGCCGCCGCCGCAACCTTGCGCCGCGCCCCGCTCTCATTCGAAACAATCAATGCGCACGGAAATGCTAATTCTTCTATGTGTCAGCCATGATCATCATTTTAAGCCGCGCTTACAGACATAAGCGGAGCGATTAGCGGGTTTCAATACATCTAGTAATAACGACAAGTCTCTATTGCTGGAGATCGTCTACATGGATACCACCACAATGCCTATTGCAGGTGATAAACAGTACTATGCAAACATTACTGTTCCGGTTTGAAGGGCGCTGTAATTAATGTAATTACTAAAGCAATGAGAATCAACATATGTCTCAAGGCGACGAGTACAGTGCATTGCTGTGTATAACATCCTAACAAGCGCCACGTTATGAGCAGGCGTATCACTTGACATCAGGTGAACGCCCGGCTTCGTTGTATTAAAAATGACGGTGTAGGCGAGCAATGGAATGTACCAAACTACTCTCGCTTTCGGTCCGCGTATTTGGCGATCCCACAGCGATACAAATCAGCCGCTCGCGTTGTTTGACATACGAGGTTATTATGTATCTAGCGAACGACGCACTAAAGCGATTATCGCACAACAATCGCTGTCATGCTTCGTATCGAATTAAAGCAAAACAAAATGGCCGTCAATGATTACGTATTTGCTGATAATTATTCCGAAAGCAACAAAAATTAAAACAGTAATTTCATTATTCCCAGTATTGGGACTAGAGACTTACACAAGATCAGCCAATTCATCTACTGTGCTAACCAAGATTGGGTTGGTGTCGCGTGTTCACGGAAGCTGTTCTAAGAATATATATTTTTTTTAATATACCAAGCGATGATACCAATCAACAAACAAAACGTTCATTTGATGGTAAGTGATACGCCGGCCCATAACAACGTGACGCTAGTTAACATGATATACAATGCACCATTGAGCTCGTTGCCTTCGGATTATCCCAGCAATTAAAAAGCTACAACGTCCTTCAAGCCGGAACATAGTACTATTTTTCGCATGCAATAGGCGCTGCGGTAATACCCACATAGATTGTCTCCCGACAGCAGAAACTTACCATCAGTAAAGTAGATTTTTCGATGTTTACTATCAGCGAGTTAAGAAGGTATGGCTCAATTATCGCTAATATACGTTACTTTAAGTAATCAGTATTATGCGATATTCGCTTTCGTCAATCGTCCGCAAGGTCCATAATAACCCCGCCGCTCTCGGAACTTTCTAATGTCGATAGAGTACTCACTCTGCGATTTGGTTCCCCAACAAGTGTTTTACATTTAAAAACTTGTTTCTTTTAAGTGCTTTCTTTTTAGGCGTACTTTAGTGCCAACACTGGTTGGCGTAAAGTAATTTATCACTTCCGGTTTAATTGTAAGGTCTATAATAATATCCTCATATATCAACAAGTATCGCTAAGAGACGATCATCTCAGAGGAAGAGATACGTCTGCTCATAACAACATGGCACTAGTTAGGAAGTATACACTGAACATTGGGCTCGTCGCTGTGAGACATAAGTCTCTCCCAACTATCAGCCAATAGACGTCCACTGCTGGACATAGGCCACCCCCAAATATGTCGTTGGAAGCCGAAGCCTCGTTTGTTGATTAGCAGGGTGCATCATGAGCTAATGAGATTAGCTTGGGTCCTATAAGTTGTTGTGTGAAGCCCATACATACCCCATAAGTCCCCGGATTCCATAAGTCCCTTTACCCCAATAATTTCACTAGCTGCAACATCCTTAAAACCTGAACACTAACGTTTGTCTACCGTTTGGGAACAGAAGTTATAGCTATATACTTAGACAGTTTTCAAAAAAAGAGCCTAGAAAGAGGAAAAGGGGAATATTCCTTTTGACGTATTTTTTTTTATTCTGCGAAGTATCGAGACGGGCAGGTCGTTGACCTGATAGTAAGTGATACGCTCGCCCATAACAACGTGGCGCTAGTTAGGATGGCATAGGCAGCACTACATTATACTTGTCCCGATTACGCATACGTTAAGTGTGGTTATCCCAGTGATTTCCCGTAGTTACAGCGTCCTTCAAACCGGAGCACAGCAATGCCTGCACAGTACTGTTTGTCGGCTGCAACAGGCGCTGCGGTGGTACCTACCCAGACGGTATATAGCAAGAGATTCGCCAGTAAAGTATTGTAGGTCAGCTAAGAACGGATTTTACAAAATTCCTTCCCCAAAGAGGGTTGCGGGGAACAGCTAGTATATATATATATATATATACATATACTACACTTCATTTATATAGATATATATATATATGAAGTAGAACAATAAAAAAAACTGTTAATTTCACGGTGGTCCGCGCCCGAGGCGATGCTGCGCGAATTGATAGATAGCAGTACGTATCAAATAGTACGTAAGTATATACTCCGGTAACAGGTTTGATTTATTAAACTGTTATTAATAATAATACATTTAAAAATTTCTAATAGTAATTACTATGTATTAGAAAATTTACAATAGTTACCATTATAATTGCTACTGTATTGTAACGGTATCATTATCATCAGCCGATAGACGTCCACCGATCAGGACCAGATCGGGTAGGGATTCTGATGCATGGATTTTGGCTATTTCCTACATCTTTCAACCTATTGAGAGTTGATGGGAGCCAGAGCGTCGTCTGTTGATTAGCAGGGTGCATCAATCAGGTGAAGAATGCTTGGATAGTGCGAGTTATCGTGCGGGAACCTTTACACCCGTTTCAACATGGTGATGGTGGCAGGTCTCTGTTGCCGGAGACCTTATAAGTTGGTGCCACCGCAGCTCTTGTATAGTACTGTGCGAACATTACTGTGTTCCAGTTTGAAAGGATATTACTAGGGTAACAAGACAACATCCTATGCCTCAAGGCGAGTACAATGATGGTAGTGTGTATATCATATTATCGTACGCCTTTGTTATCGGCAGTATTCACTCACTATCAGGTGAATATCTCGGCTGATTGTTTCATTGAGTAGAAATAAACTTAACGTATAGGGGAATAATCACAGTTACTTTAAAATATCTAATTAGGTTAGTTACAACGCCTTTCAAACCGGCACACAGTAATGTTTGCATACTACCGTTTGTCGGCAGCAACAGGCGTTGTGGTGGTACTTACCCAGACAGTAATACAGTAACCAGTATTTATCAGACACAATACCGCAGACTGGATCCTATAAGTAAGATTGACAAGGCTTTAATATCAATCATGTGACTCACGTTTTACGGCTTACAAAACGACGGTAGCCATTTTCCAATGCCCACGCCCACCGTGTGAAGTTACGCATAGAAGGTGTCGGTTAACATATATATCAACAGGTTCTATTGTCTTCTTTTTCTTTGCCGTAACCCTCTCCATCATCCAGGCTTGGTTACGACAGATACAAAACCACGTCAAACTGGTCCATCCCTAGCTTGCTTAGTAAGCAATGTGGGTATACTACTTCAAAGCCTGATAACCCTAACACTATTTTAATCGCCTTTTTCTATACAGGACTTGGCTTTGCCATATTTTGGATAACATGAGACTATAGAACCGGTAACGTGTAGCAGTTGGACATCTATCGGCTGATGATGTTGATGAAGATCAATAGAGATTTTAATCTGCAAGTTCTTCTCGATTATGTTACAATACTTTAATATAATAATACTAGCCGTTCCTCTCTCTTTCTGCTGGCTGTAACATCCCCGCCACTCCTTATGTGGAAGGAATTTTATACAATGCATTATTAGCTGACCTCTAAATGGTTGTAGCTATATCTCTACCAAATTTTAAGTGTTCACGTGTAATAGTTTCGGAGATGTCACGATGAGTCAATGAATCTCTAGATATGTTCTATATATAGAATACTAGCTGTTCCCCGCCTGCTTAGTTGTCTGTTACACCCCCGCACCCTCTTTTGGAGGTTACATTTCATTAAATCCGTTCCTAGCTGCTCTATGCTCAGCCCAAGGGTTACTCAACCAAATTTCAAGTCTTCAGGCTTTATGGTTCCGTAGATATCGTGATGAGTGTCTACATAGGTGGAATGGTGTATATACTCGGTATATATCTATCGTAAGATCTATCACGGATGTCGTTCCTGAGAAGTATTCATCTTGTTTGCCCAGCTGGCGACTACCTGCGCACATCCGATGACTTGTTTGGACAACAGTTTAACGGCAGAAAGGCCAGCTTTGTCTCCAACAGCCAGGGGTTCGGTATCAAACGCAGACCAGTTTCGTGAATACTGCTAGTAAATATTCTATTGACACGCGAACCGATGAAGATGTCACTTGAAGTTATTTTGAATGCTTTCTATTTATATATTAAATTACTATATCTATTATGAGAGTTACGCCATCTTTAATAAAAAAAAGTCGAGAATTTCAATAAAAAAAATTTTGATAGGTCTTGCCGGAGACCGTCTAGAGGTCTAGACTGTAGGTACCACCGCAGTTTCTATTTCTCCTGCCAAATAGTTGTGTACAAACATTACTGTGTTCCGGTTTGAAGGGCGCTATTGCTAGTGAAATTACTGAGGTAACGAGACCGAACATCAACAGCCGATAGACGTCTGGTGCTAGACATGGCTCTCCCCTAAGATTCCCACATCGATCGGGCAGGAGTTTATATGGGGAGATTTGGGCTCATTTCCCACCATGCTGTCCCAATGCAGGTTGATGGAAGCCAGAGCCTCGTTTGTTGATTAGCAAGGTGCCTAAGAGCAGGTGAGGTTGGCTTGGATCCCGCGACTCAAAGCGGCAATCGCAATGAGGTGGTGTGTACGACATCTGGACCAGCGCCACGTTGTTATGATCAGGTGTATCACTTGCCATCGGGTAATCGTTCTGCTCGGCTCGTCGCTAGGTACAATAAAAAAAAATACTGGACTATTGGATAACTATTATTATGACTGAAAAACAGATATGTTAACTTTGAACTTAAAGTTACGTACCATTAACTTCAAACTCGCTTTACCAGTGTCAGCTCATAAAATAAGTTAATAGATACTAAGTGACCAATGAAGCCGTGGATGCTCCACCCTTCGCCTGACAGCCTGAACACAGCAATTATTTAATAACAACCCTTCCACTAATCAAACCACATACGATCCCGAAATCGAACCTGGTACCTCAGTGTACCAGGAAACTAACCACAGCACCGAGGAGACAGTTAAAACGGTGCTATACCAATTCGATGATGTCATCTCTACTAAACAACTAATCGTTATTATATATACTTTGTTACCCCCACTTTAAGTACATAAAACCAATTCCCACTCCCATTCCACGTTGAATATCAATGATTAAATGCCTTGAAATGAACCAGGTCCCGACCCTGGTAATAATTCTTGGAGCCAATTAGAAATATAGACAATACTCGTTAATCTAGCGTAATCTTGAGATGGTCGGTTGAGGTGCAATGAAACGGGGAATACCTAAACGCGGTAGATGTAGAGAAGCTGTTATTTATACTAAGTATATTGATAACGATTAACATTAGTGTACTCGGTATAAATAACAGCCGTTCGCTGTACGCCGTGTCTATTTGTAATTGGATGTATATTTATATTGTTCGGGTCAATCAAATTTAATCATATATAATATATATGTTAAGGATATTTACACAACGAATAAGTATAAAAGTATTATTTAACGAGAAAAATAAGTGATAAATAAAAAAATACAACAAACAATTTTTTTTTACTTTATCGTTTACTAGTAATGATTTGAAATTCCTTTGACTGTTTATTCGGTACAGTATGGAGTATCAGTTATAGATATGTTATTTTATCTATATATGTAGTATGCAGACTTTACTACTTTCAATACTTTTATCTTTGATGAAATGAGAGGAACTTACTGGTGGTTAGGTCTATGTAGCTAGTGACCGTCTAGGTAGGTACCACGGCAGCTCATATGTCTTCCGCCCAGCATTAGTATGCAAATATTACTGCCTTCCGGTATGACGAGCGCTGCAGCTAATGTAATAACTAGGGTAACTCAAGGTGACGAGGGAAGTGTGATTTTTTTTTTTGTTTGACAGCGACAAGACTAGCTAGACGTTCACCTGATTGTAAGTGATATGCTTGCCCTTAACAATGTGACGCTAGTTAGGATGATATACGCTGCACCACATTGCGCTCGTCGCCTTGAGACATATGTTAGATCCAATTACACCAGTAATTTCACTAGCACCAACGCCCTTCAAACCGGAACACGGTGATGTTTACATACTACTGTTTGGCAGCGGAAATAGGCACTGCGACAGTACCTATCTAGACGGTCACTAGTAACAGAGAACTGCCACTAGAGATGCGTCACATTATTACGGGCGAATCACTTAACATCAAGTGACGTCTTGCCTGTCTCGTACTGAGAAGGAAACTATCTTTTGACGGAGGACGTCGAAGGACTTACCAGCTAATGATAAGTTATGTGCCTATCCTAAGATACTAAGCACTGCACCATACTAAGTTCGAGACGTATTTTAAGTCTCGTTGTCTAAGTAACATTACTGTCTACTGCTCCCATAAATCTAAATACAGTAATATTTACAAAATAATCTACTACATCTTTTTTCTATATTAAATCTCAACATAAAGCATGTAAAATCCCCAATCCAAATTTAGTCTTTAAACGCAAGTAATTTTTTTTTAAATTCACTTAAAAATGAGTGACGCCGTCCGCTGGTACGTGAGATGACGCTGCAGCCAATTTGTTAGTGAATAAGTTATTATAAAGTATCTTCTATAGGAACAGGTACCGTGGAGTCGGCGGCTGCGCAGAGCGCGCTCGGCCGGGAACTGGTTCCCGCTAAATATAGACCCGTAGCCCACTTTTCACTCGATTTTAATTATTTATGAATATGCATCAGGTCAGCGCGGGGTGAGTTATGTTACCAATAAAACTCGACTCATCGTGCCCTCTTCTTATGTTACAGGTAATCGTTGCGCGAGTTTCGCCGGGGCTCAGTAAGTTATTACCGCGGGAACACTTCGTGCAGATGCTTACAGTTGCAACCCAGGATCTTTGTGACGTACGCTCTCCCTTGCATCTTGAAATTATCCTGATGATGATGAATAAAGAAAAGAGCGCGTCAGTCCCATGCGCGTATTCCCACTTTCCACCAGGTGAACTGTTCGCCAGTTTGCCCACCATTACTATTTAAAAAAAAGTATAAGTCCAAATAAATAAGTGCCCTGGTGGTAGGTCTCTATTGTCCGATACCTAGGTACCGCAGCGCCTATTGTAGCCGACATACAGTACTGTGCAAACATTACTGTGTTCCGGTTTGAAGGGCGCTGTAGCTAGTGAAATTATTGGTTCATATTTGGGAGTTTAGGCCATTTACCAACATGCTAACCTAACGCGGACCGGTGGGAATCAGAGCCTCGTTGGTTGATTAGCAGGCTGCACAACGAGCTGGTGAGGTTGGCTTGGGTCCCCTGAGTTGTTGTGCGAGACCCCTTACACCTCCTAGTTACAGTATAGTATAGTAATAACCCAAATGATTGAACCTTTAAACAGTTCACTTTAAGCTGGTTAATATAGGAAAGGTTGTTAAGTGAAAGCTCTTAAGCTGTCGTCTGGATACGGAAGGGCACTGATGCTAGCTGAGAGACTTTTTACAGCTTCCTCGCAAATTAACGATATCAATAATCGAGCGCTTCTCAAAGTGGGCGATCAGTGTTAGTGCATCTGCGGTAACTGGTGTGTATAAGTGCTATGAAAATTAAGGGATAGTTAAAACGTGTTATATTTTTTTTTATTCTAAGCGATGAGACGAGCAAGACCTTCACCTGATTGTCAGTGATACGCTTGCCCATAACAATGTGGCGCTACTTGCATTGCACCACATTGCGCTCATCTTCTTAAGACATATTTTATGTTATTATAAAGACAACCGCGTGGTGGGAAATGGTCCAAATCCCTACATATGAACCCCTTCCCAATCATGTGGGAATCTTTGGGTAGGCCTATGTCCAGCAGTGGAAGTCTATTATCCGATGATGATGATGTTAAACAATTATTTACACTTACTAGTCTATATATGAGGTTAAATCTTGTTACGCCAGTAATTACGCTAGCTGTAGCGTCCTTCAAACCAGTGACGTTTGCAGAGTACGGTTTGGCGGTTGCGATAAGATACTATGGTCACACTAGACAGTCTCTAATAGACATCTACAATCAGTAGTCAATCATCATCATCATTATCAGCCGACAGACGTCCTGCTGGATATAGGCCTCCCGTAAAGACCTCCTCATCAATCGACCACCTGTTGGTGGTGTGGGCGGGGGGCGCCAACACCACGTCGTCCGGTGCGCGGCCGCCATTCGAGGATCTTAGTGCCTCTTCGGCTGTCACATCTTCAGCGAAGTGTCCAGTAGTAGTAATGAACCGGAAGTAAGATGGAGGGTTGATCCGACCGGTTTATTGGGAACAGTTTGAGAGTCACGTGCAATCGAGTGGATGCTACATTCAGCCGTGAACTGGAGCTTTTTTGTCCACTATCTTGGCGAGTGGCCAATGCCAATGCGTAATCACGCGGTGCGCTTTGCCGTCGATGGTCGCCTATTAATCATAGATTATTGCTTTTTTTTTTCGTCCATCTCAAAATTAGCTGCAGCACTCTCATTAATGTTTTTGTAATGAAAGCATAAATTCATTATACCGTGGTAAGTTCCGGGTCGCTGTGTTCAATTTCTCTTCAGGCAACCGCTTGGAGCTACGGCCATCTACAGCTTCTATCTAAATTAATTACAGATCACTGGTGGTAAGTCTCTCTTGTCGGTGACCGTCTAGGTAGGTTAAAGGTGGGCGTCTCAGCCCCAACCCCTCTGGTGATGCGACTGTCCGTGGACGTCATTAATCACTTTCCACCACGTGAACTGTTCGCTCGATTGTATACTCGGTGTAATTACTGAAGTGACGAGAATAAACGTATGGCTCCACATCTCAAGGTTCAGGCGACGAGCGCAATGTGGTGCTCCGCCATGTATTAATGGGCAGGCGTATCACTTACTATCAGGTGAACGTTCCGCTCGTTAACGTCGCTTAGATTAAATAAAAAAAAATGCAACATCCAGTCATCAGTGACCGTCAGCTAAATAGTCTTCCTTTCTCATATACATAATGCTATACATCCTTATCAACTGGGTAAGGCCTCTGCTGGGCATAGGCCTCGCTCGAGGATCTCCACGCCGATCTGTCCTGAACTGCATCCAGCGGCTTCCCGTGACCTTGATCAGATCGTCGGACCATCAAGTGCGGGGCCTGCCAATATAGCGGCTACAGTACACGACCTTCAAGAAACTTGCTACCCTATCGACCGTCAGTCCTTCAAGCGATGTGTCTTGTCCATTACCAATTATGATTAACAATCCGCAGGACTAAGATCATGGACATAATGCTTTCATCATTCACCTTCCTTCCTCCAAAGATCTCCACATCGGTCGGTTCTGTGCTGGTCGTATCGCCGGGCACTAGAGGCTGTCGTTTATACGGTTCACATGGGAGGATTGGGGCCATTTCCCTCGCTGGTCCAATGCCGGTTGGTGGGACCCAGAGCCTCGTTAGTTGATTAGCAGGGTGCAGCTCGAGCAGGTGAGGTTGGCTTAAGTCCCGTGACTTGTGCAGGACCCCTGGCAATGCTTTAGCTAGTATTAAATTTTAACTTACCAATACCTTATTCGTCATAACATATACTTACATCTTCACTGATGTAGGAGTTGAAAAAAAAAAAAAAACGAAAGTAACATTTCGAAATTAAGTAAACCCTAAAAATGATAATTTTAAATAAACAAAGTTTATTTATGCGCCGGAGTCGGGGGCTAATATAAATATACGACGACCTTAAGTCGAGTTTAAGTATACGCTTTATAAAACAATAATCGTAAGTAATACTTTGTACGCCGTAATATTACAAGATGGACGGCCGCGTGTAATCAATATGTAGATTACACGCGTAATATATGTAATTTTTTTTTTGTAATTTTATCATTCAAGTTATTAAACAAATTGACGATAATTTTGTTAATGGCGAACATAATAAAGTTTGTTTATTGTTACTTTGCCTTTACGACGTTCGTTTTGAGTTTATCTCTTACGTGAAGTTGCTCTCGACAAAGATTAACTAAAACAGACCATTTTTTTTTCATCATTTTTACCACCACTTGGCTACTATCACACCTGATGGTAAGCTACCATATTTAAGACTGAATAACAAAAACTGATTTACTTAAGTGTTCTTATTGTCTGATCGTTAAACAAAGCAAGTAACTAAAAGTCATTTTACTACAATAATATGTCATATTGAATAAAATATTAAATTTTCTTTTTACTGCTATATCGGGGAGAAGGAGGAGATATCTTTAATCGATGTCTTGCTTAAGAGAAGAGAAAAGAAGAGACATAGCTATATGGCATTAGAACTAACTTAAATCCCTTCAATGGTCGTTCTTAGTGCATTATGGTGAGCTATAGGAATTGAGACGCAATGCACCGGCGTAAAACCTAAACTGATAATTCTAATCCATTGTGAGTAAAGTTTACTATATTACTGCCTTAACGAGACACTGTAAAATCACTTTACAATCGGCAGAATCTAGATAAATTAGAAAACTGTAGTGTTAAAAGACGCGACCAGCCAAATAACGGACGCCGTAACAGTGTGAAGTTAAGAGAAGTGTTAGAAAGAGATAGCGATATGGTGCATTATGTTTGTCGCTTAACGGAAGAGTAGTCTGACGGTCGTTTAACTATTTCCGTTAGGTAGGATGTTGGTGTATTAGTGTTTAAAGCTCGGTGTCGCAACGCGGCGAGCACTGCCGGCGTCCTTAATAAATCGGAATTATTCAATTCCGCGCGCGTTAAATACACAGCAGCCGGGAGATGCATCAGCATCAGCATCAGCACTACCATCCATCTGTATGGAAGAATGAAAGATAAATGCTTTATTCCAACTGCTTTTGAACATACAACACTTTAAATCAAAAACTCGTGTAATTTTGATAAAATAAGAGAGCAAAACTTTACAATATAAAAAAAAAACTTTATAAAGTTGGGCAGAGGCACTAGGTTCCAACTCAGCAGTATGCTCCTAGTCTAGGCAGTAACTCTGATTTTCAGTTGGACCTAGATGAGTATCCGAGAGAGGGGTGTAAGGGTTCCCGCACAACAACTCGGAAATATAAAATTTCGGAAATATCATAACAAAAAAAAATTTGAAACTTAGTCTAGAAAGGTATTGAAATGCATAAAAAATACTAGTTCTATTCGATACCTAATTTTTATCAGCCGTGATCTCTCTCTCTCTCTCTGCGGTCGGTTCCTCATGGTGATGGGATGTTAGAGTTGTTATCTGGAGCGGACGATCTACTTCCACGGGACCCTCTTCAGCGTAATTCTCACAAATGTGTAAAATTTGTAGAACAACGGGTCTTACTGCAGTCCATCTTGTTGGTTGGTACAGCGCCCTTTAAACCGGTACAGTATTTTGTATTACAACATTAAAATGTCTCTAGTATGAATTAAACAACTGTAACTCGTCCTATAAGGGGTCCTGCTAACAACTTACGGGGTCCAAACCAACCTGACTTGCTCGTGGTCCACTCTGCTAATGAACAGACGAGGCTGTGGCTTCTACCAACCCGCATTAGGCCAGCGCGGTGGGAAATGGCCCAAATTCCCTTTATATACCCCTACCCCCTACTAACGATGGACACTAGCGCCCGACGATACCGGAATCAATGCTGAGGTCTATTACTGAGATAGTTAACTAAACTATCTGCAAAATCACTGCAAAATAAGTGCGAATGAAAAACACTATGGGGGCAATTTGGTGATGGTATACAAACCTTATGTTCCACCTACGTATTAGGAGCTTACCATTCAACACCAGGTGAATGACCATCCGAAGTAACAAGTTGTCGCATTACCGCCGTCACACGAGCATTAGGACAAAAAAAAACAAATCCTCAAACGACACCTTTGAAGAAATAACAAGCGAAAAGTTTCCAGAACAAGTTTCGACTAATGTGAGATTATATGACGACAAACAACTAAGTGAAAACATTTGTCAAAGCTTTAAAAGTGTGCAAATAAGTAGAGCTTTTGAATGAGACAGCTTTGCACAAAGCTTCGTGTGGACAAAACCAAATATTAGCACAAAAATCCGCAAACCAGCGATTATTTCAATGTGAGATCAGTTATAAGTTAACGGTAAGTTAAAAGTCGAGAGTAAGGGGTCCCGCACAACAACTCACGGCATTCAATCCAACCTCACCTGCTCGTGGTGCACCCAATCAACCAACGAGGCTCTGGCTCCTACCAACCCGCACTGAGCTAGCGTGGTGGGAAATATCCCAAATCCCCCCCACATAAAAGTCGGGAGTAAGGGGTCCCGCACAACAACTCACGGCATTCAATCCAACCTCACCCGCTCGTGGTGCACCCTGCTAATCAACAAACGAGGCTCTGGCTTTTACCAACCCGCATTGGGCCAGCGTGGTGGGAAATAGCCCAAATCCCTCATATAAGGAATCCCAACAAACAAAAGTTGCGGAAGCCGCTGCATGCGAGCAGCGTAGTACCGATCGATGCGGATATCTTTGAGGGAGGCCTGTATCCAGCAGTGGACGTCTATCGGCTGATGATGAAGTTCAAAGTTAACATTAATGAAACTAGTATACCTAAACATATACTGTTTACTAGTACTTGAGATAACTTCCGCAACTTAGAACCTATAATAACGCAGACATTGTTTTCACTGGTGGTAGATATCGTATCTCCCACAAATCCTCATTGGATCAGCGTGGTGCAAAATTCCCTCATTTGTGCTCCTGCAAACAAAGACCTCTAGTCTGATTAAGGTGACGGGAATCTGCTGGATGCGAGCAGCTCTGGACCGATCGATGTCTAGATTATTGTGGAAGGCAGAAGAAGATATCATACGTTTCAATGCTAAGTAAACAATGAAGTATCTCCGCCAATCTTGATGCATATTATAATTTAAAAAAAATTAAGTAATTTAGGAAGAGACTAATGATTCACTTCCTCTGCGATGATTGCTCACGTTGCCCGATGAAACGAACCTGTGTCTCCGACCCCAAGAGTGCATTGATCCAAAAGCTTAATCCGATCCGTTCGCCGTCTGCAATCGGCATGCAGTTTTCATGCAAACCCGATATCCGATGACAACTTGCCACCAGACCACCGGCACTAACGAGATTATGAACACAGAAGATGGACCAGATATATGTATTTCTTTTGATCAATGTTAATGCTGTTCTATTGACTCCTGCTTCATCAGGGCTAACATGGTAAACGAAGTAAGCAACCGTATTAACATTAAATTGATAAACCATTAAGTTGTTTACTTTAATCTTTTTTATCAAAATCTAGAATATATTAAAGTAAAAGATAACTGTGTTAAAAGCTGAAGATAAATCTTTGAAAACTTCTGATGAGAAGTCAGGGTTATGATGATAAGGTGGCGAGGATCTTTTTATCAGTCTGATAACGCCAAATGCTGAACGTAGGCCTGCTTCAAGGATCTTCATTGAGAGGGAATTGGGCCTTAATCCCACCACGCTGGCTCAGTGCGGTTTGGTGGGTGATCAGTCTGTTCTTCAACAGGGCTGACTTGAGCGCTATAAGATGTTGGGCGGAACCCCTCGCACTCCAGGTTCTGAGGATGTTTATATTTATAAAATCCTCACTTGGCAACGAGTTAAATATAACTCTTAGACATATATTAAGCTCTTCTCGTGAAATAAAAAATGTATGAAGCGACAAGATCAGCGGAACGTTCACCTGATAGTCAGTGATACGCCTGCCCATAACAACGTGGTGCTAGTTAGGACGATATACATTGCGCTCGTCGTCTTCAGACATAGGATGTTAAGTCTCATTTCTCCAATATTTACCGGAAACCGGAATAAAGCAATCTTTGCGTAGTACTGTCTATCAGCAGCAATAGATGCTGCGGTGGTACCTACATAGACGGTCTCCGGCAACAGAGACCTACCACCAGTATAAACCGTCTAGGTGCAGGTTTCTGCCACTAATCAGTACTGTGAAAACATTACTGTGTTCCGGTTTGAAGGGTGTTGTAGCTTGTGTATCTTCTAAGGTAACGACACCTAACAACTTACATCTCAGGCGACGAGCGCAATGCGATACAGAGTATAACATCTTTACTAGCGCCACGTTGTTGTAGACACGCATCACTTATTATCAGGTGAACGTCTCGCAAAACAAAAAGAGAACTTTTTTACTATAACAAGTGTTCAAAACAAACTAGTAATGAGATATTAATAACAAATCCAATGTATGTGAGATTAGTAAAAGTATCAACGTGATGTAGATTATGTTAATATCGTAATCCGGTTTTACGCGGATATTAATTGGTCACTCGCTTTTGAGTGGGCTTCGACAAGATTAAAAGCGGCGTTCATTGCACCAGCCAAACTCGATCCGGTCATCGTTAAGTACAACCCAACTTTATATCTACTTTTTATACTTAATTACAACTGTCACAATTAATTTGAATAGAATTAAATTAACAAGAAAACTATCGTTACAAAGTTAATACTTTCATTATATATATATATATATATATATAGAGAGAGAGAGAGAGAGAGAGAAAGAGTACAGAAGTAATAGGTATATATAACATCAACAGCCTTTGTAGTTCTAAGAGCACGTGGACGCCCTGATCTTTTTTGGTCTTCGACAGAAGAAGTGTTGTATCTGTTGTTAGTACGATACACGAACACACGGCTGATAGCAAGCTTCTGTAGTGTCCGGAATATGAGCGACGGCTCCATACCCACGCGGCGACCCAAGGCGATCACTGCAACCCTATTTTCTTTAACACCCCATTCAATATTGTAATTTGATAATGAACACAAAAAAATGTTAATTAATATAAAGTTTTTAAAATAATATACGCGTTCCAAATTCGAAATAATTAAAACGTTGGAAAAAAGATAAGTTTTTATGTAACAGTATTTATGACTAGACTAGTTGTATATATAATGAATATAGGTTTCCTTTGTTCGCGCATCACGTAAAAACTAGTGAACGCGTAGACACGTGAGACGTGAGCTTTCTTTGCTGAATGATGCTTAGATGGTTACAGGATATTTATTTTATGAATTGGATAGACCTTTCATTTTATATCTAATTAACTTTACAGACGTTTTCATTTCGTATTATTTATGCGGTCGCTATAGTAACGGTTGCTATAGAAAGTAATTTGCTGGCTGCGGTCGCCCTCGAGGAATATATCAGTCAAATTTCAAGTGTAATTTTATATTACGGTCAGCAAAACAGTCGGGGAACAGCCTATACTTGTATACAAAAAAAATATAGGCGACAAATAGTGTGCAAATATTACTGTGTTCCGGTTTCGAGGGCGATGTAGCTAGTGAAGTTAGCGAATCTTAACACGTTACGTCTCAAGTCGACGAGCTCAATTTGGTGCAGTGTATAATATTCAACTAGCAGGACGTTGCTATGGACAGGCGTACATTTTACCATCAAATTAACTTCTCGCTCGTCTAGTAGTTGAGTCAATAAAAAAAAAACTTTAATTATTAACCATTACAGGTCCACTACTGGACATAGGTCTTGCCCAAAGATCCACACATCAATCGGTCCGTTGCTGCCTGCATCTCCCGGCACCCGATGCTGTCGTTTGTAAGGGTTCATATGGGGGGACTTGGGTCATTACCCGCCACGCTGTCCCAATGCGCGGTGGTGGGAGTAAAAAAAACCGACAATTACATTTTTTTTATTTAATGAAGCGACGAGAAGAGCGCGTCTTTCACCTTATTTTAAGTGATACGCCCGCGTATTACAACGTAGCGCTAGTTAGAATAGTATTCACAGCATCACATTGCGCTCGTCGCTTTAAGACATAAGATGTTAAGACGTTACCCCAGTAATTACACTAGCTACATGGTCCTTCAAACCGGAACACAGTGATTTTGCACAGTACTGTTTGGCGGCAGAAATAAGTGCTGCGGTAATACCTAGACGGTCTCCGGCAACAGAGACCTATGACCAGTAATATTCAAATCTATTCTATTTATTCTCATAGCTCCTACCTTTTAGGTCACAGCTGTTTATTATCTATGTCTAGACTAAAAAAGGTAATATATTAAAGTCTATATATAATATATCTAAGACATTCATTTACCTACTGCAGGTAGACGTATAAATTAAACGTTCAGGGACTTCCTTATACGGCGACGAGATTTCAATTACCGCATCCAATTTATGGCCGCTATAATTATTCACACTTCCCGTACTCGCATATCGGGGCTACCACCAGCGCCATATCTATCTGAATGCGTCAAAGGAACCTCAACACTTCTCATTATATACTTAATTATTTACTTGATGAATATTATGTCAAGGAGCTATGCTAAATCCGATGCGGTATTTATTTCTATAAAATTTTAACTACTTTAACTATTCAGATTAATTTTAGGTTATTTCATATCGTTTTTGGGTTGAAGGGTCCGGCATGAACAACTCACGGGACCCAAGCCTATCTCATCTGCTCGTGGTGCAGCCTGTTAATCAACAAACGAGGCTCTGGCTCCGACCAACCCGCACTTCGCCAGCGAGGTGGTAAATGACCCATTACTCCGCTCATATGAACCTCTGCAAATTACGGCACCTAGTGCCTAGTGCCTGCTGACTGTTGCGGAGATCTATGGCGGAGGCCTATATCCAGCAGTGGACGTCTATAGGATGATGATTGGTCCATTGATTGATTTATCACTGCCGTAGGCTTATGATGATGGTTCTATACATATCCTACATTTTTGATCCACTTCATCCAGTAGCTTCAAGAAGCAACTATTAATACACAATTTTCTAATTATATTAACGTAAATTAAAATTATTAAAGAATAAAGATAATGTATTTTATTTAATATAATTAAATAAAATATATTATTTTTATTCTTACACCAAAACTTTTTTTTTTTAATTTTTTAAATATTATTTCCTAATCTCTATCAGCAATCATTTTCTTTACTTTGTGTTGATTTGTAATTACTTTTATGTAGTAGTTAGGTTTTATACTTATATTAGCTATGATCTAAAATATCTAATTTTCATTTATTTACCAATAGGTCAACACTTGACTTTCACAGGATATTAAGTGACAACAATGCCTGTGATAGTGAAACATGCTCTCCCGAAATATGCCCTCATATATCGAGACAGCAAACCTGTATTCAATATTGATTAGTGCTATATTGTAATTTTTTTTTTTTTTGGGGAAGCATTTCTCTTAGGGATATATCAGCACTATTTGCTAAAAAAAAGATATATAAAAAAATCTTAGTGCTCCTGTGGTTACAATATGTCGATATTTATCTCATATTTCTAAATCATATCATTAATATGTATTTCCAATGAATAATTTTTCAAGTCCCTTACAATTCGATTGGTTCTTTCAAAAAGACCACATAAAAGTATCCAGGTCTTATTAGTAATGTAGCTTTGACCTGAAAACTGCTTGAACATTACTACTAAGTCAGGGTTTGGCGAAGGACACTAACGACCGGTCGTATACCATTATTATTTATACCACATTTTACAGTAAAGCCACCTGTTCCATTGCAGCTTATACTATTATTGCTACTCGTCAGCTGTCGCATTGTTAATAAATCCTAGACGTCTAGATGCAATGTGTCACCTGTCACCACACGCTTTATTATCGGCAGGTGAGGTACTGTCGTTTTGCATTTTTGTATATTTCGTCTCCAAGACCAGGAGCTGGTATTTTTTTCGTCCTCGTTGTTTCCAAATAGGTTACATACAACTATAGGTTTTTAATTACTTTCTAACTAATCATTAAATGTTATATTTTAGGGTTAAATGATTGCCTTGATATCAAAACATAAGTTGATATATTATGTGGGTATTACAGGTAACACATACTAGAATAGTTAAAGTAATAACAATGAAAAATATTTAGTAATCAAACAGATTTTCCTATTGAATAGTAAAAGGATCAAATCAATCGATGCTCTAGTGGGAGACTGTCTCCGAAGATACAGTTCTCTTCAATAAAGTCCTAGCATTAAATGAATATGGTCTCATCAGTGAAAATATCCAAAAAACCCAAACATTTCCCTACGGTATCGTTTTATCAGGTAACATGATATTCATCATCATCACAACGGATAGACCACTGCTGGAAATAGGTCTGTTGTCGAAACCTAATCTTCCTATGTTTAAATCTAGTGACACGGTATTATTACGAAATATCGCTTCAAAATTCTAATGACAAATGTCATTAATGATCATCACGAGATGATTTAATCAATCGTACACGTCGCCTACATTCTTCAGAGCTAATAAAATATTATGAACATCCAATCATTAACTCTTATTTGAATCGATGAGCATTCCATCTATCATTACTTGTAGCTTTGTCAGGCGGATGTAGTCCTTATCCTGTAGCTGTTACAGGCTATCATATCTGTCTATATGACATCGTTGATACGATATCGCTCACTCGGAATTTTTTAATTAAGTTTCGATTTTTTTTTTAAAGTAAAACTTATTTTCTCTCCTCGGACTTGTTTTAAATAGTATCGACTAAGTATGATTATCGACATTAAGATTTGGATTCTAATTCTAGATCAAAAAACTGTGTTATATAAAGCTTACTTCTTAGGACTCATCATCTCTCTACTTATATAAAGAAAGCAAACATAACTAAATATTTATATTGTAGTCGGAAAAGTATTATTGTTAATAGAATTACTGATCTTTCTCTCAACTGTCCTTGATTCCTGATATTGTTCACATTCAGGTGATCTCGCATAAAAACAAAATCCTGATTAAAACTTTAAAGCAATTAGGATCACTTGTGGGAGGAAGTTTAAATATAATAAGAAAAATACATCATGAAGACGATTTTAAAGGTGAAGATAATTAAAATCAATCTGATGAGATGTCAAGTATAATTCTCTGAATAAAAAATATCAACACAATATACTATTGTATATATTCATACTGCAACAAGTATCGACAGAAAACTGCAAAGAAACCTTGTGGACACGAAATTAACCACAATCACTTAGGATCCCAATGAAGCAGAAGATGTTAAGCGACAGTTATGAATCGAGCGTCGAACCTATGTAACGAATAAAACTGGCTCCTCCGAAAAACAAGTTGTTGTTCTTGTTGGGTCTCTTGATTATTTGTTGTTATTACTCTTACAAACTTAAATGTCAAAAGTAATCCGAAAGTTCTTCAAAATATTTTACATATAATTAAGTTTAGTAATTATAATAACGTCTGTGCCGGTGATGTACTTGCGATCAGCGAAGGTTGGTAGTTCATTTCGTATACTCCTTGGATTTACAATAATCATCTTTAAATGATGATCCATTGTAGTTTAAACATATCTAAACCATTTACAAATAAAATATAACGCAAAGATCTAGGAGAACAAAAAAATAAGATTTTGTGAATTGTAGCTATAGTAAATTTCAAACAATCTTTTTTTAGATTTAGTCTAACAGATCACAGACAGTAGGAGCCTACAGCAGCTATAGTCCCACAAATAGGCACACAGATAGTCTGGCTAAACCTATAACACCTCATGACATGGCCACGTGACTAATTTGAATGGTGATAAGTCTTTGAAATCTCACTAACTATCTACCACCTCATGTAATAAGTCTGCCGATATAACAGAGTTATCATTTTCCAACACTTCACCACCTTCAGCCTCAATATAATACAAAAAAAAAATATTTATTGATAACATAACTAACAATATAAATGTAAGTTTATACCTATAATTAATTAATTACTAAACGGCAGATGCTCGCCAGGAACACGGACGCTGCGATTTCTCCGCTCCGAGACCTAGAAAACTCCGATAAAGATCGAATTACCTTGTTAAGATTACTAACAACTTATCTTAGCTGGTCTTTAAAGGCCCGATGCCGTCTTATCTGAAATGTGGAGAGTGCATGGTTTTATTGTTTATGATATCTTTAATTGCAGCTTAACGACAAAGTATATTTATATCCTTAGAACATTCTAGAGACGATCTTTTAAAAACTTTATAATTCTCACTTTGGACTGCGGGGCTTTTGTAGGAAGTTTTATATAGCTAAAAAGAAATTTATGATATACTTCTATATAAAGAATTTCACATGTATATATATATATATATATCCGTGTCCAGTAACAGGTAATTTTATTACCTTTCTATTTTTGGAACTATCGTCTGCGTTTACTTCGTGTTCTTTAATACTCTAATAAAACCGAAAAATCTAATAAATACTTGATTTATCCCTAACGTATTCGCATAAAATATCTTAATAATCAATTTCACTCAACTTTTGAGTGAAGTTATTCAATTTGAACTTAAATCATCAAGAACGAATTGAAAAATTCGAGCCTTCATCTATCCAGGAAAGCTTAGGATATATATATATTCGCACTTACCTGCTTCACGACATACGTTTTCTTATTTTTTAAATATCTTCTATCATAATGATCTAATTTCAGTATTAATTTTTAATCCAACGACATTTTAATGAGGCTGCTGTTTATCTTCCTATCGCCAAAAGTATCATCTGACGTTAAAGCAATTGTACGACTATTCTTTTCCCTTTGTCTTTGTAGTTTTTGCGTTAATATTTTAAGTAAAAACTAGATACATTTTAAGTAAAAACTAGATAAATTTTAAGTAAAAACTAGATAAATTTTAAGACAGAAATGATTAATAAACTTAACAAATTTGATGGACATACCACAAACACATTGATCTCTCATCCAATTACTTATGTAATAATGGGCGATTTCATATGGACATTGATATCAGAACACCGATATACTTAAAGGTTTTTTATTGCCTATTTTATCAACTGCTCGAACGAGCTTTTAAAGGTTGTATATTTTAAAACCACATTATTGTGATCTTGAATACGGGTTCCGTAAAACCGCTCAAATCTTTCATCTATTACGAAATCAACTCATTGGTGAGGTGTCTCTTTTATTACAAATTTTAACGGTTAACACTCGTTCAAAGTTAAAGAGGTCAATATGAAGTAACGATCAAATGAAATTTTCGGTCGTGAAATATATAAACGCAATATTATCGTGGTCCTTTCTTGGTCTGATTTGAATCCGGACATGATCACAGCCAATATTGAAGTGTACAATGGCTGTGACATTTAACGGAACTTCGAAAAGGTTAAATCTAGAACAAGGCGAATGAGCAGCAAAATAATTTCTGGATATACGGAGAGCGCTTACTTCACGCAAACCTGATAATGCTCAGCGTGATTCCACTCAGCGGAATATCTTAAATAAATAAACCGAGTAGCTTATTTGTGCCTGGCGACCCAAAAGCAAAGCCGTAAGTTCCGAAACCTTATTTGACCACACATTTAGTTTACACAAACAAACACTCTCTTGCAAAAGTATAAAGAATATTTGCATGATCGTGGACGCTGTTCTTTTCCAACCCGGAAGTAATTCTCGCGATAATATGATTGAGTCCGAATCCACCACCTTCATAAGAAACATTTTCAACTACCTCATTATTCTTATTGTTTTACTCTCATATCATAGTTTATTTTTATAAATTCTTAGGCTCTATGAATTACGTAATAAAATGTATAGCAAATTAATGTATGAAATTAATAATTTCAATAAAGGGCATTCATCCTAATCATTTCTCTATAGGGTTTGAGGACATACTTTCATAAGAAGAGAGTCAAGGTCAATTCATAACGCTAGCCAAGTGCGCGTTGGTAGATTTCACATGTCTAAGGAAGCCATCCTCCTTGGATGATGTCGGTTCCCTCGGGATGTTTCCTTTTTCCAGAAGCTCAAGCTTACCGAAGATCGGTTCAAGAGTTCCAACGTTTATGACCACCTTATAAATTGAGCCATCTCTATTTCATCCACAGTCGAAACTAAGAAATCTCAAGATATCATCCGTATAAAAAAATATATAAAATAATACAATACATATATATGTATATGTATATAAGTGATATAACTAAATCTATCAACATAAAATAACAAAGTAACGCAGACAGAAAATTGCATATAGACGTCTGTACAATCATGTTGCCAAGGTAACGTAGAATGTCTCGTGCCGATAAAAACTTGTACATTTTTTACCTCCACGACGGACAGCCTCCGGTGAAAGGATTGGATCTGTATCTGGAGTAATGCGATGCCGGTGGAGCGTCGCGCTCGTGATGTGGAGTAATGGCTGGCATCATGTAAACTTTGTTTATGTTAACTCCAGACGGCGCCATGACACACCAGCCCGTCGGATGGAGATCTTATCAAATAATATTTATATTACCATTACGAAGCGACCTGATGAATAGAGGGAATACACCTGATGATGAGTTATAAGGCTTTAAGGTTACAAAGTAGTGCTGGTGAAGATCGATACTACAGCAATTTATACAGAAATGAATAATAAAATTTAAGCGTGCCTGAAAGGTCCGTCCAAGACCGAAGTTTCTGGAGACCATCTAGGTAGCTGCCACGGCAACATCTATTTCTACTGCCAAGCAGTTGTGTGTAAACGTTACTGTGTTACGATTTGAAGGGCGCTGTAACTAGTGTAATTACTGGGGTAACGATACTCAACATCTCATGTCTTAGGTGACGACCGCAATATGGTCCAGTGTATATCATTCTAATACCACGTTGTTATGGGTAGGCATATCACTTATTATTAGGTAAACGTCCTGCTCGTGTCATCACTTAAAAAAAAGTGATGCTTTTTTAAAAAAATACCGCTCCTTAATTTTGATCCTAGTTTTCTCTTTTATATTCTTTTAAATTTACTCTTCCATTATTTTTTATCAATCATACATTTTGTCCTCTTTCATTATTCTTTTCTTTCGCTATCTATTTTTACTTTTATTCCGTTCCTTCTTTCGTTTATTCCCTCTCAAGACGATCATGATGCGGAACAGTGTATATAACTTTACCAGGCTTATTATGTAAACGTCCTCATGAAATATAAAAAAAGGAATCAACTCAGGCACTTTATATTATAGTCTAATCATCTTGATTGGTTTTTCTCGTTATTCTATTTATGTAAATTAATCAATATTATAATCTAATAAATTATTTGTTTCAGGTAACCATTAAGAACCTATCTTTTGCTTAGATATTTTAGTAAGTATTTATTAACTTTAAGAGTCCTAGTAAACTATTACACTTGCTTAAATACATAGATAAAAATTAAAGCTTCATATTTATATGAAATCCTTGAATCTATAACAATATGATAGAAAATCTTTTAGCTAATTATAATATATTTTAGTATAAGATTTCTCGCTTCATAATTTTTCTTGTATCCATAAGTATTTTCATATTAAATACCAGTATTAGTTTACACCCTCTTATCTATCCTCCTATATTACTTATAACTTCTTCAACCCTTCCCCATCCAATATTTTCTTACCTTTCTCCTTCCTGTTTTATACCCAAAATTATCTACACATCTATATAGATTTTTGTTTGAATGTTTAGTTCTAGTTTTATTTTATTTTCTATTTATTTAGACGGATGTAGTATCCCTGAGGGCTCAGTCCGGTGAAGTTGCTATAATCGTCAAAATAACTAGCGGCGCAAACTTAATCATAAGAGAAAAATAAATTAAATACCAATTTATTACAAATACAAATGATAGTTTTGCAAGAGAAGTAATATATGAAATCCTTGATGCATCCATCAGGCTGACACACTACGATAACATTATCAAATTTCATTCAAAAATGTAAAAAGATAATTTCGCAGCAAGCCGGCGGTTCTTAAAGAGCGTGAGTCACCTTACGAATGAATTGCTGTGCTGGAATGCAGATCCCTTAACGATGCGTTTTTGTTGGGCCCTAGCTCCGCTAACTTTATAGCCCCACTCAGACATTTGAACGGACGACACAGGCATTCAACGAAAATTTACTAACAAAAACGTACAAAACATTATTAATAGTTAAATATATCAACTCGCCTAAATGTACCTTTGTGTCTTCTTTTATAACTTACTAAACACACTGAACGCCTGCCTAAATATTTGACTTCTTGTACAAACAAATCTAGACGTCTAAATTTTTAACTCTTGTAATTTTAATAATTAACATCTCATAAATATCGCATTGAATCAACGAACAAATCATCATCATCATTATCATCAATAGCCCATAGCAGAACACAGATAGATATATACATCACGTCCAAGTGAATTACTAAGAACAGTCTACAGCCATACTCAGATTGTTGTTATATTTAGTTAAGGGGCATCAAACATTAGGTTTACCTTAACACTGTCTTCACTCCAATTCACGTGTACTACGGTGATTAATTCTACAATAGATTACAACTCCAGTTTGCATATTTGTACTTTAATCATGGTATGGCAGATTAGTTCATTTTAAATCTTATCCAGAAAACAAATCTTATTCCCATCGACTCCTTGAACGACCGCTAACAGGTGTTCGTACAGTAATATAACGTAAAGGGACAAAATATAACTTAAACAGTACGTCCCACTTAGGTATAGTTTAAAGCACATATACAGAAAGTTCTAATAAGTAAACAGATTAAAATTTATAGATAGTTTTAAAATGGAACTTTCCAGTAATCTTACGTTATTGCCGGCCTGTTGAGCAACATGTACTTATCTGCTATCTCCTACAAATGTAGTTTACATTATTAAAAACTCATTCCATTAATAAAGTGTATTTATGATATTATCTATAAAACTAGTACTCATCCTTATGCCGATAATGTATTCAGTTAGTTTCTACGGATATAGGAATACTAAGATTTCTATTTACGCACTCAATGCTGATGGCGTTCATCGGCTACCAATTAGCGTCAAGTGCGATACATAATGATTCCGTTGCTTTACACTGATTCCCAACTAACTGATATACCGGTTAGATACAAACTGGGTAAACCCTACTCATGTTGTTAAAGGGATCTAGAGCTTTTTATTAAACAAGCGACGAAATCAAGTAGTCGTTCATCTGATGGTAATGCATTAACCTGCTCATAACAAGGTAGCGTTATTTAGGATTAAGTACACAGTATCACATTATACTCGTGGCCTTGATACGTATGATGTGAAGGCTGGATCCTCAGTAATTACACTAGCTACATCGCCCTTCCATCTCAAATTAATGTTTACACATAACTGTTTGACAGAAGTAGCAGCTGAGATGATACCCACAAAATACACCAGTCAGTCTGGTCTGTAACGTTTTCACAGATAACCAGCTAGATCTATTGTGATGAATTTTAATTGTAGATGTATATTCAACCTTTAAGAAGAATACTAGCTTTTTTTTATGTGTTCATATACTCCGTCATCAGCGATATAGTCTTCTGCAGTTGATTATAATGGGTAAAGTTTCTGAAAAACGAAAGGCGGGGAAAAGGAAAAAGTCATGATTGAGGAATATCAAGGGTCATACAGACTGGCATATCTGGGGCGCCCGAATTGTTCCGCCGAACCAGAGACAAGAAGGACTGTACCACGCTGATCGTCAACCTTGACTAGTTGGAGAGGCACTTTAAGAAACAGCTTTTTTTAAAGTAAAATTTAAACTTGAAGTAAATGTGAATTATGATGAAAGTTTGCATCGGAAACCGATCGTGCCTCAAACATGCCTCCTCAACCTCACACAACACTAAATAAATATTCTTCTCCCCTTTCGGTTGCATAATGAATGAAATAGTAGTACACCAAGCTACGGGAGTAGTTATAAAATAAATACACGAATCACATAACGGTAAGTAGGTAACTGGATGTCAGTAAAATGACTGTACGTTGCCAGGTTATTGCTAAACCAACTGCGGTGACGTGATCAGAAAATGTAAACACCGTGATGAAATCTTTCTGTCTTAAGTTAAGCTTAAGTAAACAGTAGCCGTGGTTAGTTTACAAATGCAGTGGTACAAACTATACGATCCGGGTTCGATTCCCACTGATCTTTAAGGGAAACGTATTTTAGAAACAACTGTTTTAGAGAACGCGTGTCATCCACCGATCTGCACCTTGCTTGCGTGGCGGACAAATAACCTGGATTCTTTTCTTGTTAGAGTTACTTCAATCTCAGAGATTTTTTTTTAAATTTTGAAGTTATCTTTCAAGTACCTATGTTCAATAGTGAACGTTCATCGGTTGAGATAATAACGACGAATTTTAAAGTTTATTTGTACATTTACATTTTTGTTGCTGGTTTCCTTTCTCATTTAATCTTCTAATGGTTAACTATTGTAGGAGATCATGTCGTTACCAACGCAGCATCTATTTCTGCCACGAAATAGCAACGTACAAATATTACTATGTTCCAGATCCCTATGTTCCAGTTCCAACGATCACAATACTGTGTTGTATATCATTCTAACTTGTTTCATATACTTCACTCTTCTCCTCCTTCTTCCTTTATCAATTAACTACACCTTCTTTATATACGGAAATGTTATAGACAGACTTTCGAACTTGTAATATATTCATCGAAACTTCTCCAGGGCTTTCGAACATAAGTAGTTATCTATTTTGATTAAACGTCTTTATAAGTCAAGAACTACAATTTGCTATTAGATATAAACCGTGGCGTTAGTTCGGGTTAACCGCAAGTACAATAACAGTATCCTAGACCTCATAATATGCAAGTGTATACTATAGTTCGTACACCAAGGAGTGCCGTTAGGTCCACCTATGTTCAATATGGATTGACTACGCCGAGTGGGTGTCATTTGAAAGATTCGGCCGCCTGAAATGCAACACAAATTTGCAATGAATCGTGTACTGATTTGATCGTGATTTATACACTAATTGTTCAGTTTTCAATCGTGTAAATAATCATAAATTTATTTTAGTTGTATTGATATATTCAGCACATATAAAATTACATTTAATCTCGCGCTATACTTGACATGTATCAAAGTATATATCTTTAATCGTAATTTCTATCGAGTCTAAAAGAGTTATCACAGTGGATTATCGAGAATACTCTCTTTTCTTCGACAAGAGAGTATAACGGAGAATATGTATTTATTAGTATACATCCATGTTGATGTATATGTATTTTAGCTGAAGAACGGGCTAAGTGGTGTTCCTTGAGGGAGTCTTAACTATGCACTGCCGCATTCTCATGACGATGATGTATTTATACTAGAAAAGTTTAGATACTTAAAAAAAAAATGTATTCTGAATTATGCGACAAATATAATTTAAAAATGATTCTATTTTTAAAAATGGTGGAAATACAAATGTTTGTAAAGAGACGTCAGATACAATAGAGCAAGCAAGTAAGGAATATAGATTGGTTGGGATGTCATAGTTATTTTACTTGTTAATCATATATTAATGTCTTTATTATAATAGTATTGAATGCCTTGAGAGGTAAGGTCCCGAGTCCTAGTATTGGGAATATTTATTAAATCGAATGCAAAATAATGCAGGCGGTATACTCCTTATAGGTTTATAATGTTTTGTGAAATTTGTTAAAAGTTGTAAGAATATGCAAAGTTGCATGCCAATATACAGTGAGAGCAGCCTGCGGATCGAGACCAGGAAGACCTAATAATACCCGTCTGGCAACTAGGGACGCGTTTGGCAGCTTATCGATAAAACTAATGCGAACTCGACACCGGCTAATGGTTAGTACACGATAGTTCTAATTAAATTGTTTGCTCCCTGCTTTGGTACAGCGTTTTCTGCATATTTTAAGAGTATATATATCTCAATGTGTTAACAAATTAAGTTCTAAACTTAGATATAATGATTATATGTTAAATTCAAAATTATCTTTTTCTTTGCTTATCCACCATTGATTCATCCTCTTCTATATATAGGTATCTCCCAAAGATCATACATACATTATCTCTTTTTTCTTTAAAAAAAGAGATGATATAAACACTACACTGATCACATTACAATTATCTATACTAAAATGTTTGTAACATCATTCATCATCATAATTATCGAACGACAGAAATCCACACAATTGGGCATTGGCTTTCCCCAAAGATCTCTCGCAACCTTCACCAGGTCGTCGGATCACCTGGTGGTGGGCCTGCCAACACTACGTTTTCCGGTACGCGGTCACCGTTTGAGGATCTTGGAGCCCCATCGACTGTCAGTCCTTCGAGCTATGTGTCCCGTCCATTGCCACTTGAGGCTAGTAATCTTTTAGACCATTTCGGTGACCTTAGTTTTCTTGCGGATTTCCTCATTTCTGATTCGACCATGCAGGGAAACCCTGAGCAGATCCCTTTCCATTGCTCTCTGTGCAACTTGAAGCCTTTTCACCTGGGCCAATGTAAGCGGCCACGTCTCGGTGCCATAACTCATCACTGGCAACACGCACAAATTAAACACGAAGGTCCGTGTGTAGTTGGGACGAGAATATCCTGGGTAGCTTCCCAAATGCTGCCCAGCCAAGCTGGAATCGTCGAATGACCGCTTTGAATGTATCTATATACACTAAAATGTAGCAAATCTTTCATCTCTCGTAAAATCATTTGACGTCTCTCTTATGAGAAATACTTAGATGTTTTTTTGTTGCAATACAAACACACAATGCGGACCGAGTTCCACAATTTGAGGTCAAGTTCAAAAGCATTTTAAACGCTATTATACTCCAACAGATAATGTTCAATACATTCGACCTCAATTATAAATGATAATGTTAAATAAAGATATTTCTCCCGCCATTTGGAGTGGTATTGTTGTTGAAGATCAGGAGCGTGAAACATCTTTAGAATTGTTACACAATGCACACATTACAAATTTTATAGCCTTGTGTTATTGCATTCTAACATTCTCACAGGTTTATTCATACCATTCACATTTACCTGCTAAAATATTAAATAAAAACAATAGTCCTCTTAATGTTTATTGATAGAATTTAGGGTTTTCCTCCTCTAGGAGAATGTCAAGGTTATTTATACATCAGGCAATTGAAATGTTGGTTGGTTGCATTGTTCATAAAATTCGCAATTTCGAAATCCTTACTATATCAATCCATAGCATCATTGCAGTATTTTGATTATTATCAATATTAATATCCGGATTTCTCCAAGTTGTCACACTTTATCATTTTTGAATCCATTGATATTTAACCACATTTATAATTAGAGTTAATTTTTAACCTATTATAGTTAAATAATATCTTTAAATTAAACTATCTGTATATATTTTTGAGTTCGGAATGATGGATTGAATCGATTCAATGTAAATCGGTAACAAAGATCTCAAACAAAAGGCATCCATCTTGTCGTTTACAACTCTAGCGACGTAAATAATCCATTTTACTGGCCCATTCCCCTCTAATATTATTTATTCGTTTTATTAGTTGAAGATTTACGTTAACTGCCTATCGAATCGTTGATTACTTATCAAGTTATACGCGCAGTATAACTTTGAAACGGCCTTTTCAGTAATCAGGTCAGTGGACGCTCTAGAACGGCGGAATGTCTGATAGATATGTGATGATGTTGTGAAGTGGGTAGATTAGAATTGCAGTAAAAATAAATCTATGTTAGTCGTATCGTTCCAGTTATTTTCGATCGGGTTTCAACGTCTTTATTTAATACTTTACTATATGCATGTAATATATGAGAAAAAGTCTCGTCAGAAAAGGATATATGATTACATAATGGTACATGTTCGAAAAAGTTTTTTTGAAACTGACCGCTCAACTTCTGTTTGAAGATGACACACAATGATGATGATGAAATAAGTAAGATTTTTTTTCAAGTGAAGTTACTCAAAATAACGAATTCTAAAAAATCACAAATCCTCCTAATTTATTGAATTTATAGATACACAAATCAAATATAAAGGAAGGGGTAACTTATTTATATAATGTTTCAGCATTTCAGTTAAGTAACGAAACTGATGATGATATGAATGCGATATTGTGAATATTCTTACCTTCTTCTCTCTTCTTGTTTTATAGCAGTATAATTCACAATAATAAAAAAAATTATATATCCATCGACAATACCCAAGGACCAACACTATGGGTGTGGAGTTACGACCGGTTGGGCTTGAGCTCGTCGCGTTGGGAAGCCATCCCGACAATACGGGGCCGCTTCGCGCCAAGTTGCCTTCTATTATCCCTTGACCTAAAAAGGAGAGTGTTAAACGTTTTAACGTGCGAATCTAATTCATACTCATCACTGACTTCCTTTGGCAGTATATCTTCTGAACGGTGAAGCTTAATTTGCCGTAGTATTTTTCTTGTTTATAATGTAACACAATCCAGAATTTTAAGTAACAATAATCTTAATAAGTTGCAAGTTTCAGTTGCAAGTTGCACATATTTCATAATTTTAATATAATAATATCATTTGTAACGAAAACCGACTTCCGAAGTACAGAAAACAGTAACTAAGGGTTTAGAGGAAATTAATAAAGTAATTTAACTTTTAATTTACCTAAAACGAACTTGTATAATCGTTTTACTACATACAATAAGCTTATACTTGATTTCAAATAAAAATAATTTAAACGGAAGTAGTTTTAAATAAACATAACATTTCACGTGACTTTAACTAAGATGCAAATCCAGAATATTCTGGTTCTCATGTACGTAAATAGCAGAACCTTATATTATTCGAAAAACAAAACTATTGTTCAAATTTTAATACACTATATGACTCCAGAAACGAATCCTAGAGCTCGGTATTACAAGAAAAGCGATGAGCCACCCCATTTACGGAAATTCAAATTTTTATTGCCATTATCCTAAAATCGAAACGCTATACTTACTACTATTTGATTTTCATTTAGAGTGATCACCAAAATATTGATCCTAGTACTGTGGTGACGGTCACTGACCATTGCATTACCATCTCCTTGACCGAATACCATCAGATTAACGATAACAATCAGCGCCACCAACTCGTAGCGTTATCACACACGTTTCTTAACATACAACGCGCTTTAAACTGTCATGTCGACCTCCGTCTTGATTTATTGCACCGATTATAACTTTATTATTAATATTTTTTAAGACAACTTTACCAGACATGACTTGGTGTAACTTTGACGGTGCTTGATGAATAATTTTACGCAACATGTTCTTTAAATAACACTTCAATAGTTTATTTTTTAATTACTTATTTCGCATGTATTTCGTATAAAAGAATTTAGTCTTTGGAGTTGTCTGTTACAATGTTCTTGCTGAAATAGAGATAATACGAGGTATAAAGAAAAGGTTATAAAATCAACTCGTAGTCATTTTTAGCTCATTAATTGTTCCCACTGCCATGATTGACCATGAAAGCTATTATTCTTCAAACATGTTCCTCGCATTCTTCCTCGGTATTGTCTTTGACCTGTTTAAACAAAGAGGGCATTAAATCTCCAACTTTTTGATACATATAGTGCCTGCGACTGTCTTAAGCTCTAAGTATACAATATTCTTAGAAATGAATAAAGTATAATATATAATTAATATATACTTCTATTGGTAACATATTTAATCTGGAAGCAATCGGCAAATGAGAAGCTGTTGCTCACTAGATATACATAATCGAAGATCGGGCTAAGTAGCGTACCTTGGGAGAGGCTTATATCCAGTAAAAGGTTGCGGGCTGGTGATAATGAAGAAGCAGTGTCACCACAAATATACTCTTATCCTGTTTGAATAAAGACGAAAGTCGAAACGCTAATCACTATTATTACTACTATCAAAAAGTCAAAAATCATATAATTGATGTATCAATATGATACACGGTATTTAAAAACCTTTAGTAATACAACATTACTTTGGATAGAATTACTGAAAAAAAGGGAAGCTAATATGGTATTTAAAAGCTTAAAATCAGAAGTCGAGCAAGCATTAAAGAAATTTGGAGCAGCTCAACGTCGGTTAACCGAGTTAATGCTCGAAAGCAATCGGAGTGCGATCGCCGGCCGACTTCATACGAAATTAAAGCCTTCGCTGTAACATATACATATATATATATATATATACTTATCGATAAATGATATATACTATAAGTCAGATTATGTACTAAAGAGTATTTTCCAAAAATATGTTTTTTTATTTTATATTACAACGTAAAGAGTACAATAACTGTTGGCAACACGGTTGATATACACTATACCATATCTTGCCCACCTTTTAAGGACGTGTAATTTTAAGCATAGTTACCTTAGTAATTTCATTAGTTACAATACCTTTTAAACCGGAACAAAGTTGCGGTATTACCTACAATCACGATTTCCGATAAAACAGATCTTTACTAGAGGTAAGTTTCAGTTGCTAAAGAACTTCTAGGTAAAACCGCAGTTTACTGCCGATAAACTCTAATTTGCAAACGTTACTGTATTCCGCTTTGAAGGGCGTTGTAACTAATGAAATTACTAGGGTAATGAGACTAGTCTTATTTCTGAAGGCGACGAGCACAATGTGGTGCCCTGTGTCACTTAAACTAGCGCCACGTTGTTATATGGTCAGGCGTATTAGGTGAACCTCTCGCTCATCTCATCGAAATAAGCTACCGGTAAAACGTTTGACTGAATAAACACACTAGTTAGGCAGTTTTGTAAATGTACCCCTACAATTTAGACATGTAAAAATAAAAGCTAAAGGACATGTTCATTAAAAAATAACACGACAGCCATCAGAAGATCACTTATAGTCATTACGTATGTTGCTGAAAAAACTTACTCAGTGACTTCTCACTGACCTCCTTTAATCTGTGTCAAAGAAATGATGAAATATTATAATAAATTGAAAAAACTAATCGATTCTGTGATTAATAAAATCCAAATCTCCAAGAGACTTTTCACCAAATAATCCTAATGACGCAAAAATCCGATGACAGAACAATTGGTACTAATAACTTTTTACAAGAATTGTTCAAAAGCTTGCCATTAATCAAAATGTTAAAACGAAATATCGTGCTACTTAACTATTTATAATTTATATTGTTGCGAACATTGATTTAGAAGATTCTCAATTAACAGTAATAAATTGTGAATCTTTACTGCACGAAGCGAGTATAATTCTCTTAAGATACGGTATCCTCGTAATCGTCGAGTTACAGTCGATGATTTTATGTTAGTAGTAAACATTGTTTAATGACTACATCGTAAGTAATTATTTGTAAACAATACGGCGGCTATTTGAAAAACGTTAGAACACAAGCCAAGGAAAGATTGAATTAAGAATGTGTAGAAAAAACAAACTGATGAAAAATCAATGATGTAAGTCATCTAGATTACTGAACTTGGAAAAGCTGATGGCAAATCTTGTTTCTAGAGATCAGTTAGGTACCACCGCAGATCCTATTGTAGCCGATAAACAACAGTGGACAAATATTAATGCATTCCTGTTTGAAGGATGTTGTAGCTACTGAAATTATACAAAGAAAACGAACACCACATAGTTATGGCAGGAGCTATCACTACTAGAAGAGCTGCTAGTTTCATTAAATAAAAAAAAATATTTGTAACACTTAGCTGTACGATGAAAGTTATTTATCTTAAAAAAGTAAAGTTTCTTACAAAAATAAAATACAAATATTGCTTTTTCATAACTTCGTGCCTTCAAGCGTGAAGGTTCACTGCAGTAGTCCATTGTATACTCACAATAGCAACACCAGATTGTATCTGGACAAAATCGTTGGGCCTAGTGAAGCGCCTTGCGGAACCCCCGCGAATGCAGCGCCGCTCGCCCGCGGCAACGAAAGTGCGGACGTAAGAATTACGATTTCAATTGGCAACCCTGGCACCGACACTCTGTGTTTAAGCTTATTTCGTGTGCTTTACGAATTGTATACAATTTTGTTGCTAGGTTTGGCAAAATGCCTGCAGCAAATTTTCGTAATTGCACAACTAATTTCTGTAGTATGAAAGTTATTTTTTTTTTTGATCTTTCGTGAAAAATTAACTAAAACCTGAAACAGTTTAATGAAGCTCTAAATGTCACACTGTTCTATTTCTTTGTAAACGACCTAGCGAAGACAGTAACTTTACTTGGAATGATACTCTTGCTTATAATAATGTGGTGCTTGTTAAATTTATGTTATTATAAAGGATTATGTCCTATCATCTTGATATAATGTGTTAAATCTCTTTTCCTCTGATTTATCTACATCCGGCGCCTCTCAAACCGAAACACAATATTTGAAGACTGTTTTGAGACGGAACTAGATACTGCAATAGTATGTAACGTCATCATTATCAAGTACATTCCACCAGTAATTAACTACTAACGAAAAATATATGTAAATATATATATATACATTTATTCTGTGATTTTTTTTTCACGTTTTTCACGTTTCAGAGATTATAATTGTTTATTCTGATAATCGCATATATTACAACATAAGAGATTTAATCTGCGGTATGAAAATCTGATAATTATTCAAAAACTTACGACGAGTACCTTATCGATAACAATTAAAATACTTACAAATTGGATATTTCAGATCAAAATCGATACGCTCGCATTTTTTTCTTTCCGCATTTCTGTAATTTAAGTAATATTGATTTTATGTACTGAGCTAAAAAAAATATTTACTTAAAAAACTTTTACAAACTTAGAAACTGTACTTATTGTTAAAAATACGCTTGTAGATGTTGTGGAAAGTGCTTAAAGTACGATTTATATAAATTTTATTACTACAACATCACGACTAGATTATCATCATAATGTGCTCTCAGCAGTCCACCGAAGATCAGTTTGGATTATTTTGTGGTATTAGTTCAAATGAAAGTGAGATAAGTCTCTGTATTAGATAACAATATAATTGAGTAGGTATCGACTTTATATTAAAAATGAAGATCACTTAACAATAAAAATGAAGATTTCGCGTTCTTTAAAAGTAAAATGAAATTCCATCAACAACAAAGAGTTTAGTAGAATTTTATTGCCTCCTCAAATAATTTCTAATTAAAATGCTAACAGGGCGACACTCGAACAAACAAAAAATCGAGCAGGGCGGACGATAACGCGACTTGTTCACCTGCAATCAGATCGGAGAACGACACAGTACCATTCCGCAGTACCAGTCCGCAGTACCAGTCCGCAGTAAGCATTCCGCAATGCGAAACAAGAAACTCATTATAATTGAGAGAATTATCATCAACGTTCCCTCCACGTTTCTATGTCAAAACTTTTCTGAGCTTTAAATAAGATTCTGATTAAAACATTTTAAAATTCGTAGATTCATACACATTTTTCAATTTGAATCTACCTCATGACCTGAGCAAATACTTAAGTTACTAAAATTTTTACTTTTTACTTGAAAATTAACGTGTTTATCTCTAATTCCATAATGAATTTAATGAGACTTTTTGGTTTCTAGTCTCTGTTGATGTCGTTGATGTCGATGTATCGTTTATCTAACAAGACAGAAATCTTGTCTCATTTACTCATTGTGACGCTTGACCTCTATCTTTTATTTAATATATATTTGACAAAAGGAAGAAGTATTTAAATAGTTTCCTATCATTAAATAGAATTTAAGAAAAGTCTATTATGTTTCGCAGTTTCCAAAAATTCGAGGCGTCTCCGATTCTAGTACTCTGGTCAGGAGAACGAAGGTAGGACATTTAACAATTACAGATTCTGTTGTAGGGTCTGCAGTTAATTGTTTATCCTTTTCCTTGTTTTAATTCATGGCACTTGACCATTGTACATTCTCGTTATAAAATGCAAATGTATGTGCAAACTAATGTTATTTACTGTTTACCATTCCGCTTACCATCCCGCTGCCGCGGCCGGTATGGTAATAACAGTTTGTAAAGCTTGCCGGATAATTGTTTCGCGCCAGACGTTGCTGTATCTATTAAATCTTATCGTTTATACTCGTATCCATTGTGGATAATATTTACATATCTTTACATGATGCTTCGAATACTAAGCACTAAGTACAATGTTCTTCTTTGCTTTCCTTAATGTTATTTTTTATGACATCTTCTACCGCAGGAAGATCAAACCTACTTACACAAATATTAAATTATATTACTATCACTTTAGGAATTTTTTTTTCAGAAACTTCGAAATAATGACAGAATATGAAACCTTTAAGAGGCAAAATTCAAAATATATACACAATAGTAATTGAAAAACTGAAATCTTCTGTTTTTTAAACTAAGGTCTTTGTTGCTGGAGACAGTCTAGGTACCACCGCAGCTTCCATTCCCATCGCCAAACTTATGGGTAAAGCCATCAAACGCAAAGTGGTTCTATGTATAACATTTTATCTAGCACCGCGTTATTGTGATCGTCCTGCTCGCTACCATCACTTCGGAGAATGAAAAAATAAAATTTTTACAACACCTTTTTATGGAGGTAACTTTGAATATAATCAACACCTCTTCGAAAAGATTGTCAGTTAATGATAACATTGTCTATTTAACGATGTATTTAAAGTTTAACTACAGACCTATAAATGTCTAGTAGTAGCGTCTGTTCTATGCAATTTTCTAAGTGCACATTGATACACTTGTTTCCACTAAGACCTCACATGAAACGTACAGTTAACTTTATACTATTTGATTAAACACAACATTAAATAGTAAAATTTAATGCTAAACTACATCGTTATGAACGATATTAAGGTCCTACGCAGCTGCTTAATTAGACTAGTAAAGTTAACTTGGTGCAATTAACTGCCTCATATGGTCAGATTAACGATCACTTAAAAACTTGCAAAATAAGTTAAACGCGACGGGTTGTTCCCTTGTGGTACATTCATAAATAGCGCTCTCTCTCTCCTTGGAATAAGTGGTACACGGCTACTACGGTTGCTATAACGACTGCACTCTGGACAACTTTCATGCTGTGTTATATATAAAATCAATGGTTACTAATGTCTAGTGTATATACATTAGGTACATATTCTTTCTATCACAACAGATAGATATATTTCATTACTTTTTCTATCGATTCGTGGGAAACTACTGACTGCAAACAACGCGAGATCGAACTACATAAAGATCTTTTTGCTAGACTTATGCCCAGCACTGGAAGTCTATCAGCTGATGATTACGATGATTGTTTCTTCATTATTATCTTAAATTAATATTTATTTGCTGTTTAAAAGGTTTCAGCCTTTATTATACAATTTTCTTTTGATATTTAAATTGTAGATAGTCTCCCAATAGAAAGCATATCATAAAGTTCTCCATACTTTTTTAACTGCCTCTATGAAGCTTACTACTTAGCTTTTAACATTGAGGTGCTTAGTTCAATTTCGAAGCCACATGTAGTTTCGTTGGTGGTTGGTTGTTTAGAAACTGTCAAGCTAGTTACCACTCTCATATTGTCAAATATTTTGTACGACGGCATTGCTATATTCTAAAACAAGCGAGAGACAGATTATTCTGTTCTAGAGTTGTAAACAGTTTGGGGGTGTTAATACCTTGTGTAACCCCGGGGTCGGGGGAGTGCCACCAGGCTAGATTATTTCCGACAAATTTCAAGTAATAGGTAAGAAGCATATTAATATAGTGCATACAGCGCAGGACCTACAGTTGGAGATCTTCGGGAGAAGTCTATGCCCAGTGGACGTTTATCGGCTGATGATTGATTGATGATATTAATAGAAAAAAGCTCAATAAGGCATCGTGATAATAGTATTACTTTAAAGTAACTTTGTTAATAAAAAAAATTAAATATTATACAGGTATTGCGGTGCAGTGCAGAGTCTTTGGTGAATGACAACGCACGCAGCAATATCAGCTCCATTGATGATGAGCAGAGAAATTCAGCGTACAGAGCAAGTTGCTAGGTACAACAGTGTTACGGAGATCCAGAAAGATCCAGTTTATGGATATAGTTGTATATACTTCGTATTGACATACTGACCCAAACCCTGGCATGTCAAAGGTTCAGATAAATCCAGTCACTGGATACAATTGTATACTCCGTAATGACTTGTTGGGCGAAGGCCATATACACAAAGACGTACGATGCTTATAAAGATTTGCGCTACAACAAATGATAGCGTGATCTATTGTTCACGGTGGCGCCATCTGTTGGTTTGTTTGAAAAACTCTTGTTGCAACATGAAATTATTAACTTAAATTTTAGGACACACCAGTATAACTGTATTATGTTAATTATTAACGAACCGTCACACAAGCAATAAATGTATATCATTTATGTTAATATGTTACTTGCAGTTAATATAAACAGATTATAAATAATTGTTTGTACATTAATCGTAACATTTTTTTTAATGCTATATGAATTTTAAACTTACATATACTTGTGACAAATAACCTGTTATATTTATTGCCCGGTTCGATTTCCTCATTTTTATAATGAAATATTAATTTGTTGCGTTATGTATGAACAAGTATGATTTGTATTTGTATTTTCGTATGGTATACTGGTGGTAGGTCTCCGATGTTGGAGACAGTCTAGGTAGCCACCACCGCAGCGTCTGTTGCAGCCGACCGACAGTATTGTGCAAGCATTACTGTGTTTCAGTTTGAAATGCGCTGTACCTAGTAAGATTAGTGGAGTAATGAGACTCGACGTCTTATGTCTCAGGCGACGAGCGTAATGTGGTGCTGTGTATACTATCCTAACCAGCACAACGTTGTTATGGGCAGGCGTATCACTCACCATCAGATGAACGTACAGCACGTTTCCTCGTTTAAGTGCATATAAAAAAATATTTTGTTTGTTCCTTTGTCTCTTAGAAACGAATTGAATTTTAATTATTTTTTTTTGATATGAGTAACTATAGAATATTATGGTTGCTATTTATAGACTTATCTTTTTTTTGTTCAGTGGAGAAACGAAACGAGGGAGCTGATAACTGATAATAAGTAACATGTCTCTCCTCAACCACGTGGAGCTAGTTACGATGATACCTAACCCTTCCTGCACCACATTGTACTCGTCGCCTTGAGACATAAAATATTAAGTATCATTACCCCAGTAATTTCACCAGCTGTAACACCCTTCAAACCTGTCGACCAATTATATATACATATATGTATAAGGTCAAAGGTGAAGTTATACATAAAAACTCATCTAATAGTAAAATGATATACACAGTGTATCATTTTGCTCGTCATCTTGAAGTAGTCTCGTTACTTCAGTGATTTAACAAGTTATAACGCCTATAAAACCGGAACATAGTAATGTTCGCACACTGCTCTTTGTCAGCGGGAATAAGCACTGCAGTGTTATATAGACGGTTTCCGGGAACAGGCATACCATCAGTAAGATCTTGTTTTCGTTCATGAAATCTAGTTTCTCTATGCGATAAGCAGCATCAAATCAGTGCTTCAGATTACGAGGAACTTAAAGCTTCAAATTTCGTTATCAATCAGGATTTAAGATATCAGAGTTACGAGTGTGTTTACACATAATTCCTCTTGCGCAGGATCTGTACTGATAATGAGAATTTTAAAATGTTCTTGCAATGCGTGTGGGCTAATCGTAAAGCGACAATTAGTAAAGTGCTCATAAATACATCAATGGAAGTAACCAGCCGCCGCCTCTGCTCATAAAACCATCCCAAGATAACGAGGTGCGGCTCCGATCCAGTGTAAATCACTCCATAGGATCCCGTTCCGTTATATACGACTGCTTTTATGACTTATGAGAACAATGTATTAATAGTTAGTATTTTACATTCATATAAAAATATTATGCCTATATTAATAACTTCCGGTATATATTTATTTTATAAAAAGCTCATATAATACATTGTTAGAGATATATTTAGAGATCAGATCTTCTGCTGTTTAGAGATCCGCTAAGGAATGTATTATAGAAAATTTCTTCCCCAAATAAAGTTGCGGGGCTATTACTGCCACAAAGCGGGTAGGGAATAGCTAGTACTAAGTCTATCTAGTTTTAATATTCTTTTAAAATATGCAAAGAAAAAATATATTTTTTTTGTAGGGCTGATAGTCAAATATGTTTTGTACAGAAATTAATAATCAATAGATTATATATATATATAAAGAGTAATAAGTACAAAGTGAAGCTATGAATAATAAGGCCTACAAAATCAGCCACTATAGATTGTTATGGAAACGCTACTGTATTCATCAGCCAATAGACGTCCACTGCTGGACATAGGCCTCTTTTAAAGTTTTCTACATCGATTGGCCTTGCGCTGTCCTGGTTCCGGCGCCTTGCACACATCTCACAGTCGGCATGGCTTCTGATACCGCCGAGCTAGAGTCCGTCAGTTGTAAGGGTTCATATGGGGGATATGGACCATTTCCCACTACGCTGGCCCAATGCGGGTCGATGAAAGCCAGAGCCTCGTTTGTTGATTAGCAGGGTGCATAGCGAGCAGGTGAGGTTGGCTTGGGTCCCGTGAGTTGTTATGCGGGACCCCTTACATTAATACTGAATATATAATGTTAACTAGCGCCGCATTATTACGGACAGACATGCCATTACATGAACGTTCTCCTTGTCTGGTCAGTTAACAAACCCAAAGACTGTATAACATACAATGAATATATAAGTAACATAGTAAATATATATTCATTGTATTTAATAGTTATTTCCTTTAATAGCTATCGTACACAATTTGAACGAACGGTATAACACTTCATCGATATTGTCATTATTCAAAAACACATTACGCGAACGAATGTTAATTATTTACAAAGAAAATATGAGAGTGAGCTGTAAAATATGAAGTTCATTATAAATTAATGAGAAACGGTGCCAAAAAACATTAAATTCATGTACCAATAATAATCAGAAGTTTAACCGTATAAATTGTTGTTTTACTGCTGCCAACTTAAGGAGTGTTGTTTACGCATCATAATGATAAGCGTCAAAGGGTTAAAATATAACCAAATTATAATTTTTTTTATGACCATTCACATAGTTGAAAAAGCAACGAAGCAATGCCGGGAGGACCTTTTTAAGGACCAATTAAAGACCCCTTAAAATCCCTCGCGACAAATTTAATTAAGATTCGGACCCGTTAAAAGATCACCCAAGCGCATGAAAAAGAAACCAACAAGTATAAAACTGAAGCCTCAACTGCACGGAGCCGTTTGCTTTTAGAAATTATAGTGGTACCCCAAGTCCCAGCACTGGGACAAGTTTAAGATCAACTTTTTCTCTGGTGGTACGTCTCTGTTGCCGGAGACCGTCTAGGTACCACCGCAGCTCCTATTGCACCTGATAAATAGCAGCGTGTAAAAATTACTGTGCTCCGGTTTGAATAGCGCTGTAGCTAGTGACTTTACTGGGGTACCGAGACTCAACATATGTCTTAGCCGACGATCGGAATGTGGTGCAGTGTATATATACATATTGTTATATTAGGAAACAAACGAGCAGGACATACACTTGATGGTAAATGATATACCTACCCGCAATAAAGTTAGCGTTTAAAAGTTAGTATGTTATACATATAATATACTCATTATTTTGAGACATAAGATGTTGAGACACGTTACCCCAGACACTAGTTACAGCTTCCTTCAATCCGGAACACAGTCATGTTTGCACGCTGCTGTTTGGCGGCAGAAATAGGCGCTGAGGTGGGACCTACCTAGACGGTCTCTAGTAAAGTATCATATAATTTTTACTAGCGCCATATTGTTATGAGCAAGCGTATCACTTACCATCAGATGAATGTCTTACTTGTCACATCGCTTCATAGTATAAAAAAAAATACCGTAAAACGGGAATTTTTCCTTAGGTTGGCAACACAGTGTACTATGCGCCTTCACAAACGATTTACATCTGAGAAAGAATTTCTTTTCAGCATAAACCAAGTTTTGGATATAAATAACCAAATACCATAATAACGAGCTTTTATGAAACTTTCAATTATCCTGTGAGCGTTGCTCTTAAGCACATTTCGAAATAACTTGACGCTGTAAAGGTAGCTTAAGACGTAATAAGAAAAGGACTACAGTGTTCGGACTGGTTTCGGAATTTCACTCTTAATATTTTGCTTTTGGCTTCGGGAAGGTTTTTTTTCATTAAAATAAAAATTTATTCATATTGTTAGCTTATTACAGTATGACTTAAAATCTGGTGAAGATCGTATGGAATTGGACACAGTTAACATCAGACCAGTCAGCCAACTTTGCGCTGTCATGATGATTGTTACTTATTATTTTATATATATATGACAGTGATATGAGATATGAGTGAATAGTTACTAGAGGGTGTAAGGATTCCCGTACAACAACTCACTGGACCCAAGCCAACCTCATCTGCTCGTGGTGGACCCTGCTAATCAACAAAAGAGGCTTTGACTCCCGCACACCCGCATTGGACCAGCGTGGTAGGAAATAGCCCAAATCCCCTCATATGAACACCTACAAACCCGGGAATCTTTGGGGCACGCCTATGTCCAGCAGTGGGCGTCTATCTGCTGATGATGATGATATATATATAGGACATCACTATACCATATTTTGCACGTTGCCTTAAGACGTAGTAAATCTGTTATTACCCTAGTAATTTCTCTCTCTAGCTACCACACCGTTTAAACGGGAACTACTACGGGAACACTTGTTTAGATGCAGGAATAGCCGCGACGGTGGTCTCCACCTGGTCACCGGCAACAGATACATTTAGTGGGGATCGAACATTCGATTCTCGAAGACGTATACCGCACACGACCTCCTTACAAACGGCTGTTACAGCTTCAACGATATGTTAATGACGAATTAGATAAAGGAGGCTGTGTTGAGGGCAGCCATTTTGACGTGTCGACGGCGGCCATTTTGGCGTTTTAACGCGCCACTTAAATTAATCTTATATTTTAATTGGCTCGACTTAAACGGAACGCGATATTAAACGTTAAAAGTGAATGAGATTATTGATTAAACTTTTATAACGGAAACTGTTAAGTAGTCGTATTATCGCAGGTAATACTTGAAAGCTTAAAGTAGCTTAAGTTTACGTCTACCTCGGACAGGTTAGAGAACTTAGCGGCGGTAACTTGAACGAAGAAATCGATAGACGCATTCGGCACGGCTGGGCAGCGTTTGGGAAACTCCGCCACATCCTCGTCTCGCAAATATCCCCTTGTCTCATGACGAAAGTCTTTAACCAGTGCGTTGTCTCCACCCTTACTAACGGCACAGAGACATAGCACCTGACCATTGGGCTGGACTACCGATTCAAAGTAGCACAGCCAGCGATGGAGGAAGCTATACCTGGCATTTCTCTAAGGGACAAAATCATGAACGAAGAAATTCGACACAGATTTAAAATTGTTCACGTAGCTCTCAAAATTTGCAAGCTGCAGTGGCAGTGGGCTGGCCATGTCTGGTGTCTGTGACGGCTGATGGGGGAGAAAAGTCTTGCGAGTGGAAACCGCGTACAGGTCGCAGCAGTGTAGGATGCCTTCCCTCCAGATGGATCGACGACAACATTAAGGCGGTCGGAAGTGGGTGGATGCGAGAAGCTGAGAATCGCATTTGGTGGAAGACATTGGGGTGGGCCTACATCCAGTAGTGGATAAACAAAGGCTGATAATGATGATTATCAGCCTTTGATGATTATATATGTATTACCTTTATGTAAAATACTTAGATATTATTATTAAGTTATAACAATCCATAATATAAACAAAAGGTTAACTTGAGGATCATTTACGACTATGACGCTTTTATGTGTACATTAGGATTTTATGACGTTCGAACGTTCTATGACGAGGTGCGATGACTTCAGCGGACCCCACGCGTGGACCGTGGGCAGACGTGAATGCGTTCCTAATATGGCGATCAAAAATTACCTCACAATTGCGAGAATCGTATTCGCTTTAGTGAGAACACATTACGTTTTATATGAGTCCCGTTTGAAGGCAAAGCTTTATTTATAGCAAATATACATTTTATACGACTAAGCTACGGATATGGCTAAGTTCTCACTTAAACTTGTCGAAGTTTACAATTTAACACGAATAATTTTATTTTAAAAAATTTAAAGAATTAAGACAGCGTTTTTAATTATAAAAAAAAATACTAACCTCTTCTTTCCCTTATTCGTCCTTTTGCAAGTGAAATATTTAAATAGTTGAATGACCTGTCTGCAAAGACATCATAAATCAAACATTCCGGCTAACGACGAGTAATTTATACTTGAAATCGTAAAATATATCATTTTTACGGTTCACACACAGTCGGGAGTCGAACACGGGACCCTGAAATCAATGACACTGCACCTTGAATACGTATAATAAATCCTTATAATTGCTCTGTCCATACATTTGAAGATATTCGCATAATAATGAGTGTATATCAAATGTTTTTAGTTGTTTCCTTTTCCATAGAAATCTGTAGAAGTTAGAATATATTTAAGTCTCTTTATCCATACCGTAGTAGTGTAAATATTGGTAGGTTAGCACTGTAAACTTGGTGGTAGTGTCTCTTTTGCCGGTGACCGTCTACGTAGGTACCACCGCAGCGCCTATTTCTGCTGCCAAAGAGCAGTGTGCAAACGTTACAGTCTTCCAGTTTGAAGGGCGCTATAGCTAGAATAATTACCGGGTAACGAGGCTCAACATCTTGTCTCAAGGCGACGAGCGCAATGTCGTGCAGTGTATACCATTCTAACTAGCATCACGTTGTTATAGACAGAGGTATCACTTACCATCAGGTGAACGTCCCGCTCGTCACGTCGCTTAAGGGAATAAAAAAATTAACATGATAGAAAATAACATAGATATTTAGTTCAGATATAAAGATCCCGTAGATGAAGATATTACACATATGTACTGATTATCAGATTTATTTAAGTGCCAAAAGAGACCTAGAAATAGCAGCAGAAGCTCTAATGATGGAAGAGAAAAAAACATCTTATATCTTCAGCAAAAAATCTAACCTAAACTAATTAACTTAAGAATGAATGTTTAAATAATTTATATATTCATTGCAGTGTTGCCAGTGTCGCCAGTGTTGCCAACCTCTGAATGAGCTTATCACTTTAACTTACCTGAATATTCTCACTTACCTAAAAAATTCCCCTCTCGTTACCAGTATAGTTTTTATTATGAAAATATTTTTTAAACATACAAAAAATAAGAACATTCTTTAAAAAATATTTAAAAAAAAATTGCGTACGGATTCTATTATAACATAATTTTAAATATTTTTTAAAAACACTTGATAGTAAACAGGAAATACGTAAAAAATCTTAATATTATAATTTTTTTAAATATTAATTTTATTTATTTCTTAAATGTTAATTTTATTTATATATTAAATGTCAATTTTATTTATTTTTTAAACGTTAAATTTATTTATTTTAATACTTTTAATTTTTTCGGCTAGCAGCACAGGATCGTTACGAATCGATACACATTGGAGATTTGCGTTCAAATGGCCTCGAGTCTGATATTTCACGACAACGATTTACTCCATAATTCAGTAGACCCTCAATAAATCATCCAACTTTCCGTGCACATAATGCAGCTGATGGTAAATAACCAATTAATTATATTCGATGCCTCGCGAAACTGTTCGCACGTAGTTATATATATTTATTAAAAAAAAAACGGCGAATAAAAGTTAATCTAAAATTACAGCTACTACCTTTTATACCCTTTTTTTGTTATCGGAGGAGAAATCATCTAAAAAGATAACCTGCTTCCTGGGGGAAGACAAATTTGTGGGCTTTTTACCCACTAAAACCCATCGGTGGTCGTCCTCTGTGTGTTGCGGGAGCTCCCGAGATTTTCTTCAGAAAGCACCGATGCCGTCTGGCACTACGCTTAAAGCACGTATCAGAGAGGGTTGTAGCTCTTCTCGGCACCCTCACTTTGGTACAAGTACTAGACCACCTCGTACTTGTCGTTCTTCCCGCCCTCGCTTAGAGAACAATGAAGGCCATTCAAACCTTCAAAGGTCACGAACTCGAAAACCTTTTCAGCCGCCTTCTACGACAGTCTTACCTAAGTCCTATTCTTAATAGCTTGAGACAGAATCCTTTTATACCTGAAGGATAGGCAACGCACTGGCGTCGCTAGTGACGTGGGCGGCGGTGAATCACTTACCATCAGGTGACCCGTCTTGCTCGTTTGCCTTATCTGTGCTATAAAAAAAAAAAAAAATACCATAGAAGTAGAATTTTGTCCATGTTTAAGGTATCAGCTCCAAAGTTTTAAATTTAACTACTACATTAATAAGTTCATGGTTTAGTTTTTTCAGCACACCATTCTAACTACCATCAAATCAAATTCTAATCAAAAATAATGAAAACAACTATAGCTAGTGTAATTACTAGGATAATAGTACTTGATAAATGAAGAGCAGTTTGTAAAAGTCCTGTGTAAACATACTAACTAGAACTATATGTTCATGTATGTAGAATAAAGAAATCGTTTGGTTAGATTAAAACAAAAGATTTTTCAAGTGCAACAAGTAACTCACGAAAAAAAAAAGTCTATGAAAGCTGCGCTTTTGTATGTCAAGTATTTGCAATAAAATTTTATCTGCCGTAACCACTTGCCAACTTAACCTGCCTTTCACACGGCACACGTCCCTTCCGTAGTTAATTTATCTCAATTAAAATAATCTTTTTTAATTAAAAAAAATAAAAAAATAAATAATTAAAGCGTATAATTTATTCTTAACCGACATAAAATTGGGACGGTTTAGTTTCGTTTCGCTGAAATGTGAAAAGTTGATTGCGTAAAGCTTTCTTTTTCTCTCCCTAACTACCTTATAAACTTCTAGCAATCAATATTATTTTTAAGGTATTATAAACTATCTCCAACAAAACATTTAATACAGAATATTCAGCTATAGATAATGAAAATAACAATAACATTAAAAACAACAATATGTCAAATAAAGATAGATTTACTACTACATTAGATGGAAATGATTTGACTGGAAACGGTATGGAGATTTAAGTAATGACAATACTCATAGTTGTTAAAGAAGTATAATAATATCGTGCTATACCTCATGGAAGCTCACAATTATCTGGAGCTTCCGGTGAAAGAAGGAACACCAGTGAGGAAACAACATATACCAAGAACAATCTTTTGGGTGCCATCGATATTAGTTAGACCAAACTTTGACAGCGTGATGGCTGTGACTCTCCTCTCGATCGAGAAAGTCTTGATTCCCAGCAGAGACATAAAGTAAGTAAATAACGATAATTACAAAAATAAAATATTTTATTTTGACAATAGTTCTTAGCTAATATCCATTTTAAATCATGGATGGGATCGTTAAGGTTTTATTATGTCTGCGCTCATCTTGATCTGTTGTCTGTGGATATAAATACTTGAATCGCGATGAAGATTCTGTTCGCTCCTTTTCTACCATAATACATTTAACTAAAGGCGCATTTACATTTGCCTTAAATTAACAGCCCTCTTATTGCTTTCTTTGCTGGTTCATGGAACCTTCTCTTTATTAAATGCAGCCATATCAGTTTCAAATCAAGGAAAATGAATTATACAATGGAAATATGTAGAAGCTATCTGGAATGAGTATCAAGTAACATATAAGCTGAAGATAGTGAGCGATGCCTCATTCGCTATAATGTCTTGGCCCTCATTTTAGCTATTAGACCACGACAACACAGTTTTGGCAACATATCCTCAATGAGATTGGTTGTTTTACAGGCAAGTTCCTACCGTACAAACTTCATTATATGTGGCCCCGCATGATACCGGAATCCTGAACGTTTAGTATCTGTGCCAGGGATGCAATTAAACTGGTTACTTTGTTATATTGCGACGGTTGCAAACGGCACACCTGATGATAAGCATTTACTTTATGGACGAGTTGTCGAATTTTAAAGGACTCCGTTCTGAAGCTCTTATTAGCAGATCCTTATATTCAAGTATCCATATTTTATTAAATAAAATTGAAATATACCCGTTAGGATATGTATCGAAATCGAGAAAGTCTCATGATACGTTACAAAACCGAGACAAGCATCAAACTGGGTGTTGCGCAAGGTTGCCTTAAAGGGCGCGCGAGACGCCGAAGCCGGTGCCTTTACAACGCTGACATTTTAATTCGAAATGTCTTTACGTGTTAGAAATTAGTACGCCGGGGAGACTGAATGGGGGGACCAGATTATGTTTGCATTCGTGTCACGATGATTGGCGTTATGACCAAATCCGTTCCGCCATTGTTACAACGCCTGTTACAAAACTTGCCCACCACGTTATAACATATACAACAATACTTCAATCAAACAATATATGACGATAATTATAATTGGCAATAGACAAAGCAAACTAAACTGTTCTTGCATTCCTGTCCTGGAGAACTGGTTTCTTTTTAATTTCTTCGAACAACTTTTACGTTTTAGTGCATTCTCTAACAATCAAAAAAATAATTTGTAAAATGGAAACAAACACATGTACGAATTGTATGAGTAGGATATACAAAAAAATATTAAAACTATTCTGTTTGTTAATTTATCTGTATCTGTAACTCGTAAATCGTAGAGAAGTTGTAATAATCAAAGTTGTCAATATACAAAAACCAGTTAGCGATAAGGCTTTCCTGAAGATACTATTAATAAATCTCTTACCGGAAACCGATCTGTTACCACCGGAACGCATATTGCTACTGCCAAGAATTGTGTGTCATAGTGTTTTGAAGGAATTAAGCTTTTAGCTGAATAATATCTTTGCAGTAACGGTATTTAGGATATAAAATCAAAGCGATGAGCGCAATATTGTAATTACTCTGAGCAACGCCACATAGACGTACGACCCGCAACCAAGCGGTCGCCATCCTTTCTTCACTGTTATAAAAAAAAATTTAGCAAACATTCCAATTCCGTAGTAATCATAAAAGCAATTTGCAATTAATACAAGACACTAATACTATCAGATATAATATTCAGCCAAAATAGAAAGCTGCCTTTTTATCTTTGCAAATAATCTTTTCTAACTGCTGGCAACTCCGTTGAAACGGGATCCGAATCAACACAACCTTCACTTTCACATTCATAACTGAATCTATAAATGAAGACCGTAACACAATCATTTATCTTGCCCATTGCTAAATTGAGACCTCTTCGTGCTTTCACTGATTCATACAATGGACATCGTTTTTTTTATCTTAAAACCTTTTAAACGTGAAATGTTTTAACCTGATCGTACAAATCTGGTACTTTTGTATTGATTATCTGTATACATATATTATCACAATTTCTTATGTTGTTTAGCGACAATAAGGCCGTGGATAATAAGGCAACGGAACATAACAATACCGTTATTGACAGAATAACAAGTTGGAATATAGACAGGCAGACAGGTTAGAAAATTTCCAAACACCTAAAACCAACTTGTAGTTGAACCGATAATGAAGAAGAAAATGTTAAATCCTCCATATGACTCTTATGTATCTTTTTAGTTTTTTTTTAAACATATAAAAAAGATCAAAAAACTAGGATCAGAAGTTTTATTGAAAATAGTTTATCATAAAGCATTTACAAAATATTCATCTGTATTGATTAATTAAATTCGATTGATTTGGATCATGTTAATTTCTATTTGAACTATAAATATTCGAGTTAATTATACTTTTGAAAATTGTAGATATCTTTATGAATGTCATTATTGGAGTGGAAGATAGCCTGATGCGTTCGTAAAAATCTTATGACCGTCCAAACTTTACCACAGTTGGCCCGGGAAACATTTCAGGGTCGATTTGACTTATCTCCCAGCATAAAACATCCACGATGGCTCATCATTAACAACACAACCATGTAAACCCCATAAACATGCTACCAAACCATTAACAAGCATTGCCATGTATAGGAAATAATTTCAACACACAAGTCACGCTCTGCGCTGCCAACAGATACAATAAATCAAATGCTTTCACGCACCAAGCAAACGAAATGTTTCTGTCCGATGATATATGTGGCTAATTCATGAATACAATTGTGAATAATCAAACTGCGAGGGAGGTGGAGTGAAGGGAGGAAGACGTGGCAGGGCTTCTGTAATGTCTCTGAATGATGAAACGCAGATGAAATTAATGATGGCGTCCGCGCATGCGTACTGTTATGTTGACTGGAAACTTGTGGCTACAGGAATATTTAATGTTTGATTTAACCATCACAAGATTAAAATACTATGCTGGATCTTTACAATATAAATGGTTCATACATTCACTTTGCAATGGGATAAAACATAAACTTTCTAACTATAGTTTAATTAATCCTAATATTTAGATTAATGGCTGACATTTATAACGTTATTGTTGATCTGTAAGAGTCGTCTGTTACATTAGCTTTAGTAAAACTTTAAATGTATGTACTGTAAGATTTTTTGCTAAATATAAATTTGCCAAAGGCGCTATTATAATATGGATGGTACAGCAGACGTAAATGTGGTTCGCAGTAGACCACTCCCATAAAAGTGTTTAATACATAAAACGGAGACACGGCATAGGCGGGTCAGCTAATTCACCCGCGGTCAATTCTTGTTTATGTGACCTGATGCCATTTAATTATATTCTCCTCAGGGGACTTTCTCCCTAAGTAACAGAGTTAGTTCTTTAAGAAATTGTTTGGGTGTTTGTATTTAATTTAGTGATATAGACAACCTAATACCCAAAGTATGTCTCGACGCAGAGTTCCAGGTCCACCAAATGTTCATGTTTGTAATCTGGATTTACTTTATTAATTTTTAACTGTTAAAATCTTTTAAGGTATAGTAAAAAGTTTTATTATATTAATTTCCTTTTCTCTCTTCACAGGTAATGCAAGATTTGGTTTCTCTTCCCCATTCATATTCACAGTGTAGTAAATCTGTAAAATTGATTTTGACATTAAAAATGTTCTTAAACTAAATATAACATGAGTAAGGATGATAACGCTTTCGATTTCTGGAGCTGGTGCAATCAGCAGACATAAAGTAAACTTTATCGAACGTTTCCTGATATTAACTCTTGCTGGAGAAGTTTAGGCAGCACTAGTTTTCACAGCCGTCAAGCAGTAATATGCGAACTTTCCTCTGTTAATTTTATGGACACTGTAGCGTGTGAAGTTATTGAGATAACATTTCCTGTCTCGACGTGACGAATACAATGTGCTCATCATAATAAGTGAATATTTTCTTTATTTCATTATTTTCATGTAAAGAAACATTTGGATTTCAACTTGTCTGTGTACACTTGAACAATTCGATGATTAGATTATAAAATTGTAAATGACTGCTCAAGGCATTATTTTCAAATACAATTATGGCAACACCGTTACTGGTGTGGTACCAAGGGATCTACAACCTCACGCTTGTGATATAAAGCCTTTTATTTCACACGATTGCGGTCAGTAATCGGATTCACACCGCGCGATAATCTCGATTCGCACGTCAATGGCTTCGCAGTTTATGTACACGACTGTACGTTTCGCACAAACGCGAATATATCTAGATTATTAAACAGTATATTCAGCTTATTTTTAGGATTATCAAAAATTTCTATCTAACGGCTTCTAATCATCATCAGCCGATAGACGCCGACTGATGGACATAGCCCTCCCCCAAATTTTTCACATACAGTCAGCAAATTTCCCACCACGCTGGCCCAATGCGGGTTGACGTGAGCTAGAGCCGCGTCTGTAGATTAACAAAGTGCACCACGACCAGATGAGATTGGCTTAGGTTCCGTGAGTTGTAATGTTTTCCCCGGTTTCTCATACTTGAGAATTGCGAGTGCCATAGTTGTTTTAGGAACAGATGACCTGTCACCCTGGATCTCTGTCTTCTATCGCGTTAAATTGCAAGGACGACAAATCTTTTATAAAAGTATCATTACTTTTTCTCATCTTCTCATCATCTCATTCATCAATATAATTGGAAAAGTGAAACTTTGAAATGCCATGCCAGATTACACCACGCTTTCACTCGTCACTTTGATACACAAAGTGGCGTATCCCGTAAGCTCATCAAATCTGTCAGCTGATTGTTAGGCTCTTATTTTTGTTAGTATTCCTATGATTACTATTGAAAGGTTTATAGTATATCAGATAGACAGGAGTCCACTCTTGAACTTTCATTGCCATCAGTTGAAAGACAGTTCTGGACAAAGGCATTGGACTTAACAGTTGTCAGTACTTTCTAAAGTAAATTTGGGATGTGCTAATATATAGGCTATAATAATGTGAACTGGGTTTTTATATAAAAAAGGACTAAACAAAGTAAATCCTCCATTTAGCCTACCTAACGATTATTAGCCTAGAATTTCGCAAATTAAGTAATTTTTATTCAGTGTACCACGCCACTCGTTACATTTCCACTTAACCGGTAGTTACGTCTGCATATCAGAGTCGGTATCGCAGCCTCCGTCACTCGCGACCCTCATTACGGGAGGTACAATACCTTCATGCCTAAATAGGGCACTACAAGCCGAATTTAATTGGTTCCTCGTATTATGGGAACCAATGCTGCAAGAATTATATATCCAGAACACATGTACGAAACATTTATCAGAGAGTACAGATCTCGAAATCAAGTTTTGGCAATCTCTTAAACATATTTGGTTAAAGTTACTTGCTTAATATTAGCAAGTAACTTTATACATGCTTAATATGTAAATGTTAAATATATGGTCAAAGAACGTTAAAGAATCTCACGTAAAATATTCTATCTGTCATAGCTTGATTTACAATATGATGATGATAACCAAGCTACTTTGAAAAAACTCTGCTACTTCATCTTCACAAAAAATTACCTCGAAATCAGACTGGAGACTTCTCCGCCATTATCTCTGGCGAATATGACTGACTGATGCCATGATGGTAAATTTCTGTTGACGAAGACCGACTAGGTAGATATGATCGTAGTAACTATTTCTGCCGAATAATAGTAGTATGCACAGGTTATCGTGCTCCGGTTTGAAGAGCGTTATAGCTAGTGAAATTACTGGGATAATGAGAGTTAACATCTTATGACAAGACGACGAGCTCAATGTGATGCTGTGTATGTCGTTTTAACTAATGGCACATTGTTATGGCTAAACAAATGCTACCATCAGATGAACGTTTCGCTCGTTTTGTCCTTTTGTCAAATATACCAAAATGTCCAGATCACACTTGACCGAAGCGGTGGATTGTAAAATTTATATTCTGTGTGAGTAAAGACTCAATTTCCAGCAGCTGCACTTACCATTTTGCTATTTTATATGAGAACTATCTGGGCCCCACGCTTTCCCGGCTGTCACACCCACGCAACCCTCTTTGAGGAAGGAATTTCGTAAAATCCATTTTTGGCTACCCTATGCTCGACAAAAGGTATATTCCTACTCAATTTCAAGTAACCATGCCTTATCGTTCCAGAGCTATCGAGATGAGTCTCTACATAGGTGGAAATCTCTTACACATACATGTTGATAGACCAAAAAAAAAGCTTAAATACTTCACGTCTAACAATGGGAAAATAAAAAGCCCTCTCATACGAAATCATAATAATGGTCCACTTGAACAAAAAAAAAAAAAAAATTACGCAACCCAAACTCCCATACGCCGGACCACTCGAACAATTAACATGGTACCGACTTGAGAACTTATCTCACGACTTTCCAACAGCTTAATAACACCGCGCCTAATAACCTCGGTGTACGCACAAAGGCCCGCGTTCGATGCCCGGCAAGTGCACGCCACCCGCCCACGCGGGCCCCCATACCGGTTTCCTATTCTTACTTAAATGTCAATATCATCATCTGACGCCCGACGTTGATCAATTAACTCGTACAACTTTTAACCCTGGTTTAAAATAGAAATCTAACTCGTAGACACATGATACGTCGTCAGTAGTATTAAGACTTCTTACCTTAGTAGGCGTGCCCAATGGGGGCTGTGGTACCTACCTGGACGGTCTCCGGCAATAGAGACCAAACAGCAGTGAAGACCAGACAACAATAATGATTTATCAATAACATAATTAAATTGTAATAACATGAACATAGGTCTCTTGTAAGGTTTTCCACAAACCACGATCTTGCACTGTTTGAATCCAGTGGCTCCCAGCGATTCTTTTTACGTCTTCTGTCCACCTCGTGGAGGGTCCGCCGACGCTGCGTTTTCCAGGTCGAAGTCGCCATCCCAGCACTTTAAGACCCCAGCGGCCATCGGTTCTACTAGCTATGTACCCTGCCCATTGCTTCTTCAGCCTCGCAACTCATACGGCACATCGCAAGAGACCTATATCCAACAGTGGACGTCCATCGGTTGTAATGATGATGAACATAAGCATCATCTAACATAAAGTAAAAATAACTGACTCATATGAATACTAAGTTATAGTTACTTCATATAGGGTTGGAATCAAATATGGACGGAACATCTAACAGGGTTTAGAAACTGAGTACACTATTTTCCACCCCAGTTCTCATTTATAGATAACAAGAGTAAGCAGAGTTAACTAAGAAGGAACAGAAGTATTGGTCATTTAAAACTTATTAGGATTAATATATAATTACTTGTGAAATAAGATCTTAGGTTCTGTATATAAGACCTAAAAAGATTTGGTTATTTTATTTCTTATGTGTTAATTGTTTCATGGTTGATGTCTACTGAATGTAAGGCTTTCCCCAAAAGTGGAAATTTGCATGCAAGTTTTTAAAATTAACCCTCCCATATACACTAAGAGGGATAGTTGGGAAGACTCCAAACGATTAACACTTAAAAAAAAAACAATATTGATATATTTTTCTTCTTCTATAGGTACCAGAGAGTAGGCGACAACGCCGTTATTTGTGAGTTAAATCAAATAGTTATAAACTGACTCTGGTTGGTTTATGGTTAACAATATATAACAAATATCCCTATTATTAACTAATAGCGAGGATTTGGAAGCTCCCACTCTAATACATGACCTTAAAGCTAAATTAATCCGCCAAGACCAATAAACAAAATAATCAAAACCCTGTTCTCGCTTCTAACAAATGGAACATATAAATAACTCGTAATTTGATACTTACTTGATTATAGATTATATTTAATATATAGATATAAATAACGTGGTAGTTTTAGGCTCCAAATATTGCATATAAATATATAAATAGAAATTGTTAAACACCAAAACTTGATAAATGCCAAAACTAGTCCTTTCCTATGTGTCATCCCTTATGTTTGTTTTATTAAAACCTAACACCAACACACTGTTATCATAACATATATAATCAGCAGATAAAGAATCATCAAATCTGACGAAGACAGGAAGTAGATTTTTTTTAATTATACAGAAAATCAAGATATTCTAAAACCTAATCAGTTACAATATGTTGTATCTATTTTTTGTTGTACGTCTATTAGATTCTAGGTAACTGTTATTTTTATACAGATTTCGATACTGCCATCTGTTACAGAAAATAACAGGTCTTTGTATTTGTTTATTATCTCGTTTCCATCGTAGCTTAATTATTTGAAGTTTTTGATAAACAAAAAATTAATTACAACACGACAGCGGTCGTACCGAAATCGATATGTTTTTGCCGATTTACCTTGTAATTATAAGCTACTGTGTTGTTTAATCTTTCTTATTTATGATGAAAGCATGACGTTCAGCGGGACGTTCAACTGGTGAGTGATAAGCTTGATGCTAAGATCAGTGATGTTTTGGAGATAACCGTGATACATAGTCATCATCATCATCAGAATCACCATCATGATAGACGTCCGCTGTTGGACACAAACCTGTCCTATAGATCTTACAGTGATAGAGGTTAACTTGGCACACGAACTTTTGCTTTTTTTAAATTATAAATAACTTTTTAATCAATGTTGTTAGTTAGGATGTTTACACAGAATACAATTACTAAGAAACTTAGCCATTTCATCAGCTGAAGCACTTACCTAGAGACAGAATTTTTCAAAAAGATGTATTTTAAATTATTTCATTAGTATCGGTGATCTCTAAACAGCGTGTGACCATTATTCCCATCACACTAAATGTAGTGACTAATGCTGAGTATTACGTTACGTAGTTACTAAGTTAATTGCCTGTAATTTATATTATGTTATCATTAATTATACATAGATAACTTTCAATAAGTTTTATTCAGAATTAAGTTTCGTTGGAACTTACATTCTCCCACTTTGTTTCACCTATGATCTATTATAAGTATTAAATTAAATACCTAATTAAAGTTACGGATCGTTGATTGCGCCTGCGTCGAATGGCAGTTAGTGGTAAGGTTTATTGGTTAGGGTTGTTTCAACATAACACCATAATAACATTAACCGCAACACTATTTTCACGACAGCACGCCACCATAACTTAACACCTTGAGAAATTGAGGTCAAATATTAGCTAAAACTACAAATACAACTTCTTTACAAAGCTAAGAATAAATTAATAAAAAAAACAATTCTGACATATAGAAAATATACATTTGGTGGACGGCCTAGAATATCCCATAGTCGACACAACTTCCGGAAAATAGGAACAAATTATTCTGTCTATTTAGAAGTGCATAGAATTATTATAGGTAACGATTATATTTTTGAAGTTTTTTTTATATAAAAGAATATGCTATAGCAGCCATGCTTTTGTGGACTTCCGGCTAACCGCACTTGGTCAGCGTGGTGAATGAATAGGTAACATTAGTATCCTGGGTCGCAAAAATGAACATATAAAGAGTTTGGAAATTAAAACAGTTTTCAATGAATGTTGTAAATGACCTGCTGAAATATTTAAGGTCAATAAACGAAGGCTCCACCAACAGCTTTAATTCCCAGTTCAGTTAAATGAACGGTTGTTACGACTTTCTATCTTCCGTGCGGTAACTAGTAGAATCATTACACGGCCAAACTAAACGATAACAATTTTCATATTTACTAGCAACGCGACCACGACGCATACACTTAGTCGGTTAATACAGTTCCATTTGTTGTATGAAACGAATTTGAACTTTGTCTCCTACGACACAGAGTTTATTTAAATAAGTGTATCAAGTACGAATATTTCCCAACACAAACAAATGTGATTCGAATTTACTTCAAGCAAATTTGATCTTCAACTTGTAAGTGATAGAACAGATTTTGGAATAGTTACGTGGAGTAGATGAATATTGGATCGTCTGTTTTATATTGAATAACGAATATGTCACATCAACTTACTCTATAGACGCTATAATTTTTTGTGGGGTATGTTTCTTCATCAGGTGTCGCGACTCTGCCTTCTTCCTCCATCCAGTAAATATTTCTATTCTCATAAGGTCTTCTTCAACACCTTGACCTACTCCTTGGTTTCCAATGTTGAAACGTCCACTTAATGTAATTACAGCTGTGATACGTTCCAAGTGTCCTTTCTAAAGAAATCGTTGTGACTTACAGAACCTAATAATGGATTCACGCTGTATTCGATTCTCAAGTTTAAAACTTAATCGGCAATTCAAGTAATCGACTAATTCAACCAGTCAATCGACTAGTCGATGAACATTAAAGAAAAATGGCGGTAGACTATCAAGAATCAGAGTACAGTAGTAAAGAATGAAAAAGATGTACAATAAATGTACGAGGTGTAAGGATATCCGCTTAATATCTTACGGAGCCTGAGTAAACCTCACCAGCACGCGGTGTACCCTGCTGAATAACAGATGAGGCTCTGACCACGCACCTACCCGCACTGGGCTAGCGTGGTGGGTTGCGATCTAACTCCCCTCAATGAACGATCTGGGGAAGGTTGCGAGAAGCAGCTGGATGCGAGTTACACGGAGGCCTCGCTGACTATGACGTTAGCTAGGCGCTGGAAGCAAGGCAACGCAGAATCGATCGTTATGGTGATCATTGAGAGAGGCCTATATTCAGCAGACGTCTGTCGGCTGACAATGATGATGATGTTGACTATAAATTTTATTTATCTTAACCATAACGGTTAAGTTACAGCAGACAATAAAATTAGAAACCTGAATAAGAATAATAGGACCATAATAAAACAAAACCACATAATGACGCCGTCTGCAGCGCACGCAATGGGGGAAAAAACGGGGACCATCGAAATTGAGGTCCTTTACCGAAAATTGCTCGAAAATCATGACCTACTAACCAATATTCGGCATTAAAACATTAGAGAATAAGGTCCAGATTCCGTTACAGGTTATTATGATTTGGTGCGATTTCTTTCTGGTATCCGTCCGCCATTATCCAATGACTCAACGTCTGTTCAGTCGGAGCTATTCTGTCTCTGGAGTCTCAGGTCAACATCTCTTTCTATCCATATAAGTACGTACATACTTAAATAGATATATTAGTAACTTAAGTACTTCCTAGTATGTAGTAGGAAGTACTTAAGTTTTAAAAAAAATAACTAATTTTATTTAACTTAAAAAAATACTTTATTTTAAAGTCTTAAAATTTTTTTTCATTGAAATCGATCGAAACGATAACGTAACACTGGTTAGGATGGTACACACTGCAGCACATCGTCGAATTGAGATATAAGACGTTAAATCCCAGTAATTCCAATACATTTTTTTTTTATAAAGTGAAGCGACTACGTTCACCTGATGGTAAGTCATACGCCTGTCCACAAATACAGCGCTAGTTAGGATGTTACCCACTGCACCACATTATGCTCGTCGCCTGAGACTTAAGACGTTGAGTCCGTTACCTTAGTAACTACATAAACTACAACGTCTTTCAAACCGGAATACAGTAATGTTGCACACTAGTATTTGTCGGCAGAGAGCTGCGGTGGTACACTGCTATTGTTGATAGGTCTCTCTCTTGCCGGAGACGTCTAAGTAGGTACCACTGCAGCCGACAAACAGCAGTGTACAGACATTACTGTGTTCCGGTTTGAAAGGCGTTGTAGCTAGTGAAATTACTGGGGTAACGAGACTTAATTCCTTTTTTAAAAGCAATGAGGATGTATGAAGTGTATATGATCCTAACTAGCGCCGCGACATTATAGGCAGGCTTATCACTTACTATCAGGTGAACGTTATGTTCTTTGTTTATATTAAATAATTGATTATGAAGCAGTAAACGTTACGCCGGAGGATATTATTAAAGTATTTACGTAAGACCAATTACCGATATCTCGATGTATCGGTTGGGAAAGCGGGGGTCCGAAGAAATCGGATCTCTCAATAAAAGTCTTTCTTTACGAGAGGTCTAGTTAATTACGCGGTGCGGGACCTTAACTATACTAAATTACGGTTATCGCGGGACATTAACAAATTACCCATTTTTTACAGTCGGTAAATGTAAGAATGGGGTAAGATTAATTGGAGGCTGTACTTAAAGCGTCCGGTTTTAAGATAAAGTCATATTTTTAGATTCATATACATCTGGGATACAAGAAACTGGTAAAAGAAACAAAGTAAATAAATTTTAACTTAGAAGAATAAGCTTAAGCAATAATTAAAAATCATCATCATCTTCATCATCATCATCATCAGCTGATAGACGTCCACTGCCGGACATAGACCTCCCCCAAAGATCCGTTGAGAGACCGTTTATAAGAGTTTCATATGGGAGGATTTGGGCCATTTTTTATCACGCTGCCCCAATGAGGGTTAGTGAGGACCAGAGCCTCGTTTGTTGATTAGCAGGGTGCACCACGGTCAGATAAGGTTGGCTTGAATGCCGTGAGTTGTTGTACGGCACCCTTTACACCCCCCTACAATAATTAATAATAAACATTCTAAAGCGTTTATGATAGTTTTACTGGTGGTAGGTCTCTGGTGCTGGATACTCTCTAGGTAGGTACCATCGCAGCTACTATTTTGCAGCCGACAAACAGTACCGTGCAAACATTACCGAGTTCCGGTTCGAAAGACGTTGTAACCAATGCAATTACTGATTCTATTTTATATTAAGAAACGAAGCGACGAGCAGAACGTTCACCCGATGGTAAGTGATACGCCTGCCCATAAAAACGTGACGTAAGTTAGTATGGTATACACTTCACCACGCTGCGCTCGTCGCCTTGAGACATAAGATGTTAAGCCTCGTTACGCCAGTAATTTCACTAGCTACAGCTCCCTTCGCATCGAAACACGGTAATCTTTGAACAGTACTGTTTGGTGGCTGACAGGCGCAATGATGGTACCTACATAGACTGTCTCCGGCAACAGAGACCTTATTTTTGTTTGAATCTGAAAGATACCCTGCTTCTGAGGGGAAGTCAGGGTTATGTGAGATTTTTATTCACTAAAACTCTCTCGGTGCTCTGCATCAGTGCATTCGGAGAGGCTCCGGGATCTCTTATAGAACGCACTGATGCCTCTCTACTCTTTCTTTGAACACGTCTCTGAGAGGCTTAACCCTTCCAGGCTGTACCCACCAAATTTGCGATAATGCGGTGCAGTGTATATCACCGTTAAAAGCATGTCCAGCAGTGGGCCTCTATCGGCTGATGATGATGAGAATGATGAAGCGCCACGTTGTATTGGTAAATGAAACACAAAGCACCGCCGTAACGCATCAGTTTAATCAATAACCGGGTAAAGGCAATACCTTCCCAAAGGTCAAAAATGAAAGTGCCTGCCGCGCGTCACGAGGGGTCTCGTTGTAACATTTAACGGCCGCAATCACTCATATAACCGTGAAAGGTACAACCTACTGATACTTTTTTATGTAACGTTGACAAAAACATTGATTTATTTATTTTTATTTAATATCTTTGTACACACAGCTAATTGAAAAGACTAGACAATAAGGATACAGAGTACAAGGGCACTACTTATTTCATGTTGAAATCTCTTCCAGTAGCCCGCAGAAGGAAAGCAGAATTAGAAACACAAACCTAGTGCATACAGTAAACATTACATATAATAATATATACATATTACAAGATATAAAACAATACAAATACATACACATAATCATACACATACATATATATATATACATACATATACTTACTTTTATATTATATATATACAAATATATACTTTTATTTAATACGATAAGGATAAATAGTGTTCTTTAACAGATTTCTTGAATGCTGCTATGGTGCTGCACGCTCGTATGCTCGGAGGGAGGGAATTCCAAAGTATGACTGCTTGTACAGAAAATGATTTTGCGTAAGCATGTGTTTTATGAATAGGGCATTTGAGGAGAGTTTTAATGTGTGTTCTACAAGGAGCGAGGGAGGGGCGGGCATAGGTAAAGCGATCACGTAAATATTGCGGGTAGTTAGGATTATGTAGGATATTAAATAAGAGGCACAATATTCTAGTATTTCTGCGGAAACGGACTGGGAGCCACTTGAGCTTTTTGCGGAACTCAGAAACATGATCATATTTTTTGAGACCAAAAATAAAACGGATACACAAATTTTGCAAACGCTCAAGCTTGTTGAGAAGCTCCTCAGTGGCATCTAGGTAGCAAGCATCAGCGTAGTCCAGAATGGGTAATATGAGACTTTGTGCAAGAGAAATTTTAGTTTCCAAAGGCAAAAAATATTGGAGACATTTGAGTGTATGAAATGCAAAGTTAACTTTGATGCACAGTTAATATCCATGACAGCTCTATTAATTTCACTGGGTGCGCAGTGACGGTAAATTTGCAAATCATCAGCGTAAAGATGAAAATTTGAGAATATCAAAGTAGTGACTGTGTTAATAAACACTGAGAAAAGAAGAGGAGAGAGAACACCACCCTGAGGCACGCCAGCATCGACAGCAACCCAGTCTGAGAAGGATTCATTTTGACGTGTGCGTTGTGAACGGCCCCGAAGATATGAATCAAACCACCTTAGGGCAGAAGTAGTAATGTTATGGGATCGATGGATACCGAGCAGGATATCGAGATCCACGCAGTTGAATGCGCTACTGAAGTTGAATGATTTTATTTACAATATATCTTTTTAGCGAACTCTACTACTGTATCTATATACATATAACAGATTTCCTCCTACGTAAAGACTCATCATGATATCTCGGGAACCATAAGACCTGGACACTTGAAATTTGGTAGGAATATTCCTTTTACCGTGTATAGATCAGCTAAGAGTGGAAGTTACGAAATGTTACTCCCAAAAGGGGTTACGGAGGTGTTACTTCCAGCTAAGCGGGCGGGGAACAACTAGTACTTAATGAATGTCCTAATCTTTAGAATGCCTCAATAACTGATTAATCACCAATTACTGGTAACGAGTGTAACCGTTTTAACAATGAGGATCTGACGACGATCTACATCATTCTATACTGTTTATATCATCTGCAGGATATTGGTAAAAGATCATATAAAAAGTTGATGTTATTTCTCTGGAATTGATTCTTCGTAATCTCCTTTTAGGACATGTCAGAGATAAAATGACTTCAGAGACTTTACTTCTTCTCCCTAACCCACCTCCCATGTAGGTTGAAGAAGAGGTATTTTTTTTAAATTAATTTTTTTTTTTATTGTGTCTTACCATTTATGGATATATCCAAATGAAGTTAATATGTAGTAAACTGCAATTTAAATGGTACCTTTTTTGTTGCAGTGGTTAACCCGTTCTGATCATTACATTGCTCTTCTCTAGTAATTATTCTTAGCTGAAGCCATTCCGTTACTTAATGACGTAACTTTATAATATAATGACATATAATATAAGCCAACCCTCCAGAAACAACCCAATGGTCTATCATTTGGAGTCGTAAACTCTACGATACATTTTTCATTTTATACCACTGTTGTAACTTGTTTCTATAGTCTCACTTACTGTGATATTTTTTTTAGAAGAGGCTTAAGTTAGGGGTAGTAGAAAATATCAATTTCAAGAGTTCTTCATGAAAACCGATCAGTTTTCGTTGCTTTTACTGAAGGTTTAATTGTTAGTTAATTATTATAAAGGGATATATTATTTGTACAAATTAAGGTTTAAGTTGTCACTAAGTATTTTTAGTTTCTTTGTGTAACTTGTGAAAGTTTACTAGAGAAAAAAACAAATAACTTCCATTAAAGTAAAATTAACCTTACATAATTTTTTCAGATCTGGCCGCGTTGAGACAGCTGCTCGAAAACGAAACGGGCGGCACATCGTGTCCCAGTTGTAACATGCCCTTTGACAAGGGTAAAAAAAGAAAGCTGATCGACACTTGCGGCCACGAGCGGTGCTACTCGTGCATGTTCAGGAACGAAGCCTGCCCCATCTGCGCGAGGAACAGCCAAGGCAGGCGGCCGGTGATGGAGAGGTACACGCCGTCGCCGCAGCGACAGTTCGATCAGGACTGGCAGTCGCCGATGCGACTACCGAAGCCGCCGAAGCAGCCGTCGAGTTTGGCTCAGAGCTGCCCCACACCGCCGCACACACGCCGAAGATTCTTCCTCAGTCCCAAATCGCTGAGGAGTCCGTTTGGGCAGCGGGCGTCGCGCCACTCCCACGAAAACCACGTACCACTCTCCGGTAAGTCTAGCATTTTGTTATGCATATCAACAAATCTAAACAACGACTAATTTCACAAAATTTCCGAAATTGCGCTTGTTCGGCACAGTGGTTGATTGCTAATCATCAAGATAATCCGGATGGAGGCTCTCTAAATGGCAACACTGTAGTGGGAAACAGACAACTCCTGGCAACAATTCTTCGTAAAATTCGTAGAGTCGTAAATAAGAGTGCGACGGCCGCGGCGGTTGCGACACGGCGACACCGCGACACCGCGCCCACGCCCGCACCGGATATACGTAGGGGTTCCGTAAAGGACCGGTTCACTGTGCATTCATTAACCTAGCTTCAGATCAGATGGACTTTTGCAACTCTACCCGCGCAGACAGGCCGGCTGCGGGCCCCGCATCTGTTACATTTCCCATTAATTGCGTCACTCTCCGGAGATATTTATCGGTTGCGGTGCCGCAGCTGCTGTTTCACCATAAATCAAATACACCTCGCTGTACCTGTACCTCCTCCGATCTGATGATAATATCTTTAATAACAGCATCAAATTACGCTTAAAATATTAACAGACCACTGTCATGGCGGTCTTATTAATGCCCACTACTAAACATAGGCCATCTTAAGGACCATGGTATATTGGTAAAGGTCACGAGAAAAAGCTGATGCTTTAAAAGCTTCTTCTTGGAACTGTTCGATGCTTAGTCGTATCACACGCCACGGTAAGAGAAGTAGGAATATTCTCACTCATATTCACCAATGAGGGTACTAAAACTAGATAATATAGTGTCCGGTGCAAGTGATGTCCTAAGGCAGGTTATAGTTTGATGAATGTACCGAATGATTTCCTACAGGATTGCCAGAGGAAGGTGCGAGGAACGCGGCGTGGCATAGCCTGGTGTTTAATAAGATCAGGTCACTGTGGTCGACGCACTCGTCGGTACCTCAGGGGCTGAACCAGTTGACAGGCACGGACAATAGATTTTTCGTTTCTTGCAGAGGAATGTGGACCTAATTGTTTTTACGAATAACCAACAACCACTTGACATTTGTAAAACCAAATATGAACTGTGCTTCACATATATCATCTATATATATATATATATATATATCTTTGATCTCTTCTTCTTCTTGTTAGACCTTGTCCCATCTTCACTTGGGCTCGGCCCTCCTGATCATTCTTCTAAATCTATCTCTATTTAGTGTTATAGCTTCTGTCAATTTGTTATTCTTTAGATCTTTATTGATCATCATCAACCATGTAGTCTAAGGCTCTCTCTATATATTTTTTGATCTATGTAATATAAAAACGGAAATAAACATATACTTGATATATAATGTGTTATATCATATTTTCCATTGCGAAGTGCACTTCAGCATTATTGATGAGACGGCGTTTCCAAGGATTCCGTGTTATCCTTAAACGTTTCCTCAAACAATCAAATTGTCAATGTCAAAAAACACTTACAAAAAATTCAAACACACCGACAGACAGAGCAAGAGATGCAGTTACGTCCATATTCCTCCGCTTCAGATCCGGCACGTCGTCACCACTTCCGCACTTGCCTGATGTACTTCGCTTCAGCTCTTCGATGTTTACAGTCGAGGCGGATGGTTTTTTTGTGCGTGTTCTTGTGCTTGCATTTATTAATTCACAGACATCGAGTTTTGCACTGAACGAGTCTAATTTTTTTTTTTTAAGATCTCACTTTGTTTTTTTTTTTGGTTGTGTGCATGATCAAGAATTTTGCAAGAGTTTTATGTGTCATACGTCGTTTTAAAACTTGACAAAAGCTGAAATGAGAAGTTGTTAGATGTCTTTAGTATAATGAAATGATATCTATTGCTAGCGAAGTATATTTTTCGTCCTTGAGTATTATCCTTGACAAGTATTTCATTCATTTGAAGCTTATGATCCTTGTAGTAAACATAACACATCTTAATTCTAGTGAAAAAGCGTTCAGGGTTAGGTTTTTGGATTACAAGCACTGATCATTGTCCAAAAAAACCTGTTATCAGTATATTGAATACGCGATATAAATATTTCAATGAATAACCCTATTATTAAACATAATCACGATATAGTAACTATTCATCATCATCACCATCAGCCGATAGACGGCTGGACACACGCCTGCCCCAAAGATCCCTACGTTTATCGGAGTTCATATGGAAAGAATTTGGGTCATTTCCCACTACGCTAGCCCAATGCGGGTTGGTGGGAACCAGAGCACCACGAGCAGCTGAGGTTGGCTTGAGCCCCGTGAGTTATTATGTGGAACCCCTTACATCCCCTATTCACTGTCATGTTTTTGTGTTTGTGTGTTAAGCTGTCTTTTGATTTTCCCTGACTGTGTTTCTTATGTTAATAAAAAAAAATATGAAACTCGCTTGTTTTTATGATTATGTTTCAGAGATTTAAATTAAGAGGTCCCGCACAACATCTTACGGGATCCAAGCCAACCTCACCTGCTCGTGGTACACCCTGTTTATCAACAAACGGGGCTCTGACTCCCATCAACCCGTATTGGGCCAGCGTAGTGGGAAAGAGCCCAAATCCCTCCATATAAATCACTACCCGAACTAAATGGGAATCTTTGAAGTATGCCAATGTAGAGTAGTGGACGTCTATCAGCTGATGATGATGATGAAATTTGAGTAGCACGGGAAAGGTTATTCTAACTTACAATAGAAAATGAAGATATGGAAAATGATCATATAAATATTATCATCTCTTTCTTTCTTAATAATTGAAGGTGGTTCTTCTCCTGAAATGCTCATAATGACGCATCAGCCAGCTGCCTCCACACCCCTCTGTTCTCTGCACGTCTGGCATTCGGAACGTTGGTGCCTAAGAGTGGCTGTATCTGTAATATTATATTACTTTATCCGAGATTTAAATGGGTATGTCACATAGATCATTGTAGATCGATACGTGGGCGCCTGAAGGCTGATCTGGTTCAGTATGAGCTTGTTGAGAATGGACCAAGGTGAGAGACGCCCTCGGTCTATTGTGCATTTGCATCCTCTTACCCTCAATCACCCACTGACGTAACTTATTTAGACCCATTTCATTCAGACTACATATAAATTATCAATTACTGTAGTTAAGACTGCTATATGGCGACATGATTTGGTAGTAATATCTTTACCACCACCAGAACAAGACCATAACTTCACTGCCTCGTATCTATGGTACAGTAAAAAGCGCCTCAAGTGTTTTTGCAGTAAATCTCTTAGCTGACACGAGCTGGATGTGACTGGATCTATCGACGTCTGCGTTAAGTTCACGCATAATGAAGCCAACCTTGACAATGGCCTGTCATGGCAACGCGGTACAGTCAACAAAATATAAAGTTAATTTAAATATAGCGATATAAATTCAAATATGAAACATTTGTCTCAATTGGTGGATGTCCACTGCTGGACATAGGCTTCTTGTCATGTACTCCAAAAAACAAACTCTTGCGCTTTGAGTCCAGCGACTCAGCGTGGATCAGGTACCTACCTTGTGATGATACTGTACAACATGAAAAATGTTAGTACTCGTAACTACATGATGTAACTTAACAAGATATCGCCACGTTTACTTAAGCATAACTAAGTACTCGGTTATGTTTTATCATGTTAATTAAATTAATTAACATCTACCGGGACGCGATAAAGTTACTTTAATGAGTTCACTTTAATTCTAATGTATTCTGTTATCGTCATTCGTTGGAGAGCCGGGGAGAGTAAGCAGTAATTATAACTTAACGCAGAACATGTATAGAATAAGTTACTATATGAATAGTTGGTGGTAGGTCTCTGTTGTCATCGGTATACTGTATACGGTAACTTTTTTTTATTATTGTACGAAGCGACGAAAAGGGCGGGATGTTCATCTGATGGTAAGTGACACGTCCACCTGTAATAACGTCGCGCTAGTTAGGATGATATACACTGCTCCACATTATGCTCGTCGCCTTGAGAACACAGCAATGAACACTACTGTTTAACGGCAGAAATAGACACTGCAGTGTTATCTAGTTAAACGGTCTCCGACAACAGAGGGCTTTATTTTTTGGTTTCGAAATCTTCAAATGATAACCTGCTTCTGGGGGGAAGTCAGGATTATCTGAGATTCCTAGTCACTAAAATCCACTAGTTGGATTCGAAGAGGCTCCGGGATCTCTTATAGAACGCATCGGTGCCCCTCTACACTTTGTGTTATACGTCTCTGAGGAAGAGCCTAACCCTCCTAGGCACCATCGCGAACCATGCGCTGTTCCAGGTTTGCTCGTTAAGCGATAAGGGCACCCATCCTCAACGCCCGCGAAACTCCTAGAACCTTTTAATCGCCTTCTACGACATGCAGGGTTTACCCTATAAAAACCCTATTCTTACTAGCCCTAGACTACAAGCCTACCAACAGTGTATCTATATTATTGTCTGGTGCAGTCAGTTCATACACAAACCTGTTGTACTCACCGTACAGGGTACAGTGGAGCGCCGGGAGGCCCCGCCGACATTATCAATCGTACCACAATGGGACGTGAAAGGTTTCCACGGACCGTGTTTTCGTTACGCCTCAACGCGCGATGTTACGGTGGACGGCTCACCGCTTGCGGCAGGTTCGAACCCAGGCTCCGAGGGGCGTAACGTTTTTTTTTTATCTCAATTCTGTTTACTATCGTCAGCGCAAAAAATGTCTACCACCTGTTACTACACGATAACTTTGCTCTATTGTCTGCAAGAAAATATGTATAGCATTAGCTATAAACATTCAGCTATAACATCATAGTCATCATCAGTCTTAGATGTCTACAGCTGGATATAGGCCTGCAATACTCTCACCTCCATCGAGTACGGATTCATATGGAAGGGATGGGGATTATTATTTAAGCATATAGCTACACTAATGAGTTTTAGTTTTTAGCAAGAATTCTTTGTACGTTAAAGGAAGTGCTTTTCTTTCTGCCGCCGCACCAGTATCCAAACATTACTGTGAGTATTCAACGGCGCTTTTATACTGAAAAATACCAGGACAATGAGACTTAAATATCTTATAGCACAAGGCGAGCACGCTGTTGTGTAGTGTATATCATCCTAACTGGAGTTATAATATCAAGATGAATGTCTCGTTCGTATCATCTCTTCGTCGAGTGTAACTACATTTGACGATATAGTAAAGCTATAAACAACAACAACAACTTGAATACAACAACGCTTTAAAACTATTAGGTTGTTGACCTAATACACTTAAAAAAAATTAACTCTAGTTAGGTTGTATACACAGCGCCATATAGAGCTTACCTTTAATATATATAAAATGTAGTCTATGATATTACCTACAGCAATCCAAATGCATTAACATTTGTATACTACTGATTGGTGCCAAAAGTACATCGTACCTTACCATATTGGAAATGTTGGCAATTATAAATTGGCAACATTTCCAATATGGTAACACTGAATAAACGTCAGAATGTTTTAATTGTGCCAACTGTTAACGTAATTAAAAAAATATACGTTTATTTATTTATATTGGTAACAGTACATTCGTTAATTTTAAATTGGCAACATTTCGAATATGGCAACACTGAAAAAACATCAGAATGATAAAATCGTAACCATCTGTCAACGTTGTCAAAAATATCTATTTTATTTTATGTTGGCAACACTCCATTCGTTAATTTTAAATTGGCAATACTGTAAAAATGGCAGAACGTTGTGCGGGCGGTCTGTCTCGTGTCATTCGGGTATTACTAACAGAAAATCAACGATCGTTCGTATTATATTTATTCCAAGAGAATTGCAGTGTATCTAGAAATTGTTTCAAATCCGTGAGCAAAATCCTAACAGCGTGTTATCGATCCAATTGTAGGATATTCACACAACCTACCTCACCCCTACAATGAATTATTACAAAAACAAAAACACAATATGCCATATCGCCACAATCAGCAATTGCAATAAATGATAAGCGACGTAAAAACGATGCGAATATATAAACATGAATTATTCAGCAAGAATATTTCATAAGAAAAAGCGCGCTAGTTTGTCGGAACGTGATAAAAAAATAATAATATGGCCGCCCTGACCATATGGTCGAATGTATGACCATTCAACAACAGCCGGAGCCGGTTGTTGCCCACCGCTGAACCGGCACTAGAACCCGCTCCCGCGGCGTGGGAGAGCCCGCTTTTTGTCAACTTTCCTCCTTACCCTCGGAGACCGTCGCTATAGATTAACTGGAAACGATACAGGGAAACCATTGTTAACTACGCTTTTACTATACGATATCAAATTAAGACAATTACAATTATTATTTATAATTAATATATGTTAACATTGCAGACTCATTGTATTCTAAAGCGAGAACGTTCCATATTGCATATTATTGTTAAGTAACCCCTAATAGCCCACGTACTGTTCCCACTGTTGGGCCTCGAGGTCTTTTGTAAGAAGAAAGTCAAAGTTGTCATCCACCACTATAGCCAAATTTGGGTTGGCATATTCACAAGGAACGAACGAGACTTACATTTGTTAATAAGCCACAACCCTGTCCATGAGGGTAGTCAAGATGATATATACAGTAGCACATTGTGTAGTTACCCGAGCTGCAGTGCCATACATACTGCAACACAGTAATGTCTGCATACTGCTGTTTGATAGAGGAATATGAAAGAGAAGTCCATACTGTGCCGACCCCACACAGCTGGGAAAACAGCAGAAGGAAGGAAGGAAGCTCAAGTTTAATGGAGATCGAATCCTCTTCGCATCTACTTCCTTCATCATGAGAATTAAGTTTAAATATAATACCATAGATTATAAACAAGCATTGCTTCTGTTTCTTTGTATAATATCAATCAACAATTGTCAGCGAAGGATATAAATCGGTTATGAATCTGCCGTGCAGTCAAAAGCCGGTTCAGCATCATCCACAGCCATTATAAATGCGGTCCTGAACGTTACTATTATTATATGTGATGTGATGTGATGCCTCCGATATAAAAGATCGTTATCACTTAACATTCAAACGCGTCCACTACTTGGAACCGGATGATGTTTTTGATGTGTTAAAGAAACTCGTACCGACTTCGCCTTTTATAGTATGTTATAAAAAAAGCTTACTATGATCTATATTAATAAGATTCTCTAAAAAAATATATTAGTCATCAATATTCTGAGCTATTTTTATTATCTTCCTTACAGAAAGTATAACATATCCTCAATGTTAAAGGACAATCAGGCTGTAGGTGATAAAATCCTTTGCCTGATACATATATAAATATATACATATTAGCATACATAAACGTATACATAAAATCTGTAGAATCAGCCTTTATAATTAAAAACGCCTTTATTAAAACTTCATTAATTCATACCCATCATCATCATCATCATCATCAGTCACTATTGACTGACAAGTCTATACTTGAACTGCTGATGAACGCATATGTAAAATAAAATTATATATTAGTACTAAATACTTTCTGAATATTAGACAGTATCAAATTCCAAAGATTTATCGGTTAGTAAGTAACATATATAACAAAGGATTGCTACACAGGTCATCATCATCAGCCTAAGATCTAGTAGTAATGAACTATATAGGAAATTTGATGATGATGAGTTTACTACTTCTCAATAAATAAACCATTGTAGGTGTATTATATAATATTAACATATCAATATAAGTCTATATATACATAGAATGTATATATTTATAGTATGATATGAAATATCTAGTATTTATACTTGTAATTAAACATATTAATGAAGCTTAGAGCTTCCTTTTTCTTATTAAAACTCAGCGTGAAAAGGATCGCAGAGTTTATTGGTAAGTAATATTTGTAATTATTTAAAAGCATAAAGTTTAATTATGTAATTAAGTTAATTAACTAATACATAAACCGATAATTGAACCGGTATCGAGTATTATCGTTTATGGAATATAGTTATCTTGGTGTTGTCTAGGAGAGGAGATCAGGATGAAAGCTTACAAGGCAGCTTTCTGCGGTGTAATAAGAGTAGGGTGCGCCTGCGCAAATAGCGACGCCGTGGGAATCCACCGAAGCAGTCCCATCATTGGGAAGTGATATCCCAGTGTCATACAACGGAAAGATAACCGCAGATATTTTTTTAGATACAAAATTTTTAAGGTCTTTATTATATAAATTTAAAGGTTAAATATTACACGATATTTAAACCAATTCACGGTTTCTGGTTAATAACGAATACTGAGGAATATTATTAGGTACGAGACGAGTAAAATGTTCACTCGATTGTAAGTGATACGCCTGCCTACAACAACGTGGCTTTAGTTATAATGTTATACACAGCACTACATTGTGCTCGTCGCCTTAAAGCACTAGATATTAAGTTTCGTTGCCCCACTAATCTCAGTAGCTATAGCGCCCTTCAAACCGGAACATAGTATTTGCACAGTACTGCAATAGAAGCTGCGTTTGTAACTAGACGGTCTCCGGGAACAGGCCTTCAAATTTCCTTAGAAATATGGTTAACGCGATCTTCCTCTTCTAATTAAGTGTTAGTTGCTATAATAATAAAGAAAGTAAATTTTATATTAACAGTAGTATATACGCTTTATAATAAAAACCACCCTAAGAAAAATTTCGAAGGTTATACAGGATCATCAGCATCATCAGTCGATAGACGTCCACTGCTAGCCATTGACCTTCACTAAAAATCTCCACATCGATCTATCTTCCTTTACTCTGATACCGGCGTCTCCTCAACGTCCGTCACAGTTGGCATGGTCTCCGGTACCGTGCTCCAGGAGCCGTGGTTTGTGTGGTTTCATAAGTGACGATCTGGGCCATTTCCCACCATACTAGTCCAATGGTGGTTTATGGGAGCCTAAGCCTCGTTTGTTGATTAACAATGTGCACTACCAGCAGATGAGGTTGGTTTGGCTCCTGTGAGTTGTTGTCCCGGATATATAGGATATAACCTTGGAATACCTTGGAAAACCTCTCCTATAGGAAAAATGGTAAACGACCTGATAATTAATACAAATTATGGAAGAACGATGAAGCAATATTACACAAAAAATTTATAATCTGTGCATAGGTTTTATTGGACCACTTCCTTCATCATCATAAAACCGCATGGATACAGTACTACAATAGCAGGTATCCTGCAAGAAACACTAAGCTGGGAAAGTAATTCAAGTGTAAATATGAGATGCCTCACCTTCAGCGTGTTCCCATGGAATGTCATGGGAACTTCGTAAAAACAACTTCCGTCGATTACAGCTCTCCAAGGCGGCGCTAGTTGCGTATGAATTTTTGACCTTTACTTTTTACACAGACCTCAATCATTTGTCCTTTCCCCCTCCTTTCCGAGTTCTCGCACTCCGGCTTTTACTGAACCACCTTCCATCTATATCAATACAGTGAGGTTTTTTATACGAAGAGGCGATGACACTAGGGAGACGTTCATTTAATGATTAATTATACCATCCATTAGAAAGTGGTGGTGAGGATGATATACACAGCACCACATTGTATATGTCGTCTCGTTCCTCCAATGATATTGGCTACAGCGGCGTTTGCAGTCTGGTTGAGGAATGTTAGGGAATGGACTGGCATATCTGGGGCATCCGAATTGTTCCGCTGAACTGGAGACAGAAAGCACCATGCCGCGCTGATCGCCAACCTTCACTAGATGGAGAGGCGCTTTAAGAAGAAGAAGCGTTTGCATATTACGGTTTATCATCAGAAATATCAGCTGCATTGATTCCTATATCGACGGTCTCCAAGAGCTACCATCATTAAATTATAATTATCCCTGGTACTGATATATGAGGATTTATGTACACTAAAGCCAGTACTTCATCACGTCTGTATTTATGGTTACTATTTTTCTGGAGGGGTGTAAGGGATCCCGCATAACAATTCACGTGACCCAAACTAACCACACCTGCTCGTGGTGGCCCAAATCTGGAGGGATTTATGAATCTCTGAATACGACAGCCCCTAGTGCCTAGCGGTACCGGAGGTTATGCTAACTGTATGTGGAGATCTTTGGGGGAGGCCTATGTCCAGCAGTGGATCTCTATCGGCTGATGATGACGATCTTTCTGAAGGCATCTTAGTGGATACATCAACAGTCTATCACACAAGTATAAACATTTGCTGTTCTAACTTAAAAGACGCTGTAGCTATCAAAATTATAAGACTTATGGTACGGAACCATTCTTATCAATGTTGAGCTATATAAACCAGGGCTCTATTTTACGGAGACACTAAAACCTACCACCAGATGAACGACCAGCTTACTAAGCACTAGTTAGGAAACTGTACACTGAAACCAAGAAGTATCAGCCAACTTCCTCACCCATGTATATCCTTTCTGTAGATCTTAAAGCTATTCCATAGACAATCCCTGCGATGAGTATTTTCCATTTATTGTTGTTTTTTTTTTTTTTTAGCATGCCAAGGTGTGTGGATTGTGTTTTACTTACTTGCAGTAATGTAGTAATATTTTTAAATGTATTTCATATTGAATGTATTCAATATTATTATATATCTAGTATACATATAAAGGATTAATTGTGTATAGAAATGTCTGGTTTGACGTCGTTCAGTAAAGGATGAGATTTTCTTACACTAGTAAAGACTATAGAAGTTTTTACGAAAATATTAATAGAAAAGAAGTTTAGATACTTAACTTAGTTACCGATATACAAGTGATTAAGTTTTAAACTATTTCATATAAAAGTTTTACTATGATAAATTATTACCAATCGCCATATAGTACTTGGGTTAGATATACAGATATACATATATACATATAGTAGATATATTCATAGAGTTTTTTTTTATATTTACTAGTATCTGACATACTTATTTATCAGTTTTGGTTGTGTTATGAAAGTTATAATAATTTAAGGAATTTTTAATGACATATATAGTATACAAAGATAGCATGCTAAATGCACGCATTTTGTGGTGTTTCATGTTAGGTTATATATATATATATATATGTACGTATGTGTGTGTGTGTGTAACATCACTGTATTGCTTACAGACGATGAGGGTGGTCACATCAAGCAGGGGCTGGAGTCGCGCCGCCAGAACGACCTATACATGCGGCTCGGGCTCCTCCTAGGCGAGAGGAGGGGCTCCCGCAACAAGTCCAGGGACAGCTGCACTTCCCTCGCATCCCTCGACGCCCACACCCTCGCCTCGCACAATACCAGCCCGGTTCGTACGAGTCCATGCATTTATTATCTGTATCATATAAAAATGCATATAGTACAAAGAGATGGCTGTCGTCATCCGTTTTAAGAACTGCTATTGTTACATCTTTCTCATTTTGTAACACAAATGTTGAAAATTGTTATATTCTAGTCATAATCAGTACAAATTACTCAGTATAGGTAAAAAACTTTAGTAAAACGCTCAAAACCGGATACAGAACTTACCGTACCTTATACCTTGCTATTTTTCTTTACAAATTCATATAAAAAAAAACTTTATTTTAATTTTCTGTTACAATGATGAAAAAAAAAATACGTTGATTATGTCCTTTACTAAGATCCTTGAAATCTCTTCTTATTCCTATTCTCTTCTCTATGAAAAAGAGTCAGTTGCTATATGTGCTCTATTCATAGGCTACTCGATAGTCTATACATAAAAACCATTGAAAAAATTATAAACCCTACTTCCGTTTCAGGTTTCCACACTGACTGGTTCTTCAGAGGTGGACGCTGCTACACCACTGGGCCGTGACTCGCTAGGTTCACTGGCCTCGATGTCCCTATCCGCCGCCAGCAACTGTTCCTCCTCCAGTCCGGGCAGCAGGCGACATTCGGTTAATGGTGAGCACCATAAAACCCTGACGCAAACACTAGCCATATATTGTTATGGACACTTAACATTACGTAAACTTTCTTCGTTGCGAAGTTAAAAAAAAAAACCACAGCAAACCCAAAAGTTCTACTCGAACACTACGAGATATCAGGAATCAGTTATCGTCATTGTTATTTCTAGAACTAGTCTTAGTCTGATCATTTCTCAAAGATCGACTGCCAGAAGTGTAAGGATTCTCGCACAACTCACGGCATCCATGCCAACCCCATCTGCCCGTGGTGCACCCTGCTAATTAACAATCAAGGCTCTAGCTCCCCTGGACGCACATTGGGCCAGCATAGTGATAAATCATCCAAGTCACCCAGTATGAATCCCTACCCGCTGGTGTAGGAATCTTTGAAGAAGGCTTATGTCCAGCACTGGACGTCCATCGGCTGATGATGATGACTGCCAGAAGTCGCAGTCGACCGTAATGTTACAACAGTCCATAGACGACGGTGAACCCTTCCTATCATTTAAGCTGCTGGTTGTTGCTGAGCTTATGATTTTTTTTTAATTTCAGCATTACAAAGTCGCTCAGAGGAGCTCACACGCATGTCCAGCGGTTTCTTCAAGAACCGCAAAACTGCAGCCCGGAGGTCGGCTAGGGTCGGCAGCAGCAAATCCTCGACGCCTTCAGACATCAAGAAAGGTCAGTCTCTGTCTTATTCCATTTAAATGCTTCAGTTACAGCTGTGATGTTAAAACTACACATAATTTGTAAACTACAGTTATGGTTACCCATCCATGTAGTCATCATGTAGTATCCAGCTCTCATTGGCGTTAATTTGCTGTAGCTTTTTTAACTACAATTAATTAACAATTGGTCTTAATTTCACATAGATTTAGATAAGCTGACGTGATTATAAATCTGATTATCTTATTATTATCCCCCATATGAACCCCTACTTAGGACACCCCTAGTACCCACCGCTACCGTGGGTCATGTTGACTATATGTAGAGATCTTTGGGGAGGCCTATGTCCAGCAGTGGACGTCTATCAGCTGAAGATAGATTAGAAATAGCCTACAACTAATCAAACTTGCTCCAGTGGGTTCCCGCGATTCTCACCAGATCCTCGGTCCGCCTTGTGGGAGGCCTCCCAAATCGGGACCGATCGACGTGGGGATCTTTGGGGAAGGCTTATGTCCAGCAGTGGACTTTTATCGGCTGATGATGATGATGAACCAAACTTTACAAGTGATCCTAGTTTGAACTGAAATCCTAAACCTCTATGTTATAAGACGTGCACTTAGCCACTGCGTCACGGACACAATTATAAACACTTTTTTAGATGTTCACTTTTTTATGTGTCCGCTTGATGGTGACACTCCTGCCCATAAAAACGTGAGGCTAGTTAGGATGATACACTGCACCACATTGTGCTCATCGGCCTGAGACTTAATACTTTAAGTGTCATTATCCCAGTAATTTCACTAGCAACAGCGCCGTCGAAACCGGAACACAGTAATGTTCGGACTGTTTGTCGGTGGAAATAGGAGCTGCGGTGGTACCTGGACGGTTGATGACAACAGACCTACCACCACCTATTCATATAGTAACTTATTCTATACATGTTCTGTGTTAAGTTATAATTACTGCTTACTCTCCCCGGCTCTCCAACGAATGACGATAACAGAATACATTAGAATTAAAGTGAACTCATTAAAGTAACTTTATCGCGTCCCAGTAGATGTTAATTAATTTAATTAACATGATAAAACATAACTGAGTACTTAGTTATGCTTAAGTAAACGTGGCGATATCTTGTTAAGTTACATCATGTAGTTACGAGTACTAACATTTTTCATGTTGTACAGTATCATCACAAGGTAGGTACCTGACCGACGCTGAGTCGCTGGACTCAAAGCGCAAGAGTTTGTTTTTTGGAGTACATGACAAGAAGCCTATGTCCAGCGGTGGAAGAAAAACGATGATGCAGATGATCAGAATATAATCTTATAAATTTTTTTTTATCTCAAAGTTAAACCATAAAAATCATAGATTTTTGCGAAAGGATATAGTATAAGCTATAAGCTCTCCCTAAGTATTTGCCTAACCATGAAGGTCCCTGGTTCAGTTCTGATGCTGTGTCGAATTTGGATAGTGGATGATATTTTAATATCGCCTGGATATCCGTTATCTGAATATTGTAAATTTTCCGCCATGACGTGAACGTTGTCTTCCGGCTCTCAACAAATAAAATCCAGAGTTTGCTGGACGAACAAACTTTCTCATGTACAGGCTCATGGTATCACGTGATGTTGACGTTAAGCGTTAACGACATCCACCCCATCCCTTAGGTTTGATCTAACTTGTTAAATATACATAAATATCCTCTCACTCTAACTGGAATAACACCTCATTAAACCCTCGACATATCATGAACTGTTTACGTCGTAGAAACGAACGGAGCTGATCATAATAAAAACCCGCTCCCGGAAAAGGTTTCTCATCCCAGGTGGCCCCAATTTGCACAACCGGTATCAGTCTGCACAGCATATACAGCGTTCGCGGCATGTTTTTGCACAGCGCAGCCCATCTGCAGTTGACACAGTAATGCACTTGTTACTGTCGATATTTTTCTTAACAGATAATTAGATATGAGAACCACTGCACTCATAAATTAATTAATATACATAATTAATTGTGTTATATTAGTTAGGATACACCATTTTCAGCCATGTAGTCTCGGGCTAGTAAGAATGGGAGTAGGGTAAGCCCAGCCAGCCGTGGAAGGCGACTAAAAGGGTCTAAGAATTTCGCGGGCCTTTTGAGTAGGTGCCCTTATCGCGAACAAGCGAACCTGCATGGATCAGCGTATGGCTCAGAGATGGTGTTTAGGAGGTTTTAGCCCTTCCTCATCATCATCAGCCGATAGACGTCCTCTGCTAGACATAGGCCTCCCCTAAAAATCCCCACATCGATCGCGTAGGGACTCATAGTGAGGTATTTGGGCCATTTCCCACCACGCTGACCCAATACGGGTCGGTGGAAGCTAAAGCCTCGTTTGTTGATTAAAACGGTACACCATGAGCAGGTGAGGTTGGCTTGGAGCTATGCTCATAGTGTACCTGTAAATTGTTGTGCGACAACCCTTCTTCAAAGTCGTGCTAACACAAAGTGTAGAGGAGCACCGGTGATGCAGACCAACCCCCTCGGGTTTTAATGAGTAAGAACCTCTCATAACCCTGACTTCCCCCCAGAAGCAGAGTATCTTGTAAAAATTTCCCCCTTGAGTCTAAAAAGAATGCACCATTATACACGGAGGGTCAACTAAATGATGTTAAGGAGCCAATAAAAGATAGCTGATTCTGGCAAACGTACGAATATCTAAAAACTATTATAATAAAAAGTATCTAATGTCTATCTGCTTCGATAATTAGATAGATAATAGTGGAACTATATTAATATAAAAAACCTTTTAAATAGTCCCACTATTGGGACTCAAATTTTTTCGCAAAGTAAAGACTATAATCCAACTTGTTAACCAATTCACGACATAATGAAAATTCCCGACAGCTGATCCATTTGATATATATGTTTCTTGACGATGTTTTACTATTATTCTAATTCTAGAAAATATCTAGATAGATACCAATTATTTCTAGCACAAAACAGCAGTATGCTGACGTTACTGTGTTCTAGTAAAAACAGTGCAATGTGCGCTGCTGTCTGTATCGTCCTATCGCTACGTTGTTACTGACTGACGGTATCGTTAAGCAACAAGTGAATATATTACATAACATCTCATTGCTTCTCCGTATAATATTTTTTTTCCTTATTAATATATATACATATATATATTTATATATATATATATATATAATTATTGAACAAAAAAAAAATTAAATCACTTTACAAATAACTTTGTCTCCCACAGTACACCCTGCACCACAACTGAATCTTCGACCTCTATTCTTTGAAGTTCCATCCACCGACAATCAGGACTGTTTCTCCGGCCGCCAGTGGCTTCTGAAAGACATGGAGAAGTCGTTGGAGTCGACTTCACCAGGTATTTACTGTTTTATAAACATTCAGAGTTTCTTCAGAGAAGAGCAGGACGTTACGTAACTGCTAGTAACCATTGCTAAGCCAATCATAGCGGCTAATTCTGGTGCCGAACACTAATGCGCAAATATATCTGTGTTCCGGTGCCATATACCATCAGCAATTTACGCTGATATGGAGTATAAACTGAACAAACCTAATTATTCCACTTTCCAGGCATCCTAATCTCAGGCAGCCCAGGTACCGGCAAAACTGCGCTCATTTTGCAATTAGTTGAGCATTCCTGCTTCGGAAGGAAACGAAACTTCGAGTACGAGGAGTTGAGAGAACAATCAGACATGGGAGAGATACTACCAGAAGAGTTGGTGGAGGGGATGTTCACGCATCTGGCGTCCCAGGTCGTCGCTTATCACTTCTGCCAGGTGAGTTTCACACCTACTGATATTTTTTCAATAACTGTCGTTAAATACAATAGCAAACGATAAAAACATAAACCTGCTGTTGAAGAACAAGAATTCATTGAAGACCTATTTTTCAGGCGGACAACAACAGCACATGCTTGGTAGGAGAGTTCGTACATTCTCTGGCAGCACAACTTTGCCAAGCGCCAAGACTTCAGGCCTACAGGGAATATCTTCTCAGCGAGCCACATCTACTCGCCTGTCTGTCCCTTAAAGAATGCATAGCGGACCCGGATCTGGCCTTTATGAGAGGCATCATAGAACCCCTCACGATACTACGAAGGAACGGCAGCATAGACTCGGCGAATGGAATCGTTCTTGTTGATGGTCTATGCGAGGCGGAGTACCACAGACCGGACCACGGGTACACCATAGCGACCTTCTTAGCCAGACATGTAGCAGAAATGCCTAGCTGGCTCAAAATCGTGACGACCGTCAGAACGCAATTCTTGGAGCTGACGAAACAACTACCTTATACGAGGCTAAGCGTAGACGAGTCCGACAACGTGAACAAAGATCTGTTGAAATACTTCAACGCGAGGCTGCAGGCAGCTCCAATTATCGAGACTAACATAAAATGCTCAACAGGGAAATCCGAGGGCGCTCACAACTCCGTCATGAAGTTCGCCCAATACGTCCTCCATTTGAGCCAGGGCTCATTCCTCTTCCTTAAACTAATCCTCGACCTCCTTGAGAGGAGTCACATCGTCGTCAAATCCACAAATTACAAAGTGGTCCCAATATCGCTAGCTCAAATATTTCTACTTCAATTCAACCTCCGCTTCCCGACGGTACAGTCGTTCGAAAAAGTCACTCACATCCTCAGCGTTTGCTTGGCGGCGCTATACCCTCTCACTTTAGTCGAGATATACTACTCGGTCAACTCTTTGCTGGTCGACACGTTCCTGCCTTGGGACGAGTTCTGTCTCAGGTTCGATACTCTCACGGACTTCCTCGTGAAAAGGATCGACAACACGTACATGTTCTTCCACCCGTCGTTCAGGGAATGGTTGATACGACGCGAGGACAATGAGAGCTCGAAGTTCCTCTGCGACTTGCGGGCCGGCCACTGCAGCATTGCGTATCGGCTGTCAAGAGTCCAATCTCCACTGGACCCGGAGAAGACGATGGAGCTAGGACATCACATACTAAAAGCCCACATGTACAGAAACTTAGGGCCGGCGCAATTGGGTTTGTGCCCTAGAGACCTGCAGGCGATGATAGTGGCGACGAGCTCTGCGAACGTCGGCGAGGCGATAGCTAACCTTAGGAACATTTACACTCCTAACGTGAAGGTATCACGGTTGATGCTGCTGGCGGGTGGCTCTCCGAACCATATTACAGAATGCCTGGGGAACGCGCCGTTGCTCTGCATGTACTCGTACCAGGGGATCCTCGCCATGGTCGGACTGCTGATCGAATTCGGTGCCGATCTAGAGGTCACAAACTCACAGGGTTGCTCTGCGCTATCGCTCGCCTGCCAGCGGGGTCACACCGATGTCGCTAAGCGATTGATAGCCGCTGGTAAGTGTGAAGATTGGCACATTGCTCTTACGTAGTTTACAATATACCGTAACCTTCACACCTTTGATTTTTCCAAAGGTTCGTCTCTCAGTCACACTGACACCGCGGAGCAGACGCCGCTGGTCCACGCCGCGAAGAACGGCCATCGTGATACTGTCATCTACCTGCTAGGCTGTCAAGCCGGCAGTGGCGACCGCCACTCCGTGCAGATCGACGACGGCAGCATCGAGCAGCTGGTGCCTGGCTCCCGGCACGCGCTCATCGCCGCAGCGCAGAACGGTCACCTCGATATCGTGGAATACTTGCTGGACACCGCCGAACTAATCGTGAGTGACCTTAGATGATGATTGATAGGTCATCATCAAGATGACGTACAATTGCAACAATTTCGCATGACCGCTGTCCGCCATCAAAATGACCTCTATCACCACATAAGGGTTCAATTATTCTTGCAGCCGGACGGCATATGCCCTGTGACGGGAGAGACAGCACTTACTGCAGCCTGTTCAACGGGCAACGCCCCCATAGCAGACGCGTTGCTGATACGCGGCGCCACCCCCTACTCCCTGAACGCGCGCCAGATGTCGCCGCTGGCGCTCGCCGCCAAGAACGGTCGGAGCGCGCTCGTGCTGCGGCTCCTGGACTCCGGCGCCGACGTCATGGGCTCTGGAGGGAAGAACCCACTAATCCTTGCGGCAGCTGAGGGACACAACGACGTGGTGGAAATGCTCTTAGCTCATGGTAAAAATCATTTGAGACGAAAAGTTTAAGTTACTACATCATGACAGATAAATCTAAATTCTTAACACTAAGAGTAGACTAAAAATATAAGTAAAATAAGTTACCTAAGTCATCATCATCATTTCAGATTATTGTTATCCACTGCATGGTAATATATCACTTCCGGTCTGTGAAAGAGAATGGGGTAGAATTCATTATTAAAAATTAAAACAGTAATAATCATATACTTTATGCATTTTGCTTTCAGGGGCGGATCCCGATGCTGCTGACGCTGATGGTATATCAGCCCTCGGCTGGGCCAGCCTCCGGTCAAGAATTCCAACGGTCATGCTCTTATTGGATAAGGGCGCTTCTATCGGTAATTTTTTTTTTGTTTAAATATCGAACATAGTTTCTACTGTCCACCTGGTATTTCATTAGACGCTTTTACCACCCAAAGATTTATCCGGCTTTAAAGGCCGTATGTTTGTTATCATTTTCTATTTATCAGTATGCCTAGGTTTTATTAAATACCTAGGCTAGCACAACAGTTAAAAAAAAATCTTTTTAATTCATTAGCTGCGGGGCCATTTTCACAACTAGTGCGTTGGAGACGTATTAGAACTCGTAACCGTCTTCGATAGTAGTGCGTTTGGAACCTACACGATCACTAATTATTGTAATTAACTAGACTTAGACTATAAACTAGAAATAGAGAAATCACGGTCTCTCGCACGGTGTGAGAAGACACGGTTTTTAGCTCAGCATCAGCAGAAGAACGCGTAGGAGATTCTTTGTAGAAAACACAGTTTTTAGCTCAGCGTCAGCAGAAGGACTCGTAGGAGATCCTTTTGATCTCACAAAGCATAAGTTACGTGTTAATAAATAAGCAATTAAATTATTGGTAACATATTTTTTATGCAATTAAGTGACGATACATCCTCTAGTAATAACGCCGCGCTACTTAGAACGATATACACAGCACCACATTGCGCCCATCTCCCTGAGACATAAGTTGTTGAGTCTCGTTACCACAGTAATTTCGCCAGCTACAGCACCCTTCAAACTGGAACACAAAAATGTTTGCAGACTACTCTTTGCTGAGTTTAATAGACGCTGCGGTGGTACATACCTAGACGGTTTCCGGCAACAGAGACTTACCACCAGTAAATGTTCAAATGTTCAGATTTGTTTCCGAATTGGCCTAGTCATTTCCGGATACCGGAAGACAGTACTGTTTGTTGTGTGAGGTGGTGAATGTAGCGGTGGTATTTCAGAGCAAATCGACAACAGCGGTCGCACGGCTCTCGCGCTCGCTTGCGGCGGGCCCGCCGAGCTAGCCGAGCTGCTGCTCGAGCGCGGCGCCTCGCTCGAGCGCGTCGACCGCAGCGGCCTGCGCCCGCTCGACCGCGCCATCGGACAGCGCAACGTACCCGTGAGTATCAGCTCGCTCAACTGGTCCATAGTTATTATACAAAGCGACGCCACGAGGGTGATGACCTGATGGTAAGCGATACACCAACCCATAACAACGTGGCGCTAATTAGGCTGTGATATACACAGCGCCACATTGTGCTCATAACCTTGAGACATGAGATGTTGGGTCTCATTACCCCAGTAATTTCAATAGCCACAACACCCTTCAAACCAGAATACAGTAATGTTCGCACATTACTGTTTGACGGCAGATATAGTAGCAGCGTTGGTATCCAGACGGTACGCACCAATAGAAACCCACCAGCAGTACAATCTATAGTGAGAATTAATAAATATTTTTCCACCATCATCACCACCAGCATACCACTTTTATAATATTACATATATTTATTATAATTAATATTTAATTATTTAAGTATAACAATTAATGAAATTAACATTCAATAACTCTTTAATTAGCCTATACTAAATATATTTACTCATGGTAAGTCTCTACTGCCGGAGACCATCTAGGTAGGTACCACCACAGCGTGTGTTACTACCGTCAAACATTAGTGTGCAAACTTTACTGTGTTCCGGTTTGAAGGGCGCTATAGCTAATAAAATTGCTGGGGTAATGAGACTCGATACCTTATGTCTCAGTCGACTAGTACAAAATGGTGCAGTGTATATCATCCTAACTAACGCCGCGTGGTTATGAGCAGGCGTATCACTTACAATCAGGTGAACGTCCGGCTCGTCTCGCTACTTCGTTTAAATTAAAAAAAAAACATTGAAATGTAATTGGTGTGGCGATCCTTGAGGATAAATCTTCACACCAATAGTCTCTTAGGTCAGTAATTATTATTTGTTAAACAATATATCTTTGTTAATTATTAAAAAATTATCAAAAAAATTAGTTATTAAAATTAGTAAAAAAAAAACTTATTTTAAAATAAAAACATATTTAAGGAAAAAGAAGTAAAATTTAAAAGTAAAGGAAAAATTCCTGCAGATCGTGAACTGTTTCCTGCGAAAGGGCGCGAAGCTCGGCCCGACGACGTGGGTCATGGCTTCCGGCAAACCAGAATTTATGTGAGTACCTTCGAATCGCGCCAATCTTGACCAACCAGTTTGAAGATGGAACTTATAATGATGACGATGATTACAGGAGACCTATATTCAGCAGCGGATGTTTATCATTTGAAACTTGATAATTATTCCTTTGTAATAAAAATAAGTATAATTTTCTTCTTTACATAGTATATTTTTATTAAATTAAGAGAAGACCAGCGGAACCGTTCATCATCATTATCACCGACCAATAGACGCCCACTGCTGGACATAGGCCTCCTCCAAAGGTCTCCAAATACCATCAGCACCTTATGCGGAACGTTCATCATCAGTCGATAGACGTCCACTACTGGAAAAAGGCCGACGGAATGGAACGTTCACGCTCGATACACCCGTCCATAGTTAGGATAATGTACACTACACCACATTGCCCTCGTCGCCTTGACAAATAAAATATCAAGTCTCGTTATCTCAGTAATTAAAGTAGCTACAACGCCCTTCAAACCGTAACACAGTAATGTTTGCGTAATACTGTTTGCGGTGGTATCTACCTAGACGATACATTTCATATTAAGCGAATCAAAATGGCGGACGTTTAAATGGCTTACATTATTTGGCAAGGTCAATTTTTAATGCTTTAAATTACTATTTAACAGTTGTTTTTTTTTACTAATATATAGCAATGTTATTAATGAATAAAATATCTATGCGTTATTTATCTAATACGGCGCTATTTATAATATATAATAGTTTTTCTGTTTTGAAAACATCGCAGGTTAATACTGCTGAACAAGTTACTCGAGGACGGCAACATGCTGTACCGCAAGAACCGTCCGTCCGAAGCAGCCCACCGCTACCACTACGCGCTGAAGAAGATCACACCGCTTGTGGGCGACGAGGCGCCCACGCCCACCGCCCAGCCTACACACGAGCACATGTCAGCCTTCGTCCAACTTAAAACGAACCTGCTACTCAATTTATCAAGGTGCAAAAGGAAATTGAACGTAAGTTGAAGTAGATTACTGGCGGCAGGTCTCTACTGTCGGAGACCATATTGCTAGGTACCACCGCAGTTCCGGTTTGAAGGGCGGTGTTGTTAGTGTAATTACTGGGGTAACGAGACACGACATCTCATGTCTGAGGCAACTAGCTCAACACGGTATAGTGTATCTAACATAACTAGCGCCACGCTGCTATGGGCGGGCGTATCACTTACCATCAGGTGAGCGTTCCGCTCGTCTAGTAGCTTAATTTAAATAAAAAAATCCTAAGCTTACCCCATTTTTTCGTTATCTCATACATATGTTACTTACATATGGTATATCATACGTTTCTGTGTTGCCAGGAGCCATCGGAAGCGTTAGACCTGGCCGCACGCGCGTCCGTCCTCAGACCGAACGCCTTCGAGTGCGCGTACGCAATGTCTAGAGCGATCCTGGCGTTGAACAAGCCCTCCGAAGCTCTTCCGCACGCCAGGAGAGCCCTCCTTCTAGCGCCCTCAACGGACATATCAGCCGTCAGGACCCTCAAGGCTCTTCAGCAGGAGATCCTCACCAGGATCAACGCTGGCTCCCATAGTTTAAACGGCGACACCCGCTCAATGAGGAACTACGATAGCATCAGTCTTAACATGCCTTAAAATTTAATTGCTCATGACGTGTATACACGTCACGATGACAGCTGCGGGTCTGTGCCGACATGGCTATTTATCAGTCACGAATCCGTGTCAAAGCTTCTATCAAACGTCACATCATGACGTGTATACACGTCACAATGATTTATGAAGCTCCGTCTCGAGACGGCTATAACCGTCACGGGTAACAAGTTGTGAAGCTGTTTAAAAGCTACTTTCAAAATTGTCATTTACACGACGTGTATACACGTCATCGTTCAGTTTGGCAAACGTACGCGCACACATTTTCGAAAAAAAAAAAGGTCGGTAACATTCAACTGATAGACAAATGACGTATTGAAATGATGATTTGCTAATACTGTCTGTAAATTGCTCTCCACGCCCAGCCGTGGGATTGGACTGCAACTATTAAAATAATTATATAGCAAAATTACGGTAATTTTTTTCCTACTTATAAATGTATTTATATATATATAATTCTTAATAATTTTCTTTACATACATAAATCTATATAAATTGCAGCGGATACAGTGTTGAATTGTTTTTTTTTAAATACTTGTGATTTTTTTATATTTTCTTGTTAGTTATCTGATATAGATATACGAGATATATATTCGAGTTTGTGATTTCTTAAGTATCTTAAGTATGTGATGAGGTTATGTAAATATACTAGGAGTAAAAGTACAGATGTAATCGGTCTTATTCCGTCTCTTGCCGGATGCGGACTACATTAGCCAATAAGCAGTTTTATATCTTTTCTTTGTTCCGGTTTGAAGGACGATGCAGCTTGTGTAACTACTGGGGTGATGAGACTTCACATGTTTTTTTTTTTATTCAACGCAGCGCCAGAACGAATGGAACTAATATTGCACCATGTAGCGCTCGTCGTCTTGGGACATAAGTTGCGTCTCATTACCCCAGTAGTAACACTAAGTACGCCGCCCTTCAAACCGGAACAGTAATGTTTTCACAGTAGTGTTTGTCGGTTGCAGTAGGCGTTGCGGTGGGACCTAGACAGTCTCCGGCGACAGAGACCTACCACCAGTAACATCTTAAGTCCTCGATCAGTTTCCCTCGTTTCTTCCTCAGTTCAGGTGAAAGTCTTGAATAGAGACTTACCGTGTACTGTGTAAATTAACGCCACATTATAATTCACTGGTGGTAGGTCTCTGTCGCCGGAGACTGTCTAGGTACCGGAGCTCCTATTTCCATTAAACAGTACTATGGAAACATGACTGTGTTCCGGATTGAATGTCGCTGTAGCTAGTGTAATTACTGGAGTATTGAGATTTAACATTCTAGATCTCAAAAAGATGAGTATAATGTGGTGTTGTTTATAACATCCTTACTAGCGTCACTTTAGGGGCGGGACCATCAGGTGAACGTCCCGCTCATCTTGTGATTCGTAAAAAAAAAATTTCATCATCATCATCAGCCGTTAGACGCCCACAGCTGGACATAGGCCCCACCCAAAGATTCCCATATCAATCCGGTCTCTACCCGATATAATCTCTATACATATGGGGGAATTTGGGCCATTTCCCATCACGCTATCCCAATGCGGGTTGGTGGGAGGTGGTGGGATGGTATATAAATATATGTATTATATATATACTCGAATGTTTGCGGATTTTGTTCTCCACCTTGCCATTGTATACAGTACATAGTAATAGATATATAAATAGGCGACGGTTTGTCTCAACCGCGCCGTACAACTACAGTCTACGTACTACTTTGTTATTATCATCTAGTTTACTATATTTAGGTTAAAATTTTGAGTTAAACTCGCGTGCCTACTTTCTTGCTTAACTCCTTAATTTATTTAGAAACGAGAAAAAAAATTGTATTCCTTGTTTTTTTTTTTTGTTTTCGTTCAAACGACATCGGTCCGACTACAGATCGCGTACTAGTGTTGTATAAAAGTGATTTGTATGACGTTTGAAAATTGAAAGTACCTATTTATTGTAATAGTTATTTTAGTGAATTTTTTTTTTTCGTAATTTCGATTTATGTTAGAAGTACGTCAGCGACATCGAGCCGGCGGCATTCGTCAATGAAAGACTGACGGGGGTGGTGAGGTGAGGGTGAGTGCAGCGGAAAGGTCGTGAGTACACTACAAGCGAGTACAATATTTTACTGTGACATGTAATGTATACATAATTATAAATACAATAAAACGTTGCTTCGATACTGTATCTTTTATATTTACGTACCCCAATTATAACAAAAATACTCTACATCTGAACTGTTGGTAGGTCTCTGTTGCTGGACACCGTCTAGATACAATAAGTCTGCAAACATTAAAATTGTTTTTTTTTCAATGCAAGAACAAACGATGGAGAATTATTTCCCACTTAATGAAACCTAAAAAAATCCTACAAATATTAATGCTACGAGAACAAAAACAATAAAAAGCATTCGGAAAATAAATCTAGTTATCAGGTACATTATGTTTATGCACTTACCAGTTTTTTTTCTTCAAAAACTTTCAAAACTCGCGAGAACCGGTTCTCTTCACAAAATATTTCAGTGTTTTTGACATTGACATACAGTGATAGTTCGCGCCCTCGTACAAAATGTTGCCATATAAAGGATTTAAAAAATCTGTATGATTATTTTTTTCTTGAGGTTGGTATTGATTAGAGTTACCAATAAAGAAATAAAAAAGAAACTTTACGGTAATGTCGTGGGAAATAATTGTACAATATTTGATTAAGACTTAACTATTGCAATCAACTGGGGTAACGAGACAACGTCTTAAAGGGGCGAACGCAATGTGGGCTATGTCATCCTAACTTGTGTCACATTGTTATGAGCAAGCGTACTACTTACCATCAGGTGAACATCTTGCTCGCCTCTTCGTTTCGTCGAAACAAAAAACTTAATTCTTTATTTCAACGACACGCACAATGCGGTGCAGTGTACATCCTAACATCCTCACTAGCGACGTTGTTATGGACAGGCGTATCAATTACCATCAGGTGAATGTTCCATTCATATCTTCCCTTAGTATTATGGAAAAGACACAAAAGACAACAAGATGATTGGAAAAAATATTCTTTACTATCACAAATAAATTTATTTAATTCATAGCCTAGCACCACGCCATATGCCGTCGTCATTAAACGGCCTCCCATTCTGCATCCTCTTGTACACCGGCAGGAGGACCAGGGGCTTCTCTGACGGCAATGAGGTGGTCTTCACATCTATGATCCGAACCGGAGGTTCGTCTTGGGCGTCGAATATGCCGAAATTGAACAGCGGGTTGTCCACCACCCTCGCCGCCGGCTTCACGTGTAGCACTTGACCGGGCAGGAATACGTGCTGGAAGCTCCGCAGCAGTTCTTCTAGGGTATCTTTGTCAATTCTCTGGTGGTGAGGGAGAGTAGCGGATAACTCCGAGAAAATCCTCTTACAGTTGGCACCTTGGCTCCTCTTTGATATTGGACACGTCTGGAAATGAATTTGCATTAACAACTTACAAGGTGATCCACGATCTAGTGAGGGTTGTGGAATGCCGTGAGATGGTAGCACAACGCTGATCGGTGGGGAGATCTTTCGGGAAGGTCTATGTTTGGCAATGCACATCTTCCGGCTGATGATGAGTTGGTATAAGTAAAGACTTGAGATATTGAAGAAAATAAAAATACCTTTGTTGATTGTTCAGAGTTTAAGCGGTTCTTAACGGCAGCACAGCATCCAAACGGTACTCACCATCAGCATCGTATCGATGACGTTAAGCAGTTTCTGCTGGGAGCCGCAGTGCTCCCTGTACAGCGGAGTGGAGCTGAACGCGGCCGCGTACGTCGGCCTCATGGGATACCAAGCGCCCTGACAGAACTCGTGCAGCCTGTCCTTCATCCGGAAGTAGTCTATGAAATTGTACGCGTTGAGAACGCCCATCTTCTTCATAAGACAAGTTGTTGATGCCTTCTCTTCTTTACACTGCGCGAATGAAATTTTATGACTTCAAAGGAGTTTCTTTTCATTTGACGTAATAGTTGCTTTCTCATGGTAATTTAGTAACGCTTCAAATTTTAATAACTCACCTTCCTGCCATCAGACCAGCCGTGTTTCGGCGCAGGAGTCTCGGGTGCGTATTCTGTTTTCACAAGCGACTCCACGTTACACTCTTTTAGCACTTCCCTTGCCACGAAAGCCGGAACTTCGCAGAACTGTCGCCTGTTGCGCTGGTGTATAAAAGATGGATATTAAATTATACTACATTTAATAAAATTATAAGTATCTAAATAAAGCAAGGTTAACTCAAACATTGTTCGAAGAACTGATGGTCTAGAAGACAGCCATGTACCGTCAGATGTATTTTAGGAAGACCCCCTACAAGATTGACCATCTGGTGAATATTGAGAGAAATTATCGGATATAAGGATCGCTTGACCGATTAGATCGGAGATCTGTAAAGGAGGACTATGTCCACCTGTAGACTTTTATCGGCTGATAATGATGATGATGAAGTAATAAAATAATAAAAAAAAAACTCACCGGTCTAAATTTAGAGGAACTAATCTGACAAGTGATATTGTTTTGTAAACCCGTTGAGTGTCTGGAAAGGAAAAGGATACCAACCACATTATAATTTTTTATCGTTATGGATATCATCCTAATTAGCATCACCTTGTAGCGGGCGTATCACTTACCATCAGGTGAACGTCATATTCGTCACGTCGCTAAATTGAATTAAAAAAGAATAACTTACTTGCATGGATCCTCTTTTTTAGCATCGGGGCAGTTCTGCAAAGGAAAGGAAATAATTTTACAAAGAGAGAATTTTTAATTGACAAGATGTCTGAATAAAAAATGGCAGAGTTCAAAGCTCATTATTGATACTAGAATTAGCTAAAAAGGTTAATTTACTTCCGTAAGTACGTCGAGGGTGCAGGCCAGTAGCTTATTGATCTCGCAGTCAGCTTCGTAGTCAGTGATGGGCTTGGTCAAACACTTGGTGTCGACGCGCGCCTTCGCCCTACTCCAGCGGCCGTCGCGTGCAATGCCGTCCAGCAGCCGGGAGAAGGCGAGTGTGTCTACAGCTCCAGACTCTGACACGACGCCCAGTTTCTTGAACACGCACGTCTCTTGTTCGCACTGGAAGATCCAAAACAGAATTGGTAAGAGCTCCTTCGATAATTTATCAACACATCTGTGTTGTTAGCCACTATCTGGGTACCTCTTCAGCGCTTTTTTCTGGATATTTATCCAGTTGTCAGGCAATAGGTTCACACCATTCTAATCACTTACGGAGAGTGGTACAATCTTGATATCAGTTCCTTTGTTAATTTTAGGTGCCTCCGTCGTACTGTGATCTGCCGCCGTCGGGTCTTCACCGATGACCAGCCGCTCCCGCACATCCCACGACAGCCGGAAGCCACAATCAGCTCGCCATTCCGGGGCAATGAATGTCGACATATCACAACAGTCTAACGGGTCGTTGATCGCCTGTAGATATTATATAATTAAAATGATATATCAGTGTAATGTATTTGCTGTTATCTCCTAGACTAATGGAGTAAGAAGATGAGAATAATCTAAATGAGTTTTTCTAGAAATGGATCTGGCTAATTAGGCATATGAACTCACGTCGTTTTCTTCTATCCCGCTATATCCAGCGGCTTTTGACGAACTGTCGTCGCTTGGTCTATCACGTCTTTTTGGTATAACGTGTGATGCTACCGCTCTTAGATGATTTGATGAGACTCCAGGCTGCAAAGATATTAGTCCAACACAAACAACAAATAATTTAAAAATAAAATAATTAGTCTCTCTCTTTCTCTGTCTCTCCCTCAGCCCATTTTCTCTCTTTACCTCCCCAAAAATATGCTATTATACATTAACAAACATGCAATACACTAAACAAAAATATTATTAACGTACTAGTTTGGTCAAATAGTCTAGTATAGTAAGCTAAATAAGTGTGAAATAGTATAACAGTAAGCTTGATAACGGTCAAATAGTATAGTACATTAAGCTAGATAAGGGTCAAATAGTATAGTATATTAAGCTAGATAAGGGTCAAATAGTATAGTAAAGTAAGTTAGAAAACCGCTGTGTAATGCTGGAACACCTTAACTCATCATTAACCAATTTATCCGTATCACAGGCTCTTTTCGTATCAGCTGATCGCTGATACCGATATATAAAGACTTACAGCTCTATCGAGAATTAAATGCGTGTCCGTCTGCGCGTCGTGGGTATGGTACAGCATGAAGGATTCGAACCCGCACTCGCTCAGCACCGTCGCGTTGAACAGATCGGGTAACCGACAGCATTTGCTATTGAAATACTGTAACAGAAGTAATTCTGATCACATACTAACTAGTATGGTTTATATTAAAGATATATCATGATCATTTCAATAGATGGAAGTCCACTGCTGGACAAAAGTCTCTTGTAATGTGTTCCACAAAATCTTGCGCTGTTTGAATACAGTGGCTTCCATCGACCCTTATGTCCTCTGGCCACCTTGTGGAGAGTCTGCCAACTCAGCTCTCCCTGGTGCAGGGTCATCATTCCAGCACTTTAAGTCCCCAACGTCCATTGATTCTACAAGCATTGTTACTTCATACTCATACTCGCGACTCGTAGGGCTATATCGGTGTCACTGGTTCTTCTGCGGATCTCCTCATTTCTGAGGACTAGCCTTGTGATTCTGATATACAGTGCTAGCAAAATCTAGAATATTCTTCGTATGAATAAAACAAGATGGAGATATTTGTATGAGAGCTATTGTATTATATGATAGTAGATGATTTGAAATTATACGAGATGATAGCTGTCGAGTGAGACTATCACCTGATGTTAAGTGTTAAGCCTACCCATAAAAACGAGGTGCTAGTTAGGATGATAAACAAAACCACATTGTGCTCGTATTAAGACATAACATGTTAAGTCTCTACCCCAATAATTACACTACAACACCCTTCATACTAGAACACAGTAACGTTTGTACACTGTTTGGTAGAAATAGCGGCTGCAGGGGTTGTCAGGACCTTAAAAGGTCTCCAATAACTTACCACCAGTAATTTAGTTATAAGTGATATTAGTATATAGAACTTACATGTTGTAAAAACCACGCAGGCCGTCGCTCAAACGGTAGGTTTCTTTGAAGGTCAGCGTAGCGACTGAAAAAAAAACAAGCTTTCATTTTGAACAAAGCAAAGTTAGTAACTTAATATGTACTTCACTTAACACCACTTTGTATAATTACTAAAAACATTATTAAAAAAAGTAATTAATCTTTTATGTCCTATATATATAAAAGAGATACCCAGAGATTCATTGTGTCATCACGAGATCTTCGAAACTATTACAGTTAACACTCAAAATTTGGTAGAGATATTGCTTGTGCCGCTGAGAGATCAGCTATGAATGGATATTACAAAATTCCTTCCCCAGAGGGAGATACAGAGATGTTACGGAAGAAGAGATAATTAGAAAACAAACAGACTCTTAATCGAATACCATTATAAAGTTCCACCTATTCCTACAGCTGTTTCTTCTTCTTCATCTTAAAGTGCCTCTCCAACTAGTGAAGGTTGGCGATCAGCTTGTTGTCAATTGTTCTACTAATTACCTAGTACACTGCTATCTTCTCTTTTCATACACTTCACTTCTTTGCCAGTGGATTGTCTTGAAGATATTGCTTTTAGAGCATTGAGACCGCCCATAGTACATTCTCAATACCAATTGATGTATTGTTTTATCAATTATTATAATTGATGTATCACAAAAAGCATATATACAATATAATTGTTATTTAATTCATCATCTTCATCAGCCGACAGACATCTATTGCTGGACATAGGCCTCCCCCAAACATTTGGGGGAACACTCCCCCACATCGGATAGGGATTCATATGGGGGTACTTTGACTATTTCCCACCACGTTAGCCCAATCCGGGTTGGCGGGAGCTAGAGCCTCGTTTATTGATTAGCAGGATGCACCACGAGCATGAGAGGTTCGCTTGGACCACGGAATTGTTGTGTGGGAAACATTACACCTCTTATTAAATTAATAATAATTAATATAAACTTATTAATTAAGTTTCATTATTACTTAAGTTTAAAGATATTCCTTCAAATTACCTTTGTGAAAACATGTATTTATTTGCAGCGAGCGACATCACCGGCGCGCACCCATCCTCCCTTCGCCAGTTATCGTCCGGACAGTTCTACAAACATCGATCGAAAAATATTTACTAGTAAATGATACGCCTGTCTATGATAAAATGGCGCTGGTGAGCAAGATATTCACAGCACCACATCGCTGCACGTGACGTAAGATGCTAAATCTAGTTTTCCAGTTATTTCCGGAATCTGGATGATAGTAAATTTTGCTTACTATTGTTTGTCAGCTGCGACAGAAGGTGCGGTAGTACCTACCTGGTCTCTAGAAACAGAGATCTGCCATCAGTAGATTAAATTTGAGAAACAATTAAAAGATTACAATTACGTATGTCAGCTCCGGACAACGAGATGCTGGTTAAGGTGTGCACACGGCATTATAACTCGAGGCCTTCTCTTACATGAACAAAGAGAAGGCCACGTCGGCCAAACGTCGCCAAGCGATGCCTTCTTTCTAGGAACATGTTGGTTTCCTCACGATGTGATCCATCAGAAACAGATCAATGGCAATTAAACTAGGCATCTTCGTAGTTACAATGGAGCTATCGCCGCTTTATAACTAGATTATAACCGCTAGTTGCCGCAGGGGGCAGGGAGAGGGAATATTTCTGACAAATTTCAAGTCTAAACCGGCCGGCAAAGTGGGCGGGGAACAGCTAGTAATAGATATATAAAACTCCATAATCACCGTTATCAGGTTGTCCACTAAACAGTGCATTAACGCTTGCCCGGGACATGTGTTCGTGTATCGGCGCGTTCGGTTCCCGTAGCAGGTATCAAGCGCCACGCGTCCTTGCTTCCCGCCACCCTTCCGGCAGCAGCGACGACACCACCGCCTCATATACCTCCTTCGAGGGCAGTGCATCACTGAGCCCCAGCTTCACGTTCAGACAGTTCCATTGGTGACACTGGAATTTTAGTAACAAATATAATTATCAGTTAATATTTACTACGAATTTTTTTCTTCAAGTGACGAAACGAGCGAGACCTTCACCTAATGGTAAGTGATACGCCCGCCCATAACAACGTGGCGGTAGATAGCATGGTATACATTGAACCGACACGCATTGGGCCAGCGCGGTGAGAAATGGCCCAAATCCTCATAAATAAATCCCTATCTGATCGAGGTGAGAACCTTTGAGAGCGGCCTATATTCAGCAGTAGACATCTATCGGCTGATGATGATGATGATGACACTAAACCATATTGTCCTGATGGCCTTGACCCATAAAATGTTGTCTCATTACCCCATTAATTACACTAGCTACAACGCCTTTCAAACTGGAACACGGTAATGTTTGGACAATACTGTTTGTCGGCTGCAATAAGCGCTGCGACGGTATCTTCCTGGACGGTCTCCGGCAACAGAGACCAACCGACAATAAGTGGGGTTTTTTTATACAACCCCGCATACATTAAAGTAAAAGATAACTTAAACTTACCAAACGCGAATTCCTCAAGTAGGAATGACCGAAGCCCACTTGCGCGAGTGCCTGCATACAAAAGTTATATTTTAATAGAATTATTCTATTAATCACAATGAGATTATTTAGGTCACTGATAACAGCGTGTGTAACACGATGTGTTGTGTTTCGAGTGTAGATAATATATTCATGTCTAGTAATTTTATAAGTCTATAATGACAGTCGAATCTAATGTTATACTTGAAAATTAGTCCATATAAAAGGTTAACTTATCAACAACGATATAACTTTTTTTATACTATGAGGCGACGAGGCGAGCGGGACGCTCACCCGATAGTACGTGATACGCCCGCCCATAACAATGTGACGCTAGTCGTTACCCCAGTAATTTCACTAGCTACGATGCCCTTCAAATCGGAACACAGTAATGTTTGGACAGTACTGTTTGGTGGCAGAGAGTATGCAATTAGACAGTTTCCGGCAACAGAGACCTGCCACCAGTAAAAATGACGGATATTTAAACAGACCACACTTTATCTATATTATTTCTCATATATATTCCTTTAAGAAAATAAATAAGAAATACACATATGTCTATATATATAAATATGTAGACATATATATATAGGACATCGCAAACACTCAAAATTTGGTAGAGATATTACTTATGCAATTTAGAGGACTGTTAAGAATAGATTTTACGAAATTCGGAGCTGAAGTGTTAATAATGGGAATAGGCTTGAAGGGCGGCGAAGAGCACCTAGTATTAAATATGTTTGGCTCTTATTTATATGTTACTGCGCATGTTCAGTAACCATTTCTTTGACTTTATCACTTTCACACGAACTATATACAACGTTTATTTCTAACTATATTAACAACATATATAAACTTGACGGAGAGAGAGAAGAGATTTCAATAGCCTGATGGAGCAGAGTCTTCATAACTGAGATAGCAGACAGGAATTCTGTTTTTCTCTGGTCGTGGACCATTTAGAAAAAGGCGATTTTTTTGCAAAGCAAGGTGGATACTCTCGCAAACTTCTCAGGATTGAAATTAAATCATGTGACTTCTACCGAGGTGACCCTCGCGTTAAGAAAATATGATAGACTACATCTACTCTACATGGTTATGAGCAGGCTGCATATTAGCAACAAATATATATATAATATTACAAATACAGATATATATTTATATTAGCAACAAATATATATATATATATAAAGTCGCTTCATCACCATTAGCGGATAGACGTTCACTGTCTACACGACCACGATCGGGTATGGATTCATATGGGACGATTTGGGCCATTTCCCACCACGCTAGTCCAATGGAAGTTGGTGAGAAAATAAAGTCCCTGGATTATAAAAATTACTTAAACTAGCAATTATATAACTATTGGGGTGTAAGGGGTCCCACACAACAACTCATTGGGCCCAAGTCAACCTCACCTGCTCGTTGTGCACCATGCTAATCAACAAACGAGGCCCTGGCTCTCATCAACCCGCATTGGACAAGCGTGGTGACAAATGGCCCATCTTCCGCCATATAAATCTCTATAAACGTGAAGATCTTTTGGGGAGGCCTGTGTCCAGCAGTGGACCTCTATCGGCTGCTGATGATGATGATATAATTATTATCAAAACATTATTATCTAATATGTTGTTCACTTATTTAACACGCAAAAAGGTTTTTTACATAAATTTTTCTTGTTTTTATCTACCCGTAGTGATTTATGGTGAAATTGGAGAATGGGAGACACTGTTCCAATAAAATGAACACTATCTTGTATTCATTTGTTAAAAATGTTATTATAACAATATACTTACATTATGAAACAAAGCACAAAGCAAGAGTATACGCATGTTCGCAATAAGAGGAAACAAACAGACTGACCGACTTGAGATAAAGCTGCCCCGCGCTCGAGGGTCACGGCGTTAAGAGATAACTTGTCAAATCAACTTGCAGATAACTGAATCTAAATGTTATATACAGCAACATACATTCGAGGCGTACACCCCAGGGATGTGAGTTCTTTACTGGCTAATTAGTACTAGATACCCTGGCTTCGTAAACATTCAATCACTTATTGAACGTCAAAATCTACCAGCCATTCTCAAAAGAAATACCTCATCGCTGAGAAGTATGGGTGCAAGAAAGTCAGCGGGCTATATATTCTTATTTTTTTTATTCAATTCCAAGATATGTTACTTTTTTTATACAATAAAGTGAGAAGACGAGCGGGACATTAACCTGATGGTAAGTGATACACCTGCCCATAACGTGGCGGTAGTTAGGACGTTATAAACAGCACTGCATTGTGCTGCTCGCCTTGAGGCAGAAGATGTAGTATATACCCCAATAATTACACTAGCTACACCTTATTCTTGTCTTTATTGACCTTAAATATTAAAGAGGGATCATCTGCAAAGAATACAATTACACAGATTCCTCACAAGGTAAGGAAGGTCAATATTAGAAATGGACCTAGAATAGACCCTTGTGGAACGCCCACTCATACAAAAGATCCAGAGGATTTAGCTCCATTAACAGCAACGCTCTTCCACGGAGACATGAAGCAATAAGCTCTAGAGATGAGCCTTTGACACCATAAAAACTTAGTTTATTTAAGTGTTACGTGGTCTACATATTCAAAGGCCTTAAACAAATCGCAAATATTACCTATACACATATATATATATATGTATGTATATATTATGCACAAAATAAATATATTTAGTTCTCTTAATATATTAATTTTCAATAAAATCTTGGGAATAAAACACATTTTTATAGTTATATAATAGTGAATTCAAATTAAATAACTGGTAACATTATAGACGCCACTTCACCGGTTGTTGTCTGTGCTATGTACAAGTAGTTGTTATCTGTGGTTATGTTTATCAGAAACCACAGATAAAACATGTAATTTTAAATGTTTAATTTTGAATTCCGTGGGCAGTTCGCATTTATTTTGGGATGTAATTAGGTTGATGGTAGGTCTCCGTTGTCTAGGCTATATGTGAGGTAATACCGCAGCTTCTATTGCAACGTATAGACTAATGTGCGAACATTACTGTGTTCAGGTTTAAAGGTTGATGTAGCTAGAGAAATTATTAGGGTAACAAAATTTTAATATCATGTCTTAAAGCTACGGTACTAATACAGTGCTGTGTATATCTTGAGTAACGCCATATTGTTATGGGCAGGTATCACCGATTATAACGTTGTCCTGCTCGTCCCATCGCTTGCTGGCTTGACAATTAGGAAATTAGTGGGACGAGCAGACTTTTCATTTTGGACAATCTCAATGACCCAAAGCGAGTGGTATGAGTAATCACCTGGCAGTGATAAAACGATCGGAGTTGCACACTTGATACTCTTTAACTGATTCATCGTCAGCATGGGATGAGGAGTACCCTAATGAAGACATTCATTCATTTCAATGGCACTATCACTGATCTATATAAAAACATCAAGATCGTTTGTATTTCTTCGAATCCTCCTGAACAACAACCACTTTTACATTATAATCTGATGAATTTAGTTCCTCTGTCATTTGTTTGCCAGCAACTGGGGAAAAAATTAAACTTCCACTTTATTCCTAACATTTATTGGAAAAAAATCCATAAATTAAACACTCGCTTACATAATGGGCTACTCAAACAAATAAGCAATAACATGTCCGAGGCGAAATCGTCACTAGGACTAGCCAGCAACTGGGGTGGGGCTGGTGTTAGCAATCATCACAACTTCGATACAATAACACAATCAGACACAGTGACGGCGTGGGCGTAGGCTTAGCAGGCAGCAATTTTTTTTACATTATTTCAGGAGAATTTGATCTGCAACAGAAAGAAATCATTATTTAAAATTCCACTTCAACTTCTTTCTTCATATCAAAGTGCAAGCATGTTTAGGGTATAAAAGGAAATAAAGGTCAATGTTCTAACTTTATGGTATTTTTATTTCACCATGATGTACTGATGTAAGGAGCTCAACCCAACATCTCATGGAACCCAAGTCAACCTCACCTGCAAGTGGTGCACCCAGCTGAATAACATATGAGGCTCTGACCACCCACCAACCCGCATTGGGCCAGTGTGTAGAACTAAGGCCAATGAACTCTGGAGCTTTGGAGTGAGGCCTATGTCCAGCAATAGACGTCTATAGGCTGATGATGATACTGAAGGTAAGCCATAAAGTTAATAGTTAAAATATGAGGTTAATTAAGTTTCCACACATCTATTTCTACATGTCCAATCTTTAAACCAACAGGTGTTTATCACTTAAACATTCAGGTACATAGAACCATAATATTTAGTGTCTGAACTTAGATTGAAATACTATAAAGACGACAATCACAATGACATGCTGATCAAGTGCATACTTATACAATGTTATAGCATATCACTTACTCGAAGATAAATGTACCAGTCTTCTCATCACTCAATATTTTATTTTCGACAAGGCAATGAACCTGTGTGATATTCACCTAATAATAAACGATACGACTGCATAACAAAGTGCCACTAATTATGATGGTTTTATAGCACCACATTACACTAGTCTCCTTCAGACATATGTTGTCACATTACTCCACTAAATACACTAGCTTCACACCAGAACATAGTAATGTTTGCTCACTTCTGGGTGGCGGCAGATATAAAAGCTGCAATAGTACCTATCTAGAACAGACTAAAGCAAGAGACTTTCCACCAGCAAGTAATAACAGTTTTTCTGTTTTTGGCTTAAAACTATTATTATAAATAAATGATAAAAAAAATTAAAATAATCAACATTACCTAATTAGCCTAGATGCGCTGCAGTTATCACAGGAATGCCCCAAAGCCAAAAGCTCGTTTAATACTATCGAAGTAGTAACGCTTCCAGTTCTCACGTGTCTGTTCGACCTCAGAAGTGGGCACTAAGTGTTGTGTCAATGAAACTAAGGTGTGGTCATCCTGAAACACATTTATTTAATTGATCAATGATGGCGCTCTCAATGTTGAAGCTTACACCAATCTCCATAAAGGTGAGTTAGTCTATTACATATTTTCCCAAAACATATGCTGTTGATATTGTCACAGAGGTTAAAACCACGCCACTTGCAGATCAAACAGCACTTACACACTAAGCCACCACTATTTCAGAACAGTTGTTACTTTATATACCATAATTTAGTATCTAAGCAAAAATAAAATTTAACATAGAGGACTTATTACCTTTTCCTCAATATTAAAGGTGACCTCAGAAAAATGTTGTTCAGGCCACTGTTTGTATCTCCAGTATTGCACAATTTTCTTTCCAGGCATCAGTTCCTTAAATTCACCAGTTACATTGCCACCAAATAGAGCAAACTTGCCACCTTTCTCTACCTCCATTTTCACATGGCCCTGTGTGAAAGCTGTTACCATTTCTATGCGAGTCATTGCATTGTAGAACTCATCAGCTCTGCATTGAAATGTCTCAGTTAGTTCAATTGTTTTAGTATCCAGTTTACATCCAATTTGTTTCTTTTCTGTTGATATGACAGGGGCCATGTTTATTTTCTTATTGAAACCACTTGTTATAGTTGACACACTATCAGGTTTAACAGTAGTCTCTCCTTTTTTGGGCAAGATTAGCCCTTTAGAGAACTCCTCTTTTAAACTTCTAATGTATTCATTGAGTTGTTTGCGAATCTCATCCCGTCCAAAATTATGCATGAAAGCCTTTACTCTCTGTGCTTCTTCACCGCTGCCTTTAATGGTAACAGTCATCTGTAATAGAAGGAACATTTTATTATAAAAGACCTTATTTTTCTGATTCAATCTAAAGTAGACTGTTACTTAGAATTTTATTCAGATTTTTGTCCAATTTCTGTTTGTGTATAAATACATATTCATATCTTTTGAAATTTTATAAATTATGAGATTCCTCATAAAATTTAATCACTGCAATTTTTTTCATTACAAAATATTAAATATGTACAAACATTATTTTAATATATAAAAAATTGTACATAGATATAGTTGGTAAAATAAATGAACTGGTGAAAAAAATTAGGACTTACATCGACCTCACTGACGTCGTTCTCCTCGGATAAATTCGGGATATGCACTTCGCCTTTGACGATATTACTGGCGCCAGCAAGATGCCCTTCCCATTTCAATTTAATATCCCATTCATAGAAAAATATTAGTTTTCCTTTTCTATTATTCGCCGATGCTTCCCCTTCAACCTTTTCCACATCTGTCACCTTACAGTCAACACCATTTTGAGCTATTTTTAAATTATTCAAAAGTTCTTTTAAACGATCTTTCGACCAAGGTCCAGCATTTTTTTCCGTCCAATGCCAGTTATTAACGTTAGTAGCGTCAGGCCGTTCCTCCACAATCCATCGAGGATCTCCTTCGCCCCATTTGGCCATTTTTTAAGCACGAGGCCAGTGATATGTGGTTTTTGAATCAGATATCAAGGTAACGTTGCCTACTGGTGACAATGTAGACAAATTTTGACAATTACTGAGTATACACACACAGTTTATCACAAAACTTCGCAGTCAATAATGAAAAACTATAAGAATTGACTAGATCTAGCTTCCAAACTCTCGTGGAAAATGCTTAAATTTCGAGAAACGTCGCACAAACCACACTTAGGAATAGCAATAGGAATAACTGTCAGTTGTAGTAAAGTTGCCATATTTTTCTTAATTATACATATTACGCAAATATAAGGTTTCTAAATTAATAAAAATGTATCAATTAGGCAAGAATAACTAATTAATATTAGTGTTATATTAATTCAAAATTATAGTTAAGAACAATATAAGTTAATAATTTTATATTAACTGTATGCAAATGAAATTGATATTTTACATATTTTGCTCACGATCTTAAAAAATATGTTAAATAATGTAATAGTTATTGAAAAATCTTGTAATTGTATAGCAACATATATTATTTATATAATTGTGTAATTTTTGACATAATCTTAATTTACCAAAATCTTGCCAAAACTTGTAAAGTTGTAACATTAATATTTTCGGTATGTTTCTAGAAACTGTAATGCCAATTGAACTGAGCATGAGTCTTAGTTTCCGGATGTCAAATTCAGTGTTTCATTATACGCAGTATGAAAAAAAAATTATACATTGTACATAACTACTTGCTTAAAATTGTAATTATTTTTGATAGTCAATAGCAATTTTTACTTTAACAAAATTATAATAAATAGTTTAAATACAATTTTTAATGTTATTTTATTTTAAAACATATATTCTCTAAGTATGATATTCAAGTTAGTGCTATTGTAATTTTCTAAAAGTAATGTATTTTATGCTAATTTGATTTCTCGTAAAACATTTTAGAAGAAAAAAACTTCTTATTAATATATCAAAACCAATCAACATAAGCTTCAATGTTCATTAAACTTTATTCACGTAATGTGTTCTTGTTGTTCTACGCGGGACCGATTGATGTGACGATCTTTGTGGGAGGCCTATGTACAGCAGTGGATGTCCATCAGCTGATGATGATTCTGGTAGTTGTGGAAATATAAAATGGAAAAGTGACATATTCCAAATTATTTTGAAATCAAGTCTAATATATAAAATGTTTTGTTTTTATTTGTATTTTATGTAGAAAAATTACGTATCATAAGTTTTTTATTATATAATGATATCACTTCTTTATGAATTGTACAGAGAGTAATATAGACAAAATTTTAGGTTATTTATAAATTTTTACTAATAGCAAAATCTTTTTTTCTCTTACATTACATTAGAAACAACAAAATTGTTACATATAAATATCAAATACCATTTGCGTTAATATTGATACAATGTTAAATTAATTAAATAAATCACTTCATCTTCCATAATATACAAGAAAATAATGATAGATTGATCAATTGAGAGCAATAAAAGTTGTACTTAATGCGATGATTCCTTGTTATATAGTAACAAACTAACCAGTCTCCTACAATTACCCCTCTAAAAGATATTATATGTGTTAGAGATATGTAAGATATCATATTAAATAAATTATGCTTAATTACAATTATTTTTATGTTAAAGATAATACTATGATAACCTAGCAGTGTATAGGAAAATATAGATTGTATTCATCGGAGAGAGGAGCAAGCTGTTCACCTAGCCGTAAATGTTAATAATAACAACCTATAAGAGAAATTTTCTCACGATCAAATTATATATGGTATTATCCCGACGTATCAATTAAATATACGCGATAATAATCACGTAAAATTTTGTCTATTCTTCAATATGTAACATTTGCGTAAATATAAAAAATAAGTTAATAAAGTGTAAGTTAAGGCAACTTTATAGTAGTTGTGTTGTACGAAGTTGCCACTGGAAATAAGTTATTTTCTCGTGCGCAGCTAATTGGCATAAATTATTATACAACAAATGTGATATATGTAATAGATTTTTTTTTCATTAGTTATTTTATATTACACGAAATTTTTACTGTTGGTCGATTTCCGTCGCTGTATGTTTTTTGGGTGCTATCGTAGAGTTGTAATATGCATACATCATCATTTCATTAATAATACTAAATAACATAACAGAGATGTAGCTTTTTTTTTCAGAGAATCAAAATAAAACCCAAACAAGCCCGTTCTTCATTGAAACTTATCATCTGTAATAAGAAATAAAACAAAAGTAGTGTTGTCTTAGAATATGGTCGTTGTTTTATTGAAGAATACAACTTTTTGACAATACAAGCCATTGTCTGCTAAGTAAAACAATATTCTTTCAAACGTTATCTATCTGTTGTTCTACGTATTTTTTTAAATAAATTACCGGTATTGTTATACTTGTCACAAGTAGATTATAAAAGTATAGTAAAAGTATTACTCCAAAAATGAGGATATGATTATAGCGACCATTATTGTTTAATTACTTCTGTGATTACAATGATTACCTTATTATTAAAGTAAAAGTCTAACTATAGTTTTATAATCCATTTGTGACAAATGTTACAATATCCTAATGGCCGAGGCTAATGTTAATCGGTATAATATCTCCAATAAGAAACGAAAAAACGCGATAAAGATATTTGTATTTATAAAGCTTCATTTTAATGCAACAGTTAATAATACTCGCAATGTATATTATTAATTACAAAACCTATATAATAGCAAAGAAATATTTGAAGCCTTAATAATAGTTCTAATATGAAAGAATGCGAAACGAAGATGCAAAGAACACGTGTTGAAAACGTTTATTTTGTTTACATTGCTATGGCTCTGTCCTCAAATAATTTTCATTGCGATGTGTGATAATATACGCAACATGTATTATTAATTACAAAATCCGGTGTTTTTGAAAACATGTTATCGTGTTGTAAGTGAGAGGCCATTAAATAAAGATCTCTGTGCGGCCTACGTCACGTCACGTCAGTACGTAGGCGGTTTCGCGCTGCGCACACACACTTGTCGGTTCGCGCGCTCCTACAAATAAAGTTAAAAAAAATGTTCCCGTCACGCCGGTTTTGTAATAAGGTGTGTTATTGTGATTAAAGTTACTTGGATTATATCACACTTTTGGTGATTCATCATCATCCGACTTATCGCTGTCCATCGATGACTATTGGATTCACCAATCGATTTGCAGCCACCAGCGCGAATTCCTTCAATCTTCACTAGATCGTCTATAACAATTATATGTTGTGAACTAATCAAGTGTTAAAGTGGTACCATTAGATAAATATTTCTGTTTATGATAATTCCGTTTCTTATTAATTTACTAAAAAGTTTATCATTAAATTAGCACTACTATTAAAACGTAATCTTAAATAAAGAAATCCAATTATAAACTTGAGTGGTTCGTTTGGTCTAGTCTGGGTTCACAGGTCTTAGAACAATAGATCTAACTTTCAAAACCTAAACGTGATTTGAACCTTAATTATTATTAAAAAACAAGATCTAGTAATAAAATAGCAATCAAATTATCAGCGATAACGCTATTTCAAACATTGTTCATGCCTACATAGCAACAAGAATTTATATATAAATAAATATGTACACTAGATTTTTATAAACAAAGTAAAAAAGTTAATATTTATTTACTAAGTTTTAAAACTCTTTTCACGCATGTTATAACCTATATACTAATTCATTTAACGGAATGTTCGATATTTTCAATAGAATTGTAAATGAAAGATTATATTGCTGTAGTTAATTTTCTTTATCATATTCATTTAGACTTATAATCATTAATAGATAAATTTTGTGACTTAATCTATATAAAAGTGAGAAATAAAAATTTTTCAACCACAAACTATTCAAATGCATGGTATAAACCACATTTATCAACAGAATCGTTGTGAAGATTAAATTTCTGATTTAATATTAATAATAATACACTTTAAGTTTTTTTTTAATCAACAACATTGTCATTAATTAGTCCGTATTAATTTTTCTGTCTCAAACAAGTACTATCGTAATGGCATAAATAATAAAGTTAATAAAATGCACACAAACGACTAATGTTCCGTTTCATTTAATCCTTTTTTAAACAGCTTTTGGTATTAACGAAATAAAAATTTACCAATACCTTTAATTATTAATAATAACACACGATAATTGTTATTTCTCAGTACAGTTTTTATGAAGTAGTCAAGTCTATTCTTTTTTTGTATATTAGACAGACCGGTTGGTTAAGATTTCTTAACCTTGTGCTTTAAACCATTCTTAGCTATCCTAATATGTAATTAACATGATGAATTAATTTTTTTACCAGTACAAAAATATAATTATAATTTTTATTTGTTATTAAGTAATTTAGTAGTGTGATATTACTATAAAAAATAAATAGGCTCCATAGATACGTGGGCATAACCTTTTTACTGTTTCCCGATTACTAGATTTTGAAACAATGGCGCGCGCCGGTCGCTGTTGTCATGAAGCCTCACAGGAACTATTCGGAGGCCCCCCCGCGGCCTCTGACGATGCTGACGGATGACGAGCTAGCGATGAAAGACACAAGTAAAACTTTTTATCATTTGTTTGATCGTTTCTCAATTTTTAAAAGTTATACAGATAAAGAGTGATACCGCGTTTAGGTATAATAATAAACCAATACTAGATTGTTTGTCTTTGTACATACACTAATGAGAAACATAAAAAATTCAACTAAGCGTTTAACTGTTTTAGTGAAGCAACTGCTCACCGCATGCTTTTTGACACGAAAGTTCATTATTCAATTCCTGGTCTACATGTTCTGATGATTGCGTTGATCAATTACCACGCATTATTACAAATCTGCTGCCATAATAGCATTGCTGTGTTCTAGCTGTAAGCACACGAGAGTAAAAGTATTCACTGGTGAAAATCAGGTGAACGTTCTGCTTGTATTGTATGTAAAAAACCAATATCCACTTATTATTGTTTTCATATAAAAAACCTTTTTTCTTCCTTTATTTATGCAACTTTAACGATAAATATATTTTACACGAGTCTCAAGACGTTTACTTATTAAACATATTTGTAATAAGAAAACTTTTTACGTTCACTATAATTTATTTACGTACTATAATACTACATGATATATACTACTTAGTAATTGTATACACTATTATTAGATAGTAGTGTATATAACACAAAACCGCAGTTTTTGTATAAGTGATGGAGATTGAGTGGTAGTGGTAAGTTTAGCTGGTTTGTTAGAAAGAAAAGTTTTTTGACCAAAACCTGTTTTTTTTTAATAATTTCCACATAATATAATACGACAAACATGGACTACGCACAGTATGTAAGTGGGCATATGCACCCACAAAAATACCCTAATACACTAATTAATGTAACAGGAACTAAAACGGAAACAAATAATTACAAAGGACAGGTATATAAAAAAAAGACAAAAAATACTTACCCCTATATTGTCAATTAACCATCATAGCAGGATTGATGTGTTCATGCCTCAGACTTAAATATCACTTAATATAGTGTGACATTGAGGTCACGTTTGCAGACATGCAAAAATGTTTATAAATTATTATTAATTATTTCTTTTACGTCTTACGAAACTCATAGATATTGATGGCGTATGAGGTCAAACTAGATTTAGATTTTTTTTTCAAGATTTTACTTAAAAGTAATTTATTACCTACATTTATCAAAAGTTCTTTTTAATGGAGTATAAATATATATATGAAATTTCCACCTATGTAGACAGTCATCACGATATCTCTGGGGCCATAAACCTTAACCTTGAAATTTGGCAGGAGTATGCTTTTTGCCGAGTATACATCAGGTAGGGCCGGTTTTTATGGAATATTACCTTTAAAAAGGATTACGAGGGTTCCGTGGGTTACGGGGAGAATTTATTTGATACTTTGTCCCTATTGTTCTGGTTTTAGAATACACCGTAGATTTTCACTTTCAAATGATATAAAGAAATTCCGTTTTATGTATATGTTTCTACATAGAATAGTACGTATAAAAATATATAAATTGATCATATATTAAAGAAGTAACACACTGCAATAAAATTACCATGAAGTAATAATATTTATATCAGTATTTTTTATAGATAAGTCATATCAAAATTAACACGCACATAATCCTCTTATCAACTGTTGCTATATACTAATTTATATAGTACTGTTGGTAGAGAGAATTCATGTTATCGAATACAATATTATATAACTTTTTTTATTCAACCAAGCGACGAGACGAGCGGGACGATCACTTGATGTTAAGTGATACGCTTGCCCATAGCAATGTGGCGCTAGTTAGGATGGTACCCACAGTGCCACATTGCGCTCGTCGCTTTAAAACTTAAGATGCTGAGTCCCAGTATTTTCATTAGCTAAAGCGCCCTTCAAACCGGAACACAGTAATATTTACACACTACTGTTTGTCGGCTGCAATAGATGCTACGGTGGCACCTAGATGGTCTCCGGCAACAGAGATTTACCACCAGTAGAAAATAATGAGTTCTAGCTATAACATATTTTGTTTGCGACTGTACAATTTTAACCTTTATTAAGTTTTAACTTAGTTGTTTTTAAGTATATTCGACGCATTTTAAACTGAGTCGTCAGGTAATAAATGTCACTGATAGTAAGAGTGTGCATGCAATGCAACCCGCTATCGATACTTAGGTACCTGCACACGCGGGGTGGATGCGTCATCGTGACCTTCATTAGCACTCTGACTTCTGGTTGGTCGTTACGAGTAAGGGATGATCTTTCTCTATAAATATAAGATTTTTTTTTTGTTATGACACTCATTACATTACTTCTTCGTTACGCAATACGCACAATGGAGAATTTACTTTCTAACGTGGTTTTGAAGAAATTAAACGGTGACATCAACGCTCAAGCTCGGGTTGTAATTCGCGTGTTCCTGTTTTTAAAAGAATTGAGAAAACTCACCCCGAGAAAAAAGTTTCTCTATGATTACGTCGAAACAAACATATATCTTATTAGAAAAATTATTCCTATTAATACTTAATATAATTTAGCAAATCAATCGTATCTATACCGTTATCGATATGCACCTCTACAATTCTCACGCACATCACTACACCTCTCCATATAACCTGTAAGTGCGAGCGAGACAGACAGATAGATATGATTTATTGCCCGACGACTCGGTTTAAAATTCGTCGATTATAGTAAGTTAATAATATCTATGTAATTTAACTTGAGAATGATTTTCCATTTTTTATCTAGAAACAATAAGTTTTTTTTTATGATACTTCTTAGTGCCTGTCCAACTAGTGAAGGTTGGCGATCAGCGCGGCACAGTCCTTTCTGTCTCCGGTTCGGCGGAACAATTCGGACGCCCCAGATTTGCCTCTGATATTCCTCAACCATGATTTTTTCTTCCTATGTTACTTATATACATATATATTAGTATTTATGATATAAGAGGAGTCTAATATGATCTGTCCATTGTGTTAGTTGAGACATTCCCAAAGCAACGTCTAGAACTCATCACCTTGAAACAAGTGATAGTAGTTTAGTAATTTTACTAAATACAGCGCTCCTAGAAAAAAGTAAGGTCTCTACATTTTCTTTTGGGGGGTGGATAAGCGGTATATTGTAGGCTACAAGATATTTAACAGATACAGAAATATGGACAAACAGAAAGGCAAATTGGGTGTAAGGCTCCCGCACAACTCGTGGGACCCAAACCAACCTCACCTGCTCGTGAGACAGCCTGGTAACCAACAAACGAGGCTCTGCATCCCATCAATCCGCATTAGACCAGCGTGGTGGGAAATGGCCCAAACTCCCCCATATGAATCCCTACATACGATAGTTCCTGGTGTCCGGCGATGCTGGCAGCACACGACCGATCCATGTGGGGATTTTTGGGGGAGACCTATGTTCAGTGAACGTCTATCGGTTGATGATGATGATGATGAAATAAAAATAAAATTGGTTTCCTCTTATGGTGAAATCATTTATATGAATTTTCGAAAACTTTGTTATTATAATATTTGAAGCTGACTGGTGGTAGGTCTCTGTCGGAGACTGTCTAGGTACCACTGCAGCCACCAAACAATACTGTGCAAACATTACTGTGTTCCGGTTTGAAGGGGACTTTACATCTGCAGCTTCAAAGCGACAAGAGCAATGTGATGCTGTGGGTACCACCTTACTGGTGGTACCACGTTGTTATAAGCAGGCGTATCACTTATCATCAGGTGATCGTCCAGCTTGTACCGTCGTTGCATATAATAAAAAAAATCACAAACATTGTAGATTTAATTATTAGTAAGTATAGTCTACCCTGTAGTCGGCTGATGATGATGATATTCTACTTTGATCTCTAACCATAAAGTAACTTATGAGGAAATAATTTAATAAGGAAAGCTTTCTGTTTACTAAGTTATCAAGTTATCAAAAGTAATTTTATCATCATCGAAGCTTTTCGATGTCCATTGCTGAACGTAGACCTCATCAAAATACATCCGACCTGTCCAATACCACCTTTATAATATTCCTCGCAGCACAGCGGCTGAACGCCTGGTTTGTTATAGCGATGTCCCCGATTCGATTCCGAGACATAATAGTAATATAATCGTTTTAGCATTTTTGTGGTTCAGCTGTCTACTTAAGGGTACCAGGTCATTTTGAGCGAGCACGCTTCATTGTCAGATTGAGGTCCAGGTCTTTGCGTAAATCTTCACCGGGTCGTCTCGCCTGGCAGGTGAAGATTATCACTGTCTTTGTTTTTTCAGTCCGTAAGTTAGCAACGGAGAAGATAGCGCCACTAGTCAAAAAGATGGAGGAGGAGCATAAAATCGATGACAGCGTTAGGCAGATGCTGTTCGAAAACGGAGTGAGTACAAGACAATACAACTAATGGACAATAATTTTAACCGACGAACAAAGGAGGATGTCATTCCGTGATAGTGGTTACTCCCTGGTGTCGAAGACCGTCTTGGTAGGAAGCACCGCAGCTCCCATTGCAGCCGACAAGTGATATGCAACATTACCATGTTCCAGTTTGAAGGGCGCTGTTGCTAGTGTAATTACTGGAGTAACGAGACTGAACATCTTATGTCTCCAAGCTACGAGCATAATGATGTGTTGTGTATACCATCCTAACTAATATAATGATCAATGAAAAATATTCTTTAATTGGATTTTATGAAGTTCTCGACTTGCTATATATTTATGATGAGGGCGACGAGATGAGCAAGACGTTCACCTGATGGTAAGTGATGCGCCCGTCGATAACAACGTGATGGTTAGAATGATATACACAACACCAAATAGCGCTTGTCTCAGACATAAGTTGTTGAGGCTCGTTGCACCAGTAATTACATTAGCTACAGCGTCTTCAAAACCGGAACACAGTAATGTTAACACATTACTGTTCGGCGGCGGAAACAGGAGTTAAATTAGTACCTACCTAGATGGTGTTCAGCAACAGGGACTTACCACCAGAATTATTACAGGAGTTTACTTTATGATATAGAATCTGACCAATGTGGACTCTAAAGTGTATGATTATAAGCGCCCCTGCATGTTCTTTAAAGACTGCTCACGTCAAAAAAGAATGGAATAATTCGTGTCTTCGAAGAAGGAAAGTCATGATATCCTTCTATCCTAATACACAGTATCAAATCCACAGCTGATGGGAATAGAGACGCCGACAGAGTACAACGGCTCCGGCTGCGGTTTCCTCACGATGATGCTGGTGGTGGAGGAGCTGTCGAGGGTGGACCCAGCGGTGGCCGCGTACGTCGACATCCACAACACACTTGTTAACTCACTGTTCATGAAAATCGGAACCGAGGAGCAGAAGAAGAAGTATCTGACGAAACTCTGCACGGAATACGTAAGTATATAATACCGATAAATACTATGTTATTTTTAGTTCGTAATAAGGATGATTGAAGTGCAGGGATGTGGTTCACGCACATCAACTCTTGGGACCCAGACCAACCTCGTGGTGTAGTCTGATAATCATCAAACGAGAACTGACTCCCACCTACCATCATTGGGCTAGCGTGGTGAGAAATTGCCCAAATCCCCCATATGAATCCCTACCTGATCGTGTGGGAATATTTTAGGGAGGCCTATGTTCAGCTGTGGACGTCTATCGACTGATGATGATGATGAAGTGCAGGATGCGATACGCCTGTACATAACAACGAAGTGCTAACGAGCATGTTCACACAACACAATGCATTCATTGCTTTGAGACATAAGATACGATGAGATGTTTGGTCTGGACGGCTGCAGCAAGCATTCATGGTCATACTTAAACAATCTTCGACAAGAAAGTAGGATATATTTTAGGGTTGATTCTGCTCGGAGAAGATGTCGGGGAGATGGTAATGGACGCACCAGCCCGTCCGCTCTGTAATCTCGGGCTAGTAATATTAGGAGTAAGGTAAGCTCTACCTGTCGTAGAAGTCGACTAAAAGGGTCTAGGAGTTTCGCGGGCCTTGAGGGTGGGGGCCCTTATCGCTCAACAAGCGAACCTGCGGGGGAAAGCGTATGGCTCAGTGAGGAGGTCTAGGAAGGTTAAGCCCCTCTTTCAAAAATTTCTCCCCCGAATCAAAAAACAAGGTAAAATATATTTTAACCGACGAATAAAGGAGGCTGTCATGCTGAGTATAATGGTAGATGTCTGTTGCCGGAGATCATCTAGGTAGGCACCACAGCAGCACCTATTGCAACCGACAGACAGTACTGTGGGAACATTACTGTGTTCCGGTTTGAGAGACGATGTAGCTAGTGTGGTAACATGACAACGTCTTGTCTTAATTAGTGCTAAATTAATTAAATTGCTAATTAAATAAGTTTATTTTTAAGTAGAGATAAGCACAGTAATTTCGGGTGTGGTGTGCGTTCCCTATACGAAATCTTTGTGCACGTTCCTGCTCATCAGCATCCAATATTTGTGGCCCCAGATTCGAATCAGAGTTTACACGGCAAACGGTTATCAGCTGTGCATCAGGCTTATAAAACTATAGCAGTGTGCAAACATTACCATGTTCCGGTTTGAAGGGCGCTGCAGCTAGTGTAATTACTGGGGTAACGAGACTCAGCATCTCATGTCTCAAAACAACGAACGTAATGTGATGCTGTGTATACTAACTAGCTCCATATTATTATGGGCAAGGGTATCACATAATATCAGGTGATCGTCCCGTTCATCTCGTCGCTTAAATAATAAAAAGAATTCCACCTCTAGCGTCGTTCTTCGATACAACTTATAATCATCCATCACCATTCACCTCCTGGTCACCGGAATCTTGTCTAGTGTTTACTCTGTTTTGCTAAACCATGATATTTCTTCCAGGCGGGTAGTTTCTGTCTGACTGAACCGACATCGGGCTCGGACGCGTTCGCCTTAAAAACTGTGGCGAAGAAGGATGGAAATCATTACGTCATCAACGGCTCCAAAATGTGGATCTCCAACTCCGACGTCGCCGGCGTCTTCCTCGTAATGGCGAATGCCGATCCTAGCAAGGTGAGTTGTATAGTATTAACTTAAATATAGCAAATACTTCCACTTAAGTGATATGGATGTAAGGATTTCTACATAATAACTCATGGGGTCCAAGCCAACCTCACCTGCTCGAAGTGTACCCTGCTAATCAACAAACGAGGGTCTGGCTCCCACCAACCCGCTTTGGGCCAGCGTGTCGGATAATGGTCCAAATCGTGACATATGAATCCTTACCCATTGTAGGGATCCTTGGGAGAGGTCTATGACCAGTAGTGAACATATATCGGTTGACGATTATGATGATGATGAAGAGGTGATAACTTAAACAGGAACTAGTTAAAAACTGTTGATGATGTTTTCATATTGCAAATAGAATTAAAACTAGGTTTTTGTTAATCTAAGAAAATCTAAGAAGATCGAAGAGGCGCTAGTTCGAATCTCAATCAAACTTCCGGTGAGGGAAGGTAATTAAAAAAAAAACGTGATCTAAGCTTTCAATGTGATATCCAGCTGTCCTTTGACCAGCGTGGTTTTAGTTAAGTAACACTTGGATGTTATTATTTAATTGCTGATTCGTTAAACCCCCACAACTCCATTTGGGGAAGAAGTGTTGTAAAATCCAATCTTAGCTGACCTCTAAACGGCTGAAGCAATGTCAACACCAAATTTTGAGTGTTTACGTGTAATAGTTTCCATCTCGTTAATGAGAGAATGTAGCTCTGGATATATCCTATAAGGAAAGAAAGGTATCTTTAAAAGCATCTTCAAATTTAGATTTAGAGATCAAGTAAACTTAGAAGACCATCTGTAATCTGATACAACTTCATCTGTGATCAGCAAACCATGTCTTCTTTAATTTCCTTCTATCAACTGTCGACTCTCTCATCATAAGCCAATAGACATCCACTACTGGACATTGGTCTCCCTCAAAGATCCCCACATCGATCGATCCTCCGCTGCCGGCACCGCCAGGCACCAGGGGTTGTCGTTTATAGGGGTTTATATCGGGGATTTGGGCCACTTCCACGCTGGCCCAATGTGAGTTGGTGGGAGTCAGCGCCTCGTTTGTTGATTAGCCAGGTGCACCAGGAGCAGGTGAGGTTGGTGTGGGTCCCGTGAGTTGTTGTGCGGGAACCCTTACATCCCTCGACTCTCTATCCACATCCAGTTAGGATCACAACAGATCAAGTAATTGAGACAATATTTCCATTAATTCTTTACCCAATGTTCAGTAATTAAGTGATCAGTTAAAGATACTACAGGTTATTTTATGTGTCAGTTAAATTCCAATATAATTGGCAAGGACACTTGTGGATTTGACCCACTCAGTTTATCTACTCCAGTTGTAGTCAACCTGCGGTCCATGGTCCTAAGATTGTTTTATTTTAGACGGATGTTTATATTACTGGTGGAAGACCTCTATTGCCGGTTACCGTCTAGGTAGGTTCTACAGCAGCTCCTATTGAAGCCGATTATCAGTAGTGCGCAAAAATTACTGTGTTCCGGTTTGAATGGCGTTATAGCTAGTGTAATTACTGGGGTAACGAGACCCAACATTTAATGTCTCAGGCGAATATGCAGCACTGTATGACAACCTAACTGGCGTCACTTTGTTATAGCGGCCGTGTCACTTACTATCGGGTGAACAACCCTCTTGTCTCGTCGCTTTATTGCTCATTAAAATGTTGAAAAATTATCCAGTCAATAAATCCTTATGTAGATCTTTAAAAAAATCTAAGACTATCGCAAAAACCTAAAGAACGAATCATACCTAACTTTAAAGTTTGTGAGACCAATAAGAAAAAGGTTGAGTGCCACTGATCTGTACCGTGGTTATGACGCAATACAGCTGTACCAATAATTACTCGGTTAGAATTGTAAACAAGTTAAAATTGAATGAGATAACGGTGCAGTTAAAAGATTGTTAGTTATGCAGTTCTTAGTTATATCATCTTCTATTTATCGCTGCTTACTATCAATTGAAGATTTTATACAACCCTCATTGAACCAGCGTGGTGGGAAATGGTGCAAATCCACTCTTAAGAACCCCTATAATGGTCGCAGGAAGCTGTTAGAAACGGGCAGTGCAAGATGCGAAGATCTTTGGGGAAGGCCCATGTCCAGCAATGAACGTCTATCGGTTGATGATGATGAATCCACCGCAAGGAGATTTAACTTTAAACCTTTGGAAATTTATCAGTTCGTTGGTGTTTTAAATTAATATTCTTTACACCAGGGATACAAGGGAATTACGTGCTTCATAGTGGACCGTGAAACACCGGGCCTCAGCGTGGCGAAGCCAGAGGACAAACTGGGGATACGAGCTTCCGGAACATGCATGGTTCACTTCGACAACGTGAGGATACCGGAAGAGAACATCCTCGGCGAATACGGCCATGGGTAAGTTACATACAGAATCGCGGGAACCCGACTGGATGCGAGCAACGCGGGACCGATCGACGTGGAGATCTTAGGGGAAGGTTATGTCTAGCAGTGGGCGTCTATCGGCTAATGATGATGATGATGAGGTGACTGTGAGAAGGTGAGTCCAAACAATTCTTGCTCTCAATCTAACTACGGACAGTCCAGGGATTGAACCAGAGATCACTGTTCCACGAGGCAAGCCACCTACATCCACTAAGATGTAAAACACACCAATAAAATGTTATATCTACTGATGGTAGGTCCCTGCTGCTGGAGACCGTCTGGGTAAGTAACACTGCAGCGCCTATTTCTGCCGCCAAACAGTACCGTGTTCCGGTTTGAAGGTCGCTGCTGCTAATGAAATTACTGGGGTAACGAGACTTATGTCTCAAGGCGACGAGAGCAACTTGGTGCAGTGTATATCACCCTAACTAGCGGCACGTTGTTATTAACAAGTGTATTACCATCAGGTGAACGTCTTGATCTGTTAAATATATACTTGTAATTAGATTCAAGGTGAACCTGTCCGGTCGAACTGGTCTGAACCACTTACGTCTTTTATGACTCCTTATGTAGAAGTTTCTAGAAAATATATTTAATATGTTTACCTGGCCTCTAGACGATGTAACGTCTGGAAAAATTTCTAGGGTTTACCTAAGGGTTGACTTAGAGTACTGTCGCCTTACAGGTATAAATACGCGGCGGGCTTTCTTAACGAGGGTCGAATCGGCATCGCTGCGCAGATGATAGGTCTCTGCCAGGGCTGCATGGACGCGACCATTCCCTACACGCTGGAAAGGAAACAGTTCGGAAAGAACATCTACTCCTTCCAGGTACTTTTTTCTTATTTTACTGGTGCTAGACCTCTGTCGCCAGATACCGCAGCTCCTATTTCTGTCACCAAACAGTAGCCTGCAATATTTCTGTCAAAATGATCATCATCTTTAGCGAACAGACGTCCACTGCTGGACATAAGCCTCCCCTTAAAGAGCTCCAAGTTTGTAGTGGTTCATATGAGGGGATTTGGGTCATTACCCACTATGCTAGCCCAATGCGGGTTGATGGGAGCCAGGGCCTCGTTTATTGATTAGCAGGATGGAACACGAGCAGGTGAGGTTGGCCTGGATCCCGTCAATCGTGCGGGAACCCTTACAACCCAATATTTTTGTAATGTAATAAAATCTTTGCTATCCTATATAATTACTGGAGTAACAAGACTTAACATGTTCTCTCAAGGCTACGACCAGAATATTGTGCAGTATATATCATCTCAACTAATGTCACGTTTTTATAAGAAAGCGTATCAAATACCATCAGATAATTCCTGGTCGCTTCGTAGAAGATACAATGAAATGGTAAGTCTCTTTAGCCTAGTTATTTTAATAGCTAAAGCGACCTTCGAACCGGAACACAGTAATATTTGCACACTAAGACGACTGCAATAGGAGCTGAGGTGGTACCTACTTATACGATCGATCAACCAACGGTGGTACCAAGCAATCGATCCATGACCACGACTACTCCGCCAGAAGCGTACGACTAAGTAGAATACTTGTGATGACCCATTGTATATTTCTCAGGGTATTAGTTACCAGATAGCGCATCTGCAGACGGAGTTAGAAGCCGCTCGACTCCTCACGTACAACGCGGCAAGGCTGAAGGAAAACGGAATACCATTCGTTAAGGAGGCAGCCATGGCTAAATACTTCGCTTCAGGTGAAGAATAGTCTTTTTATTAAAGTGGTACTCTTGATGGTGATACGCTTCATCGTTAGCCGATAGATGTCCACTGCTGGGCATAGGCCTCTCCAAAGTTTCCCACATCGAACTGGTTGGGATTCATATGCGAGGATTTAAGCCAATTCCCACCATGCTAGCCCAATACGGGTTGGTGGGAGCCAGAGCCTCGTTTATTCATTAGCAGGATGCACCACGAGCAGGCGAGGTTGGCTTGAATTCAGTGAGTTGTGCGGGAACCCTTACACTCATTGAGGGTCGGTGAAGTGTGATACATTTATTTATAACAATAGAGTGCTAGTTAATATCCTAATATTTTTTATAGTCCCTCATTCGTTATTTAAAGGAAAAAGGTAATTATAAATTAGTAATAATTATGACTTTGTTATAATTAGAAGGATATTTAATAATTTATAAGGATTCATGATTCATCGTTTTTTTAGAAATCGCTCAAACTCTAACGTCGAAGTGCATCGACTTTATGGGCGGCGTCGGGTTCACCAGGGATTTCCCGCAAGAGAAGTTCTTCAGGGACGCCAAAATCGGCACCATCTACGAAGGCACCAGCAACATGCAGCTGCAGACTATCGCTAAGCTGATAGAGAAAGAATACAAGCAGTGATTAAAATTTATTTCAACTCTGGCAACATCTGAACTAGTGTTGCCATAAAATTTTATATATTTGTATTGTAAATTGTCTTCACACAATGGTGGAAAATAATATTTCACACAATCGTCCATCTAAATAGTATAAAAAAAACCCAACATCTGATTATGGTAGTGTAAAAGTCTCATGCTGTCATAAGGATGTTGGACCTTGACTGTTAACAAAAAATTATATTATTCTGCTATAAATGGCTTGCAAGGAAGTTCCAATGGTTATCCCTGCATGTGCAGGGAAGGATCATCTACGGAACATTTCACCTATCTCACAAAGAGCAATAAACACACAGCTTCTATTTTTTTTTTTTACTCAACTAATGCAAGATGTTTACCTGATAGCAGATATCATGGTGCTAGACAGGATAGTATAAACTGCTCCTAGTTATACTCGACACTATTAGGCAAGTTAAAACTCATTACCCAAGTAATTTCAATAGCGACACTATCCAAATCTGCTTGACTGTAGAAATAGCAGTGGCATTACCAATGTAGTCTCCAGGAACTGACTTAACACCAATTTTTATTTTACACTTCCTTTAAAATAAAACATCCTTTATGCATTAAAAATATTTATTTACATTTGAAATCTTTCTAAACTTTATTATTTTGGATCATGCGGAAGCTTGAAGCCAACCATACGAGCAGTCTCTTCAACACTCCTCTCACCTTTTCCTTTGAACTCTGTATTAATTTCTTTATATCTTCTAGAATGATAAAGGTAATCGCTGTAAGCTTTTGCTTTAAAATGCATTTCATCAATTGCTTTACAGAGTTGTTGATCAGTAGTTCGGTATCTTCGATACTGTCTCATAATATATTGTACCATTTGATTTTCAGATAATTTTTTTGATGAACTCTGCTTTCTTAGTTCCGAAAGGAGTTGTCTTAAGGTAACAAGCGCTGGTTTCGACCTTATGGATGCCATCTTTCAACCCTTAAAACAATTTAAACACTCAATTTTTCAATCATCTGTGATGTTATAAACTCTTCTAAATCTTGATATTTGGGCTGTTCGGTTTTACTCCAAAAGTCAGGATCAACCTTTGCTAACTTTTCTTCAGTAAAGGAATGAACCGAGGTATCATTAAAGATATCTTTGTATTGGAAGTTATTGTCTAAAATAATTTCATTGACACAAGGAGATATTTTAACAATATATGGAACAGTACCTAATAATACTCTTTTTGGATAATTTTCAAGTAATGAAGCAAAGCTATTGCAAAGGAGAATACAATTTTCTAACTGAACACCCCAATTACTCCAAAGGAAGTTATTTGTTAACTGCTTAGGACAGTGAGGGAGGTACACAAGTGTTGTATATGCATTAGATATTATATAACACCCCTCATTGTTTTTGTCAATAACTGTAAGTCCTAACTGGGTAAGCAATTGACATTCACCAGCATAAAATATAGGATCGTGGACTAAAACTTTTTCTGGTTTAAAAGATTCTTTTAAACAAAGTAAAAATGCAAGTTGATACCGAGATATATTACACTCTCCGATATGTCCGAGACCGAAACAAACTATTTCAGATATACTTCGTTCGTTTAATGCAGTACTCACAGCTTTCAGAACGTCTAAAAAATAGTAAGAGCCTTTTAAATCTTGTACAGCTGATAAAATTCGGCTGAAAATAAAAATAATAATTAAACATAACCTTACTTATTAAATGTCAATAAATGAAACAAAACCTACCGATGAGATGCTTCAACGTTAATATCGTTCTCTTGTTTAACAAATTGCGTTAGTTTATTAGGAATTTTAGTTTGTTTATTTTTAACCGAACGTTTTGAAGTGACTATCCGAAAGCCATCGCAATCTAATTCCTGTTTTGACATTTTGTTTTTTTTTTAGTCGTCCAATAGTGTTGCTCTCTTTCAATAAATGTTAATATTTATTTGATAATCTTTTTTTCTACTTTTTACGATATTTGTTCATAAAGAATATATTAATAACATCATATTTTTTCAATTTTAATAAATAACAAAAAATTATACTATCTACGACATAAAAAACTTATAAATTATATGATACTATTATCCAAATTCTCCTAAAATATAAAATATATTGTTTGAACTAGTGTACTTTGCATGAAACATTTATAATGTTGACTTTCGTTTTAATTAATAATTCAGTTTATAGAAATTTTTGAATAAATCGTTATTTAATTTGGGAATTTCGTTTAAGTAGTAATCGATGCACCCTCTGCAAACGCTAATTATTTTGGTGCGCATGGTCTAATATAAAAAGCAGTCGGAGTAGTCTATTAAATTGAAACAAATATTTGTAAAGATTTCTATATACTTTGCTAATGAATTTTGACCATGAGACGTACCAGTGAAGTAGATAAAGGCACGGTTCTTGACTAAAAAATTGAGAAAAAACATTTAAATAAAATATGGCGAGTATTAATTCATCGTCATTAGCCGATAGACATTCACTGCTGGATATAGGTCTCTTCCAAAGAATTACAGTAAGCATGGCCTCCGGTACTGCCGGGCACTAGATATAGTCGTTTGTTTGTGGGTTTGAGCCAATATGCGCCAAGCTAGCCCAGTGCGGGTTGGTGGGAGTCGAGGACTTCGTTTATTGATTAGCAGAGTGCACACCACGAGCAGGTGAGGTTCGCTTGTGTCCCGTGAGTTATTGTGCGGGACCCGATACATCCTAATCTTATACATCGGATATTAATCCATATCTTATTAATATTAATTTATAAATTATTAAAATATAAATTATTGTCAAAAATACTTAAAACTTGTATTTATCTTCTTAGCATCTTTACAGAATGTAGTATAACTAATAATATTTATGTACAATAGTTAACCAAACATTTTAAATATTTTACATAAATAAACAAACGGTAACTTAAAACGAGGCACAAGTTTATTAAGTTTAATATGATTTATGTTACATTAAGCGTTAATAATGACTACGATATAATGTCTTATAATTGATGTTTGATTTTTTTAGTAGACGTAAGTTAGCATTGCCTTTAAGAGAAGAAATTGTTAATGTTTAGGTGCTTCATTTGCACCGACATGCGATTTTTTTTCAACTTAATTAAAATCTACGAAGGCAGTAAATAACAGTTTGCGGTAGCATTAAAACGTTATGTTAGACGGTATGCTTTTCTACATTTTCACTTCGTCGGTTACATTAACGGCCATATTTAATATGAAATTGATTACCCACAAGTAAATGATACATATTACATCCGCAGTATAAATGTCTGATATATTACATTATTGCTTAGTAACGTAATAATTACTTCTATGGTCTTGTTATAAACGATAAATATTAAAAGCCGAAGTTTATTTTTATATCAGAGTAGTAAGGAAGTTTCGTGCCAAGTGAATCAATGGAATAAGATCATTAATAATGAAGAATAAGCTGTATGGATAAATTCGGAGCCGTTATACTCGATATATATATTACACATTACATACGGAAATTGTTTTTATAATATAATTTGAAACTACGTAATATTCTGTTCTGTTACAATAAACGTGTTAACTATGTATCTATAACATTCGGTCACTTAATGTAGGTTCAAATCTACCGCTCATTAGCAAAACAAAAGACCTGAGATGAATGAAGGAAAAAAATTCCGCGGACAATTTATTATTAAATGGATCTTTGATTAATACCTCTTCATACAAGAGATCTAAAGGATATAACAACAATAACAGTAAATCTCTGGACCCCTTGACAAAAAATTATAGCAAAAAGCAGATAGAGAAATACTAAACATGAAGGTAAAAAGATAAAAATAATAATAACTTATAGGACTTGTTTCTTTCCTTGCCGTATATATAGCTTTTTATTAAAATGAGAAGAGGACCTATAAATGATTTGACAGACCACCATACTAGACACAGAGACGCCATGATACTTCTGAAGCCATAAGGATTACAGACTAGAAGTTTGGTAGGAATATTGCTTTCGCCGAGTATAGGTCAGGTAAGAACGGATTTTACGAAATGCTACCCCAAAAGGGGTGGCGAGGGTGTTACGGCCAGCAAAGCGGGCGGGGAACAGCTGATAATTTATATTCCTAAATATTAGTCAGAGGTATGTGCCGATGGACGGACGGAAGACTTATATGGGGACGACAATGTTCGCTCGATAGCGCTTCTGAATACTAACGAAGGCCTTGTTATTTTGGAAAGCGAATCGTATCATTTAAAAATGGCGTCGATGTAACTTTGTTGTTAGTAATATAACTTAAAATGAATATTAATAAGTTAGCAAACATTTGTTTTGTTCACATTAAGTTATATTTATTAATAACCTCGTTATGTAGCTGCTATGTCGATTTAGAACTAATTGTTTAGATGGTGATAGGATTTTTTTGATCCTGCCTGAATGCCTCCCACCCCCATCTATATTTACATTAGAGATTTCCCTCTATGTAGAGACATCACTATGTGTTTGCAACCATAAAGTCGGGAGACCTGAAATTTGGTAAGAATACCAGTTAAGCCGAGTATAGGTCAGTCAACGCTTTTTCTAAAAGTTACTCCGAAAGAGGTTTAGGGGTGTTAATAACGGGATAGGGTCCGAGGGGCGGAGAGTTGCTGCCGCACGGGAATATTTCTGACAAATTTCAAATCTAATTCTTTATTACGACCAGCAAATCTGGCGGATAACAGCTAGTATTGTATATCAGTGTTCATGATCGCGTTATTATGTTTCGGCTGTCAAGATATGACAGCTGGAGTATTCTGGTCAAGCAAAGTTCACCATCTTGAGCCATATTTGATAATTAACACATGAAATTCATATGATGTGTAATTATCAAGTAATACCATAAACGATCTCTAACAGTGTGGTAAATCTCTACTATCATTTAGTTCTGTAGTCTCGGGGTAGTAAGAATAGGACTAAGGTAAGCCCTGCCTGTCGTAGAAAGTGACTAAAAGGGTCTGGGAGTTTCGCAGCTCCTGAGGGACCCTTATCGCTCAATAAGCGAACTTGTGTGGGACAGCGTATTGCTCAGCGATGGCAGGAGGGTTAGGCTGCTCCTCTGAGAAGTGTAACAGAAAGAGTAGAGAGGCACCGGTGCGTTCTATAAGAGATCCCGGAGCCTCTCCGGATGCACCGATGCAAAGCACCGAGGATGATTTAACGAGTAAGAATTTCACATAACCCTGACTTCCCCTCAGAAGCTGGGTATCTTTCAAAGATTCCCCCTCCTCGACTCAAAACAAAGGTTTCTACTATCAGTAAAGGTTATGCAAGTATTCCTTTTTAATACATTTGAATAGTCTCTATATGATTTTTTTTATCTACAAATTACGTCAAAAGGCCTGGAGTATCCCAATGATCAATTACGATTTTTTTTATGATTTAGGGTCTTATCATCATCATTAGCCGATAGATGTCTTCTAGCTGTAGCTGGACATGGGGTCCCACGTCGAATGAATAGGGATTGATATGAAGAGATTTGGGCCAATTCCCACCACGCTGGCTCAATGCGAGTTGTTGCCTCGTCGTTGATCAGCAGGGTGCCCCGCGAGTAGGTGAGGTTAGCTTGAATCCCGTGAGTTGTTGTGTGGGAACCCTTACACCCTTATATAGTGTCTGTTGAACATTAAATGGTAATATAAACATCAATGGCTTATTGTCTTAACAAGATCACAACGTTGCTTATAACTAACAATTACATCACATCACAAATTTAAAACATTGTGTATTCTTTCAAAAATCTGTGAGGAGTTGTTCCAGAGATTATTTTTTTATTCAACTAAGCGATGAGGCGACTTGGGAGTTTCACCTGGTGGTAAGTGACACGCGTGACCATAATAACGTGATGGTAGTTTATATGATATATATTGCATCGCACACTAGTCGTATTGAGATAGGTGTTAAGTCTCATTACCCCGAGTAATTTCACTAGCCACAGAGCCGTTCAAACCGGAACACAGTAATGTCCGCACAGTATTGTGTGTCGGCTGCAATAGGCGCTGCGCTGGTACTTACCTAGACAGTCTCCGGCAACAGAGACTTACGCTTTCATGATTTTCAAATCCATTTCAGAAAGTAAAACGAAGTGGGAGACGGTGGTCTTCACTCAGGAGAGGAATGGTAAACGGAATTGGTATATAGAGTAAGAGATAAGAGGTTTGAGAGAAGAGCAGAGCATGCACGATATGAAAGAATGAAATATGAGAATAGAGTAGTAAATAGAGTGTATGAAAGTGATGGTAAATGTAAAGCACCCTAAAGATCCTGACCCACCATACGCAGAGGATCGATAAAAATAAGAAAAAAACTAGAGACTTACGAGCAATGCTTTGTGGAATGTATTACAAGAGACTTAAACCTAGCTGTGGACTTCCATCGATCAAGATGCTGAATGAGTTCTTCTTCGAAGTCGGTTACTATGCCCATGAAAGATAACCTGGTTTCTGCTGCTCCTGCCATTCAAACTAATACGAAATTTTATAAATATACTTAATTCCCACAGTAACGTCCTTGATGTAACGTTCGGGCTAGGATAATCACCTACTGACATGCTTGCCGCGATGATGCATGGCATACTGAGTGCCCATTGTCCCCGCGCAATGGGATCCGAGAGCTGAATCCAAATCGAGCGGCCGCATTGGTTCCAACGTACCGTAACGCAAATAAGGCACAATGATGAGGTTGTATAGGTTTGTTTAACAATTTTTCGGGATTTATACATTTTGGTATTACCATTGGTACTGGTACATATGACCTTTGTACCCGGAGACCGTTTAAGTACCACAGCAGCTCCTATTGCAGCCGAGAAACATCACTGTGCTAACATCACTTTGTTCCATTTGTAAGGGTACTGTAGCTAGTGTAATTACTAGGGTAACGAGATTCAACATCTTATGTATCAGGCGACGAGCGCAATGTGGTGCTGTGTATAACATCCTAACTAGCGCCACGTTGTTATGGGCTGGTGTATCACTTATCATCAGGTGAATGTCCCCTTCATCGCGTCTTTCCTGTTGATATTCCGCTCATTAGTACCAAGCGTTGCACCTCGCCCTTCTCCTAGAGAAGGATTGGAACAGCTGATAACAGTGTTGCCGTCCAGGTATAACGGGTGAGTCTGAAAGAAAAGCGAATAGACTTCTACTATTATGTCTTTTCAACTAAGACTACAGCGCCGTTTCCCTATGGAGAACCTGATGATTAGAGCGTAGACAACTGTTAGTCAAAATTTCCAAAAAAATAAATACTGTCTCAAAGGACAGTGAGAAAACCAGGATCATCAGCTGATTGTAAAAGATACGCACAAGTCTATAGCGATGTAGTATTATTCATTATTTCTTGGGTTATATGTTAGGTCTCGTTACCGGAAACTGTCCAAGTATATCCACCGCCTACGCCTGGTGTTAAATTACAGTGTGCAAACATTAGTCTTTAAATTTGAAAGGCGCTTAGTTTACCAGTTACTTGATATATATACACAAGAGATTTTTCCCCTAGAGACGCAGTAGAGACTCATAGGGAGTGCAAGGGGTCCCGCACATCATCTCACGGGACCCAAGCCAACCTCACCAGCTCGCGGTGTATCCTGCTAATCAACAAACTAAGTTCTGGCTCCCACCAACCCGGGTTAGGCCAGTTTGGTGGAAAATGGCCCAAAGCCCCCATACGAAGCCCTACAAACTTGACGATCTTTGGGGGAGGCCTATGTCCAGCAGTGGACGTTTATCGGCTGATGTAGTAGTAGAGACTCATCACGATATCTCTGGAGCTGTAAGGTTTGGAGACCTGAAATTTGGTAGGAATATAGCTTTTGCCGCGTATAGCCTAAGAATGGATTTTACGGTGTTACCCTTAAAAGGGGTTGCAGAGGCTTAGGGGTTTAGAGAGGTGTTGTTAACGGAAAGGAGCTCGAGGTGCATATTACCGCCAGCCCAGCCAGCGGGAACAGCTAATTATTTATATATATAAAGCGAAAGCGACTAACACAATGTTGTGCAGTGTAAAAATCCTAGCAACACCCACATTGTTATAACGCCGTATTCGTTTAACTCGACACAATTTCTTGTATAATTTTGCTAAAATTAAACTTTAAATATACACCAACGACTGCGTACGACCAACGTCTTTGATGAGAGGTCTATGTCCAGCAGTGGACCTCTGTCGGCTGCTGATGATGATACACCAGCGCTTTTGTGAAGACATAGTAATACTGCTACTACTATAGACGCTGGGGTCGTTGGTAGCACTAGTGATGGTGTGCATGTTTTAAGAGAGCCATGATTTCTGAAGATGTTAAGCGTCTGAAAGTCATATTGACTGTTACAGCTCATCTGATACTGGGCTTGTGGACCCGGATCTACAGCCTCTTTTTTTTAAAAGTTTACTACTTGCAGTGTAGTTATCCGACTGCGGATATTAGTATTGTGTCTATACTTTTGCTTTCTGGAGAATGTACTCGGTCGGTGGAAGACGGGCTAGGGTGCATTCTACGACCACCTTCACCTGTATCGGAAACTGGGTGGTGAGAACCACCCCTGATTGCGGAAGTACTTCATGTACGCGGTGTGCAGCTTTAGCGCCTCGTTATAAAGGAAGAGCGGCGTGATGTTGAAATTCGGAGCCTATTGGTCTTGTCCGAAGAGTATGTGGTTATGTAGGGGTTGTTCGGTGACGGCTGGATTGTGCGTGGTGTGCGGGACCGATGGGGATGTCGGGATTAACGCACGCCGTGGTCTGCGCTTATTAGTCTTAGGATTCGGCTGCTCGTAATTGTTAACCTTGGCCATTAGAGGGTTGGGCTGAGATCACGCTTTGTTAAAGTAGGTTTCGGAGGACTCTCTGAAAGGTTCCGTTACGGTTGTGAGTTTAAGGTCTCTGTGGAGGACCACGTTGTGCTGGTACCATTCGGCACCGGTTTAAGAGAGTACTTAAAAAAAAATGTTGAATTGAGTGTTTTTAATAGAGCAACAATAAGTCAATCGAAACATCAGACTGAGGATGTTTTGTTTGACCGACGGGCGATGTTTTAAAAATACAATCAACAGTTTTATTATAACAGTTATATATAAATATTTACATAACGTAGGAAGTGTAAAATATATGTATATCCATATATACATATATATACTATCATTTATAATTGAGTTCTAATGAAAGACAATCGTAATGATATATTTAAATTGATAAATAAATAGGATATGAGATTATGAATGACAACATACGTGGTGCTTGCTCATAACGACCTAGCTCTGGTTAGAAGGTGTGAAATGTTAAGAATAACCCAGTAATTTCTCTAGCTACAGCGCCCTTCAGACCGGAACACATTAGTATAAGCACACTATTATTTGACAGCAGAAATAAACGCTGCCGTAGTGCCTACGGTACCCAGCATCATAGACCGTTGTATCTTCGAATCGTGATCTAATATAAATATTAGAGTGAAATGCAGTATAAAGGTGATAATGTTGCCATTATTTATTTTTATTCCACCTCTTATATATTACATATATATATATATATATATATATATACACAAGAAATTTCCACCTCTATAGACATTCATCACGATATCCCTGAAACTATAAGACTTGGAGACTTGAAGTTGGATAGGAATATTACTTTTGCCGAGTATAGGGCAGCTAAGAACGGATTTGGGAGGTTCGCTCGACTTCCGTGAGTTGTATCTCTAGGTATAGCGCCCTTCAAACAGGAATACGGTAACGTTTGGCGGCTACCTAGACGGTCTCCAGCAACAGTTTCCGTCGCATCACCGAATCGTGATCTAATGTAAATATTAGAGTAATAAATAAATAATGAGGTATAAAGGTGGTGATGTTGCCATGATGTAAACCGACCGATCACAACCAACTTCCTGGGAGATTAACCGCGACGACGTAACGTCTTCATTTTCTATCCCTTGCGTAAATGACCTAACGATCGACAAAGATCAAGATTACGTACCTTAGATAAATATATGCGCGTTACGTAAGGCGGTGGTTATGTAAGGTGCTCTCGAAGGTCCACCATCGCAGGGCATACTGGCTGAATAATCAGATCACGTCTGTTCATATTAATATTATTCTTATATTTATCTTCATTATGGGATATATATAATGAAGATGGGTTTCTTTTGTTCGTCGAACACGTGAAAACGAGTGAACTTATCGACACAGGTAAATGAGCATTCGACGCCGGATAAGTTGGAAATAGTTACAGGATATTTATTTTTTGAATTTCATAGATCCTTCATCATGTTATTTCTAATTGACTTGTTGCTATGGTAACTATTGCTATGGATAGTCAATTACAGTCAAATTCTTTATTAAGGCTAGCAAAGAGACAGGGAACAGCTAGTATAATATATATACTAGCTGTTCCTCATCATTCTTAGCTGACCTCTTAATAGAATAAGCATGTATGTAGTAGAATGGGAGATAAGAAGTTCGAGAGAAGAGCAGAGCATGCACGATATGAGAGAATAAAGGATGAGAATGAGAAGGAAGCCGAAAGTAAGAATGTGATGTTAAATGTAAAGCACCCTAAAGGCCCTGACCCACCAAACGCAAGGGAAGGGCTCAAAAAATAGCAGAAGCAATATCTTTAACAAGTTTTGAGTGTTTGTGTAATTGTTTCGGAGATCTCATGATGAGAGAGTTGATCTCTGGATATGATTATATGTGTAGTTATATCTATCTTTTTAATCAGGCATTCACTTAAAAATCATATATGAGGTAAAAGTAATTAAATACATTTTAAAACAGTTGAATGATAAAAAATATGACGTTCACTGGTTTCTAAGTGATAGAACTATCTATAACAATGAAGCGTTAGCTACGGCACTGTGATTCTTCACTGCTAAACAGTAATCAAAATCATCATCAGCTAATACACGAACACTGCTGGACTTAGACCCCACCCACAGATCGTTATATTTGTAGGGATCCTTGGGGAGGCTTGGGTCATTTCCCACTACGCTGGTCAAATGTGGGATTTTGGGAGCCAGAGCCCCGTTTCATCAATCCAACTCGGGTGAGCAGCTTTCGGGTGACTACTCAGCATTTTTTCGTCTTAGATACCACAGTGTTTGAAGACAAAACTCTTCAATTCGTGCGTGTTGCCAGTGTTGACGTACGGAGCCTTATAAAAAGGCTCAAAGTCACCCAAATGGCGATGGAGAGGGCTTGATCTTTCTCTGCTCGATCGAATCAGAAATGTGGAGATCCGCAGATGAACTAAGGTCACCGACATAAGAGATTACTAGACTTAAGTGGCAGTGAGCAGGGCACATTGCTCGAAGTACCGACAGCTGATCGTGAGGTCCTCGAGTGGCAGCTACGTACCGTACCGTACTGTTTGGAGACCCCCCACAAGGAGGACCGACAATCTGGTGAAAGTCGCGTGGATGTCTATAGAGGAACGCTCATCATCAGGTGCTGACTGTATGTGAAGATCTTTGGGAAAGGCCTATGTCCAGCAGTGGACGTCTATCGATGACGGTACCATAAATATTATTTAGGCGTGAAATTTTACTTCAGCTTACAGAAAAATTCCGTTAACAGTAATAACGAAGGAGATGAAAAAAGCTGAACAGCAGTATACTACATTTTTATACCATCTTCATTTTAACTTACTGTTGAAGATTTCATCATCATACTTCCCAATTGGTAAATACACAATTTATATACCTATTTGTATACAATAGATACCTCCTTTAAGTGCTGCTTCTAGAGAAAGTATTATGATGATGATCCTCATCACCGCTAATTGATATCCACGGCGGAACGAAAGCCTCCTCAATGGATCTGTAGCGCGATCGATACAAATTAAAAACACATACTTAACCTTATTTATTTAATCATTATAGAATACTTAACAGTATGTAATTTTAGTAGAAACAGTATTAATTCATTCATCGTCATCATCATCATTTCAACCGATGGATGTCCACTGCTGGACACAGGACACAGCAAACAAGAGTGTAATGTTTTCTATTAACTTATCAATATCTGTCTCTTTGCTAAAGATCTTGACTCCTTTTTTTGGGTTTTGGAAGGAAGGGTTATGTGAGGTTTTTACACTAAAACTTCCTCGGTGGACTATGACAGTGCATTCGAAGACGTCCCAGTAACTCTTACAGGACGCACCGGTGCCCCTCTATACTTTGTGTTAGCAGGTCTCTGAGGAAGAGCCTAACCCTCCAAGGTGCCATCGCTGAGCCATACGCTGTCCCAAGTAAGTCCGCTTGTTGAGCAATAAGGGCTCCCACCCGTAAACCCTTATAGTTACCTTCTACGAGAAGCAGAGCTTACATGAGTCCTATTCTTACTAGCCCGAGAATACAGAACTAAAGATTTTGACTTCAAGTGTTGATATTATTCCACATTTACTATTAACTGTTGAGAGTTCAATTTTAACTGTAATGTCTAGTTTATGGATTAATAAAGTATTCTGGACCATGCTTCAAGTATGCCTGGTAACAATCTCCTTGATTCGATTCCCGTCAACATGTTGTGGAGTTTTTTTTAACGGTAAGGTTTTTTCACACCTTCATGGTTAACGAGCAACCTAATATTAAAATCAGCTGCTATAACAGCATTATTGTATTCTGGCGCCAAACAGTACTATGTAAATATTAGTGTGTTCAGAATTGAAGGGCGCTGTAGGTAGTGAAATTACTGAGGTAACGAGACTCAACATCTTATGTCTCAGGCGACGAGCGCAACGTGGTGCTGTGTATTTCATCCTAACTAGCGCCATTTTGTTATGGACGTATCACTTACCATCATCACGAACGTATCTTTCACCTTATAGATTAATTAAAAAAAATATGGGAAATATAAATTATTTTATTAGTATCTAATGCTAAAATGGGACTTGTCCGTCAAAATACGTAACATTTGGCAGCCGTACAGTGCGGCGCGCCCCGACAATATTATTAAACGTGCGCGCTTACTCACGGGACGTCGTCTGCCACTCCTGTCAGAAAAGCGCGCCAAACGTTTTTAATTATCACCGCACCATAGACAATTGTGAAATTTTCTTAATAAAAACAGAATTTTATGTTGATGTTCATAAACGTGTAATTAATTCCGTCCTAGTTATTTTTATATAACAAATATTCTAATTGGCCCGCCGACCGCGGACGAGATTTGTTTTCCGTTTGCGTTTAGTTTGAACGCGCTCGGACTTTATAACGGTAGTGCGCGAATATTTTATTTGTGAATTTTTAAGTGTTTAATATAGAATTAGGTGAAATGGAACGTTACGTCGTTAACCGGCATTCGAAGAGGCGTAAAAGTAATGACGGCCTGTTGACTAGATGGAGGAAGAAGTACAGCATCCTGACCAGACGTTCATGGGTCACAAATGGATACGATTTAAACGTAAGTTGTCTTAATTTTATCTTTATTTAATATTAGGCCTTATATCGGATTTCATGTAAAAACTAGTTTGTTTAAAACTTTCTGATTATCAAACTTGTAATTATGTTACTTACTTTTACACGGACTTGCGAATATAGATACACAAGGTAAACCTAAAACCTTAATTCTATTCCTCACCCACCCAGATATTTCGCAACCCAATCGAGTTTCGTATGTTCATTATGGTTTCAAATTAACTTTTGCGGCCAATAAACGTGTAGGTTGTATTAGTTATCAGCCAATTACGTCCAGGATATGGATAATAGCCGAAGTTTTCACATATATATAATCTAGCATCAGAAACCTCTATCATGATCTAGGTCTTAATTCGGAGCGATGAATTTTAATCCTACTATTTTTTAATAATAAATCATATATCGATTGTTGGATCATAATAACACTGTTGCAGCGGAAGTTTGATATATAAGGGTGGCAGCTGATCAAGCGGTCCGAGAATCGAATTAAGGATTTGTGTTACAACGCAGGAGCTGAGTCACAGAACTGTAACATTATTATTCATATTCACATTTAGACAAAGTCATACTTAAAAACTACATTTATGCTAAAAATATATAGGAAGACTAGCTGTGCCTTGCTGGCTCAGCCGGCCGTTACACCCCTGTATCTCCCTTTAGGGATCGAATTTAGTAAAACCCATTCTTAGCTACCCTTTAAACAATATTAGCAATACCCTTAGGATAATTTTGAGTTTCCGTGTAATAGTTTAAAAGGGCACGTGATGAGTTGATGAATCTGTGAATATCTATTTCGTATATTATATATAAATATTTATCTATTTATTCTCTATGATAAAGATTTGTTTATTTATGTTATACTCTCGTACATTCCTACAAAGATTATGTGCAGTAAAAAAAATTTTTTTAAAAAAAAATATCTTTTTTTACTTTGGTTAAAATCGATTTGACCACGAGTCATTAGACAAGTTCATTGAACCCAGCAGCTATTATTATTTATATAATTCCCAAGTCAACAACGAAGCGAATCTCCTTCGAGACATGAACAGGTTTATTACATTATTGCAGCGTTTTCACAATGCTTTCCCCCCTTCAAGCTTTTACCTAACACGTAAACTAATTATCAATGTGAATTGATGATAAGTAAAGAGTTGTTGTTTTATATAAATACATCATACATATGTTTATTTATTAAATTATATATCTATTATTATACATATATAACACGACGACTAAAGTAAGCCCCGCCTGACGTAGAATATGACTAAAAGAATCAAATCTTATAAAAGCTATTCCTCTCATCATTATCATTTCAACCGACGGAGGTCCACTGCTGGTCATGGGTCTCTTGTAATGTGTTCCACAAAGCACGATCTTACGCTGTTTGAATCCAGTGACTCCCATCGCTTCCCATTCCCATCAGATGCTTCTGAGAGGAATGGGAAGTTATATAAAAAGATCCATTGTAGTCACAACAGCCCCATAAAGGTTTTAATGGTGTTATGTCTCTGTTGCCGGAGACTGTCTAGGTCCAGGCGACGAGCACAATAGTATACCATCCTAACTAGCACCATGTTATTACGGATAAGCATATAACTTACCATCAAGTTAACGATCAGCACATCTGTACCCTTAGCTGGTGATACGTTAAGAATAATTATATTAATTAATATATAAATTAATTAATGAAATTTTGTTGTGATAACAAAGAGGGAATTATTTACTTACGTTTTATATGACGTTATGTGACCATATCTTCGAAAATAGAGAACCTACTCGCCCACTATAGTCCAGCTCTAATATATTCGTCGTGGTCGGAAATGGCTCAAATCCCCCCGTATGAACCCCTACATACGATAGCTTCTAGTGCCCAGAGGGACTGGATGCCATGCTGACTGTATGTAGAGATCTTTGGAGGAGGTTTATGTCCAACAGTGGATGTATATCAGCTGATGATGATGATGAATAAATTGAAATACCGTAACACAGCAATGCTGCCTTCAGATTTACTATGTAACAGTAGCTAGTATGGTAGGTTTGAAATAACTCACCATCACTCGCATGCGCTCTATATAGGTAAATAAGCACTGCATACCCTAGGTCCCTAGATCTGTCTAACTAATAGTCTCTCAAGTTACTTAAAAGATTTCGCCTGTAGTGTTCCTACCCTATAGGAAATCTCTGTGCACGTCCCTGCTCATCATCATCCAATATTTGTGGCCCCAGAGTTTACACGGCAAACGGTTACCAGCTGTGCATCAGGCATATAAAACTGTAGTTATGTCACTAACTGGTTGAACCACAAACGAATTCCACCATCAACTCCTCAGGTTATTCTAGTTATTTCTTTCCCGCTGTTAGATAACTTAAATGAACACAAAAACCTGTTACATATGTACTTTACGCAATACTTAACTACAACTTTGAAAATCTACTTGTAATCGTTTTATTATATAACCTTTTCATTAATCATCATCATCATCAGCCTATGGACGTCCACAGCTGGACATAGTTCTGTTCTAAAGATCCCCATATGATCGGATAGGGATTTATATGAGAGGACTTGAGCCAATTCCCACCACACTGGCCCAATGCGGATTGGTGGGAGCCAGAGCCTCGATTGATGATTAGCAGGCTATACCACGAGCAGGTGAGGTTGATTGGAATCCCGTGAGTTGTCATGTGGGAACCCTTACACCCCAACCCTTTTATATGTTTATTTAAATCTTGAGCAAAGAGGTTTTATTAATATTAAAGCCTATATCTAAGATATCGTTACTACATCGATTAGACAAATAAACGCGATTTGCGAGACGTCTGATACTAAACACCATTGCCCAGTTTGTTACCCCAGTAATTTCATTAGCTATAAAGCCTTTCGGACCGGATCACAATGATATTTGCACGGTTCCATTCATTGGCAGATATAGGCGTCGCGATGCTAAACGGTTTCCGGCTTAGAGATGTACCCGTATTAAAACTTATTCGTATTACATAGTGCGGAGATATTACTATGTTACGGTTTGAAGGGCGCCGTATCTAGAGAAATTACTAGTGTAACTACTTTACATCGTATATCACAAGGCGATGAACAGAATGTGGTACTATGTATAGTTTTTTTATTCTACGATATTTTTTACATCATCCTAATTTACCCTGCGTTGTGAGAGACCATACTATCAGAACTACACGCTTGTCTCGTCTCTTCGCTTTTAAAAAATAGTATATCCGGTACACGGAATACCATATCATTAGAACCGTCACTCAAATCTGCGCCATTGATTTACACATTTTTTTTTATAGAATGAAGTTTCAGTTCACTTGATGGTAAGTCACACGTCCGCCCATAACAACGTGACGCGAGTAAAGATGTTATACACAGCATCGCATTGCGCTCGTCGCCTTGATACAAGATATTAAGTCTCGTTACCCCAGTAATTTCACTAGCTACAACGTCCATCAATCCGGAACACAGTAACATTTACACATTACTGTCTGTCGGCTGCAATAGGCGCTGCGGTGATGGTGGACCACCAACTAGACTCTATTGTGAAGGCTGACATTCCTTATACAAATTGCCTTAAAACTGTTATTCACTTAGTCCGTTACAAACGTGTCACGCTGAACACGTAATTTGATGTGACGTGATGTTACAGATTCCACAGAATGCGCACCTACTTGTAATGTGTTACAGATATGTGTCACAAGCGCAACCTCACATACAAATGAATGCTAGATGAGGAGTCTTTGATACCAGCTCACTGACACACTTGGCGATTGAAATACTTTACTTACATTTTTTTTTATTCAATAAAGCGACGAGACCAGCGGCATGTTCACCTGATGGTAAGTGATACAACTACCCATGATAACGAAGCGCTGTTCAAGATGGTATATACACCACCACTCTATGCCCACCGCTATGAGGCATAAGATATTGAATTCCGTTACCTCTGTAACTACACTAGATACTGCGTCCTTCAAACCGGAACACAGTAATGTTTGCACAGTACTGTTTGTCAGCTGCAATAGGAGCTGCGGTGGTACCTGCCTAGACGGTCTCCGGCAACGGAGACCTACCACCATCATCTCACATTATTATAGTAGTATAGACTATAGTAATGAAGTACTCGGATAACTACACTCCAAGTGGTACACTTTTCAGAACCAGCCCTGGACCCGGATCTAAGAGTCCAGTATAAGAATGACCTGTAAGAGTCTAAATGACTACCACCACGGCGGATTCTCCCAATACTTGAACCGATTCAAGTTTGGAGACACCCCGTCGTGCAAATATGATGACGCCGTGGAGAAATCGGTTCCTCATTTGCTGACGGAGTGTCCTATACATAGACGTTTGAGGTATGACTTTGAGCTGGAGACAGGCTTAAGAATAGATATAACCAGTCAACCGGAGATGATAAAAAATAAATCAGAAGTAAGATCATAAGTTATTGCCTGAAAATATGTAAGATAGTATACAATAGAAATAAGAATAAGTAAATGTTATTTTATACATATATACACAATAATGTTCTGTATATTCCTGTGAATATAAGTTAGCATAAGTATAGATAATGTAAAAAAAAATAGTGAATCTGTTGTAGGTAAATGTTGTAAATAGTAAGATAAGGTGAAGCCCTGAATAATAATATCAGGAAAAATATCACAGAGAATAGAAGCGGTGACGTGTATTGTGAATTGTAAAGAAATTTGAATTATTACACACATGTATAAAATAATATGAACAATACATTTCACTTTATATCCATTTTGCGCGCCGAATACATATATAAATAAATTATAAAATATATACCGCAGACATAACCTAGCAAACAAATTTCATTGTACGATTGTTATTCTAAGTGCTTAGACACTTTCTCCCGCCATTTTGTTTTCGAGCCGCGCGCCGCCGCGCAACAAAAAAAACAATCTTGTTCCTACAGCTACCTATGGCAGAAATGTTTTAATTAATTGATTTATTAATACCAGCTGTTCCACATCCCCTTTGTTGGTAGTAATGTAGAATTAGACCTGGAATGTGGATTTAATCTTTTTTCTTATTCAGTTACTAGTTAGTAACTTCACTGGTGATAGGTCTCTCTTGCCGGAGACCGTCTAGGTAGGTACCACCGCAGCGCCTATTGCAGCCGACAGACAGTACTGTGCAAACGTTACTGTGTTCCGGTTTAAAGGACGCTGTAGCTAGTGAAATTACTGGGGTAGCGAGAACTACTACTAACACATGTTTCATGGCGACAAGCGCAATGTTGTTACGGACAAGTGTATCACTTACTGTCAGGTGAACGTCTTGCTCGCCTCGTCACTTCGTCGAATAAAAAAAAAGCATGAAATTTGTCAGAAATATTCCCGCCGACTGCAACGCGCCGCTCCCCTTGCCTTTCCTCTTAAAGGGAGTTGCGGGGGTGTTCATTACGGAGAGTGTTTAGTGTTTTATGAAACGCATATATATATACTAAACCGATCGATCGATGTGGAGATCTTTAGGAAACCATACAGTCCAGCAGATAGACATTCACTATCCGCTGATGATACTTGCTGTTCTCCACCCGCATAGCTGGCCGTACCATAGAATTAGATTTGAAATTTAGAACTGAAATTTTTCAGAAATACATCCCCTCGGCGCCGCTTCCCAGTCTCCTTCCCGTTATTATCACTCCCGCAACTCCTTTGGGGAAGGAATTTTGTAAAATCCATTCTTAACGGCCATTTAAATGGCAGAAGCAATACCTCTACCAAATCTTTAGTGTTTCCGGCTAATTGCTTCGGAGATCTGGTGATGAGTATACATATATATATATGTATATGTATATATATATATATATATGTTAAAATTTTGTTTTGTTATAAATATTTCACAGTATACGCTCTAAAAACACGTAATAAATAAATTATTGTTTAGTAGTGTTAGTGTTTAGTATTAGATATAAAGGAAAAGTAATTATATTGACAAATAGCTTCTCAGAAAAATAATATATATTTTTTTATTTAATTAAGCGTTAGGCCGAACGGGAGCGCCACCTGATAATACGTGAAACCCTTACCCATAACAACGTAGCGCTAGTTAGAACGATACACACTGCGCCACATTGCGCTCGTCGCCTTTACAGATATAATGTTGAATCTATTTACTCCAGTAATTTCACCGGCTACAGCGTCCTTCAATCCGGAACACGATAATGTTTGGTATCAGAAACAGGAGCTGCAATAGTAACCAAGATGATCACCAGCAACAGAGACTACCACCACAACTGATGATATTGTTATTATTATGTTAGAAGGAAATACTTGGTTTCCGACTAAGGGTGTCCTTTAATCTCCTAAGTCGTTTATTAGTAATAGTACTTAAGGCTTCTAATATACTTATACGATAAGCTATTATTATCCTTCACCTTAAAGACATACGGGTTTCTTACTGAAAGGTCAATTAAGTAAAGTGGTAGAGTATGGTCTATTACCGTCAAGCATTACTATTTAAACTTCTTTGCTAATAGTTTTCCCTGTAGCATGGAAACCCTCGGTTTGATGCCGAGGTCTCTGGTGGTGAAATTTGTATGGTAGCAGTCTTACCTGTTAGCAGAGAACTCTTGCTCATGTAGTAAAGAACCTTTATTTTCGACGGAACTTGCAATGGTTTATAGCTCGTGTCATGAGTAAGGGATACCTTCAGGTAAGAATTATATTCAATGAAGTGACGAGAGAGCGGAACGTTTACCTGGTGGTGACACGTCCGCTTATAATGACCTGGCACTAGTTAGGATTGTACACTGCAAGATATTGTAGTCGTTGCTTCGAGACAGAATGTTAAATCTCATTACCCTAGTAATTTCACTAGCTACAACTCCCTGCAATCAGGACGACTGTAATGCTTGACGGCAGTAATAGGAGCTTCGGTGGTAACTACGTAGACGGTCTTCGGTAACAAAGACCTACCATCAGTAAAATGTATAAAAATCATTAAATTTTTTAATACGATAACTTCCAGTGAATCTGTATGTCTTGGATGTGAAGCTTTACTGGTCACAGGTCTCTGTTGTTGCTCTCTGTGTCATACATCCTTCATCATTTTATTGTCAACTTTTGTGAACATTTCTATTTGGTATTATTTATGCGGTTGCTATAGTAACGGTTGTTCTCTCAGGAAACATTTCAGACAAAGTAATTTTATATTACGCCTAGCAAAGCGAGCGGGGAACAACTGATATACGTATATATTTATATTGTTATATTAAAGACGGTAAATAAAAAATAAAAAAATAACTTATTGTATTGTATATGGTATTTAGTGTTAATGTGGATTTAGTATTCATAAATAATAATATAACGTTTTTTTATAGTAATTGTTGAGTCACGAGACAGTCGTGAATTAACACTACACTACACGCTTATAAATATTAATTGTAAATGTAAACCGGTATCGCGGTATAACACAGAAGTAGCACAGTTCATTATCTAGCAAGCACTAGGGAGGATATTTGTTTTATTATAACTCATAATAAACACAGACATCTACTAAATGAATGGTTAATTGTTTATTGGCACGTAATTTTAATAAATACTATTAATAATCCACTGTTCTTATAATAATATACTCATTATTGTACGTCAAAACAATTGACCTTTTTAGTGATAGGTTTAGGGTAATCCTATTTAACGTGTGCCTAATTGTGTAAATGTTTTAAAAGAAACATTAAATCATCAGGTCAGGGCGTATTTATCATCATCATCATTATGAGTCTTTGTTTATCCACTGCTGGATATAGGCCTTCCTCATTGTCTTCCAGCAAATGCGTTCCTCAGCTTCGCGCATCCATTTCCGACCGTCCTAATGACGTCGTCGGTCCATCCGGAGGGAGGATGTTACTCCAAGACTTTTCTCCGATAGATATGACCGGCCTACTGTCACTTCAGCTTGCAGATTTTGAGAGCTACGTTGACAACTATAGTTCTCCGTCGAATTTCTTCGTTCCGGATTTTGTCCCTTAGAGAAATGCCAAGCATGGATCACTCCATCGCTCGCTGTGCTCCTTTGAAACGGTGGACCAGCCCGATGGTCAGGTGCCATGTCTCAGCGCCGTAAGTAAGAGTAGGAAGGACGCACTGATTAAAGACTTTCGTCATGAGACATGGCGATATTTGCGAGGTGAGGATGTGGCGGAGTTTCCCAAACGCTGCCCAGCCGAGCCGAATGCGTCTATCGATCTCTTTGTTGAAGTTATCTCGGCCAAATTCGAACGCCTGTACGTAGTATTCTTTTACTTCTTCAATCGCCGCGATCCCGACGGTTACTGGACCAGGTATGATGAAGTCATTGGAAATCATCAAATACGTCATATAAATATTTAACTAGTCTTTAAAACTCATCATACATCAAGTGATAAAAGAGAGTGTTGTCCCGTTCCTTCCCACAATGAAACGGCAAATAATTGAAGTTGGTGAATATTTTGTTGCCGAAATTTGTTATATGAAATATCGTTTTATTATATCTTTAGCAGAAATTAAATGATCCATAAACCTACAGAGATCTATAGTTATACAGATCTAAGTTTAGTACCAAAGGTCTAAGGTAGAGTTACTAGTCTGTTGGCATAGGTCCTACACGAGCAGACCACTGACTAGCTTTTAACTTTATTGCACAATATATGCAAATATAACTTTTTTACCCACAATATAGAAAACAAAATGAATGGAGTATAGTGATAAAGTTTTTTTTTGTATTTACACTGTGCATATGAAGGAACATTTTTAAATGATGCTCAGTTTTTTTTTTCGACAAAGTGGGGATGTGTGAGATGTTCACCTAATGGTAAGTGATATGCTTGATCACAAAAATAGTGACGCTAGTTAAGATGTTATACACAACATAAAATTATGGTCGTTGCCTTTAGACATTTAACGCAACAATTTCACTAGCTACATAATTAGGCGATAGACGTTTAGTGCTGGACATAGGCCTCACCCAAAGATCTCCACATCGATCGGTCCACAGTTAACATGGCCTCCGGTACCGCCGGAACACTAGAAGCTGTGGTTTGTAGTTCATATGGGGGATTTCAACCATTCCCCACCACGCTGGCCCAATAAGGGTTGACAGGAGCCAGAGCCTCGTTTGTTGATTAACAGAGTGTACCACGAGCAAGTAAGGTCGACTTGGATCCCATGAATTATTGTGCGTAATCCCTTTTACTAGCTACAGCGCCTTTCATTCCGGAAAACTACAATGTTTGAAAATTATTTTTTCGCTGCCGAAATATTAGTGATTGGATGTATAAAGATAGTATCTGGTAAAATAATAATAAAACGCTAATCCTTGCTACGAACATGTATCTACCTTTGAAACAATCTACCGAAGTAAATTGCAATGCCTGTGTTTACGTCAAAACGGTAATCAACATTGAAATTGCTCAATATGTCGATTGATTTTAAACTCTTTGTCGTTTGTAGCAATGTTCAATTTCCTCAAATTTATTTATAGTTTATTGCGACATACGGTTCGCGAGTCGAGACAAAGTTTCATACTTATAAACATTATGGCTCTGTCGTAGTTTAGTTGTCTATGAGGTGGTCGGAGGCACACGTACGCGCATATAGGCCCATTTGTAAACTAAACCGTAATAAAATTTAAATTTATGTTAAGTAGAGAAAAAATAATTTATGCGTTACAATTATATACGTAAACCAATATTGTTATAAAAAATAATAAATGTAATGATTAGTGCCAGTGGAATGTGACGTGAATTAAAAACTGTAAATGTCAAATTTCGCGCCATAACAATCGCGCGTTGACCTTGACATTGAAACAGGCAAAATGAATGAGAAGCTAGTTGAGTAACATTTAAAAGAAAACGAATGCGAACTTCTTGACAGCGTGTCCATTTTATTTAGTTATTGCAAAGTTGTGTCCAGTGTCAGAGGTGACATTATGCCCCAGATTTTCTTCAAAAAAGTCATGGTGTTGCGGGAGCGCGGCAACTTCGAGGTGAGTTGCTTTCACTTTTAGAGTCGTTACGGGGCTCGAGCGCCTTAATGCCAGCTGTACATTGTAGTGAATTACGGCTCAATGAGCTTCACAACATTAATCACGTGAAAACATTTGTAGCTGTCAAACTGCAATTGAAATATGAATATTGTCGTAAAGTGCTTCGGTAAAACCCAATTAAAATAAACTTATATCTGTAAAGTAATCCGATTTTTTGCCTAGTAATAAAGCGAAGAAATTTATAAAATTTATAAAAAAAAGCGACTGGGTAATTAAAATCTTGACCTGGTGGTATACACCCTACACCTTAATTTGAGGCAAATGATGTCCTTTTTCTGTTCACACTTGATCAAATGTGCACATACAACAAAGGCGTGAGTATTCTCTGAGTACTCGGGCGCTGTAATAAATTTACGACCGGCGGAACAGAGCATTGTTATTTGTTTATTTATTTACAAATTAAGAACTACACTCACAGATAACACTAAAACAGTATTATTGCTACTGATAATATCAATTAATAATAATTAAAAATTATGACGTCAGATTGAGGGCGAGTTGGAATTACTCTATGAAGCCAACACCATTAGTTATATAGAAGAAACGTACCAGGGATAACCGTATTACAAGGCCATTGACTATGAAGAGAGATCCTCTGGCGAAGTCTTCTACTAGAGAGAGAATGTATATATTATTATCCAAAGCGCCTACATATATCGCTTAGCAATAGTGTACAAACATTACTTTTGCTTTAATATGAAGAATATCCACATTCGTGCGTCTACAAATAAATTAGTTTAATAATACTAATTTGCAAAAATACTATAATACAATGTGTAATATTTTTTTTTATACCACGAAGCGACGAGAGCAGCGCGACATTCATCTAATGGTATGTCGTACGCCGGCCTACAATAATGAGACGCTAGTTGGGATGTTATACACTGTACCACCATTGTGCTCGTCGATTTGAGACTTAAGATGTTGAGTCTCGTTACTACAGTAACTTCACTATCAATAGCAAATGTATTTTATTTGCACCGACATCAGTAGCAGCAAGAATTATCTATAAGCACATTTTGTTAATTTAATTTAGCTAAAAATAATAGGTATTTTTGTACTTAGTATTACGTTAGGTAATAGTAATAATTAGATATAGGTGTTTAGGTTATGATTGGGTTAGGTGTAGGATTGATAGGCTGAAAGCCCCTAAAATAATAACGAATTAAAAAAAATATATCAATAGCGTCTTTCAAACCGGAACAAAGTAATGTTTGCATACTACTGTTTATCGGCCGCAATAAGCGCTGCGGTTGTACCTACCTTTTTTTCTTTTTATCGCGGGGACTATCTTTTGAAAAGATACCCTGCTTCTGGAGGAAGACAAAGTTATATGGGGCTTCCACCCACTAAAACCGCCTCGGTGGTCTCCTTCAGTACGTAAGGAGGGGTGTGATCTACGGAACGCACCGGTGCCTCCCTGCCCTGCCCTACTTAGTACCCACGCTGTGCTACGGCAAATACAAGACCACCATGCATTTGCCGTCCTCCTAAGGCTCGCTTATCGAGCTCTAAGGGCCCCACACTCACAGCCTGATGACTCTTTTAGTCGCCTTATACGACAGGCAACGAATACCTTAGTCCTATTCTTAATAGCCCGAGAGTACAGGGCTGCGGTTGTAAGTACCTAGATGGTCTCCAGCAACAGAGACCTTCCAGCAGTAAATTATTTATTTTTATGTGAACATATGTTTCAGTACCTCTTCCTTATCACTGGTTAAAAAAATATTTAAATCTTCCACCATCACACGAATACGAACGATACAAGTATTTAGCACTGTTTATATTAGAAACGCGTTCATCATTTCGAGGACACCAACGTATCATATTATTGAACAGGTTTTTGTGAAGTTTCCTTACAAATATTTAATATATACTCTTATTCTTCTCGCGACTTTCAGTCGTTTGGAGAGGTCCATATGGAAGGCCTTGAACCGTTTCCCACCACGCTGGCCCAATGCGGGTCGGTGGGAGCCAGAGCCTCGTTTGTTGATTAGCAGGGTGCACCACGAGCTGGTGAGGTTGGCTTGGGTCCCGGGAGTTATTGTACGGGACACCTTACAGCCCTATCTATGTATATATAGATATCCGGAGGTTCATTGACTAGTCACATCCCCGAAATTAGTACACTTAAACACTCGAAATTTGTTAGAGATATTGCTTCTGCCATTTCCGAGGTCAGTTAAGGGAGGATTTTACAAAAATTTTCCACCAGCTGGTTGTTGTTTATAAGACATTAATAGATTCAAACAGTATGGACTAACGAATGTTTGATAATATTTTTTAATATAACCATTTATCTGCAATAGATTAAAGCCTCCCCAAAATATCAAATGGTTTTTTTTTTTGGTTTTATACGTTCCTTCCGGGCATTTTTGTGTCTGGGCTTATAGTGCTATCCATTTATATTTCTTTCTTAATATCGTATGGTATTAAAGACCACCACTATAATATGATGTTGAAAGAATGGATGAAAGAAGATTGACGACGGAGGTTTACAAGGTAAGAATGATTGGACAAATCGGTGCAGGTCGACCTGGGCGGACATATGTCGATCAAATCGATGATGTCCTAGAGAAAGGCTGGGTCCAAAGTACTCGCAACCGACGACCATGCATGAAGGCGCTCATGAAAGTGGAGGAAGCGAGAGAGGTGTGCCAGTATCGTAACAAGTGGAGAGAGGTGGTCTCTGCCTATCCCACTGGGAACGAGGCGTGATGTATATGTGCGTATGTATAATATGAATATGGGTCCAAGCTTGAAGTAGTGTTAAAATCTAGACTTTATCTTCAACATACATAATGGTAGGAGGTCTCTGTTGCCGTAGACCGTCTAGGTACTACCGCAACTCCTATTCCTTCCGCCAAACAGTAAATTAAATTACTGGGGTAACCTGACTTGACATCCTATGTGTTGAGGCGGCGAGCACAATAAATCCATTTTTTGCTGACTTCTAAATGTCAGAAGCAATATCTCTAACAAATTTTGAGAGATTTAATGCTGAATCTCTCTCTTTATCTCTCTCTCTGTCTCACTCTCTCTCTATATATATATATCATCATCAGGCGACAGACGACGACTGCTGGACATAGGCCGTCAACCGATGGGGTAGTAAGGTTCTAGAATAGCGACCGGGTAACGGAAAACGCAGTGTTGGCAGGCCCCACACTTGGTGATCCGCCCATCTGGTGAAGGTCGTGGGAAGCAGCTGGATATATATATATTTAAGTACTCAATTTAATTGCTATAACATTTAATTGAACGTGGCTCGGTATTATTTCGTAACGAACTGGAAATGAACCATTGGAGCCAAGGTTTATTACCTATGACAGGTTCACATCGGCCTTCACTCACAATTAAAGATTACATATAGTAATATTAGTCAATTACCAATAAAATAATTAGGTAATATAACACAAATATAGCTAATAAATAGTAAGCTAAGCTAATATATAGCATTTAGTATTGTTATACGAATGCAAAAGATCACTAGGTCGTGCAGCAAGCAGATGGACCGATCAGATTAAAGACTCGTCGTCCTCTAAATTGTACACAATCGTAAAAGATGCGCTAGACAGGAACCGGTGGAAGCTGCACGATCGCGATCTTCAAACATGAGGGAACGACCCTAGGGAGGGAGATACGAAGGTCTATTTAATACATGGTTTAAAGGGTGCGGTTTTACAGAACTCCCCCGTTAACTAAGATCACATATTAATCAGCGTCCATCACGGCATCGCTGTGTTCTGATTGTCCAGAACAAGAGTAGTTTAAGCGAAGCACGCCTCACCATCATTGATCTTCCACCATGTGAAGTTACCATAAAATGTCGTCGTTTACTGATGGTGGGTTTTCTTGCCGGAGACCGTCTTGGTGGGTACTCAAGGCGCCGAGCGCAATGTGGTATTATATAAATCATCTTAACTAGCGCCGCGTTGTTATGGACAGGCGTATCACTTACCATCAGGTGAACCAGCTCGTACCGTCGCTTCCTTGAATAAAAAAAAATTGGAAGGAGGTCTATTTCCGGTGATGGTGCGATACCACCGCATCTTATATTTCTACCAAACAGTATTGTGCAAAAGTTACTATGTTCCGGTTTGAAGGGCGCTGTAGCTAGTGAAATTACTGGGGTAACGAGACTTAATATCTTATGTCACAAGACGAGCACAATGTGATGTAGTATATGTGCCTAGGAGAAGCACTCGTCCGTTTTATCAGATCTAGACTAGTTATTGGTTTTGTTCAGGTAAGAGATGTAGTCTAGATGGTAGAGAATATAATGCTATCTCTTTCTTTTAATAGTATAGCAAGTATATAGCGACAGTTTGTTTTTTGACTACTAACGGCATATCTCGTCTCCAGTATGTCATCAAATAAATATCTAGGTCTTGATGTCACATGGAGATCCTCTTATAGATATTGTAGACGGGTTTTCAAGTCTAGCCATTAATTTTATTACTAAACGTGACCTTGATAAGAGAATGGCGACGTCTGCACTTCGTCTCTGATGATGCCTTTTAATATTTGATTTATTTATTATTATAATATTATTGTCAGGAATAATAACAATATTTTATTCTACACAATACTTAACAGAGGTTTAATATTATTAGTTACTAATTTACTAGGGTTGCTACACTAACACTGATTTTTTTTTATTTGATGCAGCGGCGGGACCGGCGAGACGTTCCGTTGATGATATGCCCAGCATGACATTTTCTGAATCTTTCACGTATCATTACCTTAGTAATTTCATTAGCTACAACGCTCCTTCAAACCGGAACACAGTAATGTTTGCACACTACTGTAAGGCGGTGGGAATAGGAGCTGCGGTGGTACCGTACCGTCTCTAGCAACAGAGACCCAACACTAATGTGTATTGCTTTCATATGTATATCATTCTAACTAGAGCCATGTTATGGGATAGGCGCATCACTTAAAATTACGTGAGCGTCTCGCTTGGCGCAGAAAAAAATATATATATAAATATGTGTTATTAGAACTAACGTCATCGATATAGTCCAAATGATTACTAGACTTAAGTGGCAGTGTGCAGGACACGTTGCTCAAAGGATCGATCGCGGATGGGGCAGTAAGGTCCTCGAGTGGTGCCCGTGGACCGGTAGACGTGGTGTTGGGACTTGGGTCTACAAGGTGGACAGACGATCTGGTGGGAGTCGCGGGAACCCACTGGATGCGAGCAACGCGAGACCGATCGACGTGGAGATCTTTGGGGGAAGGCATATGTCCAGCGGTGGACGTCCATGGGCTAATGATGATGTGTTAGTTGTTTGTTCTATATCAAAACAGCGTGAAATGGTTTGAGTGCGCAGCGGTTAGAGGCGGCTGCCATTCGTCGGTCACGTGCCAGTTCGGTGCCAAACAGAGCGCGCCGGGCCCGTTGCGTAACGCCCGCTCGCCTTGACTCAACTGATGCCGGCCAGCAAAAACCACTACTCAGATGGCAATCGTACGAAAAAATATTGACAGCAAAAAAAATAATATTTTACGAAGTGACGAAACGAGCGAGACATTCACCTGATGGTAAGTGATAACCCATGCCCATAACGTGGCGCAAGTCCGGACGGTACACACTGCACCACGTTCATCACTACTAATTTTATTAGCTACAAAGACCTTCTAACGCATCAATCGTCATCGTGACCAGCCGATAGACGTCCACTCCTGGACACAAGCCTCTCCCAAAAATCTCTATATCGATCGGTTCTGCATTGCCTGCATCCAGCGGCTTCTCGCGACTTGCATTTGTAGGAATCATATGGGGAGATTTGGGCCATTTCCCACCACTTTGGCCCAATGCAAGTTGCACCACGAGCAGGTGAGGTTGGCTTGGGTCCCGTGAATTGTTGTGTGGGTCCTCAAACATGGATCGCGGTAATGTGTGTCAGCTGCGGTGATCTATTGCCGGAGACCGTTTAGTTCATATCGCAGCCAACAAACAGCAGTGTGCAAGCATTACTGTGTTCCGGTTTGAAGAGAGTTTTAACTAGTGTAATTTCTGGAATGTTATGTATATCATCCTAGCGATGCAATATTGTTATGGGCAGGTGTATCACTTATCATCAGGTGAACGACCCGTTTGGTTCGTCTATTCATAGCATAAAAAAGGCGATGTACTTAGTTAAATTACTGGGGTCAAGTATAATGTGGTGCTGTGTATATCATCCTAACTAACACTGAAATGTAATAAGCGTGGTATTATGAGTATTATTTACCATCAGACGAATATTTTGTTCCTCTTTAAAACTCATTGGTTAATGTCGAATTGTTATGTATATATCTGTACTGTAGTGTAAGATAGTGCCGCACGCCTCTTACCCACGCAATGATTACCACATTATTTCGGAACCTGTTCACCACCACCTTGAGAAGCTCACATTACGCAAATTACAATACAAAGCGGTTGATGTATAGTGTCTCAGAACTAAGTAGGCAGTGTGCAATTTCGATGATTTATTACTCCATCTCAGCGTCGGTGGTGATCCCACTCCGCCTTTGGTATTGTGAATCGTTTCTAAGATGACGCATCTCTTGCAGTTTCCTAACGAAATATATCTTTAAAATATTTTAACGCTGCTACAATATAAACGTCTCTTTAATCTTCCCACTGCTGGGATTCAAGGATGTAATGTACGACTTTTGTCTTCTAATCGGTACATCTAATATATTTACTTTAAATATCTCGGCGACGCAGTTTTTATTTTTGTTGAAGTGACGAGACGACAAAGTCCTTCACCTGATAGTAAGTGATACGATAGAATGGAATTCACAGTATCATATTGAGCTCATCGCCTTGAGGTGTTAAGCCTCATTACCCCAGTAATTACACTAGCTTCAGCGCCCTTCAAACCGAAACACAACACTGTTTGGCGGCAGAAATAGGAGTTGCGATGGTACCTACTTACGCGGTCTCCACCAACGGAGTCCTACCACCAGTACAGCAGCAGTAGCTTAGTGTTTATCTTAAAACACGGAAGATCCAGTTTCAACATCGAGCTCACATTCGTAGAATGGCTGGTGGTGGAATTTTTTAAATCCACCTAACTACCATCCTCATGATGTGAATTTGTTGTTAACATCATCATCATTAAGTGCCTTCTTCAAACTGATGTTAGGCGATCAGAGTCCGAAAACGAATTCGATCTTCGGCTATTCCATTTAACTGATGGTATTTAAACCCGGGCGTTCGTTGATCCGAGCATCAGCGGTTTTTGATTTTGTGTTTCATTGCTGGTTTCTTTTTTAGTAAAGTAATATATCCTTTATGAAACTATCGTTTCATTTAGCTGTACTAACAGGATGGAGCATAAATAATGCTAATAAAAAGGTTTTAAATATATGATTTCATTTTAATCGGAAACGATTTTTTTCCATCCCCTCATCAAAGGTGGTCAATACATAATTAGATTTGAAATTAGAACTTAAAATTTGTCTGACATATTTCCGCTCGGCAGCTACCCGCCGCTTCCCACGCTTCTTTCCTTTATTAACACCCCCGCAACTCCTTCGGGGAGAGAATTTTCTAAAACAGGTTCTTAGCTAACCTCTAAATGACTCAAGCAATATATCTACCAAATTTTGAGTGTTTACGTCTGATAGTTTCGGAGATCTCGTGATGAGTCAATGAATCTGTGGATATCTCATATATATACAGATTAAGTATATATATAACGTAATAATGACTAGGAACACAAAACAATGGTATCTCATACAAATCACTTTAATTAGAGACGGCGCCAAAAGATGGCGCTGACCAGACTCCGACAGATCGATACCGACATTTCGTTGACCCATTTGTCAGTGTTGAAGCCGTCCATCAAGCAGGGCTGTCAATTGAAATCCACTTCAATTAATAGACCATACATTATCAGCTGAATAACGCCCACTGCTGAGCATAAGCCTTCTTCGAGGATCTCAGCTCCAATCGGTCCTGCACTGCTCGCATCCAGTGTCTTACCTTCGATCCTTCATCAGATCGTCAATCAACATGGCGAGGGGACATACTATCAATGTGTCTACCGATACGCGATCACCACTCGAGGACCTATAAATAATAGACCATAAATTATTAAATCTGGACAGCTCTATGTATAATATATTTTTTTTAAATTTATAGATGGTGGAAAGGCTTTTGAAACAAACCTTCAGAGCCAATATTAGAAGTCACTGTAAATCTACCCCCATAACAGCATCCCTCTGCTCTGACTGAACACCTTGAAATCAAGTTTAATTATTAGTGAATTTTATAGTAAAAAGGTACATAAATAAGTCCACTAAAGACTACACTGCTGCTTACCATCAGATTGGATCGTAGTCAAGCGTTAGTTCATATCAACATTATCATCCTTTTTTTATTTCAATTAAGCGACGAAACGAGCGGAACATTCACCTGATGGTAAGTAATACGCCTGGTCCCAATATCGAGGCGCCAGTCCAGATGATATATACTACACCACAAAGCGCTCGTCGGCTGAGACATAAGATGTTTAGTCTCGTTACGCCAGTAATTACACTAGCTACAACGCCCTTCAAACCGGAACACAGTTTTGCACAATTTACACATTTGCTATTTTGCGGCAACAGAGACCTGCCACCAGTTGTCTTTTTTAATCCACTGTTGTAAATAGACGTTCCTCAGTTTTTCGCAATACGGCCTCCACTCCAAGAGTTTTCATATGCAGCCCACTCCTACTTCAGCTTGCAGATTTTGAGAGCTACGTCGACAACTTCAGTTCTCCTTCGAATTCCTTCGTTCTGTATTTTGTCCCTTAGAGAAATGCCAAGCATGGATGGCTCTCTCCGTGCCACTTTGAATTGGTGCACCAGCCCGACGGTCAGGTGCCATGTCCCTGCGCTGTAGCAGAGGGTGGGGAGAATACACTGGTTAGATAGTCTGCGTTTTTATATATATATAAAATAAAAATATACAAACGTAGAAACCCTATATATCCTAAATGGGAAAGAAGACGTCCTCAACGATTCACCATTGCTTTTAGTCTTAAATTCATCTTTTATCTTTTTTTTATTGTATAGACTAGTGCTTGACTACGATCCCACCTGATGCTAAGAGGCGATGTAGTCATTGATCACACTCTACGTTTTCCCAAACTACTTCACCTGCTCCTCTGCGCCTGATCTTATGCGACACCATTTTTGTTGTACATTCCCACGAAGCTTCCACTTGGGAATATGATCAGAATCTCTTCAAAGAGTATGTGCAATCCATTTATATAAAATATATTTATTTTTTATTTACGCGGATACAGCTTTTTTAATAAATCTAGATTTTACGGATTTTATTGAGTTTATTAGATAGCTGTGACATCCGACATCCAGCCACCTCGGCCCTTCTCCGACCATGCCTGCTGCAATGCTGTCAACACGGCGATATAATAACAATTATAAAATCATCATCAGCTAATAGACGCCCACTGCTGGTCATGGGCCTTCTCGAAAGATCTCCACATCGATGTGTCCTACGATGCTTGTCGCCAGGCCTCAGGAGCTGTCGTTAATCAGTGTACTAAAGGGGCGATTTGGGTCATTAGCTGCGACCCTGGCCCAATGCGGGGTTGATGGGAGTATAATATCTTTAAAATTTTGTTGCTATAAAGGTGGATGGAAAATGACTCCAAATCCCCTTAAATCATCCTCTACAAACGACGGCACCTGGTGTGCAGCAAAAGCAGTCGATGTGGGATCTTTGTGGGAGCCCTAGGTTTTGCAATGGATGTCTATCGTTTGATGATGGAAATGTGAACAAAATATTTTAAAAAAAAACAACAACTGCGTAAAGATTGTATCTGGCAACCCTGAACCCCTGTCAGATATTGATTTATTTAAAGAAGCTATTTAATGCATTTGACATTTGAATTGTTGGGATGCGAGAAAACATAATATTATTATAGTTAAATTATAAATATATAAACATGAGAGATAAAGGTCAAAAGTCAAGGTCAGTAATTATTTATTTTCAATCAAATCCTCTTAAAAATAAAAACTCTATCGTGATGTAATGTCTATGGAGTAATCAACTTCTGGATGCGAGCAACGGGAGACCTATCGATGTGGAGATCTTTTGGGGAGGCCCACGACCAGCAGTGGACGTCTATTAGCTGATGATGATGAACTACTATGAAGCGACGAGACGAGCGGTACCTTCACCTGATGGTAAGTGATACGCCCGCGTATACCAACGTGGCGCTAATTAGGGTGGTGGACCACATTGCGCTTGTGACATAAAATGTTCAGTCTTGTTACACCAGTAATTTCACTATTTACAACGCCCTTCAAACCGGAACACAGTAATGTTTGCACACTACTGTTTTGCGGCAGAAATAGGAGTTGCTCTGATACCCACCAGACGATCTCTGATAACAAAGATTTGTATTAATGAGGATCATAGATACGATAAACTTATAAAGAATACTTTATCATGATTATTATTATTGTTTATCCTTCTATAGACCACCCCTCTAACGCCCATCCCCCACCTAATTTTAGTTCCTTGTATCACTTCACCCTCCTCCAGTATCTCTTCACTAACCACGAATAATAAAAACTTACAATTGGTAATAGAGACTTAAATCTCGTCAGTGTTTCCGTCCAGGTATGATGAGGGAGTATTCGAGAGAAGAGTAATAAGCTACTTCTAGACTAATGCGCTTTACCATCAATGACCACATCGCCACTTACCATCAGGTGAGATAGTAAAGCGCTAGTCCTGTATGAAGGACAAACTTAGTAAAGAGACCTTCGACCTGGTGTAATTTGTTTCACTGGTGGTAAGTCTCTATACCGTCTAAGTACCGCTGCACCTTCTATTTCTACCGTCAAATAGTAGTGTGCAAATATTACTGTGTTCCGGTTTGAAGGGCGCTGAAAAAACATCTTATGAATAGAGGCAACGAGCACTATGTTTTGATATATTTTTTTATTCTTCGTAGCGAGACCTTTCGTCATCATCATCAGTCGATACACCACTGCTGGACATAGGCTTCCCCCAAAGATCTCCACGTTTGTAGGAGTTCATATTGGAGGAACTTAAGCCATTTCCCACCACGCTGGCCCAATGCGTGTTGGTGGGAACCAGAGCTTCGTTTGTTGATTAGCAGGGTGCACCACCAGCAGGTGAGGTTGGCTTGAGCAAGACCTTTACCTGATGGCCTGCTCATAATAAAGTGTCACTAGTTAGGATGATATACTGCACCATATTGCGCTCATCGCGTTGAGGCATGAGACATTAAATCTCGTTACCATAATTTCACTAGACACAGCACCCTTTAAACCGGAACATAGTAATGTTTGCACAGTACTGTTTCTCAGCTGCAATAGGCGCTGCGGTGGTAGCTACCTCCACGGTCTCCAGCAACAGAGACCTACCAGCAGTAAATCATCAACTTGGTGCCAGATATATATCGAGGCGCCATCATAAAATCCTGCGTCACGATTTATTATGGAGCGTGTCGTTGACCGGCCATTTTGCGTGGCTGATGATAAGGCTCCATTCAGACGCTCACCAGTCCAGCTGTTTGCGTCATATCGCCGTTGTGACGCTTCCGATTGTTCGAAAATAACTTTCGAGCTGTTATTTATGGTCAGCGTAATTTATCTGGCCGAAGTATTGAACCGTCCAAGTTAAATATATATACAACTTAACTACCTTTCTCCCCCCACCCTTTTCACCACCAGACGACCAGACACACGGCGAGTCAACATCTTTATATGGTAAACATACAGTTTGGTGGTAGGTCTCTGTTGCTGGAGACCGTTAGGGACCACCGCAGCGCCTATTGCAGCCGACAGACATTAGTGTGCAAACATTACTCTATTCCGGTTTGAAGGGCGCCGTAGCTAGTGACATTACTGGGGTAACGAAGCTCAGCATCTTATGTCTCAAGGCGATGAGTTTAATGCGGAGCAGTGCGTATCATCTCAACTAGCGCCACGTTGTCATGGGCGAGCGTATCACTTACCATCAGGTGAAGATTCCGCTCGTCTCGTCGCTTATCACATAAAATAATAGCAAAGTTGGAAAGCGGAACTGCTTGCTGGTGTCGGTGTTTCTGTATAAATATTACTGGTGTGTCTTCAAAGGGACAGTAAATATACTGTTACTAAGTTAGTTCGCCTTACCACCACAGACTACATCACCACTTAACATCAGGAATAAAAAAAACTGTAGAGACTTACCTGGTGGTGCGTCTAAGTAGGCACCACTGTAGCGCCTAATGCAGTTGACAAACAGTCCTATGCAAATATTACTGTGTTCTGGTTTGAAGGGCGTTGTAGCTAGTATAATTACTGAGGTAACGAGACAACGTCTTATGTCTCAAGGCGACGGGCGCAACTTGGTGCAGTGTATACCATTCTAACTAGCGTCACGTTTTATGGATAGACGCATCACTTACCATCAGGTACACAGCTTCATATATTTCTGAGTAATAACAAAACGTTGCACTTTTCAATCTTTGAAACTTTTGTCCATAACAAAGTGATGCTAGTTAGGATGTATACACTGCACCAAATTGCGCTACATAAAATAATTTCGCTAACTACAACGACCTTCAATCCGGAATACAATAACATTTGCACTCTACTGTTTGGCGGTGGCGTTAAGAGCTGTAGTGGTACCTACCTAGTCGGTCTGCAGGATCGGAGACCAGCGAAATCAAACTTGGAAAAATGTACACCAACCGCTGTGCCGTCGTCGAAACGAGGATCCACAAGTTCCGGTAATCACCGTTTTCGCTTCGAAAGTGACCTGTCATTGTGATGAATGATCCCATCGGCTGTACAATTGATAAACCCTTACCACCAACTGTGGTGGTGGCTTACCTTCTTTTTTTTGTTTATACAATTTCAACTTTATAACTTAAAGCTCAGTGCTTAAGTTACTTGGACGAAAACAAGTTGCCCGCTGCGGCCTAAAGGTTGTGAGAGAGGTGAGCGTTTATGTAATTGTTCGCCGCGCGCCCAAGTCATATACTTACTACGGTCAATTTAAATTGAATGGCTTATTAACTTTAATGTTATTTATATATGTAAATATTTCTTGCTTTCGTTTACAGGCAGACGTTTTATGCTTTATTTTGTTGACGGAAATGGTAAAAGGTACATGTAATTGTGTTTAAAATTATCTTGGCATTAACAATAAAAGGTTTTCACATCTTCCTATTCAATGGGTTGTCTGGATGAAATTACTTTTCGAGCAATAATACCGCACATCTGTGTATATATATAATGTATTCCATATCCTGTAACTGGTGTACAATAAAGAATGAATAAATAAAAGATTTTACATGATTGATATCTTTCATTTTCTGTATAATCTTATCCAAGTAAAGAGAAAAGTTTGGGAACCTCTAGATTAATATTTCCCCGGCGAGGCAACATTGAAATTTAAAAAACAAATAATTTCTAAAGACAGTTAATCGTCAATATCGTTTAACATTAATTTGAACGATTTTAGAAACTACTTTGATCTTTCCCCACCACCCTTTAATCTTTCCTCCTGCTTTTTTCTTTCGATAAAAACATAGTAATAATTATTTTTTTTTGCTTTCAAATAAATATAACAGGAATTTGTCGATATCACATAAAAATATACTCTTTGAACTTTATTCACTATAGATATAATTTAAGCTTAAGTTAATATGTACTGTTCTACAATACGTCAAACGCAACACTGCTCATCTCATCAAAAAACCGTTCGATCTTCCCCCCACTCACTCTATTCAAGGACCTCTAATGAAGGTTACAGGACATATAATAAAAACATTTTTATAGATAACACAGCGACGTGTTCTTCACTTACAGGAGACCATGGCGTACCAATTAAAATGTTTACATGACAACACGAAACCTTAATCTTTTGTCGTTTTAGTAATTTACAGTAATTTTTAACAAACTAATGATATACAGTAACAAATGTGCACAAACGGGGACTGGGTAAAGGGAATGAAGAGAAAATTGTATAATTTTGTGATTAAAGTAAACTATTACTATACTAGTGTAATTACTGGAATAATGAGGGTCAACGTCATATGTTTCAAGGTCACGTTCACATTGCGGTGCTGTGCTAAAGAGCGCCAAGTTCTTATGGGAAGGCGTATCACTTACAATCAGGTGAACAACCCGGTCGTCTCGTCACTTACTTGAATAAAAATAAATCTATAATATACAACGGTAATGAGTAGTATTTGTAAAATATATCTAAAATAGAATTATATAACCTCTTAACACTTGTACCACACACCAAAGGCCAAATTCTATCACGCTCAGTAATATCAGCAGAGTATATACAGTTTTCTCTTTTCGTAGATCCAACAAATAATAGCTCATAACATTAAGTTACGCTAAGTTACCGCAACGTTTCGGCTCGTACATTTGTCACACATTGTTACAAAGGAAAGTCCGTACGTTTTCTACAAAGCAAACATTCGTTACAAATAATAGAAATTTATTACCGAAAGTCATACTGTCGGTTATATATAAACATCATCACCACAGAACACATGTCACATGTCCACTGCTAGACATAGGTCTTCCCCAAAGATCTCCACATCGGTCGGTCCGGTAACCATCTGCTTCCCGCGACCTTCACCAGATCGTCAGACCACTTAGAGGGATACTTGCCAACACTGCGTCTTCTGGCGCGCGGTCACCATGCGAGGACCTTCCTGCCCCATCGGCCGTCAGTCGTTCGAGCGAGCGATTTATAAACACGTGAAACTAAATTTGGTTAACAACCACACTGGTGGTAAATGTCTGTTGCTGGAGACCGTCTCCTTACCACCACAGCTACTATTCCTGCAACCAAACAGTAGCGTGCAGACTTTACCGTGTACCGGATTGAAAGGCGTTTTACGTAGTGAAATTAATGAAAGACAATTATTTTTTATTCAATGAAGCGACCAGACAGGTGGGACGTTCACCTGATTTAAAGTGCTACGCTTGGCCATAGTAACGTGACGCTACTTACACTCTGAATCATATTGTGTTCGTCGCCTGAGATGTAGTGTCGAGCCTCGTTAACGTAATATCACTAGCTACAGCGCCTTTCAAACCGGAACACACTACAATTTGTCGGTTGCTATAGGAGCTGCGGTGGTACCTACCTAGACGGTCTCCAGCAACAGAGAGCTACCACAGATTATTTTATTAAGTAATATTAAAGTCAATAGGTAGCGTCTAGAAAGTCAAAGATCGGTAGATCATAAGGCCTATATATATATATGGCAGAGTTATCCACAGATCCATTGACTAATCACGAGAACTTCGAAACTATTAGAAGTAAACACTCCAACTTTGGTGAAGATAGATTTCTGCCATTTATAGGTCAGCTAAGAATAGATTTTACAATTTTTTTTTATCTCCAAAGGGAGTTGTTGAGGTATTCCAACCAATAAAGCTAGAACAGCTAGTATTAATACGTATACAGAACCATAGACAATTTGTTTAGTTTAATATATTAATTTTAATCCCCTTTTCTTTTTTTTTATTGTTTTAGCTCGCGGATACCAGATCAGCTAGCCAAGTCCGATGAAGCTGCATGCAATAGCTATAAAACCCGCGGCGCAAACTTTATCAAAATAAAAAAAAAATAGACAAGTAGAACTTTATTTTTAATGTTTATTTCTTTGCCATATTCAATACGTTGTTATTAAAAAAAATTGTTTATCGTAATGATCGATTGCAAAGGCGGTATGGCTTTCACCGTCGTCGTTGCATATCTCTGTGTCACCGGTTGACGCCCCTGCGGCCTCTTTAATTTGTACGCTGGCAACACTGTCGGCGGAATCGCTGGGTACGCTTACCGGAACATTTAAATCGAGCATCGGGGGAAGTTTTGATGATGACGAACGAATTGAGAAAGTACACGGAGAATTTTAATGATAAACCAACAGCATCTTACATCCGGTGCTGTCACAGAATAATGTAATTGACTTACTTAATCCATAACCTCTTTTAATCCAAATAATTTTATCAGTTATTTTAACCTAGTATTTACACGATACTGTTTCGCGTCAAGTATTATTATTTTTTATTCAATAGAGCGGCGAGCCAAGCGGTACCTCACTACCTTCCTTCCTGGTAACTGATACGCTTGCCAGAAGCTCTAGTTAGGATGATATACACATTGTGTTCGACGCCTTGGAACAAGATATTAAGTCTCGTTACCCCAGTAATTTCACCAGTTATAGCACCCTTCTAGTATAACATAGTAATGTCTGCATCCTACTCTCTGTCAGCTGCAACAGGACCTACGGTGGTACACACCTTTTTTATTTTTTTAGTTTGGAGGGAGGGGTTATCTTCGAAAGATAAGGGTTCGAAATAGCAAGGGTTTCTTGGGGGGAAGTCAGGGTTATGTGAGATTCTTACTCACTAAAACTCCCTCGGTGGTCTTACACCAGTGCATTCGGTGAGGCTCCGGGATATCTTCTACAATGTACTGCAGTCTCTCTACACTTTGCGTTAACACGTCTTTGAGGAGGAGCTTAACCCTCCCAGGCATCATCGCTGAGTCATACGCTGCCCCGCGCAGGTTCGTTTGGTGAACGTCAAGGGCCCCCTCGCTCAAGGCCCGCGAAACTCCTAGACGCTTTTAGTCGCCTTCCACGACAGGCAGGGCTTACCTTACTCCTATTCTTACTAGCCCGAGACTACAGAACTGCGGTGGTACCTATCTAGACGGTCTCTGACAACAGAGACCACAGTGGAAGTTATAACGCTAATAATTAAACCTATTAATGTCAAAAGGAAAAAAATATTAATAATCTAAAGCTATTATTAACAGTGTATTAATTTAGCAATAAATATTTCAATGATTTATCCAACCCAGTAACCTAGGGGTGGTTAATTTATAACCACCTAATAGTAGTGTTGGTGGGTATAAGGCGGAGTTCCTCAAGTAATACGTCGTATGAAAGTGTTCGTAAAAGTTGTTTATGTTCCGGTTATACAGCTTCTTCAACTGAACGGTTTTTTTTATCTACGAAGCGACGATACGAGCAAGACGGTCACCTGATGGTAAGTGATATGCCTGCCCAACGTGGCGCCAGTTAGGATGATACATAGTACATCCATTATGCTCGTCGTCTTTAGATATAAGATGTCTAGTCTCGTTATCCCTGTGATTTCAGGAGCGACAGCGCCCGTCAAACCGGAACATGGTAATGTTTGTCGGCTGCAGTAGGAGCTGCGGTTGTACCCACCTAGATCGTCTCCGACAACAGAGACCTACCACCAATTGATACCACCTATCCCTAATAGTCCGAGATTACAGGGAGTCCTTCTGTTACCCACCAGCGAGTCCCATCAGAATAGGTCTAACAATTTTTAAATATTACAGATAGACACTTACATATAAATTATATGTATACATTATATATATATATATATATAATGTATACATGTATATATAAATATTATTTCGATTTAAGTAGCAGACAATTATTCCATATCGCCCGCTTAGCTGGCCGTAATAAAAAATGAGCCGTATGGCAACCGTTACCATAGCAACCGCATTAATAATAATACCAAATGAAAATCATTATAAAAGTTAATGAGAAATAAATTGATGAAGGGTATTGACCCTATGAAATTTGAAATTAAAAAAAAAATCATTGTCTTTAACCATCTACAAATCATCCCGCGTTCAATGCTCATGTACCCATGTCGATATGTTCACTAGTTTTCCGGTGATTAGTGAACAAACGAAACCCATACTCATTATATATATATAGATAGATTTAAATGGATAATTGTTTCTTATAAAGAAATAACAGCTTTATATATTTATCTATATATATATATAGGCAGTGGACGTCTGTCGGCTGATAATGCTGATGTTGATGATATATATATATACAAGCAAACTTCAATGTCTGCCTGTAATAGTTTAAATTGGTAATTGGATTTCACTGGGGGTTAGTCTCAGGCTATTAATAATAGGTGGTATCAACAGATGGTAGGTCTCTGTTGCCAGACATCGTCTCGATAGGCCCGAAACGACTATTGCAACTATATATATATATATATATACAAACCAGCAATAGTTTGAACTCGCGACAAGTGTTAGAGTGAAGGTTTAACCTTAGCGTAGTGTAATTACAAAACGCCAGTCACATTCCTACTTGTTTAACATTAAATTGTTAACCTGTTCACCTTTGAATGTTGTCGTGAACAGCATGGCCGATTGTTTTAACATTTTGATGGAGATTAGCGATTACCACGTTATATGTACCTGATAACTGCTCTTAGGTCTCTGTTGTCGGAGGCCGTGTAGCTACCACAGCTACCCCTATTTCTGTTACCTAAAAGTAGTGTAAACACTTTGCTGTGTTCCGGATCGAAGGGCGCTGTAGCTAGTGAAATTGTTGGGGTAATGAGACTGAATATCTTTCGTCTCAGGCGACGAGGACAATGTGCACATCTTGACTAGTTCCATGTTATTATGGGCAGGCGTATCACTTAGCATCAGCTGAAGATCTCTCTCGTCTCGTAGCTTAATAAAAAAAAATTATAGGTAAGGGAGCTAGGGTATGCATTGCTTCCTTTTTTGAAACCGTCATGGTGCAGGAGGCGCCGAGCTGAATTGGGAGAAGGCCGACTCCGTTCGTAGACTAAGACGATCGGAGCGATGGCAACGCACCCCCAGTTCATCAGCCCTGTAAAATTAGGATATTAATTAAGGTATTTCTTAACTGTCGTATAAGGCGACTAAAAGGGTCCTCAAGTTCACGAACGAGGTTAACGAGCCTTGAGGATGGGGGTGCTTAGAGCACGATAAGCGAGCCTTAGGAGGGCGGCAAATGCAAGATGGTCTTGTATTTGCCGTAGCACAGCGTGGGTGCTAAAGACTGCTTTGCCCTTCCGTGGGATGTTATAGCCAGAGTGCAAGGGAGCATCGGTATGTTCCATAGGAGATTCTGGAGTTCTTCCTAATGCAATCACGTAGACCACCGAAGGGATTTAAGTGGGAAATTCCACATAACTAGATTACCCCGCGATAAAACAAAGGATTTGCTTATTTGTACCGCAAGCCATATCTAGACTCACTGTATATAATATCTAGTTATATACAGTGAGTCTAGATATAGTCGTGTCCGTTATATCATAGTATATACTTGTGTATGATTTTTAAACATTACTTAAGTAATTGATAGATGTAATAGTGTACTTTTACCATAGTGGTGCTTATAACGATTTAATTATATTATACGTTAACACTACGTCAGCGTTGCATTATGCAGACTTTCACTTAATACAAGGTGCAGCACTTAGCTCGCGATGTACGTTCAATGTAATTACAGAGCTAGTAATAACTAATTTGCAAATTTATATATAATAGTCACTATAAACAACTGACCGAATCGACCCTTCTTTTTATCGCGAGGGAAATCTTCATAAAAGGTGCCTTGCTTCTAAAGGGATAACAAGGTTATATGGAGCCTCTATCCACTAATAACCCCTTGATGGTCTCTCTCAGTGCATTAGGAGGGATCTCCAACAGAACACACCAGTGCCCCCTGCACTCTGGGTAAAACATCCCACGGAGGTGCAAAGCCCTTCTCAGCACCCACGCTGTCCTACCGCAAAGACAAGACCACCATGCATTTGCCGACCTCCTAAGGCCTTGTACGACAGGAGCATCCTTTTAGTCGCCTCGTACGACAGGCCGGGTAAATCTTAGTTCTATTCTTAATAGCCCGAGACTACAGGGCTGACCACATCGACCCTGTGTATCACTACACCCTCGTGGCGTAAAATAATGAAGGGATAATTCCATTATCAAAGCAGCCGTTAACTTTAGGACTGTCACCATTGTCAATCTAATTTTTTTTTTCGAAGGTAAAATCTTCAAAAGTTTTTTGTTTCTGGAAAAGACAGGATTATGTGGGATTTGTACCCACTAAAACTCTCTCAGTGATTATCTTTAGTGCTTTACAAGAAAGCCCTGAAATGTCATACGGAACATACCGGTGCCTCCCTGCGCTGCGCCTAAGTAGGCCCGGAGAGTGCCGAAACTATCCTCAGCACCCTTTAGCCGTAATGTAAAGTTAGACTTGGAATTTATCTGAAATATTCCTTGACAGCTAGCTGCAAATGACTATCTTTTTTGTTAGTTAATGGGAAATAAAATGAAGGATGACAAATCATTCCGTGTCGAACGGTCATGTTCTCATGTCGATACGGTCACTAGTATTCACGTGAATGGCGAACAAAAAAAACACTTTTTTCACTATGCACATATAGATAATTAATGCACAATATACATATTTACATTTAATATGTAATCTTAAAGTAACCGCTACTTGAAGTCCACGCTGACTGCCAGCAGTGGCTGCCCGCGCTCCGATGGCGCGAGACGTTCAGCGCGCCGTCCGCCATCTTTAATAAAGTATACACAAACATTAGACGCAACGTTCGGATATTTTCGCGAGTTCCGTGTTACACCGCAACGAATTGCACAATTGTTACGAGGCCTTTTGCATCTGGTTAATGTCTTTTATTTTTATTCTGTGAACGTGTTGTGCTACTTCAAGTAATTATTTCGTGTAAGCTGTGCATCATAAGGATTTGTTAAATATTCAAACGAGGTAATTAATTACGAACACAATACTAATAACTATTTTACTAACTATTAAATTATGAGACGTTAACAATTAAATTGTTAAAAGATTTATTCATTATATGTATATATTTTTTAATACCTATATAAAATTGTAGTTGGCTGTTGTAATTGAAATTTCAGGTCTCCTTGCCACGAATCTTAACCATGTATAGAAAATGATATATAATATGAACAGAACAAAAAAAAATCTTAAAAAGGATACACGGGGATATATGCCCCATGATGACCCATGATTTATGTTATCTATCGATTTCTTGAAATATAGCTTTATTACAAGCTATATCATACATACTTTGCAGCTCCTGTGATTAAGGAGTCTCATGTTCTCGTAAATTCTTTATATTACTGTTCACTGGTGGTAGGATTCTGTTGCTGGAGACCCTCCAAGTAGGTACCACCGCTGCGCCCATTTCTGCTGCCAAACAGTAGTATGCAAATATTACTACTTTCCGGTTTTAAGGGCGTTATAACTAGTGTAATTGTTAGGATAACGAGACTCAACATTTACGTCTCAGGCGACGAGCTTAATGTGGTGTAGTGTATATCATCCTGACTAGGGTCACGATGTTATAAGTAGGCGTATTACTTACCATCAGGTGAACGCCCTACTCGACCCTTCGCTTCATTGAAAAAAAAACGTTTTTCCTCTCACATGGTAATACTGCTTGTAAATAATCACATTAGACATATGAGTCACTTATTGACTTGTTTTAATTTATAACTAGGTTGTTCATTATAATTTGAAATTGAACCTAATGAGGTTGCTACAAATAAATAAATTAATAATTAATTTCACCCCCTGTTATGTCAGTGTTTTCTAAATAAATATAGCGAGTAATATTGTTTATGTTTTGGTGTGTGCGTGTAAAGAAACGCGATAGTTCGGCGACGCTACGGCGAACCGGTTCCTGCAGGTGTCGCGGTTTCGGTCACGCCGAAACAACCCGCCACGGTCACCTCTACACCAGCCGAAATGTTCTTCGACTTCATCTCAACAGCCTTGTATTATTACTACTAATCTAATACTGAGAATTTAAAAACACATTCTTCGCATATCTTTCGCCGTGATGTAACATTTAGTATTTCATTAGATTCTGCTAAGGAGATAAATCTTGAAGGAATGAGGATATGATTAGAAGTAATCATGTCTATATGCTACACCATGTTCATTAACAAGACCATCAGTTCCTAGAAATATTTTAAAGGCATGGCCAGCTTATAGTCAGTTATTATTAATAATAACTTAACCACCTACAGCAATCATGCACAACCACGGAGATGCAAACATACTTTTCTATAGTTTTTTATTCGACAACCACCACCAGCACAACCATCAGCCGATAAACGTCTTCTGCTGGACATAGGCCTCCTCTAAAGATCTATATATTTGGAGGAGTTCATAAGGGGGGATTTCACACCACACGGGCCCAATGCGATTGGCGGGGGTGGCCAAAGCCTCGTTTGTTGATTAGCAGGCTGCATTACGAGTAGGTAAAGTAGACTTGCGTCCCATGAGCTGTCATGCGAAAGCCCTTACACCCTGATTCGACAACGCGACAAGAAAAATGAATAGTTTGAAATTATATCAATGTAGCGATGGTTAGGATGACATACACTGCACCAAGTTGTGCTCGACTTAGTTCACGGATACCGGATCCGCGAGCTATGAGTCTTATGAAGTTGTCAAAGTTATCAAAAAAACTCAAAACATTCATCGAAAATAAAGACAATGCGCTCCCCACCTTGAGACATATGACGTAAAGTACCGTTACCGCAGTAACTTCAATAGCTACAAGTCCCTTCAAACCGGAACACAGTAATGTTTTCACGGTACTGTTTGAGGATAAAAAAGATAGATGGATGATGGAACTGCCATGGCACGTACCTAGATTGTCTTTATCAGTGGAATGGATGTGTCTTTAAATACTTTCTTTCTCTTCTTCTTTATCATTAATGACTTCTCTTAAAAGAACTTCTTAACTGGTAGACCTCTGTTGCCGGAGACCGACTAGGTAGGTATCTCTGCAGCGCCTATATCTGTCGACAAACAGTAGTATGTAATCTTTACTGTATTCCGGTAGTTCGTAGCTAGAGTAATTACTGGGGTAACGAAATGAGACTAGTGTTTATCTTAAGCGACTAGCGTAGTATATATATTTTAAAGCGCCACATTGTTACGAGCGGGAGTATCTCTTACCATAAAGTATATCTCAATGAAATTTGACAACTGCGACATGAGTTCCCGCTTGAAAGCGTTCCATAGACAATTTTTTTTTTTTAATAAAGGCAACGTCGGTATAAGCATGTCGCTAAGGTTACAGGTGAATTGTGGCAGCGATCGTGAAGCAGAACTCATTACGGCGGCAGAACAGCGGCACACATTCGGTACAGGGTCGTATTGCGACACGTGGAATAATCGCGCGGCCGCTACCACGTCTCGCCATTCAAAAACAAACGCACTCGGCGGGTTTTGGACTGTTTTTTTTTTTTAATAATTTCAATATGTAGAACGGTTGACTAAGAGGTCAGAATATTTGAAAGCAAATTACAATATCGCAAACGGTAATAAGCAAAGCAAGAATAAGACAAAAAACGTCGACAATCTTCGTCTTGGTCTTGCATAATGGAACTGGGTTTTGGTCTTGGTCTTGCTCGTGTAAAATTAGTTTTGGTCTTTTGGCAAGACCGAGACCAATTGAGCTCATCACTAATTGTAAACGCTTGGCTTTTTATCTAAGATTCAGCTTTAACAGCGCCTTCTATACTGTGTGTTAGGAGACAGCTTCCGAAAACGAAGACAGATGATAGCATTAATGACACCTTTGATGAGGGGATGGAAAAAAAAGATCCTGATTAAAGAATATCATATTTTTAAAAGTTTTTGTTTGTAGATATTTGCTCTCGTTACGCATATATATATCAGTTACCATCAGGTGTACCTTTCACTTATCTCGTCTAAAGGTGGTGGGTACTTGTTAGATGCAATCAGCACGGGAGCTACGCGAGATGATATCTTTGCAGGATGCCTATATCTTGCCGTGGCCGTTTATAACCAAATAATGACAAGAATAGTAGGAAGTGATACTAAAATCAATTTCATAGATGAAATCTTTAGAGAAGTTCTATGTCCTCTGATGATGATGAATTTGCTGAGAAGCCCTCTTCGAGGACTGATAATAAGATATAACCAATTGGTGGAATTCGCCATACGAAGTTTATATCCAGCATTGAATATCAATTCTGTGATCTTGGTGATGGCCCAAAGTGAATCTTGGCCTCCGAAACAAGAGAGCGTCAGTGTTATCTGACTCGCACAGACTCTTGCCAGTCCACTGCTTGGAGTTCTCGTAGGTCGTGCTCTACGGCATCCTTCCATCGGTATCTGACAGACAGACCGACAGGTTGGCGCCCAAGCGTGGTACCGAGAAACGCTTTTTTGACCCTGCGGTCGTCTCCCATCCTTAGCAAGTGACCCATCCAGCGTAGTCTATGAACTTTGGCTTCCCCTATGATGTTAGGTTCGCCAACCAGCCTCTCAATTTCGATATTGCGTCGGGCTCACCACCAACCGTCCCCTCTCTGGATCGGGACAAAGTCACACCTCATGGTAATCAGGAGCCGCTCCTCATCTTTCAGCGTTAATTTTTAATTTGGATACTTATCATTTATTTTAATTTCATGTTTTATAATAGCTTGATTATACATTCGTTGAAGTTTCACCTTACCTAACTCATACGGATGATGTTACACTTGCGTTGCTCGCCGTACTCGGTACAATGAACCTATTAGATCGCAATCAGCTTACAATAGCGAAGTGGCTTCATTGCGACACCTCCATATGGAAATCGGATCGTTTTCATCGTACGCACACACGGAACCTGGTGTTTATATCAACATTAGGAAACTCATGGTGTCAGTGTCTGTGTAAACATTCGCCTGGTGGTAAATGACACGATGCGGAGACCTTTAGGGGAGGCCTTTGTTTAACAGTGGACGTCTATCGGCTGACGAAGCTGATGATGAAATGATTCGCTTTTTGATAGGATTGTGACAGTAACGACTAAACACAAGAGAATACTAGGTTTCATTACTAAGTATTTTACTAGCTATAAATCTAAAAATATATTCTGATGACTGGAATAGACACAGACGAGTATTTAGACTATAAAATGATTGCTTATAAGACAGTAAGGGGAACTTGGCAATAGTAACCAAATTTGAACTTACTATTGCTTAGTAATAATAACAGCATATTAATTTATGCTATAAATCAATGTGACGAACAAGATGCTATTTATTCGATATGGTGAGGTTCTATCATCATCATTAATGATTGTCATCTCCAAATTGAAGTTGGGCGGTCACTTAGATACAACTTTAACGGATCTCATACCATTTTTGCTCATCGTCATGACACATAGATTTTGATTTTCGTTACCTACCTTGGTTCTTACTATTTATTAGCTACAACGTCTTTCAAACCGGAACACAGCAATGTTTGCAAACTATTAATTGTTGTACAGCTCGTACCTAGATAGTCTCTGGCTACAGGACCTACAACGAGTAATATTTTCGTCAAGTTATTCCTTTTTTTATCCAATGAAACGACGAGACGAGCGGACGTTCACCTGATACTGAGTGATACGCCTGTCCATAGCAACGTGGCGTTACTTAGGATGTTATACACGGTACCATGCGCTCGTCGTCTTGAAACATAGAATGTTGAGTCCGGTTACCACAGTAATTACAAAAACTACGGCGCCCTTCAAACCGGAACACAGTAATTTATACAAACTATTGTTTGTCGGATGCAAAAGGTTTTGTGGTATCTAATAGACGATTTCCGGCAAATAAAAACCTAACACCAGCAACCAGTCTTTCGTTTAAATGAACATTATTTCTTAACTGATGAAATGAGGAGCTGGAGAAATTTAAACGATGTTCAAACTTAGTATGGGGTGTGAGGGTTCCCGTACAACTCACGGGATCCAAGCCAACCTCACCTGCTCGTGGTGAAGCCTGCTAATCAACAAACGAGGCTATGGCTCGCATCAACCCGCATTAGGTCAGCGTGGTGGGAAATGATCTAAATCCCTACCCGATCGTGTGGGAATCTCTGAGAGAAGCCTATGTCCAGCAGTGGACGTCTATCAGCTGATGATGACGATGTTTATACTTATGTCAATATTGTGATAAAAAAGCGAAACGAAACTGTGTGTAATAGAAGCAACCGCAAGAAACCAAACGCGTCAGGTTACATCAACCGCTAATAAGCGGCACAAGAAACAGAAATCGCACGCGACGCAACATCAACCGCATGTTAGGCACATTCATACGGAACCATCGCTACCATCGCGAGCTGGATGTAGCCTTGCAGCCGTATTGTGAAATGGTTAATTTTACTGGCGGTAGATCTCTGTTGCATCAGCTCTGTAATCTCGGGCTGTTAAGAATAGAACTGAGGTATTCTCTGCTTGTCGTATAAGGGTCGTGTGGGTTTTGAGGGTGGGGGCCCTCAGAGATCAATAAGCGAGCCTTTGGAGGAATGCAAATGCATGGTGATCTTATATTTGCCGTAGCACAGCGTGGATGCTGAGGGCTTTGTCGTTCCGTGGGATATTTTCAGCCAGAGTGCAGGACAGGGCAGGGCACCGTTATGTTCCGTAGGAAATCCCGCCCCTCTTAATGCACTGACGAAGCCCACCGAACGGTTTTAGTGGGTAGAAGCACCACATAATCTTGTCTCCCCCTCAAAAGCAAGATATCTTTTAAGATTTCCCCAGCAATAAAAAAAAACAAAAAAGGTCTCTGTTGTCAGAGACTAAATAAGTCACCGCAGCGCCTGTGGCAGCTGACAATCAGTACTGTACAAACATTACTGTGTTCCGGTTTGAAGGAAGCTGTAACTAGTGAAACTACTGGGGTGTCGAGTCTTAAAATCTCATGACTCTGTCTCTAGGTGACGAGCATAATATGGTGCAGTGTATATCATCCTAACTAGTGCCACGTTGTTATGGGCATGCGTATCACTTACCATCAGGTGAACGTCCCGCTTGTATAGTCGTTACGATAAAAAAATACCTTTCCGTATGTATGGAAATTTGTATTGAAATATTCTTGGTGGTGAAGTGGGTCGGTACTGTGAGACCGTTGTATGTCCGCGTCAACAAACTGTAGTGTGCAAACATTACTGTGTTCCGGTTTGAAGGGCGCTGTAGCTAGTATAAACACTGAAGTAACGAGATTCAACATCTTGTTTCAAGGCAACGAGCGCAATGTGGTGCAGTGTTTATCATTCTAACTAGCGCCACGTTTTTATAGGTAGACGTATCACTTAAGATGACGTACACTACTTCATATTTTTTTTAATACAATACTTTCTAAATAATAAAAAAAAATCTGCTCTTCAAATTTTGATATCCTTGTCCATAACAAACTGATGTTAGTTAGGGTGGTATACACTACAGCATAAAGTTCTTATTGTTCGAAGAAATGTTACATTATGATTCATTACCCTCAATAAGTTTTCTTGCCACAGCGCTCCTCAAACCGGATTACAGTAATGTTCGTTAGCAGTAATATGATAAATACAGAGTAAACATCCCAACTAGCAGTTTATTCTTACGATTCTTAAGCTGCGTCCATATTGTACTTTCCCTTTAAAACAAACTTATTCTAGTTAATTTGTAAGAGAGTGAAATGAGTAGACTGTAGAGGTGGTACGAAGAGAAAGAGAACGATTGATCCATGTTTATTTAGTTATTGAATTAGAAAAAAACTACACAGAGAAGAGAAATAAAATATAATATATTTCAAGTTTCTGTCTATCTCTTTCTCTCTCTATTTTCTTAATGTATTTCGCGTATATACAATATGGCGACTAGTTTCCATGGTGAGCGGAGTCCATGGTCTGCATATGATAATACAGTAGTGTGCATAGCATGAAGAGGAGACGAAGGATAAACTACATAGAGATGCATTCTATATCCTTCTCTTACAACCTTACCTCTATAAATACATTTATAGTTCACCCCTTCTCGTTACACATTATCGTTTCATAAAATCCGAATTCCTTGGTTTCAAAGAAAGTATCCTTTTAAATATAATTTTTTTTATTCAATTAAGCGATGGTAAGTGATACGCATGCGCATAACAATGTGGTGCTATACACAGCACCATATCGTGCTCGTCGTTTCAGACGTAAGTGGTTATGTATTGTTACTAAATAATTACACTAGCTACAACGCCCTTCAAATAGGAGCATAGTACTGTTCGGCGGTAGGAATAGGAGCTGCGGTGGTATCTTTTTGTTTTTTTTTTGTGGGAAAATCCTGCATTGGATACCCTGCTGTGGAGGAAACAGTGGGGTTATGTCGAACAGAGACTCACCACCAGTACCTATAGAGAGGTATACAGAAGAAAAAAAAATATCTATAGAAATGAAATAGTTTTCTCGCTTGTTTGTTGTACAGTACGTACAGTGTGCACTGCGCTTTATGCTCGTACAGATGGTCGGAAGTAGGTCATCTCGCTTCACCATCAAAGTTCGATGCGGTCCGTGTAACGGTAACCGAGCTTAATACATATGCATACCAGTTGAACCCGGCAGCTTTTGTGCAGCTGTTCCCCACCAGCTTTGCTGGCAGCAATATAAAATTGGACTTGTAATTCATCTGAAATCTTCCTCGAGAGCGACGGCAGTCGCCAATGAATTTCTATAGCAACCGTTGCTATAGCAACCGCACCAATAACGAGGAAGTTCTTTATAGAAATTAAATGATGAAAGATCTATATATCTTAAAATAAATAGCCTTATGATCGATACGTTCACTAGTTTTTACGTGATTGGCGAGCAAAGGACCATACCATATACCAACCGCCAGTAAAGTTAATCATTATAAGATTTTTTTTTATTTGTTCATCTTCAGCTTCTTCATCTTTAATGAAAGTAGCTTCAAAATCCATCCGCCTGTTCAGAGTTTATCCGGATGTAACAAACAGACGGATACAATAACTTTATACATTTATAACGTGTAAGGATAATGTGAAAAATCAGTAAGCCTCCTGCAGGTCGCAGCCTATCAAAAAGATTTACATCCAGCTCTTTTGAAAGGGGTCAAAAGGAAATACTTCGAATACGGCAGTTCTCTCATATCCATGATAACAACGTGGCGCTGGTTAGGATGATGTACACAGCACCACATTATACTCTTTAAGACGTAAAATGTTGTATCTCGTTACCCCAGTAATATTACTGTTTGTCGGCTGCAATTGGAGCTGCGGTGGTATCTACCTAGATGGTCTCCGGCAACGGAGATCTACCACCAACTTTATATGAACATTACTTTTCACTATAGATCTTTCATCATCATCATCATCATCATCAGCCGATAGTCCTCCACAGCTGGACATAAGCCTCCCCCAAGGATTTTCCTCGATCGCGCTCGCTCTGCCCGCATGCGACCATCACGTAGTTCAGTATGACTTCCGATACCGCCGGGCACCAGGCGCCGTCATTTGTAGGAGTTCATGATTAGTGGGAGCCAGCGCCTCGTTTGTTGATTAGCAGGTTGCACCAGGAGCTGGTGAGGTTGGCTTGGATCCCCTGAGCTTATGTGTGAGACCTTTGTGCCTTTATAAAGCTTTAAATATAAAGAACACAGGAATGTATTAAAATGTGTCCACTACGTGTATGGTTAGAAGTACAAGGTCAGGATTAACGAGGATACAGGATCCTACCAACGTTGCGTAGGCGCCGGTATCCGGTAACCATGAACGTTCTATTCAAATTAATAAAACTTGCTTTGTTTATAAATAATCAAGGAGTAAATCTATCGAGATACCCTGCTTCTGGGGGAAGCCAGGATTATTTGAGATTTTTACTCACTGAAACCCCCCCGGTGCTCTGCATCAGTGCATTGGGAGAGGCTCCGGGATCTCTTATAGGACGTACCCGTACCCATCTACACTTTGTGTTAACGTCTCTTAGGAGAGGCCTAACCCTCGTAGATATCATCGCTGAGCCATACCCTGTTCTACACAAGTTCTTTTGTTGAGCGTTAAGGGCCCACACCCTCAAAGCCCGCGAAACTCCAAAACTCTTCTAGTCGCCATCTACGACAGGCAGGGCTTACCTTACTCCTATTCTTAGCAGCCCGAGACTAAAGGCCTTTAACTTACCTCTTCATCATCATCAGCCGATAAAAGTGCACTGCTGGACATAGGCTCCCAAAGACTCCCACACTGATCAGTCCTGCGCTGCCCGATTGCCAGGCACGAGGGGCAATTGTTTGTAGGAGTTCTTATGGGGGGGGGGGGGGTTATATCATTCTAACTAGCTATACAAGAACGGAAAGAAGGACAAACAGAAAGAAAGAAGGTAACAAAGTAAAGAAATATAAAAAGAAATAATTGAAGCTAAGGCTCACAAATGGCCGGAAGAATGGTGAAAAAAAAAAACTAGCTCTACGTTGTACTGTATTACATTGAATAAGATAAGGCTTAAGCGACAAGTGAATGGACAATTGTCATTCATTCTAAATCCATAAATCAATAATATCACATTACAAGACATTTCAAGATCTTGATCATTTGATCTTAATCTATCAATTCTTCTGTAGGGTATGTAGAGAATTTTATTATAACGCATATATATTTTCTTCTTCCTCCTGCCCTTCTCCCAGCTGTGTGAGGTCGGCACAGGATATACGTTTCTTCCACATCCCTCTATCAGCCGTCAGAACTGAATACAACGCAAAATAAAAAAATAAAAAAACTATGTATTGTACATTACTATAATGTTACAAGGCAAAGGAGACGTCTCAGCTAATGCTGACCGGAACAGCAAATCCGATCAGCGCTGGTTTTCAGCTTCCTCTTGCTTCTGCAGTTGTCAGGCGGAAGATTTGTTTTGGGGGCCTACTAGGTACTCATCATCAGTACTCCGAAATTATTAGTAGTGACCAATGAAAATTTGGTAGAGATATCGCTTCTGCTGTTTAAAGGTCAGCTAAGGATGGATTTTGCAGAATTCCTACCTTTAAGGAGTCGTGGGGGTGTTATGGACCTTCATTTGATGGTAAATGATACGTGCGCCTGCAACAAATCTACTACAGTGCATTATGTGATATACACTACAATTCAAGATATAAGATGTGAAGTCTCTTTCCTACATTAATTTTACTAGGTACAACGCCCTTCAAACCGAACACAGTAATTTTTGTATAGTACTGTTTGACGGACCTGCCGTATTCTAGACGCTCTTCGATGACAGTGATCTACCACCAATAACAATTTTACTGGTGGTAGGTCTCTGTTGTCGGAGATCGTCTAGTTACCATCGCAGCGCCTTTTGCATCCGACAAACAATAGTTTGTATAACATTACTGTGTTCCGGTTTGAAGGGCGCTGTAGCTACTGTAAATACTGAGTTAACGAGACTTAATATCTTATGTCTCATACGATGACCACAATATGAAGCTGTATATATTATCCTAACTAGCGCCACGTTGTTATGGGCGGGCGGATCACTTACCATCAGTAGAAGGTCCCGCTCGTCTTGTCGCTTAATTGTATATCATATATAACCCCCCCCCTCCTCCCCCCATTTAAGTAGCGGCTAAACAGTGTGTCTAATCTACAGTGCAGTTGCAGCGTGACGCCGCAAGAGTTCACCGCCGCCTAACAATTCAAGTACGAGCCGTGGGAGCGCCGCCCGTGGTGACCGCTAAACGGCGATCTCGTCCGGAGATTTACCATTCCACTGGCGTGGGAGATTAAAAACCAGGGCCGGAATCGGAATGTGAACTTGAAGTTTTTTTTTATACTTGACATAGGACGATGAAGTATACTTGGCGTTAAATAATCTCCTTCGCTATTCAACTCTTCAACTATTGTTAGTCTATTATATATAATAGCTATTCCTCATCCGCGTCTTTTAGCTGTAACACCCTCCTCAACTCCCCCTGCGGAAGGACTTTCGTAAAATTCATTGCTAGCTAAACTCTAAACGGCAGAAGCGATATCTCTACCAAACTTTGAGTGTTTACCTGTAATCGTTTCGGAGATCACGAGGTGGGACCATTAATCTTTGGACATCTCTTATATATATGTATATAACGCTCTCTTCCTAACCATAAACCCATATGGTGGTGGGATCAGAATATAAAAATAAATACACATACTTTTTTGTTCAAATGATGGTATGTGATACGCCTGCTCGTAACATCGTGACGCTAGTTAGGATAATATACACAGCTCCACATTGTGCTCGTCGCATGAGACATAAATAAATGAGGCTCCTTAATTCAGTTATTACCCTAGCTCCAACGCCCTTCAAACAGTATCACATTAATGTTTGCAAAGTACTGTTTGTCGGCTGCAATAGGCCCTGTGGTGGTACATACCTAGACGGTTACCTGAAATCTATGCATTTTTTTTTCATTTTTTTAAAATAAGAATTGTTTGTAAAATAACTTGTACAAATTATTTTAACGCCATCTGTTGTAACTGTTACGAAACTTATTTAAGTCAGGATTTTCTTTTAAAATAATCCGACAGATGTCGCTGTATCGATAAAATTAAATTAACACAAAATATTGTTAAGGTTACTTAAATGCAATAATAATTATTGTTTGAATATACTGGAGTTATATAATCTAACGTCTCATGTGTCCTGGCGCATGCTTTAAGGCGACGGCACGTGTGATTCAGTGTATATCATCCTAACTAACGACACTCCGTCTACCGTTTCACCGGTGGTAAGTCTCTGGAACCGGAGACGTAGAGGTGGGCATCACCGCAGCTCCTATTGCAGCCGACAAACAGTACTGTGCAATAATTACTGTGCTCTGGTTTGAAGGGCGCTGTAGCTAGTGTAATAACTGTGGTAACGAGACTCAACATCTATCTATATATCGTCCTAACTATTCGTCACGTTGTCATGGCTAGTAAAAAAATAAGTTTTGACAACACTCATAATAAGGTGTTATTTGTAATAAGGCGATATGTGTGCGTTTATTGATTTTTATTATAGTAACAATTTATTGCTAGAGATATATATATATATATATATATAAGTGAAGGTCGAACGTGCAGATAATACAAAGAAAACAATAATACTCATAAATATGTACCCGGACCTAAGCATATCCCCATGGAAAAGCAATAAGTAAAGATTTAACTAGTGATCAGTAAAATTAGTCTTGGTCCTGCGATAAACCGAGACAGACGTATTATGCAAGACCAAGAATAAAAATATTTAATCAAGACCAATACCAAAATGGTCCAAGTTTTGGTCCTATTTATGCTTTTCTCATCACCAGTTTAAACGACAGTCAATTACAGGTGTGCTTTTTTCCTACATTCAAGTCAACTTTCTTACTAGGAATATCATTGTTAATTCCATATACCATGATAAAGATATATATATATACATATATATATAAATGACGTCATATCATACAATAGTTTCGCAGTGAAACGAACACACTTTCACCAAATAATCCCTGCTAATTAAAAGAAAGTGGAAATGTCTCGTTACGTATACGACACGCCTCACATAATACGACCAAAACACGGAGACGGGTTCATTTCCTGTATAATCATAAACATGGGATTACGTTTTTAATTGGCTTCTTTTTTAATTATGTCTGGTGGTAGTACTCTGTTAGCTCTGTGGTCTCGGGATAATAAGAATAGGACTAAAGCAAGCCCTGCCTGTCGAAGAAGGCAACTATAAAGGCCCAGGAGTTTCGCGGGCCTTGAGAGTGGGGGCCCTTATCGCTCAAAACGCGAACCTGGAACGGCGTATGGCTCGACGATGGTGCCTAATAGGATTAGGCTCCTCTTCGGAAACGTGATAACACAAAGAATAGAGGGGCACTCGTGCGTTCTATAAGAGATCCCGGAGCCTCTCCGGATGCACTGATGCAGAGCACCAAAGGGGTTCTAGTGAGTAAGAATATCACATAACCATGACTTACCCTTAGAAGCATAGGTATGTTTCGAAGTTTTCCCTCCGAAACCAAAAAAAAGAGATATCTAGTTGCGGGTGATACGTACCTTCGCAGCCCCTAATAAACAGGCCATGGACCCAGGTTCGCGAGCCCAGTATCAGATGAGCTCTAAGACTAAATGACTACCGATCGCTCAACATCAAGAGACAATAGAGAGAGCATCTGTTTCGACCAACAAACAATAGTGTGTAGATATTAATGTGTTCCGGTTTGAAGGATGCTATAGCTATAGTAAATGCTGGCGTAACAAGACTCAACATCTTATGTCTACTTCTATTTATAGGAAGTGTGGGCAAACGAGCGAAGTATTCACCTAGTGGAAAATGATCACCGACGCCTATGGACAGTCGCAACACCAGAGGTTTCGCGACCTTTACCTGTCTCTAGACTACAAGCGCCATGCTGTACATATATCATCCTAATTAGTGCCACGTTGTTATGCGCATGCGTATCACTTACCATCAGGTGAACGTCGCGCTCGACTCGTCGCTTCATTGAATAAATTCAAACAGGTTTAGGGAGTTAGGGTAGTGTTTATGTGTCTATAAGAATCCCATGCTTCTAATCCTGGACCGGAGAAAGCACAAGTGACTCATCAGCACCACATCACCATCAAACTCATTAAACTAATATAAACAGTGAAAGCACTAACTAGCGTAATTAAGGCAAATATCATTACTAATCGTACATTAGCATAGTACGTGCGCATGTCGCGTACTCAGCGCAGTGGTTGCTGGCTTGGACACGGAAGTCCAAGGTTCGATACAATTAACACATGGAAAAAAATTTACTATTCGTCATCTCCTCATTAACAAGTTTTTTTTATTATAAAGATATTACATTACTATGTTATAGTTATTATCATACGCGTGCCATAGTATGCTGAACGAGAAGTCGTGTTGCCCATAACAACGTGGCGTTAGTTAGTATGATATATACTGCACCGCATCACCCCCTTCAGACATGAGATGTTAAGTCCGGTTACCTCGGTTATAATAGCTGCAGCGCCCTTCAAACCGGGACACATTAACGCACAGTACTACTTCGTGGAAGATATAGGAGTTGCGGTGGTACCTACCCAGATAGTCGCCGGCAATAGAGAACTTTTTTTATCGCGGGGAAACCTTCTTAAAAGATATCCTGCTTCTGGAAGGTGACAAGGCTATGTGGGGGCTTCTACCCACTAAAACCCCTTCGGTGTATTCGGAGAGGCTCAGTCTGGCAAGAGAGACCTACCACCAGTTTGTGGACATGTATAGTTAAGTCCACGTTTAAAGTTGCTTTCGAAAGTTGAACTTATAAAAAAACTACCATCATCAGCCGATAGAGGTCCACTGCTGGACATAGGCGTCCGCTAAAATCTCCATATTGACGGTCCTGCGCTGTAGTCAGGGTTCTTCGTCTGTAGGTGTTCTTATGGCATGATTTGGGCCATTCCCACCGCGCTGGCCAAAATAAGGTTGATGGGAGCCAGAACCTCGTTTGTTGATTAGCAGGCTGCATCACGAGCAGATGAGGTTGGACTTGAGTCCTGTGAGTTGTTGTGAGGGACCCCTTACACCCCTCATTAAAAACTATATATTATTTCAAAAGCTTGCAGAAAAAAATTATAGTTTAGGATATTTTTATCCCATGACTTATTGTTTCGTTTGTATTGTCTTAAATTGAACGGAACATGTCTCATGCTGATTTGGGTTATCTTGGAGATTTATGTCTCAAACGTGTGCCCCCATTTCCTCCATAATATATTAGGGGGAATCTCCGAAAAGGTTCATTATATATTTATACCGATCGCCTGTTATTTGTATGAAATAAAAAGAAGACCTCCTGACTATGTTGGAAATGTTATGGCCAATCTGAACATCACGGGGTCCAGACCCAGAGGGCGGCCAAAGACAAGATGGGCAGACGTGGTCAAAAAAGATCTAAAGTTCTGCAAGGTTACCGAAGAGGACGCGTCCGACAGAGCGAAGTGGAAGAGAAAGACCAGAAAGGCAGACCCCACCATCAGATGGGAATAATAAATGCCACGGAGAGAGAGAGAGAGAGAGAAAGAGAGAGCCTGTTATTTGTATGAAAAAGTCTCAATAGCCTTTATGGTTAAAATTGACCTCAAACTTTCTGGTTAAAATGAAAATTAACAATCAACTGGATAGTTATATATATATATATATATATATATATATATATATATATATATATATATATATATATATATATATCTATATATATCTACACTGCTGGACTTAGGCCTCCTCCAAAGATCTCCCCATTGATCTGTCCAGCGCTGCCCGCAGCTAGCAGCTTCCCGCGACCTTACAGACAGCATGGCCTTCAGTACCACCACTAGCGGTTCATATAGAGCATTTGCACCAGTTCCCACCACGTTTGCCCAATAGGGGTTGATAGAAGAAAAGGAGAGGAATGCTTTATTAATAAAATATAATAATATAAAACAAATATGTTCCCATGCATCTTAAAACGTGACGAATAAGTACATTTAATACTTTTGGAACCGCTGATATAGTTTTTTTTTGACGACGAGCGAGATGTTCACGTGAAGGTGAGTGATGCTTCCACACGCGCTAGTTGGATTGGTACGACACCACATTGCGCTCGTCGCCTGATGCATAAGATATCTAGTCTCGTTGCACTAGTAAGTATAGCTAGTGAGGTACAGCACCCTTCAAACCGGAACACAGTAATGTTTGCACAGTGCCGTTTGTCGGGTTCAATAGGCGCTGCGCAGGTACCCACCTAGACGGTCTCTGGCAAGAGATACCTACCACCATTTGAAGCTACCAAATGAGTCAGTGAACCACGAGTCAACCCCTGAGTTTAGTTGGAAAACTTCATACTGTTGAGGTTAAGAATTTTCTAATGTACGCGATTTTTTTTTATTGAAGTATTAAAAAAAATAGTCTCGTGTTTTTAATTTGAACATGGTCACACTACTCATTCTTCCGTCACGCTCCCGCGCATCAGTGAAGACTTATTCTGTAATTTACCACTACTGAATAGTAGGAATGTGTTCCATATATTCATGAGGAGCGAACCTCATCCTGTGAACCCAAGGGTTCAGTTACGAAATAATTTATTTATGTATAAATTAAGTTAAGCATTAAGTTACATAGTTCTTTGGTATGTTTATATAGGTATAATAAACTATACACCCTTTTTAAACTCCACGTTCACTAGTGGAGCACCGCAGCTCCTACTTCCACCACCACCTAGTGGTGTTCAAACATATGTTCCCATTTGAATGGCACCGTAGCTGATGAAATTACTGAGGTAACGAAGACCTAACATCATATATTCTGTATATCATCGTAACCACCATCACCAGGTAGCACTAGTAGGTCTGTTTTCCCGGAGACCGTTTAGGTAAGTACCACCGCAGCGCTTATTGCAGCCGACAAACAGTATTGTGCAAATGCTACTGTGTTCCGGTTTAAAAGGCGCTGTAGCTAGTGTTATTACTGGGGTAACGATACTCAACATCTTGTGTCTCAACGACGAGCACAATGCGGTGCAGGGTATACCTATCTAACTAGCACCACATTACTATGAGCAGGCGTATCACTTACCAGCAGATGGGTTAAAATATAGCTCGTATCCTATACCTAGTACACTTTTCCTCGCAGTAGACTTTTCTTCGCAGTAGACTTTTACTCTCAGTAGACTTTTCCTCGCAGTACACTTTTCTCACAGTAGACTTTTGAGCCCTCTGAGCTGTTCTCTTATTCTGTCAGCAGTGACGATGCTGCGTGACTTTAAATCTTCTAACTAGTTAATTGGTGTTGTGTGCACTAAATATTTCATGTGACCATACATAAGTAATAATCGCAAGGTGTTAAATCAGGACACCTTGCGGGCCACGGCGTTGCTCCGCCTCGGACAATCCATCACTGAGGGAAAGTAGTGTCTAACCACTGTCTTACGCCGACACGAAAGTGGGCGGGACAACCGTATATTCTCTTCGTGCTTGTAAATAATTTCCATCACTGAAGTCCACAAACAGTAGAAAATGTCGAGCGTATTCTTCATTACCGTAAACCGCCATTGAAATTGAATTTATATATATTAATTTATATTTGGTATGGAAAAGAAAAACTATTCAGTATTAAGAAAACAACGACAACGTACCTCCGCCCACGGAACTAGGTATAGTATATAATATAGGATAGGTACTGAAGTCAGGTACGTATTTATGTGCTTTATACGTATTTAATTTTACGATTAAATAAATATGTAAGTATGACGCATTATTGTTCTACTGTCATCACTTTCAAAGAACCTAATTTAAAAGTTTTATAATTTTTATTATTTTATTATATATTTTTATTATTACATTAAAATCGATTTTTTTATTAGAAAATCGGGAATTTTTTAAAAAAATATTTAATAAACGAATAACTCCAGAAGCATTGTGTTTGTATGGGGTATTACATACACAGATATGTAGGATACGAGCTATACTTTAGCGTCAACAGATCTTTTACACCGATTACTTATCACCCTGTATAGTGAATAGTTTCGTAACAATACTACGAATGCAATACGATATTACTGTGACGCAAGAACAGCGCAACGTTTATGGAAACCGCTGACGGGTTGATTGGGTGGTGATTCCGATGATTTAGTTATCGCTTATGTGGGTCGTTAAATCGTATGCTTAATATTAAACCAATTATGTTTATAAGCAGCTAAGAGATATAAACAACATAAATATAAACAATATAAATAACCAGGAAATAGGTCATGCTCGCCGCACACTACACTTTGTCCATTACAATAGCCGCGGGAGAAGAGGAGTGGCGGTATTGTATTTCGCCGCTCTCCATATCCTCCGCGACCCCAAGACCAGACCCGCCGCAGGGAGTCGGAAGAGTGTTCTCTCGTAGCTCCCATGGCCCCTGGATGACGGGTATAAAGGGATCCGTTGTCCAGGTGACGATAAGAGGTAGAGAGCAAGGCACGCTGTATGTTGTCGGCATGCCCTTACAGAGGTGGATAGAAGGGATCTCCTCTCAAGACGGAGCTGAGCGGTGCAGATCGCGCTGGCGGTATCCCGGAGGTGTGCGAAAGCGTTCCCGTGGCCTCTTAAAACGACGACGGTGGAACATCGTTGGGTTTTTAGTCGGTGCAAGTCCGACATAATCAGTCTGCTCCTACGAGAACAGGTATGCGGAGGCATTTCCACCACGTTAAACAAAAAAAAGGACCTAGCTAGCTAGACGGTCTGCAGTAATGGAGACCGTCTTCTCGATTCTAATACTAACTAGTTACCTACTTACTAACGTGAGACCTATCTTCGAACTGGACCACAGTAATGTTTACTCGCTACTTTTGTCGACTGCGACAGGAACTGCCGTGATACCTATCTACGAGTATATGATCCTCGGGAACAGATACTTGGACCCTACTTTACATTAAGTAATTATATTTATCATCTAGCTTAATCTCAAAATATTTTAGTATTTAACTGGTGGTAGATCTCTGTTGCCGGAAATTGTCTAAGTAGGTACCACCGCAGCGTCTGTTGCAGACGCTAATGTAATTACTGGGATAACAAGGCCTGACTCTATGCATCATTATCATCATCATTACCAGCCTTTGTTTATCCACTGCTGGATATAGGTCTACCCTAAAGTCTTCCACCAAATGCGATTCTCAGCATCTCGCATCGACCCTCTTCCGACCGCCCTGATGATGTCGTCGGTTTATCCGGAGGGAAGGCGTCCCACACTTCTACGACCTGTACGAAGACTTTCCTGCTCCCATCGACCGTCACTGACCTGACAGACAGCCAGCCCACTGCCACTTAAGCTTGCAGATTTCGAGAGCTACGTCGACGACTTGAGTCCTCCGCGGAATTTCTTTGTTCCGGATTTTGTCCCTTACTGAAATGCCAAGCAGCTCTCTCCATCGCTCACTGTGCTACTTTGAATCTGTGGACCAGCCCGATGGTCAGGTGCCATATCTCTGCGCCGTAAGTAAAGGTAATGTGGTGAAGTGTAAAACATACTAACTAGGCCACTTTCTTACAGTCGCGCGCATCACTTACCATCAGGTGACCGTCCCGTTCATCTCGTCGCTTCGGACAATATTAAAAACAAAAAGGATAGTCTTCTCTTTTTGTGAATCAGAAATTGTTTTCCTTAAAATACGTTTCCTTGTACCTCCATCGCAGCGTAGGGCCGTCCTAAAACAATAAACTGTAACGCAGTAACATCAGCTCCGTGTTTGTTCAGGCGCAGTCAATTCGAGTGCACTTAAAAATAACAAGGCCCAAGTGCGATAACTGACGGCCGGCTCGGAATACCATTCGTTTGGGAACAGATGCTTTCGTGTTAGGATGACCATGCTGGTATGTATCTCCTGCCGGAGACCGTCTAGGTAGGTAGCACCGCAGGTATTGCAGGATTTTTTTTATTCTATGAAGCGACGACACGAGCGGAACGTTCATCTGATGGTAAGTGATATACACCAGCATAACAACGTGGCGCTAGTTAGAATGTTATAAGCTGGACCACATTGCGCTTGTCGCTTTGAGATATATCATGTTAAGTCTCGTCTCCCCAGTAATTGCACTAGTTACAGCGCCCTTCAAACCGGGACACGATAATGTTTGCATACTACTGTTTGGTAGCAGAGGTAGACGCTGCGGTGACTTCGATGGTCTTCCGGCGCCAGAGACCTACCAGCAGTTACAGCGTAAGCATGGCTTATAAGTAACGAGGAGTAAAAAAAGAGAGCACCATAAGTATATTGGTGACTCCAAAAGATCCTAACCAGCACCACATCATTATAAATACTCCATAGCTTCCAAGCTGTAATAAATTGTATAAAAAAGTGAACATCGCGCACATATCATGTACATTTAAAAAATAATAATTTTTGATCGTTCCATAATATTTCGTGGTCACCCTAACGTAAGGGACGGGAAGTGGCTAATTAACTGCACACCCATGAATAGGAGTAATGGGGGACGGGAACAGGATGACTTGGCAGCATATACGAAACTATTTCGGACGAACCTCAATGTATCAAGTTAAGTTGTTACTTTAAATTGTTCTTCTTCGTCGGTATCACTCTTGATAGAGTGATCGTGGTCATTACTTCAGGTGTTGGTGATCGGTTGCACAACCCACCGCCACTCTTGTCTGCAAGACCCGTACGAACTACATTAAAGCAGGAAGGCGGCCATCAGCGATGAGTTACTTTAAATACTTATCCCTTATTTTTTAAGAGACTATATTAACTTAACTAATACTTAACTGTAAATAATTTAAGGGTTGTGTACTGGTCTAGAAATGGGGTGTGGTATCTTTGGTGAACGACAACGCACGCAGCAATATCAGCACTGATAATGAGCAGAGCGATTTAAAGTACAGAGCAAGTTACTAAGTACAACAGTATTACGAGGATCCAGAGAGATCCAGTTGATGGATACAGCTGTATACTTCGCGACAGGCCACTGTTTCGAATCTTGGTATTACGAAGATCCACAGAGATAATGTTGTATACTTCGTGATAGGCTACTGTTTCCAATCTTGCATTGCGAAGATCCAAAGAGATCTAGTTAATGGATACAATTGTACAGTTTGCAATGACTTACTGATCGAAGCCGTAGCATCACAGAGATCCAGAAAGATCCAGTTAATGTATACGATTTTATACTCCGTAATGACTTGATGAGCTTTCTCAATGTACACAAAGATGTACGATCGTTATGAGGATTTGCGCCATGACAAACGATAGCGTGATCTATTGTTCATGGTGGCGCCATCTGTTGGGTTGTTTGATAACTTCTTATTACATGGTTTGATTTATATGAAGAGATTTGTTTTAACAACAATAGGTTGTGATTTGACCTCTAAACTTCACCTGATGTTATGTGACAATGAATCCGTGATAGCTCAGTTTGTAAGACAGTCATACAGGTTTCGAAGAGGCGCAGGTTCGATCCCCACATATTTCATGGACATATGACATTCACAAGCTCACAGATGGTCTGCATGGTTAATAAACGACCTAGACTTTTACTAAATAAGGCTTCCAAACCCAGTAGTGGGAATATTAAGTGGGGGCTATTTTTCATATTGGACATTTACTGATGCTGGAGCCCGTTTAGATAGTTTAGTTTAACCGACGCACATTGTGTGCTAATATTACTGTGTTCCGGTTTGAAGGGTGCTGTAGCTAATGTAACTGCTGGGGTAACGAAACTGCATCTTACTTCCCAATGCGACGACCAAGTATATTATACTAACTAGCGCCACATTGTTATGGGCGGGCGTATCACTTACCATCAGGTGAACGTGCCGCTCGTCTCATATAGTACCTGTGAGATTTAACTTAATCTTATACATAATATATTTTAAGTTAAAGAAAATATTGTGCTGAGTAGAACTTAACTATGTTCGGAATGCGGACAAGGCGTTCGCGGCATAATAACTTAAAATGATTTACAAAACCTTTTTGCCGAAGGTTTTAAAGGTTGTAAGCGATCGCTTATAGAATAGTAATATTAAGCTAAGCTAAGCTAAGATATTACTAGAGACTTTTTTTTCCCTGATGGTAAGTAATACACTCGCTCATAGAAATATAGCACTAGTGATGACGATAGTGTTGAGAAGCCGACCGCAAGGTGGACCAACGATCTGGTGAAATCGCGGGAATACACTGGATGCGAGCAACGCGCGATCGATGTGGAGATTTTTAGAGGAGGAAGACGTCTGTCGGCTGATGATGATCATGACTATATACACAGGACCACATTGTGCTCATCGCCTTAAAACATACGATATTAGTTCGTTATCGCTGTAATTTCACTAACTACAGCACCCTTCAAACCGGATCACAGTAATGTTTGCACGCTACTGTTTGTCCGCTGCAATAGGAGCTGCGGTGGTCGGTCTCCGGCAACAGACACCTGCCTTGTCAACTAAACTCCACGACACGTAAACCAGGGTCCGTGTTGCATGGACAGCAACTAACTGCTGGTTCCGTAACACAGTTGTTACTACGGGTAGCGGCGGGCCCAACATTTCTCCGCCGCGAAGAGCCGGGAGAGGTTTTCTCCCGTGGCTCCCATGGCCTATAGGCGACTGCAGGAGAGTGAGGAGGGAGCGCGCTGCATGTTCCGACGCGCTCTGGAAAGGAAGGGTTCATCCCTTCCTCCTGAGTTGGGGCTGCGAAAGCGACCAGCGTCGGCGTGGTTGCGGATGGTGCGTAAGCGTTCCCGTGACCCCGCCGTCAAGTGACGAGTTGGAACGTCGTGGGGGTTTTAGTCGGTGCAAGTCCGACATAACCCGTCCTTGCCCCCGCGAGGACGAGTATTCATAGGCATTTCCCTCACGTAAAACAAAACAAAACACAGTTGTTATTGCGCCGCGGAAGTAGTTAAGATTCTTTTTATAGGGGTTGTTTAATTTAGAAGGATTACTTCGAAACGCGTCCATCGCCGGCGCGTTCCGTGTCGCCGACCGATTGGCGCGGCTGCCGCGGGCCAGGCTGGATGTTCTCGTGGATGACGTAACAGATTCTCTGATGGTTTTTGCCCCGGCCTACGGGGCGCGCACGCTCGACTCCCACGGAAGTCGGCGCACAGTTACCTCCATTGTTACACCGGTGTATTGTTACGCAGTTTGATTTTACTGGAGCGCGTGCAGTAACCACACTGTAACCTATTTATATAAATTCTTGTATCCATTATCTTTTGATCTAATTATTTAAATTTCACTGTTCCCATTGAGACTGTATTTAAAAATAATAAAAAACTTTTTTTTTTGTTCGCCAATCACGTTAAAACTAGTGAAGGAATCGACATGGATACACGACCATTTATTATTTTTTGTATTACATAGATCCTTCGTCTAATCTAATTTACTTTCATAAACGTTTTTATTTCGGATTATTTATGTGGTTGCTATGGTAACGATTGCTATAAAAAGTCATTTGCGGTTGCTCTCAAGGAATATTTCAGACAAATTTCACGTCTAATTTTGTATTACTATCAGCAAAGCGGACGGGGAATAGAGTAATAATATATATATAAGTGTGTATTAATATTTTTGAGGGTGGGAAGAGACAGCAATACAATCAGTAGTTGTCTCTCCACTCGGGCGCAGCTCCGCACGCTGGTGACGACACATGCGCGTCACAGGCTATTATTTGGGACGCATTGAGAAGAGTATTACGTGTTCAGCAAAGTGCCCTTTACAATGATAATTAACACGTTTGTAATTGTTGCTAATTAATACAGTGTAATTATAAATTGTACAGTTCCCTCGCTCGTTTACCCACATTTTGTGACAATGAATGTACTGACTAAAAACGACGGCTAACCTTGGCCATTATGTATACATATAACACACGATCTTCGAAACTGTCACACGTAAACACTCAAAATTTAATAGAAACATTGCTTCTGCTATTTAGAGGTCAACTAAAAATGGATTTTACAAAATTCCTTTCCCAAAGTCGCGGGGGTCCAAGGAACAGGTAGTATAAATGAAATAAATTTATACAGGAAGTAAGCACCGCTGTATGGTCCAGCGAGGTAAATAACCTCTAAGACATAATCCGATCGATAATCACAAACGATCAAGATTTCGAAAACAAAAAATATACCCTTATAATTACATCACTTGTTGTTGATCACAACGGAGACCAGTAGAGCAGGGTATACACTTCGCGGCTCCACCGGATAATTTCACCTTAACCACGGCACATTCGTTTCGGGCCTTTGACTCCAAACACATCCGGCAAAGAATTAGATTTTATTAATGAAAGAATGAATAAACAATAACTTTAGATAGGGAAGGGGAGAGGTCAACGACCAACAGTGGGACCAGTCCGACCGGCGGTGAGCTTGCTAAGGTGGACCAATAAAATATGAGAACGAACTGTTTTGCAAGAACTAATGTAGACACAAATATTTTCTATGGTCTAAATGCATGAGATAAAGCGATCAATCACAATCTATTATCAACATAATTTATTTTAACTTGCGTTATATAAACACAACCTTGATATAATTTCTCTGATTTTCATGTCAGAGGAGAAACCAGAGAAAGAAAAGCAGAAAGAAATCACATAGTATATCAATGTATAAGAAGAAAAGTGACAGAGGTAACAAAGTTTAATAAGCAACAATTCGTTAATAACTGTTGGGAGGTCTCTGCAGACTGTCCATGTAGGTACCACCACCGTTTCACACACGGTAGTATGCAAACATTACTGTGTTCCGGTTTGAAGGGCGTTGCAGCTAATGAAATTACTGGAGTAACGAGATTTAACAACTTATGTATAACGATGACGAGGGCGTGGTTATGCGCAGGTGTACCACTTACAATCAAGTTTTTTTATGTTTTCAAGGTCATCAATGTCATCAATCCCACCTGATGTTAAGTTGTGATGAGATCTATGGTGCTAAAGCGCACTAACCTAGAAGCAGCTTATTCGCTCTTTTCTTGGAGACACCCACGTCGTATTTGGACGGGAACACCGACGCCAGCGAATTGTTCCATTCCTTAGCGGTTCTCATGTAGAACAAGGACCTGAACCTCTTTGTTCGCAAACATAAGTATGAAGACTAGTCGTCCCTGTTTGACCGGAAAAGGGGAACTTTCCGTTCAACTCTTCGCTTCGTTGAATAAAAAAAATATTTATTACATCTATCACATAGTTCTTCCTAATTCCTACTGATGATCGTGTGAAGAAATGATGTGCTGTCTCTTTTGAGCTGATATTTAATATTCTATTCTTATATAGCAAATGTTAACACCATAGATATCTCGCTTATTTCTTTCCACTTGCACCGCAGGCTTAATTTTCAAAGTCAACCTCTTTCAATGCAGGTTCCGCGTCTTTGTGACTAAAGTGTCGATGATTTAATAACTTGAGCTGCCCTCCACATATTGCTCAAACATTTGTGATATAAAAGACGATTTTTTTTTCTACCTTCGTCGCCATTTTGTCCACGCCAACTGCTTAGACGCAGTTTGATGAGTCTATTACAGCCATGACTATTTTACATTGTAACTTCGATGTTAATATCAACGTAAGATGACTTTTAAATGACTCATCCAACGATCTCTTCCTCAGAGGCTTAGGTTGTCTAGAAATAACCTTTCGATGACCAGGGCTTTAGTTCATCACTTTACTGGTGTTACTCTCTGCCAGAGACCGTCTAGGTTACCATCCTAACTAGCGCCACGTTGCTATGGGCAGACGTATCGCTTCTTCTTCTTCTTAAGGTGCCTCTCCAACTAGCAAAGGTTGGCGGTCAGTTCACCATACTTCGCTCGATCTCTTGCGAGGCGGAACAGTTGGGCGGCACTCGCTTACCATTACCAATTAAATCACGGGAAGGATCTGCATGCTGTCAAATCACCCAGCCCGCAAAGATCGTCAGTCCCGGAAATCCGAGCCCATGTCCTCTCTCAATTATCTTTTAAAGCCTTCTTCAAATCATTGTGGTTCACCAACTTATGCTAAGCACGAGAAAGTCGAATAATTCATTAATGTATATTTTACGGGGTGTAAAGGGTCCCTCACAACAACGCACGGAACTCACGCAGCTCACCCTCTCGTAGTGCACCCTGTTAATTAGCAAACGAGGCTCTGTCTCCAGCAAACCCGCATTGGGGGTGGGAGAAAATGGCCCAAATTCCCCCATTTGAACCTCTACAAACCACCGAAAGAACAGACAACTCAGCACCGATCGATGTGGAGATATTTGGAGAAGGCCTGTGTCCAGCAGTGGACGTCTATCGGCTGATGATGATGTGTATTTAAATTATTTTATTAACAATTTTGTTATTAATATAATTTTTTTGTTGTATCAATTAATTCCGGTCTGGAGTCCTATGTTTATTCAACATTATTACTATGTTATGGGAAACTAAAGGAAAATATCATTGTCGAACACTATTGATATATTAAAAGAATAACTTTCACACACACACACACACACGGGCAACGATCATTTCAAATGTCACACACGCGAAATCACGTGTTAACCGTGTTTTTAATATTAGAATTGTATAAATTAAAAATGAATAAATTTAAAGCGTTTCAATATTTTGTTACAGGTAAGCAGATCCGGTTAACTAAGGTAACGTCAGTGGGTGTAAGGGATTCCGTCCAACATCTTACGGAGCCCAAGTCAACCTCACCAGCATGCGGTGCACCCTGCTGAATAACAGACGAGACTGATCACCCACCAACCCGCACTGGGCTTACGTCATGAGCTAAAGCCCAATTCCTCTATCTATGAAGGAGGATTATGTCCAGTAGTGGACGTCTATCGGCTGATGATGATGAAGGTAACATTCTGTTTCTAAACACATCTACGTTAAAAGAGGAAGTAGGCCGAACGCACAAAAAACAAATGAACGATACATCTAAAGTTTTTTTTTATCAAGACTAGGAAGCGACGAGAAGAGCCAGACGTTCACCTGATGGTAAGTGATACGCCCGTCCATAACAACTTGACGCTAGTTGAGATATTATTCACAGCAACACATTGCACTAGTCGCTTTGAGATATAAGATGTTGAGTCTCGTTACCCCAGTAATTTCACTAGCTACAGCGCCCTTTAAACCGGAACACAGTAATGTTTGCACACTTCTGTATAGCGGCAGAAACAGACGCTGTGGGTGGTACTTAGACGGTCTCTGACGTCAGAGAAATACCACCAGTAATAATTTTTTTTTAATTTATTACGAGCTTCGATGCTACACGGCAACTTTTAAATAATATAATCATTTATTTAATGATCATTAAGCTATATATAATCATTAACCCACAAAGAGGCGCCCATTTATAAATGTCTCTAGTTATCTGTGTAAATACGCGTCAGTACAAACGATTACATTTGCTAATCGATTAGTAATCGTAACCAAAAAACGTTTAATAATCTATGATAATTAAATACAAAAAAAATATATAGACTTTATTGTCTGTGGTTATCCAATTAAAAATATATGCGATCATAGACAACGCCTATCGATTATATCGAATTAATTGACCAGGTGCACAGATAAAAATGACTCGATGAATTTTTTCATTTATTGTATGTATATGTTGCCAGTGTTGTAAAAAAATATTATAAATATAAACATGGCGTCGTAGCGTTTCGTAATCACCCAATAGACATTTTGATTTATATAACACTTATATAATTATGAGTGCCGATAGATATAAACATATATATTAGCATATATAATATCCACATTTGCGTACGTAATGTCGCCGCTTTCTATTTGAATTGACATTTAACATGATAGTACAGAAACGTGTTAAAGTAATCGAACTTTAAAGTTGTTTTTTTTTATTCGATTAAGCGACACCACGGGGCTGGTGGTAAGTCTCTGTTGTCTGTCTCCGGAGACTAAGTAGCACGTGGAACGGAATTCAGTGACAAGCAGCACACCTTACTGTTATCTAGTTTAGGTCTCTTGTTTATAATGCATCTCGTTATCAGGCGATAGACGTCCAATGCTAGATATAGGCGTCCCTCAAAGACCTCCACAGAGTTCATTGAGAAGAAGCAGGGTGCTTCGTAAGATGTTGGGCCCATTACACATCTGATCTGGTATCAGTAAGCTAAATTGCAGAAAGCTAGGGAAGTTCTAAACAATTTTACTACCAAATACCACTACAATTGAGATGAGGCTCAAGTAGCTCCGTGTGACAAGGCTACCGGTTAGCCGATGTACCATAAAGGCAACAAAATCTGATGGATATATAATTTTTATCGCTGCTGTACTGGATACAGGCGTACATCCATTAAAAAGTATAGAAAGCTCAGATGCACAGATAGATAACAGGTTAATACCCTATCTATCCATTTAAGTGTAGAGAAAATCGCGTCATTTATTCCTTTGAAAGGCTTTTGCCAATAAATAAATATAAAACGGGTGACACTTTCTCTCGAGTGTCGGCATAGAATAAATTTCGCTTATGCATTAACAATACTCACCTACCGTGTAAGTGGCAGTAGGAATTATAATTGGTTACTAAAAACGGCATTTACACAATTAAGCAATCACTCAACACATACATAATTATTGGATTGTTGCGGTTAAGTTGTTTTTAGCATTGTCAACTTAGAAATTGTATTATGTAACGAATTATAGTAAATAAATATATACATATATATATACCACCTTCTCCCGGTCACTTTAGTGGTGGTAATAGGAATCAGATTTGAAATTAACCGGGAATATTCCCGTCTAGAAGGCGGCTAGTTACCACCCACTCCTTCCCGCCACAGCCTCTTACATAAACATCCCCTTTGGAGACAGAATTTTGTAAAATCTATTCTTAGCTAACCTCGTAATGGCTGTAGCAGCTGTCATCATCATCAGGTCCTCGAATGCCGCCCGCGTACATCTACTACGGTTGATAGGCCTCCCACATGGTAGACCGACGATCTGGTGAGAATCACGCGAACCCATTGAATGCGAGCAAAGTGTGATCGATCGATGTGGAGATCTTTGTAGGAAGCCTATGTCCAGCAGTGGACGTCTATCGGCTGTAGCAGTATCTCTACCAAATTTTGAGTGTTTACGTCTAACAGGTTCGAAGATCTCGTGATGAGTCAATGAGCCTGTGGGATATCTCACTCACTGCTGACGAAGGTCTCTCCCTAAGATCTCGGCTCTTAGGTCAACGTAGTCAGCATGGCCTCTGGTACCGCCATTCACTAGAAGCCCTCGTTTGTAGGGGTACATTTAGAGGGTTTTGGACCATTTGCCACCACGCTGGTCACGAGCAGCGTCGAAACGAGCTTTGTCTGCTGACAGAGCCTCGTTTGTTGATCAGCAGGTTACACCACGAGCAGATGAGATTGGCTTGGATCCCGTGAATTGGTGCACGGTACCCCTTACACCCCTATATATATAACGTGCTCGTCTACTGAGTCATCTATCGTATATGTTTATAATGATAATTAATATTTAATGGTTACATTAAAAGTAGTTAAATTACATTACTGCAAGTTATTATCATCAAGCAGTAGAATTTAATATTACTGCGTTCCGATATAATGTGCGCAGTAAGCAGTATCTATGAAAGTTACTGATGCACCGCCTATCACTTATTACTCTGTGGTTATGAACATTCATCATTAGGCGTAAATATTGATTTTTATTCGAAGTACATATGAGGCGAGCTAGACGTTCACTTGATAATAAGTGATGCGGTTGTTCATAACAACTGGGCATTACTTTAAAATGATATACATAGCAACACATGGTGCTCGTCACTTTGAGGTATAAGATGTCAAGTCTCGTTACCGCAGTAATTTCGCTGGCTACGGCGTCCTTCAAGCCGGAACACAGTAATGTTCGGACATGACTGTTTAGCGACAGGAATAGGAGGACAACTAAACGGTACCACTAAGATTTACTAGCTAGGTTAACAGTACTGAATCCAGTTGAAATTTTTGGGGGGTTTACGTAGGATCTATCTGCTGATGATGATGGAATAAAAATACCAAAAGGGGTTGTTTTTAGTACATACAGATAATAAACAAATAACTGTAATGGTTATCGCGTTACGGATCGTCGCTAAAAAGTAAATTATTCGCTCTCAAAACTTTAAACTTGATGACGTAATGGCTTGTTCACACTTTCTCCAACTCGCGACGCTCGTTGTGGACGTCGCAGTACCCTTACCTAAATGCCATCATCATTATCATCATCATCAGCCGATAGACGTCCACTGCTGGATATATGGGTCTCCAAAGATCTCCACATACAGTCAGTATGGCTTCCCGTACCGCTGGGCATTAGGAGCTGTATGTAGATGAATCATGTGGGGGATTTGGGCCACTTCCCAACACGCTGGAACTTTGCGGATTAGCGGAAGCCGGAGCCTCGTTCGTTAATTAGCAGGGTGCGCCACGAGCAGGTGAATTTGGCTTGGGTCCCGTAAGTTGTTGTGCGGGGACCCTTACGCCTCATTACATTGAATCATCATAATCATCATCAACAACACGCGGCAGTCCACTGCTGGGCATAGGCTTCGGCTAGACGCATCCGGTTGCTGCTAGCGGTCTTAAGCAGATCGTCGCTCCACTAAGTTAAAAACTAACTGGTGGTAAGTCTTTGTTGCCGGAGACTCTAGATAACCATCGCAGTTCCTATCGCAGCCGACAAACAGCAGTGTACAAACTATATCGTGTTCCGGTTTGAAGGACGCTGTAGCTAATGTAACGATAATCTATATCTTAAGTGTTAGGTGAGGGGCGCAATGTGGTGCAATGTATATCATCTTAACTAGCGCCACGTTGTTATGGTTGAGTGTATGTATCACTTACCATCAGGTGAACGTCTCATTGGTGTCGTTGTTTAATTAGATAAAAAAAAAATCATCTTCGGCCTCGTTACCGCTTAACATCATATGAAATGACTCATAGACAATGTTGGTTAAAAATTAACTGTTATTTTGATCTGGATTCTGATGATGTAAGCGCTTGAAAGCCGTAGCAACTCTCACAGCTCGTCTGATACTGGGCTAGTGGACCCGGGTCCACGGCCTGTTATTTTGAGAAGGTAATAAGAAAAAGAGGGTGGTCATTTCTACATGAATCAATCATGTTATCACGTAAATTTGCGTAAGAAAATGACTCACGTTTGATTGTGAGCCAAGTGGTCATTACGATTCTTACTCATACATATCCATGAAACATACAAGTAGTTTCAGTTCAAAGTCCTAATTCTTCGAAAAAAAAAATATTTTCAGATTGAGGACGAATATCCGCTTAGCTACATTTTTATACTATGAACCGATGAGACGATCGGGACGTTCACCTGATGGTAAGTGATACGCTTATCTTATAACAACGTGGCACTAGTTAGGATGTTATACGTAGTACTCGTCGCCTTGACACGTAAGATATTAGGTCACTTACTAGGTCTCATTACCCCAACGTTGTAGCCAATAAAGTCATTGGCTATAACGCCTTTCGAACCGGAACACAGTAACCTGGAATGGAATTCAGTGACAAGCAGCACACCTTATTATTACCAGGTTCATCATCAGATATCGTATAGATAGATCTAGTTTAGGTCTACACGTTGTTTATAATACATATTACGAATAGACATAATGATTATATATATTTTTTTTTGGGATGGGTGGGCAAACGAGCGAACAGTTTACCAGGTGGAAAGTGACCACTGACATCCATAGACGATGGGCTCTTTTCTTGAAGGTCCTCATGTCGTATTGGTTCGGGAATACCGCTGGCGTTAACTGGTTCCACAAAGTGGTAGTGCGTGGTAGAATGATGCGGTTGAAACGCAGAGTCGAGGATCGCCACTCATCCAGATTGTGAGGATGGAACTTGTTGTTGTGTCGTGTACTGCGCTGATGGAAAATAGCACCAGGAATAATTCCGACCAACTCCTCGGAACACTTCCCATGCTACATTTTATAAGGAGATGCAAAGAGATGCGATGTCTCTTCGCAAGGCCATCATACGATTAATCATCAGCCGATAGAAATCCACTGCTGGAAATAGGCCTCCACCTAAGATCTCCACATACAGTCAGCATGATCTCCGGTACCGCTGAGCACTAGAAGCTGTATGTAGATGAGTCATGTGGGGGATTTGGGCCACAACCCACCACACTTGCCCAAGGCGGGTTGGCGGGGGCCAGAGCCTTGTTTGTTGATTAGCAGGGTGGAACACGAGCAAGTGTGGTTAGCTTGGGTCCCGTGAGTTGTTGTGCGGGACCCCTTACACCACATATACCTAAGTTCGTATAGTGTTACATAATAAAGTCATACATCAGTTATTTTCTTTAACTTAGTCATATTGATTAATAAATACACAACAAACAAACAACAACAACAACAAACGTTTTATCTACACAACTTTCCGATTTATTATCTTCATCGACTGATGATGTAAAGGTCTGTTTAAATCCAGGTTAAAAGGTAGCAATGGAAACTTCCGAACCGTTAACCTAACATCTATGGAAAGTCTATGTCTACTGGAGGTTACGTAAAGCGTTCATCAAAATAATGATCACCGCTTCCGCTTCCGTATATCTGTTGCGCAGCTTGTGTGGACCTACATATATATGATAAAATTCAACGATAATTTATATGTCGAAACGATATTGTGAATGAAAACATTATGATATAGTATAAGTTATATTTAAGTTATTTGTATGCTTGCCTATAACAACGTGGCGGTGGTTAAGATGATATACACAGCACCGCATAGTGCTCGTCACGAGACGTGATGTTAAGCCGTGAGACCTAACTAACCTCACCAGGTACAACAGCCTACGAACCGGAGTACAGTACTGTTTTATTTAAATATTCCCCTCTGTGTGTTTTAGGTAACATTTTTAGCATTTCTCTATTTACTCCTACTCCTCATTCTTTGCACTCTAATTCCTTCTTACACATTTCTCGCAAGTACACAGTAATGTTTGCACACTGCTGTATAGTGGCTGGTAGAGGAGCTGGTACCCACCTCTACCGGTAGGTGCTAAAGTGGTGGTTCGCGGACCACTGGTGGTGACTCGTGAAAATTTCACTGGTCCGCTGTAAAACATGGAATCATCATCATCATCAGCCGATATACGTCAAATATCTCAACACTGATCAGTTATGCGCTGCAGTCAGCATGGGCTCCGACACCGCTGGGCATTAGGGCTTGTCGTCTGTAGGGGTTCACATGCAGGGATTTGGGCCATCTCCCACCACGCTGGCCCGATGAGGGTTGGTGGGAGCCAGTACCTCGTTTATTAATTAGCAGGGTGCACCACTAGCAAGTCAGGTTGGCTTGGGTTCCGCACAACACTAAACGTGGAATATATTTTCTTATTAGTGGTCTTTGGATTTTTTTTTATTCTACTAAAACACAAGACCAGCAGGACGTGCTTGATGGTAAGTGATACGTCTGCCCATAACAACGTGGCGCTAATTAGAAGGATATACACTGCGCCACATAATTCTCGACAATTTAAGACATAAGGTGTAAAGTCGCATTAACCTAGTAATATCACTACAGCGCCCATCAAACCTGATTATAGTAATTTTTGCGCAGTACTATTTATCTGCTACAATAGATGCTGCGGTGCTCCTTACCAAGACAGTCTCCGGCAACAGAGATTTGCATTTACTTCTAAACGGCTTGTTTAAATAAACGTGACGAAGATTTTTTTCTCGGTTTTTACTAAGAAAATCATTTTTTTTTATTTAACTCTTCTTAATATAAAGATATCTGTCATATTGTAAATATGCTGCCATAACAGTATCGCTATCCGTAATTAAGTTTGTGCGGGTTCAAAATTCAGTTTACGGGTGTAGTTAATTACAGCAATGCTGTTATGCGTTGTAGTTATTGTGGAATGAGAACAGTGAAATATTCTCCAGCGAGCTGGTCGCTGCGCGCTCGCATCCGGGTTTCCCGTTACACGGCGACGGTGATGTCAAAACACTAAATATATCACAACGGGTGCTTGAACTCTCGACCGATATCCGCGCTACATGGCGCCCGTACAACAAACCTACGGAATTGTGACTGTTCTCATTAAAGCACCATATTCAAAGTGCAATAACATATATAAATCACAAGTATTCGAAAATAATAGATAACAGTTCTTACATTTTCATTGTATCTGTTAAAAATATCATTTATAATTCACCATACTCAACTTAATCAATCATTATCAACAATCAACATTTTCATTATTCGATAACAGACAGTCACTAACAGCTTTAAATAACAGAACAAGCAAAAAAATGAAACAACTATTCTTGTCTCTGTCTTTTGTATAATATTGGCATAAGCTAAAACGAGACACGCCTAGTATTTATTTGAAATAAACCGAAATTATAATAAGTCGTTTCATAATAAGAAATCCTCTTTGAAAAGCGAATTCTTAATTAGATCGTATTATCTGTTATTTGATTGATTCATCTATCTCGCTCACACCTATTTGATAGACTGTTGTTAAAACAAGAAGCACCTAGTATTATAATACGAAAAATAGAAATTGTAATCATACAAGAAGATAATTATCCTCGGAAGGTCACTCCTTAATTAGTTCGTGTTAACTGTTATTTCGTTGATTAATTTATTTGACTCACACGCATTGTATACAATGTTGCTAAAATGAGATGCACCTAGTATTATAACACAAAAAATAAAAAAAATAACACCTGTCATTTAATAATCTATTATTGTTACATAATGATAACAGGTACCAATTTCTAAATTGGTACCTGTTATCATTGCGTAACAGTAACGGTAATAACAGATATAACGTTTGTCTTGTTATAACTCACATCTAATGCAAAGCTTATTAATATTTTTCTTGTCCACTGACAGAAAAGACAAAGGACTTGAACCCATACAGCCAATTGATTGGTGGTTTCTCTTTATAATTCTCCGTTAACGAGAAAAAATATTCTGGTGGTAGGTCTCTTGCCGGAGACCGTCTATTGCAGCCGACAAACGGTACTGTGCAGAAATTATTTCATTCCGGTTTGAAGGGCGCTGTAGTGAAATTAATGAGGTAACGAGATTTAACATATTACATCACAGGCGAATTTAGTACAGTATATCCATATTAACTAGTGCCATATTGTTGTGGGGAGGCGTATCACTTAACTTCAGGTGAAGGTCCCATCCGCTTAATTGAATATTAAAAAAAAATCAATAAACAGTCCTTTTAATATTCCCACGGTTAGAACCTGGGGCATATCTCACAAGAACATCAAGGTCAACATGGTACTGACCCTATTCAAGCTATTATGCCTGTCGGTTTCCTGGTGAAGATTTTCTACAATAGAAGCTGAAATCCTGCGGGGATCGAACCCGCGTCTCCAAGAGACGTACAGCGCTTTACTAACATATCGACATTAAACAACAAATTGTCTATAGTCGGTAGTCTTTGTAGTGACACTTTCGTGGTAGCTGTTAGAAAAGCTCTCCATCGTTCTAATCAACATATAGACATATTTAGCTATTTTTTCCAACATCTTATATATTTATTTTTTTATACATTATACACAGAATATTATTGTGTCCATGTGTAATATTTATAAATTATTATTTATTATTATTTTTTTAATAATATTTACTTATCCTTATTCCTATTGTTTGCTGTCTCAAGACAAACTTAGTTTGTGTGTGTATTAATTATATAATATCATTAACTAAAATTAATTTTCCATAATCACCACCCTTGGCGAGGGGGTGGTGATCGCAGTACCGACTCTATTGCACCGATATCGCTGCTGATCGATTACGGTCCGTAGGATTGACTTAGTGCTGGAACGACGACCTAGTACCGGGAAGCTCACTAGCACAATCACTGAGAGCCACTGGATTTAAACAACACATTCTTCTTCTTAAAGTGCCTCTCCAACTAGTGAAGGTTGGCGACCATGGTACAGTCCTTTCTGTCTCTGGTTCCGCGGAACAATCGGAACGCCTCAGGTACACCAATCCACTCCCTGATAATCCTCAACCATGGCTTTTTCCTTCTCCCTACCTATCGTTTGCCAGAAATTTTGCCCATTATAATCAGCTGCGGAGGAACACATAACGAGAGACCTGTGTCCAGCTGTGGACATCAGGCTGGTAGATATGGCTACCTGTTTCCCTACCTCTGCACGTAACTTTGCCATTGAGTTCGCCGAAGGTTTCTTCAATCATTTGCTACGCTTGTTATTAATGTAACAATAAAAACCAATTCAATATCTCCTTTCCATGCTATGGAATTGAACTCAACCTTGCAATCAGGGTCGACAGTTTAAAACGTTCTACTTCCGGTCATTCGATCGCCCTTATTAAAAAAAATTTACTTTGTATCTATCTGCCTTTGGTTATTTTACGATCTACCTAGACGGTCCCGCGACGCCTATTCGTCATCATCATCATTTTAACCGGTGGACGTCCTCTGCTGGACATAAGTCTCTTGTACTGTGTTCCACAAAGCATGGTCTTGTCCTGTTTGAATCCAGTGGCTCCCAGCGATCAGGAAAGCGCAGCGTTGGCAGACCCCTTATTAGGTGGACAGAGGACATAACCCTATCGCTGGCGGCCACTGGATTCAAGCAGCGCCTATTGCAGCCGACAGTACTGTGCAAACATTATTGTGTTCCGGTTTGAAAGGTGCTGCAGTCAGTGAAATTACTGCGGTAACGAGGCTAACATCGTATCTGTTATCTTATGTGTCAAGACGGCGAGAAGTGCAGTGTATATCAATCTAACTAGGCAATTGGGTATCGATTAACTAGAGCCCACTAAAACCACCTCCGTGGTCATTATAAGTACTTTGAAAGAAGAATCTCCTCAGGAACACACCGGTGCTTGTAATACTGCGCCTGAGCCCAAGGAGTGCATGAACTCTCCACAGGACCCTCTCTATTCTACGACAAGCATGAGAACACCTCGTACTTGTCGTTCGTCCTCGTCTAGCTTAGTGGGCAATGAGGGTCCCACCTTCAAAGTCCACAGACTCCTTTTAGTCGCCTTATACCACAAGCAGGGCTTACTTTAGTTCTATTCTTAATAGCTCGAGACTGCAGGCTTGGAATAACAACAACAATAATATTACTCTGAGATACGTTTTATTAAGGGTGGGTGTAAGGGGTCTCGCAAAATAACTTATTGAACCCAAGCCAACCTCACCTGCTCGTGGTGCACCCTGCCAATCAACAAATGAAGCTCTGGCTCCCACCAACATTGGGCCAGCGCGGTGGGAAATGGCCTTAATCATTGCCGTCTTCCTAAGGCTCGCTTGGTGAGCTCTGAGGGCCCTCACCATTAAGGCTCACGAACTCTTAATCCTATTTTTAATAGCCCTAAAGAACAGGGCTGACGCTTTTCTTAACCTACTTTGAGATTTACCCGCTGACTTCCATCCACGCGAAGTGAAGACGTGAAACAAAACCTAACGGTACAATATGATCATTAGTGGCGGAAGTTGGTGCGAGTGAATTTTTTTTAAGCGTGTACGCGCTTTGGTGCTGTCTGAACGAATGTTTACACGCGCCGAGCACCAACAGCACGGAATGAGGTTGCCCAGTTTAAGACAAATGATTAATTGTCTATGGCCAGCGTGGCACGGGCATGTTGCGCGGGGGGATGAAGGACATGTTACTAAGAAAGTAATGAGCATGAATGTAGATGGTTGTAAAGGTAGAGGAAGACCGAGGAAAGTGTGGATGGATTGCGTGAAAGGTGACGTGGGTAACCTCACAACTGGGAGAAGGGCAGGAGGAGAAAGATTAATTGTCTGTGGATCAGCGTATGTATATGTATAAAAAAATAATATAAGTTCACATGCGATATGTGTGATCTGTATTCTGGTTAATTTGTAAGAGAATGAGATGGTTACACTAAATTTGATATATCATCATCATCAGCCTACAGACGTCCACTGCTGGACATAGACTATTTGATATATATAAACTTGAATCTAATTATCAGGAGTAGTAATATAATTAAAACAGTTGTAAACAAAACGTGTCATCATCATCATCATCATCACGAACCGTCAGACGTCCACTGCTGGACATATGCCTATCCCACTTCGTGTTGTATTGGTTAATTTAACCGTAACAGCTCAACCGTTTCGTGTGTGTGTTTGTGACGTTACAGTTTCTCGGGCCCATGTGGGTCGCAGTGGGGACCGCAAAGCCCAGTTGGGGCCGCGTGTAATGCGATTTCGCTTTCATAGTTTTTTGTTCGCCTTGATGATTAACAGCCTGCAGCCTCTCGCCCGCGGGCGTACTCCGTGAAGCAGACCACAAAAACTCCGACAGTTATTATCACATGCGCAGCGCAGTGCATTTGACTAATAACGTAAAAAAATAACGTCGATTACTTTGAGTTTACTTTACTATCATTTTTCAAGTGAAACTTCTTATTTTTTTTTTATTCAATTCAGCGACGAGACGAACTAGACATTCACCTGTTGTTAAGTGTAGATAAGCGCAATTTAAGATGATATATACTGCACCACATTGCGCTCGCCGTCTGACACATAAGATGTTGAGTCTCCTTACCCGAGTAATTACAGTAGCTACAAAACCCTTTAAACCGGAAAACAGTAAAGGGTTGCACAGTACCGTTTCTCGGCTGCAATAAGCATTGCAGTGGTACCGTAAATGATCTCTGGCAACAGAGCCTCACCACCAGTAGAACTTGAGTTAATGAATAAAAAAAGAGATCACCATAAACATAAGCAGTAATATCTAATCTAGGGATTCCCACCTGTGTAGACACTCATCACGATATCTCTGGAACCATAAGGCCTGGAGACTTGAAATTTGGTTGCAATATTCCTTTTGCTGAGTATTTTTCAACTAAGAAAGGATTTAAGAAAAATCCTTCCCCAAATGGAGTTGCCGGTATGTTAATAACGTGAAGAGACTATAGACTATAGAGAGAGAATAGGGGTCAACGGGTTGGGGTTGGGAATATTTTATACAAATTTGAAGCTTAAATTTCGAATCTTATTCTGTATTACTACCAGCAAATCCAGTGGAGAACAGCTAGTAGTAAAATATACATCAGTCCCTTAGAAATATCGTTTTAATCCAACAAATATTAGAAAGTTCACTAAAGGGCCCAGTGGCTGGAGGGCATTCACATCGCTCGCCAATTGGATGATTGTTACGTCCGAAGGGACCCGCACCGCGACAAATTGTCGGTTAACCCCCGACACTATTTAATTTAAAGTTAATTTCGTAAATTGTAATCATCATCATCATCATCGTTACCGGCTTTTGTTTATCCACAGCTGGGTACAGATCTACAACTTCTACCATCAAATGTATTCATTAACTGTTGCTTAATTGTAATTAGCGATTTCAGAACAATCAAAATTAGACCCAAGGTTAAAGAGGCGCTGCATAAGATTTTTAATTTGGCAACTGGAATTTGTACGAAGATCTATTTCTGCAAGAGCATTTAAAAAAAAAGTGAAAACATTTTTATTGAGACATACAGCCTAGACGATGAAAACTGGGTTACCATATCTTAATAATTTTTTTTATTCCATTAAGCGTCGAGACGAGCTGGACGTTCACCTGATGGTAAGTAATATGCCTGCTCATAACAACGTGGCGCTAGTTAGAATGGTATACACTACACCTCATTGCGTTCGGTCGCTTTGAGACAAAATGTTGAGTCTCGTTACCTTAGTAATTACAGCTAGCAACAGCGCCTTTCAAACCGGAACACAGTACACTTATACAATATTTGCGCAGTACTATTTGTCGGCTACAATAGACGCTCTCCGGCAACGGAGGCCTACCACCAGTGGTGCCATCTTACCATCCTATGTCTAAAGGCTAACTAGTTCCACGTTTTTATGGGAAGGCGTATCACTAACCTTCGCTTCGTCGAATAAAAAAAAAAAATCTCAGTCATAATAATAACTCCAGGAACACAAAAGCGGCGGATAGCAAAAGACCCAACATGTGTCATAGGATTCGAACCAGAGACTACACACAATGCAAGCGGTTCAGGAATTGTAACCTGTTCACATGAGGCACATTGTTTTCCATCGTCACGCGTATCGTGTTGCGCGCGAGTCTATGGTCGGGCGTTCCGTTCGGCCGCCATTTGCAACTTCCGCCGGCTCGTGTTTTGTTTTATTGCCACATGTCTGCGAGATTCGCATCTCTTGTTAACGATGTAACGGTTAGATATGTTTGGGACGAATCTATTTTTTTTTCATTCAACTAAGCGAAGGGACGACCGGGACGGCCACCTGATGTTAAGTGGTACGTACAGCTGCTCATAACAACGTGGTGATAATTAGGATCTTATAAAGTTCACAGTATTGTGCTTGCCGCCTAACGACATAAGATATTGTCTCGTTACCCCTAGTTTTACTAGTTACAACTCTCTTCAAACCGGAACATGGTATTGTTTGCACAGTACTGTTTGACAGCTGCCATAGGACCTACCACCAATAGAGAAGTTAAGTTTAGGTTAAGTGTAACATAAAGTATTCTTATTGTTGATATATGCGAATATTAAATGCAAATTAATTAATGTAACGATAAATTTCTCGAAATCGAGTAAAACATTTTGTACGGTGAAAAAAAAAGTCGACTAAGTTTATGGACTTATTTACATAAGATTTCTATTCAAATTGAAAGCAGTTTTTTGTGTATAAAAAATATTTATATTTTGCTCTCCAATACATATGGAAACTACTATAATGTCTTAGCTACAAATTAAATACTGTCCGTATGTTATAATCATAATATTCTCATAATATATATAAATATTATTTTTGCTATATGATACTATATATATATATATATATGTTAGTGTAAGTGATAGCTTTCTTAGTACAAAAAGCGGTGTCGTCATCTGAACAGGTGTCTGATAATAAGCTATAAGCCCTGACAATATCAAAACAATGCTTCTTAAAATTTAAGAGAAACTAATAATCTTTCGTCATCAGCTGATAGACGTCCACTGCTGGATATATGCCTTCACCAAAGATTCTCAACTCGATCGGGTAGGGATTTATATAGGGGGATTTGGGCCATTTCCCATCACGCTGGCTCAATGCGAGTTGGTGGGAGCCAGAGCCGCGACTGTTGATTAGTAGAATGCACCACGAGTAGGTGAGGTTGTCTTGGGTCCGTGAGATATTGTACAGGAACCCTTACAGCCCCTAATAACCTTTATACATATATATAACGATAATGGGTTTTATTCGTTCGATAATCACGTGAAAATAAGTGAACATATCAACATGGTAACATGAGCATTCGACACGCAATGATTTGTCGATAGTTACGTGTTAGTTATTTTTTAAATTTCACAGATTCTTCATCATTTTATTTCTAATTAACTTTTATAAACATTTTCATTTCGTATTATTCATACGGTTACTATAGTAACGGTTGCTAGAAAGTCATTTGCGGTTGCTCGGAAAGAATATTTCAGACAAATTTCAAAGTGTACTTTTATGTAAGGGTCGGGCGGGGAACAGCTAGTATATAATAAATACTAAATAAAATGTATTTGTAAAAACTTTTATTACCTTTTATTATTGATTTTCGGTAAGGAAATTAAAAGAAACGTTTTTAATTCGTAATTAGTGTTGATCGTGATGGCAACAATTTTAAAAATTTTCCCAACTTCGTCGCTCGCTCGAATGTTTAAACAGACCAAATTAAATTAGACACGGTAGGCAAATAAATTTAGACCTAAATAAAAGTCATGGCAAATTGAGAGACGTTTAAGCGAAAAATAAACAAAAATGCAAATAGTAAACAGTCGACGAACAATGCGGGCAAAAAGCAACAATAAAGGTCCAACCTCTAGTTATTGGGCACGGCACCGCGGCGGGAACAAGCGCGGCCATTCATAAAGGAGTAAACGAGACGAACTGGTCGCCGCTTAGAGAAAACGCGCGCGTGACTGAGAGAGCGAGGGAGATTGCATTCCGAGCTAAGGCACAGGGCGCGACGCGGTGCTGCCACCGCCTCCCCCCACACACCAAACGTCACCCCCGCCGCACCCTGCCGCCGCACCGATGTTACAACTCCACTAAATTCTCCAATATTTCAGTTAAAATTATTACAATATTTTTTTATTCAACTTAATCTTCATTACCAATAATTCAAAACATAAAATTACAATTAAAATTATTTAATTTAATTATACACAGTACTACTAATTATTCATAGTAATATTAATTGGACGTCTTGTAAATTCTATGTAATATATGCATTGTTAGTAGCACAAATTTGCATAGTGAGAGTTTAGTTTGTAAGGCACAATAATATTTACATCCTGGCAACACAAACGCACCGCGCCCGCCTCTCACTAGTCTACACGCGCCGCGCTGCGTCGGACGTGAGCCGTCTTTGCGCACTCGTTTAAAAAAAAACTCGGTTATCTCCTCTCGTGACATTTTGAACAAAACACTTCGTATATTCCACTTAGTTGTGTATAATACTTATTAACATATTAAGTGTTGGTGTTCGCTCTGTGAAGGTGTATCGTGTTTTTTTTTTGTGATTTGAGTGCGTAAAACCAAGAAGGAACGCCGAGGGTACTTTCACTGGACTGAAAGTTTATAAAAAAATAATCATTCGGAAAACTTCTCCATTTAAGGACATCGAGGAACATTAAAAAACGAAAAGGTGAATATTGATTGTGTTTATTTTATTAAACGACTCCAATGTTACGTTGAGTTATTGTCTATTAATAAACAAACATTTTAAAATAAATAACGCAAAAAAAAAAAATAATAATTTAATTTCATTCGGTTTAATAATATATAATTTAATATTTAATAAAACATATCTTAACTTATAAACAAAAAAAATATCAGATTATTATTACTTATGATAAATACTATGTGATACTTTAAAAATATTTATTATTTAAATAAAAAAAAAATCTTATTTTAAATAAAATCAAAGTAGCCATTGATCACGTGAATTTGTTTTCTGTCAAAATAGTTTTTCGTTTTTACGTAGATTCTCATTGGCCTTATCTCTGTGCAAAGACCGTATCTCTTTGATCTGTTTGTCCTCTCGCGCAGTTCCACAGATAAAACACGTTCCGTTTCAAACACGTCAACTGTTGTGTACGCCGTTTATACATATTTAAAGGTGAAACTAAGCTATTTATTTTATCTAAGCATAATCCAATTTAGCATAAGCGAAATTTTAGTAATTTTATTTTATTTATTAATTCTATTATAGATATATTACTTATTTACATTAATCATGATAATTTTTTTATTTACAACTAAACGGTTACTCTTTACATATTGTTTTTATATATTACTCAAAAAATATGCATAATTTTTTTATATATATTGCTTAAGGATAAGGATAATATAAAAATATTGGCAGTTTTAACATTAGCAATAAAACCTCTTTAAACTTTTTTACTGGTGCTAACTCCCTATTACCGGAAAACCGTCTAGGTAGGTGCCATAACCAGTTCCTATTTCTGCCGCTAAATAGTAGCGTGCAAACATTACTGCGTTCCGGATTGTAGGGCGCTTTACCCAGTATAATTACAGGAGTAACGAGAAATCAACATTTTATGTGTCGGGCGACAAACAATGTGGTGCAGTATATATTATCTTAACAAGCTCCACGTTGTTATGGGTAGGCGTATGACTTACCATCAGTAGTAAAAAAAAAAAAAAAATGTTTTAAAATCGTCATATCGCATTCTCGTCATAATTTAAAAATATATTTAAACTATTATAGATGATTTATTAACAATGAATAAGTTATTCGCGCTTTCAGTTATTTTCCTTATACATTTAAATAATTTGAATACGCAATGTGAAAGTTTATATATATATATATTTTTTTTAATTTCTTTACAGCTTAAATTAATGAATGTTAATTACATACTTGGCATAATTATTGTATTATGTATACTATTTAAATCATACATTTACTTACGACAAATAAGGATTTTAAATATTTTGTAATGAACACGAATATCATAAAAATTCTAAATAGGTTAAAAAATTTTTTTTGTTGTTTCTTATGTGAAGATTCATCACGATATATCTGGTACCATAAGACCTGGAGACTTGAAATTTGGTAGGAATATTCTTTTTGTCGAGGTCAGTTAAGCAGAGATTTTACGAAATGTTCCTCCCCAAAAAGGGTTGCGGGGATGTTACGACCATCAAAGCAAGCGTGAAACAGTTGCACGACTATATTGTTTAACAACATTTCTGTTGTCAAATGTTGTTCTAATTGTTTTTTTTTTTAAATAAATTACTGTTTTACTTGTGTCTTTATACAACAACTAAAACAATGCATAGCAATAAATATGGATCACGAGTTGGTTCCGATTATCAGTACATGTTTAAAATGGAATAACTTAACAATGATTTCTCCCGTTGAACTTCAGTCTCGAATAGCAGTAACTCGTTTTCCAGTTAACTTGACTACACACTACAGCTGTTGTATTTGTATATAAAATAAAAAAAATACTTTTATTGTTATAATAATATGTAAATTATTAGTTTTTAACTATTTATAAAAGAAAACTTAAAAGGAGACCGCTCAGCCAAATGTTGACTGGAGCAGTAGTTCCGATCGGCGCTAACAAGTTTATACTTATGTCTACTAAGTTCACATAGCGGGCGTATCACTTACCATCAGGTGAACATCTCTCTCGTCGCTTCGTAGAACAAAAAAAAAATAATCTCGTGTCGAATTCTGAATCCGCTTGCCTCATTCTACGGATCTATTTCTCTTCCATAGATAAGCTTCACAGTTGACAGCCACGAGCACCCACTAGAGATTACTTTGGAGTATTTTTATCACGCAGAGCATGGGAAGCTGCGCATGTGGTGGGAACAGGCGTGAAAACCGACATGTTCAGTGAGAACATGTTGACAGATGTTGCCTAAGTCACGTTATTCTAATTACAGCAGATAACTTTAATACTATGCAGTTTGTGAAAGTCGGTGTTAAAATAGTTTTACATGTAAAAGACTATTTTTGTGCTCTTGACCTAAACGTCACACGATGTTAGCTGGTGGTAGGTTGTCAAAGAACATCTAGGTAGGTACCACCACAACTCCTATTGCAGCCGACAAATGGCACTGTGCGGAGGGTACGGGACGATGGGGCAGTAAGGGGATAGCCTCCCACAAGGTGGAACGACTGTGAGGAGTTAAAACTACTGAATGCGGGTTGCGGATAACCGTTCGGTGTGGAGATCTTAGTAGGAGACCCATGTCCAACAGTAAACGTTTATCGGCTGCTGCTAATGATTATAAGTTTACCAGACATATCATCCGGCTCTCTTTGACAACTGAATCATAGCGATGCTGTTATGGCAATAGATTTACAATACGAAGGTAGCTGGCCGATCGGGTTCAAGAATCATTACCACCAACCTAACTACGTGATTTTAATAACTGCCCTTTTTTTTGTTTCGGGATGCGGGGGCGATGGGAGTAATCAAAAGATAAATGGGTCTACATCAGTGCATTCGGAGAGCCTCCGGGATCTCTTACAGAACGGACCGGTGCCTCTCTACACTCTGTATTAACACGTCGGTAAAGAGGGGCCAGACCCTTCTAGGCATCACCGCTGAACCATACAATGTACCACGCAGGTTCGCTTGTTGAGCGATAAGGGCCCTCACCCTCAAGAACCGCGAAGCTCCTAGACCATTTTAGTCGCCTTCTATAACACGCAGGGCTTATCTTAGTCCTATTCTTACTAGCCTGAGGCTACAGGGCTGGGTACCACCTACCAAGACGATCTCTGGGAACAGAGGCTTACCACCAATGGAACATTTGGATGATGTATATAATATATAGGGGTGCAGAGGGACGCGCACTAACGGCACCCAAGCAAACCTTACCTGCTTGTGGTGCACCCTGTTAACCAACAAACGATGCTCTGGCTTCCACCAATCCGCATTAGGCTAGCGAGGTGGAAAATGGCCCAAATCTCCTCAAATACCCCCTACATACGACGGCTCTCGTGCCCGGCGATTCTGGAGGCCATGCTGACTGTACGAGGAGATCTTTGGGGGCGGCCTATATCCAGCAGTGGACATCTATCGGCTGATGATGATGATGATGATGATGAACATCAATGAAAAAGCTTTAAACTGAACAAAACAATATTCATTACACTACACACACTAATACTTTATATGGGATTTACGAAGGGAGACGTTATTCGACAAATCGGCGGCTGCTAATCGCCGGCGCTAGTTATAACGTCGTTATCTAACACCTGTTATAACGTGCACGTTAAGGAAGTCGTTTACAATCGTTAAACACGGTTCAATAAAATGGGCGATAAATTATTATTACTATAATGTAGTTATTTCTAAACCTCAATCATCTGTTTTGGAGATTGAGTAACGTTGGAAATGTGTGTCATAGACAATGGATATGAACTGTTTTAATGGACGTTAAAACTATTGGGAGTTTTATTGGTGATAATTTTTTGTATATATAAATATATTAGCTGTTCCCCGTTTTGCTGGCGGTAACACCCCCCCTACTCGCATGGGGGAAGGAAGTTTGTAAAGTCCATTCTTAACTGATCTCCAAATGGTAGAAGCTATATCTCTAATAAATTTTGATTGTTTACGTGTAATAGTTTAGAAGATCTAGTCCAAGAGTCAATGAATCTGGATATATATAAACAGCTCCATTGTACCCACTAGTGGGATTACAGGTCATATCTGAAAGGGAGAAAGTGTAAGTTGGCTAGCTGGTCAAGTATAGGTTGACGGTTCTTACAATATATCGGTTACCTTATGTTTTCCATCACCGGATGCTCAAGCTTAGTGAGGATCGAACCAGCGTTTACCACATCTCAAACTGATCTATTAAAGCTTCAAACAAAAACACACAAATTACTATATCAATGTATTTGTTGTAGATTAGTTTTATATATATTAACTTTTTCATTTCGTAATATATCTTCTAATTTTGAATATTTTAACTATGAAATAAAAGTTTAACTTAATAATATCAATTTTATTGTAACGGTTAAATCGCGGAGTAAATTAAACAAATACCTTTATATAGTAGTCTAGTTTCCGTTTCATAAGATCGAATTGACACTGCGTCTAAAGAAGTACCTATTCTTTTTTTTTTTAACTCACGACGAGACGAGTGGGACTTTCACCTGATGACAAGTGATACGCTTGCCTGTAACAACCTGGCACTGGTTAAGATAATATATACAGGACTACATTGCGCTCGTCCCTTGAGACCTAAGATGTTGAGTCTCGTTACCGCAGTAATTACACTAGATATAACGCGCTTCAAACCTGAACACAATACTGTTTGTCGGACCTACCACCAGTTGTTCTTCTGAAAGTGCCTCTCCAACTAGTGAAGGTTGGCGATCATGGTACAGTCCTTCCTGTCTTCGGTTCGCCGGAACAATTCGAAAGCCTCAGATATGCCATTCCTTTCCGTTGATATTCCTCCAGCTTGACTTTTTCCTTCTGCCCACTTACCACCAGTAAAGTGGGCTATTCAATAATTATCACGATTCAAATAATAAATCGCAACGCAAACGTTTGTTCAAATGTTTGCCATGTTTGACGAACGGCATGCGATCTTCGCAATGCGTTCATCTCGCGCATACTTGACGTGGACGTCGCTCCTTCATTGTGAAATTGCGTAAAGTTCAAGAATGGCATGCAACGGTCGCGGACGGTCACGCGACGGTTATACAGAAACGCGATAAAAAAAAAATTCTGGTCTTCTCAACGTTAGGAATGTTCTGTATCATGAACACAATGACCGCGATGGCTCCGTTTGTATGAAACGTACGTCGCGATGAGGAGTTGGTTCAATCCTTACTGAGCATGTATGTCTACTATAATGTGATAAGCGGATTCCAAATTGACCATATTAAGGTCGTTGGTCTATCAGATTTGGATAAATGCCACGATCAAAATTCCACTTTACAAATAGCTCCGGAAACGGAGACCTCAGTATTACAAAATCACCGAACTAAAATCTTAATTGTTACATACGTTTAATCACTTACTAACAGGTGAACGTTTCACTCATCATACAGATGTAATGGAAATAAATTAAGATAAGATCCTCGAGTGGCGTCCGCGTACCAGTAGATGTGGTATTGGGAAGCCTCCCACAAGGTGGAGGATCTGGTGAGAATCGCGGGAACACACTCGATGCAACGCGGGACCGATCGATGTGGAGATCTTTGGGAGAAGCCTATGTCCAACAGTGGACATCTATCGGCTGATGATGATGATGAGAAATAAATTTTCTTCTACAGGATAAAACCTTGAACGTCTATTTATCACTACACTGATGTCAACAATAAGGAAGCAGTAAGTGTCATCCCATTCCGCCTCTATTAAACATCATTAAACATTTAATGACCAAACTGTAACCGTTAAAAAAAAATTACGTAATTTATAATCAATACTGTACATCGTTAAAACTGCACTACTCACTCTAAACCGGATGTAAGTGAATATAAACGGGAAGAGCATAAACTCGACCGTTAATAGTTCACGCGGCGGTAGATCTACCAAAACAAAAGGTCAGTTAACTCGGTTAAAAATAGTTCATTTATCCACGGTTAAATATACGGTATAGCGGTTGTTACGGTTAATGATAACGTGAGCTGTGCTGAAACTAGACTTCAGACTTCACCTCGATCGCCAGTGTGGTCTCGTGACAGACATGTTTAACACTTACCATCAGGTTCTGTTACATAAAAATCATAGACCTGGCCTCCATTTTTTTTAACGGAAGTAGATACAGCATTTATTATAGTGATAAATAAAACGCGTAAATATACAGTTTTCTGGTGCTTTAGCTCTTATTTGCACTATGATTCCTATGAAGAAGAGAAAGAGAAGGAAAGAAGGAAACGTTAAAATCAACAGTTTAATATTTTACTCTTTTCTCTTTCGATTAATAATAATATTATCTATCAATCGCCCTTTCTCTCTCTCTCTCTCTTTATCCTCTATGCATCTCTTTTGGTTTATCAACTCCATAGTCCATCTCATTCTCTTACAAATTAACTATAATACCTTAACCTCTGTACTAGGATATAGAAGATTGATTCATTATGAAACCAGTAATAGAGTCCCTCCTACTATCACATTTACTCCCTTAATTTCATCTTAGGTTTTGAGATTCAGAGGTCATTAAAAGAAATTTTGTGGTATAAACTAACTCTTGACTTAGATCCTAGCTGATGGTAAACAGCGATGTAGTCTGATGGTAAAAAAAATAGTTTAAAATTAGCCTTACACCTGTACCTTGCATTATACTTTAACAAGTATAAAGGGATACCTTATCTAAAATTGTTTCACCGCTACTATTTAACTTATTTATTAGAATTTAGTGAGACACGTTAGCTACTTATCTTCAAGTGAGTCTATAACAGCCGTTATTAAGTTATCGTTATACCATTATCATCGTTATCATCACTACAAAGTTGATTCACCACCGTCTCCGAGGAAATCCTATCACATGTATTGACGGCCGTAAAGCAAACAGTTCTAGTGTTTTTTACTTGCCTCCAGTTTATTTTAACTATGTGGTTAACTGTATTAACATTGTTTCATAAAAATTACAAATTGGTAAGTTAACTATATTCCTTATTATGTCAGAATTTGGAAGATCTATATTAAACAATCATACTTAGTTATTGGACTAGAATCTATTTTATGTTATACTTCTATACCACGTATTTTACTTAGACATGCTTCTTTTTGTTTTTGTAAAGATATACATTGATTAAACAAATATTTTTTTATGATACTAAGCGACGAGATGAGCAGGATGTTCACCTGATAGTAAGTGATACGCCCGCCCGTAATAACGTGGGGCTAGTTAGGATGATGTACACAGCATCGTATTGTGTTCCTCGCCTTGAGACGCCCTTTAGCGCCCTTTAAACCGCAACACAGTAATGTTTGCCAGTACCTAACAATAAGTAATAAAAGCTAAACTTTGATAAGGAAGTCCCTGCTTCATTTCCGGGACTATCGTTGCGAGATTTTGTATAGTAGTACGGATTTTTACTAATTTGTATAGCTACACCCTACATTGTGATTATTGTAATTTTTGATGCCTTTTTCTGCATCTCCTTTCGCTGTTTCATTTTATTTTCAATAATAATCTAGTGTTATAAAATTTTAAAGTTATTAAGTTGTTATGTACATGTCTGACTCGCGTACTCTTGAAAATCCAACAGGAAAAGCATCGCTGTTGCTTATAACTGGACCATTTTACCGAGTTGGTATCCAATGGAATAAAATATTGTTCTTAATTCTTTTTTTCTGTCTGTTTTTAAATCTACAGCCTTAAATAGTACTGTTTCGAAAGTTCTAGCATTCTAAAATCTACAGTTTTAAGTAGTACTGTTTTGAAAGTTCTAAGATTCTAAAACCTCATCATCATCATCAGCCGATACACGTCCACTGGACATAAGGTCTACCCCAAAGATCTCCACATCGATCGGTTTTGCGTTGCTCGCATCCAGTGGGTTCCAGCGATTCTCACCGCGCCACTCGATGACCTTACTGCCCCATCGACGGTTGGTCCTTCCAGCAATATGCCCTGCCCACTGCCACTTAAATCTAGTAATCTGTTGGGAATATGACAATGACCTTAGTTCTTCTGCGGATCCCCATATTTCTAATACGATCGCGCAGAGAAACTCCGAAAATTGCCTTTTTGGGAACTTTGAGCCTTTTTATAAAACCGATAGTAGCAGGCCACGTCTCGATTTCCGTACGTCGACACTGGGAACGCGCACGAGTTGAAGACTTCTGTCTTTAGACACTGCGGTATCTGAGACGAATAGATGCTGCGTAGCTTCACGAACGCTGCTCACCGGAGACCATTCTAAAATCCGAGATGATTTATCATCAAACAATGCGCTCATCCAACTCTTTCCGCAATGTTTCAGCTGTTCCGTTATGAATCGAAACCGACCGGCCATTAGTGAGCACAATTCCTGCAATTACGAGTCCGACCCTGAGTATAAACTAGTGTTGTATTAATTATCGAATGAACCGTTCCCCAGAGCTATGAGAACCGAAATCAATAGGTCGCCGGAACCGGTTGGTTGCGGCGCCGTTACGGGCGGCGGGCTTCCTCTCCTCTCCTCTCCCATGCCATGCCATGCCAGCGCCCGATGACTTATTAATGTTCAAGTTAAACGAAAATTACGTAGCTTACTTAACTTACTACTTAAAATAGCAGTCCTAGAAATTTAACATATGTATCTCGTGTGTACGGTTTCGTGACCTCGATTAAACCGATTTGAAGCTTTGTTTGCTTGAAGAGTAAGTTTTTTTTTATTTGACGATACAACAAGATGAGCGGGACATTCACCTGATGGTAAATAATATACCTACTACTGCACCACATTGTGGTCGCCTTGAGACATAACAAGTTAAGGCTCGTTAGCCCAGAGATTTCACTAGCCACAACGCCCCTTAAACCGGAAAACAGTAATGAACAAACATTACACACTGCTGTTTAGCGGCGGCAGTAACAGACTTACCACCAGTATAAACCATATAAATAACTAAACGGTGTCTAATAAAAAAGCGTCATCACTAGCAGATCCATCACCAGATCTGATGGCGAAGACAGTTTTCACGAGTTTGAAAAAAAAAATCTAATTAAATACTTAACTATAGTGTACACTGCCAATATCCTAATGATATATGGTGCTGCAAATGGAACTGTAGTCGAAGTTGTATTTTATGGTAATTTTTTTTTTACTACCCTCATTTTTTGTGTGATATCTTAATATATACGACATCAACATGGGCAGCATCACACTGAAATCTAGAATTTACGAAGCTATCTAATAAAAAAAAAACATCGGTAAATTATTAAATCAGGTTTACGATTCTCCAAGAGAAAGCGGTGCGGACTAGAAATAATTTAACGCCAATTTCCAAAGTTACCCAATAGTTATACAGGCGACGGATCGAAACCGTCATAAGTTGAGCTACAACAGGTGTAGTCTATTCTGTTAACACTACAGACTACAGGAATGGCCACTGCAGGAGAGGGGACGGGCGGAACGTTCACTTGATCATATATGACACCCGCCCATAACAATGTGGCGCTAGTTAGGATGTTATACACAGTACCGCAACAATGGGGTAGTAAGGGGTCTCGCACAACAACTCACAGGACCCAAGCCAATCTCACCTGCTCGTGGTGCAGCCTGCTAATAAAAAAACGAGGCTCTGTCTACCGCTAACCTGTATTGGGCCAGCGATATTGGAAATGGCCCGAATCCCCCCTCGTATGTTACCCCTACATACGATAGCCTCTAGCGCCCAGCAGTACCAGAGCCCATACTGATTGTATGGGAAGATCTTTGGGGCAGGTCTATGTCCAGCAGTGGACGTCTATAGGCTGATGATGATGATGACACAGCACTGTATTATGCTCGTCGTCTCGAGACGTTGAGTCTCGTTACCATAGTAATAGGGTAGGGAACAACTAGTAAGGCCAGCATCATAATAAGGTCTAAGACGAAGTGTAATCTGCCACTGTTATGGCGGTGATTTATAATATAGCAAAGCTGGAGAAGAAATCATCAAAAATCTACTTGCCTCATCATCTGCCACTCACTATCCAAACTCTACCATATGGGTCCCCAGGGATTAAATCCGAGTCGTTAATATAACAAGGGAAGCGGTTAACCACTGTGCCATGGAGGTGATAACCCTAACCCCTATTACTTCCTTTTAATTAACATGGACTTTAGTATATTCTAACAAAATACGGATTTATGGAAACCCTTCCGTGCCGAAGCCGGGACGATGCTGATGGATAATTAAGACATCCTACACTCTTGGAATCCTTAAAGTTTTAGTTACCTGATTAAATACAGTCTAATCCTTCGTATTACAGTAACATTATACCATATCGTTCCTCTGTAAGAGTTTTAGTAAAAAAAAAAAAAAAAGAAATTAGTTGTTATGCCAAAATTACTAAATTTTCACCACATTAGTGCTGGTAGGTCTCTGTTGCCGGAGAACGTTCAGGTACCACCACAGCTTTTATTTCTGCCCTCAAATAGTAGTCTACAAACATTACCGCGATCCGGTTTAAAGGGCGTTGTAACAATAGAAATTGCTGAGGTAATGCGACTTAACAAGTTATGTTTTAAAGCGACGAGCTCAATGTGGTGCTGTGTATATCATCTTAACTTTTACTAGTGTTAGGTCTCTGTTGTCGGAGTCTGTCTAGATAGGTACCACTGCCGCGCCGGATTCTACCGGCAAACAGTAATGGGAATGCTATCTATATTATCTCTGTGTTCCAATTTCAAGGGTGCTGTATTGTAATTACTGGGGTAACGAGACTAAACATGTTACGTCTCAGGCGACGGGCGCAATGTGGTGCGGTATATATCATCCTGACTAACGCCACGTTGTTATGGGAATACGTATCACTTACCTGGTGTAATGGGTCCCGCGCAACAGGGACCCAAGTCAACCTCACCTGCTCGTGGTGCCCCCTGCTATCAATAAACGGGGCTCTGGCTCTTGCAAACGCGCATTGTGCCAGCGTGGTGAGGAATGACCCAAGACTCCTATTAACGAGGAGATCTTTGAGGCAGGTCTATGTCCAGCAGTGGAAGTTTATCGGCCGATGATGATGATGTATCACTAACCATGAGGTTATGGGCGACGAACGCAATGAGGGCTTGTGTATATCATCCTAACGTTGTTATTGGCAAGCGTGTGGTTTCCCATCAGGTGAACCGCCAGCTCGTATCATCGTTTATTGAATAAAAAAATGTTACTACTACACAAGTGATTAAGTTAAACATTCGATTAAGTCCGACACGATGAAGCAGTGTATCGCGTTTTACATTAAGTTAGCATTTTTACCCAAATATGCGGGTCACGCCATTTTCCGTTACCTGCTCCACAGGAATGCGAAATGACATTGACATTTATTTATTTTTTAAATTGCCATCGAATGGGCAATGGCGTTTCTGATCATCCGTTTAATATTTAATTAAAAAAAATTAATGTTGTCACACATATGAAGAATAAATAAAATATGTTGTTTTTAACGAGAGCTGTATTTTATTTATTCTACGAAGCGGCGAGACTAACCTGACCTGTTGACCTGATGGTAAATGATACGCCCGCCCATAACAACATGGCGATATATACACCACCACATTACACTGTTCGCCTTGAAACATAACAGTCTCGTTACCTCGGCAATTTCACTAGCTACAACTCCCTTCAATCCAGAGTACATCATCATCAGCCGATAGATGTCCACTATTGGACACGGGCCTCCCCCAAAGATTCCCACATGAACCGGTAGGGATTCATATGGCGAGATTTGGGACATTTCCCACCACTCTGTTCCAATACGGGTTGGTGGGAGCCAGAGCCTCGTTTGTCAATTAGCAAGGTGCATCACAAGCAGGTGAGCTTGGCTTGGATCCCGTGAGTTGTTGTGCGGGAACCCTCACCCCCATATGTATGCAGTAATGTTTGGTGTTAGACAATTTCCAGCCACAGAGAGACCTACCACCAGTAAGATCCGCATTTTTTATAATTCCGATATCCTTCTTCTCTTTGTTACACTCTTAGCAGTGGTGGTGGTGGTCATGTTAATATCAGTGGTAAACCTCACAACGCGTCCTGTTATATGTAGCAAATATCATGTTACTGGTGACTAGTAGTCCAGTTAAGTGTAGTTAATGAATGATTGTGTAAATTCCGATTCCGATGCAGTTGCTCAATATAACCGGATGCGGTTGTTATGACTGCCGTTATAATAACGAATGAAGTTATACATTATTCTACGACGATACCAGCAGAACTTTCACCTGATCCTAAGTGTCTTCATCATCATCATCATTTCCACCGAAGGACGTCGACTGAGGGACATGGGTCTTATAATGTGTTCCACAAAACACGACCTTGTGCTGTTGGAATCCAGTAACTCCTAACAATTCTTTTTATGCTAACTCTTCATCAAAGGACTGATCTGGTTTAGAGGACCAAATTTTAAATATTTTTTCAAACGAGGTATAAAAATAAAATTATACTTTTTTTATTGATGTTTAAACAGTGTAAGATATTAATAATATTTAGAAAAAAAAATCAAATTTCAGAAGACTGCAGACCGGATAAATAGGGTTCTGGTGTGCAGGGTATTAGTCTTTCCAGTGACTGGAAATATAAAACAATTAATAGTCCCTGAAGAGGAAGGATGTGGTTATCGCACTATGAGACGATTTAAAAAATCTTCATTACCGGATATTATTGTGTTCCGGTTTGAAGGGCGCTGTAGCTAGTAATTACTGGGGTAACGAGACTCATCGTCTTAAATCTCGGGCGACGAGCGCGATGTGATGCTGTGTAGAACATCGTAACTAGCGCCGCGTTCCGCGGACAGGCGTATCACTTACTATCAGGTGAACGTCCCGCTCGTCTCGTTGTTACAACATTATCTATAAGAAGTACAACAAAAACTGTACCATTACTAAACTACATCGAATCTTAAATCTTATTCTTTTATTGTTACCAACTATATTCTTTTATTACTATTGTTTAGTCAGTTTTTATTTAGTCAAGGTCGTACTTAAAATAATTACGATAAAAAAACGTAACTTTAGTTTACTTAACTTCCGTCCAATGTCAGCTAGCGGCTCTTTATAACTAAGAAAGAAACATTGAATTAAGTTACTGGTGGTGGGTCTCTGTAGCCGGAGACCGTTTAGATACCACCGTAGCGCCTATCGCAGCCGACAAACAGTACCGTGTTCCGGTTTGACGGACGCTGTAGCTAGTAAAATTACTAATGTATCAAGACTTATAGACTTAAGGTATCTTATGCCTTAAGGCGATGAACACAATGTGGTGCAGTGTATATCATTGTAATTTGTGCCACGTTATGTGCAGACGCAGCATTTACCATCAGGTGAACGTCCTGTTGCGGGAACCCATTGGATCCAAGCAGCTCGGGACCGATCGATGTGGAGATCTTCGGGAGTGGCCTATGTCCAGCAGTGAACGTCTATCGCCTGATGATGACGATGATGATGCTGAACGTCCTCTTCGTCTTGTAACGTCGTAGAAAAAAAAGTAATAAGTCCGGTTTGTATGTTGTTATCCGGTATAATTAATCAAATGCAAATTCAGACCACCAAATATATATTGAATCTAAATAGTGTATATTCCTAGTATTTATCTAGTGTATATCTATTTCTAGTATTTATCTAGTATATATCTAATTCTAGTATTTATCTAGTATATATCTGTTTTAACTTATCAACTGTGATTAGATAAAGTTAAGTATCAGACAAACCTGGTTTAATATAAAAAAAGATCTTTCTAAGATCTTAGGTTAGATACTATTAATTGTGCCCCAGTAATTACACTAGCTACAGCGCCTTTCAAACCGGAACAAATTAATGTTTGCACACTACTCTGCTGCAATAAGAGTTGCGGTAGTACCTACTTAGACGGTCTCTGGCAAGTACAATGTGGTGGTGTGTATATCATCCTAACTATCGCCACGTTGCTATCGGCAGGTGTATTACTTACCATCAGGCAAACGTCTCGCACGTCGCGTTGTTCATAGAATGAAAAATATTTCATCACCTGTTACTGGTCACACGTGGTGTTAATGAAAATGTTCCGAGGATAAAGATCTGGAATCTGACGCGTTTGTGATGTTTGGCTTCACTTTACGCTTTCACGTGTTTACACTTATAATTAGGTGAACGTTCCGCTCGCTCCGTCGTTTCGGTGAATGAAGAATAAATGTATATGATGAACTCACCATTTGTACTGGTCCTGGATGTTGTTATGAATACCGAATGTGAACATTCTCGGAATGATGAAAATGTCAACAAACTCTAAGATACAATATTATTCGGAATGTTTCGTGAGGAGTTCGACGATCCTGACTTGAATCCTTAATAGCCGGAGACCGAAAGAGTCAACACCGGTTTTGATTTTGATTCAGCGATTCATTGTCTCTTGACGAGATCTCCGTAACTATTAGACGTAGACTCAAACATGAGGTAACCGATATTTCTAAGAACCATCAAACCTATTCTTCACCAGCCAGGAGTCTTACACTTTCTTCTTTTCAGATATGGCCTCTAATCCCAGTAGTGGGTCCAACGAGGCTATTTGTTTATCTAAATATTTAATCCAACAACCTGCATTGGGCTAGCGTGGTGGGAAAAGGCCCAGATCCTCCCATATGAATTCCCATCCGATCGACGTGGAATCTTTGGCGGAGGCTTATGTCCAGCAGTGGACGTATATCGGCTGATGATGTTGATATATATAAGAAATATTCAAAGTTTCATTTACTCTTGACGAGGTCTCTGTAACTATTAGACGTAAACATTTAAAATTTGGTAGAGATATACCTCCTGCCATTTAGAGGTCAGCTAAAATTGGATTATACAAAATTCATCCCTCAAAAGGAGTTGCGAGGGTGTTAATAACAGGAACGGCGGGTTGCCGCCAGGTAGGAATATTTCCGATAAATTTCAAGTTTAAACCTATATGACACTCAGCAAATCGGGACGTTACAGCTACTATATATATATATATATATGTAATAATCCCCTTGTTAAAAAAGGTTAGGTTAGGTTAGGTTATGTATTTACTTCTCTCTCTACCTCCCAAAGTTTTGTCTTGAAGCGGTAACGAGCAGACTTAAATGTCTATAGTATTTATATGTATATGTTTATAGATCGCCGTGTATTATTTATACAAAAAGTATCAAGTTGAGGACAGGTAACTTGACATTTAAGTTAGATTACATAACGCGTTAGTCAGACTGAGTCATGGATCGTTAACGCCTTCGCAGACAGATCCGTTGGGTAGGTCGATTGAGGATCTACTCAATATTGCCATAATAACATGATAATAACTTCATTAACATGATAACTTTTTATTACTTAAACTGCGCTTACGACGCAGTGGCTAACCGGATACCCATTAACTCAAAAGTCCATTATTCGATTCGGGATCACATGAGATAGTTTGAATAGTGGAAAGAATTTTATAGAAGAAATCATAACAGTATGAGAATGAATTATTAGTCCATTACCATTTAACTGATGGTGGTAGACTCTGCCCTGTAGTCTTAGGCTATTAAGAATAGGATTAAGGTAAGCCCTGCCTGGTGCCTGCGTGGTGGGAAATGGCCCAAATCCTCCATATGAACCCCTACAGACGACAGCCGACTTCTCCTTCAAGTTACTGGTCACACGGTGTCATTGAAAACGTTGCGAGGAATTTTTCGTGGTGTACACCGAACACCTTGACGAGACCAGTTCCGAATCTAGATCTGGAGTCTGCCGGCTTGGTGATGTTTGTTTTCACTTTACGCTTTCACGTGTTTTCTACACTTTTTATATAAAACGAAAGTCTCGACATACGCGAACGTTTCAATGCAAATTGTTTTACTTACTTATCAAGTTTTCATTAAGTTAAAAAGTTAAGTAACCAACTTACTACCGGTGCTAACTGGTCACAAGTAAGTCCTACGACAGTGAAACGAAGTTAGTACTACTGTTTATGGGGTCAGGGTTGGCGGTCAGGATGGAGATTCTCATCGCCTTCTAAACGACCCTGAGAAGGACAGTGGCTGGACGTGGTCTCCAGTCATTGTAGTAGTACTGACGAAGCTGGTAGGGTTTGCATTGATGGTAAGTGATACGCCTACCGTTAACATGGCGCTTGTTTGTATGGTATACAAGATGTTAAGTCTCGTTACCTCAATTATTTCACTAGCTCTTAACTCTCTTCAAACCAGATCACAGTAATGTTTGCCGGCTGCCATAGGAGCTGCGGTGATACCTACCTAGACGGTCTCCAACAACAGAGACAGAATCAGTAATGTAGAAACATTACTGTGCTCCGGTTTGAAGGGTGCTGTTGCGATTAAAATTGTCTATCCAAACCGATTCCAGTTATTGACAGGGTCAGTCGTCGTTTAACCGACGTAAGACTTACTCGAGACCACTTCGTTAAACCAGAAGGATAACCAATCGGGGCCTGGGAAGAACCGCTGACAGGAAGACGGGAACAGAGCAATTTCCACCCGCATTTCTTCAACTACCGGCGGCGAGCGTTGACCGTTTCTTACGGTCATAGGGAACCGGTTACGAGCGGATGAAACCGGTCGCCGAGTGTTTCTCGTATCTGGTAATGCTTACCTAATCTGAAATTGTGAAAGGGCAGCCTCACGGACCACCACCGTGCGTGCTTCCGGCCGCCGCTCAAGTTCACATTAAGCGCCGTAATTAAATTTTAAACTCACTTTCTACTTATCAAGACGAGGCAGCGACAGTTGAAACAGTAATGTCCAAACATTACTGTGTTCCGGTTTGAAGGGTGTTTTAGCTAATTAAATTACAGGGGTAACGAGACCTAACATCTCATGTCTCAAAGCGGCGAGCGCGATGTAGTGCTGTGTATATCATCCTAGCTAGCGCTACTTTGTTAAGGACAGGCGTATCACTTACTATCAAGTGAAAGTCTCGCTCACTTGATAGTAAGTGATCGTCCCGTTAAAATAGTGCACGTTAATAAAGCATGCATTACGCGTAATGATGCGGAGTCACAATCCTATGCTAACTGTATAGGTAATTACTCATACTTAAATTACCGCGCATATATTCGTCAACCGGTAAATTGCAAGCGTTACTTTATTCCGGTTTGAAGGGCGCTGTAGTATAAATTACTTAAGTATACGATATATTAGGTTCAGAAGACGATGAGTATGACGTGCTATAAAAACATCCTTTCAAGCGTTTTATCACTTATTGGCAAGCATATCACTCACTATTACGTGAAAGAGGTAGTATAAAAAATACTAATCAATCGTCATCATCATCAGCCGATAAAGGTCCACTGCTGGACATATGCCTCTCCCAAAGATCACCTCATCAGTCCAGCACTGCCCGCATCCAGCGGCTTCTCGTAGCCTTCAGTCGTTTGGGAGATGTTCATATTGGGGGGACTTGGACCATTTCCCACCACGCTGGCCCAATGCGGGTAGGCGCGAGCCAGAGCCTCGTTTCTTGATTAGCAGGTTGCATCATGAGTAAGTTGGCTGGAGTATGAAGTGAGGTTGGCTTAGGTACCGTGAGTTTTTAAGCGGCACCCTTCACACCCCAAATTAATAGTTTATTAAAAAATAATTCTTCCTGATAAATGAAACTTCCGGTATATATAGATTAGTACAAATTAATTAATTAATTAATAATATACTATACTCTGTTACCGGAGACCGTCTAGATAGGTACCACCGCAGTGCCTATTGCAGCTGACAAACAGTAGTGTGCAAACATTACCGTGTTCCGGTTTGAAGGGAGTTCTAGCTAACTAGCTACAACGCCCTTCAAATCGGAACACCCCCTATAATTTAACTATATTATAGGGTAATGTTACTCGAAATCTTATTTTTCAAGCGATGAGCGCAATGCGGTGCAGTGTATATCATCTTAACTAGCGCCACATTGTCATGGGCAAGCGTATCACTTACCATCAGGTGAATGTCCCGCTCATCTCTTCTTTTTTTTACATAATACGACTTTAGTATTTCCCCAATAGATTTCTGGTCCTTCAAACCGGATACTAACCACTAAGTTATAAAATGTAAACAATATGAAGGACTAGGAAAAAGTTAGTGACATAACCTCCATTAAAATGTATCGCAGTTAAAATATTATGCAATAAACTGAATAGTTAATTTATTTAACCGTGGGAAATAACTTTATGTTACATTACCAGACGACCTGTCACATAAAAAAAAAGAAACGTATGTCTCATTTAAGTATGTAGATTACGAATGAGGCAACACCTTGGGAAAAATTTCAATAACTTAATGTTAACTTAAACTTATGAACTACTCACTGGACTGCAGGACTGCTTCAATAATACTGCAGATTAGAAACTTTTTCCAATAGCACCTTCATTGTTATTATGAGATATGTAATATTAGCTTAAAAAAAAATTATCACTTGTGTATCACTTACTATCAGGTGAATGTTCAGATCGTTGCTGTAATATGAATAAAAAAATTGTATAATTAACTTGTGAAAGGGGTCGAAAGTTAATAGAAGGTTGGGAAACGCTGTTCCAAGCAAACCTTTTTTTTTTGGGTTTCGGGGGAGGAGGGAATCTTAGAAAAATGCTGCTAGGGGGAAGTTAGGGTTATTTGAAATTTTTACTCATTAAAATCCCCTCGGTGCTCTGCATCAATGCATTCGGATCTCTTACGATCCGGTGCATCTCTACACTTTGTATTACACATCTCTGAGAAGGAGCTTAACCCTCCTAGGCACCATCGCTGTGCCATATGCTGTTCCAGGTTCGCTTGTTGAGCGATAAGGGCCTCCACCCTCAAACTCCTAGACCCTTTCAGTCGCCTTCTACGACAGTCAAGGCTTGCCTTAGTCCTATTCTTACTATCCCGCGACTACAGGGCTGGTTCTAAGCGAATCTAAAGCAGAGGTCCATATGAGGATTAAGGTCACAAATACAAACCTATTCATTACCTTATATAGCAATGGGAACTAATGAGGAGGAGATCTAGAGAACAGGTTTCCATCCAGTAGTGGACTCATAGCTGATGATGATGATAATGATATATGATGTATTTACAATATTTTAATCGATAAAGCGACGATACGAACCGTTTGTGATGGTATGTAATACTTCCGGTTATATATAACGCTAGTTAAGATGATATATACTGCACCATATCGCGCTCGTAGCCTTAAGACGTAAGATGTTCAGTCTCGTTACTTTGGTAATTCCACTAGTAATAGCGCCCTTCAAACCGGTATACACAGTTCGCACACTACTGTTTGGTAACTGCAATACCGCCAGCTTGATGTTTTTTATATATGTCATAAAGCGACGAGACGAGTGGAACGTTCACCTGATGGTAAGTGATACGACCGCCCGTTGTGATGGTATCTTCCTAGACGGTCTCCGGCTACAGCTTTACCACCAGGCTCCTCTCGTTACTTAATCGAAAAAACTGTACTAGTGCTAAGAATTGTAAACTGATAATGAAAATGAAGATAGTGTGACTTTTCTTATTTATGAGAAAGGAATGGAAGAAGGAAATAGGATGGAGAATGATTATTGAAGACCCCTGCCTCATACAAGTGGGAGGTGTAAAAAAAAAACTCATGTAAACTATGGTCTATGGTACACTACATCTGATACGGCTTTGAGTGTTGACTTTACAATTTAATATAAAAACTGGTTTTGACTTTTGCGAATGAGTGCGTGGTCGTTTGAAAAATGTCCTGCGGCGAGATTCCTTAGCTGGTCTGCTCTCGGCGAGTGATCTCATCACGATTATGTCACGGCCGTGACACCGGAGTCGCTGTGCTGCATTAGTTGTGTAAAATTATTAACTTTCATCTGATCAACACGTCATGGTGACCTTCAAAGATTGAACCTACTACTTCCTGAAAGGTAACCGACGAAAGCGCGACCTCTCTGGTGTTGATACTATCCATGGGGAGTCAGTGATCACTTATCTGCTGCTTGCCATAGACGGTCAAGGTCTATTGCAGGCCACAATCAGTACTGTGCCAACATTACTATGTTCCGGTTTGAAGGGCGCTGACAGGTAGTGAAATTACTAGGACAAAGAAACTTAACATTCTACCTCTCAAGGCGACGAGCACAATGAGATGCTGTGTATATCATCTTAACTAGCCTCATGTCGTTATAGGTGAGCGTATCACTTACCATCAGATTATTGAACGCAAAAAAAATGGCAAATTTTCCAAAACCTCTGAAGATCACAGTCCTCAGATCGCTTACCGTCGATAACATATATCCATAGCACACGATTGCCAAGTGGAGTCAACTACCTCCACCTGCTGCGGTACCAAACCCTGTCTACGATACAATACCGTTACGGTCCTATCCCTGATCAGCTCGCGTTGGTACGCACGCAGACGTTTTTTATACCACTGCTAGTATCACTAGAATTCTTTCTGAAGGAAGCGGAAATGATTATAGACTTATTAATTAAATTACATTAAATATCAGCATACTGGTGGTAGGTCTAATGTCGGTAACTGGTAGGACCGCAGCGCTTATTTCTGCCACTAAATAGTACTGTGCAAACATTACTGTCTTCCGGTTTGAAAGGTGCTGTAGCTAGTGCAATTATTGGGGCAACGAGACAAAATATTTCTCAAGGCCACTAGCACCACGTTATTATGGGCGGGAGTATCACTAACCATCAGGTGAAGATCCCGCTCGTCTCGTCGCTTAAATACATAAAAATACTTACTGTCTTCCGGTTTGAAGGACGCTCGTCTCGTAGGTTTCTTAAATAAAAAAGGAAGTAGTCATTGAAAAGGTAGTGTGGGTATAGATATAAGCGCAGAGATTTCTAGTGTGGTGGTGCATACACTATACGAAATCTCACGCTGGTGCTGATGTTGATGTGACCGTTAAGCCAGTCGGCGGTATGAAACGGTAGCTGAAGCAGCATATGAAAGAGAACAATGGAGCCGACTTGTAAAAAGCGTTAAGTGGTTCAAGTGCAAACAAACACACCATATTTGTCTTACCCACTGAACCGTGCGCACGCGCAGCAGACAATGCCGTCTCCAATGGTGTCGGCGCTCGTGACGCCTCAATTTCACCTCGACACATTCCTATCACCAGCTGCTAGTGTAACGACCCCAATAACCCGTTAGTGATGTCCGTTTAGCTTCATGTACCGACTTTTAATTATTTTTTCTACATGATGGTAAGTTATACACCTGCCCATAACAACGTGGCGATAGTTAGGATGGTATACACTGCACCACATTGCGGTCGTCATCTGATACATATGTTGAGTCTCGTCACAAACGTCGTCAATTACAGTAGCTACAGCGCCCTTCACCCCGGAACACACTAATGATTACACACTACCGTTTGTCAGCAGCAGTAGGCGCTGGGGCAACACCTACCTAGATGGTCTCCGGCAACAAACACTTACCACCAGTAAAATTATTTCTATTTTAATTTATTTAATATGTATTCTTTTGTAAATATTAATTGTCACAACTTTCTGAGTGCTGTACATCAGCCATGGTCACAGGAAGACTGACGGGATGTCCTGATGTCAATCATCATCCTTATAGTGATTGGTCTCTGTTGCCGGAGACAGTCTAGATAGATACCACCGCAGCACCTATTCTTACCGCGAAACAGTAGTGTGCAAACATTACTGTGTTCCGGTTTGAAGGGCGTTGTAGCTAGTGAACTTTAGGAGTAACGAGATATGTTATGTCTCGTACATAATAACATCATTACTTTAATCATCATCATCATCATCATCATTAGTTCAAATCGCAATTATTTTTAGATCCTGTCTTATTGCTTTATTGGTATTTCATTATATATGAATACAGTATCCTTGTGTAGACTAGCTGTTCACTGTCCGCTTGGCTGATAGTAACACCCTCGCAACTCCCTTTGAGGAGGGAATTTAGTAAAATACATTCTTAGCTGACTTATAAATGAATAGTCCTTGAATGACGCCCGGTTACCGGTAGACGTAGCATAGGGAGGCTTTTCAAAGATGGACCGACGATCTGTTGAGAATCTCGGGAACTTACTGGATGCGAGCCACGCGGGACCGATCGATGTGGGGATCTTTGGGAGAGGCCTATGTCCAGCAGTGGACTTCTATCGGCTTATCATGATATAGAGATAGATTAGGTCCTCGAATGGCGACCGACGATCTGATGAAAGTCGCTGGATGCAGACAGCGCTGGACCGATCGGCGTGGAGATCCTTTAGAGAGGCCTATGCCCAGCTGTGGCCGCAATCTGGCTGAGTATGAGCAATAGATTAATATAATAATATTAACCGTTATTTAATTTCGTTAAATTACCGAAAGGGGTGTAGAGGTTCCCGCACAACAATTCACGGGATCCAAGCCAACCTTAAGTGCTCATGGTGCAGCTTGCTAAGCAACAAACGAGGCTCTGGCTCCCACCAACCCGCACACAGCTAGTAGTATGGTGGGAAATGGCCACTTATATATATGCCATACCCGATCGATCGGGAATCATTGAGGGAAGCCTATGTCCAGCAGTGGACGTCTATCGGCTGATGGTGAAATTACCGAATAACTTTAATAGTAATACGAAATAGGAGTTGGTAACGCAACCAACACATCACTATACTCGTAGTTCGTTAGACACCCCACACGAATGTGGCAGAGCTTTGGCTATTCCTTTCCTTACAGACTCCGCGTGTGACCTTCGCACACATAATCCACTTATATATATGCACAGTTGTTATGAGATATAAAGTAATTACATATATATATATACTTTAATGTTATACTTGTTATTAACGTATTTAACATATTAACATTATATTCCAAGTACATTTACGCTTTTATCTTGGGCTGCTACTATGCATTTTTCAACAGCCAATTCACGTCCCCACTGTTGGGGTACAGGCTTACCTAATATGAGGGCAATGGGACCATAGTCATCACGCGAACCCAATGCGTATTGGTGACTTCACATACACCTTAGAATAAATTCTAATTCATGGACACACGTGAGGTTTCCTTACGATGCTTTCTTTCACCGTTTGTATTTCGCTGTTGTTACTAAAGTGCACAAATGTCAACTTAAGTATCAAAGTCATAAGTACATGCTGAGATTGGAACCCGCAACCTTTGGAATGAAAGCCGCAGGCTCTAACCATTAGGTCATCGAACTACTTAGACACGCATATATATAAGCGAGATTTCCTCCTATGCAGAGAATCGTCGCGATATCACATCCATAAAGCATGGAGACTTGAAAAATGCAGCTAAAATTTTACAACATTCCTTCCCCAAAGGGAATCGCAGGGTTGTTACGGCCAGCGATGTGGAAGGGGAACAGTTAATATTATACTGATTAGTAATAGAGTTATACTAAACTAGGAGATATCCAGAGATCCACTGACTCAACTGTTAAACTTAAACACTCAAAAGTTGGAAGAGATATTACTTTTGCCGTTTATAGGTCAGCTAAGAATAAATTTTACAGAATCCCTCCCCCATTGGGAGTTGCGGTGGTGTTACGGCCAGCAAAGCAGACGAGAAACGTCTAGTATGTTTATATACAGAAATTACTAGTCTGTGGTAATTAAAAGAAAAATTTCCAATACTAACGTGCACTACTTTAATATAAAATTTTTTAGGCTGTATTTGCATTCATAACGCCTAAAAACGGCAGTGTGCAAACATCAGGTCGCAAAACGAACACCGTACAGTGATACCACAAAGTCAAAGCTACTTGCTGACTCGATACATCATCATCATGAGCCGATAGACTTTCACCGCTACGGGAAACAAGACATCAATTCGTTGTCATCCCTCTCAGGCGATATGGGCCCTCCTTTAAGACACCTTCACTCCCTTTCTCCTCTAAGATAAGTAACAGTCATCTTAATCCTGCTCTGGATAGCCTAAGATTACACCGCGGAAAGCCCACAACCAGCATCGCCAATACCGGCGTGGTACTATGAAGGACAACATTTTTTTTTTTTAACTTGACGAAGCGATTAAACCAATGGGACGTTTAGACAGACGTCCACTGCTGGACATAAGCCTCTCTCAAAGATCTCCACATCGTTTGTTGGAGTTCATTGAGGCGAATTGGACTGTAACCGACCACGCTGGCCCAGTACGGGTTGGTGGGTGGTCAAGAGCCTCGTCTGTTATTCAGCAGGGTGAACCAGCAGGTGAGGTTAATTTAAGCCCCGTAAAATGTTGGGTGGCACCTCTTACACTCCTGACGTTCACTTCGTGGTAAATAATACCCCCATAACAATATAGCCCCAGTTACGATGATATACACAGCACCTGAATATGCTCGTCGCCTAGACATAAGATGATAAATCTCATTACTCCAGTAATTTTAATAGGTACAACTCGTTTCAAACTGGAACACAGTAATGTTTGCACAATACTGTTAGTCGCCTGCAAGCGGAGCTGCTTTGTTACCTAGACGGTCTCTGGCAACGGTGTTCTACCACCAGTAAAGTATATAATCATAGACCATACCAAAATGTACGCGACTGTACTTAAAGTGTTACTCGGCCATACGTCTGCATAGACGACCGTGAAATATCTATTGCTACGAATGTAATGATTAAGCACATCCAGTTACAAAGTAACATGGACCTTAGCTGCTACAGCGTAAGGTCTATAATGTATTGTTAAGGTCTCAACTGATACCATATGGCGGCGATCGGGGAACAGTCGATCTCATTCGGAGACTGAATCGACATCACATGAGATCTATGATTGAAATCCGTGAGCGGCTAATGAAATGAAGATAGATCTATATCGATAATTAGACACAGTGATGGTGAGTCTCTGTTGCAGATCATCTCAGTACCAGGCTCGGCTCCCATTTCTTCCTTTCTTTTAATTCTACCAAAGGAAGTGACGAGCGGAACGTTCACCTGATGGTATACACTGCAACACGTTGTTTTCATTACCTTGAGTTATAAGATGTCTTGTTACCTCACTAATTACACTAGCTACAGTCCTTCAAACCGGAACACAGTAACGCTTGCAATACTGGTGTTTGGATGCAGAAATTTATAGAATATGTATATTTCATTGTCAGCGCCACGTTGTTCTGGGCGGGTGTATCATTTACCATCAGGTAAACGTTCCGAAGTTTCGTTGCTTAACTGAATAAAAAAAGTATTCTGTTTGCATACTTCCGTTCATATTGAATGGTTATACAAAAAACAGGAAAGGGAAGAAAAGTTTTATGGTGAAGTCCGTGTACAGGATATAGAAGTGTAGGACGTCCACCCTCCAAATAGACCGACGATATCATCAGAGCAGTCGCAATTGAGTGGAAGAGAGAAGCTGAGTTTCGCATTTGGTGGAAGATACTGGGGAAGGAGGATATTCAATAGTAGATTAACAAATAAAGGAGATGCAGTACATATAAATATGTCGGTGGTGATATATACATCAATATCATCAGCCGATAGACGTCCATTGCAGGACAGATCTCTCCCGTCCCCCAAAGATCGATCGGCCTTACGCTGCTCGCATCCAGCGGCTTTTCGTGAAACGGCTTCCAGTCAGCATGACCTTCGGTAAAGCCGGGTACTAGGAGTTGTTTGTAGGGGTTCATATGGGTTGATTTGGATGATTTCTGACAATGCTGACCCAATGCGGGTTGGTGGAAGCCAGAACCTCGTTTGTTTATTAGCAAGGTATACTACGAGCAGGTGAGGTTGACTTGGGCCTCGCGAGTTATGCGAGATCCTTTACACCCTCATATACACATTTGTTTTATTATTCCGCTTTCCCCGCTACCGCTCTTGGCTCGGAGCCGCGTACCGTTAGCACGCCTTGCGGGGTGCTTTCTCCTAGTCCCACACATCGCGCTAGTTGTCACACCGTACTTTACATACGAATACACTGCAAACGTGTGCGTTAAAATATGTTTTAACGTACTGTCAAATTTAACCGGTTCTGTGTGAGTTGAAGATGAGATGTTAAAGCCTGTACGTTACCCGGTTAAAATTATTCAAATTCCATTCAACATTCGTCATAATTAACCGGCAAGTAATTTAAGATAGTAAGTGATACGCTTAATCATAACATGGCGATGGGCGTGCCGGATACGGGTACACTATAGTTCAAACATTTACACTGCTATCAAATATTGTTAATATTTGCTTTCTAACTCGACTCGATACTCAACCAATTTTTAATGGAAGAAGTACGGGTCTAAGTTTGACCCATGAAAATTTCGTTATCATCATCATCATCATCATGTATAAATTACTGCCGGATATAGACTTCACCTAAAGATCTCCACACCGATCAATCTTCGTTGCTATCTTTACTAGATCACCGGTTCATCTTGTAAGGGTCTCCCAGCACTAACGTCTAGATGTACATTGCCAGATACCGTTTAGGTAGGTATCACCGCAGCTCCTATTTCTACCGCTAAACAGTACTATCCAACCATTACTGTGTTCCGGTTTGTAAGGCGCTGTAGCTACTGTAATTACTAGGGTAACGAAACTCAAGCTCTTATGTCTGAACGTTCTAACTAGCACCATGTTATTATGGGCAGGCGTATCATTTACCATCAGGTGAACGCCCGGTTCATCTCGTCGCTTTGGTGGAGAAAAAAAAATTAGGCGGACGCTAATCTAGCACCTTAAGCCCCACGGTCGATCCTTGCAACAATGTGCCTCTGCCCATAAAAATTAAAAAAATAAAAACCAACCTTAACTTACATTAAAATTTGTGTTTTGTTCTTCGATTCGATTAAAAGAATTGTCTGTGAAATTACATTTCATTACAATACAACAAATTCATGTTCGTGAAATTTATAAGCAAAAATCAATCCTTTCATTAGCACCACAAGGTTCAAATTACATAAACGCATCATCCCTTTGTGATGAGCAGCGGCGTCAGCTTTACGTAAGGTCCGATTAAGTCACCAGCCATACGTGCCGCGGAGTTATCTCTGCCGTACGAACTACACGCTACCTTCGTGTGAATAATTTACACATGTAATGAGAAAATAACAAACGTTCAATTATTTCGTTTGATTGTAAAACACCTGCCCAACGACGCGGCGCTAGCTACGATAACACCACCACACCACCAGCACCATGTTGTACTCGCCTTGTACATATTGAGTTTCTTATACTAGTTTCAACGTCCTTCAGATAGGAACATAGTAATGTTTTGGTGACTGCAATACGAGCTGCGTTGGTAGCTAACTACATGGTCTTCGACAGTAGAGACCTACCACCAGATATATAAACAGATATCTAACACCCAATTGGTAATCTCTTGGTGTGTGCTTTAACAGGTTATAAAATGAACTAAGTTTAAGCAAAGACTAATAAAGAAAAAAAAACAATGTTAAAAAGTAAAAGATGTCTTTATACGTAAAAACTATGTTAAAGGCATAATTCATAATCTTACTGTTTATGTTAAACATAGTAGTATAAAACGGGAGACTACAATAACTACAGACCAATATCTATATTACCAGTAAATGACAGAATAACAGAAAAATTTATATGTAATCAAATCCAAAATTTCTACAAAACTAACAACATACTTTCAAATAACCAAAACGGATTTCAAATGCATAAGAGCACTATACAACTTAAAAAATATTCAGATGAAATTAACGGTAACTTGAATAACAAGTAACACGTTTTGATAGCTGTTATCGATTACAGTAAAGCGTTCGACAAGTTAGATCATGATATATTGTTGGATAAGTTAGAAAATACCGGAATCAAGGGGAAGATGTTGAGATGGAGCAAAAACTATTTATAGAACCGAAAGTACGTGGTGAAATTGAAAAATAGCATTAGTGACACTACCAAGGTAACAGAAGGAACTGCTCAGGGATCAGTGTTAGGACCAATACATTACTTAGCATATGTCAATGACCTCAATAATCTTATAAGACGATGCCAAATTCTTCAATTTGTAGATGACACATGTGCAATAGATGCTGACAGGTATATCGCTACGATCCAGAATAGCGCTCCAGCACGATATGAACCTATTAAATCAGTGGTCCCAAGATATGAGCCTTCACTTAAATGCTCAGAAAACTAGATCAATTCACATCCATTCAAGTCGTAACATAATGTGGTATTAATAGTCCACACTCATAGCTGTACGCATGATACAACCAAGACACGTGACTGCAAACCCATAGAACAAGTCAAACAAAACAAGTATTTAGGATTCATTATAGAGGATAGATTTAATCGGGGCCCACATATTGAATATATTTGCGACAAACTGAGAGTTATCCAAACTTTATATAATAAAACCGAAAATACCATAGACAATATTAATGAACTTGTATAAAGCAATCGCTGATTCGGTTTACAATTATGGCATCTTCAATTACGGTTGTACCCATAAAACACATTTAGACAAGATTTATAATCTTCAGCTGCGAGTACTTAAAGTAATAGTAGATAAAAATACTAAGGAGAAGCACTGCGAAACACTACCCATACATGAAAAAGTACATTACTCAATAATAAATAGAAAATAGACATATCTTAAGTATATTACATGCTACTAAACGTACTCAGCACGCGAGACATGCAAAGTACAAGATTAATCGGTGGAAGATCTAACAACATTTAGGGTAACGACAAAGATGCAACTTGTTATCCGAAGTATATAACAAGTTACCTGCAGCCTGCCAGGAAGCTTTAAAACAAAAATTCCCTAAAAGGAAACTAATGGCTTATTTCTGAGATAAAGAGAACAGTGATAATAAAACATGCACATGCATGTGTTCATGTGTAATGTAGATGAATATAAGATAATAAAAAAAAGTAAATAAATAAAAAAAATAACAAGTTATGAAATGTTACCCCTGTATAACACACCATAAATGTAATGGTGGGGTAGTTAATGTTTTTATTAAACTACCCAACAAAATTCGTCGTTGATTTTGATTTGTTATCTAAATTTGGTCGGGTAGTAAGTAATAGACGAGTAGTAGGAATAGAAGTTATTGTAACATAAAGAAGTGCAGCGCCGAGACAAATCAACACGGTTTTCCGGCGTATAGCAATGTAAAAAAAAAATATAGTAAACCAATAAAAAAAAGAAAATACTAGTTTTTTTTTTCATTATTTTTATCTCTCCGAAAAAACTAATCTTGCTTTATTTTCTATTTTTCAGAATGCCGGTTATGTGATCAACAGACGATACACGAAGAGCAAAATGTCACCAGTATGTCACAGTTTCGTGCAAAATGCGTGGAAAAAAGATTTTTGCTCAAACTGTTTCAAATCTCGCGAAGAGCACGTCAAGCAGGATAAAACAACGGAAGGTAGTAAATATCTGGCGACCCCATTCCAAAACAGAAGTACATTCTTTAAGAAAACACCGCCGAGTATTCTAAAGATTCATTCAAAGAAGAAGAGCAAGCGAAATGTTCGGTTTCCAGAAGAAGTGTGCAGCGTAATAGGCTACGGTGGTGATGACTGGTCAGACGAGGAAGAATTCGAAGTTTCAGAAGACAACGAAGATGAAGACGTATTCCCTGAAACGGAGGAGGAGAGAGAACTGTACAAAATTACTAAATCTAACACAGATTTCAATACTGTAAAAGCCAATCTGTTGGGTGATTCAGTTGCTAAGTCATACACATCGTTACTACTGGGTAAAATGCAAACAGACTCCGATGGCAAAAAGAAAACTTTAATGGTTTCCGTGACACCTTTTGGACAAGATAATAAAGGCCCTAATGTGAAGACTCACATCCGTAAACCTGCCGTCATTCATATAAATGAATCGCAAACCGAGGAAGGTTCAAATAATTTTAAAACAAACATCATTCTGACGTCATACATTAAGGAGTCGGAAACAATTATCGCCTCAGAAAGCGTGAGATCTACGGAAGGTATTTGCACAGAAAAATCTTTGTTGGAAGAAATATCAGAAACATTGCAGCAGAATCGGATGAATAATAATACAGATCTCCACTTGTCTAACTGTGACAACAGTAAACCTACCGTCATTGAAGAGAAAAGGAAAGAAAGCATGCAAGATGAGGTCGACAAAAAAGATATGTCGGAAACACGGAAAAACGGGATCGTTAGAAAGTCTCCATTAATCAAGACTCAGGACAGACCAAAAGTGAATCTTAGTAGGTCAGAGTTCAAATTCTGCAAAATTAATATTGAGAACAGCAGCGTTGATTCGTCTGTTGGTACTTTAAACTCAAGCGCTAACAATTCGCTCACATCCGACGACGATAGCTTCAGCGCTCGAACTGACTCCGATAACGACGACAGTGGACACTTTTCAGAAACTCATAAATCTGAGGAAACTGTCAAAATAAAAGTTTTTAACGAAACAGAGAAAAGCTTGAAAATGTCCCCAATAGAACAACTGAGGAAGGCGGATGGAAAAGCTAGTAGCGGCTACAGCACATTTCAGACACCTATTATAGATATGCCACCAATTATAACCAAGCAACCCGATACAGTGTTTTCAGCTGAAGCTAGCAGAGAATTAGCTGGTGAACCCGACGGAAGAGCTGATCCTGATGAACCCAGTGAAGCACCGGCGCTTCCAAATAGTCCTATACCTACAATGGATCCGAGACCGTCATTTTTACACGGCATGATTACGGACATTATACCTTCTAAACCTGCCGTACCAGAAAAGCCGAAGGTACCAACGAAACCGCTTATTAAACAGACTACTAAAAAGTCTATAACTACTTCACATCAAATTATGGTAATGCATTCCACAAAGAAAGAAGAAGACAAATCTAGATATTCGAGTGAAGAAAAGCGTAATGAAATATCGGAAACTCGAGAGGAAAAATCAGAATCAATCTATTACGCGAAACCAGTTCTTACTAAACAAGACAGCGATGTGTCACTGAGCAGTCTGTGTAAACGCAAAGCGCCCACACCCCCACTGTCGCCCACTGAAGAGTATCCAAATAATTTGTACCAAAGAAATCCTAGTGGATTTATAAAATCTGATTCCCCCGTCGTTAGGGAAATGGAAAAGAGAGAGAGGGCCGTAATGACGTTATCACCGAAAACTAGAACAGCAGAAGACATTGACAAGCAAGATTTGCAGCCCGAGCCAGCGCCTAGACGAAGCATATCTCTCTCGCACGACAATCTGCTTCTAGACGACAAAAGAAAAGGAAAACTGAAGTTTTCTATCAAGAAACTGTTGCGGATCGGTTCTTCGAAAGACTTGGATAAAAAAGAGTTGCACGTAGCGACTGTGACAAAGGTGTCGCATAAAGCAGAAGAAATATACGACCTGACGCCGAAACCTAAGCCGCGTCTCGTGATCATACATCCATTGGACATAAACGGATCGAGCGTCGAGGTGGTGAAATCGAACTGCGAGATATCGGACAGTCTGAGGCGCATGAGTCACGACGATGTGTCGTTTTACAGCGGGAGTAGCTGCGCTACGGATGCGGAAACGCCGAAAGCGATAAACAAACCGCCGCCGCCGCCGAGGCTAACCGGCGAGGACGCAAACTCCTCGAGCAGCGTTCCGAAGCCAGCTCGCCCTCCGCCGCCGAAGTCAGCCGCTTTACAAAAAAAGCAGAAGCAACAAGCTTGGGTCCCCACGCCTAACAAAACCGACACCATTTACGCTAATCTAGGTAAGAAATAAAGTTCTATTTCTTTCATTTATGTTTTCAACTTTTTTAATTTAAAAACAACTTGTTCTAACATCAAACATTGCCACTTTGCACAGAACACCGTTCCAAATAATCTTGAAGCTGTCATTCTATGCGTTTAAAAATCTGACTAAATATCAATTCTTCTTGCTTTCCCAGGGGAGATAAGATCAGCCCTCGCTCCAAGGAAACCGGAGCGTACCGCGAGCATGCGCGAGAGAGAAACCCATCTAGAGCTACTAAAGCGTCGGGCGCCTTTGGACGACGAAAAAGACGAAGCGGACGAGCCGCAAGAGCTGGTGCAGGCAACCAACGAGACCGTGATAAACAGCTACGACGACGTCTACAACTCCGGCAAGTACGACGAGGAGGCATGCGACTCCGCCAAGAACAGCGACAGCGACTACGAGTACGTCAATCACGCCCGGTCCAGCTCGCCCGAGTGCGACTCCGCCATCAAACCTCGCGAAAACAAAAACGAGATCAGAGCCGCCGATACGAAGATCGAAGACCCCAACACGGAATATTCAAAATACAACAACAGTTTCAACAGATCATCGCTTCCCTACTGCGGCAGCGAAACAGAGTCGGAGATCTACTCGCCGTACAGCTTCTACAGCTCCAACGACAACATGGACAGCTCGAACAACGACGACTATCAAAATGAGATGACGCCCAAGGCGACCACCAACAAGCTGCGGGTGAGGAAGGGCAGGAGCGTCGTGCACAAGAATCTGGAGGACAATTACGGAGCAGTGGTCATCGCTAACCACGAAGCGCTGGCGCAGGTCTTGGAACAGGTAATTGATACATTACAGTTAAAAACTAAAGCTGCAGTGATACCTGGTGATGGATGGTACTGAGGAATGATACACTAATTAGGATATACACAGCACCAATCATTTGACTTTTTTCTGGTGAGGAAAATTCCCGAGTCTCAGTCGGAGTACGAAGAGGACATCACACATCACTAGAATATAAGAGATCCAGCTAACTACCCCATTGGTGTTGAGATCGTTGGAGGTGCCCAGCATTGGGCATCTATCAAGTGATGATGATAGACAGATTCCATTCTATATATAGACATACGACTTCATGCACACATTTAAGACGCCATACTATCCAAACATCTCATGTGACCTCGGAATCGAATAGACCTGTCACGAGGTATACACTTAGCCACTGAACCATCGAGGTACTTTGTTCTGCGCAGGTTGTATTTCATGACAGCTTTCTCACAACAGCCACTTCCGGCGGCGGCGGCGGGTTCGAGCCGGTTCCAACGCGCGATGGAAATACTCGAGTTCAAATATCTGTTTTATTTATTAATAAGATATTTTCATTAACAATGCCGTCGTGTATACATCTTAAATAGTCGTTTGGTAGTGTTTGACCGCTCTAATATATTAATAAGGTAATTTCAAATTAACTTGTCCTTTATCGACACTACTTCACGGTAATGCGGTGATTGTAATGTTTGTGTGTTTGTTTATACTGTGTGTTAGGAGACCGCTTCCGGAAACGAAGTCAGACGATAGTACTGATGACCACCTTTGATAATGGGGCGGAAAAAAAATTGATCCTGATTAAAAAAAAATCATATTTTTAAAAAGTTTTATTAGCATTATTTACACTCCATCGTGTAAATGAAACGAGTTTCATAAAAAATACATTAATTTACTGAAAAAACAACCAGCAATGAAACACAAAAACAGCTGATGCTCGGGTCAACGAACGCTCGGGCGCGCAATCTAAATATTCCATTACCCTATGGAATAAGGTTCAAATTGAAACCAAACACATGTCGGTATCCAGCCGCGCGCATGCGCTTATTGATCCGAGCATCAGCTGTTTTTGATTTTGTGTTTCATTGCTGGTTTTTTTTTTAATAAATTTGTTTTTTTATGAAACTCGTTTCATTTACCTATACTAACATTATGGAGCGTAAATAAAGCTAATAAAACGTTTTTAAAAATATGATTTTTTTTTAATCAGGATCCTTTTTTTTCCATCCCATCATCAAAGGTGCCATCAGTACTATCATCTGTCTTCGTTTCCGGATGCAGTCTCCTAACGCACAGTATTAGTATTGTTTTACTTGCATTAATTCTATATTAAAATGTATTTTCACAAATTAAACATATCTTCATCATCATCGTCGTCATCATCAGCCGATAGACGTCCCACTGCTGGACATAGGGCCTCCTGAAGGATTCTCAAATAGATCTTGTTCATATGGGGGGATTTAGCCCATTTCTCACCATACTAGCTTAATGCAGGTTGATGGAAGCCAGGGTTCACCACGAGCAGGTGAGGTTGGCTTGGAACCCTTACAACATATATATAATATATAGTATTAGCTATAACATACAATATACAGACTGACATACATATATATATATATATATATATATATATATATATATATACACATATATGTCTATGTTGTTTTTTTTTTTATAGCCTAGTGCTTTTCTTTTCCAGCCGATAGTAATTCCTATTAATCTCTTCTTTTTCAATGGTACAAGTGGGACGGTTACCTGATGGTAACATTCCTACGTTATGCTCACCTCAAACTGTACTCAGACCATTAGATGTTAAGTTTTGTTACCTCGGTAATTTCATTAGCAACGACGTCTTTCGATCAATGTCTCCGTCAAGATAAAATGGGTGCAATCTTTGAAGAGTCAATAACCGCATCTAGGTTTCCCTAGACCTGGTGGTAAACAACTGTGACTCAATCCTTACGAAGACCGAGTCCCAGTAGTGGGAACTTTGAGTGGGTTGTATAGATACAAAAATTATATATATATATAACAAGTTTGACAATACGAAGTAATAATAACAAGTATTATTAACTGTTATCTATTGCCTTTGAATATATTGGTATTTTTGCTAATGTCGAACAACAGTGTGCAAACGTTAATATGTTCCGGTTCGAGGGGCGTTGTAGCTAGTGAAATTACTTAGTGAAAGCACAGTATAATGATATAATCATTCTAACTAGCGCCACGTTATTATGGGTGTATCAGTTACCATCAGGGGATCGCCTCGCTGGTCTCATGAGCTGAAGGAAACTGTCTCCAATGGAGTATTTGTAATGAAATCTGTTTTCAGGTACAACAAAGTGCGATCATGCAACCGTCGCTTCGGGGCCTGAAGGCTTGCACGAACCTGAGGTGGAGCGACTTCAGCGTCCAGCCGCAGGGCAAGGGCAGCTTCACGAAAGCCGGCAGGCGCGTGTTCCACTCGGCCGTATGGAACTCCAGCCAGGGCCCCGTGAACGTCACCCTGATGCTGCACAAGGAGCAGATGGCGTCGCAGATCGTCTGCCAGCAGTCGGTGCAGCCGCAGACTTTGAGTCTAAACGCCATCACCGAGTTCTGCGACCTGGTGCCGTTGCAGCAGTTCGGGGAGGAGGGAGAAGATCTAGTGCAAGGTGTTTAGACTTACATATTGCTAATCTCATAACTTCACACTCTTCAACTAGTTGATCATTTACCAGCTCTACGAGAACCATTTCTGGAGTAAAAGACATTTGATATTTTTTGTTATGGACGGATGAACTTAACTCGGCGACAACATAACTATGGAAAAAAATCCTTAAGATTTCTATAGAATCTACCACTTGAAATTGAGTGATAACGAAACTGTGGGAAGTGAAGTGTGCACGCCGTGGACACCCAGGGTATTCACTTATATACCGGCCGGAACCCAGTAATGCTGTTATAAGGGTAGTTACAATATAACGGTCGTGGCAACACTGGTGAGTTCGGAAACACCCTTACAGCCATCATCAAGGAGTACCACAGAATTGAACCCTGGACCTTCATGTCAAAGGATAGCGTTCTCTCGACTATTTTTGTTTTGATAATAAAAACTAAAAAGTATGTCATCATCATCATCAGCCAATAGACGCCCACTGCTGGACATACGCCTTCCCCAAAGATCTCCACATCGATAGGTCCTGCTCTGCCCGTATCGCTAGACACCATGAGCCGTCGTTTGTAAGGGTTCATACGGGGGGGTTTCCAGTCATTTCCCACCACGCTGGCCCAATGCGGGTTGATAGGAGTCAGAACCTCGTTCGTTGATTAGCAGGCTGCACCATGAACTGATGAGGTTGGATTGGGTCCCATGAGCTGTTGTACAGGACCTCTTAAACCCAAAAAAATCGTAATAACTAATAGCTTAATTAAATGGTTTAACCGTGATGATGATGACACTTCTGCCATCTTTTACCCCACTCAAATCCCAAAGGTGGGCTATTACGAGTGTCGGACGCGTGAACGTCTGTAGCTTAATGTTATACACTTAAATATATTCAAACTATTGCTCTGCAGCAACAATCGTGGTGTTGGGGCACGCGCAGGTCGACACGATCCAATCATACGGAGAGTTCCTCCACACCAGCGAGGGCCTGAGCAGCAAGGAGCACCAGCTGGTAGCGACGGAGCAGATGCACGAGGCAATCTTTGTGCTACTCCAGCTGATCAACGGCCTCAAATGCCTCCAGGCTCGAGGCGTGGAGGAGACATCCGATTCTTTGACTTCCTTCATATCTTTAAAGGAGCTCCAGCCCTTGGTCTCTCACAGCAGCACGTTGAACTTGCCCTCGTCTGATGATAGGCTGAACTCACTGTGGGCGCCGAAGACCAACTCTTACGGACGGCTCTGCGTTCTCCAGGGGTGAGAGTTTCAATTATTTTTAACCCACTGTCCCACCTGCTCTTGTACAACGTGGTGGTCAATGGCATCGTTACCCACTTTATGGGAGAAAATTCTTAATCCCAACTGTGGGAACTACAAGTGGGCTGTTTATCTATAGCATTTTTTCTTTTATCAACATCAACATGCAGTCACTACATTTTTTTTTAATGTCACAAGCACATGTTCGTTAATACCAGGTAATTATATCAAGTATTTTTAACTGGTATCTGTTGTAGAATCATCTGGGTATTTTTCTGCAGCCAAGCAGTAGTGTGCAAATCTTACTGTTCCCCATTTTGAAAGGTGTTGCAGCTAGTGAAATTAATGTGGTGAAGAGTACGAGGTGGTGTAGTGTATACATTCCAACCAGCGCCACCATACATCGTAGAATACAAAATATTCCTGTGATACTGTTCTAGAATATACTTTTTCTCAATGAATCAATTAAATAAACTTCCAGATTAAGCGACGAGATGAACAGCAGTAGATCGACAGATGGTAAGCATCACAGCTCGCTTTGCAAGTGCGCGATCAGAGCCGTCGAGATCCTACTGCCGGGTGAGAAGCTTACACCGCTCCTGAAAGAAGTATTACAAGAGGAAAGGGCAGTGTCCCTGAACCAGGCGAAGTCGGTCTTGGAGTTCATGCTGTGGGGACCGCTGGACGTCGTGCAGGGCGTGCCGGTCGAAGATCGGGAGCTGTCTTTGCAGAGATGGCTCGATTTGGAGAGGGCTACCGTCCTGCACGGACTGGTGAGAACGAGGGTGCAACTGAACGTGTTCGAGCAGCTGCACCTGATGTTCCTGGTGAGGTCCACCGCCAAAGCGATGTGCGACGCGTCCGTGCTGCTGGAGAAGGCGAGCGTGTACTGATCTGTGCGCTTGTTTAAGCTTTAAACTGGATACCGTATCCGGACATTGTATTTACATTCATGTTATAATTCTTTATTTTTCGGTCCTTCAAGCCGGATCAAATTTAAGTTTAATACGTGGGCCTTCTCTTTAACCTTCAATGGTTTAACTCTTTACGTCAATATTATATGATATTAAGTGACAATTGGATCGTGGACGGTGACGGCACAGCAATGATGGTGCGGCTGCTGATTATAAGGGTGGTGACCAACCGAATCGAACCTGGTACGTCTGCTGCGTTATATTATTCTTGATTCTTGTTAATGTGTTTGCAGTGTAGATATACGCACAAGTACTACGGAACCATTATTAAGTTAACAATCATGTTTATTGGCGCCGTAACTTAGCTTGTCACTTTAAAAAAAAAAAACGTTATAAATATAATGCGAACAATATTTAACCAACACACGTTTCTACGTGTAGTTATTAGAAAACGCTATTGACGTTCCCACTGTTGGGACTTGAAGCCATCTCACGAGAGAAAAGGCTATGTACCAACCGTTCTGGCCAAGTGGGGGTTGGCGGATGCCACAGAGCGAAAATGTTCTTAGAACAATTCGGTTTCCTGCAAGCTGAAGCTCATGAGATACGATCCTGTCCTCTTCTCTACAAAGCGAGCTGTTGCAGCTTCACACACGTGCGGCTGCTGCGGTCGTCCACCACGCTGGAGAAGCGACGCCGCCGCTCGGAGCTGGACCTTATATACTCATGCTCATTGCAATTCCCGGTGCCTTATGTATATTATAACACACGAGTTCATTGTAAATTTTAAATGTAATTTATTTTTTATCTTTAAATATTTTAGAGGTCGTTTTAAATATTAGTTTAATAAAAAAACAAATATTATATTCTGCAAAATGTAAGAAATCATCGAATATACATATAAGTATCTCTTTATACATATTCTGTTTTATTACCCCTTATCATTCATCAGGAAGCGCAGCGTTGGCAGACCCCCCACTAGGTGGACAGAGGACATCAGAAGAATCGCTGGGAGCCACTAGATTCAAACGAGCGCTGGACTGTGCTTTATGGAACACGTTACAAGAGACCTATGTCCAGCAGTGGACATCCATCAATTCAAATCATGATGATCATTCATTCGCATTGATAAATTTTATTGGTGGCAAGTCTCTGCTGGCGGAGACCGACTAAGTACCACCGCAGCGTCTAATGCAGCCGACAAACACTACTGTGTGAACGTTACTGTGTTCCAGTTTGAAGGGTGCTATGGCTAGTGTAATTACTAAGGTAACGAGACAACATCTTACATCTCCGGCGACAAGCGCAATGTGGTGCTGCGTATATAATCCTAACTAGCACCACGTTTTTCTATGGACTGGCGTATCACTTACTATCAGGTGAACATCTCGCTCGTCTCCTCACTAAATTGAATAAATGAAATAAATAAATACAAACATACGGAACTACAAGATTAAAAAAAAATCTAAATACGTGTATTACAATTGACATTTTACCCCATTTAAGTAAAATCCATAAATATCTTGAATCATAACATAAAGGAAAGGCACATACATCAAAACCTCGTTTATTGTCTGGTAAAACTTAACACTGATTACTTAGAACTAATTATAATTAACAAGCAAACACAACAACGTTTATTAAGGAAAACACAATTTGATTGTTATTATATCCATATTGTTAAAATTTGTAATACAGGATGTCCCGTGGCAGATTTAGGATTTCTTAATTAAATTAAAGGATATTATTATTTTGAGAATATACATATATTTGTCATAAAAAGAAACACGAGACATGCGGATTCTATATTTTGAAGATCACTCCGTGCAAATGTTTTCAATCGCGACGTACACACGGACTGGCGGGGATTGTCTTACACGCTGTTTGCAAATCGTTCAATGTTTTGTGCAGTCCTCGACGTTCGGCTAGGACCTGGACTTGGCTCGTTAACTGTTCAACCTGTTGCACGCAACTTCTGGACCCACGTCTTAATCAAACTTTCACTCGGTGCTTCACTTAAGCGACGAATATTGTAGTGAGAACAAAATCTCCGGCGAGCAACAGTGCACGATTTATTAGCTTCAAAATACGCTTCAACTGCGAAAGCGCGGTGCGCGCCAGTCCATTGACACGTCCACGACATCCTGACTGACCAATCCGCACAAATGCCGCGCCAAACTGTAACCCCTTCGCACTCCCCGCGCAATCGTTAGAAAAATATTCGAATTTCAAATCCTAAATCTGCCATGGGACACCTATATATACAATATTACCTGACATACAACAATACAAATCATTTGTTATAGGAAACCAAATAACTTAAGAGTCCTTGGCGTTGAATTTTGTATGACTTTCACTTTAAACAAATAAAAGATCACTTTAAATTTTAAACAGTATACAAAAGTATTATTAATAAAAAAATGCGATAATTAAACTATAATTGCATTAAAATTAATATACTCGCGGCAATGGATTTCTCCGTACAGCCTATTCTTCATTATAATATTCTTCTCTTCTTCAAAATACATTGAAAGATTAAATCCGATCAAATTAATTTATAAAATATATATTAGTATGGATTTTATTTCTTCACTAGTAAGAAAGGCAACAGTTTTGAATCAATACTGCCACAACTTTTTCTTATCGAAATTTTTGATGTCTATGCCAAAGCAATAATTAAAAGTAATTTTTTTTTATATATAATAAATAACGAACCGATTGTGAGTGGAACATTCTAGATTAACCACGCTTCGTCATTTTCAGCCTCATTGTCACTAAATGTATAATTGAGGTTAAGTGTAAGATAAATAAATAAATAAAAAATTAAAATATGTTTTGAATTATATTTATATCTTAAAATGCAATGTAATTAAAAAAATAAAATCTCTTAATACTTTCACATATATAACAAAACCGAATAGAAGATGAAGCATATTAATACAAATATTAAAAAAAAATTATCGGCGGAATGTATACGTACAGGATAAATTCGTTCATGATTGCAAATTGTTTAAAAGTAATAAAAAAAACAGTTTTAATAAAAATTATAAAAACAATTCATGTAATAAACAACAAAAATATCCAATACATTTTTCCAATCGCGATATTTATTTGTATTATTAAAAATTTAATAAATATACTGTAATAACGTTACTACAATAACGTTTTTTTTATTTCTATTAGCATTACAGCAAAAAAAAAATATTTTTATATAATCTAATGACCGACTTCAAACCAGTTGAGATTACGAAGTATAAGTAATAAATAATAAAAAAGCTTTTATATATTTGCTTCAGGAATACTTTTTGGTTTCCATTTCTTGCTACATAAAGGCTAATCTTCATTTCTATTTTACTTAATTATTTTTATTTAAACATGATATATTAAAGAGTATTGCCATATACTTTATTTTAATTTCCCACAATGAAGGAAAATAAACATAATACTATTAAGTATAAACAGATACGAAAAAAGCGTCTGATTATTAAAACAAAAAACTTAAAAATATAATACACAAAAAGGCCGTAGAAAATTTTTTAAAGTAAATACTTCATAATACTCGGAAACAAAGAATTAAATAATTATAAAAAGGTGATTTAAAAACTGAAATAAAATAATAATACACACACAAATAATAATGTCCTAAAAATTCATCTATCGAAGATAAACGTAGCTGTATAGTAGTAATAAACGGCCCACTGCTGGGACTCAGTGTCTACTCTCACAAGAAGAGAGTTAAAGTTTGGCGGATCTAACGAAAACTTTAGAACACGTCAGTTTCCTGATAATGGTTTCCTTCCGACGAAGATCAATCTTCGTTGAATCACGAGCTCAGTGAAGATGGAGCCGGAGGCTCGTGGAGACTCATCACGCGTGCGACTGCTTTACAAACTGAACCACTGTGTTAGTATACTTACATTACAAATATTCTACATTTAAAACAATAACAAGCGCTGAAATGACGTCACCACCAGTTCAACTTACTCCTTATTTATTGCTTACTACCCCTTGATAGTTAATTGACTGCACTTCGACAAATAGTAACACATTTTATTGGTGAACGGTCACTGCTGCCGGAGACCTTTTCCTACACCTCCGGTTAGAGACCATTTGGCAGCAGATTAAAAATTTCTACCATCTGTGTTGCCATTGTATGAATACAACACTACTAAATCTAGACTACATAATTCACACTGTTCTCTACTTAAGTAGTCAATTAAAACTTATTATACTTATTGCAGTGTACATGAACACTATAAATAACTTAAATTATTGTCCGCTATTATTAAGCGCTCCACAAAAATGGAGGGCGTTGTAAATTTAGTGAAGGCTGTTGTCTATGGCATTGTAGATTATATAGTGTGTGTGTTTATGTTATTATGTAATATCGGAATTTATGTTTGTTATCTGTGGGTGTACATTTACATATGTCACCACCCTCGGTATTTATTTTTACTTCATTCAATCACCAGTTACAGGTATACAAGGGATCGCTTCAGAGCGTAAAGATCGCCATTTGCTGTACAAATTTTTCTAGATCCGCTTCCGGTGTATTTTTCTCTAAACATGGAGTGAAACAATGAGTAAATAAATAATCTACAGGCCCTTATTGAAGTAGACATATTTGGGCGGGTTTCCGTCGGTGTTCTTCAAGATCTCCTCGTAGTTCTCCTTCTCGAAGCGCTTGATCGTGTCTACAGATAGTTTGCTGTAACCGAAATACTAGCGATGAGCGCGTACCCAGTACACAATACTAAGTATACACCTAGTATGAAATATAGAGTATCTACTTGTATTGTTATACTTTTTATGTTACTTATTATGTAATATTTTATTCCTTTAAAATAATTATCACAATAACTGTACTTTTCAGATGCATATATACAGGTTGAGTTAATTTTTAAGAATAAAAAAAAAAATTGTATAAAATATAAAATGGATTCCAAACATGGTTATGTACTTACCATCTTTGTGGAAATATAGCACATGCTGTGGGCACCATAAATGTTAGGCTGGAAAAAAGAAAAAAAAAATTTTTTTTGGGTTTTCTTTATAGGACGTGGACATAGTTATAGGAAGTCCATGTCCAACGCGTATTGGCTGATGATTATGATTATCTACTTTGTATTTTATACTGGTCATAAACTATTAAAATTTTATTTACATTTGAGTTTTTTTTATTTAATACTTCTTTTAATTAGTAGAATATATGTAAAAAAAATACTAAATATTTTTCAAATATTGTAACTAAAAACAACAGTAGTATATCCTCAGTTCTGGTACTCTAACTTGTAATATACTGGATAACGAAACTCAAGATCTGCTATGAGCACAATGTGGTGTTACGTGGTCATCCTCACCGCCGATACCGTTGTTATTGGCAAACCCTGACACTTGCCGTGAGGTGAACATCCAGCATTTTTTTTTACTTAACAGAAAAAAACTTAAAGCTGTAATACTCACAAAGCGCCGACTATCGCTGTTTGTATAAGGATGTGAGCTCGCCTGATGCGCTGCATCCAGGGTTTGGGTTCGATTCTCTCCATTATGACGGGCAGCAGCAGCATCCCCGGAGCGCACATCACGATCCTGTTTAGTACATGTAATCAAAATCAGACTCAGAAAAAGATATTCGAAACTTTGATATATCAAGTGTTTTCCTCTGTTGAAAGCTGATCCTCTATGGAATAGTAGCCAGCTGCTTGTCTTATAACCAGACGGTGCCTGGTTTGATTCCTTCACCATATTCACTACATAGATGGTAGTTTTTTAATCGTTTTGCTACATTCTTACCACCGTCATATAATAAATCTACTGTGCTCCAGTTGTCAACGTATAAGAGCCGGAATATTCTTGGCGCCGTCATCATCCATGATCTCATTGTGACTTAATCACCGTGTGAAAGTGATGTGGTGTAAATACATTATGGTAATTAGTCTTAGGTTTTAAGATGATACATTGTTTAATTAAGGAAGTCAGTGGTATTTATGGTGCGCTCAGAGCATATAGAAATACCTATTTGCGATGTCTCAATAAAGCAATGCTAAGAAGCTTTTAGCCATTACATCATCATCAGCAGATCCGACGTTCACTGCTGGACATAGGCCTGCCCCAACATCTCCACATACATTCTGCATGGCCTACGGTACCCCTCGGCATTAGAGACTGTCGTATGTAGAGGTAGATATGGGGGAAATTTGGGCCATTTTCCACCACGCTGGCCTAATGCGGGTGGAAGCCAGAGCTTCGTTTGTTGATTAGCAGGGTGCACCACGAGCAGGTGATGTTGGCTTGGGTCCTGTGAGTTGTTGTGCGGGACCTCTTACACCCATTCGTCACTCCGAAATACTTTTTTTTTTTAAATTCAATTAGGCGGCAAGATGATCAGCTCGTTCACCTGATGGTATATATGCCTGCCAATAATGACATAGCGCTAGGTGAGACGATATATAAGGCATTACATTGCAATCGTCGCTTAGGACATAAAATGCTGTCTCGATACACTAGCTACACTAGCTATAGAACCCTTCAAACCGGAACACAGTAATGTCGCCACAGTACTATTTGTCGGCTGCAATAGGCGCTGCGGTGGTATACTAAACGATCTCCGGCAACAGAGACCTACCAGTAAAGTTTTAATGGCTAAAAGCCTTGAATCATGCTTGGAAATATCTAAGATCTAGGATCTTGGAAAAATTGCGCTTACCTGGACGTCACCACCTGCGATATTCCCTTGATCGGTGCCACTTGGGACTTCCCGATCACTTTACCATCCTCGTCCGAAACGTCCAAACCTGGCAACATTATGGAAATAGGTCATAAGATTAGCACTGTGACTGGTGTAGTTACCGGGGTAACTAGAATTAACATCACCTGCCTCCATATGATGAGTGCAGTGTGGTGGTATATCATCTCGACGATCACTTAACATCAGGTGACAGCTTTGCGTATCTAATAGGTTTGTCCAAAAAATCTACTTTCCACAGAGTATAAGTAAAACTTAAGTTTGTTGTTAATATTCTTTATAAAAGGAAGTACCGCTTAGGGTCTCCGAGCGCCACATTGCGCTCCTCATCATGTAACAGTGTAAATATTGAGTTGGTCTATGACACTAGCCAAGTCAACAAACGCTGTTACGTGAGCTCCGGTATTAAGACAGCTTTTAAATATTTTACATCGCACTTAAGATATATTTAAGTGTAAATCCTTTTGCTCGGATTAAAGCAGTGGAGTTTTTGATCACTAAGAAAAGTCCCAGTCACTTATATATACAACATAGAAGAAAATATCCTCCAAGAGTTGGAAGTAATTAGAGATCTAGAGATCATCATTGGCAATAGGATGACTTTTGTGCCTCACCTGGAAAACTGCGAAACGAGCCTCAAAAATACTCGGGTTCATGATTCGTTATTCTAAAGGTTTTCATTTTAAATCTTAAATTACCCTTTACTTATTACCCTCCAAATTATTGCCTAGAGCGCAATATTTTGGATTACTGCTCAATTGTTTGGAGGAACACAGTAATGATTGCACACTACTTGCAGGCTGCAATAGGAGTTGCGGTGGTACCTGTCTAGACGGTCTCCGGTAACAAAGACCTACCACCAGCACAGCAGCCTAACAATACATATTTTTGTATCTTCCTTCATACCGCAGATGTTAAGGCCTGTGGTAGTACGGCAATGTAACTTACCATCAGAAAAACACATCGTTCATCTAGAAGCTACTGGTGGTAGGTCTCTGTTGTCGGAGATCGACTAGGTGCGTACCACTGCAGAGCCTATTGTTCCGGTTTGAAGGGCGCTGTAGCTAGTGTAAATACTGGGAAACGAGACTCAACATCTCATGTCTCAGGTGACGGACGCAATATGGTGTAGCGTACACTATCTTAACTAGCGCCACGTCGTTATGGGCGGGTGTATCACTTAACATCAGGAGAACGTGCTGCTCGTCCCATCACCTAATTACAAAAAAAAATACTATGGCATATCATCTTCAACTTACCCAGGACGATCTCATTCTGCCTCATCAGAGGGATGTTTACCCAGTTGGCTGCCGCCACCGCGACGAAAGGCACGAACCTCTATTAAGGAAATATTGAGAGGATGTACGGTCAGCAGAACCATTATAATATTAACTATATAATATTTATCATAAAACAAAATAAATGTTCTTAACTCTATCTCTTTATGTGGTAAGCATTAGAGTCCCAGCAGTGGGATTATTAACAGGATCGCTGTATTTATTATTATTAAGCTACAATTGATTATGGATTGCAGCTCCTAGAAATGTAGGAATAGAAACCATATTTATTATTGGGCTTGTAAAGGTACCCGCACAACAACTCACGGGATCCAAGTCAACATCACCAGCTTGTGGTGTACCCTGCTAATCAACGAATGAGATCCTGACTCCCACTTACCCGCATTGGGACAGCGTGGTAGGAAATTGCCGAAACACTATCAGAACTTCTACAAATGTGGGAATCTTTAGAGGAGGCCTATGTCCAGCAGTGGACGTCTATCGGCTGAATATGATAAAGATGATGATGAAATCATATTTGCCTTTGTATTATCAACTTCCTTTAAATTCCGGCTTCTGTGAACTTCCGGCTTCCATTATAAACGCTGACAGGTAATCTGCAGTGTAAAAGATGTCATGGTGGGTGTTTTGATCAATGCAACTCCGACAAGAGGATACGGAGGATCTGATGCTTCTTCACGCAGCCAGTGGCTTTAGATATATATTGTCAAAGAGGCCGCGGTTCTTAGTAAACCACGAAGGTGGCAGACAAGCATATGGCACATCTGATTGAAAGCAGTTACCATAGTTTTTACGCTATATATATAGACTTTTTTTATCTTTTGCTTCTGAAGAGATGTCAGGGTTATATAGGATTTCTAGCCCAGCAGTGAGGTCCCAATGCTCAAGGCTGGCGAACCTGAAACCACTTCTACAACAGGCAGGGCCTAACTTAGTCCCATTCTCAATAGCCCCAGACCATAGGGCTGACGCCACAATAGACCTAGGTCTGCTGTTTTGCACAGCCAGGCCACAGGCATAACAGGCGAATTGCTGACCCCTGGAGAAACCAGATCACAACCTTTTTTCAAAGTACCCTCACAAAAATTTCCACCAAAAAGTATCAATTTTAAATACAGTAAATAATAAAAAAATTTCAACGATAGAACTAGACGAGCGGGCGCCTGATGGTATGTGATACGCCTGCACATAACAACGTGACGCTAGTTACGATACATATACTGCACCACATTGCGCTCGTTGCCTTTTGATAGGATGTCTAGTTACCCCAGTAATTTTACTAGCTACAGCCGCCGTTCAAACCGGAATATAGTAATGTTTGCACGCTTCTGTTTGGGAGTAGAAGTAGACGCTGCGGTGGTACCTAGACAGTCTCCGGCAGCAGACACCTACCACCAGGAAAGCGGTTCAGCTAATACTGACCGGAACAGAGATTCCGATCATGGCTGGTTTGCAGCCTCTTCTTACTCAGGAGTTAGAACGGAAGATTTGTCACTGGTCACAAAAGTCGACAGTCTATCTTACCGCCAGGATCGGGTTGGTGGCGCGCTTCTGTATGACGAACTTGAAAGTGAGCGCCGTGGACATGGCCGCCGTCATCGCGGACACGTACGCCACGCCCATCTGCTTGGTGGTGAGCGGCGCGTTCGCGTTGCGGTTCGTGTAGTTCACCAGCGCGTTGAAAGACTGGTTGGCCCACTGCCAGAATACCACCGCCGTCGCCGTCCTGCAACCCGGATCAACATATTACTAGTGGTAGGTCTCTGCCGGAAACCGTCTACCGCCTATTACAGCCGACCAACAGTACTGTGCAAACATTAATGTGTTCCGGTTTGAAAGGCGCTGTAGCTAGTGAAATTACTAGAGTAACAAGACGAGTAACATCATATACCATCCATATTTAAAATCCTAACTAATGCCTCGTTGTTATGGGCGGGCGTATGGTGCATCGCATACCATCAGGTGAACGTCCTGCTCGTGACATCGCGTCGATGATTAAAAAAAAATTGAAAGGGAAGAATGGCAAATACCTGTACCACTGCAGCATGGCACCTGTGACTAGGCATCCGCCCGGCATCTGGAAGGACATCCTGCCAAAAACGTTCTGCAGCTCGCCGCTGTCAGGATGGAAGGCGGACTCGTACAGCTGCTTTGCTTTCACTACCTGCGCCATTGTGGTACCCGGTGGCTCTTGACCTGACCTGCGAAGTGATTTACACATAGTATATAAAAGGATATCCGGATGAAAAAGTTTTCTGAAACTCCAAGGTCTCTAAGCATCCTAAGACCAAGTGAAAATCAACAGATGCTGCTACAGATATTGGTATAGAGATTCTGTGGCCCATGTCCAACAGTGGGCGTTTTTTGGTCTTGTCATTGTACTCTTTTTTACTATGGACATAGAGTTCGAAAAAAAAAGTTTTTTATTTATTTACATAACGAATGAAACACGGCTTTATTATATCTATCAGCTTACTTATATTTGATGTAGAGGTCCCTGGCTTCGTAGAGCTGCTTCTCCGGCACGAAGGTGAGCAGCGGGTTCGATATGAAAGCGAAGTGACGGAAGCGACCGACAAAGGTGCTCTGGTCCCACAAGGGTTGCGTAATGTCTATCCGTTTCTCCGTAGACATGGTCTGTGGACAAAAAGAACTTGACTAAAAGATGCATATAGTACATTTGATCCAAGCCTGAAGTTGACGAGAATATGTTACCGTGTAAATCATTATCACCAGCCGATAGATGTCCGCTGCTGGACATAGGCCTCTGCCTCAGATCTCCACATACGGTCAATATGGCCTCCGGTACCGCTGGGCACTAGGACATTTCTCACCACGCTGGCGCAATGCGAGTTGGCCGGAGCCAGAGCCTTGTTCGTTAATAATGGTGCACCATGAGCAGGTGAGATTGGTCCAGGTCCACATTTTTGTGCAGGACCCTTTCCATGACCAAACACCATTCAATCCATGGCAATGTATGCACATTATTGTTTGGCGACAGAAATAAGAGCAACGGCGGTATCTATTAGTATGTCGGTTCTAATGTGATGACCGTCTCGAATAATCTGACAGTAGACTATCATTACTACTTCTGCCAGTAAAGTGGAAATAGTGACTACAAAGAAAGGTTATATGATTCCTAGTTATCGCCTTATAAAAGTTACTGAGGGTAGACGAACCGAGGGTAGAAAAACAAAGGATATTATAATGTCATTTGAATGCACTAAGATTTATAGGTGATGTTTGACTATAAAAAAAAATTGTCATTCACAACTCGTTTTATAATATTATCAGTGACTGATAAAGATTACTGAAGTTGCATACTGATAAACATGCAACTAATAAACATCGTTCCCGTGTATAACAATGGTTGATATTTACAATGCGAACTGCCAAGGTTGTATATCGGTTCTCCGTCTCCATTTCCTTGTCTTGACTATAAGTTGTATTGTGTAAACATCCTAACAGGATCTCGTCACTTATTATCACAAATTTCTACGGCTTTATTGGTCGTCTCTTGCCTTTATTATATTTAAATGACCTATTTTATCCGTCTACTTTTAGCCGGAGCTCGAAGGTGGAAGGTAGAAGAAAATAAAATGTCGTGACGAGCGGTAAGTTCAGCCCATAACAATGTAACACTACTTAGGATGATGTATACTTCATCACATTGTACTTAACTTCTCGAGACATGTTATTTTTTTATTCATCGAAACGATGAGACGAGCAGGTCGTTCACTCAATGGCAAGTGATACGCCGGCCTACGTAGTAGTTGGAATGGTATTCACAGCATCATATTGCGCTCGTGGTTTCGACACTTAATATGTTGTCTCGTTATTCTAGTAATTTCACTAGCTACAACTCCCTTCAAACCGGAAAATATTATTTTTAGTACACTACTAGCTAGATTCCTGATGATGATAACGCTGCGAGCCATTCGACTTTAAGCAGCTTATCTGACATTGGGCGCGTGGACCCGGATCCACGGCCTGTTTATAAAAAGTGTACTACTTGTAGTGTAGTTATCCGACGGCGGAGTTTTTAATGACGTGTGTCTGGTCATTGGTTATTCTGGCGAATCTACTCGGTCGTCGAGGGCGGGCGCGGACCCGTTCCCCGACTACCTTCGCCTGTATCGGAATCTCTGGGCGGTGAGAACCGCCCCAGTACACTACTTCGACGGTCTTTGGCAACAGAGGCCAGTAAAAATTATAGTAAAAATTACCCAAGTAATTTTAGACTCCCTTACGTTAAATATTTACTATAATATTATCAGGTCAACCAAGCTCTAATATTTTAACCGTGATCATTTTTTTTACAATTGGCCAACGGTTGACCTTGGCAGAGCCTGCGTTAAATGACAATGGGGTTTAAGATGGTGAAGGTATACCCAGAATATTTCATATATCACAGCCGGAATATAACGATGCTTTCATGGCGGCATCTTTGTTATTATTTATACCTTTATTACTAAACTTAATCTTTTTTTTATATTTTCAACTTTTCAATTGGCTTCCTGATTTAGCAATTATCGTGTCTTCTGATACATAGGTATCTTCCAGCTGTTTTCATTACTCTCGACTATTAGCGTTTTCTTGCCCAATAACCGTGACTGACCAGACCGACTCTGCAGCAGATTGATCGAATAAAATCTTTTATCTTGACTTCTTCTTTTCTTTTATCATCTTATGGTTGCCTTTCTGTTACCATGTTAGTCCATTAAGATCTTCAATTTTTAGTCAGGTATCCTGTTCACCGCCATTACAATCCACTTATTTTCTTCAATTCCATCTCGATTAATCTCTAACGTAGAAATCTTTGAGGAAGATCTATGTGGTAGGTCTCTGTTACCGAGCACCGTCTAGGTAAGTATCAGCGCAGCGCCATGCTCATATCGCCAAACCTTACTGTATAAACATTACTGTGTTCCGATTTAAAGGACGCTGTAGCTAGTGAAATTACTCGGGTAATGAGACTTTACATTTTATGTCTCAAGGCGACGATCGCATTGTGGTGCAATGCATACCATACCAACCTAACCAGCACCACGTAGTTATGGGCGGGCGTATCACATACCATGAGGTGACGTCCCTCTCGTCTCGTCGCTGTGTTGAATTAAAACAATAATGTCCAGCAGTGCACGCCTAGAGAAGTAAATAATCAACATTTACCTTGAAGCAGCGGTTAAACAATTATTATGTTCCTACTCCAATTTCAAAAACCTATAGCGATACGAATAAAGTTTAGATGGTTGTAGAGATTTCTCGCACTGGATAACTAATATCCTCATGGAAAGTCACCAGCTTCATGTGGTAAACATGCCCAGTTTGCGAAGAAAAGAGGTTCATCTCCACGTTCTTCATGAGAACAGCAAACGAATTGAACAATTCGCGTACGTCAGTGTTCCCGTACAAATACGACGCGTGTTGAAGAAAAGAGGTTTCAGTCAATATTCAGTTCAATCGGTTTAAGTTAATATTAGTTTAACTAAACGAATTGTTTTTCTTATTTTTATATGAATAACATTAGTATACATTATCAACATATTAGATGTTTAAAAACCTAGACTAATGAGGTGTATATGTACACAAATATAATGTATATAAACACAAATTTTGACATTATAATCTTAACAGAAACATGCTTACACGAGGGCATTTTAAACGTAGAATTAGTACATGATCGTTACAGTTTTTAGACGGGATAGAGAAACTTCTCTATCTCACACCTAGAAAGATGGAGGTGGAGTTCTTAAAAAGCTATAGATATGTCCAAAAGTGGGAAACTTGCTACGAAGATATTTGGATTAACATAGAAATGAAGCCAGGTAATCCGAGTTTTACATTATCCTTATGTGGCGTTTACTTACCATCACTATTAAGTTATGAATGTCTTAGTCTTTACTCAGAATATTTCCCGTGTAAAAGAGGAACAAAGTAATACAATGTTGATAGGTGATTTCAACCTACCTAACATAACATAGATTCAAAAAGGTGATCTTAAATATGTTAATCCTGTTAGCTATAGCAATCAGACGTGTAAGTACTTCATAGTTTTCATAGCAGAAAACCAACTCGTTCAATTTAACCATGTTCATAATGTTTTCAATACGAATTTTGATTCAATTTCAATTACCATTGAAAACACATTTGTTATTGATACAATAGATATCTCCGAACCCTTAAGCGTAATAGACCGACATCATCCACCTTTTGAAATTAACCTTTTAAATACCCACGATAAACTATACATACCCACGATATACTATTACACGCATACATGAAAAAAAATAATTATAAATCCGATTATAATGTCGTAAAAAGAGAAATAACAAGTACACTTTGGAATAACATATTTAAAAGAAGTAAAAACGTCGATGAAATGCTCGACGCTTTTTATTGCAAGCTATATGAAATTATAGATCTTCACGTTAAGAAACATAAAAAAAAGAAATAGCTACATATTATCTACCTTTCCTAAGGTATTAGAGGCTATAGTTTGTCCATTTATAAATTGGCACACGAAAACAATGCTTTCCGAAAGGCAGCATGGGTTTTTAACAGGAAGATCAACTACCTCAAATGTTACTCAATTCATCGACAAACGGCCATGCGTGTGTACGGACTTCTCCAAGGCGTTCGATGTTGTAGACCTATCGATAATAATAAAAAAACTTCAGTGTTACGCGGTTTTTATGGTTCTCCCTTAAAATGACTTTCTTCTTATTTACTAAACAGAAAGATGAAAGTAGTACTAATTGGATTCCAGTTAGAGTGGTTTATAGCAAAATCTGGTGTGCCGCAGGGATCTCATTTGGGGCCAATCCTATTTCATATCTTTATTAACGATATAATAAGTCGTTACAAGAATAGTGATATGCTCCTCTTTGCACATGACCTAAAAGTTTATAAAGAAATTAAAACAATTGAAGACAGCCATTTACAGATTAGTCAAACGATGTAAGTTAAATAATGTGATTTTAAATCACGATAAATGCTACCAAATCATTCAACAAAAAAAACAAAATGTACAAAATATGAAATTAATGGAAATCGGATAAAAAGGTAAATATTATACGTGACTCAGACGTTTTGATAGACCACAGACTAAGCTTTATTGGACATCCCCTCCAACGGGTTCTCGCCTTGTCGTGGCGGAGGGGCTTAGTAACCGTGGCGCTCAACACGGTGAAGCCAAGTGGAAGCCATCCGGCCGGCCCGCGGCGAAGGGCTGGCCGAAGCGGCCGCTTCCGGTTCGAGCACCGGTTGGGATAACTGGAGCTCACCGGAGCGGCCGGGGGCCGCAGGGGCGGTTTCATACCGCCCTGCGCAGCCGAGGTGGGGTCGCGGAGGGAGTACCCTCTGCGGCCAACCGGTGTCGCACCGGCGATGCGGCGGCGGTGGGGCCGCGGGGGAAGAGGAGTTTCGGTATTGCGATGCGCCGTTCTCCCTATCCTCCGCGGCCGTTAACAGGTAGCGGCGGGCCTAACATCTCTCCGCCGCGGGGAGCCAGGAGAGGTTTTCTCCCGTGGCTCCCATGGCCTCTGGGCGACAGGTTCGGGGGAACCGGCCGCCCGCACACGCATGAGGTCGAGGAGGGGGCGCGCTGCATGTTCCGGCGCGCCCTGGGAGGGTTCATCCCTCCCCCCGAGATGGGGCCGCCCAAGCGGCCAGCGCCGGCAGGGTCGCGGTTGTGTGCGTACCCGCGTTCCCGTGACCCTGCCATCATGGCGATGAGGAGGAACATCGTGGGGGTTTTAGTCGGTGCAAGTCCGACATAACTCGTCCTTGCCCCCACGAGGACGAGTATGCGTAGGCATTTCCCCCACGTAAAAAAAAAAAAAGCTTTATTGGACATATGGATTACATTATCAAAAATTCCTTAAACCTGTTGCGTTTATTAAAAGGAGTAACCAAACCCTTTAAAAACACAAAAACTAAACAAATTATTCTTAATGACAATCATAAGTAAAATGGAATATTGTTCCGCCATTTGGAATCCACACCATCAGGTACACATAAATAGGTTTGAAAGAGTCCAAAAGAAATTCATAAGACACATCTGTTTCAATGACAAAATACCTAAAAAATTATCAACGTACAGATAAATAGATTGACTCATTACAGAATGATGTCGTCAGCTGACCGAAGAACACTTGGATTTGTGTTTATTACATAAAATTGTAAACGGTAAATTGAACTCCACAGAACTTATAAACAAAGTATCCCATCTCATTGCTAGGCCCAATTTAAGAAGCAAAAACAATAATCTTTTCAAAATGTATTTCTATAAAACTAACACTGGACTAATGGCTTCAATGAATAGAATTTTAAAACAATACAATACAATATTTAAATTGGTTAAAATCAACATACAAAACGACTCATTTCAACTGTTCAAGAATAAAATCAAAAAACACTTTTGCTCTAATATAACTTTATCTATGTAATCACCTCATGCGTTATGGTTTAAGTCGATTTATTGTTTAATTGTTTTAAAATTACTTTAAAGGATTTATTTAATTGTACTGTTAACAGGATGAGTTAGCCTTTAAGTATGATTTTTACTAAAACTATTTCATTATAATTATATTGTCATTATATTTTAATGTACATATCATGTTGGCTTTCTATCAAATAAGTAAATAAAGAGTGAATAGACTGTTGATAGGTTAGTACTTTACCACCACATCACCGAAAAATTGGGACTGTGGTCAAACAATAACCTTTTCAACAAAACAAAAAGTTTTAAATTATGTTACAGAATCGGAGAATTATAAATAAGCATATTTCGCCTTATTTTTCAACTTACTACCAACCATTTAGCATAAACAGTGTCACGAAGTAACAAAACAATGAGTTTCTAATAGAATATAATTAAAATAAAAGTGTCCTTGACTAAAGAACGTCATCGTCCGCACCAAAAGAACAATTGACGTTATTCATGAGTTAACGTGCGGGATTATTCAATGTTGCTATTTAATAAAATGTTGCCATTTAATAAAAAAAATCCAGCTATTTAATAAAAATTTTAATTCTATATACGTTTTTTAAAATCAATGTAAGTGATAACTTCAGCGTAGACAATCTTATCCAATGGTCAATTATAATCTCGCTTATTTTAATGTTTTATTTATTTCTTTTCAGCTCCCTACATAATACTTTCCTTTTCCTCTTTCTTTCACCTCTCCACAATAATAAATTATATAAATATGCTTTTATTACTTTATTTGCTTGCAGGCCCGTGAACACTAAGCGGAATCTACGCTAATAATACTAACAACATTAACTTTGTCTAAAAAAATCCCTCCAATAGTAAAATATCAAACAACACGAATTTTTTTAATACCCCAACCCTTGTGGATTTAGAAAATGTTGGGCAAACCGCAATGCGGCATCACCATTGCGCTTAGAAGATACTCATGTAAGAGGTCATTACTCAATTAAAATCAATACAAAAAAAATATTGAGTATTTTGTAACGTCAAAGCGCAACTGCTATTAAGTGATTTCGTAATAATTTCTTCGCAATAATTAAACGAAATAATAATTATTCGAAAATTTTTAACATTCTGTTTCATATGATCTGTAAAAACATCACTGATTTTGCCATAACTTCAGACAACAGACAACTTGTAATGAAAAAAATTAAATACATGTGAAATAATAGTCAGTTTGATCTATTATAGAAACATTTTTTTGATAGATTTTGGGTTACTTATGGCATCAATAATGATATAAACATAATAAATGATCAGTTTGAACTTCTGCTGAATTTGATTTGAACAAGGTATGAACGTTTTTCAGGTTTTTTCAGTATCATTTAAATTTCACTTAAAATATACAAAACACATACATCATATAATTTATATTATTTATATATGTTTGCATCTGCTAATGTTTGTGAACAGTGCAAATTTTTTTTTATACCACTTAGGTGGCAATTAAATTCATAGGACAGGAGACACTTTTGACTAAATATCAATTTTATATCATTGTTATTTGTCTGGTTTAAAGTATACCATTAATTAAATCTTCTAATATATTGTTTCCAGTATGTTAGAAGATTTAATTAAAGCTATACTTTTAGTTAAATGTTAATACTTTTAGTTTACTTTTTCAATAGGTAAGCTCTCATGAATATTTTTAATTGAAAGATAATCACAATAAACATGATCACTTAAAAGATAAAACTTTGTTAAAAATGCTAACACAGGTTTGATATTTTAATAAAATAAATTAGTCTAAATTAAATAGCACATTAAAGAAATTTTTACACAGAGTTTTCAATCTAGATAACATTTAATGAATTGAAATTTAAAAAAAAGGTATAAACTAAAGAGCAATAGCAGAAAAGTTCTATAATATCCAATTAATATTTATTAACAAACACAGATCTAAAATGGTAACAATAAATTTAGATACAATAATTATATAATTTTTAAACAAAAGTATAATTATGTAGTAATATTAATATTTTCATTATTACATGTTACAGCTCCAGATCTTTGATTTTATATTATGTTCCATTATATTTATGTACTACTGTATAATACATTCTACTACGTCCTTGAAATGTGTAAATGCGAATTAATTTCGCTAATCGTACATATTATGTAATGATAATGAAGATAATATGTACTTATACTAGTGATTAAATTAAGTATCTGCACTTACTGTTCTCCTTTGGTATAAATTTAACTGGTTTCTGTTAGGAAACGGTAATTTGCGTAGACGCAAAATTAAAGACGACCTGTTACCAGGCAAAGGTACGGCTATCTGAAAGAAACTGTCAGTGTATCAGATGTATTATGTCAAATGTTACATTTGTCTAAATATAATGCAGCATTCGCACTGTGCACATAACTAACATTACAGATAAATATACTTTTTATGTACAGAATTAAATACTATTTAAGAAATAAATGAGCAAATATCCGAAAATAAAGTTTTTCGTTATTAAAAATCAGAAAATACATATTATAAAAACAGGATTTTGTGTAAATATTTTATATTTTATGAATCTTGTATTTTTCAATATCACAACTATGCCTTTCCAAGTTTATATTTTATAGCATGAGTGTATAACATTTTCTATTTTCATAAAAAAATCCGAGGAAAAAAGGAAAACTCTATGTCTTCTAAAAGAATATGGCGACTGCCGTTCCAACAGCCGATATGACGATTCAAAAGAATTCGCAGATTTTAGTGAATGTGGAAGAAGCGCTAGCCGATTTACTAGTTGTGACATATAGTACTGAGGATAAAAAATTCCAAGGAGTGCTTTTGGACTCTACCAAAGGGTTGGTATAAGAAATTTTCTAAGCAAACTGCCAATATCGATTATAATGATATTACTTATTTTCTATTTATTATTTTATTCATTTGCAGTAATTTGCCATTTGGGGTGTATAGTCTTCACCCCGCTTTTAATAAAGAGACTGAAACCACAGAAAAGAAAGATGATAAACTACATTCCGTTAGTCAAAGGTTTACGTATCAAGAGCCACAATACGCAGATGAGGATGCCCAAAAAGCTAGAAAACTGGGAACAAAAGGCAAACCGCAGCCTAGACAAAAGATGACTGTAAGACTGCGACCTAGGAAGGTGCTGTGCTCAAATTGCAAGGGTATTTGCAACGAAAACAATGAAAATGTAGACGTGTCTAAAAAACGTAAATTAGATGGAAATGACGACACTCCACAAGATAATTCAGTGCCTACAAAAGTTGAAAAAAAACATTTTATGAGCAGTATGCTCATACCTAAACTCACCAGGCTCCAACCGAACGATATTAGTTCCGTAAAAACAAATACGAGTGATAAAAAATTAAAAAATGTTAAAAATGAAAAATCTACTGAGATTGAAACGACACGTGAGCTAGCTTTTGTCAGTGTTTCTGAGGATAATATCTGTGATGAAAATAATCTCAAGGAAGAAGACACCTCGTTTAGTTCATTGTTTTCAAATGCACGAACTTTGAAGATCTGTTTTGGTGAGGGTGAAGGTACTGTTGTTAAAATTCCGCCGCTTACCGGAGACTACAACGAAGACTCTGGCGTATCATGTGATATGGGTAAACCCGATTCTAAAGCTGTCAAGAAAGCACTAAAGAAAGCTAAAAAACAGGCCAAAAAAAATAATGTTCCAGACAAAGATGAAGAATTAAACAATTCTCCTAAACACATTGGTGCATTATCACCTCATAACAACATGTCTAGCAACCAGCCAAGTGATCCTTTGGAAAAGAAACACAAGCACAAAGTGAAGCACAAGAAAAAACGGAAAGTGACAAAGAAACGAGATGAAAACAGCAGCAAAAGTGATGGGGATGGCATAGATTATTTTAGCAATATAAAGGAGCATTGTCTCAAGCAGAAATTGTCAATTAGCCTCCGAAGATTGAGCAGTAACTCGTATGAAAAGCGAACAGAACAAGAGACAGATGCATCTGATGATTGTGATAGTGAAACAGTGCCTGACTTTCCTGCAAACAGCACTGAGAGTATAGGAGGGAAATTGTTAAGAGTTTCACCAGGTGATATAGTTTGGGGGAAAGTGGTGGGGTTCCCTTGGTGGCCAGGTAGGGTTTTGAGTGTAACACCTACTTCTAGGGCTCATATATCATGGTATGGCTCTTCAACATCATCTGTAATGCCATGTGACTGTTTGAGCCCATTTTTGGAAGATTACAAGGTAGGTACACACTTAATTTTTAAAATATTTTTTAAAATAATGCATGTCATGGCCATACTATGTTGTTAATGGTATGTTACTGCTGTACAGTAATGTCATTGCTAAGTAATGTTGCATAACAGTAAAGATATTGAAACAAAAATTTACAATGGCATTGCACTTGACCAAAATTGCAAATAAGGCTGTGGATGGTAATCTATGCTCATTTAGAATATCTTGGCTTAATATGTTGACAGCCATAAAAGATCATTGCTGTTATGACAATAGTTATAGAATATGATGATGCTAGCTAAACTAGAGATTACTGAACAACCCTACCACCATCTCTTGAATGTACTGGTATTTTAAAAAAAAGCATACTTCTTACCAAAACTACCCTGGAATCAAACTACAGACTTTTATGTTATTTTGCAAGTTATTACTACTGCTCCATAGAGGCAATATATTTATATGATATTTTCAACTATGTAAAGAGTCGTCATAATGTCTATGGAATAATAAGGCCCGGAGACTTGAAATTAGGTAAGAATATTCCTATTGCCGAGCATAGGTCAGCTAAAAATGTATTTTTAAGAATTCCTGTCCTAAAAGGAGTTGTGAAGGCATTACAGCCAGCAAAAGTTGGTGTTGACCAACTTGTGCTAATATAAAACTTAGTAGATAAAATACTATTGACAAAATCAGTGACTTATATTATTGAAGACTATAACTTAACAAATTTATTTCACAATCTATCATCAGAATCAATCAGCTCTACTCGAGAGGTTTACAGAAGTATATTTAATTTTTCAATTTAATCTTCTTCAGATCCATTTCAACAAAAAGAAAAGGGGTCCGTACAAAGAGGCTGTGAGACTAGCGTCTGTCGAAGCTAGAAGGATTGAAGCTCATATGGACCCTCTAGCGAGTCCCACTCATCCCAACTTAGCAACTGTGTCACCACGTCCCATCGATGTGTTCTCGTAAATGTGATCGTTAGGTTAATTCGTATTCGAATTTATTAAAATTGATGTGATAATTTAGAATTCATTGTCGGCACAAACTCATTGACCATTTAGTTATAAGTTTGTCATAATACTAGTTTAACAACCTGCACTTGACTGGCATGCCGTTGATTCTCTCCTTGTTAGAGAAACTTCCGAGTTCCAGCAGTGGGAATATAAAGTGGGCTGTTTATATTATATAAGACTAGTTTCAAATACAGTATAAAGCTATATATGTTTTGTTTGCTTCAGTGCTGTACTACACAGTACACTGATGATATTTGTGCTTTATCAAATGAGGAGTTTGGAATTTTGCTGATGGTAAGTTTGCTGCCGAAGACAGTTTGATTAAGCTAAACAGTAGTACGCAAACTTTACTGTGTTGCAATTCAGAAGGTGATATAGCTAGTAAAATTATTAGAGTATTGAGACTTAACATCTTACGCCTCAAGGTAATAAGCACAATGTGGTGCAGTATACAACATCCTAACACCACATTCTTATAAGCAGGTGTTTCACTTATTAATAGGTGAATATGTTTTCTAATTGATGTTCATCATACAAACATTATAAACTGAATTTTTATACTAGTTTCGATTTAGAGCCTATTATTGACACTAGTATACCACAAGACTGTAGCGTATACCAATAGGTGTGGACGATCAGTAGCATGCGATCATCATCTGCAAGAAATCCCTTAATCACATTTAGCCACTTAAGTGAACTTTGATTTTTTGATAACTATGTTCCAAGACTTTGTTATAAATCACATTTTACTTGTTATGTTTTTTTATATATATATATTTTGTTTATATTGTATATTAAACAACGGCGATGGTTATAGATTATTTTGATATTAGGTTTAAATATGTATAGTTTAAAGCTTCAGCCATTCCTTTGAATTACACAGCGGTGATTGTGTATTATATATGTAAAAGTAAAAACATTTGATTATATTATAATAATATCCACTAACCTGCAACTTGGTCAGACTGGATAAATGGCCTCGGCTCTTTTGTGAGAGAAGGCCCATCTGTGGTAACATTACGAGATTGTTTTTTTTTGTATTGTAATGGAAGGTTTATTTTTTTTTCAGAAATTTTTTGTTATCTATTTTTAAGATAAATACCAACTTATTATTTATTTTTGATGTCATGCCTGTAATAATTGCAGTAACTAATTTGGACAGAAGAAATGAATAAATTTAAAGGCAGTGTAAATATATGTATGTTCTTTAGTGTATTATTTATATTTTATTGTGATAAATATATAAATTTGGGAAGTTTAAACAACTTTAAGAAATGAAGAAAATAGTTTGTAAGCTGGCCATCTCTGCCAAATGATATGCTCATACAAGTTTTTATGAACATGAAATGATCAACCTGCACTTGGCCAGCGAAACGGATAAATAGCTGTGAATTTGTTGTAAGGATATTAAGTGGACTGCTTATTTGTTTAAATAACTTAAATAATATACATTAAAAATTAATGCAATATGTTATCGCAAATTATTGCGATAAGATATTGACTAAGGAGAATAATATCATGTCTGTCTGTCTTCTTACAGGCTAGTTGCAATATTCAATACTATTTGGTCCAACCCACTGGTGGGAAGATATTTTAGCTGGACTTGACCAGCCGGGGACGTCTACTAGTTAAAGATGTCTTTGTTTAACATTGGATAATTATCATCAACAAGTTTATATTATCCATAAACATTGTGATGAAAAACTATTAGTGGCTATTATACGGGTGATGAAAGCATTTTGTAGACCGAAATATTTATTTTATTGCAACAATTAATTTATCTGTGTTGATGAAAATATATATACATATTTGATGGCTTACTTATAGTTACCTTATAAATATTGTTGTAGTAATACTATATAAAGAAACCCTAAATGTTTTAAATTTTAGTCTGCGTTAATTGAAAAAAAAACTGATTGTCTATCGCCTGCGTGTACTTAGTATAAATAAAATATGGCGGAATTCACTTTGTCTATGGTGTATTGCAATTCCTAATGTATTTATTCCAAAGATTAATGATCTTTGTCATAAAGTTGCATATATGTGTATATTTAGTAGTTTTTCGGCCAAGTAACTGATTCCATTGTAACTTACTGAAATAAAGACAGTTTATTTCAATAGACTTAAGACTATTTGGTGATTTGTTTTTTTTTTATTACACACAGCTAAATTTACAGCTACAGCCTTGATGAGCCTTGTTCAATATGAACTGGGCTACTTACTTACTACTTGAAGAATCAGATGCCACCTGATGGTAAACCGTATACCGACATATAATAATGACGGTAGAAACCTAATATATTTAATCTCATTACTTCAGTAATTAAAATTTAAGGTCTCTCACCAGAACATCCTGACTATATACTACAGATATATCAATGCTATTATGACGATAGACAATGTGGTACCTTTTTTTCGGCGGAAAATCCTGTATTGGTTATTCTTCTACCTGTGGGACAACAGAAGAGTTACACCGGACTCTTACCGCCTAAAACCCCACGGTTTCTTACTAATCGCATTTGGCGGGAACCACGGAAACTCGCACACCATGGTGCCGATACCGAGAAGCCTTGATGAGACCACGTCTCGGGGTAGAACTACTGCTCTATACCCACTTTAAAAGCATTAGGCGGAAATACCGCACACACCACCTCGAGGCATTTCATATTAGTGACGGGTTACCCCCGAATCCGCCACCATGGCCTCTGTTACGGGGGTTGCGGGAAGCCGCTGGATGTGGGCAGCGCAGGTGCCATAAATGTGGGGTTCTTGGCGGAGACCTATGTCCAGCAGTGGACATCTATCGACTTATGATGATGATAAAAAAGATAGCAAAAGACGGTCTCATCGCTCAAAACAATTTCTTACAGACAATCAGTGGAGTTTACACGCAGGTGGTGTCGAATTTAAATATATACATATATATGTATAAGTATATACACGTATTGAAATATACGAGTATATACACATTAGTATTTCTACGTAATAAAAAGACTGAATAACATACAAACGAACAAAAATTACAAACGCTTTATATTATTATATTTTTGATTCTTCGATACCATACTCCACATGCCTCACTTCAGGTTTTAATGATAGTTTTTATTTTCAAACGAATTACTTGAACGGAGTAGGACTGCTGACTACAAAGGTAAACTGATTAAAAGCCAGCACGGACACGTGTTGTGAGAATCGTCGAACCCGAACTTACAGACGGTCTCGAACACCTAAGCCTCACGCGATATTGCTTCTTACTGCATATTTTACCGTCTGTATAATAGGATGTGTTCTGTAGAACTCTTTCATATAACATCCACCGCCACATTTCACCATCGTACCGGCCCCCAATGACAGAGAATTCATTCCCGTGGCCTTTACTCGCAGTGGTCACGAAGTCCCGTTCAATAGAAATTTACTTCAAAGAACTATCAATTTATGGAACGAACTACCTGTCGAGGTTTTCCCTAACAGCTAAAAATGAGGCGTTATAAGGTTTGTCCGGGATAAGCAATGCGCCTGTGATACCTCTGATATTACCGGCGTTCATAGGCTACACCATTTACCATCAGATAAGCCGTATGCTTTTTGATACTTCAATAAAAAAAAATCGAATTATTGCTTTTTAGTAAATAACTTGCAATCAATCTGACGAGTATATCTGATGATAAATAACAGACGTATTCATAACAATCAGCTCATCAGATTTGCGCACTATTCTCTGGTGGCAAAAACAGTTATGATACGCGGTATCCTAGACCTAGAAGCAATAAAGAAAAATGTCCACATTAAAAACTAACGCGTTGGTATTTTTAGAATGATTGTTTGTGTACTGAGGATGTGTACAAGTGACACAATTTTTTTTCAAAAGCGTCTGCGCGGCGCTGCGCACACGCCGCGCCGCGCCAGGAATAGCGCTTGCTGCAAACGTATGGCGGTGGGGCTGGGGAGCGAGAGGGGTAGAAGGGTGTTTCGCGGTCGCGCTATGTGGGCGCGCACGTGTCTCGCGACCCTGCTGTGCCTCATCACCGCCGCTGCTGATGATGAATTTCAAATCGGTCAGCACCGCTCTTTACCATTAGTGTTTCCACATTTCACATCAACATACTTCTTGTTTGACATCATTTTTTAAACATCTGTATAAGTGTTATTGTTTTTAACTTCCAATACATAAAGACGGGTGTTACAAATTTAACGCGTGTGCCAGTGTGTCTGCGAGTTTGTCCGGGTCACTGTTACCAACAAATCTCAACAGATTCAATATAGTTTTTTTGTTATGAAAAGTAACTCATTGGCTATTGTTCCAGGCTAGATATTACTCAACAAAATCTAGAAAGTGCTTGTATAATATCGCGTCAGCAGACTGTTTCGTCTTCGTTTTTGGAATTATACATTTACAGTGGTTATGTTGCTAGTTTAGTTTTTATACCATTTAGTAATAAAGTTTGTTCTTTTTTTCTATGTTTAGTGTCGTTATATTATTGCTAATTTAGCAGTAAAATAATACGGTAGATCTCTATTGCAAAAGGTTGTCTCGATAGGAAACCTCTGCCTATTTAGCCGCCAGTTAATGCTAACATGGCTGTGGTCTGATGTTAGAGGAGCTACAGTTAATAAGTTAAATGGAGTGATGAGGTTTATTCACGGATCAAGGCGATAAGATAAATATGGTGAGGTTTAAACATCTTGTTTGTTATGGGTAAGCGTATCATTTACCCATTAGTTAACTTCCCTTTAAACTCTTTGTCTTATTTTGTTCAGTATCGTTAGAGTGAACTATGTTGGGTACAGGTGTTGTATGTGCCGAACCGGAACGTGCGGCGCGGCTGGCGGCAGCCGTGGATGTGGCTCTCGGTTGCGAGGAGCCATGCGCATTGCTTTTGCAAGCTGAGCCCAGGGAGCCCCTCGCTCTGCCGCAGGCCGTCTGCGACCAGGTACTAATTTCTAACATCAAAGAGACGAAAAAAAGCGAGGTCATCATTTAATAATACATTATCTTATGTGTCTCGTATTGAACAGCCTCTCATGTAAGAGAGATTAGAATATCCACATCAGTACTATATCGACGGTTTGTAGTAAAAGATCACATAGGAGATTAATCAAAGAGAGATGGGGAGCGTTCACTGCGACTGTTACCAGTACATTGCTCTGGCCATTCTAGTGACTACGAAGTGTGGGAAAGCAAATGCTGTCGTTTGGTGAAGACAATATTCAGTAATGGCTTAGATTACTTAGATGTTAGGTTATGCTGTAGTGGTTCAAGGTTAAAATTTAAAATTGTCTTTCGAGTCGTTTGAACTATATTTTAGTTATTATTTATTTGATGCCCTGTTCAATTGCTTTCAGGTATCATCACCATCATCATTTCAATCGATGGATGTCCGTCTTTATAGATGTCTATATAGATGGGTATATATCAAAGTATATTTTAATACTATAACAATTATGATTACTATTGTAAATGACGCAGAGCGAGGTTGTGAACGTCTTGGTGGGTGACGCTGCCGCCCTTCCGGCGGCGTCGCGAGCTGGTCTCCCGCTGCTACTTCCTGCTTCCATGCCGACTACGGATAACGTAGGGGCGTTGCAGCTGCTGCCGGAGCCCGAACTGATCGCTCAGGTAGCACACGATATAAATATTAAAAGGGATAAATTTTGAGAAGTACTTTTTGTTCGTACCGATAACTAGGGGAGGTTAGTAGATTTTTTTTTCTTTCTATCTTCACATGTAAACCTTTGGAAGAACTATGCTCACGTCCTATTTAAATATTTAATTTTGTATGATAAATATATATATTTTTTTAGTATGTATATCATTGTGTTAATGTGAGCGTTGTTCACGTCAACAATAATGACTACAAGCCGACTAATAACTTACTGTCCATTGATCAATGTATATATCATATCAATAAATATTTATTTATGCGACATATTTATGTAGTATAAGTTTGTCATGACTGGATGTTATACAGAAATAATATGAATTAAAATACAATTCCTCATACATTGGGAAACTTCTTGTAATCCTATCTAGCTTGGATAGACTTACTAGTGGTTAGGTTTCTGTTGCCGGAAGCCGTCTAGGTACCACCGCAGCTGCTATTGCAGCCGACAAATAGTACTATGCAAACATTACCGTGTTCCGGTTTAAAGGGCGCTGTAGCTAGTGAAATTACTAAGGTAACGAAACTTAAGGTCTTATGTCTCAAGGCGGCGTGCGCAATGTGGTGCAGTGTATATCATTCTAATTAGAGCCACATTGCTATAGGCAAGTGTATCACTTATCATCAGGTGAACGTTTTCCTCGTTTCATCGCCGTGTAAAATGAATTTAAAAAAAAAATGTTTTCAATATCAATTAGACCAGATAGAAACTATGGAGAGGCAGACAAACACACAGGTAAGTAAACTAATAACATTTGTATTTTTTCTTACGTTTTATGAATTTTGTGGTGGTCGTGGGGTAGGCGTGCGCGGAGCTGTGCGACGCGAAGGGCTGGCAGAGCGCCGTGCTGCTGCACGCGGAGGGTGCGGGGTGCGCGGCGCGGCTGGCGAGCGCCGGGGCGGACATCGTGCCGCGCCAGCTGCCCGCGCCCGCTGATCACGCTCTGCTCAGGTATACCTGGGAAAACTATCTCTGGTTACTACGACTACTACTACTACATCAACCGATAAACGCCCACTGCTGGACATAATTCTCCCCCAAAAATCGCCACGTTTATATGGCTTCGTATGGAGAGATTTGGGCCTTTTACTACCAAGCTGGCCCAATGCGGGTTGGTTGGCGGGAGCCGGAGCCTCTGTTGATTAGCATGGTGCACCACGAGTAGGTGAGGTTGGCTTGGTTACCGTGAGTTGTTGTGCGAGAACCCTTACACCCTTATTATCTCTGGTCACTAAAATATTTTAATAAAAATATTAAACCAGTTCTATCTCTACGGCAAATCTAGGAAAGGACTGTCGCCGATTAATCGATACATCGAACGCCTTAATGCTGGAGTCTGGATGTTGGAAGGGTTTTTGGGAACAACACTTTAGATAGTCAGATCAGGACTCCCCACATTCGTCAAGCGGGATACATTTGCGTGATGGTGAAGATACTGAGAAATTGAAACAGTTAATTTATATAAACGTTACTAAAATGTCATCATCATCATCAGCCGATAGACGTTCACTGCTGGACATAGGCCCCCCCCAAATATCTCTACGTCGATCTGATCTGCTGATCGCATCCAGTGGGTTCTCGCGATTCTCACCAGACCGTCGGTCCACCTTGTGGGAAGCCTCTCAACGCTATATCTGGAATCAAACGTTCTCCTATCATTAAAATGTACTAGAACATTATCACAAGTGCTATAGAATAAAAAGAAGATAAGTTTAACGATAGATAGAGCTTAAGAGGAACCAGACACATTGTTTAAGAGTAGGAGTAGACTTGCGAGTAAGTAAGTACTACTCGTTAGTAAGTTAAGTAAGTTTTATTGAGGGTTACAGGAATGAATAAATCCTGGGAACCAGGGTTATGCTATTGCAGATCAATAAAGAAACTAGTTCTCTTTCCTCTATCTGACGTTCTACTGTCCACTAGTGAAAATAAATCCGTTTTAGGAACTTGCTCCTCGTGTTAAAGAAGTTCGGTGCGACGAACTTCATCATCTGGTGCGAGGCGGAGTGCGCGGTGCGGGTGCTCGACGCGGCGCAGCGGGCGGGCCTGCTGACCGCGCGCCACTCGTACGTGCTGCTGGCGCTGGACATCCACACCCAAGACCTCGCCAGATACAGTCACAGTGGCGCCAACATCACCAGTTAGTCGCACATCGCTATTATTTCCTTATTAGATCGCAGGTCACTGTTGCCGCAGCTCTGTGGTCTCGGACTAAAGTACACTGCCTCTTGTAGAAGGCGACTAAGAGAGTTCTTGATTTAGTGAACCTTGACCGTGACTGCGGCAAGGTGGTCTTGTATTTGCTCTAGCACAACGTGGATGCTAAGGAGCACTTTGTTTTTTCTTGAGACATGTTTAACCAGAGTGTAGAGGAAATTGATGTGTTCCTGAAGGAACTATTCAACTAAAGGAGACCATCGCGGTTTCAGAAGGTAGAAATCGCACATAAGCTCTCTCTTGCGACCGGAAGTAAGTATTATCCGAAGATATTCGTCTCTTCCTCGTATCTTTATTATGGGAGTGCATATAACTATCATAGGTCCTAATAAAAAGACCAGTTCTTCTGCAGCATACAATTCGTGGGAATCTGGTTGAAGAATCTTGGTCTACATAGTCGGTTAAGGCTAGTTCCCACCAGCAGTGGTAGCGGCTGCATTGGGGGGACAGAAGTGCGTAAGAAGTGCTGGTCTCTTTGAATACGTTAAAATTTAGAAAGTGACTGAAGAACGGAATCGTCCCCGATCAATAAAGGTCCTGGCGAAGATTATAGGTTGTTGCACGTCTTCGATTGGAGGTACTGGACACATAAATGAAGTCGGCTTTCTATCGAAGGTGTTCACCTGTTCGACCCGGAGTCGGAGCGCGTGACGGAGTTCATGCAGCGCTGGCGGGACGCGTACGTGCGGCGGCTGGCGGACGCGCCGGCGGCGGGCGCGGTGTCCGCAGGGCCGGAAGGAGCGGCGGGGGAGTTGCTGCTCGCGCACGACGCCGCAGCGGCGGCAGCCACGGCGCTGCGTCACCTCCACCTGCCGAATGTGGGGCCCGCATCGTGCACCGGATGCGCCGCCTTCCACGCGGACACTCTACTCAACTTCATCCGCTCGGTCGGTGGTCACATTTTACCGTCTCCTCTTATTCACGGTACTCTTTACAACAACAACGGTACTATTATTTCGGTGACAATTTTATTCTGTTCTATGCGGTTGGGGTACGAACTATACCAGGGGTCGCTAATGGGGTGGTCCGCATGAACATTTCGTTGGTCTGCAGAAAAATGTTAAAAATACTTAATCATCATGTATCCCTTTCAGATGCAATTGGTTATTTTGTTATGGTTTATTTAATGGGTGTTCATAACCTCTGTTAATATTTATTGTAATTTTTTCTAATTAGGTACATTTTACGCGTTCTTAGATCACGATTTTTTTTTAATTATATATAATTCATCATCCCACTAGCGGTTAGCAGGATTAGAAGTATAAATCCACTGGTACGCGAGGTGAAAAAGTTTGGTGATCGTCGGAGTATACTATTCAAGGACTTGAGCTTCCAATGAAGAAAACATCGATAGGGTATGGACATGACCAAGGAACAATAGTTCACAACAACACACGCCAATTTGTTGTGCTTTCATCTGTTCTTATAACAGGTTTTTTTATTCAACGAAGCGAGGACACAAGTGGAACGTTCACCTGATTGCAAGTGATACGCCCGCCTATGACAACGAAGCCCTAGTTAGGATGATATACGCTGCACCACATTGCGCTCGACGCCTTGAGATAAGATATAAGATCTCGTTACTTCAGTTATTACTCTAGCTACAGCGCCTTTCAAACCGGAATATTAGCTAATAGTAGTACCTACCTAGAAGGCCTTCTGCAACAGAGAGCTACCACGAGTAAATAGTAATAAGCAAAATTCCGAATTCCAGCAGAATATTACTTGATTGTGCATTAACATGTGGTGTATGCAGGAGGAGTGGGGCGGAGTAGGTGGTGCGCTGCGTTGGGCGGCTGGTGGGGTTCGGCAGTCAGCGGCGATGACCGTGCACGAGCTGGAGCGAGGCGGGCGCGCGGTGGCGGTCGCACGGTGGTCACCACACGCCGGGCTTACATGGCGGCGTCGCCACCAGCCTGCACCAGCGCCGCCGTCCGACCTCATGACCAATCGCACCTTCAATGTGCTCATCGCACTGGTAGCATTAGCACTGCGTCCATTATAATATCTTACATAGAATAGAGACCATCACCAATATCAGTTAGTTTCCAGGATGGTCCAAGAGACCCCTAGGGTTTACGGGAGACTCCATGGCGTCTAAGATCGCTCTAATCTTCACATATTTTTTCGGGGTTTTGGGTATAGAATTGTAGGGAGTAGAAATTGTTTGGGAGTAGAAATGTAGCAGTAGCGAGTCCACCGGAATTAGCTAAATTGAGATTGTGCTACGAGGGAAAAAAGTCTAGGAACCTCTGATCTATACCAATGGACGTCCACTGCTGAACATATGTAGACCTCTTATACAGATGATAACTTGTAAGTTGGAAAAATGGAGATATTAAATTTTAAAGCGTTGTTAAACTATTATTCATATTTGATACTGATACAAAAGATATAAAATATACAGATATTTTAAACAGCGCCATCTATTATGTAAATTTTAATTAACGTAATATAGTAATCCCTCCTTTAACACGGTACTCTTATAACGCCTTTTCATATTACGTCATTTCAATCCCTCGTATAACACGGGCATTTATTATATAACGCAAGGATTTCCCACATTATATTTCTGTATTGTGAAATTTATGATTTGTACAGTTTATAATTAGTAATTAATTAAAATTAACTATTCTTTATATGCATAAGTTTTTTTTATTTAAAATGTTCTTAGTTTAGTTTGATTTTAATAAAACGTGCGTATTTTGTTCATGATATTGTTTTTTCTCAAAATTCGATTTAAACCTCCTTTAGCGAGAAAAGTTAAAGGTGAATAATTTATACGTAACGCGTTATACGGGAATACTCTTACAACGCGTTTTCCTATAACGCGGAACCAATCTACCGTGTTATGAGGGGGATTACTGTATTTGTTTGTTTAGTTATTAAGGCGTTGTAATTAATGTAATGAGATTGTCTGAATCTGACATGGCTGTAATAGTCATCAATAAAACTAACGGCATTAAAATCTTATGAAAATCAGAAGAAGCAAAAATAACTAAATGAACAACGGAAGTCAATTTAAGATGTCTTAATATAATCATCGTCAGCCGATAGACGTTCACTGCTGGACATAGACCTAGCTCAAAGATCTCTACATACAGTCAGCGTGGCTTCAGGTACCGCTGGGTACTAGGGGCTATTGTATGTAGGGGTGCATATGGGGGAATTTGGGCCATTTCCAACTGCGTTTGCCCAATGAGGGTTGGCGGGAGCCAGAGCATCGTTTGTAGATTAGCAGGGTACACCACAAGTAGGTCAGGTTGACTTCGGTCCCACGGGTTGTTGTGTAGGACTCCTTACACCCCTTCACTCTTTCCCCTTCTTAATCAATCATTCGTGTGTGATTGAACAAATGTATGCTGGCCACTTCGATTTATAATATTATTAGCATTTTTATATACGTATCTTTTAAGTATTTCTTTTAAGATAATTTTATTGATTCTCTTTTAATATTTATTTTGATATTAGCTGAAAAGTTTTATATCACTACCTAAAACTTTTAACCTACTGTGTTAAGTTATCAAACGGAATTAACGTTGGTTATATATAAATCATTGCAGAACGATCCTTACGTCATGATCCAACTATCACCCGATCGGCTGTCGGGCAACAATCGTTATGAAGGTACAACTAATGATTATTTTTTATTATTATTCTTATATCATTCCTTACAAAAGGTGACATCCTTATTTTTAATACCACTTTGTGTCGTGTCGATACCCTAAATCTGTTGACCACTTGCGTAAATTCCGCAAACACAAATCACTTAACAACATCTGGGGTCTATTAACTCATCGAAAAAATTTTAAACTGCCAACGATATACACTTAAAAACACTTAGTAATTACTAATCTAAATAATTATTTTATTCTATTGCAATACAGGAAACGTACAGTACATAATAAATACATAAAAAATTACACACGTAGCCGACAAAATTGGTAAAAAAAATTTTTCAGACTTAGAATAGATCTGATAATATTAAAATGGATTGAAGCCAAGCGTTAGCCCATTTTAAATAAAAAAAGTTATGGTGCTTTTTAATTATATAAACATTTACAAAATCGCATTGAGGTAAACAAAGCGGAGGATGTCACATGATAAAGAAATGTCGATTTGCATGATGATCGATACATGATGATGCGGCGGCTGCCAGCAAATAGTTTTTTAGCTCAAGATCATTTACGAATTTTACTTTATCTTTTAGGTGGCGGCTACCTGATGATAAGAATAACTATAAAACCAATTTATCATACAAAATTAAAACAAAATGCATTTATCTTTCTATCGCTGATAAAATAAGGACTAATATGATGACGACATAAACTGGCATATCCTGCTCGTCTTGATTTATTGTTTTCATACAATGAAACTACTGTGTAGCTCGCTGATACCAGATCCACGAGCCCCGAGTCTGATGAAGCTGCTATAGTTGCCAAAGAAATTTATCGGTGCAAATTTCTTCATAAAAAAAATCGTTATCGCAGCCCAAGCATAGTCAAATCCACGTAGCTTATTTCCTTTTCAGGATATTGCATAGAGCTGATCGAGAAGTTGGCGAAGCTTCTCAACTTCAACTACACTTTCATCGAGCAGACGAACGGTATGTACGGCTCCTACCATCCTCAGCGCGGATGGAACGGGATGATGCGACGCCTCATGGATGATCCGGTGAGATATTACGTTATATTGTAGTGTGTATATACTGCCTCTACCAAAAACCTTACTACCCAGGCTGGTACAGTTCACGTGGGTGTCAGCAGTGCTATGTATGCATAACCGTATTCCAGTCTAAATGACCTTGAGGTTGGTGTGGTTAACATGAAACACCAACTTTTGTCACAAATTAAGCTTCTGTTCTATGCTAGCTGGCCACCACTTACAACCACGCAAACATTATGCACATACCATCGCGTTTTATATAAAGAAAACAGAAATTAACATGTATTCTAGATCTAGAGGTGTGAAAGGTTCCACACATCTCACGGGATCCAAGACAACCTTATTTTACCGTGGTGCACCCTGTTAATCAACAAACGAGACTGGCTCTCACCAACCCTCATTGGGCCAGCGTGGTGGGATAGGGCCCAAATCCCTCCATATAAATCACTACCCGATTGAGGTGGGAATATTTGGGGGAGGACTATGTCCAGCAGTGGACCTCTATCGGCTGATGATGATAGATTTAGTGAAGACAATCATCTAAAGCTGAAGCCAATTGAACATTTTAAGAGGATATTGAACTCTAGTCAGTTTTCATTTTATATATGGTTTCCGTTTCAGGATATCGATTTTGCGATAACAGACCTGACGATAACAGCAGACCGCGAGCAAGCCGTTGACTTCACCACACCGTTCATGAATTTGGGCATCAGCATACTTTTCCGGAAACCCAAGCCGCCGGGGCCTGCGTTCTTCGCCTTCCTGCTCCCCTTCTCAGTAGCGGAGTAAGAACTTTTACATTTTATCATCATCATCATTAGGTGTCCTCTTCAAACCAAAATTTGGCGATCAGATTGAGAAAACCAATTCGATCCTCAGCTATCCTCTACTGTCTTCCTACAAACAAAAGCAACTTAAAACTAAGACTTCATTCTTATTATTTAGGTATGGGTGTGCTTAGGTTTTGCTTACCTGGGAACATCTTTAATTCTTTATGTGGTGGGGAGACTGTGTCCCGAAGAGTGGCAGAATCCATACCCTTGTATCGAGGACCCGCCTGCTTTGGAGAATCAATTCACGCTGGCCAATGCTCTGTGGTTCAACTTAGGTGCGGTCCTGCTGCAGGGATCGGAGATCGCGCCAGTGTGAGTACAAATATCACTTATTTACTAAAACTCCATTTTTATATATATTATTATTTATAAAATAATTTATAATTATTATCACGATACCGTCATTAAAGTTTTGTCATGATTTCTACCGTCGTCTACTTACCAGTGCGTACGGAACGCGGGCGGTGGCGAGCGCGTGGTGGCTGTTCGCGCTGGTAATCACCAGCTCGTACACCGCCAACTTGGCGACGCTGCTGGCCAAAAAGAGCCCTACTGACCTGATCCACAACGTGCAGGAGCTTGCTGACAACCCTTATGAGATCTCCTACGGCGCTAAAGCTGGCGGTTCCACATACACTTTCTTCGAGGCAAACATTTTATTCTCTTATTCAAATTCTTTAACCTTCGACTCAAAACGTAGAATATTAATATTCTTATGATATTAATATGTTGAGTGTGAAACCAGGTCTAACAAATCTTCTCCATAATTTCTAATGAAATTTCATGTGAACACTTCTCTGTCATGCGAAGGGTATAACTTCAAAAAATTTTATAGGGTTGAATGATCCCTTTACCACCACAATTATAATTTAAGGAACTGGTTTAAAACTTGAACCTGTAAGAATGAAAATAATACAAACTTCTCTTATTTGGATATCTCTGTATTTGTCTGCTATCAACACGGCTGCCACCTTCTTTCGATGTTCAATGATCATTAAGACTTACTGTGCTCTCAACACCATGGCTCCGGAAAGCGTAAGGGTACAATTTCCTAACCTCTGGCGTAGATTCTTTAGCTAGGGTATTCTTCTTAAACTTACGTACATTTTCTTTTCCATCTTTATTTGATGAGTTGCAGCATGATCTATGTTTTACGTTTCTAATTATTTTTTTTCATATTTCCATGGTAACTCAATGAAAAGTATTCTTTGCAATTATTAAAAAAAATACAGTTTAGCCGCAAAAACATTGTCATAGATCGTGCATACCCAACATTAATGCCGTTGACTCCTTATCCAAAGTGCAACTAAACGAATCGCTCACAGATCTCGCAGAACGCTCTGTACCAACGGATGTACCAAAAGATGAAGGATGAGAAGCAACCGGAAAGCAATATCGCCGGAATAGAAAAGTAAGTGGATAAGATTCAAAGTTTATAACACCAAAATAATTTAAATTGTATATTTTTGTTGGCATTTTGCAAGAAAAAAAAAGTATATATCAGGACACAAGTACCAATTAATAAAGTTCAAATTTTCGGCGATTTTTGTATTATCTGTGAAATACAGAAAATTTGTGTTGAGATGCATTGTATTTCGTAAGTGCAACATTGCAGTGAACACGCTCGGTTATTTTTAGCGTCATTATCACTTAATATCATGTGAAAATTAAATCAAGTGTGAACCCATTGTGTTTAAAAAAAGCAATTTAAATATTTATTATAACAGAGTGAGAAATGAGAACTATGCGTTCCTAATGGAGTCGACGTCCATAGAGTACAACATCGAGCGTAACTGTGACATCACTATGGTAAGAACTTTTAAATTTTGGCGGGAAAGTTTACTGATGAACTAAATAACATAAGTAGAGTTTAAATATAAAATGATCAAGTAGGTAGATTGATGTTAAATTGTTTTGCCCATAGAACTACATAAAAAAACAACTTTAAAGAGCAGATGGAGTAAAATGATAAACATAGAAGAAAATAATATAAAAGAAAGATTTATGAATGCTTAGATTTTTTCTTTATTGTCATTTTATATAAAGATTATTGCAAAGTCCTGTTAATTCACAATATGTAACATAAACACATTTGTAAAATATTTCATCTAATTTTAAAGAGATCACTTTTAGATTATTCTGATAAATCAAAAAACCAAAGGTATATAAATGTTTACAGGTTGGAGAGCCTTTGGACAGCAAAGGATATGGTATAGCTATGAAAAAGAGTGAGTTATATTCATTAATGGAAATATTTTATTAAACACTAGTAGTATTAATTACTTCATATTATTCAAATATGAATTAATTTATTAGAGTTTAGTTGCTCCAGTGATAGGGAAATTGAGGAGCAAAAGGTTAAAGTGGTACGGGCATATTATGCAGAGGGGTGAAGGACAACAAAGAAAGTAATGAGAATGTACGTGGTTGTTTGTAAGGGTAGAGGAAGACTGAGGAAAGTGTGGATGGATTATGTTAAAGATGACATGTGTAAGAAGAGTCTGGATTCGAATATGACGGCTGATAGAGGGATATGGAAGAGAAGTACATACTGTGCCGACCCCACGTAACTGAGAAAAGGACAGGCGGAAGAATCAAATATGAATAGAGGAAAGGTAAGAACTTCGTCGATGTTGTTAGAAATAATGTAATTGGTTTCAAAAAACTTTTTCGTAGATTCTCCGTACCGGCAGGCCATGAACCTGGCGCTGTTGAACCTCCAAGAGGCTGGTGAGCTGCGCGAGATGAAACAGCGCTGGTGGACGGAGATGCATGGAGGAGGCGCCTGCAAGGTCACTATTATAATTATCTTATTCTATCAAAACACATCACCATTAACATTAAAACATTTTTTTTTTATATAAAAAAGTCACTTGACGTGGTGGTTAACTTTAAAAAGCTATGTCCTGTAACATTGTCGTAAATTGGTGTCCTAGTTGAAAAAATAATACGTTTTCAGGAGGAAGAGGAGCATGGTGGCGAAGAGCTAGACATGAATAGCTTCGTGGGTTTATTTGTGGTGCTTGTAGTGGGATGTGCACTGGGCGTGGTGGTGTCATGTTGCGACCTCGCGTGGGCGGCGGCCAGACACCCGCGGGATCCATCGGAGTCCTACTGGCGGCGACTCTGGATTGAACTGCGTTTTGTCTTCAGTCTTGAACGCTCGGAGAAGCCGTTGTATGGGCCGCTACTGCCTCCGAGTCCAGAGTCCCCGGCCAGATCCAGGTCTGCTGGGTCAGCCGGTTTAATTGACTCAGCCGGATCGCGTGAGGGTTCGGTGGGTTCAGGTGGATCGCTGGCGGAAGAAATCGGCTCTAGAGGGCACACCCCGCGCTTACTCGCACGTTCTAGTGCGAGACGATCCTCAATGCACGCTGCAAGCTTAAGGTTCGCACGACACACCACGCCGAGGCCCAGCAATTAGTGTATCTTTAGACTAATCATGATCGTACTGTAAATTAAGGTCACATAAATCTATGCAGACACCAGCAAAGTGAAGCGGTCTTGCAAAATGTGTTGAATGATTTTTTCATGTGCTATATTCTTTGGAAAGCGGATTCGAAGACTCTGAGGTCTAAGGTACCTAAAATTGACGAGCAGCTAAAATATTACAGCAAAACTTCATCTACATATGCTGCTGTCTTTCGTACAGTTATTGCAGTGCTGCAAGATTTACCCGTTACAAATTCTGCAATCTGAAAATTTTAGTGTGACAGAATTTTTTCTTAAAACTTTGTTATTTTAAAATATGTGTTAATGTCATTTTAAAATATAAACTTTATTTCAACGTAGTCTAGTCATTAAAGTAATAATTTAGTTTATAAACGTTGAAAATAAATTAAAAAATTTGACATATGATAAAAAATAAGATTGTTGCAGACAAAATTTTTATAAACTTTTTCGATTTTAACAAAAGTTAACATTCCATGAAACTTTTACCGAAGGTATAATCTTTGGATTACACAAACAGCATCTTATTTAACTCTAAGCCATAGATATATAATATTCAATACTATATAGATATAAAATACTTAAATAATTTTAAAATCAATTTAACTTTTGTACGTGGAATCTTCAGTAACATTAATAGTCGTGAAGTCTTTAACATGGAACAAATTTTTAATTGCGGTTTTCTTACTATATAATGAATATGTGAATTGTCTATGTCAAATTTTGTGTGTGCATTTACTAATTATTGATTGGCAGAATGGTTGTCACCACTGACGTCAATCAACAACGTGTAAAGAAAAAAGTAAGAATTAAACCGCCAATCTTATGGCAAATTACAAAAATTTAGATTTGTTTTTAACTAATTATAGAATCATAACATTTTTAATGTAACGTTTTTATTTTTTTTATCTGTAAACAAGCAATTACAAGATTATGAATTTGTTTTTTTTTAATTGCGCTGTGAATAATGGCGGCTAATTTGACATTAGAATTTGCTTTATCTGATTTACAATAATCGGATTGGTTACTTTGTACATATATATATAATATGCACAAAATTAAAAATATATGTATAGACTTGCTTTATTTTCATTGTTTATTGTTTTGAATTGGTTATTGTTTTCTTTTCGAGTGACGTAAATGTTGCTAGTCGTGTTGACGACTTCTACGCCTTCATCGGATTCTGGGCGGTTTCAGAATAAACATATCATTGTTACATTTGTGTTGTCACATTTACGCATTAACAAGATTGTTATTTAAGGAGTATTTGTAATTGTTAGCAGAAAATTTTTTTATTTAGTTGTAATAAAAAAATAACTAATTTTGGTTATATATTTACTGTATGATAAGTTTTTCGGCTGTCTTTCTCAAGACGTATAAGAATACCTTCACAGCCTCTATAACTTCAACAAGTCATGAAAAGCGATTAAGTAGGAACAGTTTTAGAAATAAGCAGCAGCTTCCTGTGTGACATTTACCAATACAATACGTTTACGTTACACTTAAGAATTGAGAGGCTAAAATGACGAACATGGTAAGTTATACCTCTCACCCCTACAACAAAGAATGGAGTTATAGGTATGTCTCAAATCAATGCAGAAATATTACCAAAAGACATAAGGGAATATTATTTGTAACATAATTCGTCGTGGCTCGTCTCTTTGCTATAATTTTGAAAACAAAAACACTATTACATGAGGTTGGAGAGCGGAAAGAACCTTGTGTTATCAGTAATCTATAACTACGTAACGTTACGCTTATTAGATCGATGGACCCGTGACCGCCCTTATCGGCCCGGGACTGCGAGGTGGCGCGCTTATGTTGTTTACCCGGGAGCTGAAACAACTGATCAAGGACAATAGAATAACGCATTCAAAGACGCTGGTTAAGTATTTATATTTTAGGTTTAACAGTTGATTTTGTGATTGTGTTGATTTATAATTAAGATAATAACTTATTAACTGTTACGTTAACCATCTACTGATATTTTTTTTTCGTCTCAATAAAACTGAGGAGTCAAGGACGTTTATCTGGTAGCATTAAGCTTGCATATAAAGACAAAACGTTAATTAGGTAGTTTATAAATTTTTATATTGTATTAATATTATACGCCTCAGCTGCAATACCTTTCGAATTAGAAAACGGTAACCACCATCACCTGCACCAAGCACCTACGTAGACTCGACTGTCGTGAACTGGATTAATGTGTCTAGTATCTAAAAACTGAATTACCGATATCCTACTGACCTATGATGGAGAGAATAATTAATGAATCGGTTCCTATGACCTAGTTTGTTAAACTTTTGGACCAAAGCTTATTTATTAGATTTATTATTAACATGATATCGAACCAGTTCTTATCTTGACAATCTTAATCGTCCATGTAAGAGGTCTGTAAAGAAAATGTTAAAGGAACAGTTCTACGTCCAATTATATATTGGAGTGGCAGAATTTGGCAAGCCGGTAACACGGCAATATAAGTGTTCCAAATGTCAACAGTCTTATTTCGTTTCAAGTGTTTTGTGTATTTTTCTTGTACACTTAAATTTTTTTCCTCATAAAGAAGTGGCAGGGAATATTTAAGACTTCTCCAAAAATAAAACTCCTATAGTAGTTTTGTGGTAGGATTCTATTGCCGAAGAAAGTCTAGATAGGTTCCACCGCTGCTCCCATTTTCACCACCAAACAGTAGTGTGCAAACATTACTGTGTTCCGGTTTGAAGGGCTACAGTTAGTGAATTTACTGCGTTAACGAGATTTAACATCTTGCCTCAACGCGACAAGCGCAATGTGGTGCTGTGTATGCCGTCTTAACAAGCGTCGCGTTGTTATGGGCAGAGGTGTCACTTACCATCACGTGAACTTATTGCTTATCTCATTGCTTAGTTGTATTAAAAAAATTACAGAGAAGTATGTTAATGGATGTTCAGCGTCCCGAGGTAGAGCGGGCTTAGCCAACATCGGTAGATCGTTAGGGGAGCAGACGGTCGGGCGCCTGCGGGCGGTGACGGCCAGGGGCTTCAGGAATAGGGGGGCTGCTGTTGCTACTGCGTCTGCGCGTCGACATCGAACGCTCTGGTGCTCCCGACAGCGGCAGTCTGCGGCCGCAGCATGGAGGTGCCGCACGAGCCCGCGCCCGTCGCGCAGCCCGCCGCGCGGCCCCTCGTGCGCCCCGACGAGGCCGGCGAGGTCGACACCTCCAGGTCTGTGTCAGCTGCAACCTCGCTCCAGCACTGCTTGTTATGTGATAAATAACAAGCTGATAACATTACCAACTATTCCATACAAAAAAAAAGTTTCCGATTATTATCCAAAAATGTAGTCTGTGCTTATTAACGTACTTGATTGAACTAAAGAGAAAATTTAATAAAAATTAATCAAAAACCTTAAAAATACGAAAAACTGTATAAAAAATAATTAAATATTATATCCCTCTTATTTATGAAGTCTGTTATCTTTATTATGCAAACCTTATTAGAAAATATTTCATGTTATCTGCTACCTTTTATCAGAGTATTACCAAATGGCTCCCCCCGCCGCCGCCCACTCGTGACCTTATTTCGAGCAATTTGACCCTGACCTATAAAGCTTCGATCATTCAGGGAAATACAATTATTTATTGCATCCCATCATATAACTGCAACACCATATTGTTATAACGCTGTGATTAATTTCAATGCATAATTTTCCTGAATAAAAAGTCAAATTTTAATTATTTGTCTACTTTATAATATGCAGGATATTACGTCATTTCCTCTAACATAAGTATAACAATATTCTTCATAGATTACATAGCTATAAAATCTTCCAAGATCAACTAATATCGAATGGACTCGTAAAATCTGTCATTTTATTAAATGGAAATCGTATTACCACAGCGATTTCACTAGTTACAACGCCCTTTAAACCGGAACTCGGTATTGTTCGTTGAACTGTTTGGCGGCATAAGAAAATTATATACATCTAAATTAAAATAAATGCATATGTTTATTACTATCCTACTTTTACGTAAGATGCTTGTATTTATGACTTGTCTATATCGATATAAGCTGTATAAATAAATAACAATTGTATTTTCTTTACTATCATAATTTTGTTAATGATCAGTTCATAATTTAAGAAGTCCTGAAGGCCAATTGTTTCCCGCGGCGTCACACCGCCATATTGATTTCTTAGGTCATGTTTACGTTGTACGGAGAGGACACGGCGCCTTCGTGCAATACTTACGCTACGCGTGTATTCAATTTCTTTTTTGTTTAATTCTTTTAAAAAAATTACCATCAAATAAATTACGAAAACTGTGAAATATTGAAGAGTTTTTTTTTTGTGTATGTACTGTGTGTTTTTTTTGTTATAAATTTAATTATGTCTGCTATGATCTTTTAATAGATATCAAATGAATTTTTCCTCTCTTGCATAACAAATTTGAATGACTGTAACTTTCAACAGGTACCCAGCACCAAAAGATGCTACCCACAAGGTACGAGGCCGCAGCGACTTGCTGGAGCTCATGTGCGGCCCCGGCGCCGTGGACCCGGAGCTGCTTACCGTCAAGACCTTTTACTTCTTTTTCTATTCCGCCTTCGGCTCTCTTTTCCCACTAATGGGTGTGTACTTTAAGCAGATGGGCATGAACGCCGGCCAATGCGGCTTGCTTATAGGCACCCGACCTTTCGTCGAGTTCTTATCGGCTCCCTTCTGGGGCGGATTGGCTGACCGCTGGCAGAAGGGACGCGTGCTGCTGCTAGCTTCCCTAGGTGCTTGGATAATCTTTACACTGCCGCTAAGTTGGGTGCAGCCGAGCGCTGTCGCTTGTGTCCACCCTGTGAACAAAACGGATTACCGCCTGGACACGCCCAGTTATGACGACGAGTGGACCAAGAACGAGTTCCGCTCGTTCCACAGACCAGCAGCGTCGGCACACGTCGGTTCGCCTCTTCCAGTTGACGACGCTATTGACTACGATCCCGACGCCAACGGAAATTGGGTCACACCGCTTCACTCTTTCATCGTGTACAGCACCCCTGATATTCAGAAGACGTTCTTCCTTCTTCTGTTGCTCGTTGTCATCGGCGAGTTTTTCAGCGCGCCTGCGATTACTCTCGCCGACTCAGCGGTGATCACTCTTCTAGGAGAGGATGCTGATAGGTGAGTAATCTTAACTGATAAGTAAGGTGGGAATAACAATGGTTCCATATTATCCAAGTTCCAAGCGAACACATTTAACTCTTTAATGCAGTCATGGAAACAACAGCATATTTACCTAGTTGTGAGTGAAATACCTATCTATATTAGATTTAGACCTAAAATGATGAACTTCTTTCTCTGTTGCAAGAGACATTGTAGCTATTTGTCTTCTCTATTTCTATTTCTGATCATCTTTTAACCACAAAGGCTGAAATGTTATTTCTGTAACAGAAAATCTAAGTAAAGTATTAATGTGTTTTATACAAGTTTCGTGTCTATCGTAGATACGGCCATCAGCGGATGTTCGGTTCCCTGGGTTGGGGTCTGGCGATGTTCTTCGTGGGCATCGCTTTGGACCACAGTACGGCGTTCAGCAAGCACCCTTGCGGCGGCCCCCAACGCTACGAGAAGAACTACACAATCTGTTTTGCAACCTTCTCCGTGCTGATGGGCGCCGCTCTCATCACAGCCACACAGGTTTTTTATTTTACATAACAAAGCGATACAACTAGCAGATCGATCAAATTATGACTTGCGTCCGGTGCTAAGGACTTTAGTAATTGGAGTGTAAGATCCAAAGAGACGAAAAATGTCTGTGAAAGCGAATTATAATAAAATTATATTTTTACTTTGATGTAGATAAAATTCAAGTATGAAGAATTAACACCGGAGCCGATGTTGAATGCTGCGCCTACCTCGCCCACTCGAGAGGAGAAGTTGCAGCAGCAGCTAGCAGAACAGCTGCAGCTGCCCGGGCTAGACACCAGTGCGCCCGCACGCCCTCCAACCCTCGAGCAAGCCAAAGTAAACCGATTTATCTACAATGTGCTACCATATCTTTAAAGGTTATTAAGTTACAATAAGGCTTTAGATGGTGAAGTGGACAAGTGCTGAACACTCTGGTTCCCATATATTAACAACCAGACAACAGCGAAGGTTTTATGGTGTTAGATATAAAATTTAAAGGTAGTAGGTACCCAGGCAGGTCCAAAAAAGCCTACCACTAAACTAACACCACGAAATTTACGATGCTCCCAAGAGTTCAGCTCCTCACCCGTAGAGGTAGAAAAACTAAAGATTTATGTTTCTACTTAACTACTTTCTCCTGGTACTTTATGATAGGACTTCAAGCAGTCTGTATGCGTTGTCGGCAGGTATTCGCACAAACCACGCGAGAGATGCCCGAGTGGGTGACGGTGCTGCGTCAGTTCCAGAACGTGAAGGCAGCCTCCTTTCTACTGGTCGCTTGGTTCATGGGCTTCGGGATCGGTCTCATCTTCACCTTTCTCTTCTGGCATCTGCAGGTTACATTTGTCATTCGAGAAAAATTTTACATCTTTCATCTCTGATCATTCTCTACTGAACATTGTTACTTCTGTTCTTATTAAGTTTAGAATCGTTGACATTATCCTTTCAGGACAAGGGTGGATCACCAACGTTGTTCGGCGTAGCGTCCGTCATCAACCACATTTCAGAGATCTTCGCATATTTCTTCAGCTTCAAGTTGATCACCCAAATGGGACATGTTAAGGTGTGCATTAGATATTAAAAACAAACACTTACCTAAAATTTAATGCAAAAAAATATATTAAAAAACTGATTGAAAAATTAAAAAAAACTCTATAAAACCAATATGACACTATAACTTAGTAGTGTTAAGTTATAAATAAGATATGTTGTAACCGATTAATGTAGCTGTTTATTGCGTCTTTTTAATAAATAAAAAAAACTCATAATCTGTCCAAGTGGCACCTTGAGGAGAAGAAGAATCTTTTCTTTTCTGTGTTGTAAATATGAACTGTGTAATCTGGCAACAGAGGTCTACCACCAGTGGTTAGTACCAGCGTGTTCGTTGTATAGGTGCTCTGCTTGGGTTTGGCGGGTAACGTGCTGCGGTTCCTGTACATCGCATGGCTGCCAGACCCGTGGTGGGTGCTACCGTTCGAGTTCGTGCAGGGCGTGACGCACGCGGCGGTGTGGGCTGCCTGTTGCTCTTACATAGCGCACGGCGCGCCCGCTCGCCTGCGCTCCTCCGCCCAGGGCGTGCTCCAGGGTCTGCACCACGGCCTGGGCCGCGGCTGCGGCGCGGTGCTCGGTGGCATCGCGGTCACTCGCTGGGGCACCACCCGGACCTTCGCCGGTATACTCTAATTACACCACGTCCAGTTTAGTCATCTGTCTGGCCTACTCTCTATTCTATTGTCTATGGATGTACGGCGCTTGCTAAACTGATGGTGGGATCGCGAGACAATCGTTGACGTTCACCTAAGTTTCCGTGATTCGCCGCCATAACAACGAACTAGTGTTGAGATGCAACATGTTCAATCTCATTATTCCAATAATTTTACTAATACAACTACTAAATCAGAATACTATACAATTTGTAAAACTTTACTACTACTAATACTATATAACTATCACAATATTGAATTCCTTTGAACATCTTGCAGCTCATCTTAAAATTTATTTCCGTTAAATAAATTCGTTGCTTTTTGTCTTTTAGGAAATAATAAAGATCATATGGTCAAGTTTTCAACTAATACACAACACTATTTTATATAAATAAAAAAGTTAATATGCAAAGGCAAAGGTCTAAAAACCGTACAGCCACAGTTTTACGATTATTCTCTATTATCATCTTGTTGTATTGTATAGATATATTAAGTCAACCTGGAGACGATGATGATCCAGTTGTTGTTCTACATGAGATTTTTATTATTCTCTTTTTAATGTGTGTCAGGATATGGTCTGCTGTGCGGTGTTGCGCTGGCGGCGTTCGCGTTCGTCAACTTCCGGGACGGCACAGCGGGAGCGGGCGCGGGAGCGGACGGCGAAGCGGCGGACGAAGAGGCGCGCGCGCTCGCCGACGCCGGTGTGCTGGCCCCACACGGCGTACCCTCGAACCCGCTCCCGCGCGCGCTCTCCTCCACTCGTCTCGCAGATCTGGCAAACCATGACTCTTACGGCGCTACTCAGGTGAACCCTGCATTATAACTGCTGACTTAGAAAAGAAAAATAAGAATACATTCTGTTCAAACCTTAAACTTCTGCTTCGAAAATTATTATTATTCATATTACTGTTTTTTTTTATACTATTATACGAAGTGTTAAATTGAGGTCAACTGTTAGTCCAATGTAGATAAAAAAATGTAAGATATAATTTTTTTTCCAGAGCTACGCCGGCGCTGACAGCCTGAGCGTGCCAGGCGCCCCACCGCCGCGCCCCTCCAACCCTTTCCTAGCGGAGCAATCAGCAGCGCCGGCCTATAGATAAGCGCCCTTCTGCAGACAGCTACCATCCTAATATACATCAGTAAAACCCCAAGGCATAAGACCTTAGAGAAGCTGCAGCCACCGGCACAAGCGTATAGATATGCTCTGTCCTAAACACTATAACTATATAAAGAGACACACTCTTTGTTCGTCGTGGTAGTTTAAAAACTATTTATAGCAACTAACCGAGATGTTAACTATTGATTGTTGCTTATGTTAAATGTTCAATGTTGATCCCTATCTGCACTTGTATAGATGTTCACTGAGATGCAAGCCAGAGGCTGGCGCCGCGTCCGCTCCCAGCTCGGTCACCAGTCGGCCGACGCTGTTGTTGTTGTAAATACGCATTAATGACGCTACTCTATTCTGCTGACGAATACTAAACCCTGATCTTAAGCTAATAAGTATTAATTTAAATATCCGACGATACGCGTCACATCAGATCCTCTCCCCTCCACATCACTTGTAAATAGCCAATTGATAATCATGAAAAGAAAATTTATGGAGATTATGAAATAGTCAATTTTGAGGTTAACTATTTTGTAACAGATTAAGTTTTATAAAATAGCAGTAATTACATAGATGTTGGAATTTATCAGCTCAGTTCACCAAATAGAAGAAGAAAACGAAATAGACAATAGACTGCTAACTGCAATTCAATTTAGACTATTTTGAATATCTGGCAAGATGTGATCAAAGGTTATAGAGCCGTCGGCTCAGCAGCATTGAGCATGGAGGTAGTTTATCCGGATGCTCAATGTGGAACATTCGTCGGCAGCAAATTGCTACTTCTTTGTAATAATGTATTGTATTTAAATGGTGTATGTATGTGAACTTATTGAATATACGGTGTCATATCATGGTGTGATGAGATAGTATGTAGCTTGGAGGAGTGACGCGCTTTGTATACGGCGACGAGGATTGATCGAGATCAAATTGAACACATCTCAGTTAACTCGTATCTAGACCAACATTATTTAAATTTTAATTCTTTTATATATATATATGTATATTGTAAAATTGTTGACTTGTTAATATATCTGTTGAAACTATAAGAGAAACTAAAAATCGGCAAAATTTATAGTATTTGTTACATTTGCGGTGTTTTACAATGATCGATATATTACCAAGACATGACATCAACATAACCTGAGGAATATAGGGAATAATAGGTTTCCAGGTCTGTATAAACCCAGCGCTCAATTTCACAATTGAGTGATGAGTTTGGCATGGTATTTTAGAAGTTATCAGTTTAATTCTTCTAACGATGGTCGTCGACTGATATGACAACTTGAATCGTCAACACAGCTGCTGAAATAAATATTGAGAAGAAAAGCGGTTCAGTAAAGATCTATCTTCTGATTCTGAAGATTCTGAAGAGCAGCTCAGTGCGTGTTCTAAGTAAATGCGAATGATGAATACATGGCGCGTTGCTCTAACTCATGATTCTATATTTTTGTCGACTACGTAGTGGATATTCTATACATAGCCATATAAATATATATGTATACATACGTTTGTTGTGAATAAAGTTCGCGGCGATGGCACAGTTATATATTTTTGCACGGCGTCCGCGCGCCCGAGCGCCGGCTCCACTTCTGAACCTAATACAGATCAATGTTAAACTAATCACTTATCATATTCTTTCATTACTACGCCTTACACTTTTTCTTAAATAAACCTACAACAACAACATACAACAGAGAACGGCTCGAATCGTTGACGATCAAGTTCTTTCCAACAGCCTTGATCCACTGACCTTGAAAAGAGACATCGTATATATTTGAATTATTTATAAAATATGTTCCTTGAAGTTGTTCCCGATTATTCCTGCATTTTACCACGCATTACCACTTTGTGGAATCAGTTGTCGCCAGCGGTATTTCCGAACTAATACGACATGGGGGGTATACGGCATCGATCATTACACCTGTACCGTACTAACTCCTGTACAGGACCGATTGGCGTGGAAATCCTTAAGATAAGTGTATACCCAGCAGTGGACGTTGCTCAACTTATAAGAAAAAGAGTTCTAACACTGCTGCAGCAACAAATTTCATTTATAAGCGTGTTAGTTAGACCATGATAGTCAATGTGTCAGCCATACACAAATTTAAATTTCATAGCAACAGCAGAAATGAAAAAGATATATAAAAAAATTTACTGGTAAGTCTCTGTTGCTGGTCACCGTCTAGGTGGGTACCACTGGCCCGCCTCTTGCAGTACGGTACTGTGTTCCAGTTTGAAGTGCGCTGTAGCTAGTGTAATTACTGCGGTGACGAGACAGAATATCTTGTCTCAGGCGAGCAGCGCAATGTGATGCTGTGTTTGTTATACTAACTAGCGCCACGTTGTTATGGGTAGCTGTATCACTTACCATCAGGTGATCGTCCGGCTCGTCGCAACGCTTAATTAAAAAAAAACCAAATAAAACAAACATCTTTTATTATTGACATCTCATAAATTCGTATAAAAAAGTCTTACATTATTTCCCCTAAATTTACATAAAGTTAATATTTTTTTCATTTATTTTGATGATTCACAAAAAAGTAAACAACAAAATGTATAAAAAAAACTATCATAAATTCACATATTTTTCTAATATTATTTTGTAACAATGGTAACATTGTTACAATTCTTTTGCTAAAAAATAATATTATCCTTAGCCGATAGACGTCCATCTCTAGACATAGACCTCTCAAAGATTACCACATCAATCGGTTACAAGTAATATATAGTAATTAAACACACTCCACAACAATTTCGCATATCATAAAAAACTTAGGTTACATCCCCGACTTACCCACCAACCCCTGCTGGGTCAGCGTGATGAGAAAGGGCTTAAATCCCTCCATGTGATCCCTTACAAAAGAAGGTCGCGGCACGCCGCTAGATGTGGGCAGCGCAGGACCGATCAATGTGCAGACCTTTGGGGAAGGAATACGTCCAGCAGTGGATGTCTATCGGCTGATGATGATGACATCACCCGAGCCGAAAAATTAATCTTGAGGATCGATCACCAAGCATATTTTAACAAACGTTATTGAGAGAATCGGAAATAATTACAGCTATCAGTATATCGGATTTAGTCAACATCCGGAAGGTCATTACACCATCACCAGGCGGCCGTGTTTGTATACGGCGCGAAAAGGTCTTTTTTCACTATCATCGGTTCCACTGACACTGCAACAATATACAACATAATTAATCCAAAAAGGTTTATATTTCCTTAAGAATGGGGAGCTAATGAGGATGTTCACACAATAGGGGGTGAAAGAGATCTGCACAACAACTCACGGGACCTAAGTCAACTTCACCTGCTAGCGGTGCACCTTGTTAACCAAAAAACGAGGCTCTGGCTCCGGCCAACCCACATTGCGCCAATATGGTGGAAAGTGGACCAACTCCCCTCATATGAACCCTTACATACGACAGCCCCTAGTTCCCAGCAGTCCTGGAGGCCATGCTGACTGTATGTGGAAATCTTTGGGAGAAGCCCATGTCCAGCAGTGGATATCTATCGACTGATGAGGATGATGATGATGACACAATAGTAGACACATTCAGAATACAGCAACTCCCACCAGCACCCTCTTTTTGCTACAAGAACCAGATCACTTCGTACTTGTCGTACATCCCGGACTCGCTTAGTGAATAATGAGGTCCTCACCTCAAAGCCCGCGAACCCGAAAACCGTTTTAGTCGCCTTCTACGACAGTCAGAGCTTACTTTAGTCTTAATCTTAATTGCCTTTATTTATGATGAAGTAGAAGCCGCAAAAATTTTTAACAGCGGATCTGGTATCCGCGAGCTAACCGGTACGATGATATGGGGATAGTATATGAGATGATAACGGCATCAGAAAGGCATGGATAAATTAATGTAAAGCCTGGTAGTAGTAGGAAACGGACACAAAAGATCCAATAAAGTCTCAAAATTTTGAATTAAGATAACCAAGTTCACCAAATGGTAAGTGATACTTCTGCCCATAACGATGTGGTGCTAGATAGGATAATATACACAGCACCATGTCGAGTTTGAGACATAATATATTAACTCTCGTTACTCCAGTAATTTCACTATACTACCAGTTAAACTGACACCTGGAATCGGACCAAGGACTTCCGTTGCGCCACAGAGGCAGTTTAAAGTATTTTATCAACTCGGTGAACAGATTTTTATACTTATATATATATAAAAAATCGTATTACCTAATTGTTGGTTCAGCGTATTCGTCGGAAGCGCGCGCCGCCATCAGCAGCGCAAACGCGGCAGCCGCCAGTTGAATCACCAAAAGCAAGATGGCCGCCGCGGTCGCTGCGTAACCATTGCACGGCACATCGGCTTCCGCCTCCTGTGAATAACCTCACATTATCTTAAAAAAATAAACTTATTTCAATAATTAAAATCGCTGAGATGTAATAATATATATAAGGAAAGTGGGTTTCCTTTGTTGAGACCATTCACGTAAAAACCGGTGACCGTATCAAAATGAGCAATGTTGGTTTTTATAACTATTAATTTATAGATGATTATAGGTTAATTATTTTTTGAATTTCATAGATCCTTCGTCACGTTGGTTCTAACTCACTTTTATAAATGTTTTCGTTTCATGTTATTCATGCGGTTGTTATAGTAACGGTTGCTATAGGAACTCAGTTGCTGTGTATTTCTATATTAATATACAATGAAGAAGCACCGCGTTCAAAACCAACAAATGGTGCATCTAATGGATCCAGTCATTTGGAATCAACAATGTTACAGATATAGAAACTAGTGTTTCGCGTATAAAAAAAAATTATCTTGTATTCACCGAAACATTTAGACGAGCGGGACGTTCACCTGATAGTAAGTGACATGCCTGTCCATAACAAGGTGGGGGTAGTTAGGAACATCCTAACACAGCACATTGTTTTAGTCGCTACGAGATAAAAGATTAAATCTCGTCGCCCCAACACTTTCATTAGGTACAACGTCTTTCAAATCGGATCATAGTTATTTTTTGCACACTGCTGATTAGGGGCAGAAAGAGGAGCTGCGGTGGTCCCCGGCAACCAGACACTTACCACTAGAAACTTATCAAATTCGGTGAATATCTTATATAAGAAGCACTTGATGTCAATCACCTTAATGATGTTGTTGATCTTCTGCGGCAGCGGGTGCCAGTGCCCGAGGCCCTGCAGCAGCGGCGCCAGGTGCTCCCGCAGCTGCAGCGCGCGCCGCATCTCCTCGGCGTCGGAGGAGCGCGACCACGACGCCACCCTCAAGCCTATCCACCACCCTGACGCCATCTGTACGATCACTATCATCGCCATTAGAGCCGCGTACTGAAACAATGGTATATTTGAAAACCCTACTACCCGAAGCATTAATTTAAAGTGAAACTTCTTAAAGATAGTGCTGAAGATCCTTATGATTCAAATTCTGTCTAGTTTAAGACGAGTGATAAACTTATTTTGTATATGTTTTTTTTAACAAAAACATTTGCTTTTGTAACTAGAAAATAATCTGGATGTAGTATATGTATGTGGTGTGGATAAATATTATGATATATTTCAGTTCAGGACCATGTGCTGGATGCGGGCAACGCAGGACTAATCGATGTGGAAATCTTTGGAAGATGCCTGTGTCCAGCAGCGGACGATTATCGGCTGACGATAATGGTGATAATTGAATACCTTGTTTTCAAAATTATAATCAGGATTTTAATCATTGTTATCATGTAAACGTCACGGCAATGAAATATGGAGACATCTACCCACCATGACTAGCAGCAACCTGCGAGCGCGCCGAAAGTACAACGCTAGTAACGCCAGATGCGCCAGCAGCAGCAGCACCAGGCTTGCTACGAGCAGCAGCACAGCGACGAGGCGGTACTCCCGCGGGAGCACCTCCCGTAACGCCACGTAAGTGCTGGGGTCCCACTTGAGCCGCGCCGCCGTCGCCAATCCAGCCCCAGCATACATCTGACAAAACAATCATCAATCAACAATCTAATCACCAAATATCTAGTATTTAACATACATCACTGGTGGTAGCTCTCTGTTGCCAAAGACCGTCTGGGTAGGTACCACCGCAGCTCCTATGGCAGCCGACAAACAGCATGCAAACATTACTGTGTTTCGGACTGAAGGGAGTTGTACCTAATTGTACCTAGAAAAGTTACTGAGGTAACGAGACTTCACAACTTATGTCTCTAGGCGACAAGCTCAATGAGGTACAGTGTGTATTATCCTAACTAGCCAAGATATTATTGGGTAGTCAAATCAATTACCATCAGGTAAACAATCCGAGGGTCTTGTAGTTCCGTTGGAAAAAAAATCATATTAATATCCATCAAAAGCACGTATTGGAGTCTTTATATGATATCATACATCTTACTATATTTTGAGGTGGTTTTTTGTTTGATCCTGCGTGGACCTTATGCAATCTCATCGATCGAGTTTTACTACAATTCAGATTACAATAATGCTTGCAAACTACCTTTTGATGGTACAAGTTATTAACTAGACGGTTTCCGGCAACAGAGGCTCACCACCAGAGATCCTCTCCTCAATAAATTTATTAACTGCAGTTGAGAGTAATTTGTGTTGTTCTTTAAAAGTTTGTGGAGAAAACTGCTTGCTGATTAACATTGTTGTGTTTCCTATGAAATAACAGGCCCCTTACGAATGTTTGGAGATGATAATTATGTAGGTTATTTCAAAAGCACCCACATTCGCTAAACTTCCGTTTTGAGGCGAAAGTAAAGAAGTGTTGGTAAATGTTTTTCTTGAAGGGATTCTGCTGGCAAACTTAATACCAACTGCAGTAATTATAACGCGATTTTAAATGCGTCGAGCGACCAACAATACATTCACTCGCGATAAGATAAACGAATAGATAACACGCGGCCGAAAATTGCAAACAAACGATAAATTAATTTGGGTCACAGCTGTATACACATTGTGAAAGAGAATGCATGAATATCTTCATCTGAAAGTAGAAATACAAAATAATCTAACAACAGTTGGAAAGATGTTCTTTTATTACTCGATACGCTTCCATTTGATACTCTTCTCGATAGAAAATCATCGATTAAAACAAAAGACGATTGTTTAATTGATCTGCTACGGGGTTTAGATAAATTTAGTGTTATTTAGCAAGTCATTTATAAAACAGGCATTAAAATTGAATCTATATTGTATATAAAAGATTAGGTGAAAGGGGTCCGCCCAAAATCTTACGGAAACCAAGTCAACCTAAACTGCACGAGCTGAACCCCGCTAAACAACGGACTACGCTTTGACCATCCGCAAACCCACACTGGACCAATGTGGAGGGCCTAGGTCTAATTCCTCTCAATGAGATCTTTTGAGGAGGCCTATGTCCAGCAATGGACATCTATCGGTTGATGATGATATATATAAGAGATTCCCAGCTGTGCAGACTTATCACGATATCTCTGGAACTATAAGGAGACTTGGAATTTGGTAGGAATATTCCATTTGCCAAGTATAGGTCAGTAAAGAACAGATTTTACGAAATGGTACCCCCTAAGGAGGTTGCGGTGATGCTAATAACTGCAAGGGGTCCCGTGGGTAGCAGGTTTTTTTTACTGCGTCCCTTGGATGTGTCGGTCGGGGCCTCTGCTTTTCTGATTACTCTTTTTTATTTGTATAATACTCTTTTTCATTTATGCTTTTCATTATCTTTTTGATCCTAATTTTACTTTACATTTCTTAGTTCCTCTTCTTACATACATTGTGGGTGGCGAATTACCGCCGGGCGGGAATATTTCTTACAAATTTCAAATTTAATTCTATATTACATCCAGCAAATTGGATGAAGAACAGCTAGTTAGTAATTATTATACATCGTTGGGCACAGACGGCACTATGAGGAAAATGAAGTGTTCTATCTGTTAAATAGACTTTTTTATTAATAATCTATAACCCTTTTTAACATGTCATCTTTTATACAAATATGATACCACCGAATACTATTTATAAATACTTTATTGAAATGATATTAGATATGAAAAATCGTCTCATTTAAACGCTACCACTCGTGCCTCCAACATCGAATCAGCGATCACCGTGTTTTGAAGCGGTTTAGAACGCATTTAAACCGGTCTGACTACAATGCTACCCTATTGTAAGTGAAGATATTATTAATGAAAGTAACCACTGGCCGACAAGTAATCTATTTACTGTAAATGAAGTAAAACTTACCATCAATAACATGTTGAGTTGCAGAAATATCAGAGGGGCGGCGCGCGCGCAAGGTGTCATACCTGACGTTTATATCGGACGTACCCGTTGCCTTGTTCAGTTACTAACTTGAAACTTCTGTATATTACTGTACACGGTACTGCCACATTACTGTATTAGAATCAGCACATTTGTCAACACACTCTCTTAACAGCTAGGCATTTAGCATTACAATGTTCCAACGCTTGTGTAGTTTTGACCTCACAGTCCCAAAGTGCATTGTTACTTCGTTATTTGCATACTTGTCACTTCCACTGTCATAACAATACGCATTTGTCACATTCTAAATAATACGGGGTTATTATTTTACTGTACGTACTAACAAATTCTAGGTTATAATCCTGTTGTAACCATCATCTCACTATTTAAACACATATGTGATTATCACTTCACTGATCCAGTCATTTACTGGCGACGGACGCAGAGATTTGCCTCTGTATGATGTGCAACTCGAAAGTCCGTGTCTTTCCGAAGGTGGTGTCATACTGCAACCAAAGTCTCAGGTTCGGTTGTACTCGCGTGTTATCTCCCCTATCAGCGACGTAAACCGTTTACACTGCAAACAGCTGCCGACGTATTATACCTTATCATGACTGTGTTTGAATGAACGATTCCAAAATTGTGAAGATTAGATTAAATGTACAACTTAAATTATTAAATATAAAACGATATCCGGCTTATATTTTCTTAGAATAATTCTTTGTCATACGCCCGAAGTACGATATTTTTAAGGAAATGTATTCAAGCCGTCAGATTGGAAAGTCTTGATTGGTTGTAGTTATTTCGGATCTGCCAGGCTAGCTACTACTACCATATAGTAAATTTGTTTCCATACCAGCATTGCTGTGTTTCGGTTGAGATGAGATACCAGTCGCAATGATCGTGAGGAACAAGTTTCACCGTTATCGGCTTTATTGTTACCTAACATCAGGTGAAAATTAAATCAAATATATACCAACCACTATATATAACCACTCGATAAAATGGCCAAATCAAAACGCACATATATATAGAAAAATATTATTTTATTGCTTCAAGTCTTACTAAGTTATAAAGTAAATTTAACGCGTGTGCGTCCAACTTATTGTCTAAACAGTGTGCCTTATGCCGGTCGCACCTTATTGTCTACAAAACGATGTTATCGGAGACGCTTCCAAATAAAAAAAAAGCTCGTCTATGACTCTGATATTTTATTAGAAGTAAATACAAAATGATTAAGCCGAAGCGTCCCCAATACAAGTGTGACCTTTAATTATGGCAACAAAAGCATTATCCACTTAAAGCTATTTGGCACCGGAACAATGGGAACGCCGCGCTCTCACAGACACCACGGCTGGCAACACCGCAACACATTCACTTCCAATTCACATTCCCAGATTCACTCATTTTAAAATAATCACTGAACAGTAGTTGGCTTAGTGATTAGGCAAAGGCCGTCGGCTTAATACTAACAATGATTATATTCCATTGGTCAAATCTATCCAACATTCGGTCAATTATTACGTTGATGTATCAGCTGGTGCAATTACTGGATTATAGAGCCACTGTTAAGGAACTATCATTAAAACCATTCATATGATATATATTATTAATATTACCTACATACACAAAAACTACCGAGTCTTGTGTCACCTTGAGACCATATCTCATAAGCACAGTAAATTCACTACAAATATCGATGAACACATGTAATATTTATCATTCAGACATAAAATCCACCAACAGTAAAATCAGTCTAAGTTATTAGATTAAAATATTTGGATTAAATACTCTATCTAACGATGAACAACCTTGAATATCAAATACCATGTCGGCGGCCATGACCAAGGAAAAAGAAGAATTCGTTGATATAACTAAACATGATACAGAATATAAAAGAGCATATAATATACTTAAAGCAAAAATAAAAACAAGTCGCCAAAACTTACTTTATGAATTAATTTTTAAGAAAAAAAAAATTAAAAACTTGACTGTTTTAAATCCTTTGACTGTCTCTTTTGATAAATTTGATGTTAATTATGTACCTTCCGTTGCTGCTCTGCAGAAAACTTTAAAGCATAAGTATTTTATAACGTATTTGTATACTATTGAAGTGCTAAATTTGCAAGCTAGTGCTGAAACCTTACAGTGTCCACCGGAAGCTCAAGCGCAGCAGGAACCGAATCTGCGTTTCCCAATACGTATAGTACTTACAAACTAAGTAACTGAACCTTACGTCTTCTCCGTTACTATTAAACAAATAAATTCTCAACTCTTAAGGTTAAATTATATAAAAAAAAAATTGCGCCCAAAGCTGACATGTATGAATCACAATACAAACTGTTTCAACATTTTCCTAATTTATTATTTACGTAATAATTACAAATCACATTCGTGTAAATTTTTTCTCAACATCTAACTAAGAACGTTAAAAACAGTCACTAGTAGAACAACCGTGGCAACCTCTATATAGTTATAAAGTATATGACATATAATATATTATAATTAATTTTATTAGATTAAGAAGATTTTATAATATATCTGTCAAGTTGAACCACTGAAAAACCGGACGCTGCAAGCGAAACAATCTCGCAGCGCACACCCATCCATCGCTATAACCTCACAATATAAAGACGTATAAAAATAACGTACTAGGAAGAATGTAGTAAATACTTTGCACTATAGTGCGTTAATAACAGCTACAAGTTGGAATATTAGTATTTTTTTTCTAATATTGATATGGTTTTAACTTACAAACTAACAATTCTATTAATTATAAACGGAACCCTAATAATTCGTTGAATATTTCGTAATTCGAAATTTAAAAAGTACAGTAGTAGAAAAAAACGTTTGAGGTCAGAGGTGGAGAACGAGGTGGAAGACTTGCGGCCGGCGGAGTGGCAGGGATCCCCGGGCTCGTGGCAGTGTTGCTCGCGTGGCAAGCTCCTCTCAGTAATACACTTGCGCACACATCTGTGATAAGTCTTAACGTCGCGTTATCACACTACGGCGGATGTACAGGCATCCGTTTTGATGCAGTCTCTGTGACTTCAACAGTACTGATATATGTGAACACTTCGAACTTTCTAAGGCATCAACAGGCATCCTATTCAACATCAACCGGATGTCTTTATCCGAGGTATACTGGCAAGCATTATAATCTGCTTTTTATAGCTGCTCCCAGGCGACCCACATCCTTAGGTATGTATGCGAAGTTGTTGGGTAGACTATTGCCCACGTGACGATGGCTAGAGGTCGGCATGGAGTATGAGCAAGGCGGCGTGCGGTGTCCTGCTCATGCTCGGAGACGGGGGTGCGGGGGGCGCGGTGGGCGAGGTGCGGATGCGTTGCGCGCGCGACGCACGGATCTGCGCATGCACAGCCTCCCAGCGCGCGTCCCTGGACAGATTCGGATCCGGATCCCCCTTCGAGCGACCCTTTCGTCTCCTCCCCCGTCGCCGCGCTCGCCCTCTACTGCTCGTACTCGGGGTGGAGCCCGAGTCCATCTCGTCCTGTAAACATCCAGTTTTATAATTGTATTCGTATAGTCAGTAAAACCGGATAAAAAAAACGTTTAACTTGAACATCCGTTTAACGCCGTGCCCATGTGATTCCCGTTGAGCTGATCGATTCAGACTTTTAGACAATTGGAAGTTATACGAAATATGTAAATACTACAGAAAGTTATTTCAGCTTAGATCAGATTAATTATTTAAAATTTTGTCGGGAGTTGATATTCCGAGCTTTTTTTTATTTAATTCGACGATCGAAAAGACGAGACGGGCGCGGTTTATCTGACGATAAATGATTAGGGGTGTAAGGGGTCCCGCACAACAACCCACGGACGCAATCCAACCTCACCTGCTCGTGGCGCACCTTGCTAATCAACAAACGAGACTCTGCCGCCCGCCAACCGGCATTAGGCCAACGGTTGGAAGTGGCCCAGAGCTCCCCATATGACCCCCACACGTGGAGATCTTTGGGGGAGGCCTGTCCTGTCTAATGGTAATGAGTGATACGCCTGTCCATAACAACGTGGCGCTACTTAGAATGATATACATTAAACCTAAAATTTTACAGTCGTCGCCTGAGATAAAACATGTTGACTCTCATAACCCCAGTTCAAACTGGAACACAGTAATGTCTGCACACTGCTGTTTGTCGGCTGTACTCGCTGCGGTGGTCGTCTACCTAGACGGTCGGCGGCCACAAAGACCTACCACCTATTTGCTAAAGTTCCTTTGTACTAGTAATGATAGGTGAAGTAATTTGTAAAAAGAGCTTTAAGATGTTACCTGCTAGAAAATCTTGTCAAGTATCGTGTACATCCTCAGGTTAGCGTTCTTGCGGCAGCCAGGAGGCGGGCGCGCGTCGCTGTCGCTGTCCTCGTCCGGCGCGCACGAGCCGCACGGCTTCTCATCCATCTCGCTGGCATCCGGCGCGCGCGCAGCCAGCACGCCGGCCCGCCCCGCGCGCGCCGCCAGCCGCCGCGCCATCACGAACGCCGCTATCTGCACCCACACGATTACCAACATAACGTCACTAAAGTAAGAAACCTGTTCAATTTCTTCCCGGACGTGGCAGTGCCACTCAAGTATCATTGGGTCGTACCGGACTAACAAGCTTCACAGATCCTAGGTGGACATGACAACTTCCAAAAGAGGATCTGTGGGATGAAATTAATAGACAATAGCATGTGTGACTGTTGAGACAGAGGACCGCCATCACGTTTTATCGAAGTATGATTTGGACGGAAGATGATGAATGGAATCGTTCAAAACGAGGAGGGTCTGGTATATTACTTGGATATAGTAAGCAAGGCACAAAACTCTGCGCTGCTGCGGGCGTTCACTCATGAATGGCACGCTCGAAGAAGCAATTTAGCAATGACGATGAAGTCAACAGTACACGCGTCATATCCAACTCGAAAGGGGAGTAAGTGGAAAAATGACCAGAAACAAATAATTTATATGGAGTGAAGAATGTGGACGTGGAGCCGAATAGAGGCTAAACCGAGTATGATCCCTGCGATTCAGCTCGTATTACTTTTAGGCCGGTGGGGCTATAGGAGGCTGGAGGGCTTATCTCTAAAGATGTTTATGACTATTGTCTTAACAACTTGATAGACCATATACAATATGCAGAAATTTTTCTTGTTTTAAACTATTAAGCCACAAGACAAGCGGTGAGTTCACTTAATAGTAAGTGATACGCCCGCCTATAACAATATGGTGCTAGTTAGAATGATATATACTACACCATATTACGCTTGCCGCCTGAGACACGAGTCTCCTTACCCCATTACACCAGCCACAATGCACTTTAAACCAGAACACTGTAATGTCTGCACATTACTGTTTGTCGGCTCCAATAGGCGCTGCGATGGTACCTACCTAGACGAGGTAGGAGTCTTTGGGGAAGGCCTATGTCCAGCAGTGGGCGTCTATCGGCTGATGATAATAAAAAAGTCGCTCTAACGACAAAATTCTAGAATAAGACGTACTCGTATCTTTCGATGGTAATGGTAATATGGTGTTGTGTGAAAATATCTGAACCTTGGTGTTAAAGGCTTCGTCGTATAATAAATAGCTTCGTAACGTCTTTTCTCACAGGGGTAGAGTGAAAGCCTCAAATCACCACGTGGTGTTGGTGGAATATATAATAAAGTAATTAGAACTTAAGCAACTATTGTTCTTACCTGCAGAACTAACCCGAACGCACCGAATATGACGATGACCACAGCATTGTTTGGCGCTTCGTGTTCTACTTCCTGGAGAGAAGAAGCACAGATTATAAATACTTCACAGAGAAAAGGATGAATTATTTTATGTTCGACAATGATTGATGATTAATTTGATAATGATTAATAATGATTTGCAAGCATTGAAATTTATGACGACAGTCCTACAATCCCAAATAACTATAATAAGTCCGTTTTTTCTATTCTTTTATTCTACAAAGGGATGAGACGAGCGGGACGTTCACCTGATGTTAAGTGATACGCCCGCCTATAACATGGCGCTAGTTAGGATGGGATATTCTCCACCATGTTGTGCTGGTCTTATTGAGAAATAAGATACTTCGTTTCGTTTGCCCAGTAATAATATTAGCTACAGCGCCCTTCAAACCGGAACACAGTAATGTTATCGCATTACTCTGTGTCGGCTGCAATACGCGCTGCGGTGGTACCAGTAAATAGAAGATAGACCATGAAGACTTCGGAACCCTGAGATTATACTGCTGCCTGTTAATACAGCGATGGTGTTACCTCGATAATGTCGTACAACGGTTGCGTGATGTTCCGGTACTGCTCGATGGCGATCAGCGTGGGCTTGATGTAGTTAAGCACGTCCATCAGCCGGCGCGCGAGCTCCGCCTGGGGCGCGGTCCTCCACCACGTCTCGAGGGAGACCGCCATCCACGCGCCGTACGCCACCTCGCTCACCACCAGGCACACCACACCGCACGCGTACTGTAATCATCACACAATTCACTTATCATAGGTCTATATTTCCGAAGAACATCTAGGTAGGTAACACCGCAATGCCTATTTCTATCGCCAAACAGTACAGTGTTCCGGCTTGAAGGGCGCTGTAGCCACTGAAATTGCTAGAGTAACGAGACATAACATCTTATATATAAAGGTGACGAGCACAATGTTGTGCAGTGTATACCACCCTAACTAGCACCACGTTGTCATGGGCAGGAAATTCACTTACCATCAGGTGAGCGTCCGACATATGCCGTCGCTTCTTGAATAAAAAAAAATCATTTGCTGTTCATAACAACGTGGTGATAGTTAAGATGATATACACTGCATATTGTGCACATCGTCTTGAGATATATAAAGTGTTGAGTCTCGTCAACTCAGTAATTTCACTAGCTACAGCACCCTTTAAACCAGAACACAGTAATGTTTGCATACTATTATTTGTCGGTTGCACTAGGAGCTGCGTTGATAACAGTAAAATCCTGACTTGGTTTTCACCTGGTGCTTTTACTTGGTGCTGCTTCTATCTTTGAACATAAATTTCTGAAACTTAAAAAACCTCTTACTTTAAATCAATAAATATTGGGTTTTCCCTCCTTCATCCAGGATAATGGAAAGGAGACATGCAATAGCGGTGTTTACCGGCTGTGACCATTTTTGTTTATCGCTGCATAAAACAATGTAAATAATGACAGTACTATTATTAAATCAGGTTGATAGGACGCTCTGCCTATTTTAAATTTAAATCGACTAATACACGAGCGGTGGTGTTGTAAGTCGGTCAAGTCGATACATGAACACTTATCAACATCAAATGTAGATGTTTCCATTCTTAATGTAAATTAATCATGCTTACTATATGGAGACACCTGGTGCGGCGCGCGACGGAGGCTATGTAGACCAGCGCGGCGAGCCACAGCCCCGCAGCCAGCACATAGACGGCGGACACGCGGTACTGCTCCGCGCACAGGAAGCGGAACCACGTATATGTGCTTGGATCCCAGGCGAGCCGGGCAGCCGTCGCCAGCAGCGCCCCCGCGTACATCTACACAGTCCAATATATTCTATTCAAGTAGCTAGTCAAACTAATCATACAAATTACTGGTGGTGGGATACCTTCGTCCCAGTAATTTCACTAGCTACAGCGCCCTTCAAACCGGAACACAGTAATGTTTCCACAGTACTGTTTGTTGGGTGCAATAAGCGTTGCCGTTATACCTACCTAGACAGTATCTGGCAGCAGAGACCTATCACCAGGAAAACCAAATTAAAAAAAAATAATAATAACTGTCTCATTAGGTCTTATCATAGTTATTTTTGTAGATATATACAACCTTCCTATTCGTTAGACTTAGATTAAATTGGAATAAAAATAAAATTAATTTATTAAATAGAAACAAAATAAACACAGATTAAAAAAAATCTTCAAACATTCTTTTATCTGTGGTAACAGCTGTCAGTCTTCTTTACAGAGTATAAAGAGCAAATCAAAATCGACTCAGGTATTGGAGGTACAGCGAAACGTAAAGTTTGTCCATCAGTTGGAAAGATATTCATGTTTCTATTTTTATGTGAGAGTATTAAATAAATACTCCCGCGCCACAGATTAATTTCGTGCAAGCTGTACGTACACGCATGGCATCTGCTCTTGTTGCATCACAATGCTGACGTCTTTCCTCTCCTACATAACGTTTCCGGTTTTTATTAAAGTGCTTTGAGAAACTCAAGTATTACCATTCGCACATAGCGATGACGTAATACAGATAACACATGCCTTAGTGTAGATTATACAATAAATATAAAGGAAATAACCAGCTGCATAATACAGGAAAAATGACGAAGATGTATTTATGTTTTGGCGGGAATTTAATTGTTAAACACAATTTTTTTTTTATTTAAATCGGTGTAGCGAACGTAAGACGTAGAACGATTCAATCGAGAAATGTGGCATTAGGATATTCGAGGGTGTAAGGGGTCCGCGCAATAACTCACAGAACCCAAGCCAACCTCACCTGCTAGAGGTGCATCAACAAACGAAGCTCCGGCTCCCACCAAACCGCGTTGAACCAGATGGGTGGGTAATGGCCCAAATCCCCCTTATAAACTCCTAGAAATGATAGTCGCGAGAAGCCTCTAGATGCGAGCAACGCAGCACCGATTGATGTGGAAATCTTTGGGGGAGACCATGGTAAGCAGTGGACGGAAGTCTATCGGCTGATGATGTGATGAGTTACGCTAATATTTACTGCTCGATATTGTACTCGTCACCTTGATATAATATATTAAGCCTTGTTACACCAGTAAAAATATGTAGGGAAAAAAACGCAAACCATAGAACTCATAACAATTATAAAAATATTACTAACACGTATATATCGTCATCATATATATAAATACATATTAGGTCCTTACATATGAAATAGGCGTTTTGTGCGGGAGGAATATAAAGTGATTTTTTTTTATAAAATATATTTAATTAATCAAAGTATGCACCGCGTTGTTATCTATGCACTTTGCAATCTCATAGGTAGTTCATTGATACCTTTACTAAAAAATACATGTGTGCGAGAATCAATAAACTCTTTGAAAGCGGTTTGGACTGCTGCATCGGAGTTGAATTGTTTTCCTCGTAAGAAGTTGTCCAAATTCCGGAAAAAATGGTAGTGTGTTGGGGCAAGGTCCTGGGAGTACGGTGGATGTCGCAGGCATTCCAATTGTAGCTCATCTTACTTAGTGGTTGTTTGTTGTGCAGTGTGTGGTGGTGGTGGTGTTATGTTGTCGTGAAGCAGCAGTGACATAAAGCGAATAACCATCTCGGTTGTTTAGCAGCTAGTTCTTCCTTCATGGTCTGCAGTTGCTAACAGTAGATATCTGCCGTAATCGTTTGGCCAGGTTTTAGAAAGCTGTAGTGAACGACACCGGCGCTAGTCCACCAAACGCGCACAAGTAACTTTTTCCGAGTAAATTTTCATTTAGGGCAGGATTTGGCTGGGTCTCCAGGGTTCAGCCATTGCGACGATCGCATCCGATTGTCGTACAGTATCCACTTTTCATCACAAGTAATGATTCGATTTAAAATCCTTTCATCATTGTGTCGGCTGAGCAAAGTGACACAGCAGCAGCAGTCGACGCGTGTTCGCAAGATGGGTTCACTCAATTCATGAGGTACCAATTGTCCAAGTTTTTTTACTTTCCCGATTTGCTTCAAGTGGATTAATATTGTTTTGACACTTACCCCGAAGCCTGCAGCTATCTCTGAAGTGCATTGTGATGGATCCGCTTCCACAATAACCTTTAATTCTTAATTTTCCACTTTGGTCTCCGGCCGTCCGCAGGACTGGTTCTGAAGGTCGAAATTTCCAGAACGAAAACGTTAGAACCAATAACGTACCGTGCTTTCTTTTGCGATACTAGCGCCGTACACATCATTAATCCTTCGAGCTGTTCCTGCAGCACTGGTACTGGTGCCGCGGTAGAACTCGTACTCGTAAATATACCGATATTTCATGTTTTCCATTGTGCGGTAATAAGCGGCGCCAAAGAATAAATAATGGGGAAAAAACAAATGAATGACTGTTTCCAAAACTCAAATGTAGCAGCTAAATGAATTTATAAATTTGAATTTGGAATTCTTAACCAAAGCGGAGATATTTCAGATCAAAGTAGTCAGTGCGCCAAAACGATAATTTCATATGTAAGGACCTAAGATATATCTGGAAATTATATCACGAACTAGAAATTATATTAATTACTCTTTTCCTAGTATGATCCTTATCTATTATTTTTGAATCTTCGAAACGACGATACAGCCACCTTCAAACCGGAACGCAGTAATGTTTGCACAGTACCGTTTGGCGGTAGGTATAGGAGCTGCGGTTGGTTTTTATTTAATGTTTCACTCTCGGCCTTTTAACCGATAAAGAGTACACCACCTTTTAGGTTCACTTCTGGTGAATTGAATTGTTTTCAATTTTTATAGAAAAAAAAACCTACGTTCGAGTAATCTGTAGATACACGTGTATCAACCGCACTTGAACTTTACTCAGTTGGTTTTTTTTTTATTATTACGTAAGACAGAGACAATGGAGCGAGCATTTGTTCAATACATTCATTTGCACTAGTAGCACTAGTACATGATATATTGTGATTAGAGTGACTATTTTATTTACAAGGGGGTAAGGATTGACCACAATTGTCCGTGGTACTGAGTAATTGGATGGCGAAGCGTGATCGGCTAAAATATATTGAAACTTTACTGGTCAGTCCTGTAGTCTCGGGATAGTAAGAATAGGATTAAAGTAAGCCCTGCCTGTCGTAGAAGGCGACTGAAAGAATCTAGGGGTTTCGCGAGCATTGAGTGTGGGGACCCTTATCGCTCAACAAGCAAACCTGCGTGGGACAGCGTATGACTCAGCGATGGTGACTCGGAGAGTCAGGCTCCTCCTCAGAGACGTGCTAACACAAAGTGTAGAGAGGCACCGGTGGGTTCTATAAGAGATCCCGGAGTCAAAATGGAAGTCATTGAGAAAACAATTAATTTAGACAAAAAGTCGGTAATCGCCTTAAACGACACTTGACACGCGATGCCAACAACTGCGAGGATATCGCGACACTCGAAGTAATGCACTAACTACTTCACAACAAACAATGAATCATTCAGCCAATCATAACATGCTTTGCCCTGTGCAATCAACGTTGTTGGATGCACGTTACTATTTTATTCCAGGAAGCGACGAGACATTCACCTGATAATAAGTAATGATCCAGCTCATGACAATACGGCACTAGTTAGATATACACTGCACGTTGTTAGAGTGCTCATCGCTTTGGGACATATGAGAAGGTGCGTCCTTCAAACCGTAACATAGTGTTTGCACACTACTGTTTAGTGGCAGGAATAGGTGCTGCAGTGGTATCTAGAGACCACCACCTTGTACTTACAAATTTCACATTATAAAAAATATTTTGTTATTACGTACATTGGGGGTCTGAGGGTCCCCACACAACAACTCGCACGACCCAAGCCAACCTCACCTGTTCGTGGTGCACCCTGTTAATCAACAAACAAGACTCTGGTTCCAACCGAAACGCATACGGCAAGCGTGGTGAGGAAAACCCCATATCCTCTCCTCCAAATGAATCCCTACAAACGACGGCCTCTAGTACTCCAGCAGTACCGGAGACTGCTCATTGTAGCGGAGGACCGATCGATGTGGCGGTGTTTGGGGGAGACCTATATTCAGCAGTGGACGTCTATCGGCTGATGATGATAACACACATTATTAAATTCTAATAAGTCCGTTACCAATTAACCAAGAAATAAAAAGGAGTATTTATAACTTACTACTACAGTCATGCCATTCTATACAATTGACCTTTGTTTATCAGATGATAAAGACACGGAATGCAGTTGAAAGATAAAAGGATCACCTTCATACTTGCTCATCAGCTCGAATTAATTTCAATTGAACTATCTAAGGTCACCGGAATCAATGGGTCTCTCAAGAGGGACAGTGAGTCACGCTGTATCGACTTCTTCGTAATGAGGTCCAACAATTAGAGAGGTCAAGGGAGCAGATCGCGCGATTCCAACAATAGTATGATTGTTCGCTATCTAAGATGATGCAGTTGGTAGGTAACCTGCTCATTAACAACTTTCTTTTAATTATCGTAGAACTTTGAGGTTATATAATCTATATATATATATATATATATATCCACAGATTCATTGGCACATCACGATATCTGCTAAACTGTTAGAGGCAAATACTAAAAAATTGGGGTGGCGTGCAAAGGTCCCAGCTCAACAACTCACGGGACCCAAGCCAACCTCATCTGCTCGTGGTGCACCCTGCTAATCAACAAACTAGGCTCTGGGTCCCACCAACCAGTATTTGAACAGTTAGTAATTAATATACATATTAATACAAAGGCGACAAGCAAAAATTAATTTTAAAATTCTTTCTTAATTTTGAATTTAGGATCGGAAGATTCTTCTCGGATAACACTAGGTGTCGACCTAGATAGTTATCCGAGAACAAGTATCAAGTTAGAGACCGTAGAACGCTGGAATGTGCGCACGTGATATCGGAGAACACTAGTTGGGTGGCCGGTCACACGACGGCAAAGGGAAGCTGAAGATACATTACTCCTAGCGGAGGTGCTGTGTTACACGCACACGCAGCACAGCCAATCACAAGGTCTTCGTCATCGTCATAATACGAGTAAAGTCAGATATACGAGTAGGAATGAAGACCAGAGACCTAATGAATTAATGAATGAACCTTTGGGACCGTGTGAATTGAGATTTTATGAAACGAAAAAGTGTAACGAAAAAGAGACAAATATGTATAATAAAATGAATTCAGCTTCTACATAGTTTCTATAGCATCTAGTAGCTCGCTGGCCTAATGGTTACAGCGTGCGGCCTTCATTCCGAAGGTCACAGGTTCGAATCTTGGCATGTACCGATGACTTTCATATTTATGCACATTTGTGCATGCAGCAGAAATAGGCACTACGGCGGTACCTATCTAAACGGTCACCGGTAAGAGACCTTCCACCAGTTAACTTACGTTATATATATATATATATAAAAACAACAATTCTTGGATCCCAGGTCCAGGGTCACGAAAACATCTTGGCAAAATATAAATCAGAGTCGTTACTTACAACACGTAAGGTCAGCTATTCATTTCGCTTCACTAGCGCAAGCCTGTCCAGATCTTCGCAATTTATAGCCAATAAAAATAAATTGGCATCCCTATACATTCTCATCGACATCTGCGCGAACCTAAATAAATATTTATCGTAAGCAAAAGTTGTATAAAATAAGTAGTAGGTAAAAGAAGAGAAACAGAAAAATAGAAAAAGAAAATTGCGAATGCTGCAGAGTATGATCTTTATGTCTCACAGGTTATTTTCAGAACCAAAATTGGCACGACGTCTTCATTTGCGAGAGGTGTGGAAGAAGGAATTAGTAAATGCAGAATGAGAATAGTAAAGTTTGGAAGAAGAACAGAGTATGAAAAATAAGATAGAAAGAATGATAAGTATAAGCTAAAGGTGGAAAAGTATGTACTGATGGTAAATGTAACTGTACATAAAGACCCTGACACCATACGCAGAGGGACTGAAAATACATATATATCCTTACGGTATTGTAAATATATTTGATGTATGTAGAGAGGTTCTAGTGGCTTGGTGGTGGAAATATAATATACTAAAGAAGATCCAGAGGTTCTTTCAAATCTGTGGCAGTGGTTGATCATATAAAGAAATTATTGGTCTAGCGGCATATAACATCTTAAGGGCCAAAACGACGAGCACAATATAGTGTTGTGTATGTCATCTTAACTACCACCACATGGTTATGGGTAGGTGTCCACCATTTAGAGGATTACCTGTCAGAGCGGTATATCTTGTATTGTCGACAGCAAGGGAACAGTGTGCAGAGGAAAATGGCGTGTGGTGTTCCACGGAGTTTTGTATTAGGACCACCACTTTGGAACATTGGGTATGACTGGGTTTTGAGAGGCGAATTACCCACGGGTGTGAATGTAATCTGCTATGCAGATGACCGTCTGGTTACAGCCCGGGGAAATACTTATGAGGAGGCTGTCCGACTTGCCACTGTTTCGGTAGCACTAGTTCTCGGCAAAATATGAATGATAATACTGGAGGTGGAGCTTTGCAAATTTGAGGTGCTTCTATAGAATCTCTTGAAGAATTCCAGTTCCACCCCAAGACACGGTCTCATTAAGGCCTCTTGTTGTCGGGACCACGGTTATCCCGAAAGCGTTCCTCTGATTTCAGCTAATAGCGTTGAGACGTACACCGGTAAGAATCCGGCATACCCCTCTATTGCTCCCACAACAGAAGGGTATCCAATGCACGATTTCCCACGAAAAAAAAGGTGTACTACCATCAGATGAACTTGCTTCTATTGCTTCGTCGAATAATGGCGATGATCGTTTACCTATGGTACGTTACCCTTGCACATGGCGCTAGTTAGGATGATATACACTACACCATAACATGCTCATCACCATGAGACGTAAAATATTATCGTTTAATTACTCTATTAACTTCATTAGCTACAACACCTTTCAAATCAGAACACAGTAATGTTTGCTCACTACTGTTTAGCGGCAGTAGGTGCGGTGGTACCTACGGTCATCGGTAACAGAGACCACCAGTAAGTTTGGTCTGTCGTTCAACCTCATTATAGGTGTCCAATCAATCGTGCATGCTTATCTGGTCGAACCGGCTGTATTACGAAACCCTTGCATACAGAACCCGTTATACCAGTTCCGTGGATGCCGGCACTCGGCACGAATTGAAGAGGATCGAACTTGGCGTACCCGATGACGGTATATACAATCAATCACGTTTTGTTCATTTCCCCGCCCACATCACCTCCAGACCCCTTTGATGCTATTTGTAAGGTCAAAGAAGCAACTTTATACTTAACAAGTTTATATCTAATTATACTAGTAGCGCTTAGGTTTTAGGAGTGGTTGAAACTTTTCAAAACATCATTCAGCTTATACCCTCACCAAGGGTTTAACTTTCAAGTAATTTATTTAAGTAAAGTAACTATCGATCGGTCACGCGTTACTCGCATTCAGTGGGTTCCAGCGATTTTCACCAGATCATCGGTCCACCTTGTGGGAGCCCTCCCAATATTACATCTACCGGTACGGGGGCGCCACTGGAGGACCTTACTGCCCCATCGGCCAACGCGTGACCGATCAATGTGTAGATCTTTGGGGTAGGGCTATGTCCAGCAGTGGATGTATATCGGCTGATGATGAAAGTAACAATCCTGTGCTTGTATCTTGAACTGCCATAACACAGATCGCAACAGCAGAATTATACGCGTACAGGATATATCTTTATAAATTACTTGTCAATATACCTAAAAGCTAAATTAGCTTATGCTGCCGCAGCCACATTCAAATAAGCAGCATGACACATTATTACACTGTAAACATTCGTAACTGAGGTCACGTTGGAAACATGAATGATGATGACTAATAAAACCAGCCACATTATTTGTAAATTTCTAAAATTGGACTCCGTGAAAGATATTTTAGGATAAGGGTGTAAGGCTTCGCGCTCACGGGACCCGAGCCAACCTCACCTGCTCGTGGTGCACCAACGGAGGCTCTGGCTCCCACCAACCCGCATTCCCTCCATATGAATCCTTACCCGATCATGTGGGAATCTTTGGTGGAAGCCTGTGTGGAGCAATGGACATCTGATGTTGAAAGATATTTTATATTATATTCTGTCTACTATATCTAAAACGGAAGGACTCCTTGGCTGCCATTACCCTAGAATTATTCTGTCTAGGCTAACGGTTCCCAAACTTTGGTTCACTACGATTCTTGCAAGAAGAAATTAACTTCCTATATATATATTATCTATTAATAATCATAAATTAATAATTAGTTCTCTCTCTCTTTAATCTTGCTATAAAGCTCCAGCGCCATTGGGAAGCTGCTCTAAACGCATCTTACAACACGCTAGGAATTGGACGGGCGAGGTTGTTCTAACTTTTTTTTAAAAAAATGGAATAGCCGAAACAAAGAGATTTTATAAGGAAAATATCCTATAACTCATACGGTACGCAAGTTATCCACGAACTGGTGTGTGTGCTTACTCGGTAACGTCGTCATTCCCCGAACGCAGCGCGGCGCGATACAAACAATGCGAGCATGAAATGCACAATGTACGCTTTGTTTTTTCTCGTTCATATGCGATTATAATCATACACTTATACCTACTTTATAACCGATTTTAAGAATAAATTATTCTATACCAGTAACATACCGGAAAATATACAAAAACACCTGAACACATATCAAAACAATAAATTTAATTAGGATGATATACAGCACACCGCGGCTCCATTGCCGATGTTAAATCTCGTTACTTCAGTAATTTTACTAGCTGCTGGAATACAGTAATTTTGGAAGAGCGCTATAAATCACGAAATTACTGGAATTTCACTAGCTATAGCATCCTACAAATTTTTATATAACTGTCTAAACAGACTTCAGAAATAGAGATCTTTTTTATCTATAATGAGCTAACATTTCATCTTAATATCACGCAATGTTAAGTGATAAAAAAAGAGTGACTAGAGAAGCAACTATGTTCAAGAATACTTTTTCCTCGTGACGAACAAGTGGCGGAAGATAATAACAAGAGTAAAGTTCGTTCTCTTATACTTGAGGATTAGCATGGATGATTCAGGACAATTCGATATTCATTAGTACGAGTTTAGGGAAAAATCTTTAAAACTTCTTACACGAATACAGTTTATAGCCGTTACTAAAGCAGTTAACTTACTGTTTACTAGTAATACAATAATAACACATGATGGATAATGTTTAGACAGGCGAGCGAGCTTCGCAAGTGTTTATCTACGATGACGCAGTCACGCGTCTACCTCAGCCAATAATCTCATACTGAATGCTTTGTGAGTCCACCCACACGCGGTAGAAGAGAAATTTTGTAATCTGGTTAACTGGTGAGAGACCAAGATGAATACAATGAAGAAGAAAGACAGAGAGAGAGAGATAAGATCGACATTTTATTATTGATTGAAATAGGAAAGAACGAAAAGCGAGAGAAAGAGAGAGAGATGAAGCAGTAACTTTTTATTATAGATAGAAATTGTTCAATTTGAAATATTACTGGTGGTATATCCCTCTTATCAGAGACCGTTCAGGTAAGTACCACCGCAGTGCCTATTGCAGCCGACAAACAGTACTGTGCAAACTATTCTGTGTTCCGGTTTGAAGGGCACAGTAGCTAGTGAAATTATTGGGACGAAGGTATCCCACCACCAGTAATTTGTATGATTAGTTTGACTAGCTACTTGAATAGGATATATCGGACTGTGTAGATGTACACGGGGGCGCTGCTGGCGACGGCTGCCCGGCTCGCCTGGGATCCAAGCACATATACGTGGTTCCGCTTCCTGTGCGCGGAGCAGTACCGCGTAAAATCTTATGACCCAAGCGACGAGCGCATTGTGGTGCTGTGTATAACATCCTAGCAAGCGCCACCTTGTTATGGGCAGGCGTATCACTTACCATAAGGTGAACGTCCTGGAACGTCTCGTCATTTCATTGAATATTTTTTTTTAATATAAATTCCCTATTTCCGGGTTAATCTGTTCCTTTACACCATCAATATAGTGGGCACGCTATGGTATGAAGAGATGAAGGATGAGGATACTATATAGCACCGCGTTTTATCTCATTCTTTCACAGCCTAAATCCTAGGATTAAGTAGGTAGGACATATATAGTTATCGCTTTCTCGTTACCCTTTTCCGTTTCATAGGATAAAATTCCCACCGTCCCTGAAATATATTTCATCTCATGTGCAAATAATTTAAAATGCTTCAAATACTACACTAACTTAATGTTTAGAGCTGGTGGCTTTAATTTATTTTTTATTTAATCTTCTTCTTCTTAAAGTGCTCCTCCAACTAGTGAAGGCAGGCGATCACCGTGGAACAGTCCCTTCTGTCTCTGGAATAATTCAGACGCCCCAGATATGCCAGTCCATTCCCTGATATTCCTCAACCATGACTAGATTTATTTAGGTATAAATCAATGCAGCTCCTAATTTTGCCGCCAAAGAGTAGTGTGCAGGCTTTACTGTTCCAGGATAAATGGCGCTGTAGCTAATGAAATTATTAAGGTAATGAGATTTAACATATGTCTCAGGATGACGAGCACAATTCGGCGCTGTGTATGTCACCCCTAACAATTCAATATTACTGGTAAGCGTATCACTTACCATCAGCTGAACGGGTCTCGAACCATTTCTAATATAGTCAAGGTTGTTCTATCCACCACTCTGGCGGTCAGTTGGAGCGGGCACCAAAATAAATCAGAATCGACTACAGCAATTACTCGGTACAATATTACTGTTACACAGGCAGTTTTTGCTTGCCGTCCGTGGGTCATTGACCGCTCGAGTGAGCCACTCGATCATTTCTAAAACACGACGCCTCCTTACGAGATGCTTTCCGCATGCCGGCCGTCTAGGTGAAGTGGCGGCGCGCTCGCCAGCATCGATCTCCTCACCGTCTGATGTACTATCCATACACTACCCACACCTACCGTGCAAATAGCAACAGATACAAAATTATAAATTTGGTATTCAAATAATTATCGTTATTGTACAAGAAGTACTGCCATTGTTGGATTACGCGACTTTTTTGCTTAACGTAGGGGAAATGCCTTCGTATACCTGCCCTCGCGGGTGTAACGACAGGTTATGTCGGACTTACACCGACTAAAACCGTCACGATGTTCCACCGTCGGCGCTTTACGGCGAGGCCACGGGAACGCTGTCGCGCCCTTCCATGACTGCCAGCGCTGGGCGCACCGCGCTGCTCCTTCTCGGGGGGAAAGAACAACCCCCTGGGAAAACGCGACTTACTATTTTATAAAAGCAATGAACACAATGTCTAGTTCAGTAAACATTTTTTTTATTTATCCGACGAAGGTGGGTAAGTAATACGAATGTCCAAAACAACGTTGCTATAGTTAGGATATGTTCACAATAATTTTCGCACATTACTGTCCAGGAACTGTAATGGTACCTAAACGGTCTCCAATAACAGAGATCTACCACCAGTAAAGACGTAGTTAAGACATTACTTTGTTGGAGGTATGAGAGACGGTTTAGAACATCACATAACTACAGCTTCACTCCAGACGGCAGGACTTCAAAAAAAAAAGGATATAATCTTCATATGCTTTTCAAGAACATATTATGCAGATCACTTATGAATTCTATTCATTAGAGGATCTTCAGGATCAAACCTACGATTATTGATGTGCTGATCTATGTAACCAACACACCAAAGCAGCATGCGTTGGAATAAGGACATCATTACATAGTCTTTCTCGTGAAAGAAATGCGGTTAGTATTTGGGGTCAACGGCTAAGTAGCTCGTGCTCGTGGATGCAAATGTTTTAACAAGTGGAGGTAGTAGTCATTGGCATTCATGAAACATCATCATCAGGACATGATATACGATCCTGTAGAGATCTTGCTGTCGAAAGGCATTTGACTTTTGTTAAATTTTGAATAGTGTAAGTCACATTATTTATTAATCTGTTCCTCTAAGTTACGGCGGTAGTCATGGAGACCTAAATAGCCTCTATTAAAAAATTTGTCTTTATATTGGAAATTAAGTTTAAGTTTTCGTCTACGATAATACTTTCTAGACTACTAAGCGAGTAGTCAGTAGTCTAGAAAATTAGCAGTATATTTACTTAGTAATAATATGTTAGTATCTTTACACTGCAAAACCACTGCTCTCATTCCATTTATCATCTCTTAACTATGCATATTGTAGTACCATTGTAGTAGTTGTAGATCGGGTGCTGATGATCGCATAGGTAGGTACCACCACAACTTCTAATGCAGCCGTCAAACAGTACTGTGCAAACGTTATTATGGTCCGCATTGAAGGGCGCAGTAGCTAGAGAAATTACTGCGATAAAGATATATTACATCTTTTATCTCAAAGCGACGAACATATTGCGGTGCAGTGTCATCGCCAACCCATAGGCGTCCACTGCTGGACATAGGCCTTCACCAAAGATTGCCACACGATCGGGTAGGGATTCATGTGAAGGGATTTGAGCCATTTCCCACCACGCTGGCCCAATGCGGGTTGGCGGGAACCAGAGCCTCGTTTGTTGATTAGCAGGATGCACCGCGAGCAGGCGAGGTTGGCTTGGATGTCGTGAGTTGTTGCACGGGAATGCTTGTACCCCTGCGGTGCAGTATATACCATCTTAAATAGCGCCACGTTATGGGCAGGCATAACAATTACTATCAGGTAAAGGAATAATAAAAAAAAGACGCCCACAGCTGGACATAGGACTGACGACATATAGAAGATAGTATTTCGAACGGGCACGCTTTGCCGTATCGGCCTGTCTCCTAACATCATATGGAAATGAACATACCCATTCTTTTATCATCATCATAAGCTGATAGACGCCTACAGCTGGACATAGGTCTGACAACATATGAGAGATAATATTTTGAACGGGTACTGTCTCTTAATATCATATCAAAATAAGATTTGCCTATTCATTCATTACCATCATCAGCCGAGGACAATTCGCTGCTGCCATTTACCTCTATGGTATAAATATCCTATATTAGAGGAAGTCTGAAAGTTGCTCCAGGGAAACAAAGTGACAGAGAAATTAAGGAGCAGGAGGTTAGCGTGGTGCGGGTGCGTTATGCGGAGGGATGAAGGACATATAACTAAGAAAGTAATGAGAATGAATATGGATGTTTGTAAGGGTAGAGGAAGACAGGAAAGTGTGGACGGATTGTGTGAAAGGTGACATGTGTAAGAAGAAGACGAATTCAGATATGACGGCTGATAGAGGGATGTGGAAGAGAAATACATACTGCGCCGACCCCACATAGCTGGGAGAAGGACAAGAGAGAGAAGGTATATATATCCTCTCGAGTAGCGGAATTATGGTGACCATCACTTTAGAAGCTATTAGATCGGTTGTCAAATAAAACGCGCCGTAGACTGTTATACACACGAATGGCTCTCGAAGTGTGTGAAGGTCGGAGTAAAAGCAAACATTCGCTTGCTAAACGAAGTTTTCAGCGCATTCAGCGAGGGTCGACCTTGCAGACATCGTTTACCAGTTACAAAACTGACGCGTTAAGTTTTACAATAAATTGCAGCGATCTGAACAAATAGGATTCAGCTATCCGACGAAGAGCAAATACCACGAGGATAGTTTTCTACTAAATCCTTTTTTTTACGTAAGTGATACACCAGCCCATAATGTGGCCCTAGCTAGTATACACCACAAAACGAATGTCGCCTGAGACTTAAGTTGTTGAATCTCGTTACCCCAGTAATTACAGTAGCTACAGCGCCCTTCAAACCGAAACACAGTAACGTTTGCACAGTAGTTTGTCGGCTACAATAGGCGCTGCGGTGGTACCTACCCAGATGGTCTCCGGCAACAGAGACCTACCACCAGTAGACTTCCACCTTTTAACAAAGAGCTAACTTTTCTAGGTAGTAGATCTCTATTATCCAAGGCCGTCCAGGCTAGACATCACTAGTCGATAGAGCCTATTTCCACCAAACATTACTGTATTAGTTAAAACGGGTAGTAACTCCATTACTGGGGTGATATGACTTATCATCACGTCCCACAACGTACTGCTCTGCTTATCAACCTAACTAGCTCCATATTATCCTACTACTACTAGCTAGGTATATAGGTTATAGGTTCGTTATTTTTTTTAGTATATAGCTTATATTTGTTTAGATTTTTTTTATTTAAATATTTCTTCTTCATTATAGAGAAATCGATTTAGATATGCGATTGCTTGGTGCAGGTCATACCACTGCTGAATAAAGACTACAAAGGACTGATCACGTGATCTAACTCTTGAACCTTTACAGTTTTCCTCTACTCTGTAATAGCTAATCCAAGGTATTTTTTATCATGGAGAAAATTTATAAGAAACCCTGCTTCTAGAGACAAGCTTCTATAATAATTATAGGAGATTTGCACTGACTTTGCACTTTCGGACCGTGGCGATCTTTGGGATGGTCTATGTCCAGCTGTGGACGTCTCCGTCGTAGGGTAACTACACTACAAGTAGTACACATTTTGTAAACAGGCCGTGGATCCAAGTCCACGCGCCCAATGTTAGACAAGCTGTAATAGTCGAATTGCTTGCAGCGCTGACGTCGTCATAAATCGAGAGAGTGGACGTCTATAGGCTCGTGATGATACTGATAACGAAAACACTTTCGGTAGTCATACTCAGTGTGTTGCAAGTGATTCCGGAATCGTGGGAGCGCACCGGTGCCTCTCAGCATTACGCTCAGGTCCGAGCGAGAGCCGTAACCCACACCAACATCCTCACTATACTACTATTACGCGAGACTCAATTGTATTTATCATCCTCCTAGGACTCGTTTAATGGACAATGTGGTCTTCGAAGAAGACTCCATTAGCTACCTTTTAAAGTAGGCAGGACTTACCTTAATTCTACTCTTACTAGTTCGATACTACAGAGCAGATACTCAGATATTAATTAATTTTTATCCCCAAACTTCTACTAAGGAATTATCATTCCTTGGATTTATTCTTCGGAGGAGAACCCTAAACCATGACGACCTATTTATATATATCTATGTATTTATTTACTTAATTTTCTCTGTCCCTTTTATACTACTATCCAACCCTTCTTCCCTTCCTTCAGCCAATATTCTCTCATCTTTCTGCTCTACTCGTTTAGCAAAATTATCTACATAACGTATTAATAATTTTTAGCTTGAATCCGGATTTACGAGCCCTGGATCTGATGAAGCTGTAAAGGTCGCCTAAAAGAGTAACAGCTTAAAAATCGTTCGGAAAATAATGGCGGTAAGTCTAGTTAGTAGTATGATGTAGTTCCCTTTTTATCTTCGTCTGTATCTCACGCCGACCAATTATGATTAATTGGAACTTATTAGGTCATGCCCGGCTTTTATGGTCATACCATCAAAATAAGAGGAAACTATACTCTACAGCAAGGCACGTTAGTCTCAATCTGTATACAAGTCGGTCTACAGATCTATCTACCTACAAGCATATCTAAAAATCTATCTTCAAGTATATCTACAAATCTATCTACTAGTATATCTCCAATCTATCTACTAGTATATCTCCAATCTATCTAGTAGCATATCTACAAATCTATCTACTAGTATATCTTCAATCTATCTACTAGTATATCTACAAATCTATCTATTAGCATATCTACAAATCTAACTACTAGTATATCTACAAATCTATCTATTAGCATATCTACAAAGCTAACTACTAGTATATCTACAAATCTATCTATTAGCATATCTACAAAGCTAACTACTAGTATATCTACAAATCTATCTACTAGTCTATCTGCAAATTTATCTACTAGTAGATGTACAAATCTATGCAATAGTGTATCTACAAATATATCTAGAAATCTATCTTTTAGTATATCTAGAAATATACCTACAAATCACAAAGATCCTCTTTGACATATTAAAACTACAACAGTTTCATAGTGACACCGAACTAATACGACACGGGAGCCTTCAAGAAGAGTTTATTATTCTCTTAAAGGTCGGCAAAGCAGCCGCGACCCTTCTGGTGTTGCGACGGTCCATGGGCGTCAGTGATCATTTATCACCAGGTGCACTGCTCGCTCGTTTGACTACCTTTCCTATAAAAACCAAAAAGATAGCTGATTCAGAGCCGCTGTTTGACGATCGTCGTGGCCTTAACATAGCCTTCGATCTACAGCGAATGGTTTAACAGTTTTTTTATAATGCTATTGTTAACGATCTTTAAGAGGAAAAAAAAATACTTTTTTTCCACGCAATAGCTATTTTGTAGGATTATGACGTACGATTAAAGCCGAGTACTGGAAGCGTGAATCTACAGTGCATTGTTATTATTTTAGTACACAGGATGAAATAGTCGCCTTATGCGAAATATATGGTAATTTAAATGATGAACATTATATTTTAGTACACTGTAAAATACGAAGGAGTGAGAAAATGTTTTAATCCATAAATTAGTTTGTTTTTTGACCATATTAAAAGATCGTATTTGGGACACCGCTAAAGTGGTGTGGTACTGGTGGTGAGTCTCTGTTGTCGGTGACCGTCTTGGTACGCATCACCGCAGGTCCTGTTTCTGCCGGCAAACAGTAGTGCAAACAAAACTGTGTTCCTGTTTGAAGGGTACAGTAGCTAGTGAAATTACTGGGGTAACGAAACTAAACAACTTATGTCTCACACGACGAGTACAGCGCGGTGTTAGTTAGTATAATATACACTTCTTACCATCAGCTGATCATTCTACTGAATACGTTGTTACTAATAAAAAAAACTTAATTACCGGTCACAAAAATATTTATTTTTAGTGTCGATGGGAGTTAATTTTATGTGAATAATATATTTTCGTGCAAGACATTCACCTGATGATAAGTGCCCTGCCCATAACAACGTGGCGCTAGTTAAGATGATATACACAGCATCACATTGCGCTCGTCCCTTGTGACATAGGATTTCAAGTCTCATTACCCCAGTAATTTCACTAGCTTCACACTAGTGCTGTTTGCACAGTAGTTCATCAGTTGCAATAGGCGGTGGTACCTACCTAGACGGTCTCCGGCAAGTGATACACGAAAAATAAAAATAATCGCAGTTTAGTACTATAAGGTCAATCTGTAGTAAATACGGGCTCCAATTGCGGTGAGACTCCGACTGGTCTCCAGTGCACCGGTGACGTCTTAGCAGTTATTACTCAGAGCGACAGTCGAGTGCGATAGCAATGACCCAAGAGATAAACCGACGGCGGTGACCACACTGCCACTTGTTGTATCAGACTATTCAGGAAACTTTTAGCTTTATATTTTCTTGATAATTTTTTGTCTTAGAACAAGCGACGAGCCACTTATAAATAATTTTTTTATTCGACGAAGCGAAGATGTTCACCTGGTAGTAAGTGATACGCTTACCCAAAACAAGGTGGCGCTAGTTAGGATAATATACAGTGCACCACATTGCACTCGTGGCCATAGCATGTGAAGTCTCATTATCCTTGTAATTTCAGTAGCTATAACGCCTTTTATACCAGAATGCAATTAATTTAAATGTTTAACACACTACACAGTAATGGTGGTAAGTCTCTGCTGCCGGAGGCGGAAACGTCTATGTAGGTACCACCACAGCTACTATTTCTACCGCCAAACAGTAGTATGCGAACATTACCATCAGGGAACATCTAATTTGTGTCGTCATTTTGTCGAATAAAAAAAACTCGTCGAATAGCTCATCGCTATTTCATTAGCTACAGCGTCCATCAAACCGGAAGATAATGTTTATACACTATTATTTTACGGCTGAAGTAGCTGAAATAGTTGCGAGTGATACGTACCTAGATAGTATCAGGTGTTAGAATCCTATCAGTATTCATTTTATATTCAATGAGAAGATGTACCACACGGAAATTTAACATCACAGATTCCGAAAGAACAAGACCAAGACCAAGATCAGAATTAAATTAAAAAAATACTCCGTTGAAATGAAGAGTTAAAATATTTATCATAACTTGAACACGTGCTTTTCAGAAGAAAACAAAATATTTAATATATCATAAGACTGAATATGCAAGACGAAGACTAGGAGTATTAAAGCTAGACAAAGACCAAACAGACAAGACCAAGATCAATACCAAGATTGTCGAAGTCTTGGTCTTATTCTTGCTTCATCATCATCAGCAGTCGATAATCGTCCACCGCTAAACATAGGCTTTCCCCAAAGATTCCCACACGATCGGGTACGGGTTCATATGGGCGGATTCCGGCTATTTCCCGCCATGCTGGCTCAATGCCGGTTGGTGGGAGCCAGAGCCTCGTTTGTTGATTAGCAGGGTGCATCATGAGCAGGTGAGGTGGGCTTGGTTCCGGTGAATTGTTGTGCGGAAACCTTTACACTTCTGTTATTGCTTAGCTCATCGCTAATCCCAGATATTTGTGTGCGATGCGTTATTAAATGGAAAAATTAACTTTTTAAGTTTTGTTATGATTAATACTTTATCTGTTATGCTAATAAAATTAAAAAAGTATAATACGGGAAGTCCTCGCGGAGTAGGTGTTCAAAAAAATATCAGAACCGTCCTCTTACTATCCGTCGACATGGTGTCCGTGTATCCAATCAAGTTCTTAGGACCAGGAATTTATGAATAATAAGGCACATATGAACCAATTGAATACCATACTGGCATTGGTTTAGCAAGTAGTAAACAAAATCCGGTCTAGATGTTTACGGAGCATTGGCAGGTAGCCCGGGTGAAGTGGGGACGGGGGCTGGGGGAAGCAGCGCGACGAACACGCGTTGTGTTTGCGTTTTTATAACGTCTCTTTTGTACGTTATTTAAAAGACGCTCAGGAACACAGTTAAAATTATAATCACTAATCGCTTTATCTAAATTAATTACTAAATAAAGCTTTAACTTAAGACTATCCAGGAAATTATATAGCGACAAGTATTTGTTATTGATGTATAGCAGTGAGTAAAACAAATAATATGTTCCACTTTGAATTGGATTGTAGTTATTGTGAAATGACTGTACTAAGGATAATTAATATTATGTTTATGGGATCAGCACAATGTGGTGTACATCCTATCGTCCCATTGTTATGGGCGGGCGTGTTACCATCAGGTGATCGTCCTTTGAACAGCGCTCCGTGATATTTGTATATGAATATGAATTAATAAGGCGTGCAAAACGCTTCCTTACTGCGAAGGCGATGTTGATGAATATGAAGATCCTTTCAGAGGTGCAGAGCTGTCTGACGCACGCCATGGCTGCGTGCACTCACAACATAGGACACAACATCGGCGGACACGTGCACACCCGGACACGCCGCGTAAGGCACTGCCGTTTGGCGAGCGGCGGCGGAGCGCGGCCCGCCCGTAGGGATGCGCCTCCTATCGACGCCCGTCCTCACCCTTTAACACCGAAACTGTGTCACGCCAACACGCGTGTTCTGTTTACACTTCACTTCTATATTAGAACAGATAACTAGATACAACGTTATACAACATATTTATTGGGGACAGGTCTCTGTTGCCGGAGACCGTCTAGGTGAATACCATCGCAGCTTTTATTGCAGCTGACTAACAGTGCAGTAAGGTCTTTAAGTGGCGCCCGCACTCTGGTAGATGTACTGTTCGGAGGCTTCTCACGAGGTAGACCGACGATCTGATAAGAGTCTTGGTAACCCACTGAATGCGAGCAACACGTGACCCATCGATGTAGCGATCTTTGTGGGAGGCCTATGTCCAGCAGTGTACGTCTATCGGCTGATGACGATAATGATGATGAACAGTAGTGTTCAAACATTACTGTATTCCGGTGTGTAACAAGAAACACCATCTTACGTTTCAGGCGATAAGCGCAATGTGGTACAGTAGAAATTATCCTAACTAGCACGTTGTCTTAGGCGGGCGTATTCCATATCATCAGAGTAATATCGCACTCATTCCATCGCTTAATTGAATAAAAAAAACCGCATTTAAACGACAATGAGTAACAGTCTGAATATGAATTATAGTGTCTGATAGTTATACGTGTTATTAATAATGTTTTAAAATTAAATTTTCAGTTAGCTATAACGTTTCTTTATTACGCTCTTTTTAACCAAGAAGCTGGTATTAGTGGTAGGTCTCGGTTATCAGAAATCGACTAGATAAATTCTACCGCAGCTCCTATTTCTGCCACTAAATAGTAATGTGGGAATATTACTAATGGCGTTGTAACTATTGAAATCACTGCGGTAACTAGTCTTAAAACAATTTGTCTCTAGGCGACGAGTACTAGTGGTGCTGTGTATGTTATCCTAACGTTACATTGTTATGAGCAGACATCTCGTTGGTTGCGACGCTTCATCAAAGAAACATGATGAACGTACAGGTACAAGATTTGCCCATTTCTTTCATAAAGAAAATTAAAAAAACCAATGTTGACATTAATCTGAATTCTTTATTAATTATTGCAATATTATTTAAATTTAATGATAGTTGCGATTGATAAAAACAAATAACAATATCGATACAATGAATATATCGATACTTCAGTCGCGTTATCACAGCACTAACAATCATTTTATACCCTCACCCCCTGTTCCAAATACCGTTTATTTTTTTTACAACGTGACCCAAAAAATATAAATTTTTTAACACTTAAAAAAATTTTTAAACCTGAAAGTCTTGAATATTAGCAGTATTGGAGGCGTTACTGCATTCCATATTAAAGAACTATTTTAAAAATTTACAGTTTCATGTTGGCGTTGTTTTATTTTAATAGGCAATATACACGAGTACTCCACTCGATAATAATGATTGTTATAGGTCTAAAGACACGAAAAATAAATATAATATTAATTTTCATATAGCATATATACACCAGTAGGTTTCTGTTGCCGGACACCGTCTAGATAGATACCACCGCAGCGCCTGTTGCAGCCGACAAACAGGACTGTGTAAACATTACTATGTTCCGGTTTAAAGGGCACATTAGCTAATGAAAATACAGAGGTAAAGAGATTACTATCTTATGTATCATTGGGACGAGCGCTGTGTGCTGTGTACCACTTACCTTCGGGTGAATAGCCCGCTAGTCTCGTCGCTTTGTTGAATAAACAAAATATGAACATTTGTGTCGGTGTATAAGGAGAATCTTTATTCATCTCTTTGTAACATCAAAATAATAGATTTTTATTTACATTGTTTATGGGATTCTTTTAATGAAATAATCAATTTTTTTCTGTTAATTCCGATAAGTATCTGAAACAACTAGTCTAGATTACACTAGAATTTCTTTAACCATCTTCTGGCTGGCACAGAGATGTGTACAAATTACAACTTTAACTAAATAATAAATATTAGGATTGTAAGCGGTCCCACTCAACAACGCACGGGACCCAAGTCAGCCTCAACTGCTCGTACTACATCTTACTAATCTACAATCGAGGCTCTGGCTCCCACCAACCGGCATTAGTTCAGCGTGATGGGAGATGCCCCAAAACCTTATATATGAAACCGTACAAACGACGGCCCCTATTGCCCGATGATACCAGGCCATGCTGACCGTGGACCGGTTGGTGTGAAGACCTTTGGGAGAGGCCTACGTCCAGCAGTAGACGTCTATCGGCTGATAATGAAACATAAGGATTGTACAAAGAAAATATATTAAACATACAGTTTATTATTCCTTTGAGGAATACTTCATATTGATCAATATCTGGCAAATGTTTCCTTCTTTGTGATCTCTATCATTGCCGTGGGTATTCAGTTAGGTAGACTTGACATCGCCAGGGACACACTCCATACTGGCATGAAGCACTGCACTTCCTGGCTCCGGAAACCTAATTCAACCAATTCTCATCTCACTCAAGAGGTACATAACTATACTTTGACTTTTGCTGAATTGGTAAGTTTATGTTTAAGTATAGATAAGCACGGAGATTTCTCTCTTCTAGAAATCTCTTTGCGTGTCCCTGGACCTCAACCGGGTTGTGTCCAGTTAAAGAAGATAATAAGATTAAAGTCATTCTTGTCTTCAGATGATAGTCATAGCTACAGGAGTGTAAGTAGAGTGCAGAACGTCTTGAGAACATTTCTTAACAAAATGTTTATTTTCAAAGAACTGAACATACCATTTATTATCATCACCATCAGCCGATAGAGCTCCACTAGGCCTCCTAGGGAACATGGGCCTCCTCGAAATATAACTTACAAATTAGTTTTTTTCCATTGCTATAAACTTGTCTATATTTTTGGTTTTATCAACGAGACGCAGAAGATATCAGGATCCGCGTAAATATCAGAAGAATGTACATATATTTATCTCGTGTTTGATGGAATAAGTACACCAGCGCCTTGAAACTACAAATCCACTAACACCGCTGAATTCCTGAAATAAATGTGTCCTTAAGTTAAGGACCCACTAATTTCAGTAGTCAGTAGTATAGGTTAGAAATACCCCCATATAGCTATATGAGGATATTTCTACTATGAACGAATTTAGAAGGATCGTATCATATTACTTATCCACTTAGGCCTAACTGTAAATAAAATAAAATTACCCGTAACGGGCTATTTCGTGAGCGTCATTGAATTATTTTATCCCAGAGACGAGGTAGACCTGATAGTAAGTTATACGTCTGCACATAATAACAGCCCTGGTTATAATATACACATCAGCACATTGCGCTCGTCTCCTTCAGATATTAGATGTTAAGTCTTGTTACTCCGATAACATCACTAGCTACACCCTTTAATCCAAAAGAAAACATTTTAACCAACCACTACCCCTATTTCCTCCGGCAGTAGTGAGCAAATATTACTATGTTCCGGATTGAAGAGCATTGTAGCTGGTGTAATTACTGGGATAATGCAATTTAATATCTTTTATCTCAATGCGCCCGGTGTAATGTGGTGTGGTATATCTCATCCTATTTAGCGCCGCGTTGATATGGTCAGGCGTATCACTTACCATCAAGTGAACATCTCGCCCCTATCGATACTTCGCAGAATAAAAAAAAAATAGGGTACTTTTGCATCAAGTAAACAAAAAAACCGTATCTGATAACTTTAAATTTGTTTATATCATCATCGTCAGCCGATTGACGTCCACTGCTGGACATAGGCCTCCCCCAAAGATCTCCACATACAGTCAGTATAGCCTCTGGTACCGCTGGGCATTAGGGGCCGTCGTTACTAGGGTTTCATGTGTAAGGTGTTGGGCCATTTCCCACCACGCTTGCCCTATGCGGGTTAGTGGGAGGTTAGCTTGGGCCCCGTGAGTTATCAAGATGATGAAGTGAAGTACAGAAGCTTTTATGAGGTCTGTCATAGCTCGGGCGTGCTCGTGCCTCGTCGGAAGCGCTTCGCCCCGTGACGGTGACCACACCCACCTACTCTCGCATTCGATGCGCTTTACAATACACATCATGCAATTACTGCGCTGCAGTAACTTATTACATCTATAATAGGCTTTAATTTCACGTGGTGTTAACTGATATTGAAGGCCGTGAATGATGAAGAAGCTCGCTCAGGTTACCCCGGTTGTCATATGTTGACAGCCGGAACAAAGCGATGCTGTTGCAGCTACAGATTTACAATGTGAGGATAGTAGCTACCAGTTATTAATAAAATTGGTCTTGGTCTTGTAGTCTTGGCGGACCATGACCAAGACAGACCTATTATGCAAGACCAAGACCAAACATGCAAGACTGAACGAAAAAATAAAAATTCCGTTGAAATGATGAGTTAAAATGTTTATCATAACTTGAACATATGCTTTTCTTCTGGAAACAAAATATTTAATATATTATAACACTGAATATGCAAGATCAAGACTGTTTAAGGAAGACCTAGACCAAGACCGAACAGACAAAACTAAGACCATTACCAAAATTGTCCTTGATCTTATCTTGCTCATGGCTAGTAGCTACTCAAGCTTACCACTAAATAAACTCGACAAGGTGTGGCTCGGTATCGAAACAAGTAATTCTCTATTACAAGACCAGGGTTCAGCCACTGAGCCACAAAGGATAAAAGAACAATTTATTAATTGAAAGAAATGGTTTGATGGTAAACGTTGTGATGCTATCAATGACGGCAGAGCCTTAATCATTTATCTTATACAACGCATTAGATTAAAAAAAGGCTACAGTGTTAACTTTACGTATAATCCAGTGATATAACGAAAACATCGAGACCAGCTAACGTCTCCTCTGGTGGGGTCCAAAATACCAGGCATGACTTTCTCTCCGCCGCCATGGGCCTTTCTTCTTCTTTAATGTTTCAGGATCTGAATACATTTTGCTAATACAAATAAACAAAGGCTTCGAGAGGCTTCTTTGAAGACCACAGGGAATTGTCGGATGCTGGTCGCATCAGGCCAATCGAAAGTAGATTGGAGAAACCTGATATATTGTAGACAACAGGCTAATATGATGATAAGCTACTGAAACCTTGAGTAAGATGTAATTGGAGATTGCTACATGTTAATGAATAAATAGTGGTGACCTCGGCCATGTTCACCAGCTGACACACGGCAATTGGTGTAAATACGTGGTCTGAATCGATAACAGAGTAGGCAGCCATTGCCCAATGTCTACAACGGTTCATTGATTGCAGTCAATAGTCTGCCGACAGGGCCGGACTCTTCTATGGTTTCCTCACTATGTTCGTTTCATCAACAATGGACTTAGACCTGACTTCAATTTCATACGGTGTCAAGTAACCATGAAGTCTTAGATGTCCATGTGCTTGTACGTAGTCCATTCTACAATTCGGACCTAGATTTGATGTCCAGGTGGAATACAACCTGGTACTCTAGATTAACATAAGTTCACGTTCTAGTATCACACAATAGGGTAAAGAGCATCAACATCTTATGTCTCAGGGCGCTAAGCGCCTTACTGGCACCACGTTGTCATGGCCTGGTGTATCACTTACCACCTGGTCAACGCTCCGCTCGTCTAGTCGCTGGGGGAATAAAAAAAAATATCTAACATAAAATTGTGCACCTTATTATCAATCGATAGACGTCTACAGCTGGACGTAGACTTGCTTTAATGGTTTCTAGATAATCGGTCCAGTTCCTGAAAGGCATTTCAGCACTGCGCATAAACATGCATAATTAGTAGGTAACCTATAATATATCTAATGTTTATCTCACCACCATCATTATCAGCCTTTGTTTATCCACTGCTAGATATAGGCCTTCCACATTGTCTCCCACCAAATGCGATCCTCAGCTTCTCGCATCCACCCACTTCCGACCGCTCTGATGATATCATCGGTCCATCAGGAGAGAGTGCATCCTACACTTCTGTGACTTGTACGCGACCTCCACTCCAATACTTTTCTCCCCCTTCGGCCGTCACTGACACGACAGACATGGCCGGCCCGGTGTCACTTCAGATTTTGAGAGCTACGTCTACAACTTTAGTTCTCCGTCGAATTTCTTCGTTCCGGATTTTGTTCCTTAAAGAAATGCCAAGCATGGCTCTCTCCATCGCTCGCTGTGTTACTTAGAATCGATGGACCACCCCGATGGTCAGGTGCCATGTCTCTGCGCCGTAAGTTCCGTATTTTTTATAGGGTGGCTTATTTTAAATTTATCATTATAATCACCAACCGGATGACACCCTCTTTACTTTTCATGATTGATAAATGAATAGTGGACTCTGTTAAGTCCGTCCGTGTGCGGATCGTTAGCGGCAAGTAGCTGCGGCGGGGCTTCAATTGGGAACTCTTAAGACAGCAATGAACACAATTACGTCAAACGGCCGGCCCGCGCTTTGTGACCCTCGATCGCATCTTCACATCAGCTTTGTATTTATTATCCAGCTCTTGTGACGTGAGGAATTGGGCCCAAACATAAAGAGACCCTCTCACAATCAGTACGAACGAACACAAATGTAATATACTTATTTTTTTACTATGACCACAACACTATCTCATTTATTGGTCCAGCATCCGTAGTGGAGTGTACAACAAAAAAGTCTCTGGTTCGATTCCGGTGTAAGATTTCGAGATTTATGAGTAGCAGTATGTTTTCGAATCCGTCTAGTTACCACCCCCATATTGTAGATTAGCTATTCCCGCCTGCTGCGCAGGCCGTAACATCCCTGTAACTCCCTTTGGGGAAAGAATTTTGTAAAATATTTCCTTAGCTGACCTCTAAACGAGAGAAACAAGATACAAAATATTAACTATATATGTATCTATATATATATATATATATATATATATGGATATGTTGCCATAACAACTTTGATTCGTTCCGGCTTTCAACATGTCATATCACATATCATGAAACTTCACCATTCAAATAGAAAAAGTTTACTGGTGTGTAGTCGTCTAGGTAGGTACCACCGCAGCTCCTATTATAGCCAACAAACAGCAGTGTACAACCATATCTGTATTCTGGTTTGAAGGGCGCTGTAGCTAGTGAATTTACTGGAGTAATGAGACTTAAAATTTTATGTCTCACAATGCGGTACAGTGTATATCATCCTAACCTGCGTCACGATATTATGGCCAGGCGTGTTATTTACCATCAGGGGAATGTCATTGGTTGACGATGATGATGATGATGATGATCATGAAACTCAAAAAAATAGAAATTTTACAATATGATTGTAATTCATAACTTATCAATGATATAATTCCTTTTCTAGTACTTCGTAACAATATATTAACCATGTAAAAAACATCATCATCACTTCGTGTTGTCTCTACTCAATTTCTAAAGCTTCCGTTCCAATCCAATCTGCATCCTACAATTATTTTCTAGCATCACCAACTCCTCAGTTCACCGAGCATACAGACGTCCCTCGAACAGGCCGTGGATCCGGGTCCACGCGCCCAATGTCAGATAAACTGTTTAAAGTCGAATGGCTCGCAGCGTTGACATCATCAGCAATCCAGACGTCCCTCGCTGCGTTTCCAATTGACATTTACTGTCTCATTATAACAAAAGGCTTTCGCGACACAAACTTTGAAAAACAATATTTTTTTTTTTAAATATATTTTACACTTAAAATAGTTACAACAGGTGGACTTAATGCCTAAGAGCATTTGCTACCAGCTAACCCTTTTTTTGTTATCGGTGGGGAAATCTTTTAAAAATACACACTGCTTCTGTGGAGAAGACAAGGTTATGTGAGATTTTTACCCACTAAAATCCTTTTAGTGGTCATCATCAGTGCATTGCGGGAGGACCCAGAATCGCCTACGGAATACACCGGTGCCTCCAGACACTACCTTTACAGGATGTTCCAGGAAGAGCTGTGGCAGTCCTCGACTCCCTCGCTTTGGTACGATAATAACTAGACCATCTTATGCTTTAAAGTCCATGAGTTCTATAACCATTTTAGTCGACTTCCACGACAGGCAGGGCTTACCTTAGTCCTATTTCTTACTAGCCCGAGCCTACAGTGCTAGTTATTCGACGACATAAGACGTCAGGAGATGAAATGGTAAGTGGGGTAGAATCTGTGTTAGATATTACCATTGTGTTATATATATATTAAATATAAGTTTATATTTATATATATATATACATAAATATTTGTATTATATACATACAAGATTGTCGTTGTACGATAGCTTTTAATAATTATTTTCAGGCGCTTATAAAAACTTTGATATCTGTCTACAAATTTCTTCAAACTTTGAACTTCTTACAAACTAATTTCATCTCGAACTCTGGACGTACAAAAAATATTATGTCGATCAAATCTCCTCGAAGTTTGAACCGTGATCAGAGATGGTACCTACCAAGACGGTATCCAGCTACACGTACCTGCCAGTAAAGCTACTTTAATAAAATAACATGACACAAATCCCATCAGCATTCCTCGTTGATCTTGGTAACTGAGAGATAACTGAACAAAAAGCCTCACGATCGTTATGTTCGGAAGGTAATGGTGGCGGACGTCATTCGAGTATTACCCGCTCGATCATACAACCTTGCGTCATCCATGCAAATGGGATTCAGATGCGACAGCTCGTTACTTTATTTTGACACATAAAAGTGGTGCTACAAATTCGCATATTATTTCAGTCTCTGGTTTTTTTTATTATTATTATTCATTCAACAAAGCGACGCGGTATGTTCAACGGATGGTAAATGATACGCCTACACATAACAACGTGGGGCTAGTTAGAATGGTATACGCAGCACCACATTGTGCTCATCACCTTAAGACATAAGATGGCAAGTCTCATTATCCTAATAATTTCACTAGCTACAGCGCCCTTCAAACCTGAACATAGTAATATTCACACAGAACTATTTGTCGGCTGCAATAGTCGCTACGGTAGTAAATACCTAGTACGTCTCCAAGAACGGAGACCTGACCGCAGGTCGATAGATGTATATATGTTAAAGGTTTTTTTTTATTAATATATATTTATACAAGGGATGATGAGGTTGAAAATAAAACGAATCCTTCTTTTTCGGTTAATGATTATGTTTATTAGTGATCAAACTAACACTGCGCGTTGCGTGAGACGCGACAAAATGTCTGCCGTTACACGATACCGCGACGGTTTCGCAAACATGTTGAATAAATAAAAAAGTTATGACTTAATGGAAAAAAAACAAAAGTTAATATACTTTTTGAACCTTTCAATTCATCATGAACGAATAAGTAATAACTAACTTTATATTTGAGGTCACATTAAGCCTGTACAGCAATCTAAAGTCTTGAAAGTAATTTACCAGCGCAGCGCCATTTCTACCACCAAACGATATAGTGTCAACATTACCGTATTCCGATTTGAAATTCGCTGTAGCTAATGAAATTACTGGGGTAATGAGAGTTCACCCGACGTTAAATGGTATAGCTGTCCGTAAAACCTTGGCGGTAATAAGAATGTTATACACACTGCACCATATTGCGCTCGTGGCTTTGATATATAAGATGTGAAGTCTCATCATTCACAGTAATTTCACTGGCTACAGCGTCCTTCAAACCGGTAGACAATAATGTTTGCACACTACTGTTTTACAGCGAAAATAGGTGCTGCGGTGGTACCTAGATAGGTTCCCATAAAAGAGATCATCAGCAAGTTGTTTAGGACCTACTATAATTACCCCTAAGAAAGGATCATGAATATCAAACAAAAATATATAACATCGCATTAAGAACCCCTTGATTATAGTCGGTTCATGATAACCTTCCATGTACGCGAACTCTGATGTTAGTATATGCATAGTTCATGAACTCGTGAGGTCAAAGCTGATTGCGAGCTTCTGAAAGCTCATTTAAAAATTCCGTTTGCTTACCTAGTCACTGGGGCGAAATACTTCAAAATAACTATCCCCGTGGCATTACTTTTAAAAACCCCTTTAAACGTTTAAACGCACGCGAGACTACATTTAAAATGGCTTCAGAAATTTTCTTTTACAAAAAGCTTTTAAAATTGTAAATTGAAAAGAAAACAATGTTTATTTTAATATATAAAAGCTGTATCTAGATTTGTTCTATTTGAAATCTAGTTAATAGCCTTTTCGCTTTCGTATATATAGTTGCCATATTCATTTTAAAAAGTGTATTTAAATATCAATACCATAAAGAAAGGTCATAGACAAATTAATTAATATTAATACACATACAAAAAAAATATTACCTGGTAAAATTGTATATAGAGACCATCCATGAGAAGGCAGTTAATAGACAGATTCGGTGTAACATCACAAGAAGCACCTTCTCAATAAGCAGTAATGACCTTCAGTAATAAGGAATCGATAGATGGAGAGAATTGTGTATCTATGTATTTTAGTAGAAGTATTAATAAAGTAGATAGTAGTAGTAGGAAGTATTAATATAGTATACTAGGTGTTCCCCGCCCGCTTTGCTGGCGGTAACAACCCAGCAACTCCATTTGGGGAAGGGATATACTAAAATCCAATACTAGCTGACCTGTAACCAGTAGAAGCAATATCTTGACTAAATTCTGAGTGTTTACGTCTAATAATTTCGGAGATCTTGTAATGTCATTACTACACTGAAATTAATTTAAAAAAATCTTTTGAAGATAAACTAGGAAATTATATTTACATTGATATAATGAAATACGCCTTTATAAAAAGTTTTAAAAGGGGCATAGACAAACATTTTCGATAGCCTCGACAGTGTAGCTAACATTATTAAATTAAATAGCCTAATAAAACTTCAAAGGTATCGCAGTATCGTATAAACGGTAGATATACAAACAATATTTACTAACATTAATTTTATATATTAATACGATATATAAATTTAAAAAAGCACACCAATTTAATTACTAACATCGATTATGTTGTATGGTCAGTTTTGTGAATTTTTACAATCATATATAAAAAGGTATTATTCATAACATCAAAAATAATAAAAAGTCCTTGATTATATAGTATCAAGTATCGTATCGGAATGGTCTATACAGTCTATGGTTGTGTAGACAACGTTTGAACCAAATCGGAAATTTTTCATTTACACAGATTACAAATAAAACCATAGACAATTATATCCAAAGCGGCTGCCAAAAGTTTTAACTTAATAAACAAACACGTATTAATTTGTATAACTTAATTTGATGTACACATAATATTCAGTCGTAATAATTCAAATACCGAAAATAACAATTACATTGAAATGCAATATAACTACGTACTAACAGACTTAATAGTGTATAATCTTTAAGTAGGCAGTGTACGAACACGACTAGCTGCAGCCGTCATAAACTGCACCTTCCACTGTCAGGGAAGCGATATAAAGGACTTTATAGATATTACCATTAATTTTTTTAATAAATTCTCTTTGCGTGCGGTGGGTCACGGTCTTTTATTACTTAGCATATACAATCAGTACATTATTCTCATTTATAACTCATACTCATCTTTCATTCTCTTTTTTATCATGCTCTACGATAAGACTAGTCAGCATGAAAACTGATAGTGTAAATATATTAACAAGTTTATTTGCGGAGTACTTAGAGCTGTTAATTTATTTATTTATACTTTTTTACACAACAGACAAAACATGAGAGAAACATACAATGGAGATGGAATAATGAAAATAGCAGACATTATCACAAGACTTGATTGATTCTCTTCCAGTCAACATTTTGCAACGTAAAGAAACAAAACATGATTGTAATGGAAAAAGAAAAGCCAGATACAAAATAAAAATAGTCTAAATATTTATTTATTTTATATTGATTTGTATTTATTATACACTGAAAAATATTGTAAAGGTACAGATTCATTAAGATGTGTTAGATTAAATAGACAACACACAACATAAAGTTGTATCAAATATCCAGTTCTATTTATTATCGCTTAGCTCCCAGTGGAAGGGTTCTTCAGCAGCCGTCAAAGCGCTGTTGATTTAATAAAGCAATGACTAAAACATTTGTACTCAGTTTCAAAGCTCCACAGTAGACGTGTAAACAAGTGACGCTTCGTTCGTTATGCTCGTCTTCTATTTCGAAATTAAAAAAGAAAACACTGACAAAAACCGTATTTTTATTTTGTTTATGGTCATATAGAAAAGTATGACTATCGAAAATTGTTTATAAATTTCTTTAATCTATATTAAAAAATAAATAACCTCGTTTTTAACATTTGGATCAAAAAACTAGTAAGTTTAAAAAAACTTACTTAACAGCTTTTTCGTTCTTATTAAAATTAACTTTGTATATTATCGTGTTCATTGTTAATTATTAATGTAAATAGTCACAGGACAGCACAACGAACAAAACTGACTATGGTACAGATCATGCGGAACCTTAGTGCAATAATTAAGAAAAAAAATCAGTCTTAACTTAAAAGTAAAAGTATACGGCAGTCTGTTACACTTAAGTACAAAGAGGGATTACTTATTAAATGGATAACAGTTCTTTGGCTGAAAAAAAAATCTCTTGATACTAGATAAAAGTGAATTATTTGGTACAAATATTTCATTTTTGTAAAAATGTTGCAATCACACAAATTATAAATTACTCTTATATTAACAATTTTAAGTAATCATAGACAATGAGAAATATAACTGACAAGTGAACTAGAGATTTCCTTCTGTTAGTTTTCTTACTAAATATGTTATAGATAATCCCCAAAAAATTTTCTTAAATGGTGTACATAAAACTAGAGAACAGTAAATAATCTAAGTTGCATAAATACAACAAAAAAAACTAAGTTTTAAATATATCTATGGTTAACTAAACTACTTACTATTAATAAGACTGTTATAAATAAAATCATTTATATAATAACGTTATATGGCACTCGGTTAACTTATAAAATTAAAGTTAATATCAAATGAGAAAATTTAGTTTAGTTAGACAATTAGTTAAAATTATTATTATTTAATAAATTCGGACTGAAATAAAATGATAAAAGGTACTCTGTGTGATATGAGGACATTATATAACCTCAGTCGTCCCATGATCATGACTGCTGTGGAATACTGGAACAGTCTGTGCACTAAATAATTAAATAAACTATATAATAAATAAAATTTGTCGGAATTAATTATTTCAATACTAGTGTATTTAGCTTTTGTATTATTCTGCTGACAACACTGATCTAGATAGCTCAGTTGATGGGTAACGTGTTAGCCTCTCTAGTGGCCTCAATTTGACTCTATATTACATTCACAATTTCCACATAGAACTGCATTGTATTTATTATCTATGGTTTGCTTTTAAAGAAAACCAACCTAATCTTCATATTAAAAGTTTAAATATGAGGAATCATTATTATTTGAAACATGAAATGCTACGAGATATTTTAATGGTTAATATATCATGATGTAAAAGGCATGATGCAAAGGCAAGGGTATATATGTTTATCCTTTCATTACATATATATAGTTTCATGTATATATGGGGATATTTTCCAAAGCTTGGAGAAAGGACATCACATGTTATTTTAGTCCGATAGAAAACTTTAAAGTAATTGTAATTAAAATTAAATTTTATGGAGGATCATTCTTAAAACTATTGATAAAAAAACCATTTTTCATAAATTAATATCTTGGTTTTGCGACAGGGAATGTGCATTTTTGACCATATTATGGATTCTGCAAAAAAATTTTAAAAATAAACCTTGCATTCTGGAGAAAAATCTGTATTTTGAAGATTTAACCTGTTAAAATCTTATCAGTGCTTTCTCTTAGAACAACCTCCAGAACTGAATATGAAATGAACAGGTACCTCAAACATATTCCATTTGGGGATCCAACTCCTCCACAGCATTACAAACTCTGCTGTTATAACACAAGCCATTCCATGTTTGTGCTTTTTCTAAAGTTACAAGTTCTTATAGAAGACTTGTGATAATATATATATATGTAGATGTTGTTTATCCAGGTTCCGTTCTGAGATTCTTATGATCAGACAGCTTGTCATGTTTCTTTTGTTTATGAGTGTCTTTTAGTATTTTATTTATAACAAAGGTATTTCAATAGCAAAAAGAGATCATTTCGATATTATTAGAGCTGAGAGCAATGGCACAAATAAGTTTAATTAATAGATTTAAATTATAATACTAAAGATTATATGAGAAAATTCTCCGCAACTTATTGTACTATTGATTTGTATTGACAATAAGTTACCAATGTGTTTAATTGTTAAAATAAATGTAACATCCGTCTCTCCTTATTAGCGTTTTATTTACAATGGTTGATTCATTGTAGATAAAAGAACCTCACCTCCATTTAATATAGTGGTAACGAGGCAGTGGAATGTGAAGAGTGCTCATTGTTGATCACTCTATTATATGTTGACAGCATATGATGGTGCTGTGGTGCAGCTTTACAATATGATGGTGGTAGTTAGTTCGAGGAGTTCAATTTTGTGCCATGTTGTGGATATATGATCGTTGTTATCAGTCTTGTGGTTCTGTTTAAAAATATAAATGGACAGATGCCTAAATGCAGTCTCACAAGTTTTAGAAGTATACGGAATGTGTTTTAAAATAATCTTATTGTTTTTTTTTTTAAGATAAAATAGTGCATAAAATTAGGTTCACTCTGTTATTAATTTATAGATAAATCTTAATGTGTACTGGTGACTCTAGTGCACTTATTTCTATTAATTTTCTATAGCGGTGCATTTATGAATACTGTTTGGTTTTGGAATATTTGTAAAGATTATAACTAATAATAACAAACATCTCCTTTAATATTCCCATTGTTGTGAGTCTTCTCTTGAAAAAGTGAGTAAAGGCACATTCCACTAATCTGGCTAAGTGCAGGATGATGAAAGTTTGTTAATAGAAAAAACAATTAGATAAATTTGTGACTTAACATATTTAGTACACTATTAATTTGTATATATGAACACATCTGATACAATATTACATAATTGTCAACTTCGACAATAAAAACTTTTTATGTTGTAATTTTTTATTATTTTTTGGATTAGAAATGTATAAAAACAGAATGTATATATTTTGGTATAAAACATTCCGATATCTTATCCATTACTGGGATATGTTTAATTATTAGTTTTTTACTTCTTCACGTATTTAATTCGTACATATACTTTGATATATTATATAACAATCACAATATTGTTAAGTATCGTTAAAATAAAAAAAGTGAATTCGTTTACAAAACGATTGATCAAATGACCTATGAAACATCAAAAAAATTTTAATGACAGATAAAGAATTATTTGTATGGATATAGAATTTATAAACAATTAAAATAAATAATATTACAAATAATCCTTTTCGAGTTATATATGAGTATATTTGTATGTAAATGCAACGGAAACTGCCTTCCATTGGCAGCACTGACTGACTGCCTGACTGACAGGTTACCAACCCAAAATGTGTAACACTACTTTGAAAAAAGTTGGTTATATTAAAAATATTTAAGAAATAAAGATTTTTAAAGTATCCATTTGAAATAAATTTGGAATTTAATGATAATGTAATATACTGGTCTTCGCAAACATAGCACATTGTCTTTAACTTACAAGTTTAAGACACATCAAGGGCAGCTCACGATTTTTATTGTGTTGCTTCTTTCCCCGTTACAAATTCATCAAATACGCCGTGATTTCTACCTGATGTCTTTAGATAACAGGATACTTTGATACAGCATATTTACTTTGTGTATTTAAGTATTTATATTAATAACTGTTATATTAAACTCGATAGTAGAATCCTTGGTATGCAAAGAAACTTATAAGGAGCACTGATGGTTCAGGTTGTTTATCAAATGAAACGATCCCATTGGTGGGAACCGAATAGCACGTTTCGTAATGTGAGGTAGGAGTCCTGACGAGGTTTATTTCTTACTTGATGTCGTTCAGTGGTGAAAGTTTTACGCCTTGTATCCGGTGTCGGTGGGCGGGCGCGCCGCGACCGCGAGCGCGAGCAGCAGCGTCAGCACGTGCGCGGCGAGCAGCGCGGCGGCTGCGGCGAGCGGCGGGCGGGCGGCGCGCCCCAGCTCGGCGAGCACCCGCGGCGCGCACGCTGCCGTGTGCAGGCCGGGCGAGCCACGCGACGCGGCCGCCACCCGACGCGCCGTCTCGCACTCAAACGGGTCCTCCGTCTGCAACAATTAACATAATATTGGCATACTTTATTTTTTATTCAATTAAACGACGAATCACCGCGATTTCACCAGATGGTAAGTAATACGCCTGCCCATAACATGACGCTAATCAACATGATATATACAGCACCACATTCCGTTTATTACCTTGAGACATATATTGACTCTCGTTACCTCAGTAATTTCACTAAACACAGACCCTTAAATCCGAAACACGGTAACATTTGCACACTACTGTTTGATGGCAGAAATAGTTACAGTGGTGTGATGGCGCTTTGCCACAGCCTGAGTCTACAAAGAATTCAAAAGAGATTCTTTTGACATCTATCTAGAAGCAATGGCAGAGCTATTAGAGAATTCTTGTATCCAGGTAGATTTAGGGTAATTTCTTTAGATAATCGTAGATATTTTGGACTTAATATTCTTTATTAAATTGTTTAATGATAAAATTAACTATCCCTCATTAGTGTTCCTACTACAATTGCTTTGTCGCGTCCACTGCTCAAAGTTGTGCTTCGATGCATCTCCCCAGTTTATAGGATATGCAAGCTGTTAAACTGCTACCTTAAATCTGTAGACATTCATACGGACTAATTAATCAGATTTCTTTAAATATTACCCTCTTGTAAACCAAACCACGGACAGAAAGGACTGTACCACGCTGACCGCCAACCTTCACTAGTTGGAGAGGCACTTTTAGAAGAAGAAACCAGATTAATTACTATATCACTGTTAAAAAATTTTTTTCGTGATAACTGTTGTACTATTTAATTATTACAACATTGTGGTATTGTTTAATCAGTGAATGTTACTAGTTAATGTATAAAAAATAATTAAAGGTCTTAAAATAAAGGAAACCAGCGCAGGACCAATAAATGTGAAGACTTTTGGAAAATGCCTATGTCCAGTGGTAGAAGTGTATTGGCATCAGGGGTGCACTCCATATAGCCAAATAAGCACTGCATTACCCTGGACCTAAATAAATAATAACCTCTTAAATTATTTGTTAGGTATTGCCTAATTAGTATTAAATTGACTAAATTTCGATCTGGTTCTGAGATTTCAGGTGTGGTTTCTATACCATACCTGAAAGTTTTGTGCACATCACTTATCAGCAGATGGTTATCATATGGGATTATACTAAATGTTAACTGTATTAGAGGGTAGTAGATATCCCGGTTGGTTTTATAAGGCCATCAATTAGAACAACCAAGATGAAAAGAATTTCTTTTCATATATATATATTTTTTTTAAATATAAAGGGGGTAAAAGGTCCTGCACAACAACTCACGCGACTCAAGCCCTCCTCACCTGCTCTTGGTGCACCTTGCTTATCAACAAACAAAGCTCTGGCCCCCACCAACTCACATTGGGACAGTGTGGTGGGATATGGCACAAATCCCTATATGAATACCTACTTGATCGTGTGGGAATCTTTGGGGGAGGCCTATGATCAGCAGTGGACCTCTATGGGCTGACGATGATACTGTACCGCAACATGCCGGTGCCGGAGGCCATGATGACTACAGCGCAGGACTGATTGATGTGGAGATTTTTGGAAGAGGCCTATGTCCAGCAGTGGACGTCTTTTGGCTGATGATGATGAAAATTTAAGGTGATATGTACAGAAAGCACAAGTGTGCATTAGCTCCTTTATCAAAAAAGAGAATATTAAAAGAAAAAGATACTGGAATGTTATCCGTCTACTAAACTTTTTAATATGTATTCTTATTTAGTACACTCACCGCACAGCAGGATGTCGGTACCCAGTAGTAGTATGGAGGAGCGCTGAGGGTGAGATCAAGGGTACCTCGAGGTGCAGTCTCATCGCTGTGCTCGCCGCCCGCCCACGAGGAGTCTTGCCAGTCGCGCACGCTCTCAGCTCCACAGCACTCCAACTGTGACATCATACAACAATTACTGTAAAGCCATCCATAGACTAATTTTTAATGTTTAAACTGAATTATAAAATTTTTTGAGAACATTCATAAACATCTTGTTAAGTTAAGGTTTATCTTCATGGTGCATTGTTGTACAGTACTCACATATTGTAGTTTGATTTGTGGTAAGGTTTTTTCATTACTGATATGTTAGCTACGATATGACTGCCAACATATGAGATCTGGTTTATTCTTGACAAACATGCTATGTTATCTAAGGCTCTGTCATTGAATACTATGCTACTTCATCGAGGGCAAGTGTTAATCCATCATAAATAAAAAGAGTTTTTGTATTTCCAACTTTTGAAAAAATTATTACCGAATATTTAGATATCTTGATTGTGGTGTGAACAGAGATCAACATCAGCCGACAGACGTCCATTGCTGGATTTAAGCCTCCCCCAATGACGCCACATCAATCGATTCTCACCAGTCCCGCCAGGCACTTAGAGCCGTCTTTTGTTAAAGTTCATCGAGGGAAATTAAGCCGCAACCTACTAGGCTGGCTCAGTACGAATTAATGGGTGGTCAGAGCCTCGTCTGTTATTTGGCAGAGTGTACTGCGTGCAGGTGAGGCCGACTTGGGCTCCGTAAGATGATGGGTGGAACCTCTTACAAACGGAACAGAGATCGTTAAACTGTAATGTATAATATAACATACGCCGTGTTGAATAGTGTCCAGCATATGCGTGTGCGTATGTACAAGCCCGTAGTCGTGTACTATGGTGTCGCGCAGCCGGTCACGAAGCGCCTGTCGCAGCTGCGGCGCGTGTGCTGCGCCCCACGCGGCCGCCGCGGCCTCCGCTGCGCACGCCAACGCCAGCAACGCCAGCCCAACGCGCAAAGCGGCTGCATGACCCGAACCGCTAACTCCTCGCAGTGTACCAGTAGCACCGAGGGCGAGCACCGCACCCCATACTGCGACACAAGCCAAGCCAGCCCGACCTGCGCCACCACCCCCAGCTCCCTCCCAAAGCGCCCAGCCGCAAAACGCGCACGCGCCTAAACCTACCACCTAAAAACAAACATGAAATTATGGTACATACTTTAACTTTTAAAAGACAGTAAAGTGAGAATATTTCCAGATAATGTAAGATAACTCCTTAATGAAAAATGAATTCTACAATTTTGAAAATGGATATCATGAGAAATAATTCCATTTATAAAAAACCCTTTTTTAACTAAAATATTTATTGTAGGTCTAGTTTTTAATATTTCTGGTATTTATTAAAAGAGAGTTACAAAAGAGATTTATACATTTTAGTTGTTATTGAACTAAAAAGTATAAATCTAATAAAAAATTATAACTCTTTTTTGATTAACTGAATAGGACATTCAAATCAAGAACATTATTACTCACAAATTGTAACAGATTTTTATTAGATGTAATTGTAGGTAGATGAGAATACTTTTATAAAAAAAAAATTTAGTTGTTATTTTTGATACTGATGATTATAAAATAAAATGTAAAAATATTTCTTCTTTTTAAAGCGCCTTTACATTACTGGAGGTTCATCTTCAAATTTTCAAATTTGCACTTGTTTTGAGGAGTAGAAATGAATCATTTTAATTACTCTAATATTTTAGTGTATCAATGCCGTTGGAAGGACTGGAGTGACCTATACACACCATGGATCATTCAGTGTAAATTGAACTGCAAAATATAATTAAAATATTGTGGGTGCATTGCAATAATGATGTTGTCAGAACTTCTATCACTCCTATCCTCCTATTACCATATGTGTAATATTAATGTAATTATGAGAAATTAAACACATATTTATTATTTATGAGATATTGTTTTCTTTTTAAGAAGTGAAGTGCTTTTTTTATTGTTTAGAGCAAATTAAAAGATTTATTTGTAGAATCAAAGGTTTTAAAAATCTACATATTCTTTGTGGTAGATCATAATTTCACTTTGTTAAAATTATTGTTGAAAATGTTTAAATTATTTTACATGATCTTAATATAGTTATAATGACATGTACTGTGATGATCAAGGGAAATTCAGGTAAATACAAATATTTTTTGATATATTAAATGCAGTGAAACGTCAGTCTGCAATTTTTTGAAATAGTAGCAAACGAAGAAGACATATATACTAATATTATTAACTGGTATATACTTTTAAATATGTTACATATAAGACAAATAAAATAAAATATACACAAGTATAAATTTATAGCATTAAAAATTGGAAAGAGATACATCTCATTCTAAGAATCTGTTATTTAATGAAATTAACTTAATATTTAAAGCAGGTAGTTATTGAGAACTAAGAAGTGTTACAAACAGCACATTTACAAATTATAAAAATCGTTGATTTTAATAACCACTATAGTATTTCAACATTTTCACTGCTATGAAGCAGTGTGCAAACATTATCCTTGTTTGATGAGCTCTGTAAAATCAGAAATTACTGGAGAGAGCCTCAATATTTTACCATGTCATGGTTGCATAAGTAGTATGGTGCTGAATAAATATAACGTTCATCTAGTAGTTTCCTTGCATAAAAAAGGTGAGAAAATTCATACTGTGTTAATTTTTAATAATTACCGCATTTTCAGAACTCAACCATAAATGTACGTTATAATATCATAATGAATGTAGTAATTCAATTTACCAGAAATATTATGTTGAACAGTATCAGCAAACATTTCATCAAGGCGAAGCATCGCGACATACCCATTTTAATATATTAGAGCTTAAACTCAGTTCCAATACAAAAGCAAACGAAAGACGTTGTTATTAACGAATGTTATCAGCATTTACGTGATAGAGCTTCGTATTTTGTAACAATTTTATGTCAACAAATAATATTTGTTTTAAATAATAATTTACATATCAAAGAATTGTTTTTCACGGAAAGCTTCTTTTCAGGTTTTATGAATCTGTGACTTCTGTTGTCTATTCGCAGTTTTGACGGCTAGGGCTTCAGTTAATATTATGTTACCGATAACAATAATTAATATTTGTTAAAAATAATTTAGAATTCTATAGGTAATACCTTAAATTAAATTAATATCATAAATAATATATGGTATGCTATAATTCTAATATAGAATTATCGATTTGTAACATTTATCACAGATAATAATAGTACAGAAGCGAACAGCGAATGCTAACGAAGCTTTGACAGCGAACATGGAATGTCTCTCATGAAAACAAAAATAAATGGCCACCATTCTTGTTACGTTCTTCCTAATCGTAAGATTTAATGTTTGTAAAATGGACGCCGAGTCGTTTTTGACGCCGAGGTAACTTCTTCATACTGTGATTAATACGCAGTGGCATTCAAGGAATAGTGAATTTCACACAGCATTTGGCAAAAACTTAACACATATTGGTGACAGAAAGTTTCGCGCCATTGGTACAAGTTGTTTGTGTTTTTGTGCCCGCTTCGCGTTTCAGTGATGTTACCAATGAAATCATATTGTTTTCAGGGTGAAAGACTCGTGCCAGCGGGAGAAACGGTTAAGCATGAACTCCCAGAGATTAGAACAAATTATTGCAGAGCTCATGAGACCCATTGGAGATATCCGCCACAGCTTCGACACAGACCTTGGTGCGGTAAGCACATTTATTTATCATTTATGAAATTATGAAGCTAATTTTGTTTTATGAAATACTTCTATTATTTAAATTTACTAAATTGTTTGGTTAATATAGAAACTATCATAGTGCATATTTGCTGAGATTCATTTAAATTTAATTGCATGACAAGTGCATGATATTGCTAACACGCCGCATCTATTGCCGCCTTACGTTTAATATTTAAAGTAACATACATAAGCAATATACGTATACAGGAATGAAACAATTTGTTATTAATAAAAATACAATGGTTATAAATGTATTCTTAACAAGCTTTAAAATACATGTTTTACCATTCCAATTAACCTTATAAACTATGACACCTTTGGAATATTATGATTTATATTTTTATATCATGAATATTTATATTTCATATAAATCTTTCTATTATAAAACACTAATAAAAAAAAATGCTTACATAATTACTAGTGAGGTTATTCTGAGACATAAAACTAAAGGGAACATGTTTTTTCTATCACACTTGTTCACATTACAATTTGTGCTATTGTGTATTCTTTTTATCATTGTGCACAAATTAATTCTGAATTACTGAAATATACAATTGGTTAAGTTAAGGTGATATTTTATATTTACATTCCTGAATGTTTAGTTCCAAAATAGTTTGGAGGCTATAAAATTGAAAACTATTCTGTATATGTAGTCTGAAAAGTTTTCTGTTCACAGATAACTTTTATTCTATATTTTCTATAAAGTCAACTTCTGTACTAATCCTGGTTGAAAATATGGTATTTTGTACATTATATTATTGAACACTTATTAACATTAATAAATACATCACCTATTTTGATAAAAAAAATATTATTATTAAATAACACCTATAAATGTCCTAGTAACATATTCATTTTAAACATGTATATGTAAAAATATGTTATTTACCAAAATGAATGGGTCCATGTTACAGAGCCATCTAGTGAATAGATACAAATTAACAATACTTTAGGGAAACTAATATGTTAATTTAATGGTGATTTTTTTAATACATTTAAGCATTAAGGTTCTAAAAATATAATTTATATATACTTTTATATGTCCTGGCATATGCTTAATTAGATACACAGTTTTGGTTACTAGATAATTGAGTCGGTTACAATATGTTATTTGCTTTGCATCTGCAATAATCATATGAAATAAAAAATCTAGTATTCCTCTGCATTTGCTAAAACTTTTTAGACATTGAGAATAAATCTCCAAAAAGTTTTAATGTCTACTAAAATTGAATTTTATTCAAATCTGCATTTACAGTTGACAGTATTTTAATGTTACTGAAGACAAACTATTCATACTTATTTCAATTTTTTTTTAAATATTACGTTATTGTGCCACTACACTGTGGCGGTGGTCAAACAAGAAACTTTATACTATAATCCTCTATTCATTGTTTCAACAATATCTATTTTTTTTATCAACTTCGGATTAATACATGTCCTTAATTTTACATGGTGTTAATTGGTAATGGGTTTGTGGATGGTCTAGTGTACTTAGAATTCCTCAGCTCTCATATGTTCAACTGCTGTAACAGCAATGGTGTTGTGGTAACATGTTCATAATGTTATAGTGGTTGCCAGTTCAGTAGGTTCGTAAGACCTACAGTCTGATACATAAACATATGAACAGTTAATAAAGTGAGTATGATATATAATCATATTGTTTATGAAATGTCATATTAATAGCTCAGAGGTAAAGGGAACAAGCTGTTGTAATTAAAAACTTTTTGATAACCAATGGAGCTGAACTTATTGATCCTGGCTAATTTAACATAAAGAAAAAGCATATATGTCATCCAGAAATAGGAAATAAGAATATATTAGAATCTACTTACTCATAACTATTGTAAATAGATTACATAATTTTGGCTTTATAATCTTCAAATTAATATTTTACTGAAATAGTTACTGAACAAAAAGTCTGCATTGGTGGCTCCACTGAAGAGGCCAATACCAAGCGTGGAGACACGTGAGTGACTACTTTTTGTTACAAAAAAAAAAATATGAGACTTTCCACATCTAATCTTGAAGCCCTACAGCTTTTGATACTATTTTATATCAAAAATGAACTTATTATCTAACTCTTCAGCTCTTTTCTAACTATATTTTGTTGAAACGTTTATATTTATTTAAAATGGAATACTTTTTTGAAGTGATGACAAGAGCTGGAGTTTTACCTGATGGTAAATGATGTGTTCAATGACAATGGTGCTAGTTAGGCTGGTTTACAGTGTGTCACCTTTGATACCAGATGTTAAGTTTCTATCTCAGTAATTTAAATAGCTCATTGTAGCCATTTAAACCGAAACACTGTAATGTTGGCATACTACTGTTTGACAAGAGAAATTCGTCTCCAACAGCAAAGATTTTCCACTAGAAACTTTCAAGGTCTACCACCAAAAAAGGTCACTATATGTATTATAGTGAGGGTGTGGTATGTCACTGTAACATTATAAACTTCATATATGTTTATTTCTAGACCATTATATGGTAAAGAGATTTATTTTTTCTATTCAATGATTAAATTCTGTAAAGAGTAATTGGAGTTATACATTTGTGCAGTGTTTTTTCTTTTTTTCTACGAGAATATTTGTTGCAAAGAGCGCGTTTCCACCAGCTTTTGGAGGAGTATCTGACAGAAGCCGGGCTCCGCGCGCTAGATGGCATCGAAGGGGGCAACTACGAGGAGCCAACGTTGCCGATCCCGTTGCCCAACTTCTCCGAGTTAGCGCTGCTGCTGCAGCACTCGGCCAACCTTTACGGACGGAAGGTTGACCTCCTTTACCAGCAGGGACTTAGTCTGAGTGACTCCCTACACAATAACACAGTGTAAGTTTACAATTTCTATTCGACTTATTGATGGAAGGTTCCTGTTATGAACCTTTCTATTTAGTAAACGGCGCACTGGACTGATTGCTGTAAGCATCTGTCGGTTGACGATACCGGTTTATCTGATATACTTACACTTTATAATACATATATATTTTGATAAACTTATTACTTAACGTATTATGCTGCACATAGCTTTAAGTCTCAACATATTTCAAACCTATTAATATATCTTCAAGTTACACATGTTAATAATGCAAAAACAAAAAATAAAGCTATTAAATTTTAGTTTAAATTAATTTCATTATCTATGTATATATATAGAAGATATCCAGAAATCCATTGGCTCATCACGAGACCTTTGAAACTTTTAGATGTAAACACTCCAAATGTGGTAGAGTTAATGCTTCTTCCATTTAGAGGCGTATTTATGTATATCTTAATTTATATATTTTATATACGTGTACTTGTGTATTGTTTGTATGTACGTGTACACAAATATTAATTTGTGTTACAAAATAAAATTTTCCTCCTCACCTACCACAGCATCTCTTCGCATCTCTTCACTTCCTAGGTTGACAGCCATTAAGTCCAACTATTGTAACTTAATTTCAGGTTTTCAATAACATTTTTTAATAAAAATAAAATAAACAAATGGTGGTCAGCTAAGAAATTATTTTACAAAATTCCTTCCTCAAAGGGTGTTGTAGGGGTGTAACGGCTAGCAGGGTGGGTGGGAGGACAGCTAACAATTAATATACACAGCTGAAAGAGTGTAACGCGCTCGCGGGCGCAGCGCCTTTATTTTCTTATTAGTAGCCTTTTAAGATTCGCAGACGATAGAGTCATTAAATAATAATAAATCGAATTAATATAATATTTACATCCTAATCTGTATTTGCACTGGTATTTGTTTTATTGTCCATCCGCTTTTTTATAATGCTCTTTCAATATAAAAACGTCTGAGAACATCTGTATATTCGCATATCCGCGTTTTGGAATATATTTTTGTTTACCATTGGAAATAAAATGAATAAGTAGAATATTATATTATCACCGCGTTGTTGTGTCTTGTCTAAAGATATGGGACATCTCACGATACAGACTGACCTTCGTGTGATCGTTAATAATTCGCATGTTTGAAGAGACGGTACATTGTCAACATGGCGAAAATACAAGGTCGCGTTTCGATCCGCTCGCCGCTTTGACTCGGTGTACAATCTTTTATCATATCCGACCAGCTTATATGGTTTGAGACTGTACTGAATTCCTTTAAAATCATAACAAACTTTCAATAAATTGTCAAAAAATAAAAAACACAAACAGTTGCAAGACAAACAGTATCGTCCAGTTATTACTGTCTTCCGACTTGAAAAGGGTTGTAGCCTGTGAAATTATTAGTCATGAGATTTAACACGTTCTAAAAACGACGAGCGTGATGTGGTGCTGTGTATAACATCCTAACTAACGCCACATTGTTATGGGCATGCGTAATACTTACCATCAGGTGAACGTCCTGTTCGTCTCGTAGCTTCGTTGAATAAAACATAACAGTCGCTTTGACTGAAATATAATACTGTGTAATAGGAAACCGCTTCCGAAAACAAAGACGGGCGATAGTACTAATGACACCTTTGATGATGGCACGGAAAAATAAATCTATCCTGATTAAAAAAAATCATATTTTTAAAATGATTAATATGAATGATGAATAATATTTTTATTAGCATTATTTACGCTGCATCGTGTTAGTACAGGTAAATCAAAAACAGCCGATGCTCGGATCAACGAACGCCCGGGCGCGCAATCTAAATGCTCCGTGACCCTATGGAATAAGGTTCAACTTGAAACCAAATACATCCTGAGTTCCCGCCGCGCCCGGCTGTTCTTTGATCCGTGCATCAGCTGTTTTTGATTTTGTATTTCATTACTGTTTTTTTTTTCTACATAAACTATCGTTTCATTTAGCTGCACTAACATGATGGAGCATAAATAATGCTAATAAAACGTTTTAATAATATTATTTTTTTTCCGTCTCATCTTCAAAGGTGTCATTAGTGCTACCGTCTGTTTTCATTTTCGGAAGCGGTCTCCTAACACACAGTATTATTGTTTTTATTTGTGTGACTAAAAATCGTTCTAAAAAATCATCATTATCAGCCGATAGACGTCCACTGTTGGACATAGTCGTCCCACAAAGATTTCCACATACAGTCAGCATTGTCTGCAGTACCGCAAGGCACTAGGGACTGTCGTATGTAGGAGTTCACGTGGGGGGATTTGGGGCATTTCACACCACGATGGCCCAATGCGGATTGGCGGGATCCAGTGCCTTGTTTATTGATTAGCAGGGTGCACCACGAGCAAGATGGATGGAGTCCCGTAAGTTGTAATGCGGGACTCATTACACCCGCAAACCCCTCACCCCCTCTAAAAATCACTAGAAGGCAATTGCTTCGTAATAGTGAGAGAGTGCCATAGTAACGATAGTTGAGTTAATATAGCCTTATATAAAATTCCAAGGACACCGTTATCAGAACATACCGAATAGCAAATGTACCAAACAAAGTGAACCCGTTTTTGGTCTAGGTAAATATTTAAATACTTTCAAACGAAAACATTTTCATATCTACTGAAGCATTAAATGAATTCAACAGTTCCCTTACTAGTGCTCTAACATTTAGATATTGCATAAATAAATTGTTTTTTTTTTACTTACTGGTGGTAGGTCTCTGTTACCGGAGACAGTTTAGATAAGTACCACCGCAGCGGTTATTGCACCCTACAATCAGTATGCAAACATTATTGTGTTCCGATTTCAAGGGCGCTGTAACTAGCTCTTGTCTCGAGGCGACGAGCACAATGTGGTGTAGTGTATATCATCCTAACTAGCGCCACCTTGTTATGGATTGGCGTATTACTTACTATCAGGAGAAAATTCCATGAGCCTCATCGCTTAGTTGAATAAGATTTTTTTTTTCTTTTAGCACGCTGTTCTGTTGAAAGTTATTTTTGCTTCTAGCTCCTGGGTTTCATTTCCGCATGCAACGACAGCAATAAAACTGTTATACTTGTCAATAAGACTCTTTTTCCTGTCAAGATTCCAACTACTGAAAGTTAGCGGTCAGCTACAGACAGCAGACTTGTGGTCCTTAGAGAATAGTATACTACTTTCTTAAAAGTCGTCAACACCAGTGTTGTGATTGTCCATGTACGACAGTGATCCTTCTCCACCACGTGTACTAATCCCTTATTTTCCCTATAAAAAATATATAGAAAATAATATTTTTCCTCGGTACAAATTTCTTAATATTTGATTATATTATACGAAGATTTTTTTAACAAAAAGCTATGAAGATGAAATTATTACATACTTAGTGTTCCTTTGCTTTCGTATGATGCGGATAGATTTGCGATAATATACTGCACCTCATTGTGCTCCTCGCTTTGATACATATGATGAGTTTCGCTACCCCAGTAATCTCACTAGCTACAACGCCTTTCAAAACGGAATGTCTGCATGCTGTTTTCGGCTGCCGTGGTACCTACGAATCGCGCATAGTTCACAGAACCGATGTGCATTGGAGACTTAAGTGTTGGAATGGCGACCTCGCAGCGGCAGTAAAGCTCCCCCTAGGTGAACAGGCGCCTTCAAAAGAATCGCTAGTGGCTACTGAACTCAAAACAGCGCAAGACCGTGCTTTGCGGAACATAGTACAAGAGTTCAACGTACAGCAGTGGACGTCCATCGGTTGACATTGATGATGAACAAATTGAATAACTCCCCTCTCTCTTTCTAGCTATTATCCCATATGGTGGTGGGGTCATTTTCCTTATTTTTCCTCCACTTCGCTTTGTCCTCTACATCATCGTCACTCGTTTGTCACGCTTGCCTCTTGATACTAAGTTTTTCCATCTTGTTTTGGGTCTGCCTGTGGGGCAGCTGCAGTGCCAAATTACCAACGTAGTCAGGCAGCCTTCGTTTCCCGTGACCATACCACCGCAGCCTACTTTCTTGCATCTTGTCGGCGGTGTCGCGTACACCAAGGTCCTCCTACCTCGCACGTACTCGTGGCGGATTTTACCGAACCTGGTTAGGCCACACATTCATGTCGGCATTTTCATTTTAGCAACATGGATGGTATGCACGTTGTTTTGGGTAATCGCCCAAGTTTCACTGTCGTACAAAAGGATAGGTCTTTTGACGGTCTTATAGATTAAACCCTTGAGTTTCACAGGCATCCTTCTATCACAAGTGACACCGGTCATTTCTCGTCATTTTAGCCACGCAGAGGCTATCCGATGCCGGATGTTGCAATCTATGTTCCCAGAGCTGTGCATAACACTGCCCGGATACTTGTATTGATCGCACATGGTGACAAATAGTACATCGATGGGGATCGGGTTGTTACTTGAGTAAAAAACAAATTGCAAATTGACTAACGAATTAAGCAAAATATGACAAAGCTGAAAATAAAAGAACTTCTTTAATAAGAATTCGATTGTGCTTAACATGTAAAACTACATTTTAATGTAGGCGTAAAAAAAAACAACCCAATCTTATTTTCGACTGCTAACAAAAGATGTAGGTAGAGTAGCAATGACCTCACGCCTTCGGAATAACACAATAGTGTATACGTAACTCTGCCGCGTACAAAGCTGAACTACTTTAGCGCGTTATATTAACATTTCATTTGAATAACCTCTCTCTACACCGGCTGTGGTACATCTGAAAGGACTGGTCTCTGAAAGTTGAAAGAAAGAAAACTTTATTCCACATTCACACGTAAAATATCATTATAAGTAATTTCAAAAAATTAAGTCTTTGCTGCAGTGCTGATATTACGTGGAGCCTTAACATATAATCGGAATGCACGTTTTAATGATAAAAAAATATGTAAAAATATAATGATAAATAAATAAATTAATAAAACAACCGTTTAAACTGTATATACAATAATGATGGCGATAACATTAGTACGAGTACAGTTTCCGGCGTATGTTATACTTCTTTTTTCTCTTTTTTAAATCTACTAGCTTGATATACCCGTGTGGCAAATATGTCGAGTGGTAAAGCCGTGATAGTTTCGTTTGTAAGGCTGAGCTTAAAATTCCGTTTAAAAAACCGACATCCTTCGTGGATGTACTCCCAACTCGGTTGCCGTGATTTTTTTTTTATTCTACGAGGCGATGAGACTTGGGAAACTTTCATCATTGTTAGTGTATAACTGAGCTGAACATAGGCCTACTTCAAGGATCTCCGTAATGATCGGCCTTGCGCAGCCCGCATCCAGCGGATCGTCGCGACCTTTATCAGTTCGTCTGTGCTGGTCGTGGCATCAAAACACTCACCTGATGGTAAATGATACGATTGCCTATAACAACGTGTTGCAAGTTAGGATGACATACACAGCACCACATTGTGCTCGTAGCCTCGGGATGTAAGATGTTAAATCTCGTTACCCCAGTAATTTCATTAGATGCAACTCCCTTCAAACCGGAACAAAATAATATTTGTCGGCTGCAATAGGAGATCTATCTCTATTATTTACCATCAGGTGAACATCTCGCTGGTATGAACGCTTGCTTGAATAACAAACGCCAATAAAAATATAAAACCGTGCTCATTGATTTATACAGAGAGCAACCGGTCGTCAGTGATGAGCCACATACACCGAGTAGCAGAGGTCGGAAGCGGAAGCAATCAAACAATGAGTTCGAGAACATTGTGCTGGAGGAGTGCGCGGCAGCACGGCGCGAGCTGAACGTATCGCGGCCGCCGCCGACGCTGCCGCGACTGTACCTACAGCTGGAGCCGCGCGTGCTCACCGCATGCGACTCCCAGCTCACAGACTATGAGGGGGAGCCCATTGGCACGTTGCATGATCTACACGTCACTTGGAGGCTGCAGGTATCCCCACATCCATATCTAACCTTTTGTATAAGAAATGTTCTTTACTTTTAGTTATTTGAAAATTGTCTGTTCTATACCCTATAAATGAAAAATAATTTAAAATTTAACACAAAGGTCGCTGGTCCGATTCCGCCGCCCCATATGTTGTAGATGTTTGTTTGTGGTTTCTTGAACCCATGATCTATCACCTTCACATTGTATATCTAATGCCATAACAGCATTACTGTGTTCCAGGGGTCACCATATAAAAGCCAAAGTATTCAATGGAATTAAAGGTTATAAAAAAAATTATTAACCTTTTGTTATTCGAAAATTTACATTACAGTTATAATTGCAGGAAGGACTCCTTGTCGAAGAATTAGCTGAACCACCCAGAAATAAAGAGTTAAGGGCAGTAACCTCTCATCCTCTCCCATTTGAAGAACTGCAGGCCCCATTAGAAGAACTGCAGGCCCCATTAGAAGAACTGCAGGCCCCATTAGAAGAACTGCAGGCCCCATTAGAAGAGTGTGCGCCACCGGACTCTCCTCGCTGCTCTACACCCTTACCCGTCAACCCTACGGACTCCAACGAGAATCCTAGCAACAATGATGAGGAGGCGCCGCAGCCTGTAGAGATGCTGGATCTGACACAAGTAGTTGAAATTCCTTATAAACAGCGAAAGAGAAAAAATGAAAACTATATGGATGACATGGAAATCGCTGCTAAATTTGTAATAAGTGAAGGTATTTCCTTTTTCAACTCTAAGAATGAGATGTTGCTAGTCATATAGGAATTACTGAATCGCGATAAATAGTTTATATATGTTGTGTTATCAAATCGAAAGGAACTAATGTTTGCGCACTATTACCAGATGGCAGTTAGCCTAGATTCTATAAATATGTCTATATCTTTATATCATCATCAGCCGATAGACGTCTCTTAATACTCATACTGACCTTGTCTAGAAAAGAGAGTCAATGTGTGTAACAAACTTTTTCATATTTAATTTCTTCTCAGACGACCAGGTTGTTCTCGCTTACTCCAGTTTATCTATTTTTTTCAAGTTTATTATTATTATTTATTTATTATATTAATGACCGTTTCGCTCATTTTATTTATTTTTTAATTCGCGAGGTATTTGTTCCTCTTCTACCACTTTCAACTTTTTGTCTCTCCCATGCTATTCTATTCTATTCTATTCATTTTCGTCTCCTTTTTTATAAATTATATTTATATGTATTTTGAATTTGTGAGTAGTGAAGAAGATGAAGCTTTAAGTGCTCAATAAGACTACAACCACTATCTTCCAGCTAAAAATTAATTAAGAAGACTTGATCTTTGTAGTTGTTAAACAGATTGTAAACGGCTCTGCGATATCATTTACTTATTGTATAAGAAATATTTTATAAAAAAAAAAAAAAAGTCCCCAAAGATTCCCAAAAAGAGGGTTGATGTCAGGCAGGCTGCCGGTCGTAAAAAGTTTAGCCAAAAACTATTTACAACATGTTCGGTAATGAAGAACATGTTGTGCCGACCCTACATAAAGTGGGACCAGGGCAGGAGAAAGAAGATAAGAAATATTTTATCAATTTTTTTTTATATAAACCTACAACTGTTCTTTTTCAGAACTTAGAATAAGAATAAAGACGGTACAAGAGTTCCGTTTGCCTGAGAAGTGGATAACGAGGGTGGTGGAAAAGCGTAAGAGAAGGGTCCTTGACATACGTCGGAGGATCCGAGCACATGAGCTTAGGCCGCCTAATTTAGGTATGTACCCTTGTCCCGAATATTGTAATGACAAGGATTCTCTTACTAAAAATCAGAAGAACGTTTCTTTAGGTATATCTTGAAAGAACAGTATGACATGTCAAACTTAGATTTTCATGTTTTTATTACTTCTTGAATATGCAAGACATTCTTGTCTCCATGATATATTTTTTTTTACTTTATGCAGAAGACATATTAGATCTATAGTTATGTTCCTAACGATGATCTCACTGCCAGTCCGAAAGATAAGGACAACCATTGAAAGAGTTCTAGCAGGTATAAAGGTTTTTACTTAACTGACTTCTCCAGTGGATAGAGTTTCTTCCTGATGATCCCCACACCGATTCCAATAAAAATATAGTTAATAAAATAATATATAAATAAACACAATGCTTCCATCTTTAATCTTTTCTTATGAACAGAGTACTATACTGAGACTTGAAGCGTGCACTACTTTATTCTTCTTTAAGTGCTTCTCCATTATGACTGGTAGTCACATTTGCGAATTTCTGTCTATCTTGAGCTATATTACTGCTCTACATTTGTGATCCCAATCCCCCCTTGTTTCGCAGCCAGGTTTTCATCTGCATCCAAGCTGCATGTTTGACGACGCAGTTTTCTTGATTATCTTACATTTACACGTCTTTCAAGAGATACTTAACGACTGTGTCGCCTCATTATAGGAATAAATAATCACACAATTTTTTTTTTCGTTAAAAATTGTACTCTTAGTGTTGTTGAAAATTTTGACTCGCAGATGTGTTATCCGCGAGCTAAATACATGCACAACCCGATACATACTCAGACATAACACAACACTAAAATATATACATAGATGTATATATATAAATATGTTGTAGGATTTTGTTGTTATAGGTGGAAGTACAATTGGGATTGATAAGATATAATATAGTTGTTAATAATTTAAATAATTTTTTTTCAAACAAAACCAACTATACTCCACCGTCTTAATATGACGTAAGCTTAATATCATCATCATCATCAGCCGACAGATGTCCTATGCTGGACATACGCCTCCTCCCCAAAGATCTCCAAATCCATCGGTCCTGCGTTGCCTGTATCCAGCGGCTTCCAGCGACCTTGCAGTCATCATGACCTGTAGTACCGTCGGGCACCAAGGGCCGTCGCTTGTAGGGGTTAATACAAGAGAGATTTGCGCCATTTCCCACCACGCTGTCCCAATACGAGCTGATGGGAAGCTTAACGTGACGTAACTTAACTAGCAAACTACAAGCAGTTTCTGGTTGAGTTAAAGATGTCGAATACTTGTCATTATATTGTAGTGCCATCCATCAGTCGGCGAGTTATATCAAATATAAATTGCCAACACTTGAGTACGTAAAAACCTTAAAATCTACATCGAATTTTAATTACGGTCATTCCTCTATGTCAAAATACACGGACATCCGTACGGGAGAGATTTTTACCGGATATACATGTTTAGATAATAGTATCGCAACTTGTGTATGGTTAATATTACGTTTATTGTTTGTTTATTTACAATAATATATTTTTATGTACTATGTTTGAGTGATCATGACAAAGACTACAGCAATCCCTCCTACAACACGGTAGATTGGTTCCGCGTTATAGGAAAACGCGTTGTAGAAGTATTGCCCGTATAAAACGTTTATACGATCCCGTATAGCGCGTTACATATAAATTATTCTGATTTTTTTTTGTTCTTTTAACGTTTAAATCGAATATAAAGAAAAAACTATATTTTGACCGAAATATATACATAGTACATTTAAATTAAAAACTTGTGCATATACAGTAAAAAACAGATAATTTTAAATAAATTAACAGTTTTATTACATGTTTATTCGCAGTTGGTACTACCTGAAATAACCTTCCAGATAAAATTCTTCCCTCTTCCTTCTTTAATAAAATATTCAAAGGTTTCACCATTTAAATGTTTATTTCCTTTACTTAAGAGCATATCTTGTTCATCTGTATTAATTAAAATTAAAACTATTTAATCTGGGGAAAGTCCCGCGTTGTATGGGGGAATACTCGTGTTGTAAGAGAGATTAACTGTATTTTGCAGCGAGATTTTTTTTTAAAGAAAATTGCAGTACAACATTGATAGCACGGTAACATACATTACTACATATACTATTTTTTCTAAAATCCTAACATCTTAGTAGAGTAATTAAATTACGATAATTAGGATTAGGACACTTCTTTATTTAATCTGATGTCGAAGTAATATATAGGCAGTTACAAGTAATGGTAACAAGCGAGTGAAAGAGAAAGTTAAGGCGTGGTGTGAATTGTTTCAGAGTTCCGTGGCTTCGACGTAAATCCATTTGACGTCGGAGGTAAGCCTGACGGCAGTGTTTTACCAGTAGCAGCCAGTTGAGATATATACACAATAGTCATACTTCTACACAAGCACACGCGTAACATCTGGTTTTAGGGCTTCAAGGGCAATGTGATGCATTATTTATTTACCATCAGAATAAAAAAAAAACAAATTTCCGTGTGTGTCTAGATATAGATTTTATACTTTGTATATACAATTTATATTTACTTAAGAAGTGTGACTTACGGGTATATTAGAAACGCATAAAATTTTACTTAGTGCTACGATCATTTTTAATATGTTATTTTTCGTTATGTACTTAAAATGCTTTTTCAGTAGATCTTTAGATAAAATTAAAAATTAAGCACTGTTGAGAAATTGTTATTTTTTCATTATTGTAATAATTATTTGCAGATTCTTTTTTTTTATTTTATCTATTGAACTAAATTAGTAGAAGTATCATAATATTAATTATTATTATTTGAAATTTATTGTAAATAGTTTACAAGGATAGTCGTCAATGGAACTTAAGGAACGGTTCTGAGAAGGACGTGTTTTAACTTATCAATAATAACATAGTCCAATTTATAGAATTGGTACTATTTTTGATAAAAAAATATTCGGACATATCTTCAAGCTGGCCCTTAAAAATCTAAATCTAAGGTTTGAGTAATGATGAATGAATTATTTTTCACTTAATCATTTTCTGTTTTTACCTTTTTGATTTGATTGATCTATTGGTAAAATAAAGTAATTGGCATGTACAAATCCTGTTTGAATCAGTCTTAAATGAATAACCCATATAGCTGTGAGCTATTAATACTGTTGTTTTCATTAGTTGATACTACTCAGGGTTCCTTGGATGGAGCAGCACCGAGGCGGCGGCTGCTCGGGCCGCAGCGAAACGCGCCGATGAATCTGATGACGACGGATTCTTCGAACAGAGCTCATTGGGTGATTCGCTCGGCTACGACTCACCATCACACAACGTGAGTCAATTATTACTTCAGTTTGTTACTCTTAATATAGAATATTTTAAAACTTTATCTTCAGATATGTTGTATTAATCAATTAATTTATCTGATAGATGGTTTAAAATATTCCCTATTGAAACTCAAGTCGTGACTACTCATTTTATAAAGCGATCGCACGCGCTATATAACTAGCGGGTTTGATTCCCACTTGGCTTCAGCTCCCGATGAAAGAAAACATCGTAAGGAAAACGTTTCGTTTCCAGAACAACAACAACTTTCTCGGCCATATAACGTCCCACACCTGAAAAGCATGCTAAAAATATATCCTTGACTTATAAAAAAAAACTAACTCTGATCAACAGACGACGGCAACTCTGTTAGGCACTACTGTGCAGTCAACGAGTTTGGCGATAGAAGGCGGTAGTGATCCTGTAGAGCGGGAGGAGTGCTGGAGCACGTGGCAGGCTGAAGTGGTGAAACGAGCTACGAAGGGAGAAGGCCGCGTGGTGGACATCCAGGCGACGGCCGCGCGACTACTGGAGCAAGTGCAGCATGAGCAGAGCCAGCGGGGCAATGTCCCGGTGCACTGCACGAACCTACTCAGGGCCGCCGAAGAACCGGTTGACGTGTCCCGACTATTCCTCGGCTCATTGTTTTTGGTAAGCTGGAGTCCGAGTTTATGACCCTACTTGATATCCCAGTACCGTGACCATTTTTACATTGACAACAACAGCGCCTAGTTCGCCTAAAAAGGGGTTGAAGCTGCTGGTGAAGTTAAAAGGCGAGCAGATTATATATAGGAAGAAAATTACTACAAAGTACGTTGATGAAGTTTCTGTTCCTATTTTAATCACAATGAGCTAACACTTGGTTCAAAATTCATATCATGGTAACGTTTAGAATGTAGATGGCCAGGCGCGCTCGCCTAAAATACTCTGTATCATAATGTTGACAGCTTGAACACAGCAATGCTGTTATGTAATTGTGTATACCCATTATGATATACAAATAAATGTTTACAACTTACAGGCGAATGCTGGTAACATAGAAATAATCCAGGGCCCTCCCTTGACGCTGAACTCGTTTTCCGTGGTCCTAGTCTCAACGGATGAACGGCTGTACCGAGCGGTCGCGAGCGCCGAGCAAGAGTTCCTACGCTGAGCTGCCTTTAGTTCAATGATATTGTTGAAGCTCAAACCAGCTGTATGCTGACTGTCCAGTTTGTGGGGTATGAGACGTTATCAGTACTACTAGGAAAAGTATGCGATACATTCAAAATAAGAACAACTTAACATGGAATGTTAAGATGTGAAGAAAAATGCTATAAATAACATTCATTACAAACCAAAAAAAATACTGGGCCATATGTTTTCCTCCTTTTTTTGGGACTTTTATGCCATATCTTAAAAACATGCCAGCTCAATGATCATGTATAAAAAAATTGCTAAACCAATATTAATTTAATAACAGATTCAATCATTTATATGACTTTATATATTATTTATATGACCATATATTACTTTATATAAACCAAAAACATTTCATGATAATACCACATTATTTATATATTTTATTTAGTTATTCACACAAAGAGAAATGTGATAGAGAGTTGAGCATTTTAATTCTTTTTTCTTTATAACTCTACCACTAACCAATATTACACAAGTGTTCCTAGAGTTAATCTGATCCATAGAGGCTGTCGAAAAGATAGTAAAGTTAGTGCAAGGGTTATACTGTGTGTTAGGAGACCGCTTCCGGAAACGAAGACACACGATAGTACTGATGACACCTTTGATGATTGCGCGGAAAAAAAAAGTCATATTCTTAAAACGTTTTATTAGCATTATTTATGCTCCATCATGTTAGTGCAGCTAAATGAAATGATAGTTTATTAAAAAAAAAGCCAGCAATGAAACACAAAATCAAAAACAGCAGATGCTCGGATCAAAGAAGAGCCGGGCGCGGCGGGAACTCAGGATGTATTTGGTTTCAAGTTGAACCTTATTCCATAGGGTCACGGAGCATTTAGATTGCGCGCCCGGGCGTTCGTTGATCCTAGCATCAGCTGTTTTTGATTTACCTGTACTAACACGATGCAGCGTAAATAATGCTAGTAAAACGTTTTAAAAAAATATTTTTTTCCGTGCCATCATCAAAGGTGTTACTAATACTATCGTCTGTCTTCGTTTTCGGAAGCGATCTCTTAACACACAGTATTAAGAAAAAACCTTTTATATTATGAAATATTAGAGTTTTAGACTATAAGTGAGTACTCAAACGTAAGAACACTACGTTTAGGTTTTATTTCAACAACTAATATCTCTATCCATAGTTGACTTAACTACACAATCATTAAAAATTGATTCAGCCTAAAGACATGAATTTTATATTTTATATTAATAAAAATATGCATGTACGACATGTGCGCCTTGTCCAAATGTACTAAAAAAAGAAGAAAAAGAAAACATAGCTTTAATATTTATAAAATGTATCGCAGAACTTTCCATAACGTCTGTATTGTATTAATTTATGGCGTATAAGCGGTGTGCGCTTGCGCTCGAGTGTTTTCTGGTGCTATATACCAAAACAAGGATACAACGAGACCAGAACTTGAATAAATTATTAAGTAGGCTAGTACTTCACCCACCTGGTGTTAAGTGGTGATGTGATCTGGTCTGGTAACACGCACTAGTAATTCTTTCGCAGACCCACAACTCATCTGTATATAGTGACAGACATTATTATTGTTGTATGTGTACAGAGAATTAGAAATCTGTCCTCTTAAACTATATGACCGAAGTGAAATTTTATATTCATTTACACGACATTTGGCTCTTCAAACGGGGGTCGCTAATTTTTAAAGTATTTTTTTTTTCAATAATGATCTTATGTAATAAGTCATTTAAGTAATTAAAAAGTTATAAACGCTAAATTGTACTATGGTTAGGGTCGCAGGGTCTCTTTAATAATCGTTAAGTGTAGCGACCCTCGAGTTTGGACGGCGACGATATAGCAATTGCACCAAAATGATTTCTTATATTTACGTCAATATTAGACATGTAATAAAACTAATTTTTAGAGATTTTATCGCATTTACTCAAACTATTTATTATCCACCATGTTCACGGCAGGAACAGATGTACGGATATAATAGTCTCCAATCTGCTCTGAAGTTCAATAAGACTCGTTGACTGGCGATATGTCTCTATTGTCGGTATGTCAAGGTAGGTACTACTGCAAGTACCATCGGGTTCCGTAGGAGATCCCGGAGCCCTCCGCAACGTATTGATGATGACCACCGCGGAGGTTTTAATGTATAAGTCCCACACAGCCCTAACTACCACCAGCAGAGTATCTTTTGAATACGTACTACCGCAATCATTACTGTATTGCAGTTTACAGGGCGTTATTCAATAGTAAGTAATGAAATTAATGAGGGGTAGAAAGACGTCATATCTTGAGATGTCAAATCGATGAGCACAATTTGGTGCACAGCTTCTATCATTTGTATCGTCCCCTTTAACACATTTAATGAAAAAAAATTCAAGACCAGTTCATACTTCCTATATCGAACTTAAGTATCTGCAAAGCTATCGAAACTTTTGCCAAAAAAATCGTTAAAAAATGCGATAAAATCCTTAAAATCTAGTTTTATTATGTATTATTATATTTTGTATAATAAATTATGGTTGATATTTAGACATATCTGCAATTATTTTTAATTTACTTTAACGAATGTCCGTTAGGATTTAACGTAAGTAATTTAAATGAAAAAACTTTAACGTAGATACGTTATAGATATTATGATATTTTTCTAAATCTTTTAAAAGATCTAAATTATTCTCAATAGAATTATAATAGTAAAAATTATAAGAATTATTAATTATTGTAATTACCGCGTTGATTAGTTGGAATTAATGGTGGGTGGGTTTATTGTGACATTGATTTAGATGTGTATAATCGTCTGAAACCCGACGTTCATTGATATTTGTACCGTTGCTGACACTTTTTCCTGACCATCACACATTTAGTGGTGATCATCATCATTATTGTCAGCCGATTATTTAGTGATGATCGTTCTCGACTATTTAATAACGGTAGAATGTACAAAAGTTATGACTCATTGGTATGAATGATCATTGTTATTATTTCTTCGGCCGAACCACCACCACACTATCAAAATAAACAATATCTCTCCTCCCATTTTGTTGGAGGCTTGGCGATTTTTTTTTTATATTATAAAGATAGCCGACGGATAAGTTCACCAGACAGTAAATAATACTCGCGTCCATAACAATTTGGCATTAGTTAGGATGATATACACCGCAACCTGTTGCGCTCGCCGCTGTTAAATATACGTGTAAACTTCTCATATATAACTTTTGAAATGTGATTTTTTTATGTAAAGATGTTTTTTTAACAAATCATCATCATTATCAGCCGACCAGTAGATGTTCACTGCTGAACATTGGCCTCCTTCTTAGATCTCCACATCGAAGAGTTCATTGAGAGGAATTGGGCCTTAGCCCACGACGCTGGCCCAGTGCGAGTTGGTGGGTGGTCAATGCCTCGTCTGTTGGTCAGCAGGGTGCACCGCGTACAGGTGAGATTGACTTGGGCTCCGTAAAATGTTAGGCGGAACCCGTTACACCCATTTTATAACGATATATATGACGAAAAGTTCGCGCAAAATATGCTTCTTTTAAAATAATTTATTTACATGTCACTTAAATAAAAGCCAAAGCTATAGTGATGGTAGTGGTGAGGATGGAAGCCGGATGTGGTTATGACATCTCAACTCTCAGAGTTGACATCTCCAATTGTCGCATAAGGCGTGGGGGTTGTACGAATGGCATAAACCAAAGACATATAATAAATGCGATTTATTAAAATCATTGGATGTAGTGGTACAGTTAATAATTATTATTTTTTTGGACTAATATATTTTATTATGAATCAATGATGTACAAATAATGAGTATTATTTGCATTTTTTATTCATTGACGTCACTTGTGAGTTATATAGATATTATTTAGTAAAACTTTTTGTATTTTTTTCTTTGATTGTGTGTATTGATTCATACGTTGTAAATATGATATATTTGTAAATATTGTTGAATATAACTATATAGTTTTTAGTTATAAGCGAAAGTTGAATAAATTATAATGTTATAATGGCGGCTTTATAAACTTTGTCTTAGTGTTAAGGTATAATTTAGCTCTAAAACGGGCATAGACGTTTTATATGCACAAAAACCAACACAGCTAATTCTACATCGGTATAATAAATATGTAATTATTACTAGTAATTGTGAAAGGTTTTATGTATGTATCGTTGTTACTGGATTATTCGTCTAAGTGAAATTATGCTAGGTTCCTCAGCAGTCGACCTTCGCGTATCGTATCTGTTGTGCTTATTAACTATTTGCAAATACCTAATAACTACCGACTAGTCAGCGTACATATCCAGCGCAGTTTATAACGCCGCCATCTTAGTGACGTGTTAGGTGACCGGCATCCGGAGCAGGGTACGATATCTTCACACCTCGGTATATTACAACGGCTAAGTTTAGTGCACTCTCACATTCAGACCCGTTTTTGTGCTTTTTTTTATATCGCGTTTATTATAAAACTTTAATATTGTTTATATAAGTATACAAGGCTTTTGCCTTTTGTCGCCGGATCATGTCTTTAGTAACGTATTTATTTCATAAGAGTAATTCTTTTTTTTGTAAAATATTAAAATTACTTAAAATAAACGTTCATATAATTTGCTTATTGTACAGCAGAAAAACAGTTTTGATTGTATATGTATAAAAATATTGTTACCTTTTTGCTGTGCTTAGTGTGGAGTTAATCTGTTCAAGTTAACTATGTACTGTATTACAAGTTTTACTTTAAAATATAGTAAAAAAAAATTTCAGAAACTGTGCTGGGAATACATAACGTTTTATGTTCCGAGGCCAACATTCACAATATAGTGTAACCATCATAATTTGCGCCACGATGCGCACATGAAAATAATACCAAAGTTAATAAAAAATTTAAACATTTCTGAAAATATTGTAATTTCATGATAAATAACTAAACATACAGCCTAAGGAAGTCGTAACTTCATAAGTTGTTAAACACTTACATACTTGAAGTGTTGCTTTAATATACTTAACATATTTTCTGTTGATAAAATTTCCATGCCCATGCCGATGTAGTCATTAATACAGAATTTTCAATAAAAAAAATTTCGAAAGTAGAATTAAATGAATCATTTATTTAACTTTCTGACGATTATCAAGTAGGAAAAGAAGATTTATAAAAATGGACTTATAATTATCAGCGAAACGCAAAATTATTAATAGTAACCAAAAAAAAAATTACAAATGCTAAATATTAGGATATTACATTGGTGCCTTATAAAGAGATCTATGACATTTTTATAATTAAAAAAAAAAAATCAAATTTTGTTACTGAGTGCATTAAAACTTGGCCAACATAATAATTTGTGTTTAGTACAAACAGAGCAGCTCGGTATGCTATGTTGCACTTATCGGATTCGTACATTCCAGTAATAACATTTGCTTCTTAAAGTTATGAACTAATTCCCGACATATATTACATATAAATTAATTGGAAGATTTTAGAGAAAAAAATAGCAGAGTACAAGCATGGTGCAACATAGCAAAGCCTATACGGAGCTAGGCGGTGATCCGTCACTTGTGTGACGATAATCCTCTTGTATTTATGTTAATGGTACTAAACTGTCTATCTTTGCATGTCTGTGGTGTCTCAATAATGGGCTGTTGCCAAATTATAAAACAATGTTATATTATTAATAATATGATTTATAAATGGAGCTAAATATATTATACGCCGTTTTATTCATGCTTATAGATATATACAACAAGCTTTACTAGTCTTATTTTTATGGCCGATGGTAAGTCACTGTTTCCGGAGACCGTTTAAGACTGCTAAAATTTTTTTAAGGGCTAAAAAAACGTGTTAGTGGTGTTCTGACGCGGTAAAACGCATTAGCTAAAATTAACATTTTTAATGGCTCACTGCTGCCAATGGGAATAAAACTAAAAATAATTTAAAATAAAGTAACTACAAGGGACAAAGCTGTTAGACCGCACTTTGATAATGGGAGTCGTCTAAACGCAATGCCTCTTTCTGCCACCAAACAGTATGGTGCAAATACTGTTTAGATTTGCGGAAATTGTACCAAATGAAATTATCAAGGTAACAAAATAATATGTTCCAAGGCGATTATCACATTATGATGCAGTGTATTTCTTAACTAGCATTACATTAAAGATATCACTTATCAACAATAATACAACTCATTTGTTTTGCTGCACCGAATAAAAATAATACCGTCGTATACAAGTTAAACATTGCACTAAGGTAACGAATGGATGTCAGGTATTAGAATCTGCTAGTTGCTCTGAATATTATAAGACTGCATGAAAACGGAAACGTTGACATGACAATTTTATTTTACTGAACGTAGGCGTGGAAATAGATTATTTATATAAAATCCTTCTTAATGCTAGTATTCATATAACCCTAGTCAAATATATAATAAAAATGATATTCCTTTGTTCGCCAATCATAAAAAACTGAACTGACTATATCGACATGGGAACATGGTAATTCGACCCGGAATAATTTAGAGATAGTTATAGGCTATTGATTTTTTAATTCCAAAGATCCGTCATTAATTTATTTCTAATTAACTGTAATAAACATTTCGTATTATTTATGCGATTGCTATAGGAAGCCATTTGCGGTCGTGATTGTTCTTAAAGAATATTACAGACAAATTTCAAGTCTAATTTTATATCAAGGTTAGCAAAGCAGGCAGAGAAGAGCTAGTATTTTTTATCATTTATTTCCATAATTTAAGAGATTTCGAAACTAGGAAGTAGTTTTTAGGAACCAATTATAATAACATTATAGCCCGAGTCACAGCAGTTGAAACATTAAGAAGTTTTATATTATATAAATATATATTTCCAGTGTAATGCAATGGACATTAAAAAATGTTAAAATTAATTCGAGCAGAATTGCTTCCAAATAAAAGATTGATATTAATTTTAATATCGATTTTTCGTAATTATTTTGTAATCGATACTGGCGTATGTGACGTTAGAACGCCGGTAATTCAATTACTCAATTGAAGTTTATATGTCGAACTGAAAATAAATACAGAAGTGTAAAGCGATCGTTAGCTATTGTACATTATTACGTCGAAAAATATATTTCTGTTTCGTAGTGAGTATATATAATATTTATGTTAGTTATAAATTTATCCACTTACAATAAAAGAATATTAAAAAATTCGCAGAGTACGCATATGACTTGCATAAAAATGCGTGTCTTGTTTGTATTCTTCCTCGCTTTCGCCGCTGCATGCGCAACAGGGATTACAAGGTGTGTATATTTTCTACATTATTCAATCATGTTCAATATATTAGTTCAATCTACTCTAGAGTAATCTATATTTTTATTAAATATTTAAAACATATTTTATTGTTTATATTAAAATTTTGTGCGCATTAAAAATAATATTCAAATTGTGTAAATAAATATGAACACTATTTAATATAAGACCTACTCTAATAATAGTGGCATTACCAGGGTGCCATTGTATCGCATGCAATCAGTACGCAAGCACTTCCATGAGGTCGGTACTGAGCTACAACAGGTTCGACTCAAATATGCAGTTTCTGGACCGGCGCCAGAACCTTTGTCTAATTATCTTGATGTGAGTATTTTTTTATTGAATGTGTTAAAAAAATAAATGCAATTCTGTTACATCTCTGTGTAACGATGTTTGAGGTAGCAATATTTTTACCATACACAAGTATATATATATATAATATAATGTAATAATAATAATAATAATTATTATTTATTAGCAGTATTTACACTTATTAATACACTGGAAACAGCAGGTCTTCAATGACGTTAAGCTTGTATCTCAAAACCCTGAATCGCAAGTTCACAACTAATAATTGTTATATTATTATATTGTACCACATAAATACTGTGTATTATTGATAACTTCATACTGCATCAAATTGTGCTTGTAGTCTGGGTTTTATCTCATTACTATATTAATATTGACTATGAAATTTCTCTTTAATGCAGAATACACTAATATTAGAAATTAATAAAAATGTAGTGTGTGCATCCATTATTACTCTTTAGTAGCAGAAATAGCTGATGCAATAGTACATACTTAGTTTTTTTTCTATAATAGAGACTGATCACCATTATTTTACATCATTTAAAATCTAGTATGGTAATATAAATTCACAAAGGGATTTCTTTACAGAACACTACTATAAGAGACTACTTTTTTTAAGTAGTTTTGATTCACAACTTCATAAAAAGATATAAGAATTATTGTATTTTTTAATATTATGGGATAAGACATTTTGTTATCTGAGGTCTAGTTGTCTCTCCTTTATTTTCCAACATTTCATTTTAAGTATGCTATGTGCTATTGTGGTATTTTTCCATAGCTACATATCTGTAACGTTTATGAATACATGGAAATACAATGTACTTTACATTCCTACATAACTTTCAACTTTGAGGTCATTGAACAGTTTTATGTCATTACAGTTTGATTGTTATTAACGCCAAACAATTTTGTTATTATCGTGGAAAATTTTCCTGTTGGCTTATCTCTGATATTGTAGGAAGCAACTTGTTTATAAATAGTTTTTTTTATTCAACAAGGATTATTTTGTAATATTTCATATCTACAATGTGGCTAGGACTTGATTTAGATTTGTATGTTAATTAACAATGAGACTAGATAATAAGGAGTGCTTGTTGAGAATATCCTGTCTCTCTGAGTTGATGTAGTAGTCAAAAATGACCTAAAAATGGTCATTCCATTCACGCACAGTATGCGGCTGTCTAAATAATTTTGATATACATAAAAAAATTATGTTTTTGCATAAAGGAATAAGGATTGTAAAGTATTTTTATTATTTGATTTTTACAATCAACAAGTGATCTTGTGCCACAATTATAAATACTGCTTTAATATTATCTTATGTTGATATTGTTAAAAATATTTATTAACATGTTATCAGAACATATAAAAAAGTAACATTGTTTTGTTTTATAATGCAATAACTGAATCAAACACAATAATTAATGATTTGCGAATGTTGGGGTCACAGTTTTGAAACAGGTAATCACTTATCGCCATGTTTTGTAGTCGATGTAGCGACGAGATAAGCAGGACGTCCAACTGATAGTAAGTGATACATTGCCCATAACGACATGGCGCTAGTTAGGATGCTATACACAGCAACACATTTTGCATAATGCCTTGACACATATAATGTTGTCTCATTACCCAAGTAATTTCACTAATTACAGCGTCTTTCAAATGGAACACAGTAATGTTGTCACACTGTTGTTGGTCAGCAGAAATAAATGTTGTGGTCATACATAACTCGATGGTCTCCAGCAACAGAGACCTACCAGTAACCATGATGTAAACAATGTCGCCTGCTTATGTGTCTTCTACCGCCTCTAAAACAGGATGTGTTCTGATGAGCTGTTGGACATGATGCCGACGGCCATATTTCATGTTCGCACCACTCGCCATCGGCAGGGCATACATCCTCATACCCTTGAACCGGCAGTGGTCACATATGGTTCGGTTCCAGAGATGTTTTCTCCTGAGAACACCCAAAATGTGGACCGAGCTACCTGTCAAGGCTTTCTCTAGAAGATACAATATGAAGTTCTTCAAAAAGGGCGTGAAAAGGTTTCTGTAGTGTCGGCAACACGCTCAGTGACACTTCTGGTGTTACTGGAGGTTATAGGCTGCAGTTACCGCTCCACATCAGGTGGACCACATTCCTGTTTGCCACCTAAGTGGTATAAAAAAAATGTTACATCTTGGCATTATGTTTTTCTGATGTTTTCAATGATATTTTACTTTCTCGATTTCAGTTTAAAGGATCGATTAGTACTTAAATCTAGTTAAATTTGTCAGGAGGAAAAAGTGTTTACCTAAAGTTGAATTGACTTTATCTGGAATGCAGCACACCCCCCTACATTACTAATCTGATTTTTTACTCGTGTAGTGTTGTTTATAAGTGTCTCATAATACAAATTGTCACAAAACTTATATTTTAATAATTTTGTACTTGTGTAACTAAGTATCTAACTTTAGCAGTACACAAATGGAATAACTAGTTAATAATACAGTAGCATATGATAGCGCTCCGCAGGCAGAAAATTATATTCTATCTTTACTTTTCTTCAGTGTGCTCTGACCTTAAAGAGATGGAGCTGTGGCTTTCAGAAGTCACAACTCAACAAGTCTGTCTCTCCGTCATCTATCTTTATGTCTGTAGATATTATGAATGCAAAACTGTAGTTATAGAGAATGTAATTTTTTCTTCACTAGTATAAAAATATCTTATAGATGTTTAACTTAATAATTGCTTTTCTAAACTTACTGTATCACTCTTTAGATAATGAGGTCGGTAGGTTTTGTTGCGAGATGACGCTGGAACCGATGACTACCAAGTTAGTCTGGTTTGTTTGGCACGGCCTGATAACCTCTAGTGTCGGACGACCGTTTATCGCGGTGTCAGGGTACCAGCGCACTTGTTTATATTTTGCGGCGTGTTCTCGTATTGAAAATTCGCCATTTTTAATAGGAGAGGTTTACCGCTCAACTCTTAGATTTGATGAATATCGTAACGCATAGCTTTTTACACAATGGTTACACCAATAATGGTATTATCATCATCAGTTTCCCACACGATCGAGTTTGGGATTTATATGAGGGGTTTGAGTCAATACCCATCTCGCTGGCTCAATGCGGTTTGGTGAGAGTCAGAGCTTCGTTTGTTGATTGTTGATGTTATCAGGGTGCATCACGCTGACTTGGGTCCCGTGTGTTGTCGTGAGATACCCCTTACATCCCAATAATAGTATATGACATATGACAAAGTAACCGTTGGTTTATTTAATAATTTCAATTATGTATTTCTCTATTGTTGCAATACTATATTTCACTCTCCGTTTCCAAGAGTGAAAGAGAAGGTATTTGCGTAAAAGATACCCACACTGCTATATGCTACATTCTATATCCGCTCTAGACGTTTCCGGTCTTTGATCAATACGTTTTTAATTCTATTAAATATTAAGTTTATTGAAAAAAGTTTTACTTTGATTTTAATTATGTTATGTGGTAATTAGCACTTCAATTACAATATTACTTTCGACCAGTTGTGGTCAAAGGTTTTTAAAGTGGTTACTATCATCATTAGGCTATTGAACTCCACTACTGGACATCATCATTAGCCGACAGACGTCCACTGCTGGACGTAGTCTCATCTAAAGATCTCTACACCGATGGGTTGTTTGCTGCCTACTCGCAGCGTACCCTCAACCATTTTTGCTTCGTCGGTTGGTCTTCATCGTCAATACCATCCACTTACATTGCAGGCACAATATTATGGACCGATATCAATCGGCAACCCGCCTCAGAGTTTCAAAGTGGTGTTCGACACCGGCTCCTCCAACCTCTGGGTGCCATCTAAGAAGTGTCACTTCACTAACATTGCCTGCTGTAAGTACTTTTTTTTGTATAAGTTTAAGTGACTTTGTATCTCTATAGTTATTAACGGTTGGTTTATACATGGAGGAACCAAGATCCGATTGTGGCTGGATGTAAGGTTTCTTCTTAATCTCCTGACCTACCACCATCTTGATATTATTAATATGCTATCAACAAAATTGCTGTTTCAGCTGTCAACATATGAAGATAATGTGCTATTCTAGACAACCTTAACGTAAATGACCAAGGTCGTTGACTCGTTTTGTAAAAAACAGTTTTTCATCGACAGTGCTGCACAACAAATACGACAGCAGCAAATCGCACACCTACGTGAAGAACGGCAGCAGCTTCGCCATACACTACGGTTCCGGTAGCCTCTCTGGGTTCCTCTCCAAGGATGACGTCACCGTTAGTAGAACCAGCAGTCATACCTCTACTATTTATTTTACACAAAGATTAATCAGTTCATGTATGGGTTTCGTCATCATCTCATCATTAATATCAATTGATGTTCACTGCTGAACTGTCTCCTTGATTCCGTAACTCTTTAAAATTATATACGATTAGAAAATTGGATATTGGGCAGTATTAGTTAATATATTTAGAGACGTGCTGTTTGATACTCTACCGGTTTCAGGTGGGCGGCATTACAGTACGCGGGCAGACGTTCGCGGAAGCCATTGCAGAACCGGGCCTGGCGTTCGTGGCCGCCAAGTTCGACGGCATACTCGGCATGGCGTTCAAGAGGTGGACAATTTAGTTATTGAATAAATTGCTCGTTCACACAAGAAACAGTTGAGACAATTTACCCAACACGCAGACGAATGTCATGAGGACATGTTAGCTGCCGATTTAGAAACATATCAGTTTTTTCATCTTGTTCTCCTTCACCGCAGACTTAAGCTAAGTGGGGATGGAATCTGTGCCTTTGAGTAACATAGCACACTATGAAACGTGCCATCAGAGCTTCATTCAATTCCAATAATGTGCATGTTTGCATAACACAAAAGTATTCAGATAACCTCATGTTCTCGTTAGGAAACATGCTCTCAGTGGGAATTAAAAAGTGAGCGTGTAATTTTGTATAAATGTTTATTGAAATAACCTCTTTGACAGCATTGCTGTAGATGGTGTCACACCGGTGTTTGATAATATGGTGGAACAGGAGCTGGTGCAGCCGATCTTCTCGTTCTACCTCAATCGGTGAGTCTACGCTGTACGCTAGTTGGATATAGCTACATGACCATGTATATACTAATAACACTAAACAACTTGGTAGATTAATAGAATAAAGTGAGATGAAACTTTCTTTTATGGAAGATTCAGTCTCACCTTTTCCTTAGTCGTTGCTCGGCGTCACAAGCAGGCGATGGTATATAAACCTATATGGTCTTCGGTAAAGGAAGGTCTATCTGTAATAACACCACTGTGGGATGGTGATATAATTTACTCGAACTCACCTTGCTTGGTATTGCAGAAACAGCATCGCTGTGTTCCAGCTGTCAACATCCGAGAACGAGGAAACTTCATCATCCACAAACCTCGTTATCACCTAACAGCATGTGATTACCAGGGTCACTATTTAAATTTGTGGGTTTGCAGCGATCCCAACGCGGCGCAGGGTGGCGAGATCATTCTGGGCGGCTCCGACCCAGCTCACTATCGCGGCAACTTCACGTACGTGCCTGTGCAGCCGACTTACTGGCGCTTCGAAATGGATACCATACAAATCTCCGGACAAACATTCTGTGCTAAGGTAACATCGATCCAAGAAGCTAAGCTATATAAAAAACACAAACGGTATCCTCATGCTGTGTGAGTGAAGAATTACTTCTCCTCTCTTCTCACTTTTCATAAAATCCAGGAAGTTTTCAGTTTATTAACATGCATGTGTAAATATATAAAAATTCTTCGTAGGTCCTGATATATAAAAATCCTGTGTGCTTTTGGATTGACAATCCTATGTAGGTCATTGACAATCGTATGTGAGTTACCGACAATCCTATGTGGGTCACTCACAATCCTGTGTGGAAGTATGACAATTCTACATGGGTTGCTTACTATCCTATGTAGGTTACTGCCAATTCTGTGTTGGTCATTGATAAATCTTCGTGAGTTAAAACAAATTAACCCTATTGTCTGTTGAATACTGAGTGAGCTATTTATAGCCCTTCATCAGTGTGATACAGTGAGTAATATCCCTTGAGTCAGTATCAAATTAAGCTTCAGTAAGATTGTGTGCACATTAGGGCTGCTCTGCGATCGCCGACACCGGCACCTCGTTGATCGGAGGCCCTGTAGCTGAGGTGGCAGCCTTGAACCGAGCTCTCGGTGCGACTCCCGTTGCGTTCGGGCAGTACGCGGTGGACTGCGCGCTCATCCCCACTCTCCCACCCGTAGACTTTACCATCGGCGGGAACACATTCACCCTCGACGGCGCCGATTACATCTTGAGGGTGAGTGGATATTTACTTTCTTTTTTGCTCAACTCCTCGACGAGGACAGCAAGACGTTCATCTGATCATACAAGTGTATACGCTCAAGTAAGACATATATACTACGTAATAACAAAGTTTCCATCCAATTTATAATGCTTGGCGCGGGCTGTCAGGTATCGCAGTTCGGCAAGACCGTCTGCCTCTCCGGATTCATGGGCCTGGACATCCCACCACCTAACGGCCCGCTGTGGATCCTCGGCGACGTGTTCATCGGCAAGTACTACACGGAGTTCGACGTCGCCAACAAGCGTCTAGGCTTTACTATCGCGGTCTAGACTCCGACAGCGGTCGCAACGTCACAGCTTAATATATTTTATGTGCTTTGATTAATGATGAAGAAAATAAAATTTTCTAAATGTTTAGATAATTAGAAACTGTATATTCTATAACTAACATGTTAATTAAAGGTTTCTTTATTAATTTACGCTGCATCCATGACAGGTAGCAGAACAGTTGTATCAGCACTACCAATATGAGATTAGTCATTAAAACCTAACAAGCTTCCAAAGTAAAACCTTCAAATTTTCTGTATTTTAATTCTAGGGCTATATTTGAGATTATACATTAATTAAGACCTACTTATACTGAATGAGTTGTATCTATATATCCTAAGTACAGGGGTCAGCAAACTTTTTAGACTAAGAGCTAGATTTAAATTAGTTCAAAGGCTCCTCTTCCTAGCTATTATCCCGTATGGTGGTGAGGACAGCTTTGTTTATTTTTCTTCTCCTCTTCCCTCTATCCTCGACATTGTCAGTCACTTAGCATTCGCACGCGTCTTGACACCACATTTTTCCTACTTATTTTGGGTCTGTCTGTGGGTCTTCGACTAGGGAAAGAATGTTGCAAGGCCAGGTTGTCAATGTTGCCACGCAGCGTTTGCTTTCTTGCATCTTGCCGGTGGTTCGCGCACACCAAGGCTACCTTACATGAAATCTTAACGGATTCTATTGCGTCGAGTTGCACACAGCTATTTGGATGGTGTGCACGTTCTTTTGAGTTACCACAATCCTTTTGCAAAAGAACTGGTTTTATAGTTCAAATCCTTGAGCCTCGCAGGCAAACACCAGTCACTTCGCGCCATTCAAGGATCTATTTTTCTAACCTAACCTATTATGTTGAAACCAGAGCAGTTAACAAGATTTAAGCTGTTTTTTTTTAATTACTAGAAAATGACCTGTAAATTGGAGATACTAAAAAGAGAGTCTACTCAAACTGATTAAAGGTCTCTAGACTTTCTTCTTAGAGAAAAATCTTTACAAGAAGAAAAAAGCAATAGCGCACGTTAAATCAGAGTTTACGAGGAATTATTTCTGTGGACGAGAATGAGGATTTTTTTTAAAAGAAAGATAGGAGATGATTATGTTTTATAAATAGACTTCATAATACAAATACTATTTTTGGGAAAAATAAATATATTAAGCCTTTCCAAAAAAGGCAACACATTTCCTCTAAAAAGAAGAGAGATTTTTTAAAATAAATTTTGTGAGGAGATCCTCATGAAGAAGTACGACTTGAGATATAATGAGGAAATTCAGCATTAACACTAAGAGAAATCTTCATGAATCCTACTATTAAATGTTGAAGGATTGATTGGTAATAACCAGCAGTTGAAATATTCAGAGTATATGGAAGACACAGTAGACATGTGAGGATGAATAGACCTTGTTAGTTTATTCCTAAACCGAGCATCTTTTCAAAGGATTTACATTTCATTTCCTGTCCTGAATCCAAATGTCCTGCAAATTAAATGTTAGTCTGGTCCAAAAGTTGTAAATTAAACACCAAAATAATATAGTCTAACGAGTCACCACGATTGGCAAGGTTTGCTGATGCCTGTACCAGTACTCTCATATCGGATAAGCTGAAGCTGTAACTGTTTCCAAAGACCATGTAGCAGATGAGAATTTGAGGCTTACTCTAGTAAAAACTCCTCCTATATTATTTTTCGACTTTCAACTGTTTTATCATGTACATTTAGATATTTACTACGTCCAGATATTCTTGGTACATATGGAACTAGGGCTAGTGAAAATAGGACTTTTTTTATTATTTGTTAAAATATGATTGTACTAGTTTTAGATTTATGATATGTTTACATTACATAAAAAAAATCTACTAATGAATACATACATCATCATCATCAACTGCTGGACATAGGCCTCCAAAGATCTCCAGATCGATCGATCTCACGTTGCTCGCATCCAGTGGGTAACCGCGATTGTCACCAGATCGTCGGTCCACGCCGTGGGAGGCCTCTCAACACCACATCTACCGGAGTTTCTCTGCGCGATCAAATCAGAAATGTGGAGATCCGCAGAGGAACTAAGGTTACTGACATAGTCCAAAAGATTGCTAGACTTAAGTGGCAGTGGGCAGGACACATTGCTCGATGGACAAACGGCCGATGGGGCAGTGAGGTCCTCGAATGGCGCTCGCGTACCGGTACACGTAAACTATATATATATATATATATATATATATCTTTCTGTGAGTCGATGCTTCAATGCTGAGGGTTGTGATTCATTACCTAGTAACCTGTTTTTGACGATTTTAAGCCAGTCATCCTAGACTTGGGGTCTATCCACAATCAATCTTGCCTGTAACAAGTTTCGTCAATTCTTTTTTTTTCTGGTAATATGAACAAAAAACTCACACGTCCGACTCCTATCGATGGTAGATATATATATATATATATATGTGTGTGTGTGTGTATGTGGCACTGTAACCTCGCTACCTACCCGCCAAAGAAGCGACATCTCTACTATTCTGCTATATACTCTACTAACAATGCGGCATACGGCAATGATTTTTTGACAATTACCATCAATGTATGTAATTTTTTTTTATAATAATTTGACGCCATCGTACACCATTTACGGGGCACGAGACTGTCGTATACGTTAGTCTATTGAGACTGAGTGAATCACCGATGGGACACGAGGGTCTATCGAGACATCGTGCAGCATTAATTAGAGACGTGATTCTATCGAGACAAAGTGCATCGCCGGTGAGACACGTGACTACCGAGACAGTGCATTACCGATGGGACACGCGAGTCTATCGAGACAGCGTGCATCACCGATGAGACACGTAACTATCGAGACAGAGTGCATCGCCGATGAGACACGTGACTATCGAGACAGTGCATCACCGATGAGACACACGAATCTACTGACACATTGTTGTGGGGGTGCTTCCCGTCAGTGTGATATGGCGGGGTGGAAGCGAATTTTTGTTCGTTATGTAAAATCACAATAAATTGTAAGCTATATATACATGTATATATTCATAGACATATATAAATAGGCGGCATAACAAATATACACACGTGTAGCAATTCGTACTAGCTGCGTTTACTCCACTCTACCGTCGCCCGCGCGCAGTACGTCCCGATTACAATGTGTTAGGACTACGTGTACGTGTACCGCTGACAGGACACGCGGCTCCGTATCCTTAAATGACAGTTGAAGAGTTAGTGATTCAACTACCTCTAGCTCTCTAGACTCCACGTACACCAGGGCATCTATGTAGCGATATTTAGTCTTTATTTTATTTTATTCAATAAACAATTCAGAATTATTTGTTTTTTATTGTCTTCATTTAAATTATAAAAAAAAATGATTGCATTAGCAATGATTTTGTTGGTTTGCACTGGTAACACCGCAGCGCCTGCTGCAGCCGACGTACAGTACTGGGTTCGGGTTTGACCGGCGCTGCAGCTAGTGTAGTTACTGGGGTAACGAGACCCGACATATCTCAAGGCGATGAGCGCAACGTGATGAACGTATACCATTCAAACTTCACCACGTTATGGGCAGGCGTGTTGCTTACCATCATGTGAACGTCCCGTCCGTCTCATCGTTTCCTTGAATAAAGAGACCTACTTCTAATTGATACGTTTAGTCAGAGCAGAAAATGTTACTGCAGCTGTTAGTATTTTTTTTTTATTTAATAAAGCAAGAGATGTTCTCATGCTGCCAATACGCTTGCCCACAGTCTCGTTACTAAAGTTCACTATCTACCACGCCCTTCAAACCGGAACACAGTTATGGTGTACACTACTGTTTGGTGGCTGCAAAACTGCTGTAGTACCTAGACGGTCTCCGGCGAGACCTACCACCAGCAATGAGTGCGAGGTGCACATTGTGGGCACTTTAAATTAAAAAAAAATCTCTATATATATAAACTTTACTCTATATTAATTAATTAAATAAAACATTAAGTAAAATACACTGTCCGTACATAAATTATAATTACAATAATTTGATATCAGTAGGTCTTCTGCAATTACATGCTCTAACTTTAAAATCTGTGGAGCTGCGCCAGCAGGGGCTACGCCAGGCCCAGTTTGTGTTTTTTCCTAAATTTCTTCACGTAGGCCTCCACCAGCGCCTGGATCTTGGTCGGGTTTATCTCGCCGGACTTGTTGTGGCAGATCTGAAATGGACACGGTCATTAAGCAATAGCGCGGTTTGGAACTACTGAATGGGATATATCCCACTGAGCCTCCTGTGAAGGTAAATATGTCTTTTCTGGGGGCCCACACTTGGCCAGCATGTTGGATAAAGTGAGTCCCAGATGTGGGAGTATTAGTAGGACTCTTAATTTTAATCTTGGATTAGGATTAACTACATAGCAAATATGTGTAGCAGAAGCCGGACGACTCGCAATTTTTTTTTTTTAAATAAAATACCGACAAATAGAATATTCTTTAAGTGGTGGTGACAGTGATCTACAGCAACACTATTGCCTGGCAGCAGTAACAGCTGATGCAGCGGTAACTGAGAATGTCTCGAGCAAGAGAGAGCGTATTAAGTAACTTAAGCAGACCTTGGGGACGGCGCGCCGCAGTATGTCTTTGTACTCTTCCTTGGTGACGTGCTTCTTGTTGTAGTGCGGCTTGAGCACCAGCTTCACCTCTTCCACTACACGCTCTTGACGGTTAAGCTTCTTCAGGAACTGCAGAAAGTCACATTTTAACTAATACCATCAGTATCTCCTGAGTACATATTTCAAGTCGAACTACCTTTCGTTGTACAGTGGAGAAGTAGTTAACTTGTAATATGAAAGTCCTTGGTTCGATTCTGGCGTTGTTGTAGTTTGGTTAGAGAAAGTTTTTTTTTAATTACAACACTTTATTTAAAGTGTTCGCTACTATTATTATTTTTTATTAATACATAAACAACGAACACAATTTCAAAAGTGTTTTTTTCTAAAAGTAATAAATACTTCATCATCAGCTAGATTCTCTGTACGGCTGTACAATAGCTTTGTACGGTCCTGAGAAACTTGAAGTTGTACAAAAGTTAGCTTAAGTTAAAGTATTGTATAAATAGATAGCTTGATAGCCTTCAGATTTTATGCCGGTACCACTCACTTTGCTTTTGACCTGCATTTCTACAGCGGAGCTGGGCAGGTCGTCGAGAATTTTCAGGTTGTCTTCATCTATCTTTACACCAACGTGCGTCTTGTTTCCTGTGGAGTTTGGTGCAACGTTACAACAAAAGTGGCAACAACCCTCCCCCGTGATACTGTTGAATGGATGAAAACGATCCCGTGACCCGCGACGGGGTGGTGTGCAAACGTTACTGGGTTCCAATTTAAAAGGGGCTGGGCTGTAGTTAGTGCAATTATATATCCCTGGGGTAACGAGACCTGACAACGTCGCAGGAAGACGAAGCAACACAGTGCTGTTTGATGGACGCGTGATGATATCCTTAACTAGGGTGCTCACGTGAAACACTCGACTTTTTTAAGCTGTCAGCTGGAACATGACAATGCTGTTGGGGTTCTTACAATCATCAGAGTGAATATGAATGAAAAATTATTGTGTCCAATAGTTATTTTATCGGCCTTTGTATTGGCCACGTAAGTTTTCAGCGACAGGAAATCTGAGGGTCAAAATGTTGAAATGTGACAAACCTTTCTTTTTATTGAACTTAACAGGGACCTTGGCGGCGGAGGACTTGCCCTTGCGCTTGGGCGGCGGCTTGTCGAACAGCGCGTCGAACACGTCGCGCTTGGCGGTGGGCGGTTTGACCGCGCCGGGCGGAGGCTCGAACAGATCGCCGAAGTCGCTGGAGCCCGGCGAGTATGGGGAGTCGTCCGGTTCGTCCTCGCGGCGCGCCATAGGCTTCACGGGCAACGATTTAATCGGCTCCGCTTTGCCCACGAACAGCTTGGGGGCTATGCGCGGCGCCTCCGGCAGCACCACGCGCGGTGCGGGCTCAGGTTCCGGCCCGGGCGGCGGTTCCGGCGCTTCGTCGCGCGTCGACTGCAACAACGCCAGTACCTTCTCCATCGGCGAGAGCGGCCGCCGCGCCAGCACCTCGTCTGCGGAGAGGTTGGTGCGCTGCGCGGCCTCCAGAGTCATGGCGCGCGGCGACGCGGTCGCGCCGGGCGAGGCAGATGGCGAGCGGGTCGGCTCGAACGGATCATACGCGTCCGGCGAGCGCTCTGAACCGGCCGAGCCCGCCGAGGGCGCCGAGCCGCCGGAGTGAGGCGACGCAGCCGGCTCCGGTGGAGCTTCCGGCTCGGGCGGAGTCTTGGGCCCGGCGGCGGGGGGATTCGGAGATGGTTCTGCGGTCGGCGCGCACTCTGTTTCCTCCGGCCCAGGGGCTCCGTTCTCCTCCTTATCTCCGTGATCGCTGTCACTCAATACTATCACGTTTTTAGGCGATGGCGTGAGTTCGCGGAACGGTGAGCGTTCGAGGTCAATTATGGCCACCGGCTTTGCTGTTTCCGTTTCAGGAGGATTAGTCGTGCGTTTCCGTTTCCGCTTCTCGCGCTTAGTTTCTCGACGTTTACGTTTATCGCCTTCCTCCTCCCGTTCCTGGTCTTTGAAGCTGACGCTTACGAGTATGTTGTCGCCGGATGTGAACACTTCCTTCGATGGACCGACGGCGTCACGGTTTCGTTTGTGCCGTTGCCGTTCAGGGTCGCGGCGCCTCTTTTCCTTTCGTTTACGTTTATCGTCGGTCGCTACGACCACCCTCAACTGACAGGGCTCGGGAGAGAACTCCGGGGGCGGAGTGCGAGGCGACAGCAGGCGCGAATCCACGGAGGGCGGCGACCATTCGGCAGCGGCGAGAAGGGGCTCTGGTTCCGGGGAGCGGCTGGTTGTGAGCCGCTTATTCTTTTTCCTCTTGGGAGACTTTTGACGTGGCGAACGTCGGCGTGACGAAGGGCGCTCGGATCGCGAGCGCTTCTTTTTCTTCGTTGGTTTAGGTTTAGGGCTTCGCGAAGCTGATCGGCGTCGCTTTCGGCCGCGTGACGCGGAGCGGCGGCGGCGGGGTGAGGCGCGGCGGCGCGGCGACACGGAGCGACGGCGCTTGCGCTCAAGGGAACGGCGCGGTGAGCGGCGCGGCGAGATGCGCGGTGAGCGGCGCGGCGAGATGCGCGGCGTGGCGGAACGCGGCGACAGAGACGCGCGCGCACGCCTCAGCACCACCGACGACGGCGACCGCCGACCTCTCACCACCGGGCTGCGCGCTCTCAGCTGAGATGCGCGGCCGCGGGACGGCGACTTTCTACCACGAACAGGCGACGCGCGAATTCGCGAAATCGACAATCTACCTCTCGAAGAGGACCTTCGACCTCTAGATAGAGATCTTTTTACAATTGAACGCGATTTTCGGCCGCGCGATAACGATTTTCGAATTCTCGACAGGGACCTACGATTCCGTGAAAGAGATTTTCGTCCGCGGGAGAGAGAACGTCGGGTTCTGGACAGTGACTTCCGTCCTCTTGAAAGGGACCTTCTTATTTTTGACAACGATGTTCTAGCTCTAGATGACGATCTTCGACTTCTAGACAAGGATCGCCTGCCCCGCGAGGACGATTGGTCACCGAGCGGAGATAGTGACGTGGACCGCATGCGCGGAGAAATATCTCTTCCGAAAGGGTCTTTCATCTTTTTTCTTTTCTCCGACACTACAGTTCGGACATCGTATCTTTCTAAATCTTTTCTTTTTTCTTTTCGTCTCTTTTGTTTTTCTTCTGCAGTTTCACTTGAGTCGCGTCGATCTTTTTTACTCTTATTCTTTTCTTCTTTATCTCTTTCCCTATAATTCCTTTCTTTTCCATTTTTGCTAAGCTTTTTAAAAGCAATTTCACTTTTTTTATTTTTAGCTTTAATTTTGTCTTTGCTCTCCTTTTTAGATTCCTTCTTCTTTTTCTTTTTACTCTCATCTCGTTCTTCCCCTTTGCTATCTTTCTTTTTATTCGATATATTCTCCTCTTCTTCACCTGTTGCTTGAGTTCGAACTGGTGAAGTAGATGCCTCTGAAACAACCTTCTCATTTTCAGAGAACATTTCGTTTCCTTCTTCCTCAGATATCATTTCAGTGTCAAGACCCTCTATTCCTTTTTCTTTTTCGTTCTCGAGTGACGTGTCCTTTGACTTATTTTCGTCTAGACAAGGCGTATAACTACGTTCATCTTCTGTTTCGCTTATGGATTCTGTCATTTTTTCGACACCCTTTTCCCTTTCCTGCGACCCTTCTTTTACTGGAGATAGAGTATTTAGACAAAGTTCATCACCTGAATCGCCTTCTTCATCCGAATTTAGGTCGTTGTCAGATTTATCACTCTCTGATTTGCCATCATTTTCATCTTTTGCTTGTTTTAATACTTCCTCTGCTGCTGGGCCTTCTTCGGTTTCCCCGTGTATTTCTTCAACCCTTCCAGTTACAGACAATCCATTTTGTACTTCACTTTCAACTTTGTTTAAATCTTCGTCTTTCTCCACTTTTTCTTTAATAGCCGTCTCTGGACTTTGAGATAATACTGATCCTCTAAATTCAATATTGTCAGTGGATGTCAAATTATCTATAGATTTGCTTGCTTCCTCGGTTGAATCTTTAGGTAATTTATTTGGACTCTTATTACTACTACTAGGTGGTTGTTTTTCATTTCGTATAGCCTCTGAAATTACTTCCGGTTTACTCACTGTTTCAACTCTTTCCGCCGTTTCAGATTTATCAACTGACTCACTTTCTTCACTTGTATCTTCATCATATAAATTTAATTGCCTTTTTAGGAGCGAAGTCGTATTGAGTTTAATAGTTATGGGGTTCCGTGTGTTACTTGTTATTGGACACCTTTTAGATACTTTTTCTTTATACTCATCATCAATTTTCTTTTTTAAAGTATCTGAACCGGAATATGCAGGTTTATTATTGTAGGTTGAGACTTCCTTAGGTCTGCTGCTATTTGTTTCCGTAGTAGCTACTAAATGAGTCGGTGTGGTCTCTGGTGGAGTAATATCGTCATCTTCTTGTACAAGGTCCTCAAGGTTGTCTCGTGGCACTTCCTTGGCGACATCGATTGTTAGGTTGCTGCTGTTATTGGCTATATGAACACTTGTAGCAGAATAAATGGAAAAATTCGGACAATCGCCGTCAGTGTCCTCGTCACTTTTATCATTATTAGAGACATCATGTTGTATATTAGGGGATACTATTAAATTTCTATGTTCTTTTAAAACTTGTCTTACTGCACTATCTAAAATATTATGAGGCACATTCATTGTACTGGTGTCGATTCCCGCCAATATGTTGTGAACAGCGGCAGGCATCGGCGGTGGTGATTGTTCAGATGCTGTGGGTGTAGCAGATTTCTCCTCCTCGCAACTGTCGTCATCATTAGTTGGTTCTGTCGGATCGTACTTTTCTGTATCGATCACTAAACCAGGATCACTTTTTTCGTCTTCAGATTTTTCAACATCAGGCATTTTCGTGAAGTTAAAGATGGGAGGTTCAGGTAATGGGTGATAATTTGATGTTTGCGATTTGTCTATAATGGGTTCAGAGCGGATAAACATGTCGTTGTTTGAACTCATTGAACTGACTGGTGGCGGCGCTTGACCCATTCGCATGTCGAGAGGATTATCAAAACCGCCGAAGGAATGTCTGTTCTGTATTAGTGGATTTTCTAACCTTGGCCCAGGGCCAATGGGAAACGGTTGCCACGATGTACTTAAGCTGAATCGTCCTGGCCCCCCTTGATGAGGAGGTTGTTGGTCGTTCAGTCTCTGATTCTGATGTTGTTGATAATTTGGTGCTCTGTTAGCGTCGTTCGGAAGTTGTCTTCTGGATCTGTCAAAGTAAGAGTCGTCATTGTGGGAAAACTGCGGCGGCCTTCTCGCGTAGTTACCATACGAATCTACGTCATCGCGTCTCATATTGTTTTGGTAGTTCATGCCCTGTCTTTGATTTTGGTAGTTACCGCCATAATTATTGTCATAGTTATTGCCTCTATTAAAGTTATTCGAGTTCTGTTCTCTATGGTAGTTGCCACGATAGCCGCCACCCCATCCTCCTCCTCTAGATTGTCCGGGATATGACGGCGCTTTCTTGGACGTATCTTCACCTTTTGACAGGTCAAGTCTCTCGTTTGTGGTCGACTTCGCATCACTCTTTGGTAAAATGACTCGATTCCTTGATTTTGGTTTTATATCAATGTCGCCCTCTATAGATACAGATACAATTGAGTTCTTAGAGTGTAACAAAGTCTGACTTTCCATTATGCTAGAAAGAATATCTGGCGCCGTGCTGGCACGAGGTGGTGATGGAATAGATATCATTTTTCTTCTAGCCTAAAAATAAAAAAAATACTAATTAAGTCTGATTTTTTGTAAGAAAATAACTGTTTATCATAATAGTGAATTTACCTGTCTGTATGCGTTAAGTATACTGGAAGTCGGCCTGATGGCTACAGCGCTCACAGGTCCGTGTGATATATTTACTTCCGTTTCATCATCAGTGAAATGATCAAACTGGCTATCATTGCCAAAGAGACTGAGGGATGCGATGCCGGCCCTGTGCCTTAGTACGGTCAGATCCCTGGCGCCCGCAGGCGGGGCGTAGGTTTGCACCGAACGCGGGTCATTAAAATTGACCAGCTTCGCTCGGACGCTGGCCCGTACGTGGGAACGTCTCGCCGCAGTCCGCGGCTGCCGTGACTTTGTCTGTGTACAAAAATAACCTCAGTATCACCATACTTTTATTATCATTATGGTTACTTTCGTCAAGAAGTCAAGACGCTTACTACTGAACATTGGTTGCGCTCCTTTTTATTATAACTTTTACCTATATTATAACCCTTTTTATATAAGTAAGCGACGAGACGAGCCGGACGTTCACCTGATGGTAAGTGATACGCCTGCCCAAACAACGTGGCGCTAGTTATGGTGTTATACACTGCACTATATTGCGCTCGTCGCCTGAGACATAAGATGTCGAGTCTCGTGACCTCAGTAATTACACTAGCTATAACGCCTTTCACACCAAGGCAGTAATAAGCGCCGCAGTGGTATCCCCCAAGACAGTCTCCGGCAATATAGACCTATCGCCAGTACCATCTAAGTGGTTATGGATTTTTTTACTTAAAATATATGACCTCTGAAAGCAACCAAGATTTTTCAACAGTTTTAAAAAAATATATAAAGTAATTTATTGAATGAAAAAATATGTAAAGCCAATATTCTGCTGTAGACAGTAATGTCAATGATAATGAATAAATAAATAGAGATCCATAAATTTTCTTACTTCTTTTTGTTTGTAGCAATGTCTCAAAAACTTTCAACCGAAACAAACTAGTTATCAAATAAATGTTTTATAATTAATTCGGAATTTTGCACCATTTTATAATTTATTAAAAAAAAATGTGATAAGAAAGATAGATAGCTTGTAATTTTTAATACATAAATTTTTTTTGTTTACATTGAGAACATGAGATCATAGATGGTTAAAGGTGCCAATCCTAGAATATTCTGGCTAAACATGTGATAATAGCCAGAAGATAGCAGTGATTTTATGGTGGTAGATTTGTAATAATAGTGGTAAAGCTGTTTTTACAAAAACACTGCTAGTACTGCTAACACTATCAATAACCATATAGTTCTGGAATTGAACCAGCGTCCTGCAAATTACAAGGTCGGCTAGGTTAGCCACTATATTACAAAAACCGGTACACTTGTCAACTAACCTTTTTCGCCTTCCTTTTAACCCTTTTAATTACAGTGTATTCATTATTTTCATTTAATCTATACTCTACAATAACTGATTTAGTTCTCCTCGTCTTCCATCTCCTGCGTTGAGTCCTTTTTTTGGAGAAAGTGAGACGATGGGAAGATCTTGCGCCGTGTGATGTGGTAGGTGATTCATTTAAATTTGTATTACCACGTCGTCCACTTGACGTGGAGGGCTGTTCAGTAGTGATGGTATTTCTTGTTCTTCTCACATTCCGTTGTTGCCGTGACGGAGCTGTCCTGTGGCCTTCAGCCAGATCCAAGTCATCAACGCCAGAATATAAATCTTCAACTCTCAACTCGGGGTAATAGATAATATCTATAAGATCATCACAATTTGGACAGAGCCAATCATTTAAAGGCACCTGAAAATCATTAATAAAGATTATAGAAAAAAATAAATAACCAAATGTGTATCTACTACTCGGTAAAGTTAATTTTGTATATTAAAATTTCACTTCCTACTGTCATAAGGTACATAATACAAAGACTTTATTATGACCGTATAATTGCAATGGAAAATTTTAATCAGTGTGATAAAAAACATTTTTCATACATTATGTAAACCATTCACCAATAGGTTTATTAATAATATATTTACACATATTTTAATGTGTTTATAATGAATGTATAACAATATATTTTTTAAATGATTAGTAAAGATCAAATAAAGTAAAAAAATACAAAATACAAATAAGTAATACAAAACATTTAATGTTAACAACATCATAGCTATTTATTTATTTACATATATATTTATTTATTACAGTACTGTAATTTATGTATTTATTTAGTCTTTAATTGTATATACCTATGAATATTGTAAGTATATACAATATATGCTATTATTTTTCTATTTTGGACATTTTGCTACCTATAGAGGCTCACCTCCCTTGCTATATGAATTTAACTCTCCTGTACTTTGATGTGTGCGCTCCATACAGGCAACTAAGTACTGCATACCCTGATATCCTAAATCTATCTAAATAATAAGCTCTCAACTGGCTTAAAAAGTACACAACTATGCATTGTCTGTTCCTAATTTGCCAAATTGTTAAGTTTATTTTTAAATATAGATAAGCACAGAGATTTCGGGTTTGGTTTGCATACCCTACTTGAAATTTCTCCATGTCCCTATACTATTTCCATTTAATTACTGTTTGTCTTTGCTTTATATGAATATATAAAATGGTAAAGCTGAAAAGTTTTCATCATCAAGTCATAGTAAGTTTGGTAAAACTAATGTTGTGTTCAAGGGTTATCTGTTTAAAGATTATCCAGCTATTTTCCCATTTTACTTCACATAAATTTGTTGTGTCATCATTATTTCAACAGATGGACGTATATTGCTGGACATGTTAGAAAACAAAAGGCACAATATGATTAAAAATCTTCCTCTCTAGTGTCTCATAATTATGAACAAATGTGCCATGTCCCAACAGGTGAATAGACTTTTTTAAGTATAAAAATTGTTTGATAGTAATACCTCTGTAAGGGGTGGTGTCAAGCAATGCATGTGGTATCCATGGTCACATCCATCACAAAGCAACATAGTTTCCTCACTATCTGCACTACCACACACCTGTAACAAAATTTAATATGCTAGCACTGCTTGCTAATGAAATTCTATGTAGTATAGATATATGATTGTGCATTAAAAATCTCACAAAATTTCTATTTATTTATACACTAAAACTGTTATTAAGAGCATCTTAAATAAAAAAAAAGTTTACTATAGCTCAAAAAGAATGAAAATACTAGGCCCAGACACAAAATAAAATCAAATTGTTTAAGATCTTTTTTTTTTTTACTACTTTATTGTCAAACACTTTATATATTATATAAAGTGAGCACAAACCTCACAAATTGTAGGATCATCTAATCGGAATAAATCAACAGATTGTCTTCGCTCTGTCACTTTGACAGGCTCTGTGCGCAGAACCCTTCCTCCGGCTTGTGATCTGACAATAATAAAATCAAAATTCGATCTATCTACAGGGCATGTATTAACATTTCGCGCCCACTCCGAAATGCAGTCCAAACAAAATATGTGTTCGCAGTTTTGTGGCGTGCCCACTTCTTGGTTAGTAAAACGGAGGAGACAGATTGAACATTTCTCAGAGTTGCCTTCAGAGCTATCAGACGCAAATCCCGATAGGGTCCCAACGGTCATGGTTGGAGCCGCCGTTTTTGGCGCATCGGAATGATCAGTGGCCCAGCCCGATGTATCACTGTCTCCTTCCGAATCTCGTAGAATAGGTAGGTTGCGTCTCCGCCGCGTACTAGCGACCACAGAACTTCCACTACTGCTTGATTCATCGTCACTCATAACCTGAAAATAAATTTAGTTATTTACTTTTTCATAAATTCATGTAATAACTAAACCATGGGTTAAGATGCTATTCACTCTAAGTCTTTTTCTACGTGTCCCCGCCACGCCGACGCTATCATCGCTATCAGAATCCGATCCGGATGACAAGAGAACCACTTTTTTAATCTTCCGTTTAAGTCGCACGGATGAGCCTTCGCTGTCCTCTTCGCTCATCCTGAGACGTAAACACCGATTCACAAGTACTGCTTCAGTACGCACCACACTAAGCAATTCGCAAAGGTGTAAATGACCTTTGCAAGTAAATTATTACAACATTTGTAACGAAAATTATTTGCTTCATCGAGTCCTTATGTAAGAATGCTTTGTGAAAACCGTCCAATTTCATAAAAAATAGTCATACGCGCTATATGAAATTATTTTTATATTTTGACAGCAAGCCGCTTTCGACGGTCAAGCGGCCATTTTCATTATTGCAATTCATAGACAAATGACTTCTTGCAAGCTTGTTTTTGAACCGACAATAAATATAATTTATTTAAATAAATATTTTTTATCTTGGTAGTATAATATAACACGTTTTTACTTATGTCAGGAAATCATAATAATATAAGATTTCTTATATTTATCATTTAATTATCCAAAAATGTACTTTTATACGAAAAACTTCACTTCATTTAATAGAGTAAATTAAAATACCACAATGTGGCACATCACTAGTTAATCTCATGTTCGGCTTACTGCATTGTCGCTTTGTGCGTTTTCGTTTGGTTTATATTCTCGAAAACAGCTTTTTCAGGCTGCTTATTTGTTTTAAACATAACTAAGAAATGACCGCAGAAAACGAAAGAGAAATTTATCACAAATTAGAGGCCATGAAAGAGATCAGGTATCTATTTTTTAATTATTATTCCTAATGTCTTCGCACCTGTAGGCTCGATCAATAAGTACTTGACATAATATATATTATTATAATATTTCATAAATTTTGCCTCGATGAAAAGATTTACATGCTTTGTTGTAACTATATATTAAACGTCAATATATTGTTTATATATTACACAGGGAAATTAAAAATTGCAGATCTAATAGTTTAAAATGTGTAAATTGATTATCAATTTTATATAGAAATAAGACGATTACTTTGGAGCGGTTGAAGCGTAGTATTTTAAATGAGGTGCGCAGCGGGGACCAAGAGGGACGGTGTCTCGCGCAGTACAAGCGCGAAATGGAACTGTTGCAGCAAGAGAAGATGAGCCATGTCGAAGAACTCCGACAGATACACGCAGATATCAATGCGGTTAGTTGCTCATGCAGAAACTTGTGTTTATAAGTTATTAATGATGTATGATTTTATTTTGTTGTTATAGCATGACATGTAATGTACAGTAAGATAGCCCAACCCATAAGTCTCCAACCTTTTTTGAACTACAGCTCCCTTACAAGAACACAAAAAAAAAAAAAACAAAAATGGAAAGGTATTTTGAGTGTTTTTTACTTTAAATTTCTAATTGAGGTATGCCATGATCACCCTCTTGACTGTCATAAAGCTCCATTTGCCTTTAGACTCCGTACTACCTCTACGGTATATAAAAAACCTGCAGTCTAAACTAGTAATAGATTTTTTATTATAAAATCATTAAAAAGTTTAGAGTGGGATTAGTGGTAGGGTTTTTAAACCTGAGTGGACCAATATGACCTCCTTATTATAAGCTGTGGTCATAAAAGAATTTCTGTATTTAGTTGCCACATTTTTCTACAGCAACATATCACTTCACACCATCAAAATCAATCAGTCGATAGATATCAATTGCTGGACTTAGGCCTTCCCCAAAGATGTCCACATCAGTCATTGCCACTTACTGTTATGTTAAATTCACTTCAGGCCTAAGCTCACTATTTATAAAGAATATGTTACTTTCTCTGACAACATTAGATTCATCATCATTATTACCAGCTGGCAGATATCTACTGCTGGTCATAGGCCTCCCCTAAAGATTTCCACATGAATCAGTACTTTGCTGCACTATATTATATAACTTAACATCTTATCTTATTGTGGTGAATGTGTAATGCACTGTAAACATCTTAACTCTGCATTTTTATGCGCTGACAGGTCATTAATCATTAGACAAATATTAAATAAGTTATATAAATTTACAAACTGTTACTTTTGGAAGTAATAGGTGCTGCGAAGAAGCAGTGTACCATCTCTAAATTTTATAAGAATTTTCTTTTTTTAAGTATAAATAAAAATCATAAAAATAAAAATGTATCATTTAATTATCATTTTGAAGTTAATGTATTGTATAGGATTCTAAGAGTTTTACTTGTGAATTTGGACGAAGTATTATGTTAACTGTTAAATTTAATTTCTCATTCCCTCCATGTATCTTGTAATCATCACAAGTCTGCACCCTATGGAGCATATCCAGATGAAACTCGTACATTGTGAGAGTCTATGATTGTGGCTATTACAAGGAGATTGATCTGTTAATACCGGAGGTGCTTGTATTAGTAAATTATCAACAACTCCTTTTTATAATAATATTTCAGGTTAGTTTAGTGTAAAAAGAGATCTTTGACTATAAATCTGGTTCCTGTATAAAACTAAAGGTGAAAACTTGTTTCAGGTTTTGAATACTAATTAACTTTCTATACAATTGTAAGTTTTCTTTTATGCAAATAAATAAATTAAAACAAATAGGGATGTACCATCAATCTTTAAGATGTTATATATTTAAATCTTACGCATAAGAGATTTAAAGCTATGTAGTGACTTACAATATTTCTGGAACCATAAGACTTGATATTTAGTAGGACTATTGCTTTTACCGAGTGTAGGGCAGTTAAGAATGTATAATATGAATGTTACCCCCGAAACAGGTTACAGGGGGTTAATAACAAGAAGGAGGCAACGGGTTGGCACCAGACAGGAATATTTCTGATAAATTATAAGTCTAAATTTTAAATCTAATTCTTTATTACAACTAGTATAGCAGGCGGGGAATAGTTGGTTTAATATAATTTGTTTTTTAAATTGACAAGCTTAGCCCTTGAGCATAAACCCATGTTAAGTGGTGAAATGTGGTGGTAAGGCGCACTAACCTATTAGCCTATTCAGTCTTGTTCTTGAAGACACCCACAAAGCATTAATGTAATACAGCTAGTATATAAGTTGTATACATAAAAATATATAACTTGGCTACTTAAGAACCTCCATCATCCACGATTTCCTGGTGGATCTTTACGAGTTAAATGTTTGTTATTGCAAGTCGGGGCGGGCTATTGTTAGCGTGCAATTGTAACGCGCTGCCGTGTTTATTTTATCTGTGCGCGTGCGCCGTCGCGTAGACTAATCACATAACAGAGACTGTTGGTCGATAACTTTTTTTACTCGACGAAGCTACGCGCTGAACGTTCGCCTGATGATGAGTGATACGCCCGCCCATAACAACGTGGGGCTAGTTAAGACGATATAGCATGTTAATTCTCGTTACAATAGTAATTTCATTACTTACAGCCCCGTTCAAACCGGAACAATGTAATGTTTGCACAGAATTATTTGTCGGCTGCAATAGGAGCTGTGGTGATACCTACTTAGACGGAATCTTCGAAAGAGTCAGCTTTTGGGTAAAAGTCAGAGTTATGTGAGATTACTACTCACTAAAACCCCCTCGGTGGTCTGCGTCAGTGCATTCGGAGAAATTCCGGAATCTCTTATAGAATGCACCGGTGCCTCTCTACACTTTGTGTTACACTTCTCTGAGGGGGGGGGGCATATCATCCTAAGCACCATCGTTGAGTCATACACTGTCCCACGCAAGTTCGCTTGTTGACCGATAAGAGCCTTCACCCTCAAGGCTTGCGAAACTTCTAGACCCTTTTGATCGCCTTCTACGACAAGCAGGCTTTGTTAACTAGACAACGGGGCTTGAGAACAAAGACCAACCAACATTAAAATGTAGCTAGTTCATCAAATATAAATCTGGTTACTTGTAGACTCTGTTCATTGGTTACTCTGTGTAATAGTCAGTTTATTTGTTCTCTGATCATTTAGTATAACAAATTCAGATTGTTCTTGAAATATTACGGTCCCTCCACTATATACATATTTTTTTTAAATGTATCATATTTCTTTATTCTAATGGTCAGCATGACCTCAATTTCACATAGTTTTAAGTGACGATGGGCCGTATGATTAATGCGTTCTCGATCAGGATACTCCGATTCTTATATATAAACAGCAAAGTCACAGAAATGCTGTTATAGCAGCATCTTACTGTCCAGACACCATACATATGGTCCCCGAAATGAACACGATCTTTGAATAGAGCCAGGGTCCTCCATTGGACAAATCTAGCGTTTAACCACTGCGCCATAGAGACAAAGAGTACCGAGGGTTAATAGGTTAAATGTATAGTCTAGATTTTATAAAAAAAAATAACAATTTTTACTCGTGTCTATCGAGGGCGGTCACGGCGCAATATGGTGTTGTGTAAACATCCTAACTAGAACTGTGTCGTTTACCAACAGGTGAACATCCTATTCATGTTAATGCTTCATGTTGTATGGAATTATATTTTCGATTTTTTTTTTCTAAAATCTTTTTTTTTAAAATTAAATAATCTCAATATAACGTTCCCATTTTTCAGATGGAGACTGTTATAAAGCAAACGGAGGAGAGCATGGGCCGCAAGTTATCTAACGCGTCTCGCCTGCACGAGGACTACCGGCCGCTGAAGGCCGAGGTGGACATGCTGCGACGGCAGTGCCTCGGCCTGGACCGGCTGCCGGACCTGCACGAGGAGGAGGGCTCGCCTATCACACCCGAGTCAGTACACACCATCACTGTGTTGCCTGTTAAATTAAAACTTTCGTAGTTTTCGTATCTTCAGTTTTTAATAGCAGAGGAACTCCATTTGGACTGTTCACTAGTGGTAGGTACGCTGTTGCCGGAGACCATGTAAATATGTACCACGGCATCTATTATTCCTGCCACCAAACGGTACCGTGTTCCAATGTAAGTAGAGAAATTACTGAGGTAATGAGACTAAACCTCTTATATATTAAGGCAACGAGCACAATGTTACGTGCAGGCGTATTATTTACCATCAGTTGGACGTCCTGCTCGTCGCGTCGCTCCGTTAAATAACAAAAAATATATATTTCTATAGCGGATATGTTATGTAGTGTAAATTGCTCGGCAGCCGTTTCCCAGCGTCCGTGAGGGGTTCGGGCGCGGCCGGCGGCGCCGGGAGTGCGGTGCTCGCGGCGGGCGCGGGGGGCGCTCCGTTCCTGCCGCCCGCGCCGCGCAAGCCGCCCCCGCCGCCCGCGTTCAGGTCTGCCCTACAACAAGATTTCATTACCGTCTCGCTGAGGTTCGATTATGATTTTGTTTTGTTCAGTTCTCCCTTCTCTCCCTCCCCTACCACTCAAGACTCCTACCCTTATACACTTGCTGTGCTGTTGCATTTCTTTTTTAGATGCATAGCTTGATTGTTATTATGTAAATAACAATCAAGCTTGCTGAACTAAACCATAAATTTATAAACCATTTTAATCATCCATAATCTTCACCTTAAAAGGTATTACAAATGATTAAAAAAAAAAACTATAAAGCGATCACAGTCTGTTGCCAGCAACTCATTTAACTTTTCTACTTAGTTATAAAGTAAAATACTTCAAAAGTATCTTTACACAAGAAACCCATAACTTTCTTTCATAAACTATTCTCAAAATTATTCTACTGCTTTGTTGAAATATTTAAACAAATACCGTTAATAAATACACACAGCGAGTGTAATCTCTTTTTGGTTTTTTATTTAGTTTTATATTATTTGCTTAAAGCATGGATTGATTCATTTAAAACTGTCACATTCACATTTTCATTTATATTATAATAATAAGGCTCTTGTTCCCCCACTGCGATACAGGATCTTCCCTGTTAGAGAGTCAACACCCACAGCGCTGGCTGTTATGTGCTTTGCTGGATGTGATATATCCATGAAAGCTGTTTTTGAAATATATAGTTTTGTCTACATGTTCTCCTTCACCGGAAGCTCAAGCTCAGTAAGGATCGAATCCGCGCTACCAGAGTTGTTAAGTTATGACAGTTTCCTTTGATGGATATGTTATAGGAATCTACATAAAAGTAATATACTTTGTTCAAACATCAGTCATCTGTTGGTGATAACGTCTACCACAGTGAGGGTCTCTGAGAGGTAGTTCTATAGTGACTGATGAGGTGTCGAGTACAATGGTGCAGTGTAGACATACTCTCCAGTCGTTATTGTATCCAGATGTTCTCTGTTAGCTTTTAACTCTTAATAAATGTGAGTTCCCACTGTTCTCGGACCTCAGGCAGCAGCCGCCGCCGATGAAGTCGTGTCTATCCTGCCACCAGCAGATCCATCGCAACGCGCCCATCTGTCCTCTTTGCAAGGCCAAGAGCCGCTCACGGAACCCCAAGAAGCCGAAGAAGAAATAGTCGAGCACGGAAACCAGCGGGATAAGGTCTCACTGTCACATATAACACTGAGAACCAGTTCGGAGCCCGCGGTGATCTTCAAACCGACCAGCTCTAGATCAGAGCTTCTCAAATGTTTCTAGTGCCAACTTTTATGTCAATGTTTTATTTAAGTCAATTTTTTTTTATTTAGAATGTACCGGTTGGAAAGGTCTACGTTCAGCAGTAGACAACAATAGACTGATATGATGATTGGAATCCAAAAGGCAATCATCAGATTAATTCCCTTTAAGCCTCCTCTATGTAGAGCTCTCAAACCGAAATCAAGGTTTATCATCTATATCAGCAATCACTATTTTGGTACGAGCTGATTTTCCGACTGTACTAAATATATTACCCAGGCGAGTGTAGTGTCGACCGTATTGATCCTCCACCATTTCGCGCCAATTTTTAATTAAAAAAATTAAAGGGCGTTAATGTGTGCGACAAAAATTATATGACATTTTTAAACCTTTTGAGAGAGAGAAACATGCCTGCGAGGTTAGGTTTCGGATACTACACCAACACTATGAAATAACCATAGACATTGAACGCGACCATAGAGATCAACTTTGTTTCATAAAATTGTGATCGGTCACTGTGGAAACGTAACGTCTCGAAGGCTTCGAAATATATACGATCAGAATTACTTAGCTCACGGCGCATTTAACTCATTGTTACTCATTGTACAGTGTATATAAATAATTCCTTGGTCTTAATCTAACTTGTAAGTGCACCCAAAGATGTCATAATTTGTATCTGTTGCGCAGGTCACGGGACTCGGTCAGAGATAGACTAGACTTTATTTGCAGTCTATACTCATCCCACACACTTTATTTTCGACCAGTACACATGGCTCAGATTAACACTAGTTATAAGGTGATTTACAAACGTTAACAACTACGATTCTTTAATCGATTTTTGTTACCAATCAAATTGTAAATAAAATCGATTTCGCAATCGAAATTCCATGTTAGCATATCAAGTGGGTTTTTCTCACAGTTGGTAATTATTAAAAAAAAATATGTTTTCTCTTCATACACTGTTAGGTGTCTGTTGCCGTCCGGGTACCACCTCAGCTCCTATTCCTGCCGTTGAACAGTAGTGTGCAAACGTTGCTCTTCCGGTTTGTAGCGTGTTGTAGCTATCAAAATTACTAAGGTAATGAGACAACATCTTATGTATTAAGGCGACAAGTACAATGTAGTGCTATGTATGTTATCCTTATTAACGGCATGTTATGAGCGGGCGTATCACTTGACAGCAGGTGAATGTCCAGCGCGGAGATTCGTCGAATACAATAAAGTTGCCAAGCAGCGGTCTCTGTTAAGTGATTAGTCTACGCGACGGCGCACGCGCATATAAAATAAATACGCACGCCAACGATCTTATCTCTTACGGCAACACAGCTCAATATATATTATGTCACCACAACTACAAATTTTCATGTGCTCATTGGAAAGAAGGAGACCAGCTATCCAGACCCATATCTGTTAAGTCATGTTGTGAACCTCATCATCAGCCGATAGACATCCACTGCTGGAAACAGGCCTGCTCCAAAGATTTCCACATCGATCGGTCCTGCGCTGCAGTGAGCATGGGATTCCGTACCGCTGTAAAATAGGAACCGTCCTTTGTAGAAGTTCATATGGGGGGCATTTGGGTCATTTCCCACCACACCGGCCCAAAGCAGGTCGGTGGGAGCCAGAGCCTCGTTTGTTGATTAGCAGGGTGCACAACGGGCAGGTGAGATTGGCTTGGACTTCGTGAGTTGTACCGGGATCCCTTACAGCCCCCTTGTTATTAACCTCAATAGACTTTTTTTTATGCAATACGTTCACGTAACACTGTATATTTCCGAACGTCACCCATGCGTTATACACAGGTGATGATATAAGTATCTAGTCAAATGGCAATGTTACAAACCGCAACACGGTCGGAGGTGCAGCTTTACGATGAGCCGGTTGCATGGTAACGCACCATTGTGGGTCTTTAGCCGTAAGGTTATATTCATCAGCTGTAAATATTAAGAGTTAAGAGTGAATATGATTGTTTTTACTGTATAAAAGTTTAATGTGAATTGTGTTTTGTGTCAACCCGTCCACCGTTCGAATTTATTATCTGTGGGTCAAAATCGCTGCTGTTAATCGTTTCCCTCATTGGAATGAAAAAAAAAGCATACTTTTAATATGGACATACTTTTAATGACCATAAAAAAACTAACGACGAAACGAAATTTATCTTATTCATGAAAAAAAAATTACAGATTTACAAGAACATTTTGAATATTGAACAGTATCATTAATTTCCGAAACTGTTGCCGGGGACCATTTAGGTAAGTATCACCGCTGCGCCTATTGCAGCCGACAAACGGTAGTGTGCCAACATTACTGTGTTCCGGTTTGAAGGACGCTGTATATAGTGTAAGGTTAACAAGACTCAACATCCTAAGTCTCAGTCGCCGAGCGCAATGTGGTGCAGTGCATACGATTTTAATTAGCGCCACGTTATGGGCATCACTTGCTATCAGGTGATCGCACAGACTGACTGTTGCACAAAAATCGATTTATATAATTTGACAGTTATTTTTTATTGTACTTAAAGTATTCATTTTGTTTACACCGAGAGGAAAATGGGGCTGGATGCAACGCCGCAGGTGTTGTGGTTGCGGGCGAGGTACATGTAACCTCCGACTCCTCACGCAGTGCCCCATGAATTCTTTTAAATCCAATAGTCGCGGCTGTCGTCTGTTGTACCATAACTGACGACCAATACCTGTTAAAGTGAAGGCGCATAGATTATTACCTATCATTACTGGTGGTATGTCTCTTGCCGGAGACCGTTTAGGTGGATTCCACCGCAGCGCCTATTGCACCTGACAAACAGCAATGTGCAAACAAGCGTTGTAGCAAATGTAATTACTGGGGTAACGAAGCTCAACATCTTAGGCGACAGGCACAATGTGATGTTGTCTATAATATCCTAACTAGCGCCACCTTGTTTTGGACGGGAGTATCACGTACCATCAGGTGAAGGTCCCACTCGTCATGTCGTTTAATTCCAAAAAAATCATAGCAAGTTTTATTCCCGCTGCCAAACAGTATTTGTGCAGCCGTGCTCCGGTTCGAAGGGTGCTGTAGTTAATGATGTTACTAGCGTGAGGAAACAACGTTTTATGTCTTAAAAGTAAATAACTCATGCGCTCCGTATTTGCGATGTCGGTGGAGTAAAGCATTGTGCGGAATCTGACAAGTTACTGCAGCAGCATGAGACATTTACCAATGAGGACTACGCGAGCCGTGAAGGTAGGTTGACTCTCTTCAAAAAGGAGTCCAAATTCCAGGAATTACCTTCTGTTGAACCTACTTCTTACCTCCCTTACCATCTAGGTGGAGCAGTATGGTAGTAACGTACATGTGTACTTAAGGTGAGGTACCCCGTAGTCAAATTTAGGGGATGAGATAAGAAAACAAAATCTACTAAAGCCATGTTTAGGTTTCATCTAGAGCAGTCCGGGTCGTCATATACACCACTGGAGCAACATCGGGAATTGTATAAATTGCCCATAACGGCCACGGATATTGGACCAGCACCAGGATCATAAAGGATAGGATGACGACGTAGAGGTCGTTTCTACCTTCGATCAGTGTTCAAAGCTACTGGATTCTTGGTATGAGCGCGCGGAAACATTCAAGGAGTTGAGCGCCATTGAACTCTTGTACTATTCAGAACCATTGTAATCACAACCATCTGAACTGCTCGTCCTGCTGCTTCGTTGTATAAAGAAAGTAAAGGTTAAATGCATAGTGATAACACCAGACATATCAAAGTCATGTTTGCTGTGTAAACAAGGGATGTCTCTGTCTCTGAACTGGTGGTAGGTCTCTTTTTGTCGGAGACCGTCCATGCCTTGTCTTGGCGATGGGGCTCAGTAGCCGTGGCTACTCGCGAGAGCAGGCTTGCACTGCTCTTCGCAGCCGTGGTGGAGTCATGGAGGTAGAGGAATGTCGGTATTGCGGTTCGCTGGTCTCCCTACCCTCCGCGACTTAAGCAAGCCTCGAGGCGAGAGAAGTCTCGGTATTGCGTTTTGCCGCTCTTCTTATCCTCTGTGGTCGTATACCGCTTGGCGACGGAGCCCAACACCAAATCTGCCGCAGGAAATCGGGAGAGTTTTCTATCTTGGCTCCCATGGCCTCTGGGTGACGAATTCGAGGAGTGCGTGGTATAGGTGCATAGGAGGTCTTGACAAAGGCAGAGGTGGATATTACCTAACCTTACCCCCGCGACGAAATTACTCCCACGTATAGGAATTAACTACAACGCATATAATCGCGACAACAGGTAGTCAATCTGTGCGTACGAACTGTGTCGTCCTCTCGCGCCGGCCGTGTCCTCCTCCGCACCGCCTTTCTCCCTTGGAGGCCTCGCGGTTCCAATGTTAACCCAATAACACGCACAAACGTAAAGCAAAAAAAAAGGAGGTATCACCTCAGCGCATATTTCTGCCGCCAATCAGTCGCGTGCAAACAACACTGTGTTCCGGCTTGAAAAGCGTTGTAGCTAGTATCATTATTGGGCTGACTACACTCAACATATATCTCGGACAAAAAGCACAATGTGGTGCAGTGTATATCTTCTAACTAACGTCACTTTGTTACGGTCAAGCGTAACCATTCCATTCACCATCGGGTGAAAGTCCCACTCGTCTCGTCGCTTAAATGTATAAAAAAATAAACTATATTAATCACATTTGGCACTCCTCGCTTAAAAACTCACTCGCAAAGACTCCCGCGCCTCCTACGGATAACTGCCGGCAGTGTCGATTCCTTTGTTTATGGCGACGTATTCGAAGACCTTCGCCACGGTGTCGCCTTCACAGCCGTCATTACCGAAGTCATAGGTACAAACCAACAGATTCTGTTCTGATAATGCGACCAGAATACCCGTCTCGAGGAAATGTTTGCCTTCCAAAGCATCACTCTGCATACCGGTAGTAAATTCCAAAAAAACTTAGAACATTACTACTACTATAAGTTCTCACAATTAAGACTATTTGGGTGATGCGGCGCTGGAGGCCTAACAAGCACCGCAATCGCTCTGGTTTTTCACTGGAGTGACAGCATTCTTGTGACGCCGGTCCATGTTCTCCGGGATTTGGACATTCGCCGCCGCGACGAGCTCGACGCGCGAATCCCTAAGGTCGACAATAAATATTTGACGTGATTAATATACAGTACGTACTTTATGACCGCATTAAATTATTAAGAGTAGAAACCAATTTGTAACGTGCTACTCTTTCCCTAGCGACGCTTGTTAAGAGAAGCCAAATTGTGCTACGGTCTACCCTCCATCAGCAGCTGTTTAAGTATACGGTGGCAGCTAAGCTTTGGATGGTTGAAAAATATAAAAGTACAAAGTCCCACCCAGACAAGTTTATCAGTTACTATCCAAGTAAGTACTAGCTGCTGATGGGGCAGCGTATGAAAGGAGGAAAGGCTAGTGGGTAGAGCTGACTACTAGCCATTTGTAAAAATTCCGGCAAAATCATTTAATATAACGAAAATCTTTACAATTTTTTTGATGGCTTATATCCGAACATTTTGCTGTTGGAATAATCAGAGTAATAGTTCTCCAGCAGGAAGTTGGTGAGGTTGAGGAGGTACCGCTAGTTGTGCTCCTCGATTCTATGTCTATTAAATAAGTAAGCTTTGAAGCGATGCCGCTGCTCGCGGTCGGCTGTGTACCGTTTGTTGTATTTTAACTGGAAAAGGTATACATTAATATCTACACTTGACCACGATGGTGTTTTGGTCTGTATTGGTAATGGGGTCCTTGATGGCGAAGTTCGGCGAGTTCTCGTCCTGAATACACAAGCTCTTATATAGTCATATGGCTGCCGGAACGAACAAATGCTGTAATAACGGTAGATGCTCAAGTCTACCAAACACGACTCCAGAATCGAGCCGAGGACTTCCACGATAAAGGCGAGCAGTTCGCCTAAGCATCACGGCCTTAAGTTCTAATTAAAACTCTTTCGGTGAAGTTGCCAAACTATTAGATCGAAACTACAAATAAATTTCTTTGAAGCTGTCACTTATTAATGATAATACACAAAAGCGATAATCTACACCCCTTTTTATATGCCGGGGGTTAGAAACTGATGATTCATATTGATATATAACTTAGTCTAAGCGTGGTATATAAAAGTGTGGTGAAACATTTTTTTTATTTATTTAAGCGACCAGACGGGTGGGACATTCACCTGATAGTGAGTGATACACCATTACAATGTGTGGCAAGTTAGTATGGTATGTTAATTTATTCTTTTATTCGACGAAGCTACGAGATATCTAAGACGTATCCTGCACCACATTGCGCTCTCGTCGCCTGAAATATAGGATGTTTAGCCTCGTTACCACAGTAATTACACTAGCTACAGCGACCTTCAAACCGGAACAGAGTAATGTTGGCACAGTACTATTTGGCGGTTGCAATAGACCGCTAGTACTGTTTTAAACAAACAACATTATATATTAAAAAATTACTTCCAACCTTTGAAATTGGTTCACTCTTTCCAAACTAGTTCTTCAATCCTCGTTATCGTGGTAAACGCCAGAAATCCTAGCAAGGCGACATACAGCCGCATCCTACCTGAAACTTGAACAGTTTAGATTATTTTATTAACTTAGTCACATATTAAGTTAAGCAAACTCGGTGCGCAAAGAGGCGACATCTTGTAAAGTGTACTTCCAAGAACGTCATGACCATCACCACCACTCTGCCAAGAGTTTTTTATACGCTCAAGCTGCTCTTCAGTTAGATCAAGATAGAACAGATCGACATAGTCGAGAATAGCGAGATGGGAATTAGCAAGTTAGAAGCTGTTGGCTGTCTGTGTCTGCGTGCAAGGAGCTCATAGCTCTGTACATCATTCTGCTTACGTTGTTACCTTTTTTTTACTAGCATATCTTCATGATTGAATAATTCAATGCTATTTGTTGTTTGAGATCTACGCTAAAGACGCCATGACTAATTAATGTCACATTTGCTGGTATGCTTAAATGGCATAAAAACAACTCATTTAATATTTTAAACATTCAGGTACTCCCTTTTGTTGTAACACGATGATTTGTTATAAACAAATGTGTTTAGCCTCGTTTAAAGTATGCGAGCGTGAGTAACGTTCAAATTGTAAAGTACAGCAATTCCGATTGTGCGACGTTCCTTTGTCTGAAACGTGCGCAGCTGGAGCGGCGCAGCTGGAGGAGGAGCTGATGCGGGTCACGTGACCGCGGTTAACAAAACGATCACCACATTTATGTTATTCAGTACAAGTTTCTATTATTTATCTACAATGCGCTAACTTGAGGAAAAATTATTTTTTTGTTAGTTGATGAAGCTGTTATTTTTTTTTAATTCATCGAAGTGATGGGACGAGCCGGACGTTCGCCTGATAGTAAGTGATATACGAGACGCTAATTGGGATACTATACACAGCTCCACATTGAGCTCGTCGCCTTGAGGCATAGGATGTTAAGTCTTCTTACACCTGTAATTTCAATAGCTGCAACTCACGTCAATCCGGAACACAGTAATGTTTGCACAGTACTGTTTAGCGGTAGAAATAAGCGCTGCGGTGGTACCTACCTAGATGGTCTCCAGCAACAGAGACCTACCACCAGTAACAGAGGAAACACCGCCATAGAGACTGCATAAACCAGATCCCAGGACGAGCTAACCTAGCACAGCATTAGATGGAACGCAGTTGTGTTCCAAACGGAGATCCCGTGAGTACTCCAAACGTTGAAGGTGACCACCAAGAGGGTTAAAGTGAGTAGTGATCTCCACATAACTTACTTCCCTCCAGAAAACAGAGCATTTTTACGGATTTCCACCTGAAAACAAACAATCAGGAAACAACCATGTTGTCGTGGCGATGTATTTGTATCACGAGGGTGGTAACTACTATCTAGCCATGAGGGTTTGATGAAACCCTGTCAATAACTGAATATCGGTACGAGATTCCCGTATAGAGTCTACGTGTATGCAGTCACCGTTGCACCACGGAGGCAGTTAAATCCTAATCTACATGATATTAAACTTGAAAGGATCATATTTAAATAAAAATAAGATGGTCGTCTAAGTAGGTAACATTATTGTGTTCCGAGTTGAAGGACGCTGTAGCAAGTGAAACTACTGTGGTAACGAGACTCGACATCTTACGTAACAAGAACAATGTGGTGCAGTGTCTAACATCCTAGCTACCACTACATTTTTATGGTTGAGCGTATCACTTACAATCAGGTGAATGTTCAGCTTCTCTCGTCGCTTCGTAGTATTAAAAGAAAACTTGTATCTAACGGCATCAGCTATGTTTTGGTTAAAGTCTCATCAAAATCTGTGCTGCTATTTTGGAGGTTAACTTTGGCTACGAGGCTGTTTTTAGAGGTTTCAGCGCGTTGGTGACCTATCAAATCTGGTAAATATCCTTAATAGCAGTGCGTTTAGGATCTATAGATATTAAATTTTTTTACTTAACTATTCTACTTTTTAAAGCGCCTCTCCAACTGGTGAAGGTTGGCTATCAGCGTGGAACAATTCTTTCTGTTTTACTTAACTATTGAATCCAAGTAAACGCAGTAAGCATGTCTTTGGCGGATCACATTGAAATAAAGAAATTGCAGCTTCTCGCACAGAAAGAGGAACACGATTTTTGACGCCGCAGCAGCTGGAAGACTCGTAGGAAAGGATTTGAAATGCTTTCTTCGGGCAGAACTCGTGTACATAATTAATTGACCTACTTTGTCGGTATCACTCTTAACATAGTGGTCGTGGTTATCACTTCAAGTGTTGATGATAAGCTTCACAACACGCTTGTCGAAGTGCATTTAATTACCGCTTTTGTATGATCTGTCTACCTCATAGGCGAACTTCCTCGTGGCCAGGTACTCTCAACCTTTCCCCGGACCACAAAGTCAATAATTATATGATACAACAGACAAAATATAAACAATATAGCAAATCCATGATTAAATGATATATTTATTTTATGTATTTAATGCTCACTAAACCGCATTGGGCCAGCTTGGTGAGTAATGGCCCAAATGCCTCATGTGAATTCAATTGATGTGGGGAATCGTTGGAGCAGTGGACGTTTATCGGCTAATGATAATAAATAAATAAAATGTTTATTTGCTCCAACTTAAAATTAATAGGTGGACCCGTTCAATCCGTCCGCGGATGGGGGGTTGCGGAAGAACTGCTCGATGTTATCCCGTGACCCTCGTGCATTCTTTCGGAACTGATCGGAATGCCGTGTGAAGCTTTTTAGTCAGTTGGAGTCTGACACTACTCCGTTACCCACCCTTTTGGTTCCGGAATGTGCGCCCTACTGAGCTTTCGATGTGGAAACTGGTGCTCCAAGAATAACAGCTTACGCTAAGCTAATTACTCGTAGCTAATCCCTTGCTGGACCATCTAGGTAGTTACCACTGCAGCCGACAAGACGTAGAGTGCAAACATTACTCTGTTCCGGTTTGAAGGATGTTGTTACTGCTGTAATTGCCATGTCTATAACAGCCTAACAAGCGCCACGTGGTTACGAGAGGGCGTATCACTTATTATCAGGTGAGACTGGATTTTCCAAAATTCCTTTCGCCAAGGTAGTGGCAGGGGTGTCACGAGCAGCAGAGCGGACGGGGAGCAGCTAGTATCCATATATATGCCTACAACGTAATTGTTCGCAAGAAAAAAAAAAAGCATTCCAATGTGAATATTAAAAAAAAAATTATCACAAAATATAATTTTATTTAATAAACCTTAGCAACATACTTAATGATTTATCACATGAGGCACTAGAAATAATCGAAACAAATATATATCTATAACATATTCACTTAAAACTTATAAATACTCACTTATTCCCTAAAGGGAGGAATTGCTTATACGAATCATGCTTTAAAAATATATACATTTTTATTATATATTTAAAAAAAATACATGTTAATGTTTATTGACAGCGTCCACAGTGATTCTCCATCGCGTTCGATCTTGAGCTTCAACCCTGGTCTGGAGCGACCGCCCTTGGGTTTCCCTCGCTGATTCCACTTCGACCGTGGACGCCCTTTGCCCCATTCGATTGCGTGGGATGTTAATGAATGAAGAATATTAAAATGTGGAACGATAAAGCAAGTTAAGCTCAACAGTGGGCGACTTCCGGTTGATAACGTTGAAACCAAAAAAATGTACAAATCGTAATGTAATTTGATTCGAACTTACGCCCTAATGAGTCATCACTTAAACTCGACCACATTTATTTTATATATAATCTGTGGATTTTTATAATAGATTTTTTTTTTTAATTTACATAAGCAATTCGCCTAAGGAACAATATTTGATATATAATCTGTCGGATTTTCTATTATCGTTTTACATTTTTTTTTCGAATTTGTATTAATAGGTCGACTAATTTGATATATAGTCCTATATATATAAATTACATTTTTGTTTTTTTTTTTAATTCAAGACAAATGATATTGGCTGTCACTTAATATTAATAATGATGAGTCGGATGTGACGATTAGATATTAGTAGTGTTTTTTAACGGCAGTAAATACAAAATACTTTTTGTCAGTGTTGCCATAAATCTCTGTGTACCTACAATTTGGGCGGTGAGAGATGAGAAGGTACCTCCAACGCTACAGTCTATGGTTACACGGCAGACACGACTGAATTGAACTATTAAAATATTCGTCTTACACTCTCGGCCAAATCGAACTTGACCAGCTTGGCAGCTTCTCTCTTTGTAAGTGAATTCCCCAATCCCAGCAGTGGGAAGATTAAGTGAGATATTATTACTTACAAATGGCCATTGGGGATTTGATTAAATTGAACAACTAAGCCCATTTAAAAGTAACTAATAGAATACGTGATGGTTGAAGAGTATCATGTAATGAAGGTGAATGTATACCTCGCACTTAGCGTGGGTCAGTAGAACCATGAGGTCACGGCGCTCGTTTCCGCGACCTTTTTCTTCCACATGCTATTTCAATCAACAAAGTAAAATGGATGATTAATAATTAAACTAAATGTTACTATCGTGTGTCTCTTTCATTTAAAAAGTGATCACTAGTTGGTTGCGCATGCGCGCGGTGTGGCGCGGTGTGGCGCGGTGGTGGTGCGTTACACGAGGGGGTAGGAGGCGGAGGTCGCGATGCCGCAGTGGTTGTCCCTGTTGCGCGCCATTTTAATGTAGCCCATGTCGCCCCAGGAGCGGCCCCATGAATTCTTCACCAGCCAGTAATCGCCTCCGTTCTCGTCGCTGCCGTAACCAACCACCAGCACCTGTGGTACAAATTGCGTTAAGTTAATGATCAACATCTCACGGGACCCGAGCCAAGCTCACCAGCTCGTGGTGCACTCCGTTAATCAACAAACGAGACTCTGGCTCCCACTAACCCCGCATTGGGCCAGCGTGGGAGGAATATCAATAGAGGAAGCCTATGTCCAGCCGTGGACGTCTATCGGCTGATGATGATCAGAGTAGTACTCTGAACCGATGTGTGAAATAACGTAATAGCATCACTCTTGGTGGTAAGAATACTTTTTTTTATTTAATGAAGTGATGACACGAGTGGAACATTCACCTGATGGTAAGTGATCCGCCTGTCCATAACAACAATGTGGCTTTAGCAAGGATGTTATACACAGCACTACATTGTGCTCGTTGCCTTGAGACATGAGTAGTTAAGTCTCGTTACCCCGGTAATTACACTAGCTACAACGTCTTTCAAACCGGAACACAGTAATGTTTCCACACTACTGTTTAGCGGTAGAAATTGGCGCTGCGGTGGTACCTACCTGGACGGTCACCGGCTGAATGGGATTTATTCATGATCAACAGTTTCTAGCATACAACTCACCCCGTGGTCAAGGTTGGTTGCGGAGCAGTTCTCGTCGTAGTAGACCCCATCGGAGTAGAACTGGAAACTCTCCTGCGAAGCGTCGATTGCGACGGAGACCGGGCCGACGGTCGCGACCGCTTGCATCAGCTTCTCCTCATCACCAGACGGGACGTCCACGAAGCCTACATCGTCAGCACCTGCATTCTTCGGGTTGTACCTGAAAAATATTATTCTTTATAACGGCGTTGTAGTCCACAGGTATAATTACGCTGCGGACTGGACATCGAACAGTAGTACGCATTCATTCGTGTTCCGGTTTAAAGGGCGTTGTAGTTATTGCTGTAACAAGACTTGGACAACGTGGTGCAGTGTATGTCATTTTACCTATTAATTTATTAATTCTTCAAATGCTCGTTGAAAAGCTCTGGTGAACTTTGTAATTTGATACAATAATGTCATCATCATCAGCGGACAGACGTCCACTGCTAGAAATAGGCCTTCCTCAAAGATCTCCACATACAGTCAGCATGGCCTCCGGTACCGCTGGGCAAGTGAGGTTGGCGTGGGTCCCGTTAGTTAATCAATTGTCGCTTTATTAGAAGCGCACTGTCACTCACAATCAGGTGAACCGTCCTGAACGTGTTGTTTAGTACAATAAATAATATAAATAGTACTACGTCCTTACATACGAAATTATCGTTTTGTCGCACTGACCACTTTGATCTGAAATATCTCCTCTTTGGTTAAGAATTCCAAATTCAAATTTATAAATTCATTTAGCTGCTACATTTGAGTTTTGGAAACAGTCATTCATTGGTTTGTTCCTAATTACTTTTTTATTCGGCGCCGCTTATTGCCGCACAGTGGAACACATGAAATATCGGTATGATATTTACGAGTACGAGTTCTACCGCGGCACCAGTACCAGTGTTGACACAATGATGAAGGGATTTTACATAGAATCATTACTTGTGATGAAAAGTGGATGCTGTACGATAATCGGAAGCGCTCTTCGCAATGGCTAAACCCTGGAGACCCAGCCAAATCCGGTCGCTAAACGAAAATTGACTCGGAAAAAGTCACTTGTGAGTGTTTGGTGGACTAGCGCCGGTGTCGTTCTCTACAGCTTTCTAAAATCTGGCCAAACGACTACGGCAGATATCTATTGTCAGCAACTGCAGACCATGAAGGTAGAACTAGCTGCTAAACAACCGAGATGGTCAATCGCTCTAGGTCACTGCTGCGTCACGACAACGCAACACCACCACCACACACTGCACAACAAACAACCACTAAGTTAGATGAGCTACAATTGGAATGTCTGCGACATCCACCGTACTCCCAGGACCTTGCCCCAACACATTACCAATTTTTCCGGAATTTGGACAACTTCTTATAATGAAAAAAATTCAATTTCGATGCGGCAGTCCAAACCGCTTTCAAAGAGTTTATTGATTCTCGCCCCCATGTATTTTTTAGTAAAGGTATCAATGAACTACCTATGAGATTGCAAAGTGCATAGATAACAAAGCGGTGCATACTTTGATTAATTAAATATATTTTACAAAAAACAAATCACTTTATATTCCTCCCGCACAAAACACCTAATTTCATATGTAAGGACCTAATACTATAAAGTTGCGAGTTGATCATCAATAAGGAAAGATGTTCCGTCAGATTATTTTCTTGACTTCGGGGATTTCCATGATGATAATGAGATTTTTTTATATGTAATGATCAATAATGTGCATAAACAAAATAAGTGTATGTAAAAAAATTCAAGACACATCCAAGTGTTAGTGTGGAGTGTACAATGCATGGCAGGGGTCAACAATCTTTTTCACAGCGGGTCAAACATCAACCAAAAATTGAGTATCATCATCATCATTTCAACCGACAGACGTTCGCTGCTGGACATAGGCCTTCCTTAAAGATTTCCTCATCGGTTGACCCTGCGCTGTTCGCAACCTTCACCAGATCGTCGGACCAGCTGGTTGGAGGCCCGCCTACAGTACGTCTTTCGGTATGCGGTCGCTATTCCCATCGGCCCAATCAGTCCTTCGAGCAATATGTCCTGGCCATTGCCACTTGAAGCCAGCAATCTTTTGGACTATATCGGTGACCTTAGTTCTCATGCGGATCTCCTGATTCCTGATTCGATCACGCAGGGAAACCCCAAACATAGTCTTCCCCTACTATATATACATAAATATATTATATTTCACACCTACCTGCACTTATCATCAACGCCCTCGTAAGGGTAGCTCTTCTCCGTGTCTATGCCGTGGTTGTCCTTGATGTATTTGAACGCGTTGTCCATCAGTCCACCGTTGCAGCCGTTGTTACCGTACGCGGCCGAACAGTCGATCAGGTTCTGCTCCGAAAGTGACAGCAGGTAGCCGATCTTCCGGAAGTGCTGACCCTCTAACGCGCCCGTCTGATGATTAACAGTATTATAGAGTTATAGAAGCCTTAACGGAGACAGCAGTAATGGAGTAGTGTCTCCCAAAGCAGAAGACAAACAGAAGAGTTAATAAAAATATATTTACAGTTAAACTTGACTTATTGATAACTGTGCGGTTAAACCAAAGGTTATATAATGGTTCTTCGTAACCAACAAAGCAAGATGAGGACATCCACCTGATGATAGAGCTGATAACATCAATGAGCTGCTAATATTTTCCATACCCTATATATAAAAATAAGACATCTAATATATATGCAATTATATTTATTGTACGAAGCGACAAGACGAATACAACGTTCACCTGATTGTAAGTGATACCTTATCCATATCACTGTAGTGATAGGATGATATATTCTGCACATAATCCTCGACGCTTTAAAAACATAAAATGTTAAATGTTGCTCCAATAATTTCAATAGCGACAGCGTCATTCAAACCGGAGCACAGTAATTTTTGCACAGTGCTTGGTAGAAGTGGAGCTGCGGTGGTATCTAGCACCAAGAAGTAACATTAGAAACCCGTTATCATTTTATATGGTTCTATTATATAGTCGGGGTTTAGACCCTAAGGTCATCATTGAGATGTATGTCGATGAACATCCTCCTACTCGAATCGTATTCCTCATGAACACACCTCGTGAACAAAACCTGTCACATTCTTGAGACGGAAGTTGAATACAATGACAAAGAACAACGACACATACAAACTATTTCCTCGAAATCGTAACAAAGGATTGACTGTTGTGTAGTAACCGACCAGCCGTCATCATCATCCACTGCTGTGCCTTCATCATCATTCTTATTGGGGGCGGTGGAAAAGGGCAGGGGGGAAAGAGGTTTTGGAGTTGAGGCCGTTTACAGAACATAGAGGTGTGGAATGTCGTCCTTCCGGTTAGACCGTCGAACTCGAAAGAGGTTGGCAGTGGTTCGTTACGAAAAGCTGAGGACCACAGCTGGTGGAAGACATTGTGGAAATGGCATCCAGCTGCTAGTGATGACGATGCACAGTGGTACTTAACACGCGTGTTGGAATGCCTAGTATGTTGGTTAAAATACTGCTCCTTCTTGAATTATCCGCTTTTAGTCGCCTTAATCCACAAGTCAGAGTAGCAGTGAAGATGGCTGAGACCAGTTACACTGCTACTCCCGCAAAAGAGATCTACTTGTTGTTGGTCTCCTATCGCAACCGACACGCGGTAATGTGCAATTATTACCGTGTTCCGGTTTGAACGGCGTCTTAACATCTTAGGTCTGTAGCGGTGAGCACAACGTGGTGCAGTGTATATCATCCTAACTAGGGCCACGTTCGTATGGGCGGGCGTATCACTTACCATCAGGTGAACGTCCCGTTTGTTTCGTCTCTTTGATGAATAAAAAAATGTATCAGTGAGGACATTCTGACCTGTCTCCCATAATGCTGGCAAATGATGAGAACTCTAGATTGAGACAGAAAGACTTGACTGAGGACTATAATCTGAGTTACCATTGTATAGATGGTTTAGAACTTCTACGGCTTTATACAGGTAATTCCATCATCATCAGCCAATCGGATTTCCATCACGACCGGTTCGATGGGACCAACATCATGAATTCCTTATTCTAAAATACTGGAAACCACTTCTAAAACTGACCCATCCTGCGGATGTTCAGAGCGTGGTATTCAATACATTTCCAAGATACACTTGTTTTTACTGTACTCACGTAATTATGAGTGACACGTTTGTAACTATCAGCTGTTTAAATCAGTTGGTATGCGTAAGCGATAGTTGCAGTCTCAAGGTTGCGAGCGTAGTGCGGTGCTGTATACGGCAAGTTCTGATCAGGCCGGAGGTATGAGACCTCAACTCTTCATGTGACAGATGAACATCATCATCGTCAAGTTAATGCAATGGACTGGACAAGGAGACTGTATTACAAATTGGGTACTAAAAATGATATTCCTGTGGCGTGCTTCATGTGGTGAAGGTGCTTTCCGTGGACACCTGTTGCCTTGAAGACCTTTACTAGAACCTTCTAGCAGCATCTTTCGAATTTACTGTCCCTTTCCCCTGACCATAAAAATATCACTAAACGTTCAGCTCATCTTCCGAGTCTATTGAACGAAGCGACGAGATAAGCGGGACATTTACCTGATCATGAGTGATACATCCGCCAATAACAACGTGGCGCTAGTTAAGATGATAGACACCAGAACCACGTCTTGCTCATCGTGTTGTAACTTATGTTAAGTTTCGTTGCCCCCAATAACTTCACTAGCTACAGCGCCCTTCAAAGCCGAACTTAGTATATTTCTACAGAACATTTCTAAGTGACGGGGCTAAAAATAATTCTTATTAAGTTATCGATGTGGAGATCTTTGGTCGAGGTCTATGTCCAGCAGTGGACGTATGTCGGCTGATGATGATGATGACGTTATTTAAATGGCGGCTTTAAGTTGAGGAAAAAGGTATTAAGTAGTATATCCAGCTCTTCTTTCTTCAACACTACTTGGAACTATCTGTTGTAGCTTAATTATCCTTCCCCCCACCCCATATGTATTATGAGTAACAACGGCAATTATTATGCCATTTCCGGTATTGCTAATAGTTCTCAAAATACGTTATTAAACTACTGATGGTTACTGCTGGTGGATCCTCTGTAGACCGTCTGGTAACCATAAACAATATGGTGCTAATTAGGATGGTGTACACTGCACCACACTGTGTTGCCTTGACACATAAGATGATAAGTTCCGTTACTTTAACTTCACCGGCTACAACGCCTTTCAAACCAGAACACAATAACTTTTGTACAATACTGTTTGGTGTCGGAAATAGGAGCTGCGATGTTACCAAGACGGTGTTCCTCAATAGACTTACCACCAGTCGAAATACTTCAAGTATCAAGTAGATCTATATCGAATGTTACGCTTGTCTACTATATTTAAATGTAGATTAGGCGCACGGCAACTCATGGGATCCATGCCAACCTCCCCTGCTCCTGGTGCATCCTGCTAATCAACAAACGAGGCTCTGGCTCCCACCAACTCGCATTAGGGCAGCGTGGTGGGAAATGACCCAAATCTCCCATTTGGATTTCTACTAGATCAATGTGGGAATCTTTCAAGGAGGACGATGTCCATCGGCTGATGATGATGATGATGCACACCCTATCAGCCGACCTTTGATGTTCATGATGACTTTACATAAAAACATCATATTTAAATGTGTGACTAACGCGGCCGTATGTTTTGTTCGCAGATAGTTCAGCTACACAGTACTTGTGCGTCAGAGCGGTGACTAACTTAACCAGGCTACACCAATTCATGATCGGCATACATTCGATGCAGGCCAACATTTGTTCAAACATTTGACTAATTGCATATTGTTATAGAGGAGACTTTTTCTATTCGATAGAGAAACGAGACCTAACATTTTATGGCTCAAAGCTATTAGCACACTTTAATGTATATCAGTCATCATCAAGTGACCGTCTCCGTTTCGTCTCTTCTTATAATTAAAAAAAAAAACAAGATGTTAAGTCTCCTTACCCCAGTAATTTCACTAGCTACAACGCCCTTCAAACTGGAACGCAATATTTGCGCACTACTGTACTGCCATAGGAGCTGCAGTGTTACCTACTTAGTCGGTGTCCGGCAAAAATTCTACCCCAAGTAGATCTCTGTTGGAGGAGAAGCAGTGAAGATGGTCTCAACCATCATTTGCTAAGAGAGGATAATTCAAGAACAAAGAAACAGCGAGCAACATAGGCCTACCATCATCAGCCCTCTAGTGTCGAGTTAGTAATAATAGGATTATGGTAAGCCGGCGACTAAAAGGGTTTAAAAGTGGCCCGGGCGTTCAGGGTGGTGGCTGTTAAAACTCAACAAGCGAACTTGTATGGGACGGTATGGCTCAAGGATGGCTCCTTGGAGGGTCTGGCTCCTCCTCAGAGACGAGCTAACACAAAGTGCACCGGTGCAGTGAACAAGAGATCCCCGAGCCACTCCGAATGCACTGATGTAGACCACCGTAGGGGTTTTAGTAAGAATCTCACTTAAATCTGACTTCCTCTCAGAAGCAGGGTATCTTTCGAAGATCCCCCTCCCCCGAACAAAAATCTTTGTATAATACAATGTAATTAATTCTCAAACGTATACTTCTTTACGAGGCGGCACATGATGTGCGGCTCTGGTTGTATCAGCAAAAAACACACAAAACCAGTTTGATGTTCAGGTCACAGTTTAAGTAAAGTTTAAGTTAAATTCAATCTTATGTAAGTAACAAATAAGATTTGAACTTGTTAAACAATAATGTTACAGCTACCTTCGCATGGTAAATAACGGATCGAGTGTATTGTTGCCGAGATGAAGAGATGCACAATCAGTACACTTTATACTTGTAATGGTACTGGCGGTGGGTACCACCGCAACTCCCATTGCAGCCAATAAACTGTAGTGTGCAAACATTAATGTGTTCCGGTTTGAAGGACTTCTCCGGTTCGGTTTGAAGGAAATTTATTGATATTTATGAAAGTTTTAATATTACTATCATCATCATTAGCCTATAAACGTCCACTGCTGGATATAGACCACCCCCAAAGATCTCCACATACAGTCAGCATGGCCTCTGGTACCACTGGAGACTAAGGGCTGTCGTCTGTCAGGGTTCACATGGGAGGATTTGGACTATTTCCCACCACGCTGGCCCATTGAGGATTCTATTAGCAGGCTGCACCACGAGCGGGTGAGGTTGGCTTTCGTCCCGTGAGTTGTTGTGCGGGACCCCTTACACCCCTTAATGTTACTATACGGAACTCTAATAATTTTTTTTAATAAAAAATCTCGTAAAATAATCCACAAGGTTACTTTAAACGCATTGAGTTATTTATGATATTCATATTTCTGTCGCAAATTCTAACAGTAGCGTACAAACATTACCGTGCTCCGGTTCGAAGGGAGTTGTGGTTAATGAAACATCTCATGTTGTAAGGAGACGAGCACAACGAGATGTGAACACAAATTGGCGCCACGTTGTTATGGGTGATCGTATCACTTACCATCAGAAGAACGTCGTACTTGCCTCGTCTAATTAAAAAACCGGGTGCATTTAATCCGGTTCAGGTATCTTGAGGATGGCGTCCTTCATTATCTCGGCACTGAATTTAGGGGAGGGTCGGCAAATTTGATATAGTCTCTTGTATACTCTAGCACAAGGAGGTGGTGGAGATGCTATTTCTGTCCTTAGGACGTAGTAGTAGGAGGTTCGTGTTTAATTATTTTTTTATGTAATTAAGGGACGTGACGAGCAGCACGTTCACCTGATGGTAAGTGATACGACCATCCATAACAACGTGGCGTTACTTAGGATGGTATGCACAGCACCACATTGTCATCGTCGCTTGAGACATAAGATGTTGAGTCGTGTTACTCCAGTAATTACACAAGCTATACAGCGCCCTTCACACCGGAACAGTAATCTTTGCACACTACTGTTTGCAACAGTACCACCATTAAATTACATATTTAGATGGTTTCCGGATTCCGGCTGTTCGCTGTCATTGCGTGAAAGGGCGAGAAAGCAGATATTGCCAAATGTATACTCACAGCGCTGAATGACCAGCAGGAGCCGCACTTGCCCTGGTCCTTAATGTCGGTGACGGCGCCCTGCTTGCGCCAGTCCACCAGGTCCGGGTACTGCACGTTGGCCGGAGCGATGAAGCTCGCGCCGCGCACATCCACACCCTTGCCGTACAGCCCCTTGTTGTGCCTAAGAACATACCAGTCAACATAAAGGATATACAGCAGCGATATCATTAACCGGCAATAAGAAAGAGTTTTTCATTTTACCGTAACTTTACATACTTCCGTTTTGATGTATATATATATATATGACACCCTTTTATTTTCACTATTTTCAGCTACCTTCAACCCTGAACACTGAAAAATGTGCACACTATTATTTGATAGAATTAGGAGCTCTAGTGGTACATCCCGAGAGCATCGCCCGCAACAAAGAGCTACCATCAGTATTATTGTTATACGTATCATTTCATCATCAGCGGACAGACGTCCACGGTTGGGCATAGGTCTCCTTTAAACTCCTCCACACGGAGCAGTTGTGCGCTTCTCGTATCCGACGGTTTGACGCTAACTTCTCCAGGTATGAGTCCACCTTGTGAGGAGCCTTCCATCACTACGTCAGTACAGTAACGTTCTAGCAATATTTCGCTTCATCATCATTATCGTTTAAACCGATGGACGTCTACTGCTGGGCATAGGCCTCCCCCAAAGATCTCCACTTCGATCGGTCCCGCGTTGCATCCAGTGGGTTCCCGCTACTCTCTCCAGATCGTCGGTCCACTTTGTGCGAGGCTTCCCTACACTACATGTACCGGTACGCGGGCGCCCCTCGACTACCTTACTGCCCCATCAGCTGTCGATCTTTCGAGCAATGTGTCCGGCCCACTGCCCCACTTATCGCATAATAATTCATTGTTATTACTATTAATAATTTAACACCTGATATGGATTCAGCAGCAATTGGTGATGTAAATTTGTTGATATATTACACATACATATTTAATTGACCGTAGACAAGCGATAAGATTAGTTACCGTTAAACAAAAATATTGATTAATTTGTTTCGATTATTAATTAACGTTAATTAGACAATTATTAAAACATATATTGCGAATAGTTCAATCGTTCAGCTCGTTTTATGTTCCCACTGTTGGGATTCAGGTGGTCACTGTAAAGTAAATCAAAGCACACACAGGTGAAGCCAGTCATGTCTCAAGGCGTACACAGGAATCATTGGATTACATCAGCTACAACGGAACACAGTAATGTTATCACAGTACTGTTTTTCGCCCTGAGGAGGATAATGGCTAGACGTGATCTCCGGTCATTGAAGTACTACTGACGAGGCTGTTAGAGCTTGCAAAAAGCAGACCCCGGGACGGGAGATCCCAGCATAGCGTTAGCGCGGCCGCGATTGTGTTCCGAACGGAGATCCCGTGACCACTCCGAACTCCGAAGTTGACCACCGAGGGGGTTTTATCTCCAAATAACTCTGACCTCCTCAGAAGGCAGAGTATCTTTCAAAAGTTTTCTCCTCCAAAACAAAAAAAGTACTGTTTATCGGCAATAGGCGCAGCGGTGGTGCCTACCTAAACCGGTCTATAGCAACAGAGTCCTACCACCAGACCTTTAAAATTCAAACTCGGGTTCGAACCCATGCATCATCTAATCGCATACTGCTACTGTACTCAACTAAGCTATCACCGCTTTCGCGTACTTTATGTATTGATCAATGCGAAGTCCTACAAGTATTGTAACTTTGGTCTCGAAATACACGATCCTTCGTATATTGTATATTCATTATGTTTAATTAAATTATTCACAGTATTTTTAATTATATCGAGAAACCTCTCAATACAATCACTCTGTAGTAATTTTTTTAATGTAAATAAGCGACGAGACGAGCGGGACGTTCACCTGATGGTAAGTAATACGCCTGTACATAACAACGTGGCGCTAGTTAGGATGTTATACACAGCATCACATTGTACTCGACGTGAGATATGAGAAGTTTAATTTCGTAATTTCACTAGCTATAACGCCTTTCAAACCGGAACACAGTAATGTTTGCACATCAGTCGATGGATATCCACTGCTGGACATAGGCCTCCCTCAAAGATCTCTACATACAGTCAGCATGGCGACTGTATGTATGTAGTTTATATGGGGGCATTTAGGCCATAACCACCACACTGGGCCCAATGCGGGTTGGTGGGAGCTGGAATCTCGTTTGTTGATTAGCAGGGTGCACCACGAGCAGGTGAGGTTGGCTTGGGTCCCGTGAGTTGTGCGGGACCACCTACACCCCTGTGTATATATTCCGTATATTATACGAGTTGGATGTTGACTCACGAAATTCGATATAGGGTACCGTTGTGTGCATATCCGGAGGGCGTATCGGCCTCGTGCAAGTTTCATGTTTGAGTCATACTCCAGTGCACCTTCAGCGCTGGTAATTTACTATCTTTATCAATTTTTGCATAGCATGTTTTTTTTATATAGATTACATTGTTCACGTGTTAGCTATCGCACAATCGCGCAAATGTTTTACTATAAAATAGTACAAGTATACTGTAGAAGAGGAATTTCTATTGTAATTATTTGAATACTTAAAGGGAAACCTTTTTTATTTTATTACTACTATTATTATTATTCTCAGTTTTAAATTTATGAGGTATTCGTTATTACTTAAATTCCATAAATAAATATAGATATGATACAATAAACATAGAAGTTATACTACTCGACAAAATTTGTAGTTTATTTTATCTGATGCCTTTACTGTCTTTGTTATATAAATATAGCTACTAGCTGATCTCCTTTCGTTCTGTGGACCGAAAACACAATCCAAACTCCCCCCCACCCAAGTCCATTTAAGGAAGGAAATAAAACCATTCTTCGCTGATCTCTAAACAGCATAAGCAATATCTTTAGTAAATTTTGAGTGTATACGTTTAAGTTTCCGAGATCTCGCGATGAGCCCAATGGATCTCTGGATCATCACCATTAGCCTATAGATGTCCACTGCTGGACATAGGTCTCCCACAAAAATCTTCACATCGATCGGTCATGCAGTAATGTGCCTAGCTATAACCACGTGGCGCTAGTTAGGATGACATACACTGCAGCACATTGCGCTTGTCGCCTTCATGCATAAAATGTCAAGTCGCGTTACCATAGTAATTTCACTAGATACAACGCCTATAAAACCGGAACACAGTAATCTTTGCAATCTACTGTTTGGCGGTAGTTATAGGAGCTGCTGTGGTATCTAGTCGATCTCCAGCAACTGAGATCTACCATCGGTAGAAGGTTACTGTATCGAAGTTTTATTTTAAAAATTAGAGAGAAATTAATTCTTCGACCGACGATCTGATGAGAAACGCGGGACCGATCGATGTGGAGACCTTTGGGGGACGCCTGCCCAGCAGTGGACGTCTGTAAGCTCATGATGATGATAAAGCTAGGACGTTTAACATAACCCACACTCCAATAAATAATAAAGATGGTGATGAACGCGAATGAAATACCATTTTCTTATTCACTTCTCAAAACTGTAACCGTTCAGAAGTACTAAGGCGTAGTAACTCTGAGTAGGTAGTAGGGTCACCAACCCTAGGGCCAACCGCTCAACAGCAGACGATGTAAATATGTCACATGACTTAATGATTAATTTTATCATAATGAGGTCAATTTGTTTTTACTGCGCATAAAAGTACCAACTGGGGTATTGAACGAGGTTACTGCCGGGTTCAATGCTATCTGGTAATTGAAATAACGGATAGTTAGCGGTATTGTTTTTCCGCAACCGTCTTCGTGGTGTAGTGGTAGTGGTGCCTGGTAGTATCTGGGTTCGATTTCAGAGTGCTCCTTTGCTCTTTACATTTTCACTACAGCGGCTTTCATAATTAAACCTAGTTAATTTTATGTACTTCAATAGCTGTAATTATGTAAGAAACTAGCTATTAAAAATACTAGATCATCATCATTTCAACCGATGGAAGTCCACTGCTGGACTTAGGTCTCTTTTAATGCGTTCCATAAAGCACGGGCTTGTGCTGTTTAAGTTCAATGGCTCCCAGTGATTTCTTTTTATGTCCTCTGTCCACCTAGTGGGGTTTGTGCCAACGCGGCGCTTTCCGGTGCAGAAGTCGCTATTGCAGCACTTTTAGTCCCCAACGTCCATTCTACGAGGTATATGCACTGCCCATTGCCAACTTCAGCACTCGTGATTTGTAGGGCTATGTCGGTGAGTCTGGTTCTTCTCCGGATCTCCTCATTTCTGATTTGATCTCCCAGAGATAATCTAATCATCGCCAGAAAAAAACAATACTAAATGTTCTGACATAATATGTAATATTTCTTAATATATAAACAGTTTGGATGTCTGCCGAGTTTAACAAGTGACCAATTTTTTTTTAATCGATGATATGAGAAGAACAGGATGTTCTCCTGATTGTGAATGAAACGAATTACCATAAAAAGGCATCGTTTGTATGTTATACATAACAACACATTGTGCTCGTAGTTTAAGTGCATATGATATCAAACTGGAACACAGTAATGTTTGAACACTACTGTTTGGCGGCAGAAATAGGAGTAACGGCTCCACACCTAGATGGTTTCCAGCAGTACAACTACGACTAGAATATATCTTTACTTTGTACTTACTTTGTGGTCTTATTGAATCCGTTCATCGTGTGCACAAACTCGTGGTGGAGCATGTCACCGTACTTATTCTGCTTAAGCCGGAAGCTGGTCTGGCCTCTGGCGTACTTCTGATTGTGTTTAGCAATCTTGTGCTTGTTCTCAGCGTATATCTTCATCCGAAACTTATCCTCTACGTCGCTGTCGTACTGCTTCTGATGCTCCAGCTGTATACCGCAAGTGGTTAAGTAATGTGATCGCAATAGATCGATTATGGTATTTTCTTTGTTTCTTTACAGACTCAGCCATAATTGTTTTAGCAATAATTATAATAAAAAAATGGTTCAACCATTTTAATATATCAAATGGTAAACTGTAATTCAGAGGGGACAGTGAGAAAATAAAAAAAAATTCAACTGCAAGATTGTTTTAACACATCAGTTCAATTAAATAGAAACTTTTACACTTTGATCTTTTAGATAAAGGGTACCTTAAATGCATTCCATTCTTCCTTCACCAGGTCGAAGAATGAGACAGCGCTGACCGCTGCCACCGCGCACAGCAGCACTATTAGACTCCTCATAATGTACCTAGAACAAGTGAAGGCCACTCTGAAAAGAAGAGTTACATTTCGTTCGGTCGGTTAAGCTGTTTAGGAGCTATAACATTCACGTCGGTGTCTACTTCAGCTTATCGTATATACTTTAAGAATTCAATATATACAAATTTCCTTGATAACCATAATATTTAAGTTCACGCCATAATGTTTTTATTGAGGAAATTCCGTTTTGTTATGTGATAGGGTAATTATATATATTATATATATATACTAGTGACATTATACAAATTGTTATTGCAACAATATTCCCTTTAGTTTAATACAGCCTAGGTCTAATAGTCTAATAATAGGTTTCTTAATAGCCTTAATATGATAGGCGAGTAGTTTTTGTTTCAGGGCTCAAAAATTTATTTATTTATATATTTCATTGGGTGAAGGTGGTCTTAACGCCTTCAGCATTATTATATATTAAGTGATAAAATGATGCAACAATTATCCAAATTTACTTTTTGACAAATTCGACCGATTTTTAATTGAATCCGTAAAAAATAAAACAAAAAAACTCTGAAGACGTGAATATAAGGAAATTTAATTTTGTTCAGTGTTGGTTATCGTAACCACAATAACTGAAATAAATAACATTTAATAAATGACAAAAAAAAACTTTTTTTTGTACATTCTGTTATTTATAACTTTCCCACGTCATCAATTGTCACAGCCATAAATTATTTAAATAGGCATATATTTAAATTCAAATGTTAAAAATACCTTTTAAAATATATCTTCCACATAAAAAGAATATAATATAAAAGTTGTTTAAAATATTGAATGCATGATGCAACATTAAAATAATATTTAATCGAACATTAGTTTTCATCAAAATATGTGCTAAATAAATGAATCGAAAAATTTATTAGAATTGTCTCAACACAAGGCGAGTATAATGTAATAAGAACTATTTTGTTTTTTCTTCAAAGTTAAAGTTAGATATTAAACTATGCTGTAATTTCACTGTAATTTCATAAATATTATTTGTTATAAATACATATCGCTGATAGAGTATGTAATCCAAAGAAAGCATCTAAACAGGGAAGTTGTTTTTTCCCTATTTCTACTACGCAGTGATCTCTAAGTTCGCAGCGACGATAGAAACAAAGAATATCTAATCATAAAGCCTTGAAATCGGCAATGTTTACGCTATCTATGAATGAGGAAAATAATAATAAAATATAAGACAACACTTACCTTGACTATAACAAGCTTTTAAGAATGAAATGCGAACAAAACAAAACAGCAAATAAATTAACAATTCAGAGTGAAGATGTCCGATTGTTTCAAATCGTAGATTTCTTGTGAGTAGACTGATAGCAAACTTGATATTAAATGGGAACGAACAAAAATACTGAATCACCGTACAATCATTCGCGGCATCGCAAGTTAGTGATGTGAACGTTTAAACGTTAGCTGTAAATTTCAGCGTTAGCTGCTATTAGCATATATAATTAACGATAATTGTAACCGGGTTAAATATTATTCCAAATTCACATATTAACTCCTATTTATTTTTTATCTAATTATTTCAGTTTGTTATCTATGTTGGACAGATACTTGAACTCAAATCGGCAAGCCCAACTCCAGAATACTTTAGTTCTCAAATGCTGTGTGAAGGCCTGAACACAACTCTTATGATGGTAGGTTTACAATTTAAGATTTGTAGCCAGGCGAGTTCAAAACAACTTCTATCGCTACTTCAGAATTTAGTCGCGTAACTTAAACAGAGGTCTCTATGTTATAGACAATGTATCTGCTACTGCGTCACCGAAGTACATTCCATTCTTAATAAAAATACTTATATAAAAAACCGCGACTATTTATATAGCCTTAAATAAAAAATATAACAAGATTTTTTAAAGGTAATTTAATGATATTTTTGTAATGAAGTATGACCTTGTAAATAAAATAAAATCAAGAATATGAATATTTAAAAAGTTACTATATTTCGCCATTGCTAAAATATTACGTAATAAATATTTATAGAATGTTCTTCGAATTTTGATTATTGTCTATTTCATAAAAATTTAAAACTATGTAAAATATTTCTTAGTCACTTTGTTATTGTCTTTTGTTCTTAAATTATTTGCGAAGAATTTTTATTATGCGATGTTCGAAATTAGATAGGTAGGTACCTATTGTTTAAATTTATTTCCTAACGATGTGATTTTTTTTTAATTTAAGCTTTTTTCGAAATACAATTGCAAGAAAATTATTTTCAGCCACATATTAAAGAACAATAATTAAAGGAATGTAACTGATGTTACAATTTAAAGATAGCAAAATGGGTTATGATCGATTTTTTTTTAATTTTATATATTAAAACCATGACATTTTTGTGTAAACTTTCATTTATTGCCTGTGATTGGCTTGTTCTAAGATATAACTTGTTTCATGGCGGTTAACTTTTTTCTTATTATTTAAAAATGCAATATTGTATTATAAGTATTTGTAATAAATAAATATTTTAGTTCCATATTGTAGAGTTTCACAGTTATTCTCTGCATCATGATAAGGACGAACGTCTCGTATTTTGAAACGCATATAAACTTTAATTTGAAAAATACACGATTCTCTATCGATAAATAATTAAAAACTTTAGTTTTTTTAGAACGTTTATATTTATTTCAATCAATTGTGGAATAAAAATAAATTTAACTTAAATTTATGATTTCAAGTGTTAAAAATTTTGCTGTAAAGGCAAACTCGGAATTGTGTCATAATCACGTAGTATAGAATCTTTGTATATCTGGTCATAATGTCAATGTCATGCACATGTGCGAATGTGAATGGAAGAGTCGTCGATAAATATTAAACTAAATAATGAAAAAAGATAACCAAAACGGAAAGGACTCCAAGAAAAATTCTAAAAAAGAAAAGTTCAAATTGTACAAGCCCAAGAAGAAAAAGAGTGGAGAGGAAGATGCAGCGATACAATACTTACAAGCCCAATATGATAAGGTAATTGTTTATTAAATTTCAACAAATATTATATGGGTATTTATATAAAATACAGAAATTAAACATCTTAAAAATGTAACGTGTATAAATATGTAGTGATTTAAAAATCACTTTTTTTGCAAGTTGTGTTGTGTCAAAAAGACGGTCTTTACATATGTAGTACTACAGTACTAAAACGTCTTTACGTATATAGTAGTAGATAATAATTCGGACTAAAAATCATTTGAACAGTAGCAATGGTCATATAAAATATTGTTTTTAAAGCCTTTGAATGTTAATTCACCTATTTCTTCAGCTTTAATTTGTCATTGTTTATTTTCTGTAAATATTTGTTACAGATAAACCCAGAAGCAATTAAAACATTTAAGGATTTTCCATTGTCACAGAAGACGTTAAAAGGTTTGAAAGATAACAATTATGTTACACCTACAGAAATACAAAAGCAAGCAATAGGTTATGCTTTGCAGGGTAAAGATATTTTGGGAGCTGCTAAAACCGGTTCAGGAAAAACATTGGCATTTTTGATACCAATTTTAGAAAATTTATTTTGTAAAAAATGGACTAGGCTTGATGGAGTTGGAGCATTAGTCATTTCACCAACTAGGGAATTAGCATATCAAATTTATGAGACATTAAGAAAAGTTGGCTATCTTCATGATTTTTCAGCTGGCTTGATCATAGGTGGTCAAAATCTAAAATTTGAACGGAAAAGAATGGATCAAATTAATATTCTCATTTGCACACCTGGTAGATTACTCCAGCACATGGATGAAAACCCACTCTTTGACTGCAGTCATCTGCAAATTCTTGTTCTTGATGAGGCAGATCGTTGTTTAGATATGGGTTTTGAAGCCACCATGAATGCAATCGTAGATAATTTACCTCCAGAAAGACAAACACTATTATTTTCAGCAACCCAGACAAAGTCTGTTAAAGATTTAGCTAGACTTAGCTTATCCTTCCCAACTTATGTAGCTCCTCATGAGCAAGCTGAAACAACTACTCCAGAATTCTTACAGCAAAGCTATATAGTTTGTGAAATTGATGAAAAAATAGGCATATTGTGGTCATTCATTAGAAATCATTTAAAGCAAAAAGTATTAGTCTTCATGGCAACATGTAAGCAGGTCAAGTATATGTATGACTTGTTTTGTAAGTTAAGGCCTGGTGTAAGTTTATTAGCTCTATATGGAACATTACATCAAGAAAAAAGAGAGAAAATTTACAATGAATTTTGTAGAAAATCAAATGTTGTTCTTTTCGCCACTGATTTAGCTTCACGTGGTTTGGATTTTCCCCATGTAAATTGGGTAATTCAAATGGATTGTCCTGAGAATGTAGAAACTTATATACATAGAGCAGGTCGTACAGCTAGAGGAGTTTTTGGTAAGGGTGAAGGACTCTTAATGCTTTTACCGCATGAAGAAAAAATTGTGGCAGACCTCAAAAAAAGTAAGATTCCAATCAATAAAATAGCAGTTGACCCATCCAAAGTGGTTGCTCCACAGAGGAAAATTGAAGGATTGCTCTCGGATAACACAGAACTTAAACAAACGGCTCAAAGAGCTTTTGTAAATTATTTAAAATCAGTCTATTTGATGAAGAATAAAGAAGTCTTTAATGTTCAATTTTTAGACACAGATGCTTATGCAAGGTCTTTAGGTTTAATAGTGCCTCCAACAATTAAATTTCTACACAAATATCAAAAAGTTAATAACAATTCTAAGAAGGAAACTGAAACTATAGAAAGTCATGAAGTTCTTGGTAAGTTAAAAGCAAAAGTTGCACAAGATAATGACAGTGATCAAAGTGAAGCTGAAGATGAAGAAGAAGTTATACAGCATCATAAGAAAAATAAGAAACTTACAAGAGAACTACCCAAGTTTGACTTTCATAATGATGAAGACAGTGAAGAAGATGATTTTCTCCAAGTTAAACAAAGTAATGTTGATATTAAACCTCCCATAGAAGAAAATGGAGACACAATTTCTAAAAAGAAGAAGAAACCTTTAACAAAAGCTGCTGTTGCTAAAAAATTGCTTAAAAAGAAGATAAAAGTGAACACACAGTTAAAATTCACTGAAGAGGGAGAAGCCATAGAAGACGAAAAAAGAGATGTAAAATCTGATTTAGCAAAACAATTTATTAATGAGAATGTTGGAGGGATAGACATAGAAAAAGCAAAGGAAGTTTTGCGTGAAGAAGATAAATTTGATAAAATAAGATTTAGGGAAAAAGTAAAAGCTAAACATAAAGAGCAAAAACGTAAACGCAAAAACAAGAACAACAAAGAAGGAGATGAACAAGATGAATTTGGATCACAGTCTGAATCAGATGGACCAGATCTATCATGGTTGCCAGACCCTGACAAAGTATATGGCATAAAAGGAGATGAAAGTGATAACCAAGATCAGTCTACAAAGGACCACAATGTTGAATCGGAAGATGAAGAAGAAATTTATCACAGGTAATATATATATTTTGAGTTTTAATTAATTCTTAAATGAATGTCTTCAACAGGAAATTCTAGTTCATTTTTATTATTTACACTAAAACATAATGTCATTTGTTTTTAGGAAGAAATATTTTTGTTTTTGTTCAATTAACTTTTATTTGTACACATCATAAATATTTTCAGGCCGACGAAACACAAACTGGTTGAGAGTAAAGGTATTCCTCAAGAGAGTGTGGCACCGCGAAAGAAAAAGAAACTTGAGGATATATCCACTTCCTTATCACTTCACGAAGCGGAAACACTTGCCATGCAGTTATTAAAGCAAAATTAGATATTACAATGTATTTTGTATTAATTGCATGATAATATAATAAATATATTATTTGTTGTACAATAATGAGTTTATATTACATGCAGTCCTGTCCTCTGTGTATAATGACATGTGTGTACATCTGTAAGCACAAGATACTTTTTACTTGTGGTAGATCTCTGTTGTTGGAGACTGTCCAGGTAGGTACAACCACAGCAACTATTTCTGCTGCCAAATAGTGTGCAAACACCACTGTGTTTGGGTTTGAATGGTGTTCTAGTTAGTGTAATTACTGGAGTAACAAAATTAAACATTTTGTCTCCGGCAACGAGCACAATGTGGTGCAGAGTATACCATCCTAACTAGCGCCACGTTGTTATGGGCGGGCGTATCGCTGGCCATCAGCAGAATATCCCGCTAGTCTCGTCGCTTAACGGTATAAAAAAAAATTGTAATCAAAATATTAAACTTTTGAATTATTAATAGTACAAGCAATATTAGTTATAAACCAAGTTATTTGTCAGAACTGCATTGTGATAATGCATACCATGATTGTCATAAGCTCAACTAATGTATGTCCATTGCTGGGGTTAGAAGTAGCAACTATTAACTTTATATTAATAAAAATTTTTTAGACATTTTATGATGCTGTACATTAGGATATTAATTTTTTGACTTCCAAAGGTAAAGGAAAATCTAAGCATAGGTGAATAGTATGAAACATCACAATAAGCCTTGTTTACTAACAGTTCTCTTGAATGATAAGACGTTCATAAAACTTTATGATGATAAATAATACAGAAAACGCAGTTCTAATTCTAACAAATTACCTATATACTGACTTGTGTTCACATTTTATAGAAAACAAGTATAATAATTTCCTATGAAATTAAATGTTATCTTTAGGGTAATTTATGTTTTGTTTAAAGTAAACGGTAAAAATCAAAAAGATTTTAACATGCGACTTTATACAATAAACTTTCAATAATATGAAACTATACATTGTTCATACAGCAGTATTTTTGATTTTGTTAATTTTTATTTTTCATTAAAGTTATATTAAGATATTTGTTTGGCCATATAAATTGAGTAATTGAAATCCAAGTTTATTATATATTGTTTCTTAATATATATTTTCATCTTTTAGAAATGATATGTTTGTAGATAAATTTTTTAACAAATATTAGAAGTAAATATTTTTTTTGTAATTTCGTAACATCTTTTAAGGCTCTTTATTTTATCAATATTAAGATATATATTTTCTTGTTATTAATACAACTGAAATAAATAAATATCAATTGCATACGAATGTTTTACTTCAATTAGATAGTAAAAAGGAATAACATATTTTTTATAATATTGAAGTATACGTTGTTGATACAAATTTATTGTATCAAAAAATTTATTTATTGAATAGCAGATAAAAGAAGCGATGTTACAAGGTAGAAGAGCAACACCATAGTTTGCTGCTGTCTGACAGACAGAAAACGGATCGTTGCACTTTTATCGGTGAAACTATAAAATTTGTACAATACTAAGTTTTCTATGGATTTAGAATAAATTAAATTGTACTTATTAATTTTAATTATGTTTTGGAGCGGAAATTTTATCGTAGTTAGGGAGTTAAATAATCTCCTTAAAGAGGAGGTGCGTATTTTGATACAGGAATTCGTGGTTATAAATGGTCGTATGAATAAGTTTGAGTCGAAATTTGTTGATGTGCAAGAGTTTATTACTTTTGAAATATGATTTTAATATTGAATATATTCCAGTGAGGAGAATAAAATGACAATGCTGTGTTAAAAATAACCGTTGTTTGTTGTAGAATGTAACACTTACTCAGGTGTTGGAGGCGGATGATATTCTTCAAGAATGTAAAGCAGATAATAAGGCGCTCATATTGTTGTAAGTTGTAACATACTAATAATATCGACATAACATTGTTTTCTATTTGTAAAATTTTATGATATAAATTTTTATGATCGATGAATGAATTTTAAATAAATAAATAATGATGCATTAATTTCAAACTGTCTATATATACATTATAATTTATTCGCTAAAATTTCAGTGTGCAGTTTTATTTCTGTTACTACGTTTTATATTAGTATATTTAGAATGGTAATGTGATTTTACTAGTGGGTAGTTATTCTATTTTTATGGAAGATAAGTGTTGTTTTTGTGTTTCAATAACAGATATACATTGATTGTAGACAATAAACTTTGAAAATGTAAAATTACTCATTAATTTGTAATAATGATGACTAAATTAAATTTCTTATATTTCCTTTAGTAATATTTATTTATCAAATTTTCAATTTTAGCTTAACAAAATCAGAAATCTTAGCAGAATTGGTAACACTTATCACAGAGGAGCCTCCAAAAAATGTGGATCTCGCATCACAGTATCGGCATGCACATATTGCAAGTGAGGTTCTCACAAGTCAGATTATGATGTTGAGTGACCGCCTTTCAATGGATTTAGTACAAATGAATAGGCTCTGTGATTTTGTCAACAAGGATCCTCCTCTAAATCCTTTGCTTGCATCATACTTTAGTAAAACTATTGAGATGCTACTTGAGAAGAGTCCAAAACAGGTATGAAACTGCAATTTAAATTATATATTACAATTGAAACTGTAATTAATGTTTTAAATTTTGCATAGTCTCAATAAATGAAATGTAAAGGTCTTCTTAATTTTCTTAAACCATACTCAAGAAATGTTACTGCAATTTGAGAGTATTCCAAACCTGGTCTATGAATGACACATATGACCACATTTTCTAATACATTTGCTGTTGTTCCAGGATTGGTACCTATATCATATTGTGTGCCTTCGAGTACTGGATTTTTTCAAATCACGTCGTGATTTCCTTCCTAATCTCTTGCGCCATATATCCACTTCGACAATTGCAGACATCTTTAAATACTTTATACGGCTTGATGATCCCTTCAACAAAATAATTTTGGAGGTAAGTTTACATCTATTGCCTACCTTTATTCTCTTGTCAGGTACAAATCCATACATTAATTTTATCAGGTGGAAAGATTAGCAATCGGAATATAGCTGTATTGCCAAATTTACAATATGAAAGTGATAATTGTTAGTCAAGCAAGTTTGAAAAAAAAGTTTTCACCAAATTCCACATGTTGCGGTGGAATTGAATTATTATTTTCCTTATGTTTATATAGTGGTTAGAAGAGAATCAGTTTCTTGAGAGTCTCATACATATAGTCTGCGGCACTTTTGAGTATGAAGAAATAAAGAACCCTGCTTCAGCAAATGGAGCTGAGAGATCACCAGTGCAAACTGAAAAAGGCCTGCAGGAGACCAGTGAGAAGATCGAATTAAACCATAAAGAAAACTGTGATGCAGAAGGAAACAATGATGAGAAAGGTAGGAGTTTTAGAATGCATCCTTTACAACTTTTTTTTATTTTATTTTTGTGTGACATATTATTTGTAGTTTTTTAAGAATATCACTTAAAGACCTGAACTTATTATAAAGAATCATTGACAAAAAAACTAATCAATTGCAATACAGTAATGTTAACATGCTACTGTTCCAAACTAACAATTGATGCAGAAAATTAAATAACTTTGATATATAAAATTCTTTATTACAGACGGTTCAAGGTTACTAGATTCTTTTAAATAAAATGTAGAAATTATAAATCAGTGGCGAAAATTCTATATAGGCAATAAGTATATAAATTATACTGAATACCAATTATTCTTCAAGTATTTTTCAGATTTAATACACTTGCCTAGTTACCAGCTATATATTTAGGATTATGGATATTGGTGCATTTTGGTATACAGGGTAAGCAGGCTACACCATTTACAGCCTCATTATAACTTGGCACCTTTGAAATTTATGTCAAGGGTTAATCTGTTGTAAATGTAAAAAATATGCTTAGACTTGTTTTTTATATTATTACAGCTACAAGCATTACAGATGACTCAAAAAATGGGCATCAGAGACGCGGCGCTGAAGCGGGTCGGGCGTCCGCCAATGCGGCCGCGTTGTTGTGTGACCTGCTGCTAGGTGCATGTGTCGGATCCATGGCTAAGTGAGTAGAATGATAAGAGGTACACTGGTGGTATGTTAAGTCTATAGACAGTTTAAGTATTACTGCATTGTCTCTGCTGTTACATTATAATGTGCAAATACCTTGTTCCTGTTTGAAGGGTGTTTTAGTTAGTAAATAAAAAAGTAGTATTATGGAAGGAAAGTCTTGTCACAACAACTTGTCTCGAGGCAATGAGCTTAATACAAGTGCACTTGCAATATCAATATGTGATTACTGATAGTATTTGGTGATTTGTTGTATTAATTTTGTCACTTCATCAAATAAATACAAAATTGTTTAAAACTTAAAAACCTTTTGAAGATTGTCAGGTATACTTTGATTTTTTAGAAATTTCTGTGTTAATAATTGTGTTTAGCTAAATATAAAATTAGCAATTTTTTACTATGATCACTCACTGACTGTAGAAGAGCTAATTTATTGATGTCTGTCAGGCCACTGACAAGCTGGAGCTTGGTGTGCAAGCTTCGATCTGAGGAGTGCGTGCGGCTGCTCCTTCAGTGCATGTTCACTTCTCCGCCAGAGATGCGGCGCCACGCTGTAGTCAATGGCTGCCAGTTGCTGCTAGCGTTGCTGCCCCATGACTCTTTATCGTGAGTGAACCTCATTTTATATGCCAACGCTCGCGCAGAATAAACTCGCTTTATATGTTGACAGTAGGAATACAGGAATGCTGTTATTACGTACTTATACAGAATAATAGTGGTGGCAGCTAGCCAGGTGGGTTTGAAGAAACTTAACCACCAACCAATCTCTATAACATGTGGCCATGAAATAAAATTAGAAATTTTTGTATTACAAAGTCAACAGCTAGCCACTGAGCAATGAAGGTGTGAGCTGATTCTTACATAATTTTTGCAAACAGCGGCAATGGCAGTGGTGGTGAAAGCACTTGGTCTAGCGCAAGCGTTCAGCGCGCTATTGCGCCGCATCTGCCACTGCTACACCAAGCACTGCTGCGTCCGCCGGCGCCGATGATACTGACACCAGTAAGTGATACATTGCTATGCTCCAAGTATTGTATCTTAATTTCACTTACAAACATTGCTTCTTTATTTCTGTGATGTGCTGGTTTATTCTTATCTAGTTAGAACAGCTTCTCAACAAGGAAGCTGATCGGATTCGAGATAGGACTTTACCCACTCGGAGTCGAAGTTCCATTGAAACTATTGAGCTTCATCATGACTCCAGAGTGAATGGTTTTATATCGGAGACTATTGGGTAAACGGTCGTAGATGTTAACCACATCGTCTCCATCTACTGCTATAATATACGCAGAAGTACTACCTAAGTCGTTTGGGTTGCTTCCACATTTCAAGAGGAGATTTCATGATATTCCCCTATGCTAAAGAATATTGCAATTGGTGTAAAACATTATAAATTGCTGTATTCCTAAAATAATGTTTTTAAACATGTATCTTCTTCCTAAAGTGCCTTTCCAACTAGTGCAGGTTGGTGATCAGTGTGGTACAGTCCTTTCTGTCCATGGTTCGGCGGAACAATTCGGACGCTCCAGATATGCCAGTCCATTCCCTGATATAGAATAGAAAATTCTTTATTGCACACCAAATAATATTACATCATACAAAGAATATATATAACAATTAACGGCAATGGGCGGTCTTATCGCTAAAAGCGATCTCTTCCAGGGAACCTGATATGAACATGTTACAAACATACAACTAATATAATTTATCTTTAAATACGCAGAATAACACAAAAAAAGTCGGAGAGGAGTTAAAGAGCACAGAGAACAAAAGTAACACCGGTATCCAAGATCAAGGAGCTTTAGACGGCGAGGTCAACGAGAGCAGAGATGTTCATGAGAACAGTAATGTGGCGTGCGAAGCTGGTAAACAGATCGACGCAAGCACGAATGAGAGAAGCTACGAGCCCGGCTACGCGCATGCGCTGGGCGTAGGCACCGCGCGCGTACACGTTGCGGCCCTGATCGCGCAGCTCGCATTCTCTGAAGTAGAAGATGTGCACAATGCTTTGTTAACGTTAGGTGAGACATAATTCTTATATATACTTTAAACCATCCATCCATCCATAACAGCCTATCTACGTCCCCACTGCGGGGGACAGGTCTACCCTCAACATGGGGATGATTATACTTTAATCTATTGTATAGTATTTTAAGATCTTTTAGTATAACTTTCCTCTAATAGTAGTGTGGCAAATATTTCTGTAGTAATTACTTCGAAATTACTGCGACGTCACAGGATAGACAGGAAATTCAATTATTATGTCATTTGTTTAAAAAAATTATAATAATATATATATATATATATTCCTTTTAATTATATATAAAAGCTATGGTTGTAATTGTTTATTTGTAGGTACAGCAGGCGTGCTGATAGATATGTTCTTCGACTACCCTCAGAACAACTTCCTGCATACACAGGTCTACATTCTTATTCACAACGCTTTGTCAAACCGCGTGTACGGGGAACGCTACGCAAAACACGTAAGAGTTTTTTTTTTAATATTTGTTAATTTATTCAGTGCTGGAAAATTCTAAATAAGATTTACGGACGCCTCCGTGAAAATTGCGTATGGAAAGTTTGAATAATTAATTAATAGTTGATAAATCAAAATTTTCCGTTTAACTCAACCCTATATATTTTTAGTTATTGATTCCGTTTTAAATTTATGGAACTTTTATTTGTTATCGATGAAATTAAAATCGTCAAAACGAATTTGATTTTATGCCTCGAATCGAACTGAATATTTTATCATGGGTGGAGAAAAATACAACTCGGTTATTTATAACCTTAAAATTTCTTATTTGAAACCTCACGTTGCCTTCACAGTAGATTGACTGTGTTTTGGGGTAACCATTATGAAACAGCCTTTGCAGATCTGCTGCAGGATATAGATAGCAGATAAACAACTGCTGATAATTATGTACCTTCAATTAGTTTTATATATTTTAAGTAAATTAATTAACTTTGTTTCCCAGTTGATAGATGAATGCAACCTACTCACACGACTGATGGACACTTTCGAAGAAAATGAGAGAGCGAAGTAAGTCTTTATCATTACTTTCATTCTCTTTAGTTACAATCAGTCTGTGGTATGGTGACTAACGTACTTGCAGTGACGATGTTTCTGGTAACACATAAGTGGTGGAGGTTTGGTGATATACATCTTGTAAAATTGTGGGTAGTTCGCTGGCCTAATGGTTAGAGCGTGCAGCCTTCGTTCCGCAGGTCGCGGGTTCGAGTCTCGGCATGTGCCGATGACTTTAATTTTAAGTTATGTACATTTGTGAACTTTAGTAACAAGCACATGAATTAGAATTTATTCTAAGGTGTTTGTGAAGTCGCCATATGGCCTATTGCCCTCATATTAAGGGTAAGCCTGTGCCCCAACAGGACGTAAATTGGGTGGTATGGAAAATTCTGGAATCCACTGGATGCGGGTAACGCGGGAGCGATTGATGTGGAGGGAGACCTTTGGAGGAGGCCTATGTGGGAGGTTTTTACTTTTTTTGTATATTTAAGGTCACAATTGTATTTATTATATGTTATTATTTATTTAATTTTCTATTATTAAATCAAGCCCATGATGTATATAAAATTGTATACGTATGTTCCGTCAGGGTGGGTGTGGGCGCGGTGAGGCGAGGCAACATGGGTCACGTGGTGCTCGCTCTGCGTCGTCTAGAACACGCCACGCCCACTGACCCGGAAGTGGCGGCGCGCTGGACCGACTTTAGGGACAATGTGCTACGGCCCCTGCTGCAGCGGCACGACACTCCACTTGTAAGTGAACATTTTAAATCTTCAAAGTGCTTTACATTTTTTTTAATAACATATTACAATATAAGTAACATTACTGTAATATATTAACGTGTTACAATTGCTTGCAGGGTGGTTTCTATCCTTCGGAAAACATCTATGAGGTAAGAACACCTTCCATGGTATAAATTACATCTGTTCTTTTTGTGGGATATTGTGGTATGTGAAGTCATGGCCAGCTAAGGTGTGGAGGTAGGGAGGAAGGCGAATCGGTTTCGTTTCAGGTTTAACTCATATAATAACCAAAACATCAACAATTCAGTATCCTAGAAGTTATTTTTAATGTTCTCAATGCTCCCACCAATACGCATTGGGCCAGCGTGGTGAGAAATGGCCCAAATCCCTCCATATGAACCTCCACAAATGTGGAAATCTTTGGTGGAGGCGCATACGGACATGTCCAGCGTGGACATATCCAGCAGTGGACGTCTGTCTGCTGATGTTGATAATGATGATTCTTAATGTCGGATATACACGACCGTGTGAATAAACTAATTCATACATCGTGTGGGTGACGGGCTTGAATACCACATACCAATAAACTGGATTTCATAAATGAGGCGACTAAAATGGAACAAACCAATGAATAGGGCAACAACTTTATCAGTGACCGGTGTCAACTCGTACGCCAAGTGTGTCTAATGTGGTAATGATTTGAGCAGTGGATGATGCAATGAATGACAATCATGTTGATTCTTAATACGTTTAGATAACGCGCCATTGTTTTTAAGTTTATTTTAAACAGTGTATCATAATGGTCATTAAGGTACTTATCGATCAAAGACAATTTTGCAAGAGCAAGTAAAATACGAAAATTTTAAACTATTAAAAAAAATGATGTGGTCACCAACAGCAGTACAACGAGCCCTCCGGCGTCAACGAGTCAGTCACCGCGGTGCTGATATCCTGCGATAGTGCGGTGAGACCAGATTTCGTAGTGTATTCCACTAATAGTTACATTTTTCTACAAACGATTTTAGAATGAAATGTTTCGTAGACTTTAGTATTTTCATACCAATAACCAGAACAGGACCAACGGCCGATAAGGCAGTCAGGTCTTCGAGTGGCGCCGGCGTATCGTTAGACGTACTGTTAAGAGGCCTCCCACAAGGTGGAACGACGATCTAATGAGAATCGCAGTAACCCACTGGATGCAACGCGTGACCGATCGATGTAGAGTTCTTTGGGGGAGGCCTATGTCCAGCAGTGGACGTCTATAGGTTAATGATGATAAATCAGAACATAATAGTGTTTGCACATAACTGCTTTCTGGTTTCTTTGACCAGTATCCGGGCACAGGATAGATTACAGTGGGCCAATACTTAACTAACACTTGTGAATGGAACCGGGTCAGGAGTCATTGACTATAGGGTAAACTTATATATTTTGTGTTTGTTTTGGATTAAGTATGTAATTTTTTTTGTGTGTCTTTTCAGTCGGCAAGCAATGAAAACAGTTTCTTGGAGGTGGCTGGGCAACGGTTCAATGATGTGTTAGTATTTCCTTATTTGTTGCCAGAATATTCTGGGTAACCACGTTCCACTTTCCACGGCTGCATTGTCAATTATCACCATGTGAAATTGTAGTTAAATATTAACCCATTGTAAAAAAAATTATAATTATTGGCTTAATAAAATATCGACTACCGAAGTTTAAAGTTTTAAAAATTACATCAGCCGTTTTAAAATGACTGTTGGTTCATAACGGTAATTATGATAATTAATAATGATGTTTCATGCAGCATGTGGGAGGACAATGCTGAAGTGGATGCCGAGATCGAAACTGACAACGACCGTGAAGCTGATGATGACGCAGATCCCGCGCGGGTCAGGGAGATACTGTCCGACGTGTCTCGTTAGTATATCTCTTTTCTTTTTTATCTCCAGCCAAACTTTTATTGCATACGTTATGCCTTTAATGCTGCGCAGGTTCCTGTTGTTGTTGTTGTTAAAAGCAATGGGCGGTTTCGTGCACCAGCAATGAGATAGTGAGGAGGAAGATTTAATTTCATTAATATTTTATTTTTTTCAGCGTGGGACACAGCTGATGACAATGCGTCTGACGGTACCGAGTGGGCAAATTTTGGCGACGTTTTCGCGACTCCCGTTGATCCGTTCGCGGTCGTCGCGGAGACCCCGTCGTCTCAGCACCAGCACGATTTCGATCAAGAGTTCGCGCCCTTTTGGGGTTACAACGACGATGGCAACGAGCACGCAGGTCAGCATTTCCATTTTGGTCTAAAAACACTACTGCTTTATAAACTTTTTACATTTCATGATGCACCTTATATTGTCCCGTCTATCGCCATTTTGTTGTATACGATCCGGCACCGACGTGCGATTTTTGTTTCTCTCACGAAAGGTGAACGATTCATTTTCCGAGAGTAAAGGAGCAATTTTCCTTATCCCAGATGCAAACTGCCAAAGTGGAATGGAACAATCCATGCAGGCGTTGAGTTTGGGCAACGAGTTTAAAGTGAAGCCAATGGACGAAGCGTCGACGGCGGAACTCACCAACAACCTGCTGACCGCTATGAGCTCGATGGCGCCGGACGTCATCGCCGACATAGTGAGTGCCATGCCGCAGCCGGACGAGTCGCTCGCCGAGCCGCTCCCCGCAGCCCTATCCGGCGCCCTGTCCGCGCCTCACCACGAGAGCAGCGCGGACGAGCCGGCTGCCGACAGGTGATCCTTTGTGTATAGTTAGCGCCATGTGGCTGGACGGTGCGACGACTGCGCACTTTTGTGGGAGCGCAATAGGTTCGATTGCCGCCACGAGGACTACACGTAACAATACTTCTATAACTTCTCGGTCAGTTGTAATAACCCTTTACCGTTGTCTATCTGTCAGTTGTTCATATTGATACATTTTGTTGTTGTGTACATTTACAATATACATGTTGAAGGAAAAATATACTATATGTGGTTTGTTTCGTGTTGTAATAGCGAGTGACCCGTAAACAACTGATATCTATCGATCTGTTCCTAACTTGCGTACAAAGAAACATTTTATATATATATATATGTATATATGTAACGGACCAATGAATTTGAAATGATTCTATGTTGAAGTGAACACTTTTATATTTATGTCATTGTGATATCCGTTCGTTTGTACATCACAGAATTTGAGATTTTACCTCTTTAACTCGGTTGCTGGTAAGTCAATGAAAACTCATAAAAAAATAAGTATTACTCTCATCACGTGTCATCATTCTTATCGTAGATGTTGACGGCATTGGTCGATATAGTGATAATTATGGACCAATCACCATAATTCCTAGTGACAGCTTCCCATCATATTCGACTGTTTGCTCCCACTCTGCGTGTGATATTGAACAAAGTTATTTTTAAGACGATGTGAGCTTATTTAGTAAATGTATATCGTCATCATCAACCGATAGACATCCACTGCTTGACATAGACTTCCCCTAAACATGGCCCACATCCTGCCCTTGACTTCATACATTGTATAATATCATTTAATAATTTGTCTCCTTTAGCACCATTATATAGTTTAACGTAAGTTTTGCTTCTATGACTCCACATGGTCGGCACAATGAAATGTACTATCTTCTAACATTGATCTGGCTCAACGAAGTCAGGTTTATGTGGACATTTTCTCTCTTCTACCTTATCCCATGAATAGTCTTCTCTGCAGTTGCCCTCGCAGTATACCACAATGATGAGAGTAAGTCCAGTCATGGTTCTTCTAAGTGTTATTGTGATGGTATATCCTTGCTGTCCAGGACAGGATATCAAAAGTTCACTTGTTGCACATTTTCATTCTTCTTTAAACTGTGACGCACCTGATAGTTGTCTCTGCAGAATTATTAATCATTCACATCGTTACTTTTTACAACTTCAAGTTTGATGTTCAATCTATATTTTGTATTCATAGTAGCTAGCTAATGTTTAGTGAAGAGCAGTATTGAAATTTTTTTTTATGAGTATCAACAAATTGGGAGTTTTTTTTTTATACAGACACTCAAGAGAAGTGCAGTATTTCACATAACCATAAACTACTTGATTTGTATTAGCATACTGCATTTTACTGGGCTTAAAAGTGTAGTTATTGTGTATTGATGTTAGTTTTGAGGAATACGCTTCGGTGAAGTGGATATGTAGGTTATGGAAAGAAAAATTGTACAAAATTATTGCAATTTTGCTCTTATTATAGAAATAATGAAGTTTTAAAGTGTATTGGATGAATTTTAATCTCTAGTTAGTCTGATTTGCGAATTGAAATTGTGTATTGGATGATATTAAAAATAAAATACTGTGATGTTATTGTGCAACGCATGTGTTATTATAAAAGAGTTGATAGCTTCAATTTTAATATTAAGTAATAAGTGCACCGTGAAAACATCACTATATGTATATTCAATTGAGGTTTTTTTTTAATAAAATGCTGTGCAATTTTCAATACATAGTGCCGAGAGGTTATAAGTACCATTTAACAAACTTGGTCAGCGTCGTGATGTATCTTCCTCGGTATCTACATATTCTGTTACATCATTTCAATAATTACCATCATTAACTCAACTGATGGACATCCACTATTGGTCGCAGACATCTTGTGATGTCTACAAAACACGGTGAAGCTACATTATTAATATAAACGTATATATAAAATGTTTAGAGGATATTATAGTAAAATGCAAACTAATTGTTATATGTTATTGTACGCCCAAGTCGCGTAGATGTTAATAATTCGTGTTTCCTGTTTCCCCACGGGTTCAATTCCTATCTCAATTAACAGTGTTTTGCTGTGTATATATATTATCTATAATTGTTAGTAACTAGTGTTTGTAGCAACCTGTAGCCTTGAACGTACCTTACGTTTTAGTTAAGTTTAAAGCAATGTATATTAGGGTTTTAATGTGCATATTATATAAAACTGTACCCAGACGAGTCCCTTGGGGGAACTTATCTCACATATAGAAGGTAATGTTATAGCCAAATGCGAATATTCTATAGTAGAGGCGCATTATTAAGTTTTAAAGTAAAACAGACAAATCAGAAGATTTTTAATTTTTTTTTTAGTTCAACATTTTGATTTTAAAACGGTTATATAACTTGTAGAAAGCTGTACCTGGGACTAAATCGAATATTTGTCAAATTTATGTTTTTAATTATTATTAAAAAAAATTACTAAACCACACTTACCAGCGTGATGAATAAATGACCTTGATTCTTTCCTTATGTGGAGTCCCATAACTGAAGATTAGATTAGGTGGGCTGTTTAAGTTTATATAATTATTTTTAGGACACATAAAAGATTCCCCAACATTCATATCGAGTTGAATATATCACTCAACATATCGTAGCCGAGGTCGGCCGCGTCGATACATATGTGTGGACAAATATCACTTGTAGATTTAGTTGGTTTGTCAGTTGTGGTATAATGCTGTCATTTTGAATGTTGCCGCGATCGCTCACAACGCTCATCTGTATCGATACTACAAAAACTTGCAGGACTATTGTTATAGGTAGCGACATAATAAGAAATAGGTTTATGTTCTTATTTTTTTTTATTTGTTGGTTTGTATATTTGTTTATAAATTTTGGGCTAACAGCAAAACTAAATTTCGAAAAGTTTTAAGTAACATTGAGACCGCGGAAGGGGAAGCGTGCTCGACGAGAATACTCCGACTCTCGTATGTTGGCATCTGAAACACGGTAATGCTGTTACGGCAGTAATTTGCAATACGGAACTAGCTAGACGATTATGAGTAAACTAACACTAACCACTCCGTGTTATTAGTCGGTCAGTCACTGTACTATTGAGACTGTTAATAACATTGTATAATTTTAGTAAACAATGTTTAATATCATTGATCTACGTGCTATGTGACCAGCTCATTGTCACTTCAGACTTTTATTGTTCTTAATAATACATCTGTTCCTCGTTTCCTTGAATATTGAACTATTCAGTATAGACAACATATTCAATTTGATTACATATCAAATAAATTTCAAAATTTTTTGCAACCCGGGAGACAAATCATTAATGTTATCGACAATATGATCTTGATGTCCGATTGTCTATAACCCCACAAATTATTTATAGTGGTCCAATTTTGGATGTTTCCATTGCATCGTTGGAAACAGCAATACGAAATTGATCCCTCGAAATCTCTCTTCGAAAAGAGATAACAATACTTTCACATCTATCAATCCAGCCTTTGAAACTTAAAATTTTTAGTTAGAGAAAATAATTATTTTAAAGTATTACTATTTATGGGGATAATTTTTTTTTTTATTGTTAGAGAAAGATATTGCGATGCTACATCGTACGAGTTGCGTCTACACAGCGAATAATTCGAACTAATTTTTGTAGTTAAACACAAAGGGGCGAGTGTAATTCTAAGTTATCTAAACTTACGCATTTAGCAACAGTGGTGTGATTGTGCGCGATTTGTATGAAAGGTATTCGTTTATTCATATCACGTTCACATTGATGTTGTTACAATGTTCTCCTTTATTTCCAACTGGTTTTCATTATTTGTAACATTTTAACCGTGTGCCTGCATCGTGTTAAATATTCATATCATTTGAATGCGGTATTGTTCTAAAAGTATTCGTGGCAGACCTAAAAATAGTATTTCATTATTTTTTAACATATCCCCAATCGTATTAAGTGATTTAAGTTAGCGTGACGTCATTTTCATGTTTACCCTCAGTAGAGCGTAGGTTCCCAACGGGAGTCTAATATAACATGATTAAAGAAAAGCGGAATTATTTTTAAATTTTTGTTTATTAATAGATAGTAGACAGAGATGTATGATTAACTATTATATAACAAGGAGAGTTTGAAATTTTTTTTTCTTATAAAGATGATAGAATTATGTGTTGGGAACCTATGCTGTAAAGGTTAGTCAGTGTATGTAACTAGCTGTGATTATCGAAATGTGTTGTGGCGCTGCAGTGTGACAAACGCCATTATCTTTATCAGTTCAGTCGCGACATATTCCTGAAGTCCACATTCTTTCGTCTCTTTCGTAAGAGATTAGGCGTCGCTGCTTCTCATAATCTAGTTATCATAGTCACATTGTCGGCCGCCGTAGAGAGGTGCTAAATCGAGAAAACTGAAGCCGTATGTGTGCGTCACACACTAACTTAGTGTAAACATCCGATGTAAATAAACTTAGCTTTAAGCGTACGGAAGTAGGTCGCATAATATTACGCGAGTATTCAACTTATCGTTTTTATCATACGAACGTTAACGCTTAGGCACTAAGCTTAAACTTATCCAATTGTAAGTGTCGAGTGAAAAGTTTCCAATAGCACATAGTATCATTATAAGTTCATAAATATCACTCGACACCGCGTGAAGCGCATGAAATGATGTATTTCGCGAATCACCAAGTAAACTTTAATTAGTTATCTCTAATGTTGTTGTCATATTCTGTAGCGGTAATTCTAGATCCTAGTACTCCTGTTGATTGTTGCGTCGCCATTTCCAACTGCCCAATAGACAAACTTTATGAGTATGATATCAAATTAAATTTACTCGTCATTTAACCGTCCGCTCATCGGCTTCTGGTTGCGTTATCTTTAGTTGATAACCGGAAGTGAATAGGCGATTTTTAAAGGGAGTATGATATCGACCGTCGTCGACGCTCTGCTTTAGTGCAATCTTCAAACGAGTTTACATTGTACGGGATTATGTGATATATAGATTTGTCCGATGTTGATCCTCAGCTGATTGCGCCGTCCTCGACCTTTTGTATTGCCTTAACCGTAGAGCTGGTGGCGGCGCGGGCGCGGGACGATCCCTGCACCCTTTAATGACTGCATTTTGGTGTTGCCATTTTACTAATCTAATGTTGCTTGTAAAGAAAAATGTATTGAAAATTGGTTTTTGTTTGATCTTCCCGCACTCTCGCCGTCTCCGCGTTGTGGCCTTATATTAGGACGGGCCCCTAGACTTTTAATGTAACATTGGCATTATAAGGTTACGCCATTCCTATTTTTACATTTTTACTCATCCACGGCCTTAGACTTAACGCCATAGGAGTTTTAATGTTCAAAGTATTTACAAGTCGCCGAATATACTGCAACGTTTGTACTCTGCAAGTCACATCATGCTTTAAGGCTCATACGCCGTATTAGTTTATGAAAATGTGTTGCACCAATTCAAAAGTATTTTATACGTAATTGTCATTTATATTTAGGTCTTAGTAATCCTTTAAACCGGTGTACCGCAGTCGCCGATTTGGGATTATATTAAAAGGATATTATTATATTTGAATTCACGAAGACGGTCTCTGTTGTCTATTCTATAACAGCTACCGATTTAACTAAAGCTACCGTCTATAATACACCAAGAATTGTAGCGATTGAATAAAACGTACTACACAAAAATGTGCATCTTCGTGAAATAAAAACTTGGTTTATACTCTATATACGTTTGTCCGCAGGATACAAAAGTTGCAGCGACCTTTTTTCTTTTTTCCACATACAATTATTTTGCATTAAAGTAATACCGATGATTTTGTAAAACGTATTCACTTTCACCCGTGTTTAGTTATAAAGGTGGCGGACTGAACGTCTTCTGTCGGCCAAGTGATCCGTTGTTCACCATAGCGTTCAGTTTGTTCGTCTTCCAAGTGTATATATATAGCGGACACGGCAAGAGTAGTCGCGGGCCGATGGTCCGCCGAAACGAGAAGTGTGCCTTTCGGGCGTCGTTGGCGCGGCAAATCCACCCCCACCCACTTGCAACCATCCATCTTACCCAAACTCCCGATCCATCTCATATATCGTATACAGTGCGATCTGCCCCGTGCCCCTCCGTGTCCGACGCGCCCGAGACATAATAAATGCTCGTATGTAATGTATTCTATTGTATTTATTATATTCAATAGTTAAAAAGTTTTATTAAAAAAGTTGCTCAATAAATACGAGTTTTCTTTCACACCTTGAATGTATGCCTTCAAAACGGATTTTTTGTTTCCTCTATAGCCGCCGCTTCAGACATGCTGACAACAAAGTGGCAACAAATATGACTTTGTACTTTATTAAGAATTAGAAAAGAAACAGTAAAAAGTATATTTATTGGTCATATGGTAAATTTGCCTTATTTGCAACAAGCATTTTTGGTATTATTAATATTTGAAACGTATTTTATGATTAATTTGAAGACCATGTTTCTCGCGGTAAGCCCTATTAGTAAGTACCTAAATATAAATAATTTAGTTAATGAAATTGACATCATAAAATCTTTATTTTTTTGTGATGTTTCAGTCAGCACAAAGATGGTTACAAAGTATAACCTTAAGTTCTAATAAAGGATTTTGTTATTAGCGCTATGTTGCTATTTGACTATTGTTGCTATATGACGTATATTTAAAATAAAAAACAACACCTTTCGATATAATTTTTATTTTTATAATTCATTTATATATAATGACTATAATCAACTACCAAACTAAATAATATAATTCAACAGCATCCTTTATATACAATATGTATAGTTGTAGCTTTTACAATAGTTTTCTCATTTCCGAACGTTAAAGAGACAGTTGTCTAATGAATACAAAATAATGGTGAAACAAACTACGGTTGTTAAAGATTAACAAGTAATAATTTGCCACAAGTTTTGTTCATTGTTTATTTACAAATCTTACATTAATTTAGTCCCATAAATTCCAAATTAACTGGCGTTCGAATGGGGCGATACCACCGGTCTCCAAGAAACTAGCCGTCTCAGAGCAGAGCAACGATTGATAAAATTGAGTAAACTTAACTGTTTTTACTACCTTATAATAGAATAGTGCCTAGAGCACAGATTAATGAGGACATACGGGAAACCTGTAATACCAGTTCACTTTGTGGCGAAAAGAGCGGCTACCGCCTAAGATCTTTATAAAAGCAATATGGCGAAAAAGTGATTACTAAATGTCAAAAGTGTTTACCGCGAAATTATTTAGGTTTCTAATGATTATGAAAGTAAACTGATAATAACAAGTTTCGAAAACGTTATCAACGAAAAATTATAAAAAAAAAACTGTCCTGTACGTTCTAAAATAAATATGGAAATGCTGTGGGCGCATGTATTTATAATAAATACTTCTGTACTCAATGATAAACAGTTTAGCTACCAAAATCTATTTAGAATTTAACACCAGCGATTTGTACAGTGCGGAACTTGTATGATATATTGTTTTATGCATTGACATGGACTCAAACCGAAGATACCTAGACTCGACCTCTAGATTCTCAACAATCGCTAGAAGGTAATTGCACTGACAGTAATCTATTGGATTTTTAAACTTTAGCGCACTTACAGATTAAGTTTAGATAGAAATGACAGAAATAAATCCTAAGTATATCTTAGAAGCGTTAGGTAAAAAAGTTAAGCCCCATTATAAACTACAACAGGCACTAAGGGCTTTGATTTCTAAGTAGTTTTTTTTATATATAATTCTGATATGCGACCAGATATAAAACGGTGCATCACTGCGGCGAACGCTCGCCTCATAACTTAAAAACAATATGCAAGCTTTAATTTTTGTAAGTTCCATGAGTACTAATTAGCTAAAGTTCAATAAGAAAATATTGTTATCTGTACTAGAGACCCAATCTGCGTCATAATCTGTATGAAAATAATGTAGTTATAATCTATAAAACATTACATTGCAATTATGGAGATTCAAATTCATCAGTTTCAGCAGTATGTTCCTGGTAATATAAGTACTCTGGTAACAATAATGTACTTAATAAAATTAAATTCTGTTTACAGTTATATTTCACGATTAATCATTAAAATAATATTTATTATTTATATGCATATGTTTTTAAAACAATGTATTATTCTTATGTAAATGAGGTTATATTAGGTTGACCATAAAGTTAACATTATAAAAATATTAATGTGGAACGATAACAATATTGTAGGTAAATTTAATTAAAATATATATTTGTTACGATACTTTTAAAAATAAGGTCATAATAATAATTAGATTTTCTTCTAAAATTTATTCCAGTTTTGCGTCTATTCCAGTTCATTGCTTTTAATTTTTGTATAAACAATTAAGATCCAAAGAGTATATATTGCATATATAATGAAACTATAAATATAGGAATATATACTTAATAATATTTTGTTTAAACAAGATAAATTAATTAGCTTATAAGGAAAATAACTATGTTTTCTAACTAATGAAAGACTTAGAAAAGCGGAAAGCCATAATAGAGGTTTACCAGTTACGGTTGGGATTATTTAGATATGATAGAAATTATTATTGCCATGCGATACACCGATTTTCACTACATTACTTACATATAAAGTAAAAGAAACTCGCTGCATATATTAATTTTTACAAGTGATTTCAAATTAGCTTTGCAAATGTTTATTATAGTTAACTTAATAAAAAACTCCCTTATAATCATGATAACTTCATTATGTATGTGTTTGATAAGTTTATTTTCGAATAGCATATATACAGAGAGTTTCTCTACAAACTTACCAATTAACCAGCGATATACATAATGCATTTATTAGTTATTTTACGTTATAATAATAGTTATAGTTTCATTATTATTATTATTATTTATTTTAACTAGCAACACCAACACAACACCAATTGGTCTGGTATTATTAGGCTGGCAATCTGCGCGTAGTATTGCTATCATCGTGTATGGTGACGTGCACCGTGACTCCTACGTAAATATATAATGTATTTCATTTCATTTAATTATAATGTGTCTCTACTAACAAATGCTTAGAACATAATATTTAACACTTTAATAGAAAATATTGAAAAACAAGTAGGATTCTAAGAATTGTGAATGAAGAGAAAGAGAGAAAAAGGAGATAATCGAGCACCACGCGGTGCTGAAGAAATTAGCAGAGTAACAAAAATTATTGTCATCCAATGCTTAACTTTCCAATGTTTATAGTATCATTTATTTATTTTTATCAACTTATCACATTATACAGTTCAACATCGATTATCATTATTCACTCTATTAAAGTTTATTTTTACTCGCATTCGTATCTATATAAAAATATACAGCTACATATTAAGGATAATAGCAACATTGAATAATCTCATGTTTGCACCGTTATAAACTGAAGTGGATGTCACGTCTGTGCCACGCATCTCAAAACGTCCGCGCACAAGCGACTCGTATCAAAGGCTTGGCTGTACGGACTCTACACCTTTGCTCTCCTCATTAAGAATTTTAACAAAAAATAGAATTAAAATAAAAAAAAAATCAGTAAAACGCGGGAAATTTCCAAAAGCGGTTCCTCTACAATAGATTGTGTATAAAAAGATCATATTAATATTAATTGTTTTCAATTTTATTTACATTATCACATCGCGAGAACGTGTGCGCGGTACGGGCGGTATTCTCTACGCGAAATGGTAAAACACATTTAAAAATTAACGTATTTTTTTCCGCGAACCGAACTATTGCTTTAAGGCATCTGGTAAACTATACAGGCACAGCAATAATTGAACGATTGTATCGCTCGCCCCGAGCAGTACCTACGCTTGTATAACACTAAAAACCTTTGTGCGTTGGAGCCGTACCACCGGCGAACTGTTCACGTTCTGCAATACCGTCGCTACTCGCACCTCGCTTCAGAACCTCTCCTCTTTCCGTTACCTTAGTCAAGGAATTACTACAAATATTTTAATATTTCAATTATTCCTTATTTATTGAAGTGAACCTTAATTTAATTGCTACATTGCTCCAGGAAAGTTTAAATGTACTAGTTTTATGTATTAGTATGTGAATGTTATCATTTTTCATTCGAATTGGTGTTACGTTGCAACTCACACGAGGAGGCGCATTTGTACGTTCACCGTGTTCTGTTTGTTCAGCTAATTTAGATAAATGTAGCTAATTATTCGCAGATGACGATCTAATGCTCGTGATGGTTGCTGGCGCTACGGAGTGCGGATGTGTGTCGTACGGAGAAAACATTACTTTCAAGCGATAATTCGGCTCACGTGCGTCGCTATGCAAGTTTCGTAAACTCCTGGGCAGGCGAGTTGCCATCGCTGCGGCACGAAGAGGCGGTCGCCTCACAGCTGGTACCATTTCTTGTCCTTGTATTTGAGCATGAGCTGGTGCGCGGACGAGGAGAACTCGGCTGCCTGCGAGTGCATGCGCTCGGTGCGCTCCTCCAGCTGCGACAGTTTGTCGCCGCGCTCCAGCACTAGGTGGTGCGCGCGCGCCACTTCACCGGCGGCGGCGGATGCGCGCGCGCCGATCTCTGCAGTACCTGCCGCACCACCCGGGATGTGCTTCGCCACAGTGCGGTTCGGTTTACCACTGCTCTCGCCGACTAGAGACACACACAACGCTTTATTTCTTGTCTTGTTCTTAATAAGAAAGCATATTGATCTGTGAACACCAAAACTATAGGGAACAAATCTAGATAAAAATATACTTTTAAATATAGTTAATACTTACAAAGCTCTTCGCGATCTAATGGCCTCGTACCTCCACCAAACAATCCTCTGAAGAAACCCTCTTTAGGCGGCTCAGGCATATCTCTCGGGAGGAACAACTCGCCAATCATCTCATTTAATTGTTGACTGTAGCAGAAAGAAATACTTCTATATTATTTAGAGCAACACCGTGTAGGTTTTTTTAAGTTATCATTGTACAAAGCATTAAAGTTTAAAACGAAAATATATTCTTTTAAATATCGAGTTCATAAAAATTTTTTGGGACATTGCTTTGGTAAGCTTTAAAAATTAGAGATAATAGACAAAGTGGAGTTTTACTAATACCATACCACGATTTTTTATATGAATACTAACCAGAATTCAGTGTCGATGGTGAACTTCTGTATCTCAGTAGGCGAAGCGAGATAAAGCCCGTGGCCGCGGTTGCTGAAGCAGAAAGTCTTTGCTATCCTGTAACGTCATAAATATTCCATATTACTATACATACAACTATAGTTAGTAAGATTTACAAAACTAAAGTTTAGATCATTATACTTAAAAAAATTGTAATCTAGCCATTAAGTTGGTTAGACTTATATTAAATTTTATAATAGTAGTCGTTTTAGGTCCTCAACCAAAGGTTTAATTGCGAAATCAAAAAAATGTCAATGATCAATCAGTAATGTAAATGTCTTTATTAACTTTGAAATTGCGACAAAATTGAAATGAAAATCGAAAATTCTCACCTTGCATCCTGGTCCTTATTCATGAAACCTATTTGAGTTAAAATCTACAAAAGCGAAGCGTATCGGACTGTACAAATATGACGGTACGCTGAATGACAAAGTTACGAATACATTTTCAGCTTCATGCTCTTTTTTGAGAACAGAAAGATAAGCGTAAAAAGAATCAGGCTGATAATATAGTAATCGAAGACACTAAATTAATAGAAATCATAACAGCAAGAGAAAGATTCGGAAGCGTTGAATTAAAGTGTTAATGTAAGAGTGTTCCGTCGAGGACGTTGTGGCGTGGCGTAGTGTCGTGTGGAACGAGAACTGTTCGCCGCTAGGGTTTAATGCTCAAAGCGTATCGCAAGCAGGTTTGGCTGAACATCAGACTGCGCCAATCTTTACCTTGTAATAATAACGATAAGTTGGATTAAAATATTTTTAAGATAATGATTCGCTCAGTCGTCCGTCAGTGGTGTGTGTTTCGAATGCAACAGGGTAGGTAGGGTACGGGTAACAAACAACTAACAATTCTAACAAAGGAACGCAAGAGGCCGCGGTGGGCGACTCCACAGGACAGTGTAACGGCAGGTACATTACTAACGCAACGCGGCCGCTATGGACTTCACTTACTGGTCTGTGTCCTCGTTAACAATGAGTTGCTGGCCCCAAATCGAGAGCATTGGGTCTACGATACCTCTCTGTTTTGACTGTGTCTGGAAACTACCAGGAACACAGAGACCAAGTCAGTAAATCAATATTTGCGCGCCGCTTGCCTTCGCCTTCGGATGTGTAGACTGAGGCAACCAGCGCAACGGGCCCTCAGCGATGATCGTCCGGGCGACATGATCCGATGCAGATGCCATCGACATAAACCATGAACTTATATACTATTGCAATGACTCAACCGGCTAGCGGAGGAACCCAGGACACATTCGATGTGTTAAATGGCAATTAAAAGGGTTTGTGTGTAACACCAAGTCAGCACCGTGTGGCAGGCGTAGTTGGGGTGATACGGTGTTAGGTTGGACATAAAACTTGATGTGTTCGAGTCATGTTTAAAGTCCGTACGGTTCTTAACTTAAAAATAGATAAAAAATTGCAAATATCGGAAGCACAAGTGGTGCTCTTGATAGGTTTGGCAGAATTTGGACTACGTTGTGATAGAAATAGTACGCAGTAGCTTGCCGCTGCTGTGTATCAATTAAAAGATCGTACCGTTCCTTGTTTGGTGCAAAATTGGAATAAGTGTTTAAGTTTTTGTAAGGTTAGATGCATGAGGCTTGCTGCTGTAACCACGCCAGAGCCGTTACATTGTCAGTTTTTCGAACCAAGTTACGTTGGTCATCTCTCAGAATCTTTAACCAGAATAAGTTTTGATTTACTAGGTTAAAATTATCGGTGTTCCAGTTTTTAGATTAACTTTAATACACAGATACATTCAGTGTCTTTATCAGCTTTAATAGTTCAATGTTTTAGTAATGTTTAAATTCTCTGATGATTTTATAAAAATCTAGAATTGTCAATAGAGCACTAATATACGACGACTTTGGTGTAGTAACAGATTTAATCATTTCTTGCACCAAACAAGTATGTACATATTTCTAACATCAATCGTAAGTTAGAGAAAGTCTGTCTCTAGGCTCCTAAATGATAAATCAGCAGATGGTTATAACGAGCTCATGACGGAATGAGATCACTAAATGATTTGATACATTTACGTCAAAGCGTACAAATTTACGAAGCTATTTCTGTAGTAAAAGGAAGCTCTTTATCATTTAGTGCCTTTGTTTAGTGCACGGAAAACGTCTAAAAGTGACTGGCGTTCACCGGACATGTCTAATGTAGGACTTGACACCAATTCCACATTCATCTTTTGCCGGATTTTAGGTCCTCTGTTCAACAATATGCCTCCATGGAAACCAAAGGATTTTGAATCCGTCAAAATATCGTTTAAATTTTTGGCCCAAAACAAAGTTACAAATAATTTAAGCTTAAGAGTGGAAGACTTGTTATAAAAGTTACTTTATTAAAGATAAATGACAGAATTTAAAAAGCTTTGCTGTACTAATCTATAAAGCGAAGGCCGAGTTGAATCTAAATTTTTACGTGAAGCTTTCACCTTCTTTGCCAGATAACGATATTTCGATGATACAAAAAAAATGTATTAAAAACAATAATAAATGCCGTGGGTTTAGTGAACTGGCGAGTTTCAGAAAATTTAAAGTTATATACACATAAAAGGTTATAAACAAGTTGTAATTGATGTTTTAAACTATTCCATCATCGTTGGAGGGAATTTAATATAAAGTTCAAACACTTTGGTTTCCATAGAAGTATAGATAAGTTTATTTACATGGATGAGACCGCAGGATGTTACCTGAGTTCAGAGAGCGGAAGGAAGTCGACGTCGACGAGCGGGCGAAGGGAGGGCAGGCTGTAAGCCACCAGGTGACCCGTCGATAAGTAATTTATTAGACACACGCTATCTGAAATTAATTATGATATTTTTTTATATTAAATAATGAAATTGTTGCTAAAAATGAATGTATTTTTGGTTGAAATTCTGTGTACAACCTTTAAGGCTGACGGTCTCCGATTTGACCACGAAATCCGTTTCAACGATCTGTTGTCGATAGACGCAGTTTTGGCTCGGCAGGGCGACGACGCGCGCCTGCTTTTCAGAGGCCAGCACCACAAACTGACGGTCACCGTCCGCTGCCGAGCCGGAGCCGCCCGGCGTGGGGCTCGTGCGGCTCGCGCTCGATCCTTGCTTCGTGGGCGTGCGCTCGCGGCGCTCCCGACTCTCTCGCCCCTGAGAATCCGTGTGCAGTAACCGTTAAATACATTTTGATACCAAATTAATATAATTCTAAAAACGATAACAATAATGGTTCAGATTGGTTTACCTCTTTACTGTCATCCTTCCAACTTTCATAAGAATAAGGAATTAGAGCACCGTTACAGTCGAGGAAAGACATTGTTAAGATTGAACCCTTCAGCCTTAAAATGGGCCCGCCTGTAAAAAACGTTTAAACAGTTTTTTTTTAAACAGAATGTGATTAAACATTTGTTAATTTTTATTTCAATAAATTAAAAACCTTTATTCCTAATTTTTTTTTGAGTATGATCTCAGATAGACAAATCTTCCAATTGTTGTTAGATCCTTTCTGAGTAGGGCGCGTTGAGGACAGGTTTTAATAAAGGAGCGTTGAATTAATGTACTGTTGTAATGTACAAAACTAAATTAATAAAGAAAGTTGAATTTAAGTAGGAAATAAATGTGTTTCAAATAATAACTAAATGTAATAAAACATCGGAATAGTTACCGCTCGTTGTGATAACAACGGCTTGTGTGTGCCTGAGATCAGCCTCGGGAAGGTTGATCATCATTGTTAGGACTGAGCCTAATGTCGTACCGATCCATAAGGTCGGCAATAAACTTGTAGGATCTGAAAATTAATTCACGGTAATACCAAAAGACTATATATTGAATAATATAATTACTTTGCATGTTTTTAAATACATACGTTGGATAAAGTTAACCGGGTACAAAACAAATTTTATTAATACAATCTTCTATACTTAATTAAAAATAAGTTATTTACTTAGGTAATTAATTGCAATGGATGTTTAAGATTTATATTTCATGACGCACCTGATTTCTTGGTGTAGCTATCGGCGAAGGCAAGGCACTGTATGCCCTCCTGCGAGATGTTCTCGAGGCTGGACATGCTGCTAGAGCGCGACCGCGAGAACGAGCTATCCAGCTTGTCTACGCGGCCCGTAGCCAACAGAACCAACAGATTATCCCCCCGTATTGAAAACGGAAACTCCAAAGTCCCGAGACCACGTATGCTCTCAAGTCTTTAGACAACTGCCGTGATCCTGGCCAGGTTATGGAATACAAAAGAATTCTGATCTAGTATTTAAGAAATGTGACAGATGTCGATTATGTATTACTAAACAATGTAACTCTGCCAGTAGCACGGACAGGAACAACTACATAGCTGCAGGCTAGAACTAGCTTAGTATTGCCTGTGCGGTTGTGAAATTAGCTGAAATCACCCATTCAGGTGCAGCGAACATCCGAGTGCTCAACACATCCACAACAGACCAGGGGGAGATTCATGCTTTGAAAGTATCAGTGGGATTGCATGCCCGTCCAATCTTAGCTTATTTACACAAGTCGGGTCGTTGGTCATGTGTTTGTTATTCACATTGTTTCCTGACACACCCATTCAGATCAGGCCGATTGACGCGATCGATGAAATTTGAAGGAAATAATTAACACACCATAATAGTTTGTAGAAACACATAAAACAGATTTCTCATATTAACACATATTCACAATTCTAATATATGGTAAAGGCGAATGAAAATGATGAGCGTAATTTAAAAAAGAAACGTTCATGTTAGCGAAAGTAACGGAAAATGGTCATGAGGATGAGCATGAGACAGGCGCAAGCTGGGGCCCGTCTGCAGCCGGTGAATTTATCTCCATCACAACATCTAGGTAGCGCAAACATCCCCGAGCATCACTAACTCTACCACGAGCCCTCCGCGGCGCTGAGAACTCCACGTGTCTAATACGAAGCAGTCGCATGGACGGACAAACAAGTTTAATGCAATAAAATTACAAAGTCTAAGAAAACAGGAGCTGTGCAAACGACGTTCTCAAGGCGCATGCGTCTAGTGCTTTGTTATTAAGTATAGTACCGGAAGCATACATAGACATAACGACAGCCGTATATAGAGGCAGCCAAAAACGAGCCATATAAACTTTTTGCTTTGTGGTCGGGCTAGAAAAAAAAAAGATAACATCATGTACTCAATACATCATTAGTAATACTGATCAGTGATCAACAAAAATGTTTGAGCTGATTCACGCACACTTTTAGTAGTTCGTTAAGTGTTTCTTTTAGTAATTCTATAAAAGACAAAACAAAATAAATAAGTAAAGTGACCGCTTGTGATTGTAATCTTAGATTTCAAAAAATATACGTAGAAAAGAATTGAATTATAAAAATAGATGTACAGATCGCGCATCTGATACAATATGGAAAGCCTCGCTGTAAAATGCACACAGAACATACAAAGTCCGTTGGTGGTAACACTGACATTGTGATTGGTAATAGATGTAACATAGTTTTGAGTAGTAAGTCACCTTTTGAACTTAAATCTAGAGGTCATGCCGCAAGTTCGTTTAAAGTGCAATTATACTCGCATAGTGCTGTGTATAGGGAGTAATAAAAGACAGTCACAGCCACAATTTCAACTCTAACGCATAAACACAAACACAAACACCTACGGCGGGTGGACATGGCCGGGGCCCGTGAACAAGCCACGAAAGAAACATTAATATCAAAAAACATAAGGGTTAAAGGAAAAGTAATCGATGCAAATGTCGTTTGGATACCATTGGGTTGCATTATGTGTAAGTACTCCATAGATGCGAGAGTCTGCGGAATAGTTGGTTCTGTATCAACAAATAAAACCACAAATGTTACAAGCACGGTCCCGAGTACGGTAGCGGGAGAGGTCAAAAGTCGGAGTCCAGTGCCAAGTCGTCGGATTGAATGGCATGTTCAATCCATATCGAGCTTAATGTTTGATTTAAGTGAAAACATGGATGAATTAAGAAAAATGTTTGTGTTCGAACATTCAATCGTGTTTTGAAGTTAAAAAACAAATAAATAAATCGATGACTAAAATAAAATGTGAGATGATGCTGTAATGGACTTTGCTTTGGCACTAGACATCGAATTGTTGAACACATTGAACGGTAAGTGTCGACTTCCATATTAGCGATGACACCATACACAACATGAGGATTCTAGAAGACAATGAGGTTACAACAAAGGATAATAGTCAAAACAACTAAAGAGGAAATAAAATATAATTTGGAGTGATAAACTGTTATGGATTACCTATTAAATGATTCCGATCTGAAAGTGGAAAATTAACAAATAAATATCTGAACTTAGAACTCATGCCAAAGAAACAGGGCTAATGGTAAAACTATCGAATTTGATGATTTTGAGTAATCAATGTTTATCCAAATAAAAATCTTTATTTGACTTTACGACGATAAATATGAATTGGAAGATCCAACAGATTTAAGTTTAAATAGTTTTCTTGAAAGGAAGTAAAGAGGGTGTATTAAATCTTCAAATTCATAACAAAGGATCAATCTGTTATCAGTAATGGAAAGAAAGTGGAGTGTTGAAGAATTAAATGAAACAGAAAATACAAAATTAAAAGAAAGTAAATCAAGAAGAAAACATTTCGGCGAGAGCGCTTGCAGACAGTAGACGTGCGCGACTCAATGCTCCGCAAACAAGGAAGAAGCGTCACCAATGTGACGCACGCGCAGCACATGCTCCAAGCGCTTCGTCAAAAAACCAACCAAATGAAGTGGTAACCGAAAAACTGAACAAAAGAGTAGAACGAGAAATTGCGACTGTTACAGAACGGAAGGACTGTAGTTTCGTACAAGGTGACTGTACTACCAAAACTGCAATACTGTCGCGTCGTGAGCAGGGAATGCTGCGGGGCGGGGGGCGCGGCGTACACGTCGGAGGCGGTGGAGAGGCACTTGTGCAGTTTGCGGGTACCTTGAGAGCGCGAGCGGCGCACCCGGCCCGCGCCCCCGCCGGTGCCGCACGCGCCGCCCGCCGCGCCGCACACCGCCCCGCCCGACGCGCCCGCCGCGCCCGGCGCACCAGACGCGCCCGACGCGCCCGCCGCGCCCGGCCCGTTCATCTACAACACATACACTCGTCCGACGCCACCCACCACCGCCCGCCCCGCGCTGACAGTTGACAAACACATCACCTGAACTTCCCCAACATTACACCCTCCACTCTCCTCCCCCACCCCGTTTGTTCCTACCATCAAATTCTACCGAACCCCGTTCCATTCTGTAAATATCCAAACATTTTCACATTCCCGTGCACTGCTTCACAGTAAACGAACAGTTCGCAAGTTAACTTTCTGCAATCCAATAAAGTCCGCACCGTGGTGTACCGCACGCACCAGCTCCACTCATCCTACATCAATGCTCTCTTTACTTTGTTTAAATTTATTCCCACTAAGTTATTAGGAAAGACCTCAATGACTGCTGTTTGTAAAACAATTAGGTAAATTCATTTTAATATAAATTAAAAAGCTTTCTGCACTGTTGCTTAACAAATTTAATCAAAGTTTAAAGTATTGCCTGTAGTAAGCCTGTTTGCGAGTAACCTATCGCCCTAGCGCTTTTTTAATAGTCTTCCCTAATACGTTCATGGACGTCGACATACATATCTTAGTCAAAAGCTCGAGAACTTTCGAAATAAATGATCAAAAACCCGAAGATTTTGTTATACAGACCTCGAATGAATTGTCGCGCACGAAGAGTAAGTCAGCAGTAAGTAGCTCGAAACCATCACCAGATGATATTATCACGCAACACAAATTACACATATAACTTAAGAACGTCTACGGCCCTGTTAGTTACGAAACGAACGCGTCAAGTTGGGTAAGAGGATCTCTGTGCCAGATAAGTCAGTATTAGTCAGGCGTGGTTCCACAATAAAACTGTCCCCTTTGTGAATATTCAGTTAGTCAGTGTCTGGTGAACCGTATGTTATGCATCATACCTATCCTGTGGGACACTTCGATAATCTCCTCGTTCGTTCGTTCCCCTTCGTTCTGATCGTTCCTCGTGCAGAGGCTCGCTACAAAATCTCCTGGGAAAAGCGTATCGGTCAAAATCGTCGGGAGCCCATCGGGACTATGTACCCGGGCAAGTGCTGCGCTCGGTGGAGTATTGTCTGTTAATGTGAAGCTATTAAGCGGGAGGTGCACAGCTATTGGTCTACGAGCTCGTACCATTAGCATTTCAACATCATCTCAGTAACGGACATCAACAACACAGAGGTCTTTTACTTTTACTTGATGCAAAAATTACAATTTCAATAAATGAATTACCGAGGAAATCTGCGAATAGATATTTAAGGCAGTTAGAGTCCTCGTCGGATGAGCCTTGTTCCTTGGGAATAGAAAACAAACAGATCAATAAACCTAGCGCTTGCGTGTACGCACCTAGAGTTAGAACATCCTTACATAAAGTGGAATTGTACAAGTGATCAAATATAATATGCATCTCTCATAACAAAATATGTTCATTGACAAAATATATATATATAAAAAAAGCCAAATATCACAAAAAGCATGAAAGCATGTAAGTAAAACTCTTTTCCACACTGTAGGTTCTACGAATTCCACTAAAGTTATCATTTTTAAGTTCCTTTTAAATTATTTAGTATATTATATAAAACTAGCTACAGCACCAATTTTATGTTGTAGATGTTAGTGATTAATATTAAACAAAAAAAAAAGTATACCGCAAAACCATTCAAGTCCAATCCCAGGTACACTACCTACTCTATGATACAGATGATCTATTCGGCTGGTGATGTGATGTGTGGGTGAGATGGTGACGCAGCGCCGGGGTGAGGCGGTACTTACTGAATCGCCGCATTAGATTGCCGGCGAACGACGCCGGCGCCTGCTGGCTGGTCGGTTGTCTTTTCCTCGCGTCCCGCGCCGCCTCCTGTTTATTATATTTGATGTTCGGCACCGACAGCAAACGCTGCTCTCTCTGATCCTTTCCTTCGTCTTTCTTCTTACTTTTCTGTCGAGGAGGTCTAGTCGGTTTACCTTCCTCATCAAATAGCGGAAGATTATCAGGTCGTGGCACTTTTTCCTCTTCTAATTTAGACGGCGATACATCGGGTGATACGTCGACTTTATCTTTATCCTGCCACCTCTCCTGCAGCTCTTTGTGCATCCTGTTATACACATCCGAAGAGCTTTTTTCTTGCAGCTCCTTGTGCATTCTTTCAAAAACATCAGAACAGACCCTCAACGGCGACGAAAGGTCTTTGACCTCCTCGATGGCTTCAGTTGCCACTTCAACTACCTCAGGAGTTTCATCGTTGGTTTCTGGGGCCGTGTCAGACTTTTCTACAGGATCGCAATAGAACTGTGAGGTGCCCTTCTCATCCTCGGCGTTACTATCTGGTGGTACGGTGAAGGCAGCTTTAAATTTAAGATCTACTTTTGAGAGTTGTCGTTTGAGATTGAACGTTTTCCAAGATGTTGATTTTCGTCTGTTGTCAACTTTGCTCGGGTCGGGCTCGTCGTTGGGCGGGTCGGGGCTGGCGACCGGCGACGTCCGGGCTTCTTCCAGCTTCGGGGACACAGGGAGGGTATCAGTTCGGGGAGCTTAGCGCGACTACTGCTCGAGGCCACAGCACTACGAGAATTCGGTACTCTATCGCCTACGTTTGTATTTTTTTGTCGAGAATTCCATATAAGTTGTATAATACGGTTATCTTATGGAATCGTCGACTTACGGCTTATGAACGACCTTTATATGGTTTCTCTAATGAAATGTAGATATTTGTACGTAATTAATGCTTAGCTGTGTACATAGTTCTGTAAGTGACATGGAATATCTGCGAATAATTAACCTGTTAAACTTATAACGTTATCAAGGGTTCGCTGACGTATCAATGAGCGTATATATAGAACATGAAGACAGGCAATTAAAGAACTAATGATGCCATGCCATATCGCTACCGGGAAAAGCCGGGGTACAGCTTCTAGCTAAAAATTCTCGAAAGAAAATAATATGGAATAAATAATAAGGGATTTGGTCAGTGACCGTTGCAAATAAAAATTTAAAGAAAATAAAACGCAAATGAAAACTAATGTGGAAAAGGTTACATCATCAGAACAGATGTTCATAAGATTGACTTTACCGTCGACTGGCGGTTTTGGTGCTTAATTTGCGTGTGACGAGTTTGAGAGGGACAGGAGAGGGCGGTACCTGATCGAGAGAGGGCGAGCGCTGGCGGTCGTGCGGCCTCGTGGTCGGCTCCGAGAGATAGAGAGCGTGCGGCGGCAGTGCGGCCACCACGCAGCGGCGGAACATGTCCACCACCACCACGCCGCGTTCACCGCCCCACGCCATACTATCATCAGTCACCATTTCTAATATTAAAGGCGACAAACGAAGAACCCGAACTACACGAATTCACTAATTTTACTACTTAAACATTCATCATCATCATCAACAACCTTTTGGATGTAGGCCTTCTCCAATATCTAGCAAATGCGATCCTGTGTTTCGTAAAGATTACAGTCGTAAATTATGACCTTGTTCTCTTTACATTTGTCATTTCCCAAGCTTTTGTACACAACAAAATCACGAGATGAAGAGGACCTGCGTTTGGTGATCAGTACGCTTGCTGAAAAAAATTAATAACTTTTATAGCGTTCGTTATTTATAATGCTTTATAAACTCACAGTCCGTAGGAGGAGTTGATCGTGAGGGTGGTGATGGGGTGTGGCGGGCCGTGCTGTAGTGCCACCAGCGCCGCCTGGAAGCCGGGCGCGCGTCGTGTGCCGCCCGTGCCGCTGCACCCGCGCACGCGCAGCGCGCCGCCGGCCCACACGCCCGACTGCGTACAATACCTTACTTTTAAACCAACTACGAAATTTTATAACTTTAACTATTTAAGAACAATCCATTTTAAATTTTTGCTAAAATTCTGAAGGGGATGAATTAGATATAATCAGAGATTTACCCTTCTTCCTTCCCCCTCGACGCTGTCGCCGCCGCGGCTGAAAGATGCGGAGCGGCTGCCCTCAGGCTCCGGTGATGTCTCCTCCTCTAAAGTATCCGATATCACTGGAATTTCTAACACCTGTACAAAGAGTAGTAATTCTATAATATGCAAAGCGTTTACTATTAATTTTAATGTAAGCTGTACTTTCAATTAGGTCCGTGACCGGATATAAATTTATAACCATCTATTACTTTGTTTATTGTATTAATTTAGTACACAACGTGATGCCGAGATTTAAACTTATCACATATTTTATTCATATGCAGCTTAAGTGTGTGTCAGTTTGTCGCAGTTTGTTGCAGCTTATTGGTTTCCTGCGTAACAGTGCCAGTGCAGCCAACGGAGTGAAGTTGGCGCGGAGTTCCAGTAGTCCATATACACTGATATCATGTACGCAATTATCATTGTTAAATTCAATTTGCATAACAATTAAACATTAATAATAATTAGAAGATTTTAATGTAACTACGAATAGAACAGCAGTCAATTCTGTTGACTACCGGGCTTTTACTAGTACAATTATATTTAGTGTTCTTTAATTTTTTATCATCTCATCTCCAGTTACTCTGCTCGCTTTAGCGGCTTCTAATGTCGTTAGAGTTACCATCGTTAAATATCAGTGTAGATAGTCACATGTAAGGACTTTGAAAAGGACAATAGTTGGACATGAATGGTCTCACATGTGTCTCAGCGGTGACCTCTGCCTTTCGGAACTTGAACAGAACAACGTGGCCGTGCGGCAGTGCGACGCTCAGCCGCCGCGACTCCGCGCAAAGCGACAGCTGCTGGATGCTCAGCGCGCCCTCCTCCTCCCATCCGCCGCGACGCTCGAATACTAACGAACATGAGCAGATATCTTTTCAACCTCTCACACAGTCATACGTACACGAGCTCTTATAAGCAGAAGCAAATTGTAACAGAGACCTCCGAGAATGAGGATACTCACAGAGCTTAGTGAGATCATAGCAAATCCTTATGAATATCGTACTTACTACATTTAGGAGAAACTGATTATATCTCTATGATAAATTCTCTTCTAATAACGGAAACCATTTTACATTCGACAATCTTTATTACAATGCCGCCATTTTATTAAAATTATCAAAACTATTTACCCTTTGAACACTTCAACTTGTACAGGATCTGCAGAGTGCCCGCACTCGCGTCCCAGAACTTCACGCTGCCGTCTGCGTGACTGCAAAGCCAAGTAGTCTTTTAGAGAGATTGAAGAACAAAAGAAATGTATACTTATGGTATAGAGCTGGGCTACAATCTGATGGTAAGCGACGATGTAGTATTTGACAATAAAATGAACTAGTTTAGTAGACTTCTATTCGATTTACTCGTAAAGATTCTTAAATCATATATGAATGGAAACATTGATGCTGGAAGACTGATCCGATATTTGGCCGTTCGCATTATGAGGACTATTATCATGTTTACGGTCAGATAATGGAGAGAGATGCTTTCAGCGAGTCTGTTGTTTGATTACCAGATAGGATTAGAAAAATGACCTTTGGTGACTTAAGTCTTTTTTATTACATAAAAGAGAGTAGTTGCGGTGGTACGTACCTGGATGGTCTCCAGCATCAGTCTTACCACCATTAAACAGTAATCGTTTTATTATCCGTTCAATAACGAATATGGATGGTACTAACCCGGTGAGTATAATCTCGCTGTACGAGCAGGAGGCTGGTGCCCATTCGCCACCATTGATGGGCCACAGTTTCTCACTGAACCCCGCGACCTTCTTGTTGCCTTGCCGGCCCACCGAGTAGAATGCGGGGATCTGTATTGCGGATGCGGAAATCTAAATTATTTCTTCATAGCTTTCACATTTATTACTGTTCAGTGGTAGATGGTTGTTGCAAATTTCAATAACTATTGTATATTACTACTTGACAGTAATATGCATTGTGATACTACGTATATCAAGGATAAAAGATTAAGAATAAGATAACTGGATAAAAGTAATTACTAGGTCGGAAGGGCAGTCGGCGAAGTAAGAGCAGCAGGTGACGGGTGATTCGTGTATGTCCATGGGATAGGGATTCTCGAAGCACGGATACCCAGGAGACAGCAAGTCGATCACCACTAGGTCGTTCTGCAGAAGTACCACGATCGCGTAAGGCTCTTGGTAGTCTAGAACACAGAACATGTCCCCTGGTCAATGTTGGGCTAGCAGTAAAATATTTTTTTTAAAAAAAGGTTAGATAATTGGCTAATGGATGTGCTTATCATCTATTTTATCTGACTTGTAACAGAGTCCTCCGATCAAGGAGATACATCTCCTGTCTTCCTCACCTGGCACACTGAAAGTTACAGATCCGTTACACTTTTTAGTGATGGTCTGGTCCATGCCTGCAGTTGAGATACTATATGGCTAAAAGAGCATAAAAGTGCTACCCTTCCCGACGGTTTATCTGCTTTCTCTTGGTGATGAGGCCCAGGGTTAGTTCTCGTCTGCTAGACATAGTCAAGCGTGCTCACCGGCGGCGTGCGGGCTCTCGCAGAGCGTCACAAAGTCAACGACGCTGTGCTCCATCTCCAGCACGGTGGTGCTCTTCCCGTTGAGTACGGTGATGCTGTGGGTGCGCCCTGCCTTGTCTGTTGGCAGACCGCCGGAGAAAATCACCAGACTCTCCCTGAAATTTTCATTTTATATTGTTATATATTACGAAGAAACATTTTGGATATTTTTTAAAAGTTGTATATATATATATATATATATATATATATATATATATATATAGGATAGCGTAACTCGTAATTATGGTATTCGTTTATTATATTTGATCGATGAAAATCATTATGGCAACACTCACCCGGACCTGGAAGTTTTCCACTCCAGTCTGTGTATGGGCTTGCACGGCTCCAATTTACCGTCCTTGTTCGCCTTCGCTGAAATAACAAGATGAGAAATTGTTTATTGTTATTTACAAAACACAGTGGTGTATTAGTTATTGGGTAAGTTGTTTATATACATGATGTATACACTATGGGGGACGATGTAAAAGAAAATTCTGACAGAACCAAGTTTGTGTCTATAAAATATATCGCTACACCTCACCATCATCATCACCATCAGTCAAAAATCAGCGGTCCTATTGCAGTGGACCAATAGCAGCGTATAAACGTTACTGTGTTACGTCATAGTTACGTCGTTATAGGCGGACGTATCACTTACCACCGGATGATCCTCTCGCTTGTCTCGTCATTTCGTCCAATAAATAGAAGGCTAATACTTGATACTTGCCATGTGGGTACACTAGGGAGGATGGTCTAGGCGCTCGCGTGGTCCACGTGGCGAGGCCGCCGTCCGCGTGGGCGGTCATCAGCTTGCCGTCGTGCTGCCAGGCGGCCGCGCGCACGTCCGCCGCGCCGCCCGCGCCCAGCGCGCCGCGCCACTCGACGGCGCGCGCGCGCAGGTCCCACACCACTATCAGACCCGTCTCGAACGCGATCACCAGCTGAAATAGTACATTTTTTTTAATACTATGAGTCGAACACGATCTTTACAAGATGAAAAGTGAGAAAGAAGAAGAGAATAAAACTAACTGGTGGTCGGTCTCCGTTGCTAGAAACCATCTAAGTAGTCCTGCTTGCACACGCAAACGTTATTACATTCCGGTTTGAAGGGTGCTGTAGCTAGTGTAATTACTAGAGTAACGACTCTCAACATCCAAGTCGCGAGGCGACGAGGACAACATGGTCCAGTGTATAACATATTAAGCAGCGCCGCGTTGTTATGGGCAGACGCATCAGATGAACGTTCCACTCATCTCGTCTCTTTGTAGAATTAAAAAAAGATAATTAACTGGTGGCAGGTCTCTGTTGTTGGAGACCGTTTAGATCAGTGATATCCAAAATGAGCGCCCTCGCCCCTCGTTGGGCAGTGCCGTGATGACCTCAGGTGCAGATGCTTCCGCTTGGCAAGCGCCCACAATTCCATTAAGGAGCCAACAACGGCGTAGCGTGCAGGACCATAAAGACCTACATTACTTTTCAGCGGAATGAATGAGGAAATTGTATCCACCGTAAGATCATTCATCGTCTTCATCATCATTAACAATTTTTGTTTATCCACTGATGGATAGAGACCATGTTTTACTCCAAATGCGATCCTCAGCATCTCGCATTCACTTACTTCCGACCGCTCTGGTGATGTCGTCGGCCCATCTAGAGGGAGGGCGCCCTATACTTCTGGGACTTGTACGCGATCTCCAATCCAACACTTTTCTCCCCCATCGCCGGCCCACTACCACTTCAGCTTGCAGATTTTGAGAGCTACGTCGACAACTTCAGTTCCTCGTCGAATTTCTCTGTTCCGGATTTTCTCCCTTAGAGAAATGTCAAGCATAGTTCTCTCCATCGTTCACTGTGCTACTTTGAATCGGTGGACCAGCCTGATGATCACGTGCCATGCCTTTGCGCTGTAAGTAACGATGGACAGAGACCGAGAGTACCATAAGATGTATTACGTTAAACTGGATTATATACACGACCACTAAAACGGAACGGAGAGGCTGGAAGCCGTAGCGAAGAGTTTTGAGCAAGACTTGGACAAACTTGGTATTGATCTGGCATATTCAGTCTTATGATATGTTAAATATTTTGTTTCCAGGAGAAAAGCATATGTTCAAGATATCATAAATATTTTAACTCATCATTTCAACCGATTTTTTATTTTTTAGTTTAGTCTTGGTCTTCCATAATAGTCTTGGTTTTGGTCTTGGTCTTTTCTCGTTCATCCTGTCTTGGTTTTGCTTCTGTAAAATCGGTGTTGACTTTCCAGCATGACCAACATCAATTTTACTCTTCACTAACAGCGAAAGTCGCTTTCTACTAGCTGGGCTACCATGCACACGCTCACGTGGTCTGGAGAAGATTTGATCACTGCAGCGATGACTTGTTGGACTGCTGATTGTATTCTTCTTTACGCTGGTCATCTTTTCGCTGTGCCTCTTGCTTGTACCATTGACAGTTACTATACTTGCAATTCTTTCCTCTACGGGTGCCATTCACAATGCTATGGCTAAGGTGCAAGTCTTCTTCTTCACATCGTTTCGACGAAAAGAAAAATTGCACATAGTTGGAAGGACTGACTTCGAATGGGCCATGAAGATCCTAGAGTGGAGGGCGCTTATCGGTACACGATTGAAAGGTCTCCCGTCAAGTGAACTCATGATCTGATTTGATTAAGATCGCTGGAAGCCGCCGAATGCAAACCGTGGCCGAGCGATTGACGTGAAAATCTCTGGTGGAGATCTATGTTCAACTGTGTATGGTGTCTATGATCTGATGATGACTATAAAGAAACATTAAAAATACTTACTTTGCTTGCGTCCAGTGGGTTCTCACTGATCTCGACGACCGCTCCCGGGTGGTTAGGTCTCGTCCTGCAACAGTAACATTTCAATTTACCAACTGTGAGGACCATGGGATCTCGACAGTTGAAGAAAGGTCAACAACCAGGCAACACTACGGTATGAAGTGGGCGACATACAGTCATTACTAATACTATAGTATACTCTCAATTACTATCAGATAGAGTTTGATGGTAACAGCTTATGTAAATAATAAAAAAGCAAAATACTTCGATTGTTATTTTTTTTAATAATGATCACATATGATCATATTGATGATGATTCATATTAGCTGCACCAACTGCTAAAACTTTGCTACACGTTGGTTTAGTTGTCGTGGTCGCGTACCGATAAACGTAGTGTTGGATGACCAACGACCTGGTGAAGATTTTTTTTCCACCACGAAGGGACGAGACCACCGGTACGTTAATCTGATGGTAAGTGAACAACGTGACCCTAGTTAGAATGATATACACAACACTATATTGTGCTTGTTGCTTCGAGACAACAGGGAAAGTCTCGTTATTTCCCATATTACCAGCTACAGTGCCCTTTAAAACGGAACACAGCAATGTTTGACGGCTGCAATAAGAGCTGCGGCCATCATCTTGAACAGTCTGCGACCATCACTTGGATGCTAGCCGCGGAAGACCAATCGGTGTAGATATGCTATATCCAGCAGTAGATGTCAAACAGCTGATGTTGATAAATATCTTAATTATTATCATATTAGTCTCGAAGCCGAACGCTTCGTGACAAGTTGTGGCCGTTATTAAAGCGATGATCTATAAATATTTATGTAAAGCATGGGGGTGGGGGTGGGGGCGAGCCGCGCGGCGCCACTTGTTGCGACGGCCCGGCGACGGGGCGACGACATGGCGCAGCCTGCGGAGGGGGAGGTGGAAGGCGTGAACATCTCAATGAGCTCGTAAACAAATTTACAAGGACTGTCCTACGAGGAAAAGACAAGTCTCTTAACTTTAGAACTATCAGAGAGCCACAGATATACTGATGGTAGTTTCCTTTAGTCCTACCACCACAGCTCCTAAATCTGCTACCGAACCGTGTTCTGGTTTGAAGGGCGCTGTAGCTAGTGAAACTACTGGGGTATGTCTCAAGGCGATGAGCACACTGTTGCGTACATAACCCAAACTAGCGCCACGTCGTTATATCCGGTGTAGTTACCATCAGGTGAACGTCTCGCTCGTTTCTTTGAATAATAAAACAAAGGCCTGCTCTGGACATAAGAGACACTCAAAGTATTCCTGAAATTTGTAACTGAAGTTCGGCTCTACATCTTCAGAAGTCTAGACCTGGTCTAGTACATTTCTTTAAGTCATTCTAAATCAAGCTTTTTGTTTACAATACTCAAAGCCGAAAATGTTAAGATCTCCTTCATTTTGTCGTCTCGACAAGCTGATCATCCACCAGATGCTTAGAAATGTTTTCGAATTACCCATCTTCTTTAAAAATAAAAAATTATACAATGGGACAAAATTTCATTTAAGATTTACATGACCACATTGAGGCTGTGGATACTCCAACTCTCCTATGTTAACAGCAGGAGCACAGTAATGCTGTAGTGGCGGTTGATTCACAACATGAGGGTAGCAGCTCGACAAAAATATGCTATTCACCGACATGAAACTGTGTACTCATTCTGTCGAACAAATGGTCACCCTACTGCGCCCCCGAAGCGCTGGGGCGTGAGGGTTAATCGTTCGTAAAACGACAACCATGATACGTTGCGACGCATCGAGGGTCAAGGGGTGAATGTAATTAAAGATGCCAGGGGAATTATTTATGGAGAGTCATAACTCCCACCACTTGGTTAAATTATAAATAAGCAAAGCCAGTGCCGACGGTATTATATATATATATATACCTAGTCCGGCCATAAGTACATTTTTATATATGAAAATGCTTTGTTTTTTTTTAATGAAGTAATGTAATATTATTAAAATTTCTTCCTACATATTTATTAATCTCAGCAAATATATAAAAAATATATTCTATTCAAAATGGCCACCTTTGGCTTTTACACGGGCCTTTAATCCGGGCTAGATGAGGGCCAGTCTTCAGCTCTTATAAAGTCCGGAACGTTGGTTTCAAGCCAGGCTTGGGTGGTTCGTGCTTTGTGACCAGGTGCAGAGTCCTGCTGGAAAGTCCACGGTATATTTTTAAAAAGTGTATTGTTGAGAGGTTTCACGACATCATCCAGGACTGTATCTTGATACACTTTGGCTGAAGTTTACACTCCCTTTTCACAAAAATTTAGTTCTATGACTATTCGATAAGATTTATTCATTCGCCTCCTAATGGTGTTTCGACGAATTCTGGCTTTAGCAGCATTAACAGCCTGTGTAGTTCTAACAGCACAGCACGCGGCCGCACCGATCTTTTCTGCTCGTCTTCCAGACGGAGGAAGTGTTGTTGTATCTGTTGATAGTACGACATACGAATATACGGCTGATACTAAGCGTTTGAAGTGTCTGGAATGTAAGCACCTGGACCGGCTCCATACCCACTTTATATGAATACGAAAATATATGTGAAATGGCGCAAAATCTAAACAAGTTTTTAAAATAAAATACGTGTTCCAAATTTAAAATAATTAAATGAGTTGAAAAAAAGAATAGTTTTTATGTAACAGTATTTATGGCCAGACTAGTTGTATATGTGACTGCCGCGCGATGGGAGATTCCTCTCGAATATATTCAAATATCGTTATTGGTGGTAGGTGTCTGTTGGCGGGGATCGTCTAGGTAGACACCACCGTAGCTCCTATTGTAGCCGACAGTCAGTGGTGTGCAGACATTACTGTGTTCCAGTTAGGCGCTGTAGCTAGTGAAATTTACAGGAGTAACGAGACTATATCTTATGTCTCAAAGACAACGAGCATAATGTGTTGTAGCATATATCTTACTAACTGGCGCTATGTTGTTATAGGTAGGCGTACTCACTTACCATCAAGTAAACTTCTAAATCGTATCGTAGCTTCGTAGAATAAAAAAAAATATTTCATTTTTATCTATAGTCACTGTATGCTACTATATCGTAATGGTTCGAGGTCACCATGACGTATTGGTTCCTAACTTGACTATTCAATCGGTTCATTAATTTGCACCGATTTGAAGGGCCTTAAGTAGTGAAATTATTGGGGAAACGAGACTCAACATTTTATGCATGAACGCGACGAGAACAGTGTGATGCAGTGTGTATTATCTTAACGCCACGTTGTTATGAGGATTTATCCCCCCACTTGCCTGCCTGGTTTTCCCACTAGAGTGTGATAAAGAATGTTTGGGGTCAATGGTATTTGTGAATAACATACATCATTATAAAGAGCTTCAGGTATGAAACAGTTTGCAGTGTAATAACGCCGGCGCATTCACTTGTGCTGTATAACGAACTTCCGCCATTTTATTCAAAATTTCGCGAACTTTCCATTGTGCATCGTTTTTTAATTATTCTTAATTAACTTTTTTTTAATCAAATAAGCGACGAGACTAGCGGGACGTAACTTGATGGTAAGTGATAATACTGCCTAGAATGGTATTCACAGTAACAAATAGCGTTCGTCAGTTTGAGACATAAAATGTTGTCTTACCCCAGTAATTACAATAGTTACACCGACCTTCAAACCGGAACAGTAATGTTCGTATACTGCTGTCTACGGTGTTAACTACCTACTCGGTCTCCGGCAGCAGACACCTATCAACTGTTATAATGACTTAGGTATACTTATGACCTAGGTATGCAAACGCGGGATTAATGCCTGTTGGCTTATTTTACGAACTTTTAGTATGGTGATATGTATTTGATGGTTATAGATAATTAAAGAAAATTATTTATATATATACATATATAAGAGGTTCATTGACTCTTCACGGGATATGTTAAACTATTACACGTAAACACTCAAAATTTAATAAGGATATTGCATTTGCAATTTAGAGATCAGTCAAGAATGGTTTTTAAAAAAAACCTTCCTAAAAGCGCGTTGCGGGATGTTAATAATGGAAAGGGGCTGGGGGGCAGCGAGTTACTGTCACGCGGGAATATTTCTGACAATTTCAAATCTAAATTTATATTACGGCTAGCAGAGCCAACGGGTACCAGCTAATATAGAACAATAAATAATTCGTTACGTCGAAGAAAAAAAAATGATTTTATGTGCATTTTTATTTGCTGTGTTAGTAGTTGTATCACAATATCCTGAATGAAATAGAAACACGTATTGTTTATCAGATCGCCAGTATCGGTGCTGTTCGTCTGGCAACACAAAAGTGGTGCAAGTTGATAGAGCAGACAATCGCTGTCGACGAGCCGTCGGCGCCGGCGACAAGATGGCGGCGCGACGTGAACTGTCGGAAGTGGCGGGAAACTTATTGTTGCATCTGCGTACCTTATCAAGCTTTATACTGACTACGCGGCGCCGCGGTTAAATCCTTTCCTTATAAAACGGATGTCCCTGGTTCGAATACGTTGGCACATATTGTAGTCTAGCTACCACTCCCATATTAATTTGCCGCCATTACAGCATCGCAGTGTTCCAGTTGCCATCTCACCAGAGCCAAAGTATTTCAGCGAGTACCCTTCATCCTCACCATCACGAACCACCATTTACAATTATGGTCAAAATCGATCCTCTTTTAAATCTATAATATAAACTAGACACAAAGTTCAAATTGCATAACTGTAATGTATATGCATATGCAGCGCAGATTTTATTTGTTGTAATAAACACTGAAAAATTCCAGCATATTTATTTTTACAGCTTCAACTATTAAAACCCCTTTTTATTTAACAGGGAGATATTAAAAATAAAATTGTGGCAACACTGATTTCTTTAAAGAGGGCGATTTTTATATGTGACGTCATTGCATGGCAATACATAATATATCAATTGCGGTGCACACAGCCGCCGGACGCATTAACGCGCTTCCCGAAACAGATTGCCTGCATAAATCTAAAGCGCGACGCGAATGTGACAATGTGTTGTAGGCATAAATTACGCGCTGAAGCGGGAGCGATTTCTCTCACCATTCTTTTATAAATGGATATGTTGAAAATCACTTTCTTTTTAAATAAATAAGAAAACCCCAAAATGTTCTCTCCACTGGAACCCTCAACGACTTCTTCTTCTTCACCAAACCTAATCCCATTTTATCCACCACGCCACCACGATGTTTACGAACATTATTTATGTGAACATGTCGATTTTCTCGCGATTTTTTTCTCTACCGGAAGTTCAAGAATATTAGGTAATGAGCCAGCGTCGTTAATTTTTTATTTATTGTGTATATCTGATGTCTTCGTGAGGCCTATATTTAGTAATAGTCGTTTGTATATTTAAAATCTGTTGTACATTAATACAATATAACATAATAATTACTTCCATTGTTTTTGTATAAGGCATTTTGATAACACTAATCTCGGAAATCATTTGACATCATCACAAAAATGAATATGAATGTATAGATTTTCATTATAAAGATTTTCTCTATCTTCCTCCTAGATTTTTAATTGACAGTCACAAGAAAGCATTGCATCCATTTCCTCATACATACGGACGAAATTTTACAGATAGTTTTTTATATATGTACATATATTTATAATATATATATTTTGGTGTAAATGTTATGAGCATAATCAATTTGAAAAAAGTTATGTTTTTATTTATATTTTACACACAACTCATTTAGGATTGAACCGCAATAAGATCTTTTGTTAATCTTACTTCTTACTTTTGGCGCATCGAAAACTAATAAAAATTACGTTACAGAGCCAATAAATACTCTACTCGGCACTTCCGTTTATATCTGACACGAGTTATGACAGCGACGCAACCATTTTACGCAGCTTTACTCGGTGGCCATTTTGTCGCATTGTGCGCCATTTTGTCGATACGTTAATGAAACAAACACTGTTTTTTGTTAAGACATTTTTTGTGTTACAAAGCAAGATTTGCCGATAGTGATATATATCTGTGTGTATCTTCAATACTGTATAACGTTACCTCTATTTCCTCTGCTAGGATTAGAAGTTTCAGCCGTGTAGTCTCGGGCTAGTGAGAATAGGACCAAGGTAAGCCCTGCCTGTCGTAGAAGGCGACTAAAAGGGCCTGGGAGTTTCGCAGGCCTTGAGGGTGGGGGCCCTTATCACTCAACATGCGAATCTGTATGGGACCGCCTAGGAGGGTTAAGCCCCTCCTCAGAGATGAGTTAACACAAAGTGTAGAGGGGCACCGGTGCGTTCTATACGAGATCCCGGAGCCTCTCCGAATGCACTGATGCAGAGCACCAAGGGAATTTAAGTGAGTAAAAATCTCACATAACCCTGATTTTCCTCCAGAAGCAGGGTATCTTTCGAAGATTTCCCCTCCGAAACAAAAAAAAAAAGGATTAGAAGCTTGCTTTCAAAAAGTTTCAAACGTCAAGAACATCTACTATTCTAGGCAAGTGGACGCTGGGTGATGTGAAAAGTTCTCCTCGGCTATTGTTCTTAGAGCACAACAGTTTCTTCACCACTTTTTCTTTTATCGGCTATTCAAGAGAATCGAACCTATGTCTCTTTCATTCATATATATATAGATGTGTATATGTGTGTGTTTTTCTATAAGCCAAGGCATCATTGTCTAGAGCCTTAATTACCAAAGTGGTCCTCTAAGGGTCCACGGGAAACTCGAAATGGGCCCACGTTGGCTCTAATCATATTTTTGTCGAGTTTTGGTAATATGGTAAAAATGTAGCTGCAGGTTTCACCGGAACCAGCTATATTTTAAAAATAGTCTTTGAGAAAATAAGTAACGGAACCTCTAGTCCAGAGAAATAAAGAAGCCTATTCTTATTAATTCAGTAATTACTTAGGCTACAGAACCCTGCAAACAATGACGCTGTAATATTGTACACTAACGTTTAGAGGTAACAGGCGCTGCTACACCCGCCCGGCCATCGGTAGGGGTCATTAAATATATGTTGGATGTTGGAGTTGAAAAGAGATGTACACGTAACACATGGACAGACATACAGAATAGAATGTACAGGGCAGGCCATTTCACGTCACACGGAGCGGTAAAGCGGCTACTTTATATTCGAATCGCGATGTCAACATTCAAACGCTTTATTATCTGTCCTGTAATGAATGTTGAAACGGATACAGCGCGCCGTTGGATTTATTGCGATCGCTTTTTACATTTGACGAAGGAGGAAATAATAAAAATTAAGTGTAACTTCGCTGCGCGGTGGAAGAGTAACTAAGTAATGCTCTTTTGCAAGAGAATGAGATGAATACGCCGTGGATGTAGTAAACAGTGTGAGAGCAAGCGTTTGATCGGTTATATTATTGTTGATTGAAATTAGAAGCGTAATTGATGCGTATTGTCAGTGATGACATGGCACTGGGATGTGGCCGCTTGCCTAGTGGAAACGCTTCAAGTCGCACAGACAGCAATGGAAAGGGCTATGCTCGGAGTTTCCCTGCTGGATCGAATTAGAAATAAGGAGATCCGCGGGAGAATTAAGGTCACCGACATACTCCAAAAGATTATTGGCAATGGGAAGGACATATCGCTCGAAGGACTGATAGCCGATGAAGCACAAAGGTCTTCGAATGGCGAACGCGTACCGAAAGACGTAGTGTTGGTAGACCGCCCACCAGGTGATCCGACGATCGGGTGAAGGTTGCGGGAAGCAGCTGAATGCGGGCAGCGTATCGCAATCGATGTGAAAATTTTTGGGGATGGCTATATCTAGCAGTGTATATCTGTCGCTGATGATGATGATGAAGTAGGAAAGAACCAAATAGAAAGATGAAAAGTATAATAATAAACAATAGATTTCAAATCTCTTTTGAGCCTTGTGTCGGAGGCGGAGTAAGTAAGACACCATGGCATACAGAGTCGTGGGGAGAGTAGTGGGGGCTCTCTTGACTATGGCATGAAGCAGAAATGGAGGACTAGCAAACTATGTACAAACGCGTCTTTATCTCATTCTCTCCCGTCTAAACTCTAAATCAATTTTTATTTACACATTTTCGTTTCATAAAATCCAATTTTCACCGAACTCTTCACAAACAAAATGATGACAACAACTCTTTTTGACATCAAGCTACTCGTATCCAGCATCTAGCAATTGGCTTAACGATTGAATAATGGGTTTGACTTTATCTGTCTTTGTAATACAATTGTTCCCAGCTGTGGGAAAATCGAGTGGACTGTTTACGTTTATAAAAAATACAAACGAACGAAAATAAGTAGCTCGCTGGCCTAATGGTTAGAGCGTGCGGCCTTCAATCCGAAGGTCGCGGGTTCGAATCTCGGCATGTACCAATGACTTTAATATTTAAGTTATGTACATTTGTGAATTTTAGTAACAACAGCGAAATACAAATGGGGAAGAAAAAAAAAAAGTCCCCAAAGATTCCCAAAAAGAGGGTTGATGTCAGGCAGGCGGCCGGTCGTAAAAAGTTTAGCCAAAACTATTTACAACATGTTCGGTAATGAAGAACATGTTGTGCCGACCCTACATAAAGTGGGACCAGGGCAGGAGAAAGAAGACAAACGAACGAAATTATGGATTCTACTGGTGGTAGGTCTCTGTTGCCAGAAGCCGTCTGGTTCGGTACCATCGCAGCGCCTATTTCTGCCGCCATACAATCGTATATAACCAATACTGTGTTTCGGTTAGAAGAGCGCTGTAGCTAGTATACTGGGGTAACGAGACTCAACATCTTAAGTTGCGAGCGCAATATGGTGCAGTATATATCATTTTAACTAGCGCGACATTATAGGTTAAGTTTGTCTTAAAGTTGAGGGTACCAGGCTTTGAGAAAGAACTCCTATGAGGTGGGCTGATCAGGTAAAGGCGGCAGCAAGTGTCTCATCATCGTTGCCACTATATGAATGCACTATGAAGGCGGCTTTCGGAAGGAATGGCGACGTGCAGTTACGCTTGCGACCAACACCTGAAGTGATGAACACGATCACTCTGTCAAGAGTGATACCGACGATGAAGAAGAAGCACGACGTTGTTATAGCTAGGCTTATAAGTTATCATCGGATGAACGTCACGCTTGTCTCGAAGAATAATTAAATAAAAAAATTCTCTTCACCAGTTACTGCAACGCCGTGCCATTATGTCACACCGCATCTTTTATTTTAACCACCTAGCAATATTGGTTAAACATTTCCTGTTCCTTGGTTCCAAAGGTAATAAGTTTAGTATTTTAGATACAGAAGAAAGACTAAATATTAATTTGGCAAGGTAAGCAGTATAAATGAAAACTTATATCAATTTCTACTTCAGTCTTTAATTTATCCTTTTTAAATCTTCCAAATCATTATGATATATAATTATCCTTAGTCCACCGTAAAAGGCAACTAATTGGTGAAGCTGTCCCATCTCGTGTAGATGAAAAACTTTATTCCTGAATGGGCATCATTATAATGTGCCCCGAGGACTAAAACGGGACGTTGCGACATTCGCGAATTAAGTGCGGAGCCTGCTGTTTGTCCTTAATAACGAGGTTCCGTCCAGGATCTTATTATCCTCGAGGATGAACAGTTTATTGTATTTTTTAATAATTAAAAATTGTACCTGATTTCTCCCCTGGCGACATTATTTTGATAATCAACTTGAATACTGTATAACAATTCATTATTCAAGCTGTTTACAAAATCAGCTCATGGTTTTTGTATGTTATATAACGAGCTGGAACTTCACCTGGTAGTAAGTGAACCGTCTGCTTATAGCCATAAGGTGTTAGTTGAGATTATATAAAGCTCGTCATCTTGATAATTAAAATGTTTTCGCAATCATATTAATATTAACAGTTAGTGCATCCTTCAACCTTTTATACAGTGCCATTGTTATTGCGGTGGTATACCTTAAGGGGTAAAAAGTTCTTATCACCACCTAGTACGTCAAAAATTAATGTATTAATAATATAAGATAGATTTTAATCAAACCTTTGAAACTCGTATTTAAATCTCTCTATCAAATACTTACTGTTCTTAGACCTTTCGTACTGACTTTCTCTGGAAAAGTAAAAGTAGTGGTAGGAAATGGTGGAGGCAGATAGTTTAAACAGTAGCCCTAATGCTGACCACAGTCCTCAGATATAAGGGACAGACCCAGAGAACCCTATGAAAATAAATAAATAAAATTAGTGTCTAGTGTTGAAATAACGAAATAATATCCTTTATGTATAGAAAACACAGATTCTTCTAAAATTACATTTATTTGTTTGTTACTGGTAATTTTGAAAACAATTGGCCAAACCTTGTCCAAGCTATCATTGATAAATAACAACATATGGCCTATAATATAGGCCTATCGATATTTAGATAAATTAGGGTTCCGCGCGAAAATTCCTTGGAACAAAGAATATGTTAAGTGTTGAATAACACCTAACCGTTAGTTAAGTGTAAGAGAACTAGAAAAACTGTTCTGCTTACTGCTTCTTGCGAAAGTTATAATTACTAACTTACTGTCGTTTAAAAAGGTAATTACTGTTGGGTCGCTCGTCTGCATAATTTATTACTGGGGTGCAGGAGGGGGGCAAGTGGACTGTTTGTTGTCAAAGCGAATAGATGGTTATTAGCGTCAGAGGGGCGCCTAGCCATTGTCTCCTTTATTTCAGCTAATTGTTAGGTATTATGGCGGGGGGGAAATAATTGTTATAATTAGCCATGGAGCTATGAACCGCGGGTAAACATTCATTTATTCACTTTTTACTTTAAATTGTGTTTCTAATATGAGCAGTTTTCGTCCAGCCAACTCTAGGCATTATCCTAAGGGTAATACTGTATACTGATTTCAGTGTTCCAATTTGAGGGGGGAGGGGACAATGGTGTAATTTGAGGAATGAATGAGACTCACCGTAGAAATCAATGTGGTATTTTAATGTATATTATGGTTTGTAAATATTAAAGTTCCTTTAAAAGTTTCGCATTAAAAGGGAAATTCTTATCAACCCTGATCATACAGTATCTATCATATTTTGGTAATTGTCTCTTTATCTCCGTTAGTTTATGGTATAAAATAAGAATCGTTATAGGGTACAATCTACATATTATTTAGTAAAATAATAATTTGTTGAAATTTGAAAGCATTTAAGTTCATTATTAAGGATAATGTAAAGGTTATTTACTCTTTAAATATGGAACTAAAAAAAAATGGCTGGGTTTAGACACGTTATTTAACTCTAAGTTTTCAACATGAGCAAAACCGTGGGTAGAGTTTAAAAAAGACCATAATGTTACAAGCTGAGCTCGTGTAAGCGCGGTGAGCACAATAGGCTTCCGCCGCGCCACATCCGGCGGCCATGTCATCGTCGCTTGCGTCGGCCATCTTGTTTTACACAACTTGCTCATTGCCGGCGGACCGACGGCTATTCATATGTCAACGTATCCAGGTTATTAAGCGATAAGCGTGTAACTGAAGTGTTGAGTTTGCATAACATATTTGTAATATCTTTGTGTGTGTGTGTGTGTGTGTGTGTGAGGATGGGGGGGCGAGGAGAAGAATTATTTACTTTCAAATTTTTATTAGGAAAATAAACTATGACAACACGAAAGTAGTATAGTAGTAGTATATTTAAAAAAAATAATAAATAGGATAAAAAAATTTTTCAAGGAAACATTTAAATGTAATGGCCGCCATTTATAAAATTTTGGGCTTTAAGCGCATATGAATAAAATTAGGAAGAATTTTTTTTAAGAGACCGGAAATATAAATCATGGTGTACGGAGCGAATGGTATTGTGGCAAAAGTAAAGTCTGTGTAACAATAAAATGAAGGAGATAAAACGCGACGTGAGCACACGGAGGACGGAAGGGGGGAAGAAGGAAGCAGGGGACGCAATTTTCCGCCAAAGGCGACAAGCATTTCGTACCAAGTCCCCTGGAGTGCCATTCTTTGCCTGTTACAAGATATCGCTACGAATATTTAAGACATCTTCTCCAGTATTTTTTAAGCGTTATACATTACTGTCAAGATAATATGTATGTTATATAATACACATCACAGGTTTAACAAAAAAAAAACAGTAAAAAGCGTTAAAATAGATGTCGGTTAATTTAAACCACAGATTTTATTTCTTTTATTGACTTATTACTGTAATTTCATGTTATGTGATAATGAGGATTGAAGTTGGTGTAATGTTCTTTATACTCTGGTCCTTAAGCGTTGACAGAATTAAACAGTAAGTTATGGCTGCAGATTGACAATACGGTGGTGGTCACTTAAGTGCACTGATGTTGACAATGCTCAGCAACTGTTCCATGTGGTTATCTAGCTAGCCTAGCTATTTAGCTGCCCGCCCTCTGTAATGAGGCATTTTAACAAAAAGCTAGCCAGGAGGGTTTGAAATTCCGAAACTCCACTGGTGGCAGGTCTTTGTTGCTGGAGACTGTCTAAATGATGGTACCCAGCTCACATTTGTGCCATTATCGCTGCGATGGTACCCAGACCCCATTTATTTTATTTTAATTTTTTTTAAATACGTAACGTTACGAGCGGGACGTTCACTTGATGGTAAGTGACGACCTCGCCCATAAATCCGTGGCGCTAGTTAAGATGGTATACACAGTACCATATTGCGCTCGTCGAGACATAAATATTTAAGTCTCGTTAACCCTGCAATTTCGCTAGCTGAAGCTCCCTTTAAACCGGAACACAGTAATGTTTGCACACTACTGTTCGGTGCCAGAAATAACAGTTGCGATAGTAACTAGACGGTCGTGTTATAAAAACAGTTTTGAATCCAGTTCATTCCGTTTGGCCGCATAACCTCCACTGTTCAGAGCAGGGGTCAACGATAGGGGTTTATAGAAAAAACATGGAACGAAAATAGTAACGTCCTTTGAAGGTTGAAAGGGGCTGGATACATTGACTAGTCTAAATTGGAACACAACTGGGAGAGATCTATTTCCGTCGGAAAACCGTTCGCGTCCCCTCTGTAACCGGTCAGTACATAGTTGGCGCATTCATTGGAAACTATAGGCGATGGACGTCGGCGGATATGTTCCGTTTGAACAAATAACCTGAACAGCTGATATATTAACTGTTTGCTGGCACAATGATGATCATAATGACAGATTAGATAGAGACCATCTAGATAGATACTGCCGCAGCTTCTATTGCTGTCGATAAACAGCAGTGTGAAAACATTACTATGTTCCGATTTGAAGGGCGCTGTAGCCAGTGAAATGACTAAGGTAACGGCACTCAACATCTATCTCAGGCGACGAGCGCAATGTGGTGCAATGTATCAGTCCAGCTAGCACCACGTTGTTATATCCACGCGTATCGCCTATCGTTTTAAAAAAAACTTCCACCATTAAGCCTGTAACTACGAGGCTCTAGTCAAGATTATACAGCAGTTAAAGATAAGTGATGTTGTAAAGATTATATCATTACCTTAATAATTTCGTAAGTTACGTTACAAAGGAACAGGATCCGGATTAACCTTTAACCGAGAACAGTTAAGGCATGTTAGATTCGATGAATACTGAATGATGTATCTTTGTGTTCAACCTCCCAGATATCGGGATGTTGTGCGATTCGAATTCTCAGCAAATTTATGTAAATTCCAATATGTAATTCATAACCGCACTTCCGGCGGTTTGCGTACAAAGGGATTGTTTATGCGAATTATACTCTTCAAGTGTTATATTTAAGATAACGATATAATAAGTAAAACAAAAAAAACGAAATTTGGGTAGTACTATTTTATCGGAGATCGCCAAACGATAGTGGGCAAACATCACTGTGTTCCGGTTCGAAGGGTTTTGTAGCTAATGAAATTACTGAGGTATGTGACTTAAATTTATTTTTTATTCTTCGAAGTGACATACATGTCATGGGTTCCTTTAAAGTAAAACCGGTTCAATAGAAAATGGTAGAGTGACGCCTGCGCTGGTAAGGCCATGTTATGCCAAGACCAACAACGCATGTGGTTAGGGTAGCGCTGGATCTCGAATCTTTAAAAAAAGGCCCTGAGGGACCCCCGACTACTTGGTTGACGATGATTAATAAAGATGGCAAAAATAACAAATTGACAGAAGCTATGACACAAAAAGAGATAAATTTAGAAGAATGACCAGCAGGGCCGGCCGATCTGTGATGTACAAATACATTTTTGTCTTATTCAACGTATTCTTTTCTGGGTAAATAGTGTAATGCGTAGACCTAATTCTACACAAGTTCTACGAATGCCTATGCGGCGTAGAGATCTGCGTGGAGTAGACATCTATGCGGCGTACACCTCTACGCGGCGTAGACGGTTAAGCGACGTAGACAGCTACGCGGAGCATATTTATAGCCAGCGTAGACGTTTACTCGGAGTAACTTCTACGCGGCGTAGAGGTCAGTTAGAATACATATAAAGCAGTATATAGAAATGAAAACGTTCTGAAACATCCGCCGTGCCGTGTGACGTCGATTGAAAATGGGGCCGTAGTAAATATTGTTCATTCATCGTACATCGGAACTAACCGGTGCGCTCCATTTTAAATGGAAACAGAACTGGTCCATTTCCTATTGAGAACCCCATCCGGCGTGTCGTTCACACACCTATATTGTTGCAAATTGTAGTTTCATAAAAATTTATTTTCAATTGTTATCATTTTTAAAATGGTCGCCAGTTATTATTTAGATCGCGAAATAAAGTTGTTTACTTTACTCTATGCTTTCTTTATTCATATATATTTATATATATATATTCTCTACATAACTGGAATCTCTCATATATATATAGAGAGATTTCCAGTTATGTAGAGAATGACTGTACCTCGCTCATTGCCATTCTTCACTAGTTCGAGGGGCATTTTAAGAAGAAGAAGAAGAAGAAGCTAATTATCACAATAGCTCTGGTAGAATGCACAAGCTAGTGTAATTACAGGGTTAACGAGACTTAATATCCTACGTCTCAAGGTAACGAGCGCAATACGGTGTGGTGTACCCTAACTAGCGCCAAGTTATGGGCAGGCGTATCATTTACCATCATGTGAACCTCTTCCTCTGTCTTATTCTTTCATCCGGAAAAATAAGATATCTAATAGAATGTAAAATAAATGTTTATGTACTGCGTTTAATAATCCTCCCAATATTCTTAGTGGTGAAGCTGCACCCGTAATACGTGGATGGGGCCCGAAGTTAAGTTTTACGAGCGACTACGCGTTCCGGTTATGGAATAGGTCGTATATCGGGGGAAAAGATTGCGAGATTATTTCGGATTTCTTTTATAATTGTATTAATTCATACAATTGTTTGGAAAGGTTTCCGTTCAGGAAATAAGAAACGACGGAGACATCGTATCTGTTCTAGACTTAATCCGCAGATATGTTGCTTTTATGTATGTAACTTTTAATAAGTATATATATTATCGAAAATGTGATGCGAATTATTGTGAGGTTCAACTATATATCTCAACGACTAAAAGGAACGGGCTTGATCTCTTCTGAGCTTGAACCTTCAGTGAAGGATAGTCGAGAGAAAGCCGAGATCCACGATATCCAGCGTGGTGGGAAATAATCTATTTTCTTTCCTTTTCAGAAAAGACTCCAAGACCCAACAGTGGGAATATTAAGAGGGTTGTTTACTATAACAAAATTATTAGTAAAGTTATAACCTTTATCAATAATGTCCAGCAATATTGCGCCCTATGCATTACGTCATTTTAGTTTCTCTAATATGTAATTAATCAGAACGTAATAAAGTAATAATAAATAATGTTACTAGTGGTAGGTTTCTATTTCCGTAGACAATTTTTTTTATAGGAAAAGTGGGCACAAGCGAATAGTTCACTTGGTGTAAAATGATCACTGGTGCCCATGGATAATCAGTCCTAGGTATGCACCACCGCAGCGTCTATCTCTGCCGCATAAACACTAATGTACAAACATTACTGTGTTCCGGTTAGAGGGGCGCTGTAGCTAGTGTAATACCCCTGTGGGTAATGAGACTCAACATCTTACGTCTCGGGCGACGAGCGATATGTGGTTCAGTATATATCATCCTAACTAGCGCCACGTTATTATGGGCGGGCATCACTCGTTGCTTCGTTGAATAAAAAAAAATATATAGTTGTTTTAAAAAGTATTCGTGTTTTGAGCAGTGACACAGTATGGCGGCCATCTTGTTCATCAATTCATTGTTGTTTTAAAACAAAATGGCCGTTCACCTCTCACGTGCACCGTTATTGTTTCATTGTAATAGAGTTGTTATAATAACACAATATTTGATGATCACAATCAAATTTACGGTTATTAGGTAACATGAAGTAAAACCGAATGTTTTGAGAATGTTTAGCAATTATTCACCGGCTTCCCAAAGTGATAGACAACGAGCCCGCCGCGGGTACTAACTGGCGGGGCCGGGCCCTGGAGCAGATAATTAGCCCAATTTGAAACACCTGAAAGGGCCGCGAATAAATTTGTTAAGAGTAATTAACAGGCGCCCGGTGTGCCCGGTGTACCCTTGTGATGTTTTCATGTTAAACGCACCAGCAATTGTGTTTTATTTCCCACAATTTAAACAATGAAACGGCACACGTTTAAACCAATTAAGTTTCCCTTTGTTTCGATGCTAAAACAGACAATTAGATAAATTCAGATGAATTGTAAATTTAAGGGTATTATTTGGACTATCTTTCTTAACATCCGGTGGATAAGTGATGCTTCAGTATGTAACATAAAAGCTGCCGTATCATCTACAGATATAAATGCAACGCAGAGTCGATACCTTACCCTGCCTTTCCTATGAAGGAGACAAACTGACATGTGATATCCGCCGATCTATACTTAAATAGAAGCTCTGGACACTATCTTCGTGGGAAAAGGCGCAAACGCCCAGTAGTGGGAATAATGAATAGGTTATACTTCAACACTCGGTACCGAAATGATGAATTTAGATGATTAGATGAGGTATTAACGTTTGCATCCATAAATCGCTTGATAGATTATCCGAAGCCGAAATTAGATCGGCGTTACAAGATTAATGGGCCATAACTTTTGCATTTATCTATATATTACGATATTTGTTTAATATAATTAATTAATATTTTAGCATTTATACAGCGAATCATTTAAAATTAATAGTTTTGAATAAACAGGAAAAAAAATATCGATATAGATATTGCAATTGCAATTCCAAGTACAACCAAACCTAACATTTTATGATTTTAGAGATATACAATTACATGTAAGGGAGCCTTGGATTTATTTACATCTAACATCTTACTTCATGGCACAGTGGTTAAACAGCAGATTCAGGGTTTAGTCCTGAAAAATAACATGTTGAGAGTAGGCGCTTTTACTGGTGTTAGGTCTGTGTTGTCGATGATCGTCTTAGTACCACCGCAGCATCATTTGCAGCCGAGAAAGAGCATTGTGCAAACATTACTGTGTTAAGGTTTGAAGGGCGCTGTACCTATTGTAATTAATGGAGTAACGACACATCTCAGGTCTCAGGCGACAAGCATAATTTGCAGTATATGTTACTCTAATTAACCACGTGATGATAGTCAAGCGTATCACTTATCATCAGGTAAATGGAATATATCTTGTTCGTGTCATCGCTTCATGAAATTAAAAAAGGTGCCTTTCCTTAAGCTTAGCTGTCGGGTCAACTATTGGGGCCTTAATACTTAATATATAGTGTACGTAAAACATATATTCCGTCCATAACACGAGTCCAAAACTTTGCAAGATGTACGAAACGTCTCGTTTAATAATATTTAAATTATCAAAAGAGGGTCTTCTTAAGTTAGAGTAACTTAATAAAGTCCCCGTTAACGTCTTCACTATCCATATTGCGCTCCCCGTCTGGATAATTAAGTGTAAACTTTGAGCCCAAAACTTGCGCTAATTTTATATTCGCGAGCTTCACGAGATTGCTTCGAGAGGATGTTTGAAATGATATGTATAAAAAACTAAGATACTATAGAATATCTAAGTTAAATAAATGAAAGCTTACAATTCATCGAAACTTAGTTCGAGGGTGTCATATTAACATATCGTAGTACTAGTAAAAGCGCGGCAGTCGACAGAATTGACTGCTGTTCTAGATATTAGTTGTTGTGGAAATTGAATTAAATCAGTGAATGTTTTGTTTATAAACAATCTTATAATTATATCTAATTGAGTCAGTGAAAATGTATGTGTATATGAACAACTGTTTTGCATTAAAATCTTCTAATTATTATTAATGTTTAATTGTTATGGAAATTTAATTTAACAACGATAATTGCATGCACGGAGTCAGTGTATATGCACTATTTGAACTCCGCGCCAACTTCACTCCGTTGGCTGCACTGGCACTGTTACGCAACAAACTAATAAGCTGTCGGCGACAAACTGACACACACTTAAGCTGCATATGAATAAGAAGAAGATATAAGTTAATCATAAGAGTATTAAAAAATGTAGTTAATAATACTTATCATTACAAAGATGTAAACAAAACATTAGAAGACGTTAAATGGCATTACTTAAATGTAAATCCATAGAACTGAAGGTCGCGGGCAGCCGCTGGAAGCTGGATTTGGGGAAGGTTTTGGGCCTATGTCCAGTAGTGGATGTCTATCGACTGATCATTTTGATGTACTGGTATTAAGTAATAACTTCTTTTAAGAAATATATTACAAATATGTGATAACGAAAAGAAGGGATAGATGTATGGATATCTTGTAGTCGTCAGTCTGTCACTTCTTACCACTGTTCAACTGTGTTCCGGTTTGACGGGCGCTGTAGCTAGTAATATTACTGGGGAAAGAAGACAAAGTATCTAATGTCTCAAGGTGACGCGCAGAATGTGGTGCAGTATATCCAATCTTAAATAGTACCACGTTGTTATGGGCTGGCTTATCACTTACAATTAGGTGAACATCTCGCCCGTCTCGTTGCTTTCTTAACTAAATAAATATATATATATTACACGTAACATACATAAACACTAGGTATTAGTCTAGAGTTCATCTGTTAGATTGGCTGAGAGCGTTGGGAATGGGAACGAAAGGTGGTACTCACACTTCGATGGCCTTGTTCCAGTTGATGACGTAGCCGCTGAGCGCGAAGGTCTCGATGTTGACGACGTGCACGTTCCCACGCTCCGTGCCCACGTGCACCCACTTCGACTGCAGCGGCAGGTGGAGACAGGTGATCCTGGCGGAGGAGAAAACATTCTTCCGTTACACTGCTTTAGAATATTTCATATAGGAGACCATCACTACATTAGAGCATTTACACCGACAATTACAGAAATGGTAACTATTTAATAGGCTAGCTAGTAAAATTACTTAGGTAACAACTATACATTATAAGCGAAATGTACAATTAATGGTGGTGGTGGAAGGTTTTCGCTGGCAAACCATCTAAGTATCACCGTTTGTTTTGCCGGGAAGAGGCTGTTGCTAGTGTAGTTACCGGGGTAATGAGACTGCACATCTCATGTTTCTGCGACGAGCGCAGTGTGGTGCAGTGTATATCATCCTAACTAGCGCTATATTATCATTGACAGACATATCACTTCCTCCAATAAAAAAAGATTTAAGTTAATCTTAACTACCACCATTATATTTTGTTCATCTCAAGGTAATGACATTCAGCTTAACTTTTTAGTTAAATTTATATATATGTATTTCGAATATAAGACCTCCGGATATTAGTCCGTGTAAGTACCGGATCTGTCTTTTTTTTATTATCTTGAACAATTCAGTTAGCAACCATCCTCCTTGTCAATCGGAGATTACCGTGTTGTTGTGTTCAGTCCGTCAATGTATGGAAAGTGTGTTCCCTACACCGTATTAGCCACATTATCACTTAAATTTACGTGAAATTAGAGTGTGTAGTAAATAATCTTTATCACAAAGGAAAATCGTTATAAGTACATTTTTATTTGAAGACACTTTTCCAGTGTAAAGTGTATCTCTTTACGCCCCCACCACCTCGTAGGGTATGAAGGCGGCCCGCTCGCGGCTCCCTCGTAAAATTATCATTTTAAGGTCCTCGAGAGTAAAAGAATCCCTCTCCATAATATTCGTTATTATATGGAAAAGGTTACATTTGCTTTTACGATATGGAAGAGATGAAATCTTTGAATAGACTTTTTCGCTCGTCTTTATATATATGTTTATTTTCCTTTTCTAATTCTTCCATACTAATTCTCCTCTTTCATTTATGGTTACGACATCTTCAAAAAGAGGGGTTGGATTTTTTTATATAAAAAGGGTTGTCTAATAAGTTAACAGTTCGCCAGTTGGGAAGTGATCACCGACGGCCATGGATAGACGCAATACTAGAGGGGTCGCGGCTGCGTTGCGGGCTTTTAATAATAGGCTGTTACTTAGTGCTATTTACCACATCACCACTTAGCACCAGGTACACACATGCGACACATGCTGAACTACTCTCCTCATACATCTACATACGTGGTGCGTTTCATGCAATCTGTGCTGGTGTGGTCGTACCGTGCAATGTGGACAGACAACACCAAACTAACATCGACACCGACTCACCCCTTGATTTCGTTTGTATGTCTTGTTAGTTTGATGGGGAATCTGTAACAATGTGCAAAACGTATGTCTATCTATAGTGCGGTACTTCACGACACACGGGTATAAATATAAACACTATTATTTCATACATATATATACACATATATATACCAAATAATATATAAGATGTACACACGATCAAAGTTATACACAACTTTAATAATACCAAATAATCATTTCTACAATCCATTACTGGCGGTAGGTCTCTATTGCCTCAGACCCTCTGTATACCACCGCAGCTTCTATTTCTGCCGGCAAAACTCAGTGTGCATACATTACCGTGTTTCGGTTTGAAGGACGTTGTAGCAAATGTAATTACTGAGATAATATCTTACGTCTCAAAGCGGCGAATACAAATGGTACTGTGTACATCATCTTAACTACCGCCACGTTGTTATCGGCAGGCGTATCACTTTGTTTCAGGTGAACGTGCACGTATTGTCGCTTCGTTGAATAATAAAAAAAATCGTGCAATTAATTGTATTTGCTCTAAGTATTTGTTCCGTTACAGTCTGCTTAGAGTAAAATGTTCTATACGCAGCGAAACTGGAGGATTAGCTTATAAGATAGGCTAGATCAGAGGTGACCTAACCTCAAACCAATTTTTTACTGCTTATAGCTATGTAGAATTTTTACCCAATAAAACCTCCTCGGTGGTCGCTTTCAGTGCGTTAGGAGGATCTCCGGGATCTCATATGGCACATACCGGTGCTCATCGTTACTCTGGTTAAACAGGTCCCAAGAAAAAACAATGTCTTCTAGGTATCTTCGCTCTCAGCCTTAAAGTCTCGGGCTGTTAAGAATAGAACTAAGGTATACCCTGCCTGTCGTACAAGGCGACTAAAACAGTACTCAGGCTCGCGGCTTTTGAGGATGGAGGCCCTCAGAGCTCCATAAGCGAGCCTTAAGAGGACGGCAAATGCATGGTGGTCTTGTATTTGCCATAGCACAGCGTGGGTGCTGAGGAGGGTTTTGCCCATCCGTGGGATGTTTTAGCCAGAGTGCAGGGAGGCACCGGTACATTCCGTACGAGGTCCCGGAGCCCCTCCTAACGCACTGAGGGAGACCACCGAGAGGTTTTATTGGGTAGGTCCACATAACCTTATCTTCTCCCCAGAACAAAGGTATCTTTTAAGAAAATTTCCCAGCGATAAAAAAGGTATCTTCGCTCAGCTACGGCAAATACAAGACCAGCTTACATTAGCCGATCTCCAAGGGCACGTTTATGGAGATGGGAAACTCGTTAACCCGGAGACCCCTATAGCCGCTTTTTACAACAGACAGGGCTTACCGTAGTCCTATTATTACCAGTCCGAGATTACAGAACAGAATCTTCTGAACTCTTCCCATCAACTCGCTCCTGTAGGAGGTGGTTAAAAGCAAGACACCCTGACAGCAGATGACATCGCACTGATCTTCTCGGCGCAAGTGATCGGGGACATCACAAGAGAGGCAAACGCATTTATCGCCAATGTAACCACCATATCATCCAAGCTTATGTTATTAGCATCCCTTAATTAATTAACTGGTGTTATTTAATTTTAATTCATAAGATAATCTTATCAGCCGCGATGGTAAGTTCATAAAGCGTCCACAGACAAGATCTTAGTTCATTAAGTTAGTAACAGGATAAGCGAGTAGTCCGCTAGCACGCGGCCAGCATACTACGCCTCTGATGTGCCGCGAATTACTCCCGATCGTTCCCACCAGTGACCAGTGGGGAGTGGGTGGAGATAAACTAATTAGAACCACGCCAACAGCTACAACGGAGCTGGACATCAACTGAACCTAATGTCTAAAAAAAATAAATACCGATATAAATGTATTAGATTCCTATTTTACTTACAGAGGTACAGTTTTATCATCATTATGATCATCAGCCCACAGACGTCCACTGCTGGACATAAGTCACCCCCAAATATCTCCACATCGATCGGTCCCCCGAGGTACAGTTTAGTGTAATAGAATTGATTTTACTGGTGGTAAGTCTGTTGAAAGTCGTCTAGGTAGGTATCACTGCAGCGCCTATTGCAGCCGACAAACACAACGTATTCCGGTTTGAAGGGCGCTGTAGCTAGTGTAATTACTGGGGTACCGAAACAACTATTTTACGTCTCAAGGCGACGAGCGCAAAGTGGTGCTGTGTACCATCCTAATATCACGTGAAAGTCCTGCTAGTGGCATTAGGATAATTTACAAAGATTCACGTTGTGTTCGTCGCCTTGAGACATAACAGGTTAAGATAATAAGCATGATAAGTCTTGCAATTCCAGTAACATTAATATAGCGCCCTTCAAACAGGAACACAGTAATGTTTCCAGAGTGGTACCTAATTAGAGGATATCCGGCGACAGAGACCTAACATCAGTAGATTATTTAAGATTGATTATCTTTGTTCAAAGACTTGTATCAAAGACTATTACATAGTGGGTGTTGTTCCGTTCAGAGCGTTACACTGCTCCGTGTTTCCCCAGCGCGGTGGTGCTCCATTAAAAGTCGAAAGATCGCAATCTTCCCTCCGCCGGTCCCACACAAAGAGGCCTAATGAAGGGGCGCCGCTCGCAGCCAGCAATTATCGGGCGCCTGACACTGCCGCTGCGGCGCGCGGAATTTGTCTTTGTTTAGTTAACAAGGTGCCCGGTTACAAAGAGGTGGCGGCGGAGCAGTTGCCACGGCAACGCGCCCTCTCCCACCCCTAATTAATGCCGACGTTGTCCAGTCATAGTTGAGGTGAGCTTAAGGGGGTATTCTTGTTTACAAGCTCGAATCTTAGATATTTCTATGGACGCAGAAAAAAAAACAATAAAAAAGCTTATTGTAAATTTTTATAGATATTTAAAGAGTACGAAACATTAAAAAAACCTAAAATATTAAAAACCTTCCCGTAGTGCATTAAGTACACCCTTCCTTTTCTAGGACTATTAATTATTTTCCGTTTCCGGTGACTGTAAAAACTGATACTCTTCAAACCAGAACACGCCATATTGTCTCTTCTTAAGTGATGATGTACAATCATCAGTTTTCATTCATTTAACGCTGTAGCTTTAATCCGCTGATGGTGGTATTACAATATATAATACCACCATCGACACGGCGAGTCACCATGCTTGTGCCGCAAACATCAGCTTGCAAACAAAGAGATTCAGCTCTTCTTTCTTCAAAGGACTAGGAAGTAGAGGAGCAACTTGCCGGCGTCGTTCAATTATAAATACGATGTGGACGTCTTCGAGAGAAGAGTGGCTAAGCTGTTACTTTAAGCATTGTACCACCGCATATCCCATCACTTACCACCAGGTGACTGACATCGTAGTCATACACTTATTTAATAAAAAAAAATATTTTATTTATTATATTAGTTTTTCTGTACGAAGATACATTCGTGTAGTTCACTCGTGTGGTGACACACCGCCACATTGCGCGGGTGGTCACCCCCTTCTTTACCCCAGTAGATTCGTTAAGTAAAACTCTCTTTACATAGTAAACAGATAGATCACTCTCGGTTGGTAGTTGTTATTTTTTTTCTAACCTTTTGTTATCTTAATATAATTTTTTTTATTGTATGTATTAAGGGTTGTACAAAGCAGTTCTCAATAAGAAAATATTAAGATTTATTTCACTTTGTATATATTGGAACATGCACAACAATTGAAGGGACCCAAGCCAACCTCGCCTGCTCGTGGTGCACCATGCTAATCGACAAATGAGGTTCTGGCTACCACTAACCCGCATTGGGCCAGCGTGGTGGGAAATTGCGAAAATCCCCTCCATGTGAAACTCTACAAACAAAGATTGCGGGAAGCCGAACGTTGCTGGGTTTGGGAGAGGCCTCTGTCCAGCAGTGGACGTCTATCGGCTGATGATGATGCTGCCGTATATCTATTATACTAAACTCTAACAATCCAAGCTATGTGTGAATAAGCTCTGTGGTTAGTTGTTCGTGGATTTCATAAACTGATTGTAACAGGAGATCAAAGTTCCAGCTCCGATTTGATGGATAACCAACCACTTTCGACAGGAAATAGAATTGGAAACACGATAGCAAATAGATTGAGATACGAATAAAAAAATTATTATATAATTTAATCTCTGAATTGAACCTCTACTTCACTTAAAGTTAGGTGAGATGACAGTTAAGTTAAAAACTACACAAAACTTTGCTAATCTCTATATAAATTGAAAATGGAGTTCATATTATTTATTGTACATCAAACAAAATAAATAAAATAATACATCGCTTGAATGCAGTCTCTTCTAGACAACTCACGGACTTGTTACCGGTAACAAATCTATTGTTATAAACCAATACAAAACGAGTCCGGCAGTATTGTGAAGAAAATTGCCGTAATCCGATTCAAAATGCTAATGAAGGGTGTATTACTGGAGTAACATATTTTACTGTGTTACCAGGCGATAAGTTGAATGTGGTGTTGTGTAAGTATGTTATTCGCTGTCTCGATACTTTGTTGCAAGAAGATCGCCTTTGAACAGATTAAGGTAGGGTAGTTAACGAATTAGCGAAAACAATCCGTGTAATCAGAGATTTGTATACAGAATGATGTTCCTAGCAAGTTGAGAGCGTTGTGTATACATCCCTCTCTGTCTCTCCCTATGTAAGCTGGCCGGCGAGAAAGAGAGGAGAGAGCTTAATGGACTTATTAAGGAGATCCCGCCGTTGCCTTTTAGACAGTCGTGAAATGTTACAAGCTGTGTAGTATTAACTTTTAAGTTTGATTAAATAGCTGTGATTAACTTAACTGTCTATAACGAAGTCTTTTAGTTTCTTTTGTCACTCATTCATTTAATTATCAAAATCTGGAGCCTGTAATTTTAATGGTCTCTGAGACTGGAGACCGTCTTGCTAGTGTCGTCAGTGGTTATGTCTATCGCAAAATCATCATCAGCCGATAGACGTCCACTGCTGGACATAGGCCTCACCCAAGAATCTCCACATCGATCAATTCTGCGCTGCCTGTATCCAGCTGCTTCCCGCAACCTTCACCAGATCGTCGGTCCACTTGGGAGGCCTGCCAACACTACGTCTTACGGTACGCGGTTCCCATTCGGGGCCCTTGATGCCCCATCGGCTGTCAGGCCTTCGAGCGATGTATCTTGCCCATTGCCACTTGAGGCTAGCAATCTTTTGGACTAAGTCAAAATAATAGTGAGCAAATATTACTGGGTTCGGGTTTGAGTGGCGCCGGAGTTAACTGTAAACAGATATTCAGAAGACCATTGGCTGATCACGGGATATCCGAAACTATTAGACGGAAACATTCAAAATATGGTGGAGATATTGCTTCTGCCAGTTAGAGGTCAGCTAAGAACGGGTTTAACAAAACTCCTACCCCGAAAAGAGTTGCGGGGGTGTTACGAGTAAAAAAGCAGGCGGGATGTTCTCCTCCTACTACTTAATATTTGTGTGAACAAACAAACAAGTAAAAGCTTTGCTAAGAAAACCACTGTTATGATAGTATACCTTCAGAAGTTGTTACAAAATATGTTTTTTGTACTACAGGTTTTGTTTTACTTATCAGTATTATTGATTAATATATATATATATATATATATACTACATAAATAACAGTAGATGATAATAAATACTAAGTTGTTTATGTTTAATGTTTGTTTGATATTTTTTCTTTAAAATATATAATCAAAGGTTGGCTTGATAGTGAGGATATAATATATATATACATATATATGTACATATATATTTGAAAAATTATTTCAACGAAGATTCAGTTTAATTTCATTGAGGAGTATTTCCCGTACTTTCTGCTTAAAAATACTCCGATTAGTTACTGTTCTGATACTCAGAGGTAGTGCATTCCAGAGAAGAATAGATTAAATAGAAAAAGAAGAGTGGACAATATCGGCGGTGTGAGAAAGGCACAAAAGAAGTGAGTTGTTAGAGGAGCGAAGATCTTTGTCGTGGTTAGTGCCTAAATATTTAAAACAGGAAATAAGAAAAGAAGGTGGTTTAGGAGAAGTCGAAATGAACGTATGTAAATGATCATACAGTTACAGAGGTAACGAGACTTAACATCTTGTCTCAAACCGGAGGGCGTAATGTGGTGCAAATAATATCCTTAATACCGCCACTTTGTTATGGGCAAGCGTATCATTAACCATCAGATGAACGATTTGCTCGTCTCGTTGCTTCGTAGAATGAAAAAAAAGGAATTGGCTACTTCTAGAAGGCTTTATGGGGTGCACAACAATTCACGGGATCCAAGTCCACCTCACCCGCTCGTGGTGTACTCTGCCAATCAACAAACGAAGCTCTGGCTCCCGCCCACATTGGGCCAACGTGGTAGGAAATATCCCAAATCACACCGTACGAACCCCTACACCTGGAGATCTTTGGGGAAGATCTATGTCCACTTGTGGATGTCTATCGGCCGATGATGATGATGCGAAGGCTTTATTATGACTACATAGCTGATTACCATCAGCTAGTATTATAGTCAAGCGTAGATCTACATAATCAGAAACAATTGTTTCAAAACGGTTCATTGAAAAATTCTTTGAATAGTAAGAGCGTATTTGCAAAAGTCGAATTAAACGGAACAATGTAAGCTCCTCGCTACGAATGCTTGCTACGAGCTACGCGCAGCTACGTGGAATACGCCCCGTAGCGGAAGCTTTTAAAACAACGGCGCAGTTTAAACTCGCATAACTAACGAACTCAGAGCCTGAGTGGAATCTGATGAAATACACAGGGGATCGGAAACTGTTTAAATTTGATACCAGAGCGATAAGGCTAGCTACATTAGCGGATATCCGTTCGTTACGAGATTAAAAGGATGTAGTGGTGGTAATATAGAGTATACAATACGGTATATTTAGTCATCATCATCATCAGCCGATAGACGTCCACTGCTGGACATAGGCCTCCCCCGAAGACCTCCACATCGATCGGTTCTGCGCTTCTCGCATTCAGCGGCTTCCCTTCTATGGGTTCGTATGGGGTGATTTCCATTTCCCACCACGCTGGCTTAATGCGGGTTGCTGGGAACCAGAGTCACGTTAGTCGAGTAACAGGGTGCACTAGGAGCAGGTGAGGTTGGCTTGGGTCCCGTGAGTTGTAGTTTGGGATTCCTTACATCCAGGGTGGTCGCTTGTCATAATGTCAAATACATAGCGCAAAATGTTCACCCGGTTGTCTACTGCATCATAACTCATGCGTGGTTAGATCAGGAGCTGCTCCATGACGTTATCAACTGCTATATGGCGTAGATGATCAGTTAGGAATCATTATACACAGTCAATAATGATGGAGTTATCGTAAGAATAGTAAAGAGAAGTGCGAGAAAAAAAATGAAGACTTTCATATAAAAGAATGCAATAAAGATAAAAAATAGAGAAAAGAAGAAAAATTCACATTTTGCCAGTTTAAATGCATGCAGATGTTTCTCAAGGATCTGTTTAAAAAACTTATTGCAACCAGGATCCAGCGTTCTCTTTTATTTGTCCGGTAGTGTACGATGGCGTTCAGTCCAAACCTTACTAACTGAGAGAATCGTTCATTTACTATAAAACAGTCAAATAGAAATTTTATTACAGTAACATAGTCTCCAGATCGTGTAGTTCCGAGTAGTTAAATCAATTACTACAATGTAGTCTCCGTGATCGTTTCAAAGGTATACTACAATTATATAATAGGGACGAACACACTCACCGTTCTCGCTGGAACTTCAGGGACTGCACCCTCTGCGCCGACTTCTGTCGAAAGGTCCACAGGTGGAGCTGGTCGTCGGCGGTGGCCGTCACCAGGGCGCCTTCGTTCACCAGAAACTTGGCGTGGAGGACAGCCTCGCCGGCCTCGTGTCGCACGTGCGCGTCCACACCAGGACCGCCCAAACTATAACCTCTGGTTAAGGAAACTATGTTTACTTTATAACTCACTAACATCCAATAGTATTTTAATAGAATATATTCCTAAAGCAAAAGTAAAGGGGGTGTGTGCATAATTCCAGTAGTGGGAACATGAAAAGGGTTGTTTGTATATATTTACTATGTAATACATTTAAAGTATATACTACATATAAACATTAGTGGTAGGTCTTTGTTGACGCACTAAAGGTTTCCGGGACGCGCGGATTCGATATCCACTGAGCTCCTGCTTCCGGTGAAGACTCTTAGCTGGTGGTAGACCTCTGTTGCCAGAGACCGCCTACGTAGGTATCATCGCAGCGCTTATTGCAGCCGACAAATAGTACTGTGCAGACATGACTCTGTTCCGAATTAAAGAGAGTTGTAGCTAGTGAAATTACTGGAGTAACGAGGCTCAACATACTATGTCTCAAGCCGACCTAGTAATTTCACTAGCTACAGTGTGTTTATCCGCTGCTGTAGGCGCTGCGATGGTACCTAACTAGACGGTTTCCAGCAACAGAAGCCTACCACCAGTAAACTCCACAAAATATATTCCTAGAATGGAACCATGGACTTTTGAAGGCATCGGTACATGTGGAATTAAAAATGTATTCGCAATGTTCACATAAAATATTTTAACTAACAAGCGGAAATGTTTCTCGCGTTTCCTTTGATGCAGCGACGTGGCTCCGGGCGGAAGTCTTTTGATAGGGCGCGTAGCTGCACCGGAACTATGTTTGAAGCCGGCGTGTACGTGTAGTCGAGAGGATGCGTCGGTTGTAGCGAAATTATTAGCGAAGTATATTGCATTTGTATTTCATTAGTTGTGATGATGTTTGTGAAAGCATTTTCATATAGTCTAGGGTATACGCACTGGTGGAAGGTCACTGTTGAAGGAGACCGTCTTACTACCACTGCAGCAGCTGTTTCGACCGGTATACAGTAACTAGTGCTGGAGTAATGACACTTAACATACGTCTGAAGGCATCGAGTACAATATAGTGCAGTTTATATTATTCTAACTAGCGCCACGGTGTTATAGCCATCGCTTACTATCAGGTGAACTTCCTACTCTTCCATGCCGTGTCAAATAAAAAATACCTGTTCGCAACAAGTTAAGGTTAAGATGTTTTAATGACATCACATTGCGCTTAGGCAGAGGAACCTGGCGACGCGACCGACATTGGCCGTCGGGCCGGCGCCCCCCTCGGAGAGGGTTCCTGGGGTGTATCTGGCGGCGCGTCTCGTATACCGACGCGTCGCCACGTAGGGATTTTATATCGAGAGGGGTGCTGCATATACCTCCACGAGGCAGGCCCTTTCAATCCGGGCGCCGATAGGGAGTTGTGGAAGAACTGCTCGATGTTATTCCGTGGCCCTCGTGCATATTTTCGGAAATGATTGGAATACCGTGTGAAGCTTTTTAGTCGGTTGGAGTCCGACACTACCCCGTTACCGACCCTGCTGGTTCAGGACAATTCATGATTCCTTTCAGTTCAATTGGAGTAATCATCATATATGATAATCACATCCAAAATATATTAGTAGTATAAACATCTCAAGGACACGGAGAAAGCGCGTAACACGGAACATGGAATGTGGTCGATGACACTAGCGAGGTGGTCACTTGATGGTAAATGATACGCCTGCCCATATCATAGCGTTAGTTACGATTATATACACTACATAACAGTACTCACCGCTGTTGTTTCATTACCTCAGTAATTATATTAGCTTCAGCGCCCTTCAAACCGAAACACAGTAATGTCTGCACAGTACCGTTTGTCGGCTCCAATAGAAGCTGCGGTGGTACCTACTTAAACGGTTTATGGCAATGGAATTGGGGCTTTAATCATTATCATCAGCGAATAGAGGTTCACTGTTGGACATCGGTCTTCTCTAAAGATCTCCACGCAGACCAGACCGGCTACCATCCAGTGACTCCTCATCGTTACTAAGTGAGAACATCTTAATTTTGATTTGTTTTTAAAGTCAATAAGAATGACGTTAAAATATTCTGTTACGTTAAAAAAAATTGCTTCCGTTTTAAATCTCGTGAAAACTAAAAATGCAAAGGGTAGTAAATCTAAATGTCGTAATAGAGCAAAGAGAGCACAATGGAGCCGGAAGGAAACTGGAGTGACGGTACTCGAGGACTGTATACATTCACATTACAGTTTAATGGATTTCTTTCATTTGTGATTCACTTTAGCTGAGTGGTTAGACCTCACGACCATAGGTTCGAGTACCATTTACCATTTACCTATTACCATTACATAGTTATAAGGAAGTAAGAAATATTGGAAAAACTACATCATAGTCGGTGACATTGGAATTTAAAAAAGTTAAGTCCCTAAAGGAAAAGGGTGCTGGTGGTAGTTCTCTGTTGCTGGAGACCTATGTAGGTACCACCGCAGCTCCTATGTCTCCCGACAAACAGTACTGTACATTAGGGAGTTTTAGCTAGTGTAATTACTGTGGTAACGACATTCAGCATATTGTCTCAGGTGACGAGCGCAATGTGGTGTAGCGCAATATGAGCAGGCGAATTATTTACTATCAGGTGAACGTCCCGCCGAACGTTCCCCCAGAGGTGTAAGAGATTCCGCGTAATAATTCACTGGACCCAAGTCAACCTCACCTGCTTATGATGCACCCTGCTAATCAACGAACGACACTCTGACTACCACCCATCCATATTCCACTAGCGAGGTGAGAAATGGTCCAAAATCCCCTCATACGAACCCCTATAAATGAAAACCTTTGGGAAGGCCTATGTATATCTGCTGATGATGATGAAGACTTGTTTTATTATAACGAAATATATATATGAACGGTATATAATGATAATGATGTAATACCTGTGTATCCAACAATCACCTTCATCACATCATCATCAGAACTAAACTTATTTACAGAAGCGAAGTCTATTTTTTTTTAAGATGATGATAAGTTATTTTACTGATAGCAGATTTCTGTTGCCGCAGACACAGTACTGTGCAAACATTACTGTGTTAAGGTTTGAGGGGCGCTGTAGTTAGTGTAATTATTGGGGTAATGAGATTTGGTACCCTATGTCTCAAGGCGACGAGCACAATGTGGTGTAGTGAACTTCCTCCTCGTTTCGTCGCTTCGTGGAATAAAAAAAAATATCACCAAACCCTGCTCAGGTTATACACTATATGTAATATAAGGATACGCTGCGAATTAAGAACTTCCTTTCAACGGTTAAAGGACGTCCTTTTTTTTGGAACAGGATTCAAAGACTACTCTGACTGGATTGGATATTATTCCTTTCTTCAGTTTTGTATATACATTTTCGGCATTATATATGTACATATATATATGCGATACTTAAATACATTACTAATTAGTTCAGTTAACCCATGACAACTTAGTTTGAAAGACGGTTGAAAGGAGTGAGCGCTTGATTTCCTCTGAACTTAAACTTACAAAGAGTAAATATACTTACTCTTACTTTACATAGATGTCATGTGTAAGAAGAGTGAGAATTCAGATATGACGGCTGATAGAGGGATGTGGAGGAGAAGTACATACTGTGCCGACTCCATATAGCTGGGAAAATGGCAGGAGGAAGGAAGTAGTAAATATAGTCCACAACTTTAAGGAAGCCAAAGGAAGTACTAAACATAAGTAATACTCCATGTATGAGAGAAATAAAATTATTTTTATTTATATACTTGCTTTTCCGGCCGTAATATAAAATTAGTCTGAAATATTCCTTGAGAGCAACCGCAATTTCAAATGGCTTTCTATGGCAACCGTTACCATAGCAACCACGTAAATAATATTTATTATTAATATCATCAGCCGATAGACGTCCACTGCTGGACATAGGCCTCTTCAAAAGATTCCCATCTCGATCAGGTAGGGATTTATACGCCCAGTGCGGGTTTGCTGGGAGACAGAACCTCGTCTGTTGATTAGCAGGGAGCACCACAAGCTGATGAAGTTGCTTTGGGTCCTTACAACAAATGAAAGTGTGTATAAAAGTAAATTAGAAATAAAATGATGAAGGATCTAAGAAATTAAAAAGATGAACAACCTTCAATCTACTAATCATTCCGCGTCAAATATTAATGTTCCTTTATCGATACGCTCACTAATTTTCACGTGATTGACGAACAAACAAAGCCCATTTTCATTATATATATACACGTTTAAATTAACAAGTCATATATAGATATATTAATTTAAACTCGCGTCTCGTTTTCTTTGAAATTTGAATCAAGCGAAAGCTCCGTTCGAATCATTCATTATTCAATCATCAAACGCTGCTGATCACCGACTTAATTAGTTAAATTGATGTTTTAACACAATTAAAACAAGGATAATTTTATAATCGTTTCCTCGTAAATAAATTTGTAATTTATCCACCTATTTAATTAAGTAGCAGGTTTACTTCTCGAGGGTAAATGACAATGAGCCCGAAGATGAGGCGAATTCGTCTAAAATATATTGAATATATAAGAGATAGTGATATAACTATTCATATACAGAATTATTCATAAATGACTGTAAATAAATAACACGTTTTTTGTATATGTTATCTATAAGTCGTCGTTTTTTTTAAAAAAAATTGAAGGACTGGTATGAAGGTCGTTAATTGTCGCTGCTTATGAACCAAAAGTATCACCGGATGTTAGTTCGTGGATTCGGGTAGCCATAAAGAAGATTACCAGTAATACCATCACGCGTAAAGCTATCGCTGGCGTGTTGCCAACCCTGAAGATACTTTTCACGATAATTTGAAGATCTCGGTATTGTAGCTTGTAGTGAATTCAACCTCAACTTCAACCTATAAATCTCATTAATTCAACCTCAGAACGGAGTCTGGAACGGTATCACACTCATGTATAGGTCATAATGTTTCATCGTCACCATCAGCCGAAAGACACATTTCTGGACATAGGACTTCCCCAAAGATCTCAAACTCGATCTATCACGCAATGCTCGCGACCAGTGGGTGACGGCGACTCTTACCTGATCGTCGGTCTACCTTGTGGGAGGGCCCCCAACACCACGTCTACCGTTACCCGAGCGCCACTCGAGGACCTCACTGCCGCTTCGGCCGCCGGTCCTTCGAGCAATGTGCCCTGCCTGCTGCCAGTTAAATCTAGCAATCTTTTAGGCTATGTCGGTGACCTTAGTTCTTCTGCGGATTTCCACATTTCTGAAGTAGTGGTAATAATGTTTGCAGTACTCTAAAATTTGAAGTGTGCTTAAAGTATTAAATAAGATGATACGATCGATGATTCTGAAATAGTAAGTATTTCGTTTACAATGTACAGCATGTGTATTAGCCGGCGATGTCTCAGTGCAAAGTTAGCTAACAAACATAAATGGTTACATTCGAAGTTTCCCGAAAACTTAGCACCGCTCTCATACATCGCACCAATTCTGAGTTACAGTTGAGGCACAACATCCACCCCCTACCGCCTCACATATAAATTATATTTACTGACTTTCCTCTTACAATTTATGTGCTTTTCGAAAATACGATTTCAGTGTTGAAAGAATAACGATGTACTGTACGTTTATAGGACGCGTGGGTTCCATCTCCACTGAGCTCCTGCATCAGTAAAGGCTCTTTACTGGTGAAATTACTGGACTAATGAGATTTCACGTCTTAAGTCTTGGAGCTACGAAGACAATGATGCAGTGTATATCATACTAATTATGCCTAACGTAGTAAAGTCTCCTTTCTTCCAAGAAAAAAACAGGTTTTGACACATGTGGTATAATATTCGCATTTGGCCAGCGTGTTGGTTAAATGACCTCGACTCTCCTAGTGAGACAAGGACGAGCTTCAATAGTGGACACATTAAAAGGCTGGTTCACTTATTTATTATTTTGCAGTCCACAGCTGGATATGGAAGCCGTCCAAGAAATGTACGCTGCTTAACCTAAATTCCAATTCACGCATCCCAGTTGCTGCTAATACCGCAAATTGTAACTCTCGTACCCATAGAGTGTACTTCGCTTCGTATACCTCAGCTAGCCCATGAGTTCCAGCAGTGGGACCTTTAAGAAGGCTGTTTAATTATTGAACATAAACGTAAGCGCAAAACGTTACTCTTATCTTGAGCTCTCTTAACTTAGAGTGGCTTTTGTAATTTACACGTGAACTGATGATGTGGACTAAGCACATTCGTAAACTGGGCTTCGGTTACTACGGCCGCATATTAAATAACTCGCGGACTATTATTACTTGGTTAAACTGCAATTAATATAAAGCAGTGCTGAACACAGTTTACGCTCAGGAGCCAGCCTGCCGCACCACTGATAAGCCGCCGAGCGTGTAAAGATGTTATTCATTGCCTTTGCAACCACTGGTTTCTACCATAATCGTATAATTAAAACGGAAATGGAACTTAAATATTTAACTTCCTCATTTCAATATAATATAAGACCAGTATATGACAGCTAAATCTGGGCTGTTACTCTAAAGAACATGCTTACCATCAAAGTTGCTGAATTATCCATATGATTGTGTATGGTCACGTTAAAAGAAGGCGGGGGAAACTACTTGGCACTGCAGCTTTCCCTTCCCGGTCGAAGACTAACAGGCAGACACAAAACAAAGTGGAAAAATGTATGTCAAAAGACATGCGTGAGTAGTAAGAGACTGATGATGATATGATTGGAGTGTAAAGAAAAGAAAACTGACCACACCACCATATGCGATAATAGCTATGAAGAGAGGAAGAGATTGGATTATATTTGAAAAGGACTATTCAAACTAAGATGGTCTCAGTATATTTACTGAGGGCAATATGTTTACAATACCACACCCTTGTAACCTCACTAGGGTCGTTTAGTAATTTTTAAATTTACATAATATAACTTCTTTGATCACGAGATATAAACAAAAAAAAGAAAAAGAATCGGATATAATTACAATACATTACTATCCGAATTGGTGATATAACAAACTCCATTGATACGTCCCACAATTACTCTATGAAGCTATTTCTACAACGGGATTAGCTACATTATTAGTAACGATGAATTATAATTAAGTCTATATGTTGTAACCGATCGATATCTATATGTTCGGCCTTTAATAAAAAAAATATTACCTATATATATCAATAAAAGTTATAAGATATAAATAAAACTGAAAAGAGTACTACTGAAGACTACTATAAAAGATTGCTTTCATTCGACATTGATTTAAAAGTCAGCATCGGGTAAGGTTAACGGAAAAGTTTACTGAACAGGTCCAATTAGTAAAAAGGTCAATTAATGTTTAATCTGAAAGGTTTGCTCTTAATCCGCTCGACGATTAAATTGAATTCGAGATGTATTTTATTGATTGGAATTGGATTTGTTAATTGGTAGTTAGGTCTAGGTAGGTTAGCACCGCAGCTCCTACTTCTGCCGCCGAAAAGTAGTGTGCAAACATTACTACACCATAACCAAGAGATGGGTTTAAATGTACCCAGTTTAATTCTTAGTCTTTTAATAAGTAGAAGGTAATTAAGAAGAAATTACTAACAAGGAAAGAGCTTATTTTTGAGTATTACCTGCTTACCTACTGCCTATGCTAACCCTCATACCAAGAATATCGAATATCCCGACTACGTATAAAGAATAGTAGCACAGTGTACACGTTTGGTTTAGAAACTAGATCCGCTGCTTCGTACCACAAAAGCATACGGATCCCAAATTAAAAACGCATCCGCAACCAAATCTCTCCCAAAGTCGTACTGGAAAATATTTCCAACAATAAGAACTCCAGATTTTACTGTAGCAGTTGTAAACTTATCCGTGCTGAAGAAAACAAGTCGAATATTCTGCGAACTTTCAAAAGAACTAAATCAAGAAAGAGGAAATAACAACAAAGCAAAAATTTCCAGACGCAATAGTTTTAAAATGAATGAAGAATTCGCAAAAGATGTCGGCGATGCTGAGATGTTCTGACGAGTAGTTATGTAAAAAGTAAATATACTAACTCACGAGAATATATAAAATAATATTATCTGAATACTTTATAACTAAACATTTACTTGATTGAATGATGTTATTGCACATAAGAACTAATAATGTCGAAATGTGGCTAGGAAGAATCCAGACTGTCCATTGGAAGCAAGTTAATGGGTATACACAAAGTTAAGATTGTTGTTTGGGAAAGGCATTTGTATAGCAGTACTATGCCGCAGCCTGCTGATGATGATGAAGTCAATAAGTTTATTTCTTGTGGATAGTACAGTTAAGAACCAAAAGTGACAAAGAAACTAGTACATAATTAGTACACTTTGTATTTACAAGCAGGAGGTTAATAAAAAACTAGAATCATTGAAGAATACGAAATCACCCATAAAAATCAACTTAGTTTTATTCAAAAAATTTGAACACAAAGAAGCTCTAAGTTATTATCAAGCCTGCTTATAGTCCTTGAATCACATAAAAAAATAAAATTAAAGATAAATGTACTTAATCAAACAAAAGGAAGAATGAGGATAATATAACAGACGGATTCGAAGTCAGAAAACAAAAGAACAGAGGTGGATGAAAGATAGATAAGGAAGACGGTAAAAGAGCTAAAAAAAGAATCCTTAAAAAAGCGAGCACAGTTTCCAACGGAAATGAAAATCTCAAATATTATGAAAGCATTTGCAAACAGTTAGACAATTGATCAATACGTTCAAGTTTTGGATTTCAATTTATTCCGACGGCGGAAGTTTGTGATTTATTGGACGCGAGGATTTCACTTTCATTGAGCAAAGTTTGCTGGAAACTTTTTCTGGAAATTAACAACTGTTCACCGGAACTGTGTTTATTCGGGCCTCTAAGATTAAGGTTATAAAGAAAACATGAAACAAAACAAGTGCTGAAGTTTGGCAACTGTTTTTTCTTGAGAAAGAGATTTAATCAATTTGCCTGGCAAAGGTTTATCAAAATTCAAAATCCTTGCTAGGTAAATTAAATAAAGTGGACCGGTAGTTTTTATAATTACAAATATTTTTTTTTTAGTACGGAACCAAAGGTGTTTAAATTTAATGATGACAGATCATGTTGTCGTCCTTTAAGTAAAAGTGATTTCAAAATCTTGAACTATATCCAAACTTCCTTTACATTTCCACTGCATTTCCCGTGTAGGACATTGATCTAAATGACCGGATATGACTATTCGCAAACGGAGCTAAATCGGAGTCGTTAAGAACTTACTGGCCAGTTGCCAAAGACTTCTAGGTAAGACATGGAGAGCTTGTAGGAAACTTTAAAATGTGTTCAGTTTACATCTAAAAGGAAAAGGAGGAGTTAGACATTAAGATATAACTGGTTTTGTAGAGAAATGAGATAAAAACCAATCTCAATGGATATAAATAAACAAAAACAGAACAGATAAACAAAACACAAGCTATCCATTTGCAATTGTAAATAGATTTTTCTTAATCTGTTGTCTCTTGTTACTAAAAAAGTCAACTTTTTAAATTTTCATTGAAACTATGTACATCAACTGATTACAAGATTCAGAATGGCGTGCCAAACAATAGAACTTATTCAAAAGTAGATAATTTTTGTAACAAAAAATACTTAACTAGTATACATAAATTTAAAGCTAAAATAGGAATATATACACTACAATATACAAATGTTTCTATGTCTTATTTTAATCTTGTTTCAATTCAGCGAAGGAATTGGAAGATATTGGAAAGTTTATTTCGTTACAACACTATTGAACTCATAAAATCAAAGCGACTAGAAATATCAAGCTCCATGTCGCCATGGCGAGCTGCCAACCGGCTCAGCTGTGCCACCGATTGGCAATAGGCGATAAATTTAGGTGCCAATTTTGCCATTGAAACCAACATTTTGCTTTAGTTCATATTCATAGTTATGAATATAAAATGCACATATATTATATGGTAGAGAAAAATCTATAGTTTTTATGATGAGGCGTTTAAGTTTTTGGGAAAATGGCAGGAGGAGGTAGATATAAGAGTCAGATGGATTGAAATGTTCCCCAATAGATTAATGAAAAGAAAAGAAGTGTAATATAAAAAATTATGTGTAGAAATTGTAAACAATTTCTGTTACTATATTAATATTCCGCAGTTCAGATTAAACGATTTCTATTTTACTATATAATATTATTAAAAGCAACAACGAAACAAACTTCCTCCAAAAATCCCGGCATTTTGATATGTAATTTAATTTCTTCTTTCTCAATTGTTCAGGTTTACAGCCGCTTCCGACCTGGTCGGTTCACCTCACGGCAGCTTTGTTATGTACCTTAATTCGCTTTACTTCTTTTAATTAATTTAAAGCATTCTAGTTATCTTAACTATTTTTTCTTCGATGTTTAGTGTGGTTTGCAATACTCTTAGTCACGGAAAACCCTAGCTGACAAAAATCCTGTCTTGGAATACATCTCGAGGTACCCTTCCTGGCCCTGCACCATTTTATTGTTCATAATTTAATATCCGCAAAAGCAACACAAATATGTTATGAAGTTTTCTAATGGTATGCTTGATGTTAGATTTAATTTATTAATAATGGGATTTTAAACAGATGATCTTACCAAACCATCTTTCCTGTTGAAATTAGGATTTATTTTCAATATCCTCGCGCATGATGCTTCTTAAGAATCGATGTTCTTTGGCATGGGTTTGAAGTTTATCAAACATGACGTAAAGGTTGGGATGATCCAAAACGTAGTCACAGGTTGTAAACTTGTTAAAACGTGGGTGCTTTGCGTCAGCTGTGTTTGTTAAATAATAGAGAGATTTGTATGTTCTGTTAAGGAAAATGCACTTCTCGCTGTTTTCCCCTTCGTAAGCATATAATTAATTTATTGTATCCTATTAATTCCATTAGGCCGGTCCGCGCTGAAAGGGTCCGCCTGTAAATCAGTTGAAAACGTCCGCTTTCAAAGGCGCGTCTAATTAATTTACTGCTACAAACCTTAACGAATACAAACAGTTTGCAACCGAATAAAATTCAACAGTCTAGATTTACTCTGGGGTTTTAACACAGTGCAAATCCGCAGCTGTCTTGAATCTATACATATAGATGTTCAGTAAACGCTATGTCCACTTTATATATCGTCCATATAAAAGAAGCTATATTATAGAGCGATCTAAAGACGAGTGTAACCAGAGATAGGAATATATTTAATGTATACATGATATAATAGGTCCTTACATATGAAGTTAATGTTTTGTCGCACTGACCACTTTGATCTGAAATATCTCCTCTTTGGTTAAGAATTCCAAATTCAAATTTATAAATTCATTTAGCTGCTACATTTGAATTTTGGAAACAGTCATTCATTGGTTTTTTCCTCATAATTTTTTTCTTTAGCGTCGCTTATTACCGCACAATGGAAAACATGAAACATCGGTATATTTACGAGTACGAGTTCTACCGTGGCACCAGTAGCAGTGCTGCAGAAACAGCTCGAAGGATTAATGATGTGTACGGCGCTGGTGTCGCAAAAGAAAGCACGGTACGTTCATTCTGGAAATTTCGATCTTCAGAACTAACCCGTGGACGGGCGCAGACCAAAGTGGAAAATTAAGAATTAAAGGCTATTGTGAAAGCGGATCCATCACAAAGCACTTCAGAGATAGCAGCAGGCTTCGGGGTAAGTGACAAAACTATATTAATCCACTTCAAGCAAATCGGGAAAGTAAATAAACTTGAACGCTAGATACCTCATGAATTGAGTGAATGGAACTTGCGAACACGCGTCGATTGCTGCTGCTGTGTTACTTTGCTCAGCCGACACAATGATGAAGGAATTTTAAATCGAATCATTACTTGTGATGAAAAGTGGATACTGTACGACAATCGGAACCGCTCGTGGCAACGGCTGAACCCTGGAGACCCAGCCAAATCCTGCCGTAAACGAAAATTGGCTCGGAAAAAGTTACTTGTGAGTGTTTGGTGGACTCGCGCCGGTATCGTTCACTACAGCTTTCTAAAATCTGGCCAAACGATTACGGTATATATCTATTGTCAGCAACTGCAGACCATGAAGGAAAAACTAGCTGCTAAACAATCGAGATTGGTCAATCGCTCTAGGTCACTGCTAGGACAGGCACGCTTTTTACAATGAAAAAAATTCAACTCCGATGCGGCAGTCCAAACCGCTTTCAAAGAGATTATTGATTCTCACCCCCATGTATTTTTTAGTAAAGGGATCAATGAACTACCTATGAGATTGCAAAAGTGCATAGATAACAACGCGGTGCATACTTTGATTAATTAAATATATTTTACAAAAAAAATATTGACTTTATATTCCTCCCGCACAAAACGCCTATTTTCATATGCAAGGACCTAATACTATGGATCGGCATCAAATTCGTGAAAGATCTTTTATACCTTGCGCAAGATCCGACTTTTCTCGGATTTAGTGATCAACCTTTAAACATGAATGGCAAGAAGGTATATAAAAACACATTATTCGATTGACATTACCGTATAATGATAAACTTCTTTTTGGCAGGGGATAAAGAGCAAAGTTTCGTTTGATGAATTCAACTCGTAAACAATTTTAAAAAGTTTAAAATGGATTAATTAAAGAGACTGTTAATTATCAACGGGCCAATTTGGAGACTCTAGTCCGGGCGGAGGATCCATTAGGGATCCTCGAGCGGGATGCTGATGGAGAGCATCAATTAGTACCGGATGACAATTAATCCGCAGTTTGGGAACTTTAACGTCTTCCGAGACGGGAGACAGATTAGCCGGCAAACACTCTGAATGCTTAATAACCCTTCACAAACTTCATTTTACTTTTGCGTTTCAACATCTTCAAGTTATTATTAACTGGGCGTTAACTTTAACTTTAAATGTTACATTTTATGTAAAGGCATAACTAAATTTTATGGTATTTATAGCGTTTATCTAATTATTGATTCATCATCATTAGGTGATACTGTTCAAACCGAAGTTTAGCAGTTAGATTGAAACTATTAAATCGCAGCTAATCTTACAAACTGAACTGGAATTTAACAGTTATCTTAAATCAATTTAGAGCCGGTAATTGTGGTTTAAGAGGTAAGACTTTTGACTTTCACAGAGGCAGTAAAATAGGCGGAGTTCTTCAGGAAATGCGAAGACAATAGCGCCGGGAATGCGGCGGGAAGGTTAAGCGATCTCATCGTTTATTAAACAGCAGTAAAATTATGGTCCCAGAGTAGATTACTTTCGTATTAGAAATTATTTTTTTACTCATATACTTACTACTTTGATCAAATTAATTTCGATTGACGCTGAGTATTTTTCATTTTATCTTTCTTTATTTAGAGGTTATTATGTAAATGCGATTTTTTTTATTATCTCACAGCTACATTCCGTAATTAACAATGATCATATAAATTTTATTTCAGATTCGGTGAGTTTACAATATTTAACGATATTTATTAACATTAAGACTACAGAGATGATAAAATATAAGTGGTTATAAGCTGGACCTATTTTTCCTTTGCTTTTTTAGAGATTTAAATATCTAGCCGATCGTACGATGTAAATACTAAAAATGGCGACAAATTTACCATAAAGTCTACAACTAGACAGAATTAATTAAAATTCGCCAAAGTCTTGGGTGAATTTGGATTTAGGGTCTTAGACTCTTTAGATTGGACGAACATCCATAATATTTATATTCCAAGTGGTCAAAAAGCAGGTGGGTATTTGACCATCTAATTCAATGTAACGGTCTTTATTTGTCACTGCTTTTCCAAGAAGCCTTTTTCCAGTGGAAGATATTTTTCGGCTGATAAAGATGATGATGTATATTTTAAACTCTTACTTTCATAAATAAGGGTTTAAAATATAAAGTTCATACTTTAACTGTATTCTCGGTGGAGAGGCTTGTCCAAACACAGCATTTGATTCATAGGCTGAACATTGAAGAATTTGGATGGTGGCTTTTCTAGAACCCGATCGGCTAACCACATTCTTGTAAATCTTCCACTATAACTGCTCATGAGAGTTAAGAGTATTTTGGATGAATATTCCTAACCATCATCACATACACTTCCACGCTGATCTCCTTTTCCTTTTAATAATAAATTAACGTACAGATTTAACAGATACATTCTATTTTTTTCAAACCAGTTAACTGTTCTAATGAGATTAAAATACAATTGTTAGCGCATAGGGGCTGTCATCGAGAGGGTGGATGGGGGTCCGGGAAGGTGATATAGGATGGCGGGCTGGGGGATGTGTTGTCAGACACAAAGGGACATTGTTAACAGGCAGCTACGTCCGGTTTGCGGCGGATGTGCGATTTATTCACTAATTGGAATTGCTCCTTCGACGAGGAACAACCTGACTGAGCTGAATCATCTATACGTATATGTGCTTAAACGAAAAGCTTTATACTCGTACTTTTCAATAAGCTTATTTTATTGCAGTGTGGGTTATGTTATACCTCCTAGCTTTATCATCATTATGAGCCCATAGAGATCCATTGCTGTTCATAGGCCTCCCTCAAAGATCTCCACATCGATCCGTCCTAGCTTAGCTCTAACATAATAATAAACCTGATCATAAAACAAGACTCCAAGCTGTTTGCACGGCACCACACTACGCTTGACGAATTCACGCATCATCATCGTCATTATTAGCCGACAGACGTCTACTGCTAGACATAGGCCTCCCCCGAAGATCTTTACATCGATTGTTCCTGCGTTGCCCGCATCCAGCTGCTTCCCGCAGCCTTAACCAGATTGTCGGATCACCTGGTGAAGGGCCTGCCAACACTACGTCTTAGGTTACGCGGACACTATTCGCCAACCTTGCTACCCCATCGGCTGTCAGTTTTTCGAGCGATGTGTCCTTCCCATTGCCGCTTGAGTCCAGCAATCTTTTGGACTATGTCGGAGACCTTAGTTCTCCTGCGGATTTCCTCATTTCTGATTCGATCACGCAGTGAAATCCCAAGCATAGCCTTTTCCATTGCTCTCTATGATACTTGAGACCTTTTCACCAGGCCCACTATAAGCGCGCCAATTTAAGACCTTTGTCTTTCGAGTTAGAAAAGCTACGGTGTTTTTTCCTTAACATTTCTTACTAATTTCACATGATATTAAGTGACAATGAGATCGAATATTGAGCAGAGCGCTTTTCCGGAATAATCTATCTCTTATATATTACATCCGGTACACAGCAGTGTCATCATGACTTTACCAGAATAATTAACACAGTTTACATATGTACCATTATCACTCAGTCAAAAGTGATACCGATGTAGAAGACATATATACTTGTACCAGGGGCGTTATAACAAGGTGTACATGTTACATAGGAAACAGACAGCTTAACTAGCTATCCCCTCTTTTTGTTGGTCGTTATACCCCCGTAACTCCCTTTGGAGAAAGAATTTTGAAAAATCCATTCTTAGCTGACTCTTAATTGGCAGAAGCAATATATTGACCAAATTTTGAGTGTTTACATGTAACCATTCGGACGTGGTTGTGGTTACTGCAGAAATCGACATCCACATGGATCATCATCATCATCAGCCGGTAGACATCCACTACTGGACACAGGCCTCCCCCAAAGATCTCCACATACAGTCAGCATGGCCTCCGGTACCGCCGGACACTAAGGGCTGTCGTAAGTTGGGGGTTCATATAGGGACATTTGCCATCACGCTGGTCCAATGTGTGATGCATCACGAACAGATGAGGTTGGCTTGGATCCCGTGAGTTGTGCGGGGCCCCCTACACCCCAATCGTAACTCTTATCCACATGGATAAAGGTTGTGATTTGCATCAGATAACTGGTAATTGGATTCAGGCTAAATTGCCTGCATTCTTTGGGTGACGGCCACGCCCAGCGGTGGACCGCAACAGGCCGATAAGAGAACACACACCGATGGACGACACGTTGACCGTTATCACGAAATTATTGGATTTTATTCAAAGTTATCACTGAACCAGCTGCAGGTCACCAGCTGATTATTTGGTGCAATTTACAATTCGTGGAGGTCAGGAGTCAGGTTATTTCAAAATAACTTAACGGTTGCCAAAAAAACCCTCATGGTTTATATACCTACCTGAAAAAACAACTTGCTGCTACATATATAACTTTTTTTATACGGCGAAGCGAAGAGTGGGGTAAAACTTTCATCTGGTGGTAAGTGATACGCTTGCCCATAACAACGTGGCGCCGTTTAGGATAATATACACTAGATCATCTACACAAGATCTTAAGTCTCAGTACCGCAGTAATTTCTCTAGCTACAGCGTCCTACAAATTGAATCTCAGTAATGTTTGGACATTACTGCCTGTCGGCTGTAATAGACTCTGCGGCGGTACCGACCTGGACAGTCTCCGGCAACAGGCATACAACTGGTAATAGCTGTTGGTCTTACAAACCGGATCACAGTACTGTTTGTCGGCTGCAATAGGCGCTGCGCTTGTACGTACTTAGTTGGTCTCCGGCAGCACAGACCTATCACGCCTGACTAAGTTTTATCATCATCAGCCTTAGTTTATCCACTGCTGGATATAAGCCTTCCCCAATGTCTTCCACCAAATATAATCCTCAGCTTCCCGCAACCACCCACTTCCGACCGCCCCGACGATGTCGTCGGTCCATCTGGAATTAGTTTACCTTAGTTCTACTCATGAAAAGGATACATTCTGAGGTTGCCTCCTTTGTCGCCGATGGCGAGGAGTTTCTGTATGGGGTCCCATGCCAGCGCCGTCGGCGAGAACGGGAAGCCGTGTCGGAACGTCTGCGGACAAAGCATACACAAAACATTAAAATATTGTTTTTTTTTTTTTTGTAAGAAGCGACAAGGCGAACGTCGGAAAGTAACGGTAGTTTACATTGGCTTCTTATATATACTACTAGACATCTGATGATGAGGTCTACTGGCCCAGAATATTCATCTTATAATACTGGTGGTAAGTATCTATTGCCGGAAACGGTCTACGTGGTTACTACCGCAGCGCCTACTTATACCGTCAAATAGTAGTGTGTAAACATTACTGTTGTCTGGTTTGAAGGGCGCTGTAGCTGGTGTAATTACTGGGATGACGAGACTCAACATCTTATGTCTCAGGAGACGAGCGCAATGTGTTGCTGCGTATACCACTTTTGCTTGTTGGACTAAGAAGGCGGCCATTTGAGAGGAATGGCGACGTGTTTTTAAGGTTGCGACCGACACCTGGAGTGATGACCACGACCACTCTGTCAAGAGTGATACTGAAGAAGAAGAAGATGTAAATCTTTACAGTCATAGACAAGTTAGTGTTGTTCGATTAAATAAAATATTTCATATTGAAACATGTACATATAATATTTTGATACTACTGCCAATACCAATGTGTGGTTAGGATGTTTACATTGCACCCTTTGCGTTCATTGACTAAGGTCGTATAAAGTTGTCTCAATACAGACGCAGTGACGTTTAGGATATATTTAATCTGATGGCAGGTCTCTGTTGCCGTCATCCGTCTAGTGTTACAAACCACCACAGCTTCAACTTCTGTCGTCAAATGGTACTGCGTAAACATTACTGTGCTCCAGTTTGAAGGGCGCCGTAGCGAAATTACCGGGGTAATGAGAATTATCATCTATATGTATCGCTTTAATAAGTAATAAAAAAATCCTTACGCCTCGAGCGCAATGTTAAAATGAGATGTTTAATATTTATAGCGGCTCAAAGTTGGAGCGTTTGTGCATGAGCTACCTTCTTTAACTTCTCCTTAATAGAAATGGTTTGCTGCAAAAATGTCGGACAGCTCATCACTTCCCCTTAACTATGTAAAAAAAGAAACTATTGTATTTTAATAGGAAACGTGTAATAAGGCTCCTACTCCGCTATAAGGTATGTGGCTGTCGCGTTAGAAAACTGACTCCTGTGTATACATATATGTATATATATATATTGATATATAGGTTTTATTTGTTTGCTCATCACGTGAAAACTAGTGAAGATATCGACACGGGAACATCAGCATCCTACGCGGAAAGATGTGTAGATGGTTATAGGCTAGTTATTTTTTAAATTTCATAGATCTTTCATAATTTTATTTCTTATTAACTTTTATAAGCATTTTAATGGCGTATTATTTATGCGGTTGCTATAGTAACGGCTACCATAGAAAATCATTTGCAGTCTAAATTTATGTTACGGCCAGGAAATGAGGAAAAAAGAGATTTCCACCTATGTAGAGACTCCTCACGATATCTCTGGATTCAAAACGCGTGGAGACTTGATATTTGGTATGATATATCCCTTTTGCTGAGTATAGGGCAGCTGTAAGCGGATACTACTAAATGTTACCCCCAAAACGGATTACGGGGGTGTGTGTTACCAGCAAAGCGGGCGGGGAATGCTAGTTATATATATATTTTAGTATAAACGTCGGGGTTTAGCGGCGACAACAATGAAGCTGTTCTTAATATTTTCAGTCATCTCCAATCCGCATTTCTGTTTTGGAAATCGCCTGAAATTGAACATTTTACTTTAAACATTTCCTCTGTAGGATTTTTCATTCATCAAGTAATGGACTGCTCGTTGCTCTAATTCTCAGAACAGGCGTTACAGGCGTATTTACAAAGCGGACAGAGACAAAGGGGAAGAGGCCGCCCCGTTATGAAGGTAGTTACATTTACTATTATATAATAACTAAGACAATCAGCAAAAATATTATTTTAGTAGGAAAATAAAAATCTTATAAATGTGCTGAATTTTTAACAGATAACTGATGGTATTTCTCTGATAGTATTCACACCATATTCATATTTTATAAGAATAGCGCGGCAGTGTGAATATTCTAACAGATCTTCTACACTAGGATTCTTAAAGGTTTTCTGTTGGTGGCAAACCTTGGTTGACGGAGACCGTCTAGGTACCACGCAACTCCCGTGCTCCCATTAAACAGTGGTGTTCAAACATTAGTGTGTTCCGGCTTGAATGGCGTTGTAGCTAGTGAAATTACTGCGGTACTGTTAATACTTTATATCTACCAGGAGCACAATATGTAACCTAAAATATATATAAATATTATCATGTTGTTATGGACGAGCGTATCACTTGCTATCAGTTGAACAGGTGCAAGGTTCCACTCGTCTAATCGTGTTGTCGAAATATAAACCACAGAAAGTGGATTGAGGATGAACAGAATACAGAGGGTCTTAGATTATACTCGCATGACCAGGAATATTCCAACCATGGATCCAAAACCAATGTATTCTGTATAAGCTTTTTTTTTTTAATTAAAAAAGGTTAGCGCTTGACTAAAACTTCTAAATTAGGTTCTTTGAAAGGGGTGACAGTAAACAATAAAGCGTCATACTTATATATTTATTTAATCTTAAAATTAAATTATATTTATAAGCAACACGTATAAAGCACATAAATAAGTACCTGACTTCAGTACCTATCCGACAAGGTATAAGAAAGTACGTAAAGTTTCTAAAATTTAGAAAAAGCTATACTTTAGCCCCTCCAGATGTTTTACACAGTCACCTTTGAGCCTGTAGATAAATAGATAAGCCAATGCGCTATGCTATTATTGAACTGTTACCAAGTAATGTATGCAATGATGCGGCAAACGTTAATGTTGCACATGTTTATATATACGTTGCAGTATGTCTATCTGTTTGTATTAACACCGAATACGTACGTTATCACTTGTATTTAGGTATTTATTTGATTGCACTGCGAACAGTGCTTCGTGTTTACCTCAGTAGTTTCACAGGTAAATTACTAGTAATAAAAACATGAAGTAAACAACCTATTAGACATTTATATATGGGAAAACCATCAAACTGTTCACTCATCGCCAGATCTTCGAAACTATTAGCCGTACACACTAAACATTTGGTAGATGTATTACTGCAGCTGTTTAGAGGTCAGCTAAGAATGGATTTGTAAAGATTAATATTTCTGGTAAATTTCTATTATATATTACATTTACTATATATATATATATATAAGATTTTCAACTATGTATAAATTCATCACGTTATCTCTGGTCCATGAGGCCTTAATATAACATTTGTTAGGAACATTCCCTTTGCCAAGTACAGGTCAACTATGGATGGGTTTTATACAATTGGTTCCCCAAAGGGCGTTGCAGGGGTGTTCGTTCTGCAAAGCGGGGGGAACAACATATATATATATATATATATATTTATAAATAACTATACACTGAAGCTGCGTATAAGCACTAGTGCAAAGATTTTTAATATAAACTAAAGGTGTTGATAATTAACAGGTCGATCTGTTGATCTGTAAACACTGCAACATTGTAGATATCCGGCTCGTTTATCGTGAGCCGTTATCAGCCGGCTCGGGCGCTCCGAGTTCGGGAGCTGATTGGGAGTGGAAGGTTTGGCGGTTACAATGTAACAGTCAATGTAAACAAATGTATGAAGATATTGGATAAACGGTGGGTTAGCGCTGCTGAGTATGTATCCTAACCAACATCATCACGTGAACATTCAGTTCTCATTCATGGTAGAACTCTCGGTATCAGAGATGATCACGGTGTCTATTTGTCAAACCAAATAGTTGCATCTTCTCTTATGTATCCGTAGCGACAAGACGAATAGAGACATCCACATGATAATAGGTGACACGCCTGCGCACACCAACGTGGCGCTAGTTAGTATAATACATATTAGACCACATTATGTTCGTCGCTATGAGACATCAGTCGTCGATTATCGTTACTTCAGTAATTTCACTAGCCACAACGCCTTTCTAACCGGATTACATTAATGTTTGCACAGTACTGTTTGCCGGCTGCAACAGGAACTGCTGTCGTACCTACCGATTGCATTTCGAAGAGTGCGCAGGAATTGTAAGATCTGATTCAGCCATTGTCCTTCTACCACCGGATGTACAGACACACGGCAGGCACCTATCCCTTCGCTACCAAGAACCCGCGTATTACGCGTCGACCTTCTTAATGCGAACAGCGAAGGATTGGAACAGTCTGCCAACGTCAATGTTTCCGTCAAGATATGACGTGGGGATCTTTAAGAGAAGAGTGAATAGCCTACTTCTGGACTAGCGCGCTTTACCACCAAAGTCTACATAGCCGCTTACCATCACTTGGGATCATAGTCAAGCGCTAGTCTGTACAGTACATATAAAAAAAACGGTCTCCGGCAATAGACCTGCCACTAGTAACTGGCAACATTCCTGTTTCATTGTATGAATTGTTACTTAACCTGTTAACCGGAACCGGAATTCTGAGGAATTGTTTTTTTTTAATTTATGCTTAAAATAAATGAAACATATATTTTTTGTACGTCCTACCCGTACTCGCCATGACGTACTTACACGTCCCGGTTAAGTGTGATGGGATGAAAACTAATATAGGATCTAGTATATTGACCTTAGATATTTGTTTAATATATATATATGTAAACTATTTAATTATAGATACATATAAACAAAAGAGTTTATTCTCGCTGATAAATGAACAAGAGGTGAAATGGAAACAAACGGACATATCTGTACTCGTCTGATAAACAAGTGGTGAAGTTTCACGAACTAATAATGACCGTCCGTTGTTCACTGTGTGCAGATATGATATGTGGAACTGCTCTCGGATGGTCAGCTCTCACTATTATTTATATTTAAACCTAAAGAATGGGATGGCAGAAATAATAAAAGAATGTCCGTAAGATATAATACTTCCACATCACCACTCCGTCCGATCACCAGTGACTGAACTAGACATCTCATTATCGACGTCCACTGGTGGACTTGGGCCTACCCCAAAGTTCTACAGTTAGCATGGTTTGCACTACCGCCGGACGCTAGGGGCTCTCGTTTGTAGGCGTTCATTTGGGAGGATTGGGGCTATTTCTTACCACGCTGGCCCTATGCGGGTTGGCGGGAGCCAGAGCCTCGTTTGTTGATTAGCAGGAAGCACCACGAGCTGATGAGGTTGGCTTGGGTCTCGTGGGTTATTGTGCAGGGCTCTTCACACTTCCAACTAGACATCTAGACTATCATTATTCAGAGTGTATCATCACTAGCCGATCCACGTCCACAGCTGGACATAGATCTCGTCCAAAGATTTCCACAGAGTTTATTGAGAGGAATTGGGGCGTAATCCACCACGCTAGCCCAGTGCTAGTTGGTGGGTGGGCAGAGCCTCGAATGTTATTCAGCAGGGTGCACCGCGTGCAGGTATAGTTGACTTCGGCTCCGTAAGATGTTGGGTGGAACCCTTTGAACCCCGAAGCGATGTTATACACCATCACCACATTACGCTCCTATTCTATCGTCAAACGTCAGAAAGTGATGGTAGCTTTAAATGGTTTCTTATATACTGATGATAAGGTCTACTAATTCAGAATATTCAGGTTGTACCAGCAGCCGAATGAGCTTTTGATCTATTGATAAGGGTACGAAAAAACTAGTCCACTATCCGAAGCCTAACATTAATCTGGCTTGGAAGCGAACCTGAGAATTCTGTTATCAAGCAATCGGTTAGCCCCAGCATCATAAACGCATCTATCATTGGAAAATTCCTAATACTGTTTTATTTTTATTCAACAAAGCGACGAGACGAGCAAGACCTTCACCTGATGGTAAGTGATACTCATGTCCATAACTTGGTGCTAGTTCCAATCGGAACACAGTGATGTTTGCACAATACCTATCTAGACGGCTCCTGGCAACAGGGACCTACCACCAGTAATGTAGTGTATTCTTACGTATGTATATATTGTATGGATCTGGGGGAGGTTTATGTCTAGCAGTGGATGGTTATCGGCCGATGATTATGATGATGGTGATGATGAATACCCGATGTCATGTCTGCCTTTACAAGTCGTCTGTTCCTATTGAAATGATGTTGATCGTTTACTAAGTAAGCAGTGAATGAACCTTGAATTGAACCCGCATTTTAATTGTCTGATATAAAATGAATATGTTTATAGATTTTTGTCTTTAAAAAAATATTTAATAACCTTTGGAAAGATGTAAGTTGTTTATTGCCTTGAAGAGTGCAGCGAAAAATGACACCGAAGAAAGACAGGTTATCGTTATCAGCCAGGGGTCGCTCTTCCAAAACAATGCAGTCGATAGTGTGATGATGTGATAGCGTTTGTTTTCTTACAACACGGGTATAAAAGGGTACTGCTGTGCTAATTCTAGCACAGTTCGAAGCGCAGCAATCATGAAGCTGGTGTGGGTAGCAGCAGCGCTTCTGGCGGTGGCCACCGCCTCCGTAGTCAAAGACCAATACGGCTTCGTCATCGGCAAGGATGTCCTGTGTGAGTGCTTTACCAACTTTAATACTGCTTCCATTGAATTGTATCAAATTGTTATTTTCATCGGTTTCATGTCCGAGACCCACTCCTGGTAAACTTCTCCAACTCGTAACAACGACCAGGAGTTTATAGTTGAACTAATACAGCATGTTTCTATTTGATGAAACAAAGCGTTCAACGAAAATTTACATTGAATTTGTCTTTTAAAAACCTACTTCTATTAATTTCCCCAAAAAAGACTAAAGAAATAAAAGCTTTGTATAATTTTTAAGCAAGGCTTTCCATTTGTTCGGGCATGTTTTTCTCAAAAAGAAGTTAAGTTTAACTTAATACAAGAGTATACATTTCAAGCTACCCCACCAGGCCTCTGCATTTACGTTCCGATCCCCCAGACTTGCGAAATTGATGCCCCTAAGCTTTGTTTGCAAAGTTTTATTAAAGGCTACAAAATATTATTTCCAAAGAGCTTTATATTAACTTTAATAAATTCTGTCTCTATGCTTAATATTCCTTTGATAGCGGAACTTGGTAAAGTATCATTACCTTCGTCAATAGCCTTACTAAATAATTACATCGAGTAAGGAAAAATGGAATAAAAAGGAAATAATAAGTTTTTATATGTATCAAAGAATAATATTCATCATCGTTTCTTTTCAAAAACTAGATCCGGTCTCTTTCTGAAATTATTAAACAGTTTTATGTAGTTTCGTACAGTTTAACATATTTTGCATAATTATTCTTAATATTGTAAAATATGTCCAGATCTAAACAAAACGTGGATTTATAAATCAAAAAATTTACGATCGAAACTAATTTGAACATTACAGTGAACCTGGACATCAAGAGCAAGGAGGTTTGTGTCATGAAACTGCTGAACCACATCCTGCAACCAACTGTCTATGAAGATATCCAAGAAGTCGCTCGTGAATGGGTGCTCGAAGAAAACCTTGACAAATACCTGGTAAGTATTTAATATATACAAAGTGATCTTGGTATTTAGACCCACTAAGCTTCTCCAGTTCTCTATCAGGTAGTTGAAATTAAGAAAAATATCTCCAAAGATCACAATTTACCCATCCAAAACTTAAAAGTATAATTTGTACCCTTGCAGAAAACAGATGTCGTAAAGAAGTTCATCAATGTGTTCAAATTGGGACTGCTTCCTCGCGGTGAGATCTTCGTACACAGCAACGAACTGCACATCCAGCAGGCCGTCAAGGTCTTCCGGCTCCTGTACTTCGCGAAGGACTTCGACACGTTCATCAGAACCGCTTGCTGGCTCAGAGAACGCATCAACGGCGGCATGTTCGTGTACGCGTTCACGTGCGCCATCTTCCATAGGCCCGACTGCCGCGGTGTCATCGTCCCTGCACCTTACGAGATCTACCCCTACTTCTTCGTTGATAGTCACATCATCAACAAAGCTTTCACGATGAAAATGACTAAAGCAGCGAAGGACCCAGTCGTCCAAGATTACTATGGCATCAAAGTTACCGACAAGAACCTCGTCGTCATCGACTGGCGCAAGAGTCTCCGCTACTCACTCTCCAAGGAAGATACAATCTCTTACTTTACGGAAGATATTGATCTGAACACTTACATGTACTACTTGCACATGAACTATCCTTACTGGATGATCGATGACGAATACGGTCTCCAAAAAGAACGTCGCGGGGAGATCATCGCATACGCGTACCAGCAGTTATTGGCAAGATCGACACTTGAACGTTACTCACACTACATGTGTGAGATTAAGACCATGGCGTGGAACGATGTCATTAACAATGGTTACTGGCCGAAGATCCGTCTCCACACCGGCGATGAGATGCCCGTGCGCTACAACAATGTCAAGTTGGTGAACAAGAATAACGTGAACGAATTGTATCTTTTAGTGGACTTCGAACAAATTCTTCGTCATGGAGTCATTACTGGTGAAGTTAAACTCGTAAGTAATATCAATTTTAGAAATATTCATATGCGGTGTTGTTCGTATATAATAGTTAAATGCTAATTATAATATCATTCTATTTTTAGCGTGATGGTACCATCATTAACCTGAAGAAGAATGAGGATATCGAGTACCTGTGCAGACTGCTCTTCGGTGGACTAAGCTTCCAACAAAACGACTCTGAGGTGATCTATTTCGTCAACCTGGTCAAGAAATTCCTGTCCTATGGTGTATACAACGTTAACAAGTACGTACAATAACATTTTACGCCGTAAAACATGTTTGTTTTCATATATTCATACTTATTATCTGTTTTTCTCAGGTACACTTATGTACCCACTCCTCTGGACATGTACTCAACCCGGTTACGCGACCCTCTCTTCTGGATGGTGATGAAACGGTTAGTCAATATCGTCGAGCTATTTAAGAAGATGCAGCGTAGCTACACCCGTGATGAACTCGACTTCCCCGGAGTAAAGATCGATCGCGTGATCACTGACGAGCTGGTCACCTTCATGGACGAGTACGACTTGGATATCACCAACGCTCTGTATCTTGACGAATCAGAAATGAACAAGAAACGCGCCGATTTCACTTACGTGGCTCGTACTCGCCGTCTCAACCACCATCCGTTCAAAGTAACTGTGGACGTCATGTCCGACAAAGCTGTTGAAGCTGTTGTTCGCATCTTCATTGGTCCCAAATTCGACTGCATGGGCCGCCTTCTCAACGTCAACGACAAGCGCCTGTCAATGGTAGAAATCGACAGTTTCCTGTACAAACTAGACACTGGAAAGAACACTATTGTACGTAACTCAAAGGAAATGCACGGAGTCCTCACGGACAGACCTTGGACACGAAACTGGTTTGGATTAGATACAACAACCACAATCAACAGCGACAGAGTGGTCGACAATTACTGGTACAAGACACGCCTCGGCTTCCCTCACAGACTGCTGTTGCCTCTGGGTCACCGCGGGGGTTTGCCTCTGCAGCTGTTCGTTATTGTTACACCTGTCCGCACTGGGTACGTTCTCCCCTCGATCGATCTGAACATAATGAAGGAGCGTCGCGTCTGCCGCTGGACCACATGTATCGACAGCGCTCCTCTTGGCTTCCCCTTCGACCGCGACATCGACTCAACTTGCTTCTTCACGAATAACATGAAGTTCTACGACGTGAACGTATACAGGAAGGATCTGGATCTATCGAACAACGTGAAGAACATCGACACGTCCGACTTGGTGTTGAAGCGCGACGACCTAACCTTCCTCGACACCGACATGCTGGTCAGGTGGTCGTACAAAGATGTCATGTTAATGACTACCGACAAAATGTTAAGAATGTAACTTTAACAAACTTTATGCTGTGAACAATGTAAAGGAATTTGAATAAAAGCATTTATTAATAAAAAATAAAGTATTATTAATTTTAACCCTCAACTCCAAAAACCAAACGGAAGTAAACTAAACGCATTGCCAAAATAATTTCATGATGATTTTTTTTTTAACATATTGACCACAATATTATTGAAGAAAGTGACTTGTATTGCTTGTGCGAGCTCACAGTACCAGGGCTTACTGAACTTCATAACTGGGAAACTAAGTATCGAGGCTCCAGTATCTCGCCAGATCTGAGCTCCATGCTTCAACATACTAACCTTGAGAGTGTCGCGGCCACTTCAGTCATATTCATTTGATAGTTCAATGCGAGTGTCTATAACATTATAGTTCCCAAACCACTAAATTAAACTTAAGTTATTGGGAGAGGCAATTCGGTATGTTAAATAGATAATTCGAAAAAAAAATCAACTTCTCAAACATTTTTAACTCCTTTTTCTTTCTCTTGTTGTGGTAGTGGTTTTTAGATATTTTACTTCTATAAATTTCATTATTAGGTTAACATTAATCATCTACATCATCATTTCAATCGATGGACGTCCACTGCTGGACATAGGTCTCTTGTAACGTGTTCTACAAAACACAGTCTGGCGCTGTTTGAATCCAGTGGCTCCCCGCGATTCTTTCATGTCCTCTGTCTACTTAGTAGGTGGTCTGCCAACGCTACGCTCTTCGGTGTAGGGATGCTATTCCAGTATTTTAAGTCCCCAATGTCCGTAGGTGCTACGAGCTATGTGCCCCGCCCATTGCCACTTCAGCTTCGTGACTCTAATTCTTCTGTTAATTCACATGAAATTTTGTCATTTTGGTATTAATAAAAAAATTAATTTAATATAACTTGTAGGTTTAAATTTTTCGCTGCTTTCTTAACCGTCGAAAAGAAAGAGTTTCTGCAATCCGAAACGTTTAACTTTTTTATTTTTATTTATTTTGTCTAGTATTTTTGTAATATATTCTTGATAATGTAAATATGCTAAGAATCCAACAACAATCGGAAATCGAAATAGATCGGAGTAGTCGATGTCCGTTAAAAATTAGTGCAAATGTTATTAAATTAAATGGTACTTTTTTTAAAAAAAAACAACGCCTTAACACAATGAGTTAACCGATGTAGGTAGCAAGAGCAAATCATCGTTGGAAGGTTTAATTGGAAACCAGCTGTTAAACAACTGTGTCGGACAGTTCGGATTGTTTCGCAGCGAGGTTGTTGCTAACAAAAAGCTATTGCTATTTTATTGTGCTCCAAACATAGAATAGTTCTACAGGGAATTTAAATTTCAAAACGTTAACTTCCGGCTCTTCTCCTTGCTGTGTAGCGAGATCTACAGCAACTGTCCTCGCTTTGATCATTTGATGGCAAGGTATTTTCTTGTCACTTTTATAGTTTATAATCACAGTTTTCTTTGCCTGTGGGATCCCATTAAAGATTCCTTCTCTCATCATCATAACCCTTAACTGTTAGAGATATAACACTAACAATATTTTTGTTCATTGTAACGTCAATGTGTCTGGTTCGTGCGATCGGAACGTACGAATGTGGAAGTACTTTATCGCAACTCTGTTTTCAATTAACATGTAGAACGTAATACGAAATTCGCTTTGTTTCGTTGGTTATGGATATTTTAATTAAGTCATCGTATCAAATTATAATTTAAACGTCAAAGCCTCGTTTCATCTCAAATTGGTTTTGTCGATGTGATGGTTAGAATGTTATATTAATCGCAGCTGATAATTTCATATTATGCAGACAACATTTTTCCATACAGCAAATTAATAATAAGAGCGAAACGTCCATCACCATTATAATTATCTAAGTCATGATGATAATGATGATGTTGATAAATCATATGACTGTCCATAAGAAAAAGATGCTGGTGTTTACTTGTGTTCGTGGCTTAAAGACGTCTGATGTTAAGATCACTTACACCCAATACTTCATGTATAACGCCTTTCAAACTGGAATACAGTGTTGCTTGCACACCTCTTTGCAGAAGAAACAAGGCTACAGGGTACAAGATAGAAAATCCACGTCGTGATCAGACCAGGTCAAAGTTGCAGTAGACGTCCCTTTGGACGCATTTGAGAAAAAAGCAACAGTTACATAAAAGTGGAGGCGCCTGCTGTAACTGTCCATTACATCTATTTCATGGCGACCAGTCTGTCAAGATGGTTACTATTCTAAGAGTAAGTTGTACTCTTAAAGTAAAATACTCGTAGTAGAGTGTAATCTGTGTTCTGGTGTGAAAGACGTTGTATATCCTCGATGGTTAAAAAACCTAAAGTTAGGGATAAATTAAGAAAAGTAGTTTCGCAATTGCTCAGTAATTCAGTTATGATCAAAAGAATATCGAGACGATATGGTGGCATGGCTGACATGCCCCCGTATATCAAATACGGCAGCCCCATCCATCTTAGTCAGACATCTTGATATTACTGATCTTGATATATTGTTAGAAAATGCAAAGCGATCTTGTATAAAGAAGATAATAGTGGATGTAATGCTGCATTCTGTGCCATTTAAAGTATAAATCATGAAAAGTTGTAGAGTACTATAATGTCTACAGAATGGAGATGGAATGGTCACCATCAGATGATTTCTATTGAGAGTAAGTTGGCTGAAAAATCTTAGCCATTATTTTTATAATAAGAACTTTTTTATGTTAAACTGAAGCTGGTATTCATCCCCATAATGCTTGAGTGTCAGGTGAAGGAAAACATGGCAAGAAATCGGCATATTGCAAAAACAATAACATCGGCATGATAAATTGTAAGAGTAGGCCCCGAGTCCCAGCGATGGGATCATTAAGAAAGCTGTAATATATATTATCTATATGAACTTGATGCCTTCGTGGTTATCTGTCACGATCTATGTCGAAGTTGAAAAAAATTGGATGTAGACTGAAATATTACTATGTTAGATATGTAAAACTGTTTCATTCTAAACTAAGAAGATATTCTTATTCTTATGGAGCCCTATCAAAAGAAGGTATCATACCAAGTTAAATAAATACTTAGAAAATAAGTGGAAAGTAACGCTCCGCGAGAATACAATGAGGTTTAACGACGTCATCCAAGTACAATATCGTGTATCGCGTTTGGAAACTTTACACTGGATTTTTACGACGCCACTAAAATATCAATGCATTGATATTATGAAAGAGAACAGAGGAAGCGAGCTTTTATAGCTTATTTTACAGCGGCGTCGGATGAAAGTCGAGCGAGGAGATATTAAAGATGAGATACGAAATTACTTCAGCGGCAGATGTGGCGAAAGCTTTAAACTTGTCGGGAGACCTAAACAAAATAGGTGGGAAAAATTTATCTTACAATGTTTAAAAAATTCTTTGACACTAGTGTATAAGAAAAATGCTTACTCTTGTGAAGAGCGTTATATACGAGTGAAAATACTAGCCGATCTTTTAAGAGTATTAAGGATGAACCGCTTAGGTTTTATAAGTTAGAAATGATAAACTCTTGCCCTTAGACGGTAGTGTTTTTTTAGAAAATTAGAGCTAACTTTTATCATAAAGAAGTAAGCTTCTTTAAATCCTCTACTTTACATTTGACTAACGGTAGTTCTCTTGCTGGTCACCGTCTTAGCGGTTACTACCGCAGCGCCTGTTCCTTTATCTATGCAATAGTGAGCAAATATTGTTTAGAAATAACGGATGCTGTAGTTATTGATAATTGTAAGGATAAACGATACTCAACATTATATAACAAATAGAAAGCATCATGTACTGTGTAAACATCTTAAGTGGAATTCCAAGAGTTTACTCGGGTGCTGAGTTTATTTGAATTTCCATTAGTACTGCTGTGTTCCGACTGTCAATATATGAAAGCCGGAGTATTATATACTTTCTTAATATCAAGTGAAATCTAGGACAATTGAGATATTGAAAAAAAAAATTACCATTTCGATACTTTAATATATTAGCTATGTTAGCTAGCTATAATATCTGACTTAGTTTGTCTAACTTCTGCTTAGTTTAGCGTTATAATTAACTAACGTAACGGTGGAAGCTTGTTTGTCTAAGCATACGTTAGTAATTACAGAGTGTCCATTATCCAACGTAATACGGAAAGGCAGGAAACTGTAATTAGGCGATTTCACGCCATCGTCACTGAAATTATAAAGTACAGTGTACACTACATAACCACATACTCGTACCATCCAATTACATGGTGGGGGGTTGAGGGTACAAATAATGTTACGTTTCGATGTAGAGAGGGGTAACGTAACCTAAAAGAACATATATATATATATATATATATTTAAGTCAACAATAGGATCGTGCTTAACGTCAATCTTACTAAATGCTAAATGGATGTAGTATGTGTGGTGAAATTTCAGGGCACGGTATTGTGGTATATGCAATGCATCTACATCACATCCGCTGAGGAATTTTTACAACTTGCGCAAGAATTAAGAGTTAACAGTCAAAGCTTCCGTCATGAAGAGGCGTGATATAAAGTATTTAAAAAAAATCCTGGTGTAGTTCAAATATAAATATTGAAAGCATCCGTGTTCGAAACGGTCTGGAATACCCTGTAGATGCTTTAGGGGTTGAAGCAATGCAAAGACTGACTTTTATTCATCATGCTACCTATGTTTATACAGTACAGTGACAACAGCACGAAATATCTTTGTTGTGTACCCTCAGTATTAAGACCTTAAGTTTTTTTGGTCATGCGTCTTTTTTTTTGAGATAAAGAGGCTGACATATCCCTAAGGGATAAACCCCTCTCCAAAAAAAATGGATAAGAAAAATACAATGAGAAAGTGAATAGTACTACTATCGCTTCGCTCGGGGCGTAGAAGGACACCTTGCTTGGTAATCTCGCTTGAAGCACAGATAAGAAGAGTATGCTTTACGAGGTATATTTGTAAATACTGTAGTTTAACCGACGGACTGACATCATTATCATCAGCCGATGGACAGTCCACTGATGAACATACGCCTTCCCCAAAGATCTCCACATCGCTTGGTGACGCGCTGGTCGCATTCAGGGCTGACATAATTCTAACCAATATAGCAATAATTGTATCATAAGCGATAGAGTAGCAACTTTCCATATAACCTTTATCAAATAACTGCGTCTCCTAGTATCCAGATGTTCATCCCTTCCCATTTCAAATTGGGAAGACCTTTTAGTAGTAGTGATAATTCAAAATGATCATATTAGCTGCTGCGCATGAAAGGTATATAACTTCAAGAGATCAAGTAAAAAACTTTATCAGTGTAAAAAGCTTTATTTAAACGTTAAAACGGTATTTATTCTAATAATCATCATCATCAGCCGATAGACTTCCACTGCTGTACATAGGTCTCCTCCATAGGTTCGCTCATCGATTGGGAAGGGATATACGTGGGGTGATTTGGGACATTTTCTACAACGCTGGCTCAATGCGGATTGGTGGAAGCCAGAACCTTGCTTGTTGATTAGCAGGGTGCACCACGAGCAGGTGACCTTTGGTTTGATCCCGTGAGTTGTTGTGCGGGAACCTTTACACCCCATAGTTATAATAATAAATTATGTTAAACTAAATATTTTTTTTTGGAAGATGAAATAAGGTTAGTAATAAGTATAAAGGTTTTGGTAAGCTGTACAGGGCGTGATGAGGGTGCCCGCGTCAGAGCCAGGTGTAGGCGCGTCAGAGTAATCCGCGTCGGCTAACCGTCGCTCCTTGGGTAATCCCCGCGTTGACAGATTACCGCACGAGACCTTCCGGTACACCTCGCGGGTCCTTCCTTCGTTGTCATTTATAACTACCAAAACCAGATGTTTAATGGTGAGTGAAAATATGTGATAGATAACAAGTTCTAATCTCCGAGAATCTATTTACTTGTGTTAAATGTTTTTGTATCTGTTGAGGCTGTAATAAGCTGTTGATTTAAGATTATTCAAGAGTAGGTTATTAAAAGTATAATTAAGTAAAAAAATATTTAAGACGTAAATCGAAAGCACATATAAGTTATTATAAACTCGAAAGGCAGTTGGCATTAGAATTCCAATGCCAGTTCTTGAGAGTAACCCGTCCGAAAGCGTCTCAGCTACTCAAAGGCAGTCGAGGGTCAAAAATAACCTTTGAGGTAGCGAGGGGTCTCGCAAACACTTGAGACGCCCAGCTAGAAGTTTACTTTGCGGGGGCCCGCTACAGAAAATTTGAACAATTCACCGCTAACAACCTTTGACCTTACAACGAGACATTTAAGTGTTTTGCTTAGATCGCGACAGTAGCTCCAAGTCCCCATAATGATACTTGAAATAAAAACGAATTGATGACAGCGAAACTGAATAAAAAAACACTAATATTTGATATAAATATCTTCCTCCTCCTGCCCTTTTCCCAGCTATGTGGGTTCAGCACAGTAAGTACTTCTCTTCCACATTCCTCTATCAGCTGTCATATCTGAATTCACACTCTTCTTACAAATGTCATCTTTCACATCATCCATCCACACTTTCTTCGCTCTTCCTCTATCTTTATAACCATCCACGTTCATTCTCATTACTTTCTTTGTTATATATCTTTGTTGTCTGATATAATTATATAAAGACAATATTATTCTTTCCTTTTGTTTCACTCTGATGTCTCTTTGGTTCCTGTATGTATAAACTAAACAATTCTTGTGGCTGTATCCAGTACTAAAGTCTAGCCTGCGAGAATATTTAAGGTCTCAGCTTTATCACTGGGGTCTATCGGTCCATCAAACATGCTCAATCTGCCTTTATGGCTAAAACAGGGTATATCTATGATCTTATTTAATGATCGACGCATTATGATAATCGTTTAGGCTCCACAACATGAAGAGTCTCCTGAAACAATTTCTAAGGTAGAGTTCGCTATTCAAGCCGGCGTACGTGTAAAGGGGGGAATGAAGAAGGGTGTGCGGTCTATTGTTTCCTCGGTCAAATATTTCCTTAGTGAGATAGGAGCGAGTAATCGATTTAGATCCCGGTTCGATTTCAGCGCAAATTATTGTAAAGGGTTTTGACTTTCATACTGTCAAAAAAATTTGGCACCAGAAATAGGAGAGGGGTAGTACCTACGAAGAAAGCCTTCGACAACAGAGACATACCGGCAATATCTATATATAGGAGGAAATGTCCAGAGATTCATTGACTCAACACGAGATCTCAGAAATTATTACAGGTGAACACCGGAAATTTGGTAGAGATACTGCTTCTGCCAAATAAAGGTCAGCTAAGAATGGATTTTACAAAGTTTCCTCAGAGGAAGTTGCGGGGGTGCTACAGCCGACAGAACCAACTGTGAATATCTTGTAAGATACATAATGGTCTGGTCACTATATTCGAGTATAATTTCGCGCGTTTATAAAAATATGCTAATCAAAAACATGAACATATTTGCGCACAGACTATTAAGAGGTTATTACTGGTAACAAAATACCATTACCGTCCATGCATATTCATGGCTGGTTCTGTGCCGTCGGAGAATATGACTCGATGCGAAACGTGTCCCCGCACACGCGCACAACAGACTAATTGTTGTTTAATTACGCGAATCACAACAACAACAAGCTCGTGTACATATTTTAAAGTAATTGCTTTTTGAAATTTCGTTGGTAAACATTTGATTGTACTTTCAATATCCTCTCATATTGTTAAACAGAAATCAGAAATGTGGAGATCCGCAGAAGAACTAAGGTCACCGATATAGCTCAAAAGATTTCTAGATTTAAGTGACAGTGGGCAGGGCACATTGCTCGAAGGACGTTGGCGGATGGGGCAGTAAGGTCGGTCCTCGAGTGGCCCCCGCGTATCAGTAGACTTAGTGTTGGGAGGCCTCCCGCAAGGTGGACCGACGATCTGATGAGAATCGCGGGACCGATCGAAGTGGAGATCTTTAGGGGAGGCCTATGTCCAGCAGTGGACGTCTATCGTCTCACGATGATGATGTTTGTAAAACAATTATCGTATCGTGGTCGAGTACGCTGCACCGTCCCCGGTATCATTGTTATTTAACACCAAGGCGAATAATGCTCAGGTTTTCGCTCTACATAAATATATGTATATGAACTTCCCCAATGGCAACAAGTAGGAGATGGACGTAGAATTGTCGTCAGTTTGGACAGTGGGTTATAAATGTAGGTAGTATGATATTAAATTAACAAGTGACAATAGTGTGAGTCAGTTCACAGACACCGCGTCGAAAAGTATCTGATGACGTCACTTTCATCAAACAGAGCGGGGCGGGCACGCTTGGAACTGACCCGGGCCGACCAACCCGTTGCACATGGACCAGTTGGAAGAGCATTGTTAAAGTGGTTACGCTCGGCGCAGAGCTCATGCTCTTCGAGGCTGATTTACCAGTTTGGATGTTTGTGTGACAGCTGAGGGCAGCGGTGTTCCGTGATGCGAATTAGACCGTGTCTCGAGCATTATCAGCAACAAAAGAAGTTAAAAAGTAAACTTTGTCTCAATTAGCTAAAACTCTATTTTAATTGCGATCAAAATCTCTTCTCTTCTCCGAGTCGGTCTGTGTCGAGGGGCATTAATAGCGATAGATCTTGATTCATCTCTGTTGGTTTATTTATGCTTACCAAAATATTAATTTATATTTTTAAAGATTACTGATGCAAAATTTTGTTTCCGGTTTGAATGGTGTTATAGCTAGTGAAATTACTGGGGTAATGAGGCTTAGCATCTTATGTATCAAAGCAACGAGCACAATTTGGCGCTATGTATATAGTCCTAACTAGAGCCTCGTTGACATGGGCAGGTGTTTCACTTACTATCAGGTGAATATTTCACATGTCTAGTAAAAAATAACCAACATGCTGTAATAAATAAAACAGGATAATAAATCAGGTAAGCGCGATATTAAGTGGACCGAAGATCTAATTAAGGAGCCGAAGTGTGGAGATCTATAGGAGTAAACTCATGCCCAGCAGTGGGTGCTTTATTACAAGTTCCCAATTTTCGAATTTAAAAAGTAAAACACATTCTACATTACATTTAAGTGATAAGTGTAATAAATAAAAGAGTCGTATTGAAAGTTTCCTTTATTAGTATAATAAAATTAAAAAGCATAGTATACAGTTTTAGCTATATTAAATAGCTAAGAGTAATTATCAATAACTTATAAATTAATGTTAGGCTAAAGTATCATTAAAGTTATCAAGTTACCGAAACTTTCGTCATCACGAGTGTGTACAAAGTGGACTAATGGAAATGAATGTGCTGGTCTAATTTACTTACGTCGATAGTTTAAGTCTTCAAATTTCGATGACATCGAACAGTTCTCCTTTATAATGTAATTACCTGTAACAAATAATATGTTTGTTTACTATTAAATTGTAAAGCAAAAAGGTTTAATAAAAGAATGGATTTTAGATGAAAATTTTTTATCTGGTGTCGGGTCATTCATTATCAGCCGACAAACGTCCACTGCTGGACATAGGCCTTCTTTAAAGATCTCCACATCGATCGATCCTGCGCTGCCCGCATCTCAGGTGCTTCCCGCAACCGGGGCCTGCCAACACTACGTCTTTTGGTTGCCATTCGAGGACCTTAGTGCCCCATCGGTCTGTCAGTCCTTCGAGCGATGTCTCCTGCCCATTGCCACGATGTCGGATACCGTATGCATATTTGGGTGTATGCATCGTGGCGTATTGGCTAACCGATTGCCTTGTGACAGTGCCCTGGTTCGATCCCCGAGCAATACGTAGTGGAGTTTAATTCGCGATCGATTTATTTTTAACAGGCCTCGCTAACTTAAGTATAAAGATCGATACAATCGTTTGGGAAATACAGCGTTTTTAATATACTTATAATTCTCTTTATTGATTCATCATCAAACGATCGACGCCCAATGCTGAACATAGGCAGTGATCTCACCAGATCGTCGGTCCATCTTATGGACGACCTTCTTTAATTAGTGTAACATAATTGAGAACGCAACCTATAATTTTGAGTTGTACTTTCAATGAGCAAACATAAAACTACTCTAAACCTCTCGGCCCCTCGTCTACACCACGTTACGTACTCTCACATTAAATATTTACAAAGCACCTTCCCAAACTCCTCACCGCTGATATATTTCCCAATGGGATTGCTAACATGTTCTCCAATATGAAAATACCGATGGCGGAGATGGATCTCGCGTATGCAAGATTAAATATGCACAAATACGTTTTACGAAATATCTCAAATGTTTTAGTAATAATTGCATACTGCCGCCTGGCTATGTGTCTCTTTCCTTTTTAGTTTCTCCAATGCCGCTTTATTCATCAGTAGATCATAAAAGACTGGATCATAATCTTAATGAGTTTTATTCAACTGATGAATAGACCGTATCTAATACCTTCCAAATCATGTGGTCCTCTATTTTACTCTGCCAGGTCTTGTTTAACGACTCGAAAATATCTATGTACAAATTTTGTCACCAAGATTACTCTTAAAAAACACCTTTTCGCTACGCCTACTCAGCTTCCTGTTGGATAACATCTCCTGTGACAGATCATGTTTTATCTAATGATTTACACCCGCACCGTCTTATCCGCGGCGGTGACAAATGCCATCCGATATAAGGGAACAGCTCTTCGAAACCTGGTAGATATCTCCTTACCTTGAATGATTACCTAATCCTCAATCTAAAGAGTGATTTTTTCCTGCAAACATTTCAAGATTTTATCTTTTAAAACAAAGAGAAGATGATTAGAGCAATTATTTGACGATTCGCACATAGTTTGAGGTCTATTTAATTTTTGTTCTTCATTAGTGTTAAAAAGTAGTTTTTTTTTAGAGACAACCGACAGACACTTGACTTAAATTTTACATGATGTTGATAGTAACAACGAGGCCATGAATAGTGAAGTGTGTTCACCTAAAATACTCAGGGTCTCATATATTCAGACAACGCAGGGCAATAACTAGATTTACTTTACCACTGTGGTAGCTAACCAGGTCGATTTGGTAAAACCCAATCACTAATATAAACTCTATCCCGTTTTACTCTGACATCGAACCAGCGATCTACATGTTAAAAAATAAGCAAAGATCTACTGCATTAAGAGTATAGATACTAGTCTAAAAAATAAAAACGTTTTTTCAAACAAGAAGAAACATCTATAATAAAAAGTTGAAATGTCAATAAATAAAAATTCAAGATGAAGTCTCAACAGAAATTATTAACAGATACAGTATTGACCTCTGCATATATTTCTACCATAAGGAACAAAAAGATTCAATCTTTTTAGATCAACTCCAGGGTATACGGTGGGTAGGTAACGAAAAAACGAATAGGTCAAAATCAATAAAGTTGCTATAGAAATTAACGAGATCAAAATTAATAAAACATTTAAAATTATAATAATATAAGATAATAATGCTTCCATTTTAATAGAACCTTCGAATATAGAAGTTGGAACTATATGACACATCTTTTCAAACAGAAAATACAATCAAAAGACAGGAAAGGAAACGGAAAGGGAACAAGAACGTCATTACCGCCATCATTACCTGAAGATAGTATAACAAGAGAGGACATATAAAAGGCTTAAGTAATTCTCGGTCCTTTGTTATCAGTTCTTATCTCTCACGAGGGCATTGTCGAAGAAACTTATCATGTTTAGCGTGACGTAAAAAGGATAAAGGTAACAGGTACGCGGATGTCCCGAGTTGTAACCCGGAAAAGGTGAAATCACGTGGGAAATCACATTCGGCCAAAAATGGTCAGGGTTGGTTACAGTGCAATGGTGTTAGCAAAGTTACTACGAGGTATAAAGTGAAAGCCTGCCGGCTTTCTGATGACGAGGATTTAATGTACAATTTCTGATAAAATTTTACCTTTCGACGGCTCCATTTTGAGGGGAATTCTATAATATTTCCAAAAGCAGAAACTGAAACTGTTGATTATGTCTATCTAGAGCCTAGATTTAAAAAGAGAGCAAAATTTCAAAATAGATGAATGATTGTGATATATTATTCTTCTCCGGAGGGCAAGTACATACATATCCTGTAGATAAGTCTATTTCTGGCATACATTATAAACTAATACTTTATTAACAGAATGCCAATAAGACCACACTTTTTTAATTTAAACTTAATATAGATTAACTTAATCAGATTATATGTAAATTGTAATGAAAAATATGAAGAACACGTGACCCACATTCTGTGTAAGATATGTTCTGAAGTAAAGTAAGTTATAACAAATTCTAAAAGGAAGAAAAAAGGGTTAAGCACTGCAACTAGAGAAATAAATGGAATAATATGTATTAACATTGTCTGAATTTGACTAGCACTTAAGTGTCTCGTTGTGATTGCTGGACATAAATGGCGATGGACGGGGCACACTGCTCGAAGGAATAGCGGCCGAGGGAGCAATAAGGTCCTCGACTGGCGACCGCATACCGGTAGACATAGTGCTGGCCCCAAACAACTAATTTTGTCTTAAGTCTAACAATGATCTGGTGAAAGTTCTGGAAAATCGGTAGATGCGGGCGGTGTGGAGATCTTTGGGGGAGACTGCCCAAGAATGAACGAGTAATGCCGTTAATGATTATATAACACCTTTTCGTGTTACTAATTGGTGTATCGCATATTATTGTACAGCTAAGTGAACGTCCTACTCCCACAAAAAAAAAAACTGATAAAAAATATATTCCCTTATAAGCCCCTATAAAATTCGAAGCAGTCACTTATTAACATAAAATAACCCATCTCATGACGAGGGGTCGCAGTCCGGTTCGAACCCCGACGCCGCCGCTCCGGGACAAGGGATGAAGTACTGAGATTTATCGCGGAATGAAAATGTAATTTTTCCAATACAGATATGAATTCTTTCGAATCACGGATTTTTATGACGGAATAAAAAGGTTCCGTGTTTAAGATAAGTGGCTTTGGATAAAACAAAGGCTATATCTCCTCGTTAGGTTTAACGGTTACATATATTATACAAGATTTTACAGTAAAACCAAATTTCCGTAAACTCTCATGATTTTTTTCTCAAGATAAATAAATTTTGTGTGTGTTATATCAAAACTATGGATATTAATATCGTATTTATAACTACATAAACATGTCAACACGACAAATAAGACACAGTAACTGTGACATTGTTCGCCGTTTTATTTGTACGAGAACAAAATGAATGCACTGAGGAGGTGGAAAACAAAGAGCTATTATTGATCGACAATTTTTTATTGATTGAAGTAGAAAATAATGAAAAAACGAGATAAATTGAAGCAATTATGATTTTACTAGAGATAGAAATTGTTGTTTTCGAGATTGAACCAAATTTCAAACTTCTAGTGGTATTTAGATGAAAATAAAAAACATAGCATTTCATATTGTTATTAAAAATAGGTAAATTCTTGGCGAATTAGACACTGACTAAGGATAGTTTCCGACGACAAAGACCCTACTAGTAATAGTTTATGTTCCAGTTAATTTAATTTAGTTTGGTCAACGTAGTGACGCGACGAACGAGACGTTCTCCTGATGGTAAGTGATACGATTCCCCATAAAAATGTGGTGTTAGTTAGGATGTTATACACTGCACCACAATACGCTCGACGCCTTGAGACATGAAGTATCGATATTTCAGTAATTTCACTAGCTGCAACGGTCTCCAAACCGGAACACAGTAATGTTTGCACACTATTGTTTGACGGCAGAAATTGGCGCTGCGGTGGTACCTAGGTAGACGATCTCCGAGAACAGAGACCTATCACCAGTTTTAGGTTAAAATCAATAGACAGCATAAAGAATCTAAAAACTACTGCAAGCAATTTGACTCGGAACTTCGATGGAAATGTCAGAACAAAGTTAAAATGAGTTAACAACTCAATAGCAGGCAGCCCAGTGTGGGGAATTCAAAATACCAGTAATTGCAACGAAACAATGGATTTCTATACATATGTGCACTCAATAGGGGTTGCTTTGAAATTCTTTGATGATGGTGATCAGCTAGTGGACGGCATTAGGTTGTAATGATGACGAAAATTTGTATATTTTTATCTCTTCACAACCCAGCAATTTGATTGACAGCAAATGCTTTGTGGCATTATAGCCGTCTCTTTGATTATGTTACTTCTATAGTATTTTTGTTTCATGTTTATATTATGCAAAAAAAAGTTTAAATAAATAATCCATAGATGTTTTAAAAAATGATAGTACTTGAGATCGGACCTCTTTAGGCACCTAATTGTTTATTTCTTTTCTTTTGTTCATTGACATTCCGGCGAGTTACTTTTATCGAATTAAGGATCAGGTAAAGTACTCCATCCGATATCAAGGATAAACATCTCGCTAATGACTGTTCCAACAGCTAATGGAGTAATGAGATTGTTTGTTTTTGTTTCCGTCGGATCTGTTTGTACTGTTTTATGTTAATAAGTCGCTCTTAAATTCTAAATGAAAGTAAACTCGAGCGCTTCGTTAAATTATTTAAAAGGAAAATTTTGAATAAATCAGTTATAATCGTTGGATCTCATGATTTATACTCTTTATTCACTGTACGCAAATAGGCGATATAAATACAAGGACGGGAAGAGCAGGACATTCATTTGATGATGGACGCTTATGACAATAATGCAGTAGTTAGGATAACATATATGACGATCGTGTTCTGCTCAATGACCTGTAACGTAAGAATCGTTAGTCCAGTAGTTTTACTACCTGAGACCAATATAAAAACATGAGCGGTCAGATTGTTGACGAAATGTTTGGCGGCGTGCGAGGAACACGCGAAAGACTCGTTTGTTTGATTGAAACAGCATTTCCGTAACCGCCGAGGACTCCGAAGGTGAAATGCCTCGGTAAAACTGTAACCATATTATTATGCGACTGTTAATTAAGATTAAACAGTATACAAAATTGCAATTTTATATAACGAAGCACGAGACCAGCGTCAGTAAAGAATCTTTTCTCTGAGACATAAGTCCTTAGTAAAATATTCCATAAAGGATGTCAATTCGCTGTTTGGGTTTTTAGTGATTATTTTGATGGCGTCTGTCCATCAAGTGAGATGTTGCTAATCTAGCACTTTAGTCCCAAAGTCCATCAGCTCTACGAGATGTGTGCCTTGTCCATTGCCTCTTCAGCCAGGTACCTTGTAGAGCTACTGTTGCTAGTGCAAAAACAATCTTACTTTCCTGTTAGATTTAGATTTAGTTATCAATTCTATAGAACCACCTATCAACTCTTCTTTAGATTCTTTTATTCGCGTAAGCGACAAGACGAGCAAGAGCGTTCACCTGATGGTAAAGAATACTCTGCCACATAACAATGTGACAAAACAAGCACTTTGACATAACTAATGTGTCAAGTTGATAACTTAAGCACACATCGCTTGAAGGACTGACAGCCGAAAGGACATCAAAGTCTTCAAGGTCCCTCACTAGGCGGTCCGACGATCTGAATATGGGCGGCGCAGCATTAATCGATGTTGAGATTTTTGTGGTAGGCCTATGTCTAGCAGTGGACTTCTGTCGGCTGATGATGATGATGATAATTTCTGTAGAAAGTATGACTCAATTGAAAGCCAGTGCAAACAAACGAAACGGAATTGTAACATCAAGGAAGCAAAATCTATTCTCAACAGCACCGGTGTTGCTAAATGCAATATGTCTGCGTTCAGCATCAACGGCTAAGTTATTGAAAATTTCCTAGATACATTCAAATTTAAGAGAATATTGCATTTCCGCACTGAAAAGGTATTACAATATTTATATCACACTGAATCTGGCAAAGGTGCTGCTTGGGAATATATGTACATTTTATCTCGGAAGCATTTGGAAATGTATAGCTGATATATGAATTTTTGAAGATACGAATGTTAAAAATTGTGATTGGGCAGCATATATGTATATATATTGTCCGAAATCTCTGCGTGGTTATCGATAATTAAAAAAATTATCAATTTCAATTCAGCATACCAGCGCACCTTTTGGGTGACCTGAGAAATTATTATATAGATAAGTCTAGGGAACTTAGGCACGCAGTGTGTATTTGCCAATCAACTGAAATTTGGGGATCAGATTGAGAAAACTAATTCGATCGCTCAGCTATTCTTTTTAACTGATGGTATTTAAGCCTCCTTTACGTCGTGAAACCATTTCTTCCGCTGTCTACCTTCTGCATAGAGTCCTGCTTGTGTGATAAATCAGAGGTAGTGTTTATGTATTTTTATCATCTCTCAGTTTTTAGAATAATTCCGGTAGCCTTACTTTTACAGATGAAATACAAATCTAATTTAATTATACGGCATTTAACAATATTGGATAGTAGCACTTAAACTAAGCTACGCTCATATCTTAGGATGTCTTAATACAGATTCGAACAGTAAAATTTAGACGTACCAGATTTGATTTTTGCATATTACTTAGGAATATACTTAAAATTTAAATTGAAGATATTATTTAAAAAAAGAGTAACAAAAACGCCATTGAATATGTTAATACTATACACGATATAGGCACTACGAAAATTACAAAGTTAATACTTAAAATACACCAACATAATAAAAATATCGTTATGCTATCTTTTATACAATTCTTTAGGTTACCTTTAAAGAAAGAGAAAATCAATGACGAAGAAGAACTTAAGGATAAATTCTATTCGGGCTAAACGTATCATGGTTGATCACACCCTGTCAGCTGTCGTAAATTTATCTCCCCGTTTGACCCTTAAATGCGACTGAAGCAATTAATTTAATTCCCTAGTCCCCAATTACCTCTGTCGTGTCCCGTCGCCGAGGGTCATTGTCTTGGTTAAGCCGGGTCAGCAGTCCTGCAGCTGCGGACGTAGCATCATCTATCCTCTATTGTTCTATTCCGAGAGGATCTCTTGGTTTTTTGCAAGTCTAAAAAACCCAAGCTCTATGATCTAATCTCCAATCAGGAGATTTCGAACGATCAGACAACTATCCATCTTGAGAGTTACCATCTGTGTCTTTAGTAGTTTGTTTAATAGCGAATTTGTTATTTCTCGAGAAAAGATTTTTTTTGCTGTATAACTTCCGCTTGCGTGTGGTAGGTCAGGGCCTTTTACATCTTAACGTTTACCATCAGTACATTATTTCCTTATTCATAACTCATACTCTTCTTTCTTACTCTCTTTCTATCATACTCTGTTCATCTATCACACGTCTTTTATTCTGTCATATTACATCCCATTTCCTTCTTTTATACCTCTCACAAGTGAAGTCGCCTTTATATCAAGAAAAAAGTTTTCAAATTCTATCTCAAGACGACCAGCACGATGTGATGCTGTGTATATCATCCTTACTGAATCTACGTTGTTATGGGCATACGTATCACCATCTAGTGAACGCTCCGCTTGTGTCGTCGCTTCGTAGAATAAAAAAACAATTCTATGTTGATAAATATGTGATGAGATGAAGGTATCAAGCGCGCGCGAATAATTCAGCAATTACACTGTACAGTGATAATTGCTGAATTATTCATCAGCGTTTTAATACCATCTAGATTGTGTGCGGTTCCATCAGCAGTCATGCTTAATTAACGGACTGGCGAAACATAATTACAGTTGCATAGTAAATGTATGCACTAATCAATAAGCACATATATATGTATATATTGTATTTACTACGCCAAGAGCTATATAAATTTGCCTAAGTTTAAGCCACTACGACATGGTTCCAATGAGTAGCTGGTGGTAGGTCTCCATTGCCGGATACCGTCCAGGTAGGTACCATCGCAGCGTCTACTGCAGCCGACAAACAGTACTGTGCAAACATTACTGTGTCTTGTTTGAAGGGCGCTGTAGCTAGTATAATTACGGAGGTAACGAAACTTAACATGTTACGACTAGGCGAAGAGCGCAATGTGGTGCTGTATATACCATCCTAATTAGCACTAAATTGTTATGAGCTATCACTTACCATCAGGTGAACGTTTCACTTGTCACGTCGCTTCGTTGAATTGTGAAAAAAAAAGGTGATGATGATGTGACGGATTCAATACTTAGTCATATTCCAAAAATATCTTATCAGCTATAATCGCTCTGTATCCGTTACTGTATCCGTTATTAATATACTGTTACTCTAGACTTGCCGTTATTTATGTCAAAGTCAAAATCTCATTACTACTTTGTACAAACATTATTACTTCATAATATGAACTATTTACTATATTACTGTATATAAATCTATATATCGTTTTCCTTCTAGAATAGTTTATACCGCACAACATGACTTTAATAAGTAGAACTAGTGGTAGGTTGTTGTCGGAGACCGTCGAAGTAGATACCACTTCAGCTCCTATTTCAACTTTAAGCAATAGTGTTCATATATTACTGTTCTGTTGTAGCTTCTGAAATTACTGGGGTAACGAGACAACAAGCATTGTATTGCAAGTAGTGCATTGTATATCTTTAACGATTAGGTGCACCTTTCACTGGTCTCGTCTGTTCGTTGAATAATAAAGAAATAACTTTATTCAATGAAATTATTATTTGAAAACTTTAAAAGGGGTAGTTAATCTTAAGCAATACAGTAATGCTTGCAAACTACTGTCCGCCAGCAGAACAAAAAGATAAAAGGAACTAAAAGAAGAACAAGACATCGGACACTGAGACGTTTTAGACCAGGATTTATCCCGATTTCCTCGCTCCAGTATTCTTTTGAATATTGAGGAAGTTAAATCGCGTCTAGAAGCTTTTAATCCGATGTCGAAAGTCAGCTTCTCCATTTTCATTGGACCTCTCAATATCCAGCGGCCGGATGCCGTAGAACTGTTTGCTCAGCCTCGCCGCCACTTGTTCCGATGCTTGCGACCGAAGCTAAATGCATTTGCTTTGTATTCGTTTCTACTAATAATACGAAAATTCTAGTATTTTTCCGTATATCATCAGTTCAACCGATGGACATAGGTCTCTTGTAATGTGTTCCACGAAGCACGTTCTTGTGCAGTTTAAATTCAGCTCCCAGAGATTCTCTTTATGTCCTATGTTCACCTAGTGGAGGGTCTGACAATGCTGCGGCTTCCGGTGCGAAGTCGCCATCCCAGCACTTTAAGTCCCAACGTCCATCGGTTCCACGAGCTATAGGTCGGCCACTTCAGACTCGCAACTCGTAGGGCTATGTCCGTTACCCTGATTCTTCTGCGGATCTCATCATTTCGTAATTACTTCATCAGTAAAGAGTTAAGAAAACGTTCAATATGCTATAAGTTGTTATAAGTTGCTATAAGTTGTTGTTTTGCTATAAGTTGTTATATTTTGGGCAGTATTATTCCATATGGAACTGACGATCTCGCAACAGCATCCGAGTAACTGGATTTCGGTTTATTATTATTCTACGAAGCAACGAGACAAGCGGGACGTTGATCTGATGATGCGCCTGCCGTGACGCTACTTAGGATGGTATACACTGGACCACGATGTGCTCGTCGCCTTGAAACAGTAAATGTTAAATATCGTTACCCCAGTAATTATACAAGCTATATACATAAAATACAGCGCAGTTCAGTGCGGAACAGAATAATGTTCATGTAGATTTACAATTTCCTCGTGTATTAAATACATGAATAAACAACTATCAATTGGTGGTAGGTCTCCATTGCCGGAAACCATCATGTTGTTACCACGGTTTCTACTACTGCCGTCAACCAGTAGCGTACCCCTGTGTTGCAATTAGAAGGGTGTTTTTTAAAACATTCCCCCGGTTTTGTTGGGCTGGGGCCTATGTCTTTCTATTTATTACCATATTTATTTTATTCTTTCCTAATCATACTCCTCTTTCTTCCTTTTCCTTTTTTTCATCCCATTTCTCGCTTTCGCATTTCAACTCTCAAACATTCTCCATTCTAATCCCTGGAAACTGGAAGTTTGAAGAGTGTTGTAGCCGTGTGACTTAATAACTTATGTCTAAGGTGATAAGCACAATGTGGTGCTGTACGTCACACTGATTAGCGCCACGTTGGTATTGGTGTATAATTTGCCAACAGGTGGAAGTCTATCTTGTTTCATCTAATTGAAAAAAAAATGTCTAGAAGTGGACGTTTATCAGTTGAGATGATAATGATGATGAAATGAAGTTTACTTTGTATATTAAATATCTATATAAATAGAAATCTATTGATAATGAAGTTATCGAGTTAAAGAGATAGAGGAAACAAAACGCCGAGAGAAGTAAATAGATTGAGTATTTGTAATAGGACATTCTTGTTTATTATCATTGGGTCCTTTGGCAGGATATTTGGCAAGTTATCGCGCAATTAGAGATTATTGCTCGCAATAAAGGCGGGCTGAGTAAATACAGGCATCGCCTGCGTCGCCGATACTACGTTAATGGTAGAGGTTTTTATGAGGGTAGCTGTGAAACGTAGCCGTTGGGGACATGTCCTAATATAACCTGATCTGTATTTATCCAAATATGTAATACATTTTATTTACTGATGGTACAGGGTCACCATATTGATGGTATTTGCTTTAGTACAGTGAAAGTACCAGGGTCGGCAAGAGCTGATTTTAATAGTCTCACGGACGAGCGACTTTTATAGTCCATACTTTATTATATAAAACATTTAACGTGGACATGTACACATTTATGATATGTCTTCAATGTTGGAGATCGTCCAGGTAGGTATCACCGCGCGCCGCATCCTATCGCAGCCGACAAACAGCAAAGTGAAAACATTACTGTGTTCCGGTTGGAACAGTTTGTACCTAGTGAAATTATTGAGGTGAGAAGACTTAACATCTTGTGTTTGCAAAACGAGCACAGTGTGAGGCTGCGCATAAAATTCCAACCGCTGTTACTTAATATCAGGTGAAGGTTATTCTCCTATTGTCACTTTGTGTAATAATTGACTACATGCCCATTATAAATCCTTTTCAGATCCGCTGCAGCGTGAGCGCTTTGTTGCCGATTGTCCGTTAATGAATTTGCTGTTGTAAGCAAACTCATTACAGGGAAGGGGCTCCCCCTTTTGTGTCGCGCGAATGTGTTTTAATTAAAGTTCGCACATTTAGCCGCCGGACACGGGGGTGAACGAAAGTTTTAAAAACGGGGGCGAGTTTATCGGATGGAAATGTTAAATTAGTTTACTATTAGCTATTAACGGAGGTTCATAATTGTTTTTCATTAAATGTAAAAAGTAGAACATTAATATTTATACATATTACACGCATTTACTGGTGATAGGACTCTGTTGCTGGAAATCGTCTAGGTAGGTTCCACCGCAGCGCCTATTAAAGCAGTAATGTGCAAATCTTATTACGTTCCGATTGGAAGGGTGCTGTAGCCAATGTAATTACTAGTGTAACGAGACAATATTTTACGTCTCAGACGACGGGCGAAATGTGGTGCAGTATATGTCATCCTAACTAGAGCCACGTTGTTATGGGCAGGCGTATCATTTATCATCAGGTAAATTGCTCGTTCGTCTCGTCGCTTAATTGAATAAAAAAAAATTGGTCTCTAGCCCTCAGTCTTACACTAGCATCTCTATGATAGCCTTTTTTTGGAAGCAAGTCTGGTTTAAGTTGGAATCACACTCACTGAAACCTAGCTGCTCGTCTCCTTCAATGCATTATTATTATCATATTTTATCCTATTTATCCAATGCATAAGGACCCTGGGATCTCCTGCGGAATGTATTACTGTCCCTTGGCACTTTGGGTGAGTACGTCTCAGGGAAAAGACTTCTCTGTATCCTCATTGTGCTACGGCAAATATGATAATACCTAGTCTTTATCGTCCACCTTGGGATCGCTTAAAGAGCGACAAGGGCTCTAATCTTGAGGTCCATAAATTTTAAGACCCTTTTAGTCGCTTTATACAATAAACAGTGATAAGTCTTAATCTTACTATTAAGCGACTATCCGACTACTGTATATATTGTATTATCTGTAAGTACATGCGTGGTATATATATATAAAAACATATTCGACGGTTGGATGAAACGAGCGAGACGTTCACCTGATAGTAAGTGATACATGCACATAACAACGTGGCGCTAGTTAGGATGGCACACAGCACCATAAGATGTTTTATGTCGTTATCGAAATAATTTCACTGGCGACAGCGTTCTTTAAACCGGAGTACAGTAATCTTTGGCCACAGAATTAGGAGCTGCAGTGATAACTCCTTAGATGGTCACCGGCAACAGAGACCTGGCAGTATATCTTATGCACCCTTCTCTTGAAAAAAACACTGACGCTAGCGAGTTGTTCCACTCCTTTGCAGTTTTTATGAAGAATGAGGAGTTGAATCTCTTTGTTCGCCAACTGGAGATACAACATGAAGATGGTGATTCGCTGTAAAAGACGTCGGGGAAACTGTATCGCATGTATATTTATCAATAATTATTAGTATGTACTATGTAGCATTCTGATTTTGTATAATGTTGCCACCCCATCCCGTTCGCGGACCAGTTAACATCGGGCGCATTGGGCCGGCTGCGGGTAACACCGGGCACCTCTAATTAGCAGCGCCAGTGTCGCGTGAAGCTGACGCGCTTCAACTGTCCGTGCTCTGGTGCAGCCATAATTGCTACACTGTGGTCACTATGTAGCACACGAATGATATTAAAATATATAGCGAGAAATATTTGTGAACTTAGATTTAACTTGAATTACATCAGCGTAACCATCATATTAAAATCGACCAGGTTGTTGCTCGACTACGATCCCACCAGAAGTTAAGCGGTGATCATTGCAATTCTGTACCACCGTGGTAATAAAATTGTAACCAGTTGCATATAAATGTAAAATCAGTTAAAAAAATTTATCATATCAATTAGTTTCAATGTAATTTTAGGATATATAAAATTTGAAAGAAAATCTACAGCATTACTGTGTTCCGGCTGATAACATTTGAAAACCTATAGCATATACATTGTTGTGTTTCAATTAAAAAATGTAAAAGTTATGTAATATTGCTGTTTCGGTTGACATAATGAGAATGCCTATAAAATTGCTGTGTTCCCGCAGACAAAATTTTAAAGCTATACAGCATTGCTGCTTTTCGGTTAAATAATGTAAAAGTTATATAATATTGCTGTTTCGGCTGACATAATGAGAAAGCCTATAAAATTGCTGTGTTCCCGCAGACAACATTTTAAAGCTATACAGCATTGCTGTGTTTCGGCTGACGAAATGTGAAAGACATACAGTATAGCGCTGCGTTCCGGCTGACTTAATAAGAAAACTTACCGAATTTCAGTGTTCCCGCTGTCAACACGTGACAATCAATTCTAACGTTGTACATTAAAAATTTTATACTATTGTCTTACGTTAGAAATGCACTCTATTGTTTTTAAACCTATTAACCGAGCGGGACGTATAAATACGTCATAGCGAGTACGGGTAGGACATATAAATATGTCTTTGAAACATGCGTTTCATTTATTTCAACCATAAATAAAAAAATATAATTCTCCGAAATTCATGGTCGGTTAGCATGTTAAGAAAACGGATAAAAGTTATTGCTATATATAAATATAGAACTTTTGTTCATGTTAGGCGCTTTTTTTATTTTAACTTCAAGTTATGTAATGCGATGAGGATTATAACTATTAAGCTGCTTTAAGTGCCACATGATGTCACTTGAAAAGAGGTAAAAGGCGTATCACGCTCGACATTAAAAAGTTTGCATGGACGAACTTTTATTATCCCCGCACTTTAGATGCGAACATGACGGTTTTCTGTTTATGAAGAGTTTTTAAAGCTTTTATTATATATGTCGTTTTACCACCACCACACCACCACCAGACATAGACAATAAAACACTCAGCCTCAATACAGTCGGTGAACGGCGGAGGGGTAGACCGAAGTTACGATGGCTGTGTGTAGTGACAAAAGATTTATAAGCTATCATCTCATAGAGATTACTTTCCTAAACAAAGTGAAGTGATGTCAAAGAAATAAGAAAGCAGACTCTGTCATAAGACAGGATAAATATTGAGAAGAATTATTTATGTCCTTTAGAACTTTTGTATGTTTATATCATGACGATTATACAATATTAATAATAAATAGCTAAAGGTATATGAGGTCGCTGTTACATCTGTCGGAAGGTCCCTGCTGCCGGAAACCATCGAGGTAAGTACCACCGCACCGCCCAAAGCAGCCGACAAACAGTCGTGGCAGACATTACTGTGTTCCGGTTTAAAGGGCACCGTAGTAAGTGAAATTACCGGGGTAACCAGGTTCAATATATTTCAAAGCGACTAGCACAATGTGATGCAGTGTATATAATCCTTACTAGCGCTGCATTGTCATGAGCAGATGTATCACTTACCATCAGGTGAACATCCCGCTTCACTCGTTGCTTTCTAGAATATATATATTACAAAACCAGAAGATGTGGAGACTTGGACATACTCTCCAAAGGCAGTTGCTAGAGTATTAATAACGGGCCGCAAAGGGTGGCGGACGGTTACCGCCGTGGGGAAGAGAATATTTCTGATAAATTTAAAATGTAACTTTATATTAAAGCCAGTCAACCAAGAGGGGTACAGCTAGTTATTTATATATTAATAATGCGATAGTGATAGTTAATAATATGTAGACATCCATTACGGCGGCATTGTGCACGAGCAATTGGATCAGCCCATTGGAGCGCTCAACCCATTAATACGCATTCAATAGGTTCATTAACCTCAGGAGAAAGACGGAAGCATCACTGGCGCTGACAAAAGACCTGAGGGCCAGTGGGCATAATATAGGAGATACAGGAGCCTGTATTAACGTAAAGGAAAAGAAGTAATGCTGAAGTTCTGATAAAATAACTGACCTCTACTTAACAAATTCCTGTTTAAAGGATTTCACACTATTTATTACTTGATTTCCTCAGCAGTGCGAGGACTAGTAAGCTTGTCTTGTGACACAAGAGCTCGCTGACTAAATATCAAGTCACATAAATGGCACATGGATAGTTGGCGATTTAAGAGTCAAAGTTTATTTGCTCATACTATACTCATCCTAAGGTCCTCGAGTGGCGTTTCCTTACCGCAGACGTAGTGTTGGGAGGCCTCCGACAAGATGAACCGACGATCTGGTGAGAATCGCGGGAACCCACTGGATGCGAGCAACGCGGGACTGTTTGATGTGGAGATCTGTGCAGAGAGGTCTATGTCCAGCGGTGGACGTCTATCGGCTGATGATGATGATGGTCATGAATCGCCTCATCACTTAACTGATTTTAGAGGAAATGGACATGGAGAGCCACGTCCATAGAAAGCCGACATGTTCAAAGAACCGCTACCGTTGGAACATCACCAATCTTGACATACGGTGCATAGTAAATAAATGACTTTGACTATGTCCTTAACAGAGAAGGCTACGAATCCCAACAGTGGGAATAGTAAGAACTCTTATAATCATTTTTTTATTCTACATGACTAGCTACACTTTCTCCTGATGGTAAGTAATACTTACAACAATCTAGAGCTAATTAGGATGATACACCACGTACTTGCTTTAAGACATGAGATGGTAAGTCCCGTTACCGTAGTAATTTCACGAGCTACAGCGCCCTTCAAACCGGACCATATTACGTTTATATTCTACTGTATATCGACAGAAACATTAGGTTGTTACCATTTAAACTCTGTGTGGTCTCCGGTTAACCTGATGCACTGAGGAGGCAGTTAAACTATAAACGTATGGACTTTCCACTGGTCTAGGTAGGTACCACCGCAGCGGCTATTACATCCGAAAAACACTATTGTGCAAATATTACTGTGTTCCGGTTTCAAAGGCTCTGTGGAAACTATAATTACTGGTGTAAGAAGACTTATCATTTTATGTCTGAAGCGATAAGCAACATTTGGTGTTGTGTATATTAACTAGCGGCACGTTGTTACAAGCAGGGGTATCACTTAACCATCAGGGGAACGTCCGGCTCGTCTAGTCGCTTAATAAAAAAAACAACATGTAAAACATAACCGTTTTCTATTAAATTTATCAAAGCGGTGTACTGTTAAGTAAACAGTTATTACTTAACAACGACCCGCCCCGGGGCCGCGCGGAGACTGCGCAAGTAAATATTGGACCGATGATTTCATTACTAGGTGTTTACTTAACGGACGAATGTTTTATTAACAGTAATATTCGATTTACTAACTAAATGATTAATATATATATGTATATGTATGTGGGACAGAGGGTGAGGAAATAAAAGGGATCGTTTTCCAAAAACACTGGTTTTTATTTTATAACACAACGCCATAAGCACATTCACCATCGCCACACGTATTACTCTAAATTCCTAGTATACCTCTCTCGCTCACGCGCATGCATACTGTCTCGTTCTCACGAGCTCCCTACACTTATATGTATATATATATATATATATGTAACTGTACTGCATCTATATATAATATAGGAAACGAATTTAAGATCGCAACTTCTAATCTCTTTTACTACGCTTCAAGATCAACTGTTGTACAGTTGTATTACGCGTGAAAATACTCCCTTAAAAGTGCGTATTGCAAAAGCTTTATTTGTTTAAGATAAAATAGGGTAAAGAAGGATACATTTTTTTTATTCCATTATGCTACGAGATGAGCGGGACGTTCACCTCATGGTCAGTGATACGCCCGCCCATAACAACGTGGCGCTAGTTATGATGACTGAAATAAAACCTTAAATTTATGACATTCTTTTTTTCTCTTTAAGGCCTACTGCTGATAGGTCCCTGTTACCAGAGACCGTCTAGATACCATCGTAGCACCTATTGTAGCCGACACAGAGTACTGTGCAGATATTACTGTGTTCCGGTTTGAAGGGCGCTGTACGTGGTGAAATTACTGGGTTGACGAGATTCAACATCTTACATCTAAAGTGCGAGCGCAATATTTACGACAAACAATACTGTACAAACAATGTGTTCCGGTTTGAAGGACGCTGTAACTAGTGAAATTACTAGGGTAACGAGACTCAATATCTTATTATGTTTCAAGGCGATGAGCACAATGTTGTGCAGTGTATATGTATGTATATCATCCTAATAAGCTTCCCGTACAACAGCTCACGGGACCCAAACAAACCTTACCTGCTCATGGTGCACCTTGCTAATCAACAAACGAGGCTCTGGTTCTCACCAACCTTGATTAGGTTAGTATGGTGGGAAATTACCCAAGTTCCCCCATATGAACCCCTATAATCGACGGCTCTTATTGCCACGCAGTATCGGAGGCCATGCTGATTGCGTGAAGGTAGAAAGAAACCGATAGAAGCGGGCAAGGCAACACCGATCCATGTGGAGATTTTTGGAGAAGGTCTATGTCCAGTAGTGGACGTCGATCGGCTATTGATGATGTTATGAGCGGGTGTATTTCTTACCATCAGGTGAACATTCCACTCGCCTCGTCACTTCGTTGCATAAAAAAAAACATTCGGTCCGGGAATTGAACCGGAGACCCATCGGGTGGTATAAGGCTTAGTCACACCGCCACTGAACCCTGCGGAACCCCAGCTACATAAAAACTCCATTTCCCTTTGACGGTTGACATTTCAATTTTCTGATTCATTCGCATAATTAAACCTGTCAAAGGGATCCAAGTTCTTTGCTCAAAAGGGTGTTTTTTTTTCCTAACGAATCTCGCGAGCCGTCTTCGGCGATATTATTTAAGAAAACATAATTCACTCTAATTAAAGTGCATCTTAATTAAAACGTTAATAGATACTCAAGGAGCTATGCGAAAGTAATAGTGAGCACTTATGTGTATGATGATGTGTATGTGGGGGTGGAAAGGGTCGCGCACCACTCACGGGACACTTTTTTTTGTTTCGTGGGAGGAATAATCGAAAAGATACTATGCCTTCTGGGGAGAAGTCGAATTATGTGGAGATTTTTACCCACTAAAACCCCCTCGGTGGTCATCTTCGGCGTTTGGAGCGGTAGCGGGATCTCCGTTCGGAACACAACCGCGGCCTCGCTAACGCTGTGCTGGGATAGCACGTCCCAGGGTCTGCTTTATGCAGGCCCTACCAACTTCGCGAGTACTTCAATGACCGGAGACTACGTTCAATCATCGTCCTCCACAGGGTCGTTTAAAAGGCGATGAGAATCCCATGAGCTCAAAGGCCTCATTTAAGTTTGGGGAACACCATTCACAGGTGCCCCCTGGCTCGGCGTGTTACCGCCGTGGCGGTTTCGTCTCCGAGAGGGATCTATCTTTCTGCACTCACGGGACCCAACCCCACCTCACCGGCTCGTGGTATACCCTGACAATCAACAAACGAGGTTGTAGCACCCAGCAACCAGCATTGGGCCAGCGTAGTGGGAAATGGCCCAAACCTCGCTACGTCAACGCCTACAAGCGACGGACCCTGGTCCCCGGCGTTACCAGTACACTTGATCTTTGGGGGAGGCCCATGTCCAGCAGTGGACGTCGATCGGCTGATATTGATGGGAATTATAACTACAACTTTTTAGGCAAACATTTAATAGATTACCTACCCTATTTTAAAAGGATATATAAATAAAAACTAGCGGTTCCCCTCCCGCGTTGCTGGCCTTAAGATATAATTAGACGACATCCTATAGCAACCGTTACCATAGCAACCGTATCACTAACGCGATATGAAAATGTTTACAAAAGTCAATTTGAAATAAAACGACGAAGGATCTATGAAATTCAAAAACTAATCAGCATATAACCATCTACAGATCATTCCGCGTAACATGCTCATGCTCCCGTATCGATACGATCACTAGTTTTCACGTGATTAACATACAACACGTGAGCTAACATACAACATCCATTTTCATTATATATATATATAAATAAACACACACACATACAACATTTAATTCGCTTAGAAGCCATCGCTTTCAAGGCTATTTTAAAGTAATCAAAAAGTAAGACTTCTTTAATATAAATTTGCATTAAAAAAAACGAAATTAGAGTTCCTCACAATAATATTAAAACCAATCAAAATATTAGCAAGTATCTATATACTTTGATCACAGGTTCACTGGTGGTAGGTATGTGGCCGGAGACTGTCTAAGTAGCTACCACCGCAGCCCCGACAAACAGTACTGTGCAAACATTACCGTGTTCCGGTTTGAAGGGTGCTGTAACTACTGTAATTACTGGAGTAATGAGACTCGATATCATGTTGAAAAACGACGGTCACAATCTGCTGCAGTGTACACCATTCTAACTACCGTCACATGTTAAGACAGTATCAACTATGAAGATGAATTAAAAAAAAGATCAACACTTGAATAGAAAATTTTGGTTTAGCACCAATCGGTATGGACATCTTCAGAGAAGTATCCATCTGCAGCAGTAAATATCTATTAGCTAATTTTGTTTTAATTCAACGACGTGGCGAGGACCGGCAGGACATTGACCTGATGTTACTTGATATCTCATAACAAAGTAGCGCTACTTAGGATGGTATACACTGCACCACATTGTGCTTGTCTTGATATACGTTGAGTCATGTTACCACTGTAATTTCACTAGCTACAGCGCCCTTCAAACCGGAACGCAGTAATGTTTGCACAGCACTGTTAGTCGGCTGCAACAGACCCTGCGGTGGTACCTAGACGGTCTCCAGCAATAGAGACATACCAGCAGTAGATGGTGATGATGATGATGACATTACATCTGTCGTGTATACATAACTTGTTAGTTCTTGTCTCATAAGCGATGGCTTCTAAGCGTTTTATATATAATAGATATAGGAGCTGATGATAAACAGTCAGTCGAACCCTGGTGGTGTCCTGGTGCTGCAGCGAGCGGTCGGACAGAGCCGCGTGTGTCTTATGATAGATTAGCAGTCACACTACCAATAAGATCACACGCCGGGCTCCGTCCGATCGTCTTCCGGTACCTCTTCAGCAGCACAATCCATCTTGTTACATCCGTTCAATGAAAGCTGCTCTTCTTTAATTCTTCGTCCACTTCCGGTAATGTTTCCGGTCTTATTTCAGTTGGCAAGCTGCAGATTTTCTGAGCGACGGCGATCACCCTCATTTAACCAGCTTGCCTGTATGCTCGATTCCTCAAATAATAGAATAATGATGCTGATGACACAGGAAGTCCTTCAATATCCGTTCTGGGGATGCAGTTGTGGTCAAGTTGCCGTTCATCGAACGCCGTGGGCCAAATTGATCTTGAGGCTTTTATGATTAAAAAAAAAGGACTCCTGATCAATTTCGACGACGGTGATATGAACTGATGAAGCTTTAAAGAATGGAAGTATCAAATACGAAACACACACGAAACACACTTTAAGAAACGCTAAGATTTTCACGTTGATAACATTTGCAAACTTTTTGATTACATATTTAATTAGCTACAGCGCCCTTCAAACCGGAACACAGTACTGCTTGTAGGCTGCAATAGCCGCTGCGGTTGTATCCAACTGGACTGTCTTTACCACCAGTTAATTACAGATAACTGATGCTGATGTAGGTACCACTGCAGCTACTATTGCAGCCGACAAACAGTACTGTGCAGACATTACTGTGTTCCGGTTTAAAGGGTGTCGTAGTTAGTGCAATTACTGGGGTAACGAGACGCAATATCTCAGGCGACGAGCAAAATACGGTGCTGTGTATTAGGTCCTTACATATGAAATTATCGTTTTGTCGCACTGACCACTTTTATCTGAAATATCTCCGCTTTGGTTAAGAATTCCAAATTCAAATTTATAAATACACCAGCTGCTACATTTGAATATTGGAAACAGTCATTCATTTGTTTGTTCCTAATTACATTTTCTTTGGCGTCACTTTGACCTACCGCGGCACCATTACCAGTGCTGTAGCAACAGTTCGAAGGATTAATGATGTATTCGACGCTGGTGTCGCAAAAGGAAGCACAGTACGTTATTGAAATTTCGACCTTCAGAACCAACCTCGTGGACGGCCGGAAAGCAAAGTGGAAAATGAAGAATTAAAGGCTATTGGAAGCGGAGCCATCACAAAGCACTTCAGAGATAGCAGCAGGTTTCGGTCTAAGTGACAAAACTGTATTAATCCACTTGAAGCAAATCGGGAAAGTAAAAAAACTTGAACGCTGGATATCTCATGCATTGAGTGAATGGAACTTGCGAACACGCGTCGACTGCTGCTGCTGGGCCGTGACTTTGCTCAGCCGACACAATGATGAAGGGATTTTAAATCAAATCATTACTTGTGATGAAAAGTGCATAGATAACAACGCGGTGCATACTTTGATTAATTAAATATATTTTACAAAAAAACAAAATACTTTATATTCCTCCCGTACAAAACGCTTATTTCATATGTAAGGACCTAATACAATAATTATCTCTGTGTCACGGGCGGGAGTATCACTTAGCATCAAGTGAACGTCCCACTCGTCCCGTCACCTAATTGTATAAAAAAAATATATTATGTAATTAAAATATGACGTCTCCAAGAATTTTGTAACCAAACAAATTATAATTTGGAATATCATCATCAGCTGATAGACGTCCACTCCTGGATATTGGCCTCCCCCATAAGGGCTCGACGTCTGTAGAGGTTCATATGGAAGGATTTAGGTAATATTCCACCACGCTGGCTCGATGCGGGTTGGTGGGAGCCAGAGTCTATTAGCAGGCTGCACCATGAGCAGCTGAGGTTGGCTTAGATTTCGTGAGTTGTGCGGAACCTCTTATACCGTTTTTTTTTTAAATATATTTCATACTTAACCTATAACTTAACGTAGTCTAATACAAAACAATTGACGAAACACATTTAAAGTTTTTTTTTTGTGACGTAACTTCGATTGAAACTAAAACCCGTCACGTCCCGCTGCCGCCTCTGGAGCGAAGGTACGCAGGTGGGATGGCTTTTGAAACAATTTGGTGACAGCACGGGGACGTGACAGCAATTCCTGATTTTTACCGAATTCAATTCGAGCAAATCTTTTGTTTTTTTTTTCGTTTGGAAATGCTACAATGGACTTATATTATCTTTTTTTTTATATATGAAGTGTGGGCAAACACGCGAACAATCCACCTGGTGGAATGTGATCATTGATGCCCATGGACAGTCGCGGCCGCGTTGTCTTAATAAATAATATTTAAAGTAAATAAAAAAAAAAAAATAAAAATATTTTATTCTTTTCACAAACAGTTTTTACACAATAAATCGTATATTTGGGGCATCCTTTTAAGTAAATATATACCTGTGTCAGGATGCCCCGCTCTTCCGTATCATACAAATGTTCTTATAATATATGTGTACAAACGCAACATTTACTTGTAGAGTGTGTGCGTGTGTTCCTGTGTGTATGTGTACATGTGTGAGCGCACGCGCGCGACTCGGTGCGTGTGTGTGTGACGGGGGTTTATATGTATTTAATTGATAAACAAATGTTAAGTATTACTTAATTTCATTCAGCAAAGCCTCAACTTCATCATAATTTAACCCATTCAGCCAGTTAGTTACTAACATTTTAAGATTGTAGATATTAAGATGGAAAATATTTAACCTTTTGTTTATTTTATTATATAAATAGTTCGATTGATTTTTAAATTGATGACTAGCAAAATAAGTTTTTACAGCAACCATATTAATTGATATTCCTCGCCGTTCATTAATTGTATAATGCGTTAAAACTGATTTATGTTTCTTTTGTAATATACGTAATACATATAACTTCCTAACACTCATCAAATTACTAATGTGATATAAGTCTTTTGTTGGAAATGTATAGGGTTTATTGTACATCACTTTTATTAATGATCTCTGACCTCGTTCTAACTCTAGAAATTTTACTTTTGAAGCTCCCCCCTCAAACTGGAATGCAGTATGTTAGAACTGATTGAGCGAGGGCCATGTAAACAGTATTTAAGATTTTATTTGATGCAACATTTCTAAGGGTCTTAAAGATATAAATTAGTTTTCGGATTCTATCAGTTGTGATTTCTAGGTGACGGTGCCACGAAAGTTTTTGGTCAATCATGACACCTAGGTATCTCGTATAAGCTACTTTTTCAATAGTGGGGCATGCGCATGTATTTTTATAATCTACACAAGTATGTATTTTGAGATTTTGTGTTATAGGTTGTGAGCGTCTATTAATAGAAAAACATATGTAATTTGTTTTGCTGGTGTTTAGTGTTAATAGATTATAATTTAGCCAATTTGCTATTTTAGTCAAATTAGTTTCTGCAGTATTATAAACTGCTTCGCACGTATCCCCAGTAAAAACCACGGCAGTGTCATCCGCATATGCGTAAATACTACTGTTATCAATTTTTAAGTTACATAGCTCATTAATATATATGAGAAATAATGTAGGTAGTACTAGTATATTTCCCCTCCCTTCATCTTCATCATCACCATGAGCCTTTATTAGTCTACTGCTGGATATAGAATTTTCCTAAGATCTTCCCTAAAAGCGGTTATCAGCTTTTCGCATCAATCGACCACCGAACACACTCATGAGATCGTCGATCCATCTGGAGCCAGTGCGTCCCAGAACAAATCTTTTTTTTATACAATAAAGCGACAAGACGAGCGGAACGTTCACCTGATGGTAAATGATAAACCTGCTCATAACAACGTGACGCTAATTAGGATGATGTATACTGCACCACATTGCGCTACTCACCTAAGACGAGATGTTGTCTTGTCACCCCAGTAATTACACTAGCTACAGCTCCCTTCGATTCCTAACACAGTAATGTTTGCACAGTAGTTTGCCTGCTGCAATAGGAGCTGCGTTAGTATCTACTTATATGGTGTGCGGCAACGGAGACCTACCACCAGCACCCGCTTCCTTTAGAGGGTTAATTTTTTAAATTTCTATGTCGATAACTTTGATGTAGTCTTTCTAATATTTTTTTAATTCCGCATTTCTAAGAGCTACACGGAAGTCGTCAATTATCTGTCGTTATATTTAAATTTATCTTCTCCTTACTTTAATTAGTTTTTTCTACTTTTTCTTACTTTAATTCTTTTTGTTCTTCTTAGGGTGCTTCTCCGACTAGCGGAGATTGGCGGTCAGTTCATCATATTTCGCCCGGCCTGTTGCAAGGCGGAACAGTTGGTGAGCACTTGCGATCCTGGTCCACTCCCTAGTGTTAAGCAGCCACAATTTTCTCCGAAGACCAACACTCCTTTTACCCGTCATTGTGCCCATTAAGTCGAGCGAAGCAGTTCTATTCTATTGTGCCCAAGCACGTGGTCGAGATATGATACTTTTCTCGTCTTGATGGTCTGCAAAGGTTCCCGTGGTAGATTTACCCGTCGGAGGACCTCGTCGTTCGATAGTTTCCGAGTCTAGCTTAGCGACAACATGCGCCTGTATGTCCACATCTTGAACGCTTCGATACGTTTTTTAAACTCCTCTTTTATGGCCCAGCCTCGCATCCGTAAAGAAGAATGGACCAGACGTAGCACTTTAGGAGACGGATGCGCTAAGACATTCTAATATAGCGATAACAAAGAAAGACTTACCTTAATGCTAATTGTAAAACTCTTAAATAACCGCACATCCTACTGATTAACTAACTCAATTTATTCCATTACTTTATATTTAACTTAAAAGTAATTACTTAATAAAGTACAAAATATATACGCATCGAATTGAGAATCCTCGCATAGCTTTCGGCTTATAATTTGGTTGGTAGCTGTTTCCGCCTCTAGTTTATAACTTACCTCATATTCCATACCCGCACCTCAGCACCGTGTAATTGAGCTCATCCGTCAGCCCATTGACCATAAAAAGTACCCGCTCTGTTCTATATGTTGTGAGAGTAGATCCGGCCGGTATTTACTCCGACCGCGATACGTCCGTGGGGGCGCGTCGAGCTGGGCCGGCTACAATCAGCGGCAGCGGTCGGGCCTTCGAATCCGTAACATCTCTGCGGTCTAAATAAAGAACAAAACACGAATTTCATCCGACCCCAAGCGCTTAATGAGTTCCGTATTTAACATTCTGTAAATTTCACAAATACTTCATTAACTTTTGTTAAGCTGCTTTATGAAATGATTAATTTAATACTGAGGGTATTGTTAAAAATAACTTTATGGAAAATCATCTCGAGCAATATATATATATCATCGCAAACGCATCTACCTCTTCCAATGTTTACCGCTTGGAACTACATCCAAACCCTTTTATACGTACGTATCAGCTTAAACTTAAGTGACGTGAAATATGTTAGGGGGTAGGTTTTGATAGGTGTCACCTAGGACGTGAAAACAATCAATCAACATGTAAAAAGGATCGCGCCGATAAAAGCTATCGCGGACACTCCGGGAGCCGCGCGGGTACAATAGACGGTCATTGATCAAGGCGGCCCTTCCTGATGAAGGCTTTCATTCAGCAGGTAGGCGGCCTCTTAGTGACTAATGTCCGAATATGTATCATATGATACTCTATTGTAATATGTATATATATACATAGTCTGGCCATAAATACTGTTATACAAAAACTTTTCTTTTTAATTATTTTGAATTTGGAATACGTATATTATTTCAAAAACTTGCTTCGACTTTGCGCCATTTCACATATTTTTTGTGTTCATTATCAAATTACAATATGGAATGGGGTGTTAAAGAAAATAGGGTTGCAGAGATCGCCTTACACAAAGCGGGTATGGAGCCGTCGGTCATATTCCAGACATTACAAAAGCTTGGTCACTTCTAATCAACAAACGAGGCTCTAGCTTCCGCCAACCCGCATTGGGCCGGAGTGGTGGGAAATGGCTCAAATCCCCCCATACACGAGCCCCTACTGCCCAACCGTACCGGAGCCCATCCTGACTGCATGTGGAGATGTTTGGAGAAAGCCTATGTCCGGCAGTGGACGTCTATTGATTTATAATGATGATAATTTATAATTGGTAGTAGGTATGCTATCCATGCATTAAATCGATCTGCAGTTGGATCTCTCACATTGGATGGCCAGCCTTTTCTTTAGTGAAACTGTTAAAAACCTTGGCGTTATTTTTAACTCTTTCTTAAGCTGGAATGAGCAGGTTAGCAATGTTAGCATCAAAGTTAACTTTGCATTTCATACACTCAAATGTCTCCAATATTTTTTGCCTTTGGCAACTAAAATTTCTCTTGCACAAAGTCTCATATTACCCATTCTGGACTACGCTGATGCTTGCTACCTAGATGCCACTGAGGAGCTTCTCAACAAGCTTGAGCGTTTGCAAAATTTGTGTATCCGTTTTATTTTTGGTCTCAAAAAATATGATCATGTTTCTGAGTTCCGCAAAAAGCTCAAGTGGCTCCCAGTCCGTTTCCGCAGAAATACTAGAATATTGTGCCTCTTATTTAATATCCTACATAATCCTAACTACCCGCAATATTTACGTGATCGCTTTACCTATGCCCGCCCCTCCCTCGCTCCTTGTAGAACACACATTAAAACTCTCCTCAAATGCCCTATTCATAAAACACATGCTTACGCAAAATCATTTTCCGTACAAGCAGTCATACTTTGGAATTCCCTCCCTCCGAGCATACGAGCGTGCAGCACCATAGCAGCATTCAAGAAATCTGTTAAAGAACACTATTTATCCTTATCGTATTAAATAAAAGTATATATTTGTATATATATAATATAAAAGTAAGTATATGTATGTATATATATATGTATGTGTATGATTATGTGTATGTATTTGTATTGTTTTATATCTTGTAATATGTATATATTATTATATGTAATGTTTACTGTATGCACTGGGTTTGTGTTTCTAATTTTGCTTTCCTTCTGCGGCCTACTGGAAGAGATTTCAACATGAAATAAGCAGTGCCCTTGTACTCTGTATCCTTATTGTCTAGTCTTTTCTATTAGCTGTGTGTACAAAGATATTAAATAAAATAAAAATAAAATAAAATAAATGATGATGATAACACAATACGCTAGCTGTTCTCCACCTTCAACATCCATCAGGATCTACGCAACTCGTTTTGGGAAACCTCTGAACAGCAAAAGCAATAACTATTATATTTTGAGTGTTTACGTTTAATAGTTTCAGAGATCTCGTGATGAATCAATAAATCTCTGGACATCTGTATATACAGATAGAAGATAGATGTGCATATGAAGAGCAGCATGCTAAATGAAGGTCATGTATATATATTTTATATATATATATAATGGTATTGCTGGAGGACGGTAAACTGCGGAACTTTCTTTTTAAAATTTTCCTAATAATTATATTTCAACCGACAGGACATCCTGATTGAATTCTAAGGCTTTTTCATCATTCCATCTGGTTAAATGGAACCGTGGTCCGAGGTCCTTTTCATCTTTGGTTTCTTTTCTTTCTATTTTATTTCTACTTACATTTAAATTTTCATCATTCATGCAGTAATTTTTACATTTTCTATTTCCTGTTCCATGCATCGCTCTCTCAGACCATCATCACAGTTTCATAGTCTACTTTACATATTCCTGATCCTGATTACATCCTATTGTATTCTTATTAATTCCTTACATATTACACATTTATGTTTCCTTTCTATCTCTTTACTTTATATCGCTCACTCTAAGCTTTAATTATTTCATCTCCGATAGTTATTTTGCGATATTTGGACATATGCTGCGACTTCTGTCCTCACGCATCAGAGAGACAATACAAACAAGGTTTAACCCGTTCCAGCTCCGTACGGCAATCAAAGCGCTCCTTTCCATACAAGCGAGTGGTAAGGCTACGGCTTACGGGTTTGCGGGCTGATGCTGGTGGGGGCAGACAATAGCACAAACAATGTCACTGCGATATCTCCGCGAACAAACAAAGCACTCGGGGCACGCCCGCCGCCGTAATCGTATTAGATACGGGAGTAGCTCACCACGAGCCCCGGATATAATAATTTGCATACGTCTCTATCCGGTGTGTGTACGTATCCGGTCCACGCCTAATGGTTAAAGCAAAACCGATTTATATACCTCTCACGTTTGTACGTCCCTTACTTTTAAGTTATATCAACCTAACCATCCGCCGCTGAACAATGGGTTGGTTAACCGAGATCCAATACGACTTATCTGGTGCTATCTGCATCCAATAATCTTTCACCAGGTCGGCAGTCGATCTAATACCCTACAATCAATACCTTATATTTTGTTAAAATTTAACCGATTATCGTGTAACAATATCGATATATTCTATAAACCGACGAGAAGAGCAATATCTGATGATAATTGAAACGCTCGTCCAATACACTGCGGTAGTTAGGATGATATATACAGCACAAGACATATATCAGTCACGTTACATCTGTAATTTAACTAGCTATAACGCCTTTCAAACTGGATCACAGTAACGTTTGCACAGTACTTTTTGTCGGCTGCAACAGGCGCCGCGGTCGTACTTTTTTTATCGCTGGAGAAATCTTAAAAGATACCTTGCTTTTGGAAGACGGGCAAAGTTATGTGGGGCTTCTACCCAATAAAACCCCCACGGTGGTCTCCCTTAGTGCCTTATTAAGACCACCATGCATTTGCCGTGCACCTAAGGCTCGCTTATTGAGCTCTGGGGACTCCCACCCTCAAAGCCCACGAACCTGAGGACCCTTTTAGTCGCTTTGTGTGACAGGCAGGGAATACTTTAATCCTATTCTATCAGGCTGAGACTACAGAGCCGGCGGTGATACCCAGCTAGACGGTCCCCGGCAAGCGAGACATAAACACAAGTTTTTTTTATAGGTTTTTACATTATTATATTAAGATTGAAATGTACGAAAAATAATCCACTACTGTTATATTATACTTCCGTCCTCCGTGCCGGATGTAACAAGCGATAGTTGAAATAAAATGAAATTGTCTATTGATTTGCTTCAAAATACCTTCTTGGTCGTGAAATGGGTAGTTTTTTTTTATATTCGTTTTAAATAAATTGAAAACGTTAAAAATTGAGGCGCTAAGGTGAAAGGTGAAATCTATTAATGGACTCCCGAACGGAGCATGTTCAATTATCCCGCCAGCTCGACCGTGCGAGGATCCGGTCGAACCACTTCGAATACATTACCGAGCTTATTTATTACCAATTCTCCGAATAAGTAATAATATTTAAAATAGCGGGTAACGGAGGCTGGAGATAACCTATAATACTTAGATTTTAACTACCTCCAGCAGTCCAGCGGTGAGTGAGGTTATTTTCCTCATTGTACTTAAAATTAGAAAGCAGTGGATTCCTTTATTCTTAACTTAACCTGATACGCTTGCCCATAATAAGACGCTGGTTAGGATGATATCACGATGATATAGCATCACATCACACATCACATGAGACATATGTCAATTTACCCCAGTAATTTCTGTAGCTATAGCATGCTTTAAACCGGAACACAGTACTGTTTGTCAGCTGCAATAGAATTTGTGGCGGCACCTACCTGAACGGTATCCGACAACGGAGACCTAGCATCCATTATGGTTTTATAAACCATAACTATACGATAGGTTTTATCATAAAGCCGAAAGCTCAGGAAGCTGTGAAGGTTATGATTACTGTTTATCTATGTGATAGAATCAGGAGTGAGGGAATTTTTGAAAGAACAAAGGTTGTGAACAAAGCAAACCGGCTTAGTAAGCTGAGAGTTGGATGGCTGAAAGGGTTGAAACCTTGGATTGAAAGCATTCGTATTATCTTCAGAAAAACCTTTTATTAGCGCTAAAAAATTCGAATAAGTCGGAGCAATTTTTTTTTGACAAAATCTTAAATCGACTTGTGCACCGGCCACCCAATCTACTTAATGGACGGACCCTCGTAAGGCAATACGCCATATTCGTAAATGGGCATCACATATACGCTTTAATGCGGAACCCTTTAAATGTATGGTTTCCATAAAAGCTTGGAAATCATCGATTTCACAGTGAGGATAATTTAATTGAATTTTCTCGAAGAATATCCCTTTTCATTACTCCACAGATATTTGCAAAGGGAAAGACTGCTTACAATGACATACACCACTCCCTCTTTGAGCTCGTCATTTTGAGGTAGATGTCTTTAAATAGTAACACAGTAATGTTATGACGCTACTGTTTGGCAGTAAGAATAATACCTTTCTAGTCATTTTTCTAGAATATTAGCCCATAGCCTTATATTGAGAGATATTGAAAAAGTATTGGCCCTTTTCTAATGGATATCAACGCAACTGCCACTGTTTATTTATTATGACAGTTCAGGGCAACATCATCACTTACCATTAAGTGAGTCGCACGCCCTGTTACCTACCCTTCGTATAAATAAAAACCATGTGATAAGAATACAATATATTTATAAAAGTTCTGCTATTTCAAAGCTAGGATCGCCTTATCACCTGATCACATCGATCGCTGTTACAAAGTACTTAAAAAAATCTCGTTCTCAACAAAATTGGATCGTCCTTTACTGCTGAAATATGCGAAGGTTTCAGGTAAAAAAGGGCACTCGATTTCCCTGAAGATTGTTAAACGGGTAGCCCCCAGTCTCTCAAGTTATCGGCCTATCTCATTAACTCCGCAACAAAGCTTAGAGAAACCTGCTCGTACCGTTTGCCAATCTCTACCGTCTCTCCCAGCGGCACAGTCAAAGGTAATAATTTACCTTAAGTATAGAAGTGTTGTCGATAGTGAGATTAAATGATGATGATGATGATGATGATGATTTAGATGTTATCAATATTATACAATGCAGAGTGGTACACTTATTTCCTTTCGATAGCCGAAAGCGCACCAGAACCGCATAATCGGTGAACTAGTGACGAGTAAAATTGGTTTTGGTCTTGCGGAAAAGATTTGCACAGTCAAGAACAAGTGCAAGATCAAATGTGCAAGACTGAATAGGTAAGACCAAGACTAGAAGTATTTGAGCGACACCAAGACCGAAACCGAACAGACAAGGACAAGGCCAATACCAAGATTGTCCAAGAACTTGTTCTTCCTTTGCTCATCACCATGGCGAACTCTTTCCTCGGGACCCATAGGATTAGGTAGTGATCTATGTTAGATCATCCACCGCTATTTCTAATGCGAATTTCGAAACCCTAACGGCTGTCTAGGGTGAGATGAAAATATTTCATCTCCGATCCAACCTAGACCATCGCGCGCCAACGCGAAAACCTCGCTTGCATGTTATCCATAATGGTAACCACTCCAACTTCTGCAAGATAGTGTTCTGGGAGCAGTGCCCGCTGCCGTGCTCAGTCCACAGCAAGCGATATCCACTCATGCCAGCGGGAAGGTCAACTGCAAGGATCGCGTTATAAACTAAGTTTCACAATAGTGGACCCAACGCCGTCCCTTGTCCAATAGTATACTCCCCCCCCCTTTCATAAACTACAGCGTTGCGATCTACGTAGGGGGGTACACTTAGTATATCGCACACTCATGCAGAAACTACTGGACTGTCACTGTAACACTTTTATCACACTATATATAACCGCTCCAGTTGCAGCCAACAAACAATAGTGTGCAAACATTACTGTGTTCCGGTTTGAACGGCGCTGTAGCTGTTAAATTGGATAGGAACGAGACTTAACATCATATGTCAGAGGGCGACGAGCGCGATTTGTTGCTGTGTACATCATCCTAACTAGCGCCACGTTGTTTCAGGCGAACGTCCAAAACGTCTCGTCGCTTGGTTGAATAAAAAAAAACAAATCGACTGCTTAAGTATTCAATAGCACTGTGCATAGCGTTTCTCTACGCCGTAGCACATGACGTAGCGCCGCCTACGCAGCGTTTAAAACGTTTTTGTTCATGCGATTCTAATCTGCGGGGGAAGCATTCCCGCCGTGAAATAAGGAGGACGTAAGTTGTTTGCGTAAGCACAATGCCCAAAGCGGGTCCCGCATACCGCCGCGACCTCACAAAAGGGACCCCAAAGTACAAAGACGAGCTCGCATAAACCACAGACGTAAACAACGATAACGTAACACACCGCACAATCCATACAACAGATCTACGGACCGTTTAATTTGAAAGATAAACACGATGGTATCTTTGAATGTATGAGTAGACAAGACCCTCGCCAATTCATCTTAAATACGTACATATACTATCACGGTAATACCTAAACTTTTATTCGTCCCCTTAATGCTTAACATAACATATAACTCCCCTGATAAATATCTTAATCTCAAAAATATGTCTCATTAATCTTAACCTCTGTCTATTATAAACCTTTACATATAAATATTATCCCAATCTCTCTCACATGTCTATAATGTGTATGTTAAAATTAACTTTTTTTTTTATTCAAACAAGCGACGAGAGGAACCACAAGATCACCGGATCATAAATGATACGCCTGCCCATTACGTGACGCCATTTAGTATGTTATACACATCACTATATTGTGCTCGTCGTCTTGAGACATAAGATGTAATTATAGTAGCTACAACGACCTTCAAACCTAATAACAGTAACGTCTACACAGTACTGTTTTCCGGCTTTACTAGAAGCTGCGTTAGTACCTACTTAGATAGTGTTTGGCAACATAGACCTACCACCAGTAAATTAAAGTGTATATAAAATTGAACAAAAACATCGTTAAACACAGAGAACCTCTTTCTCTTCGTTGGTTCATAAACAAAATTTAACCGTAGCGGAAATGATGCCTCCCACGCTCCTAATTTATGAGCGTTGAAGGGTATACTTAGCATTTCCATTTTAATATTATAATTTAAAAGCGTCGGATCCAGCACATGCCCGCCGGAGATTACTGCGAAGGGTTGCGCGGCCAGCGGTGGGGGCGAATAAAAGATGCAACGGCAGCCCTGCTTTACTACCCTTCGTGTGGTTACACGTCTACTTTGCGGCTAACCGTTTACGTGTATAACTGATACCATGTACGAGTCATATTTACCTGAGCCGGTCCTTTGTAACTCAATCTTCTTATGTTCACGGCAGTGTAAATATACGAATAAGTGTGTTGTTTGTTTTTTACCACTTGTCTCATCATCACACCGCCCCCAAAGATACCCACGACGAGTAGGGATTCATATGGGAAGATTTCAGCTAATTTCCACCACGCTGGCCCAATACGGGTATGTGAGAACCACTTGTCTACTGATAAGAAAATGTAGTTAAATAAATACTTCGCCGAACCAATGCCCACATAACCTTGCGTATGCGCAACTTGCATGTGAGTATGATTCTATTTAAGCGTCGAAAGGGCGAGAGAGGAGGAGTAATAAAAAGACAAATCTTTAAAAGTTGGTCCTCAGAATTTACTCTACTCCTAAAGCGGAATCACAGTTGTGTGGTAATTCCACCCACTAAACATATCTCTAGCGGTATTTAGGATGATATACACTACATTACTAGCGCACTATTGCATTGATTCTGACTCGAACTCCGAATAAGAACTCGTTTGTCCACCATATGCCAGCAACGCATCCTTGTGTACTTCGGCCACACCATGCGCAGAGGCGACGATTGTCTGAAGAAACTGTTTGGCCTTTAAATTTTACGCAGTCGTAAGAGATGCACTGGAAAGATATCGGTGGAAGCAGATCGGCCGCACCAGACAGCAACCCTAGCATTGACCATGATCCTCAGACATACAGAACGACCCTGGACAGAGACACTACACCATATTGCGGTTATGAAAATAAATTTTAATCAGCGTATATTTTTCCACCTAGCAGTCCGAGTGCTCAAATTTTTTGTTGGAAATTTAAATGAAATTCACATCCTCTCCATTTAACCGTTGCCGAAACTGAAGTGTCCACTAGAGCGCTGCGAGTGTCAGTGTCGGCCGGCAGGGTGTCGAGGGTGCGTCGACACTTCGTCGCCTCTATCAAGCGTGAAAATGCTGCTCCATTTTATCAGTTGCACCAATTGAATGAAATAAGACAAACGGACATTACGAAGAGAATGAAGAAACGAGAACGAGTTCAAGCGTGAAAGCGAAACTTAGTATCGCGGTTAATTTTTAAGGAAACGAGATAAAATACTGTGGAGGTGGCAATCAGAGCAAGAGAGAGAGAGAGGGTGTGATAAAGTAGGATAGAAACTTTGAAGTTTATGGGGTATTTACATTCTTCCTTCTCCTTTCTTCTTTCTAGCTTCAAAAATCTCTCTCTGGTTTCCACTTCTACTGTGTTATAATCTCATTTCCTCACACATTAACCAGAACACAAAGTTTCACTTCGTTTTCGGTGATAGAGAAGCACGAAGAGGAGACGAAAGATAAGGATACTATTTTGACCCACGTTCTATCTCACTCTATCTCAACGTAAACTCTTTATATAAATATAGTGGCTCTCTTTCATTACACATTTTCGTTTCATAAAATCACAACGTCCAAAAGAAAGTTCCTCTTCTTCAACGATGCCAAAGGACACCCCTTCATTCTAAAGTAAAACCTTGACGACCAACACCAAGGTTCTCTATTCGATTTAGGGGTAATGTTAAAGTCTGGATAATGGTCGTTTCTTTGAACCTAACTTTATACTGCTACCATAACAGCTATCGCTGGGTTCCGGCTGAGAATATATGAGAACCGGTGTATTCTTACCGAACACGCTTCACCATCAACACCGTTGGGAAATTTTTGATCTTGTGTTAGCATTACTGCAGATAAAACTGGATTATTTTATAACCTTAAAAATATGTACATAATCATCATCATCATCATCAGTCGATAGACATTCACTGCATGACATAGCCTCCTACAAAGATTCCCAATTCAGGTACGGATTCATATGAAGGATGTGGGCCATTTTCCGCCACGGTGGTCCAATGCGGGTAGGTGGTAGCCAGAGACACGTTTGTTGATTAGCAGGGTGCACCACGAGCAGGTGAGGTTGGCTTGGGTCCCGTGGGTTGTTGTGCGGGAGCCCTTACATAATGGGTTATACATATATAATATATACAAAAAATGTCTGCTCGATCCAACAATGGGCGATGCCATTACCGACGAGTGCCGTTCATATTTGATTTATGCAGATATTTAGGTCGGTGATTAACATCAAAAAAGAACATGAACAGCTAAGAGCCGCGCTCTGCACCCTGGCCGAATGCCAGTACTCTATTTGGCTAATTTTGTAACATTTGGCACGTACCGCGAATACAGCATCCGCTGCACAACATCCGTGTTACCGATTAATATACATGCAACGCTACTCCATGGATTAGAATAATAATGCTCGGAGTATGTCTGCGGGATCAAATCAGAAATTAGGAGATCCGCAGAATAGTCATGGTCACCGACATAGATCTACGAGTCGTAAAACTGGACTGGTAATGGTGACCCCGCACCGGAAACCTGCTTCCGTTGACAGACACTCCCACTAGGTAGACAGAGGACATAAAAATAATCACTGGGAGCCGCTGAATACAAACAGCGCAAGACTGTGCTTTATGGAACCACATCACAAGAGACGCAGTGGACATCCATCTGTTGAAATGATGATGATGACTACACGGCGTCTAGTCGCTTTTTTGAATAAAAACATATCCGCTATTTTCTAGAAACATGAAGATTTCCTCTCTGTTTTCCTTTCACCGGAAGCGCAAGGTATAGGGATCCAACGCGCGCCTTTTCAAGATATGTTGCGATATGAAGACATAATTTTTATCAGCTTGTGATGTCTCGTGGTTCACACTTTCAAGTCTGCTCAAGTGATGAAGCGACGCTGAGCTTCAATAAGACAGGAGGCGAAGCTTTCGTAGCGCTGCTTTCAAAAATAACTTCCAGATCGATTTCCATTCGCTCGATGCAGCTCGTTTTTTCAGTCTTGAATAGTCTATTTGAAGAAATAAGGAACGGTGGCGATACCCCGCTAGTCTTACGACGTGGACATCCTTGGTTCCATTCCACCACCAATTACTGGTCTTAGATCTTTGTAGCCGAATACCGTCTAAGTACATCTTTTGCTTCTATTCCTGCCGTCAAACAGTACTGTACAAAAACATAAGTGTTCCGGTTTGAAAGGCGCTGTAGCTAATGAAATTACCAATTCGATATCCCCTGTCGCAAAGCATCGATTACAATGTCGGATAAAAATGCCCTAGTCTTGAATGTCTAAACATAAACAGCGAGCGGCAGGAACAGGTCGTATCATCGAAACGGAAATGGGACGTCCGAATAAAAAAAAAGGCTCTATTCGACGCGAACTAATCGGAAGTAGTGGAATTGGATGACACTCAAACCTTTTCGTGTTCGATACAAATTGACTTTTGATCGAAACAAACGTCGATTGAATTTATTGTCATTGACTTAATCCATTTTACTTTCCGTCAGTACGACGTAAAACAACCACTCACCAGCTCGCACTGGGTCAGAGTGATAGGGCAAAGGTCCATTTCCCCCCAGCATCCCAGTAGTATGCGTTATCAGAATAATAAGATAAGATAATTATCTTCTTCTCTAGAAGGACAATTATATAAAGTGTTGTTTGTTACAGTGTTGGGAGGCCCCCCACGATCTGGCGAGAATTGCGGGAATCCACTAGATGCGAGCAACGCGGGAGTGATCGATGTAGAGATCTTTGGGGGAGGCCTGTGTCCAACAGTGGACGTCTGTCGGCTGACGATTATGATCATGAAGATGTCGTTTTTTATTAAAATAAACAACGAGACGAACCGGTCATTCACCTGACGATAAGTGATACGCCCGCCATAAGATGTTAGGTCTCGTTACTCCAGTAATTGCATTACCTACCCTTCAAACTGGAACACAGTAATGTTCGCACATTACTGTTTGGTGGCTGCAACAGGAGCTGCGGTGGTACGTACCTAGACGGTCTCCGGCAACGGAGAACCACCACTAGTAATATCTGGAGGTCCTTCAAACCGGATCACAGTACTGTCTGTCGGTTGCAATAGGCCTTGCGGTGGTACATATCTAGACGGTCTGCGGACACAGAGAACCACCACCAGTAGCTATATAGAAACCCCACTGAAAGTACCGCACATCAAGTTAAGTGTGGCCTTAGAAGAAAAGTCTCTGGAACCGGATCGTAAGAGACCTACGCGTTACGGATGTAATGATGGACGTATATATTCTATCATCGTAAATAATTTCAGTATGTTGTCCCTTCACTTCAATAAGTTGACATTATAATTTAGCCCGTGTGAACTCCCGTGGGTTTTTATTGGGCTTATGTCGGTCCTTTTTAAATTTAATCATCCACCCCGGCGAGGAGAGGGGATGGGAATATCACCCTAACCGAAACCTGTTCGATTATTTATCGACGCATTTATCAATTTGAATTTATAAAGGGGTTGTATTTTGATCTTCAAAATAATATGATTATTTTGTGATGTGCTTGTTTATAATGAGTGAAGTGTTAGAATATATACACAGCATTATTTTCATCAGTCGATGTACGTCTACTGCTGGACATAGGCCTCCCCCAATGATCCCCACACATCCATCGGTCCTGCGCTGCCTGCATCCAGCCGCTTCCCGCCATCTGCTGAGCACCATGCGCCATTGTTTGTTAGAGGCTCATATGGGGGGATTTGAGCCATTTCCCACCACGCTGGAACAATGCGGGTTGGTGGGAACTAGAGCCTCGTTTGTTGACTAGCAGGGTGATCCTCGAGCAAGTAAGGTTGGCTTAGGATGGAGTTAATGTACGGGACCCCTTACACCTCATCCTCATGCATTATTATAATAAATAAAAATATTTTTTTTTATTTCAGCAAAATATAAAGACGTTATATACAGACAACGTTATTTCCTTTGGCTTCAGCTTCTGGGTTCCTTCACTAGGTGATGCCTGTATCGAGGAAACTTAGGACACGAAATTTCATGTAGCATTTTTACTACATATATACATATTTATTTGTTTATTATTCACAAGACCCAAGCCTACCTCATCTGCTCGTGGTGCACAACAAACGAGGCTGGCTCCCGCCAACCCGCATTGGACCGGCGTGGTGGGAATTGACCTAAACCCGCCTATATAAATAAATACCTACCCGATCCAGGGGAGATTTTTCGAGGAGGCCTAGGTCCAGCAGTGGACAGCTGATGATGATGATGATGTAATATAGTAATATAAAATAAAATAGTTATTTCTCACAAATTGTGTTCATCATAAATTAAACTACACACACTACTACTGTCTATTCATCTATTAAGGCCAGGGATGAAGATCCCATTGATGAGGGGTTTTATTAAGAAATAAGATGAAAAGATGGATATACATAAATATGTTGTTGCCCTATATCTGACATATTTAATATTTATGATTGGAGATGAAGGACGTTTAGATATGTACCATTTCTGCCGTGAGACTGCAGTGTGTAAACATCACCCTGTTCCGATTAAAACGATGTTGTAGCTGGTGAATTGGAGAAGGTAATGAGAAATGTTTCACAAGGCGACGAGGGCTGTGCAGGGGTAGCAAGCGAATCATGCTTGTCCATAACTTATCTGAATCACACCAGCCGGTGATCGACCACAGCTGAATTGGATTTGCCCCTAAAGGAGCTTCAAACCGGTCGGTTCCTTTTGCCCTCCATTAAAGCGTTTGTCCAAATTGAAATTCATGTTATAAACATAGTAAACACTTGTTATTAATTATGCAAACCGAATTTCGTATAAATAATCTATTTTAATACGAAAACCATCAGGATACAATCCCTCATCCTCAACAACAGGAGCCTATGTTGAGCACCAGATTGCTTCATTGAATGTATTTCCAGGTATAAATCTCGCGCGGGCCTATAATATTTCAGGAGGCTTAAGGATAATTATTTAAGCTGCCAGCCCCCCATTACCGGTTCTCGCGATCCATCAAAACCTTTATCTCGGGTCATCCATCAGCGGCGCACAGCCAAGGCTCCCAACTACGTTAAATACATGCGGAGTACTCAATATAAAGAATATGCTGGATTAACTTTAACTACGGTTTATCAGAATTAACAGGTTTGATAATATGACAGTTAGCTGATGGTAGGTCTGTTACCGGAAACAGTCTGGGTAAGTACCACCGCTGAGAGGGAGCTGATTCCGCTTGGAGAAGACGTCGGGGCGATGGTGACGGACGCATCAGGCTGTCAGCCCTGTAGTCTCGGGCTAGTAAGAATATGACTAAAGTAAGCCCTGCCTGTCGTAGAAGGCGACTAAATGGGTCTAGGAGTTTAGCGGGACTCAGAGACGCGTAACACAAACTGTAGAGGGGCACCGGTGCGTGTCCGAATGCACTGATGCAGAGCACCAAACCTGTGTTAATGTGTAAGAATCTCACAAAACCCTGACTTACCCCCAGAAGCGGGATCTCTTTCGAAGATTACCCTTCGAAACCAAGAAAAGGTAGGTACCACAGCAACGCGTACTGCAGCCGACAAACATTACTGTGTTCCGATTTGAAGGGTGCTGTAGATAGTGCGACTACTGTGTAACGAGACTCAACACTTTACGTCTCAGGCGACGAGCACAATGTAGTGTAATGTATACTGTCCTGACTAACGCCGCGTTGTTGAGAGCAACCGTGTCACTTACCTTCAGGTGAGTGTCTACCTCGTCTTGTCAAATATAAAAGGTAACATTCTAAAGCTTCAAAATAAGTATAAGTTAGGGCGCTGTTAGCAGCCACTGTTTGACCCCAATAAAAATTACATTCAAGGGTAATAATTTCAGTTTAAACCCATTCTCGCATTTTAAAGCAATGAATAACTCCTGAACCGGCAGCAGTGCAAAGCCTTGGTGGGGTTTTAAATTCTGGCAACTCTCCAACCAGCTCGCCGCGCATTACACTCATATTGTATGATATATGAACACTTTTTCATTTGACAAAGCGAGGACACGAAAGTGACGTTCACCTGATCGTAAGTGATATGCTTGCTCACCACACAGCACATCGCTTCATCCTCGTCGCCTCGAGACTTGAGATGTTAAATTTCGTCACTCCCAGTAATTTTATTAGCTAAAACGCCCTTCAAACGGGAACATAATTATGTTTGCACAGTACTGTCTGTCAGATGCAACAGGAGCTGCAGTGGTCCCTATCTAGACGGTCACCAGCAATCATTAACAACATGTACTCTATTACCGGAAGTAATGTTTATATCTTCTGGTAAAAGGTGCGGTTATATGCGTTTTATACACATTGCAACTCCCTTGATGGTCACCGTCGTACATCAGGGTTCAGGGATCTCCTACGAAACCTCTATTGTTAACTGGCCTAAGCATATATCTTGGAATCATCATCTATCTTCTATGGGGAAGTTCGCTACAATTTGTTTTTATCTACATGTCATAAATACTTCTCTACAATTAGTTTTATGTACTATTTATATATTGTATGAAGCCATATACTTATATATATATATATAATATTAATAATTCGTTAATGAATGAAGATAATTACAAACGGGATGTTAATTATTGTGTATTAACAAACTAAATTACACTCTAAATTAATAGGTATAAGATTGGCATTCGATCGACAACGATATCGCCGGAAACGGAAAGATAAGGAAGCGAATTCACTGCGAATTCGCATTATTTATGATTTTGACCCAATTCATCCGTAATGGCGTTTAGGGGGAGATAAATCATATTCATTTTGTGGAACCCCAGAAATCAGAGACAGGGGCTTCCTTTTTTTTATACCCACAAAAATTCAACAATATAATAAGCAGACTTTTAGCAGTTTAAAACTCTTTCTTCTAGATACATCTCTTCTCTATCAAACTATGTAATGGAAGGAGTCGCAACCCACAGCGATGAGGAAACGGAAGCACAATAAGAAAGAGAGAGATTGATATTGTAGTCGCCTAATAAGTTCTACATGTTGTTACAAAACTAAAGGTACACTTTCACTGGTGGTAGGTCTCCGCTGCTATAGCCTCGTTTGATGAATAGCAGGATGCACCACGAGCAATTGAGGTTGGCTTGGGTCCCGTGAGTTAGTTATCAAAGTCTTTACTCGCGGTCATATAAAACAGAGAAACGTCCAAATTCCGTTTTCTACAAAAGTCATTAACTTTGTTAAACTGTTCCGCCGCGAGACCGGAGTTGGAGTGGGTCCCGGGACTCCGCACTTGTGTCACGGGCCGCGGTACATTAGTCACGCGGCTATCGGCGGCAACATCTAGACTACCTAGACATCTACAAAATGGAGACCTAAAATTACGTAACGTTAAAAGAATTCTTAAGAAGTAGCTCGCTGGCTTAATGGTTAGAGCGTGCGGCTTTCATTGCGAAGGTCGCGGGTTCTAATCTCGGCATGTACCGATGACTTTAATATTTAAGTTATGTACATTTGTGAACTTAAGTAACAGCAGCGAAATACAAACAGTGAAGGAGAATATCGCGAGGAAACCTGCACATGAATTAGAATTTATTGTAAGGTGTGTGTGGTCACCAATCCGCATTGGGCCCGCGTGGTGATTATGGCCCCGTCGCCCTCATGTTGAGGGTAGGCATGTGCCCCAGCAATGGGGACGTAAATTGACTGGTATGGTAAAAGTATTCTTAACAACACTTGTAATCGTTCATTATAAAGAATAGTACAAACGATAAGGCAACCCCATGCGGGTGGAAGGTGATTTAAGAGTTGGCTGAAATGGTTATCAAAAATGAGGTGGTCTCATTTTAAATAGCATGGGTGATGGTCAGGGTTATGGTTCTCCTTAAACTACGTATTCCGCATTTGGGCGTAGTTCAGGGTGCCGGGCGGTTCCGTAGTTCCTATTGTCTAAATTTTTAGAGGAGGTTAGATTAGGCTTTAGTGGATAGACATTCTTCTACATATCCTTGGTTTTCCCCTCGGCAGACGTTTAGCTTTTTTAAGCCGTTTATATATAAAATTAAAGAAAGAGTATGCTGGATCAGGAGAAGAATAGAAGATGTTCTATTTCAGTCGTTATAGGTCTAATCTGTGAGGGAATTAACTCATATAAAATATTCCCTCTTATTAGCGACATGATCACTGATGATACTATGTGTACTACTATGCATGTACTATGATATATAGTGGATATACTGCGAGCTACTGAGCTGGTCAAGGAGGATCCTACCACTCAGAGTTTAAACCTAAAATGCCTGCAAGCTATCAGAATTCAAAACAGATGTTTTCCATATTAATTAACAACGTTTTTGCTCTGAATGTTCGGAAGAGGTTTCTTCGTTATTTTTATTATTATGTAAGCTTTTGGTGACTAATTAAAACATTGTTAAAGCACCGTTTTTTTTTTTCGTTTCCGGAGGGAAATCTTCCAAAGATACTCTGCTTCTAGGGGGAAGTCGGGGTTAGTGAGATTTTTAGTTACTTAAACCCGGTGCCGTTCTACACTGTGTTAGCACGTCTCTTAGGAAGAGCCTAACCGTCCTAGGTACCATCGCTGAGCCATACGCCGTCCCACGCAGGTTCGCTTGTTGAGCGAAAACAAAATGTGGTCATGTTGTATCTTACCCTCTTTATGTATTCTATCCTTGTCAAAGGGAGTGCTCACCGTCTCACCTTTCAATGGACACATTGTGAAGGCACCTACAGAACCTTCATCAGCCAAACTTTCGAAATAGTATACATAAAATAAACAAATGTGTGATTCTCGTTGTGAAAATCACAAATTTGTGAAATATCTTACGTGGGATCTTCGACCCGATCCAGGGAGAGGACAGGAGATGGTGAGACCGACGCAATACTGAAATCGAGAGTCTGGTTGGCGAATTGAGCATCATTAGGGGAAGCCAAAGCCCCACAGCCTTCGTTGAGATGGGCTACTTGCTAAGGATGGGAGACATCGGAGAGTCAAAAAAGCGTTCCTCGAAACCTCAATTGGTCACCGCCCAGATATCGATGGAAGAATGCCAAAGCGCAGGACCTACGCGAGCTCCAAGCAGTGGACTGGCAAGAGGTAGTACGAGTCAGACAACGCTGGTGCTCTCTAATGTCGGAAGTCAAGACTCACCTAGGGTCGCTGATCTAGAGTAGTAAGTAAAGAAATTTGTATCATCTATGTTTATCATAGATATCAAATAATCACGATGTAGAAATTTATATGTAATTTTTGTTTCTATTGTTAGTTTTATCGTTAGCACAGTTAACGGAAGAGTTACCAGCTCTCCATTTGTTCGTCAGCCTTTGTGGTAGTTTATACTCCGCCTGCATTCAACATCGCAATTACTATCGACGTGAGCAATTCTGTTCAATCGATTGAGCAGTGCATAGCATCAGCTCTTGGGGAACAATATTTTAGTCCTCGATGCGTTTTGTTTAAAACTATGTGTTTTTAATATATAACTTTACGGGGAAGTAAATACTGACGTGAGGAATTCCATAGTTTTAAGAACATCACCTCTCGAGGTCATCCACCTACCAGAACTTGACCATTGTAGTGGATCTGTGTATAAAAGCCAGAGACTGCTTTCTTGTCAAGACAGGGACGAATTTCCAACGGTGGGGCTTTTAAAGAGACGATTAGGCAGCTTTGTATCTGGTGTTTAACTTTCTTAGACCTCCCCAATAATAAGATCTATGTAGTAATTATTAAATTATGCCACGAGACTATGAGCGTAATAAGGTGTGCGGAAAATATCCCAATTTTCATTGAATTCTTACATAATCATCACCAGCCGATAAATGTTCACTGCTGAATATAGGCCTCCCCCAAAGTTCCTCACATCGATCTGTCCTGTGCTGGCCATGTCGCCGAGCCCCAGGGAACGGCGTCTGTAGGGGTTTATATATGGGCACTTGGGCCATTTCCCACCACGCTGGCTCAATGCGGGTTGGTGAGAGCCAGAGCCTCGTTTATTGATTACAGGGTGCACTACGAGCAGGTGAGGTTGGTTTGGCTCCCGTAAGTTGTTGTGCGGAACCCATTACACCCCTCTAAACAATTCTTATAAGGCACATTGTTTTCGTCAAGTCTTTTTAGATCATTGTACCTTTGTCGTATATAATTGTACATTAATTACAATCTATTGTATAATTAAATGCATCCCCCTTATCTTTATAATATTATAAGTGTGTCAATAGATTATTACATCGTAATGTATTACTTTAAAACGAGCCACCCCGTAAACCTAAACGAACTAACCTGATAACCTTGACGTGAACTAAAAATGAGATTAATATTTAACGAATTCATTATCCCAACGCGTACACTATTCAGCAAAAGATCAAACCCCTAGTTAAGCGAGCCTCTGCTTGTGCATAAAACAAAAACAAGTTGACACTTCAAAAGGGTCCTTTCCCCTCACACCCTCTCTATCCAAACGACCAACACCATCTGGGACTTCACCCATTAATAAGTTACTGTTTAGCTTAACGCACTACGAAGGGATTAACGTGTAAGGATGTAAACCTAAAAAAAAATTTACATCCGGCAGCATCTTGTGAAGAAATTGCAAGCTTTCAGTAACAGAAAACAGTTGTTTGAGCAAAGCTTCCGCACGAGTAGCTTTTGTAGTAGATTGTGTGTCGAGCTGCGGAAGGGCTGTTGATTGACTCACGCTCAGGGCTGAGGGGTTTACATTCGAGAAACGAGCTTGTTCAGACTTTTGATTAATCAAAGAGAACATTAATCACTCATTTTCACACTTTGTGATATTGTCTGCATACTATTTATTGTTTACCTCCACACTTAAAATAACTTTTTAAAAAACATGGCAGTAGTGAAGATAAAGCAGCATCCCATAGTGCTAGACGTATTGAGAGACCCAAGATGTTAATACTCAATATCAGCAACTAATGTAGGCTATGGAGACCTTTGTAGTCTATGAAAGCAATGATGTACAACAAATCGATACGATTTTTTTTAATTCCTTAATTTGCAGGCGAAAGTTTGATATGTGGGAGTAATACTTAAAAATCATTAAGGACTTCAGTTTCAGATGAGTCTTTGGAACCTGTTGTGGAATGAATCAGTTCCTCTCTGCATAACAACGAAATCCGTTGAATTACATAGTACTCTATAGTACTCTCGTTGTACTGCAGTCTGTAGTTACATCCTTCTGATATCGCTTAGAGAGCTATTAAAATCTTTTTTATAATAACCTGCGAACCGGATGACTAGAGAGGTAGCCAAATAATTTACTTAGAGGCCTGAAATTGCTGACGTTATCCATTTCATGATTGTAAAGGTATAAATTCAGTAATATAATTTTTTTTGTACTTACATTACCTCCTATTACTTGTTCATACAGGATATTTATAGTAAATAAACGTTGATATCATTATCATGGCGACCGTTGGACGTCCACTGTTGGACATAGGTCTCTTGTAATGTGTTAAACAAAGCACGGTCTTACACTGTTCAGTCTAGTGGCTCCCAGCGATTTTTGTATATCCTCTGTCCACGTAGTGGCGGGTTCGCCAACGCTGCGTGTTTCCGGTACGGAGTCGCCATTTCAGCATTTTAAGTTCCCAACGTCCATCGGTTCTACCAGCTATGTGCCACGCCCATTGCCACTTCAGCCATTGCCATTGCGTAATCGGACAGCAGCGATATGGGTTCGATAGTCAGTATTCCGATCACCAACCCACTTGCCAAGCGTGGTGATTATTGGCGAAATCCTTGAAATGGCACAATACATTCATACACTTATCTTTAAGTATATCTCGTGATATGATCAAAGGATTAATACTTAATTACACGATATTCGAACTTTTAATTGTAAAATTACAATTCATGTATATGATTTTAATTAAAACTCGGCAGATCGTAGCGCAACAAAACTGGGAAACGTTTGAAATTAAGCAAACTTTCTACAAACGTAGCTACGCGCCGCTACGGAAGTCTACGGACGGCTACGAACAATTACGATTATGTAGACCTTCGTAACGGGTGTTGCGACAAGGGTGCTAGACGTTAACAGACGCAGGCCCATTTTGACAAATTTAACACTCATCTACAAATATATTGTTTTTTTTATTCGTATGCTAAATTATATTATAAAGGTTAAATATATTTAAGAAACTAATTTTTCTTGTATATAAAAACAAAATGGCTGTATAAAGATACAGAAAGGCGCGTGCGTGGTGACTTGAGACAACAGGCCGCGGACTCGAGTCCATCGAGCCTAGAATCGGATGCTGTAAGAGTCAAAATGCTTACCAAGTGTTAATCATCATCAGACAATAGAGACGAAGGATTCGCTTGTTACTCCTTAGACGAGACTGTGGCGTCGGCACGCCTTGTAAAACGTTTTTTTTTATACTTCGATGCGACGAGATGAGCAAGACGTTGACCTGATGGTAAGTACGCCCGGCTATAACGTTGCCCTAGCTAGGATGGTATACACTGCACTACATTCTGCTCGTCGCCTTGAGACAACATATTTATTCTCAATACCTCAGTAATTTCACTAGCTACAGTATCCTTCAGGCAACATAGTACTGTTAGTCGGCTGCAATTGGCGCTGCGGTGGTACCTAGATGGTCTCCAGCAACAAAGACCTACCACCAGGAGGCCTAAACGTTGTTTTAGTTAACAAATCTCCTCAACGATTGTAAGTTAGAGTAGAAGGCATTCTGTTCAAGCACTAATCGGTGTTTACATCTGATGTTAAAGTCAGAGGAAGGTTTAATTCAAATAATGATGGTTACAGGCTATTAATTTTTTTAATTTCATAGATCTTTCATTATTTTATTAATAATCAACGTCTTTTTTTTAAGAAGAGTGGACAAACGAGCGAACAGTTCACCAGGTGATTACTGACGCCCATGGACAGGCGCAACACCAGCGGAGTCGTAGCTGTGTTACCGACCTTTAAGAGGATAATTCGCCCTTTTCTTGAAGGCCCTCATGATGAAGATGGAACTTGGTATTGTATCGTGTACTGTGCTGGTGGTAAATCCGAACAATTCCTCGAGATACTCCCCGAGGTACATTTCATAACTTTTATAAAGGTTATCAAACAAAAAAAAAAGTTAAGTTAATTGGATAAACAAAGGCTGATAATGATGATGACAATCATTATCATTTGGTATCATTTATGCGGTTAGTATAGAAAATCATTTGCAGTTGCTCTGAAGGAATATTTAAGACTAATTTGAAATCTAATTCTATATAGGTATTGAAGTGGGGTGCGGGGTCTCTGGTGAATGTCAACGCCCGCAGCAATATCAGCACTGTATTGATAATGAGCAGAGCTATTTAAAATACAGAGCAAGCTATTGAGTACAACAGTATTACAAAGATGTAAACAGATCCAGTGGGTGAAATACAGTTGTATACTTCGTGATAGGCTACTGTATCGATTCATGGTATTACGAAGATCCCAGAGAGATCCAGTTAATAGATACAATTGTATACTCCATAACGACTCAGTGTCCTAAATCCTGGCATTACGAAAATCCAGAGATCCAGTAAATGAATAGATTTGTATACTCCGTAATGATTTGTTGAGCTAAATCAATATGCGCAAAAATGTACAATCCTTAGAAGGATTTGCGCTATGACAAACGATAGCGTGATCTATTGTTTATGGTACAGCCATCTTTTGAGTGGTTTTTAAAACTTCTTGATACTATTATATATTACTGTCAGCAAAGCGGGCGGAGAATAGTTACACTCGTACATATCCGTTTCATTATAAAAACTTCAAGTATTTATAATGATTCAGAGAAAAACTTATATATAAATATAGTATATGAAGCAGATACTTGCCGTGTTCATATAAAATATTCATACTTAAGAAAGTTTCGTCGAATTTTCCACATAAAAGAAATTATTTTCTTCGCCATCCTCGACTGTTTTTTTTTTAACAAAAAGCACAAAGTGGGAATGAAAAAAAGGCTCACTAATGAGTTAGCTGTAAGGAGTACTTATTAGAATTCCGCTACAGACGAGTTTGGGAACTGAATGCTGCAAATTATTATTCTCTTAAAGAAATACTCTTTTCTTATTTTAATATATAACTTGTTAGTTTATAGAAAATAATTCTTTACTACAATGTTATATTCGGACACTTAAGATTCGCTAAGTTGCTATCTTCTTATTAATTGGGCCGAAGGTCCAAAAAACAGGTGTAAGGGGTCCCGCACAATAACTTTCAGGATCCTAGCCAACCTCATCTGCTCGTGGTGCACCCTGTTAACCAACAAACGAGGCTCTGGCTACCACCAACCCGCATTGGACCGGCGTGGTGGGAAATGACCCAAATCCGCCTATTTAAATCCCTACCCGATCCAGGGGAAAATCTTTAGAGGAGGTATATGTCCAGTAGTGGACATCTGTCGTCTGATGATGATATCTTTTCACTATCTTTTCTGTCTCTCTCGCACAAGATAAAACAATATTTCAATCGAACTGTGAAAACGTTTTGTTTTTATTCCGAACCGAAAGCAAAAACTGGTGAACGGGGAAAATACAGAAGCGTGTGTGGCTCAGAGAAGCAAAGGTATTTTTTAAAGTACGTCCATTTATTTAAAGAAATCCTCTTGAACAACTGTAGACTGACAAAACAGAAAAGGATTAAATAAGTAATATCCTCAAACACAACACTTTTTTCCCAGTGGCCGGCTTAGTGAAGTTTGTAAAGGACGAAAAGGACCCGCCTGATAATAGATCGCGATTTGCACAGCCACCGAATCTTTTCTCAACGATTGTCGCGTTCCGTCGCCGAGATATCTAATCGCTTTTTAAGTGCACTCAAATGTCACTGCTCAAGAAAAAAAAAAGAATAAGTGATCACGCCATTTCGCGCTCCTTAATTACAGCAGTGGCTTTTTAAAGTAATAACTTTGGAAAAAACGTTGCACGTTAATCTATCCGGGGACAGGTTGCGAGGGTCAGCCGCTGTAGCGGGATGTTACATTAGTTGATTGCAAAAAAAATATTATAATCTATGAACGTGGAGCTACTTCGGATTACATACACAGCACCGCATTGTCCAGAGACATATGTTACGTCTCATTAGCCCAGTAATTTAACCCACAACCCCTTACCAACAGTGATATTCGCCATACTTATGTTTGTCGGTTGCAATAGGAACTGCGGGTGTACCTAGACGGTTTGAGGCAACAGACTTTATTTTCAGGAGGCTATCTTCGAAAGATACTGCTCTGAGGGGAAGTCAGGGTTATGTGATATTTTTATTCACTAAACCCTCGGTGCTCTGCATCAGTGCATTCGGAGAGGCTACGGGATCTCTTATAGAACGCACCGGTGCCCCTCTACACTTTGTGTTAGCACGTCTCTGAGGAGGAGCTTAACCCTCCTAGGCACCATCGCTGAGCCATACGCTGTTCCAAGTCCGCTTGTTTAGCGATAAGGGCCCCATCCTCAAGGCCCGCGAAACTCCTAGACCCTTTTATTCGCCTTCTACGACAGGCAGCCCGAGTACAACTTACTAGCCCGAGACTACAGGGCTGCGGCAAGAGACCTACCCACCAGTTTATGGAGACATCAGTATACATTATTAACTATCACCTCATCTCAATATCCAAGGTACTCCATTAGATGGTTGTTACTTCAGTTCGTGTTTCAGTATATTTTTTGTTAATTAAATTAAAAAGCCAGATCGGGGGGAAACACTGCAGTGTGACTGCAGAGTGCCGACGGGACGCCCCCGCGAGCTGAATATTCATGCGGAGCCGCCATCGTTAGTGTGTTCACCTCACTGTTTGCATATTTTTCAGTTCTGCATACATAAATGTAACTTAACGTATGCATTTAACTTGACTCTGATGCATTTGTATTTTATAACTAATATATTTCCACAGAGGGACGAGATGAGAGTGACAATCACCTGATGTTAAGTGATATTAGAAATAAAACATTGTAGTGTTACTTAAGATGATATACACTGCACCGCTTCTGGTTTATTTTACTAGTGGTAGTTCTCTGTTTCCGGAGACCGTCTAGGTAGGTGGTACCAGCGCAGCGTACCGTGCAGACATTACTATGTTCCGGCTTGAAAGGCGCTGTAGCTAGTGAAATGACTGAGAAGCACAAAGTAATGCTGTGTATGTCATCCTAAACAAGATCATTTTATATGAAGGCGTATCACTTACCATCAGGTGAATATGTCGCTCGTTTCGCCGTCAAATAAAAAAAAACATATGTGTCGTCTTGTGACAGACGTTATGTCTCCAGTAATGTCAATAGATACAGCGCCTATTGCACCTGACTAGCTGTACTGTGATCCGGTTTGTAGGACCAACAGCTATTACTAGTTGTAGACCTCTGTTGCCGGATATCTATTAGGTAGGTACCATCGCAGCCCCTATAGCAGCCGATAAACAGTAGTGTGCGAACATTACTGTGTTCCGATTTGAAAGGCGCTATAGCTACTGAAATATACTGAGTAACGAGACAACATCTTATGTCTCAGGTGACGAGCACAATGTGGTACAGTGTATAGCATCCTAACTATCGCCACGTTGTTATGGGCAGGCGTATCACTTACTATCAGTTAAACGTCCCCATTTATCTCGTAGCTTAATTGTATGTAAAAAGAGAACAAAGGCTACTGACATAGTCCTACGAGTTAGATGATGGTCACATCTATTGCAGAAGTGACCATATACAGCAGCAGACGTGTCTTAGCGTGGTGACCGGGCTCCGGCAAACAGCTCGAGACTTGGACTGCATTAACTGGAGCAACCACCTGCATAGGCGGCAGCCGGATACCCATATCCGTAGATCAGATTCCGTGGAGTTCCTAAACAGGTTCACACCCAACAGTGGGCTACCGGCATCTGATAATAATGATGATATTAAATTATTACCTCAGTAATCAACGCGCTGCGGTGTACGCGATTTAATTTTGATTTCCCGTTAATGAACTTCCTGCTGTAAACCTTCTCATTACATGAAAGGGGATTTCCCTTTGAAAGTGTTTTAATTAAATTTCCCACATATATGCATTATATACATATATATATACATATGTACAGAGATTCATTGAATCCACGAGAACTCTAACTATTGGATGTAGACACTCAAAATTTGGTAGAGACATTGCTTGTGTAATTTAGAGCTCAGCTAAGAATGGATTTTATAAAATTCCTTCCCCCAAAGGGAGCTGTGGGGGTGTTGTAGCCAGCGAAGCGGGCGGTGAACAACAGCCAGTATATATATTATACTAATTATCTAGTATATATAGTGAACATATGTATATTTTGGTGGCAGGTCTCTGTTGCCGGAGACCGTCCAGATAGGTATTGCCGCAGCGCCTATTGCAGCTGCTGAGTAGTAATACGTAAATATTATATATATATATATATATCATCATCTCTATCAGCCAACAGACGTCCACTGCTGGACATAGGCTTTTCCCAAAGATCTCCACATCGACCGATGCTTGGCTTACCGCAACCTTCACCAGATCGTCAGACCACCTAGTGGTAGACCTCCAGCATCAGTACGTCGTGTTGAAGTCGTCCACCGGACAGTAATACAATAATGCTGACAGCACTGTCGCGCCACGTTCGATATATATGTGTACGTATATACTCGTATATGTAATAACGTGGTGACCAGTCCACATTCAGGGTGTATTACAACAGCTGAAGCCGAGGGTATCACCTGGAAGCAAACATTCCCGAGCGGCCGTTAAGTTTTACGTTTGTTTGCTGGGGACAGTTTGGTGAGGTCGTAAAACGCGCGATCGCGACACCTGAACTGCTGCACAACGAACGTGGGGCGACAGTGCTGTCAGCATTTATTATATTTATACTCTTCGATGCATGACTTGACCAGGTCTGACGCTGAACAGACCTTTATTTCATATACCGTAACATTTTTAACGGATATTAAAAAATGTATTCAGTTAAGTATGAAGTATATACATACATAAGTTTGTTGTGGAATATATTACAAGACACCTTTGTCCAGCTGTGGACATTCATCGGTTGTGATGATGATGATGACCTTCATTTCATAGTTTTTCACGATTGTAGTTAAAATTGTAAACATAACGCACATTTTCTAAAGGCTATACTAAATGCCAGCTGCTCTTCGTCTGCTTTCCTGATTGTAACATCCCCGCGACTTCATCTGGGGACGGAATTTTGTAAATCCATTCTTACCTGACCTCTAAACGGCAGAAACAATATCTCCAATATCTAATAATTCGGAGATCTCGTGATGAGCCAATGGATCTCTAGATCTTTTATGTATATATATATATTTCATTAGTTATTTAATTACTTACAACTCTTTCCAAACTAGAGTAGAGTAATGTTTGCACACACACTATTGTTTACCGAGGATGTTAGTTTTTTTTTATTTAACGAAGCAATGAGATCAGTGATACGTCCATCTATTGATCCGTGATAGTTCTACCCTTAAAAACGTGGTGCTAGTTATGATGATATACTATAGTATACAGCACACTACTCGTCTTGACCCATGAGATGTTAATCTCAATTCCTAGGTAATTCGATGATTCGAATACGCCTGCTCATAACATATGCTGTCAGTAATGATGATGTACAGCACCACCTTGTGTTTACCATTTTAACACTATATACTAAACCTGGATAATCCCTGTATTTTCAGTAGCTACAATGACCTTCAGATCGGGATGAAGTAATATTTATACACTACAATTCTCTTGAAATAATTTAATACCAAAGATCCTCGCTTGCCCGTAGCTGATGCCCGGATGCCTGGAGACAGACCTACCCCAAAATATTCTGACTTATATTCAGTGCTGCCATATACGAAATGTTGCCAATTAATAATTATTCGAAGTAGTGTTACCAACATAATAAAATACAATAAATCTTATTACATCTTGATAACGCTTACAATCCTAACATAACAAATACAACCCCTGTTTATGATATCAGTTTAAATTGTAGACAAATTCCCCGGGGTGAAATTAAAGTAAATCGGGGGCGGCGGGGTGTGTAAATCGAATGACGCCGACGCAAGCTTGAAATTTATCGAGGTAAGAAAACGCCCCGGGGCGGAGACGGATGGTGCTTGCGTTGATAAGGAATGCCCGGGGCATCGGCAGAATGTTCACATCCCTCAAATATTTTGTACACCCGACCCTAAGCTGGTGCACTTTGTTGTCAAGTATTCCATGCCTGAAGGCGGTCGGCACGTCAGCAACAAATGCCTACGTAACATCGAGGCACGCTGTAACTTGATAGATATTCGACATTAAGTCGACTTTAACTTTTAACGGAGCTTTTTACAGGTAGATGCTCTGGTGCCAGTTACTTTAAGTCTCGGGCTGTTCAAAATAGGACATAAAGTAAACCCTGTTGTTGGTGTTCGAAGACTTTACAGGTGGGGCCCTAATTGCGCACTATACATAGCGAGCTTAGGGTGAAAAGTACGGGGTGGTCTCGTGCTTGCGGTAGCGAGGGTGCCGATGAGTGTGACGGCCTTCGCTGGAACGTGCTGTTAGACGTGGTGCAGGAAAACATCGGCGTGTTCCGTAGGATGCCATGACCTCTCGCAACACACTGATGATGACCACCGAAGGAGTTTTAATGGTTAAAAATTCCACATATCCTTGTGTCTTCTCTCCAGAAGCAAGGTATCTTATTACATTTTCCCTGGTAACAAAAAAAGGCTCTGTTGCTGGTGACTGCAAGTAGCTACCATCGTAGCTCCTATTGCAGTCGACGGACAGCACTGTGCAAACGTTACTGTGTTCCGGTTAGAAGGACGCTGTAGCTAGGGAAAGTACTGGAGTAAAGAGGCCTAACACATCTTATGTCTCAAGGTGATGAGCACAAGGTGTTGCTGTCATCCTAACTAGCGCTACGTTAGTGAATGTCTTGTTCATCTCATTGCATCTTCAACCATAGCAACTTTTAGTTTAATTTCTATTTAAACAAATATAAATTATGTCATATCATTAACCTCTGCAGTATATAACTTAAATAACTTGTAGGGTAGTACACACTGATTTAAAAATTTTTATATATTTTTTTTAACAGCCAATTTACATTCCCACTGTTGGGGTACAGGCCTAGCCTACTCCCAATATAAGGGCGATGGGCCACAGTCACCGCGCGGACCCAATGCGGATTGGTGACTTCACACACACCTTAGAATCAATTCCAATTTACGTGCGGATTTCCGCGCAATGTTCTCCTTCACCATTTGTATTTCGCTGTTGTAACTAAAGTACACAAATGTACATAACTTAAATATTAATGTCATCGGTACATGCCGAAATTCGAACCCGCGACCTTCGGAATGGAAGCCGCACGCTCTAACCATTAAGCCAGCGAGCTACTACTTTACGTACTAGATACTTTACGTAGATTATTTATGAAAGAGCACGGTCAGTTTCTTTTAACTTAGTGTTATAGGAAATATAAAAAAATAGAAGTTACATAACTTAAGTTTTATGGACAAAATCAATATGTTAAACTTAACAGTGCAAAGTATAATGAATTGGCCTCGGTATTCATAACTTAACGGACATAAAATACTACTTAAATATTCATATTCTAGAAGAGAAATACAAAAGCATGATTCATTACGAAGGACCCTAAATCATCAAGAAATTCATCTTAATGGTAAAAAATCATCGCTTTGAAGCTTTATAGCGGAAGATTAAAAAATAACTAACTTAGTATTCAAGAGTTAAAAAAGCTCATTAATATTTAACAATCCGCTCCAACTCCGTGCGAAGGTGTCAGCATCATTACTAGTACTATAAGTTAAAGTTGTGCGCACTGGCAAAGTATCTCTCACTAAATAAATTAACGTCATTGGCATTTCGGAAGTCATCACCATCATGAGGTGCCGCCTTCGTAATGCTGAAGCTTTACATTACCCGTTGTCACGAAGAGAAGCAGCGTTGCAATGATCTCTGGAATATTACCTATAACAAAGAAATTTAATTACTAACGTAATCAAATGTAAACATAACTAAGAACATACAACATATTATTAAAATATGTTTCCTATTAACAATAAAAAAACCACAGGGCACCCCCATCCGGCAGGGTATCGAGGGTATACTTTATGCTAATGCCAATCGTTTGGTGACTAGCAGGGTCCACCGCGACCAGGTGAGGTTGGCTTGGGTTCTGTGAGTTCTTCTGCGGGATCCCTTACACCCCTTTTTTGTGATATATGTAAATAATTTAAGCGCACTCCGGATCTCAAGACCCTAAGTTTTCCACCCCAAACGGTTCAAATATAACATCTAATAAAAACTTGAAAATCGTACACGATACTTTGTAAGCATATATCTATATATTTATTCATTACGTGTATATATAACATACAACGTGAAACATGAATGTATTATAACACGCACACAGTTATGTATATATATGTATATATATATATATTTATATATATATAACAACAGTTTAATTGTTTTAAAATAAACAATATAAATAATTAACAGCTTTATATACTAGACAAGTTTTAATCGTTCCATATTGTAAGTATACAATTTGTATAGTTCCCGTGTGGCTCAGGTCGACGGTAGCTCAACACGCGCGAGTTGCGCTACCCAGGCCGGCGAATTGAGAAAATTTAAGGGCGCGTGCGGGCAACGTGCGCGCAGTCCTCGATATCAAGGGATCGTTGGCACTACAGAAGGGTTCTGAAGATAGAACAAGTGGAAGCTCTGCAGAGATTAGATGGCACGACAAACGAGGATGTCTTACTTCGATTTATTGCGAACTTGTTTATAATAAGCTATTCATACAAGTGTTTTCCAGCATTTTTTTTTTAAATCTACGCAGTGTCTAGACGAGCGATACACCTGCCCATAACAACGTGGCTCTAGTTAGGACGACATGCACAGCAGCACATTACGCTCGCCGCTTTAAGACATAAGATGGTTAGTCTCGTCACCCCAGCAATTTAATTAGCTACAACGTCCTTCAAACTGGAACATGGTTATGTATGCACAATACTATTTGACAACAGAAATAGACGCTGCGGTGGTATTTCGACAATCTCCGGCAACGGAACCGATCACCAGCGCACTAAAATCTTGCAATTTACCATCCCTCATATTATGTAATACCGCTGGGGAATAGTATCGACATTAATAGGATCCGGTTTGAAGGATAAATAATAAAATTAAGTGGTAGTAAAAAAAACAAACTTCTAAATAATATTGATATTCTATGTCGTGAGTTACTTCTGCTCGCTTTAACACATCGAGGGTTGCGCTGACTTCGGGAACAGGGTTCGGCAACCCTCGGAGACGCTGTTCACGCATAAAGGTAAATGGCCCGTGAAGTGTCACAAACGTTGAAAGCGGTACGAGATTTGTGGAATAAAGTGCTGAAAAAGGTTCCAATGGATATCGGCTATTTCCAAACGGTAATGTAACAGTTCAGGTTGTAATGGACATTACTCGGTGGTGGTTACTTCGGCGATTGGATTTCTTCGAATTCTGGATAGCTATCACCCTTATTCTTCATTGGAAATCTTGGCTTCACCCTTATCAATCTTATTATAACTTAACATTTATCAGCTTATCTCTGTCTACCGCCGAACATAGGCCTGTCCGATCGATTTGCGACGCATCCGATCTGATACTAACTTCATCCATCAATGGCTCACCAGGTCACCAGTCTATCTGATACCGCACTGTCCATTAAATTCTGATATTGGTTAACGTGTTATATACTTCGCGATATTGTTGTTGTCGCCTTACAAATAACATGTTGCCTTACTTCCATAATTACACAAGATACGTCCTTTAAACAGTATACTGCTGTTTGTCAGTAGAAATAGGAGCTACCATTCTACAACATCACAACCTCAAAAGTGTTTCCGTCCAGCTATGAAATGGTAGTCTTCGAGAGAAGAGTCAATAGGCGTTCTTCTTGACTAGTGAGCTTTACCACTTAGATTTCATCCCGGCTTTCCACTAAGTGGGATTGTAGTCAAGCTATATAATATAACATTACCTGTTCAGAAAGTGGACTATAACAGCCAATTTACGTCCCCACTGTTGGGGAACAAGCCTGCCCTCAATATGAGGGCGATGAGGCCGTGGTCACCACGCGGGCCCAATGCGGATTGATGACTTCACACACACCTTACAATAAATTCTAATTCACGTGCAGGTTACCTCGCGATGTTCTCCTTCACCGTTTGTATTCCGCTGTTGTAGCTTAAGTTCACAAATGTACATAACTTAAATATTAAAGCCACCGCCGCACGCTCTACCCATTAGGATATAGGTAACTAATTAGACATTTTTACAACTCTTCGACGATTGAAGCCTTTACCTGAACCGGGAATTTAACCTGTAGCTATAATTAGTGTAATAGTAATGGAATTGGGTCTAACACAAATCTTTTCTTTAATTATTGAACAATGTAACTACACGAGCGGGACGTTCACCTGATGGTAAGTGATACGCCCGCCCATTAGCAACGTGGCGCTAGTTAGGATGTTATACATCGCACCACATTTCGCTCGTCGCCTTGAAACATATGAGTTTCGTTACCCTAGTAATTACACCAGCTCCTATAGATGCCGACAAACGGTAGTATGCAGGCATTATTGTGTTTTCGGCGCTGTAGCCTGTGAAATTACTGGAATTGGGAGACTCAACATATTACGTAGCAGACGACGAGTGCAATGGTGTAATATATCATCCTACGTTGTTATGAACAGGAGTATCACCTGCCATTAAGTGAACGTCCGGCGCGTCTCGTTGCTTATTTGATTAAAAAACAATATCATCATCAGCCGATAGACGTGTACTGATGGACATAGGCCTCCCGCAAAGATCTCCACATGGATCGGTCCTGCGTTGCTCGCATCCAGTGGGTTCCCACGATTCTCACCAGATCATCGGTCCACCGTGTGGGAGGCTTCCCAACACTACAACACTTTATATAATCAGGTGAACGTTCCGCTCCTCTCGTTGCTCCGTAGAATATACACCACAGTGCGCTCGTCGCGTTCAAACATACAAGTCTAGTTATACTCTAGTAATATCTCTGCCTAATACTGAAATACATTAATCTCTGCACACTGCTGTTTATCGGCTGCAATGGTACCTACCTAATCGGTCTCCAGACCAAGCACCAGTGAATATTCATATATATATATATATATATATAAAGTATTTGAAAATAAAGTTGTTATCAAGTTCACGCACTATTCATTGAGCAAACAAAGTGCGTCACCCGCGCGTCATTGAAGTCACAGTCACGTTGGTACAAGTTAGCACAAGCACAAACACGGCTGAATGTTTTACAAGCTCGTTTAAACTTCGATCGTTATACTGAAATGGAATAATTATACAAAATACTTGAAGCTAACACGAGCATCGCTGGCGGGACGTCACCCCTAATGCCGGAATCAACTTTATTAATGCTGCGAAAGCATGCAATTTTACAACGGCATATAACGTGTAAGGGAAGAGATATACGGAGGAGACCAAGTTACACTGGTGTTATTCATTATTTATAAATACATAAAACACGTAATGGTTCTGATGTTATTCTTAATGCGAGCAGGTAGGTCAGTCCTGTAGTCTCGTGATAGTTAGAATAGGATTAAGCTCAGCCTTGCCTGTCGTAGAAGGCGACTAAAAGGGTCTAGAAGCCCCCAGCAACAGGAACTTGCCAACAGTTACCTAAGTACTATGTCGTCATAATAAAGACAACATCCCCTTGGCTAATGAACCTCTTCTAATCCTGCAGACCCAAAGACAGTTTCATTCGCTTTCGACTAGAGCCGAGGGTTATTTTAATACCTCGAAACTGTAGGTAGGTCTGTAACTAACCGTCCGAATACGAGGACAGTCTGGATCAGACAGGTCGTTGAACTCTTCTTAAGATGAGTTTTCATCTAGCACCGAATCGAGATTAAACCACTTTCATTAAGTTTAATAAGAAACCATTTTGAAACTGTGAAAAGACTTTATATTATAAAGTAACTTGACGTGACAAAGTTGAATCTCATTTCGTTTCATATTCTAACTTAACGCGAGTTGTAAGTTACGCGATTGTGGAGATGTGCAGCATCCGCGGTGTTGCGATGCTCGTAAACCACGGCTTAGTGGAGACGACGGGGAATCTCGTAAATTAGGTGTTAGATGAAAACGCGGTTCGCTTTCTTTACGATGTGAAACGCTAAATATAACTTCGCCTTCATAATAAATAGATCATTCGTGCGCGGTACAAGTCATGAGCGATTAGGGGTGTAAGAGTTCCCGCACAATAACACTCGGGATCCTAGCCAACCTCACCTGCTCGTAGTTGCGCCTCGCTAATCAACAGACGAGCCTCTGGCTCCCACCAACTCTTATTAGGCCAACGTGGTAGGGAAGGCCCCAAATCCCTCTATATAAATCCCTACTAATTGTAGGGATCCTAGGGAGGAGGAGCCCTTATCCAGTAATGAACGGATATAGGATGATGATACAACGGTGACAACGGTTATTTTGTAAGAGTTTAATTTCAAGTATACGTTCATTGAGGAAAAGTAATCCTTGAAGATTGACCAGCTAAAGGTATCTATCTGGCTATTTGTCACAGAAGTGTTGTAGAAGCATAACCATGTACCATTTAAAATAATGCTGTAGCTAGTGAAATTACTGAGGTAATATTACTTTCAGTTTTCTAGTCGCTTCTTTCTCGCAATAGTAACAGTTTTGATGGACTAGTGGTATTATCAGTAATTCCACTAGCGCCTGGTCATTATAAGTACTGCCTTTTTCACATAACCGCGTATAAGGATATTTGCTGCAACTCTGATATGGTAGATTTACCTCATGAGCGCTCTGCCTTCCTACTTTCTCTTGCCCTAATAGTTCTCGATGAACACATTCAGTCTATGGAAATTTTTATAACAATATAAATGGGTAATGAAGGGTTTCATTAAACTCCAGTAAATATCCGATATACTTATAATGATTAATCCATTTAGGTATAAATTTGAAATCTTCAAGCCAATGCACTGCACAGAGCTAATTATATATAAAAGATTTCCACCTGTATAGAGACATCACGATGTCTCTGAAACTCTATGGCCTACAGATTTGAATTTTGGAAGGAATATTAATTTTACCGAATGTAGGTCAGCTAAGACCGTGATTTACAAAATTCCATCCCCATAAGGAGTTTCGGGGGTGTTACGGCTACTAAAGCTGGCGGGGAACAGCTAGTTTTACATATTATTACAGGTTAAATGGAAAGAAGGAAAAAGAAATAGGTAGTTTGCATTATCTAAACTTTTTCTCTAGAAAAAATTAACCTTACAAATAAATACTTCCGGTGGGGTTAGCGAAACTTTAGATTTTTAACGAAATAGCAATCGGAAGTAGTTTACTTTAATATTTAACTTAAAATAACCGAGACTACTTCAAAAACACTTTTATTATAATATAGTTTAATTATAATATAGTATTTTAATTATAATATAGTTTTACTTAGCAAACAATATCTATTTAGTACTGAAGAAACCACCGATAATCTGGAGGGGTAGAATTTGTGCATACTTTGTAATCGCTACCGCTAGTGATCTATACCATCAACTAAGCCAAATTTAAGCTGTACTGAAAGTAGACGGGTGTGAGGGAAACTGCGCCGAATCGACGTCGGCAACGAAAATATACCGCCTCGTATTATTATAAAATAGTCTACACCAAAAGTAGCTTTAGTAAAAGAATACTTTATGGTCATAATAATAAATAACCTTATGAACATGATTTAAGACAAGGCGAGCGGCACTGGTGATGAAGATACTCCTAATCTATCCATAATAGGTGATCGTTGCAATTTGTATAGTGCAACGTTGTCGCGACGAATTTCTTCAATCAAGGCTACACCTTACAAATGCTATAATAAAATCTCATACGATCACTACATCACCACTATCATCAGCTGATAGACGTCCAAGGCTGGACATTGACCTTCCCCAAAGATTCCCTCATCGATTAGGTAAGGGTTCATATGAATGGGTTTGCGCCATTTTCGACCAAGCTTGCCCAATGTGGAGTGATGGGAGATAGAGCCTCGTTTGGTTAACAGGATGCACCACGAGCAGGTGAGGTTGACTCGGCTCCCGTGAGTTGTAGAGCGGAAATCCTTAAACCCCTCACGACCAGTACACATGTTAACAATCTAAGTATATCACAGATACTGAATGAACTGGTGCTCCGCCGCTAAATGATACTAATGGTGCAATAAATCGGCGTCGTGTGCGGTGGTTGAGTAACGAAGCTGGTGCACCGACGGTGAGGAGCACGCGGCGTGGACAAACGAGGCCATTATCAGCCTTAGAGGCGGTACGTACTGTGCACTAAAGAGGTGTTCAGATATAATTGACGTCATTTATATAGACTTATACTCCAGAGCGAATCGAGAACAATGAAAGAAATACAACAATTGTATGTTCATGGGAACATGGCACAATTACTGGTAATACTTTAGTATTACTACTGTTATAATTTCATTTCAACTGTGTACTTAACATGGATCTATTTCACGTAAAACATTACTGCCAAATTAATTGAGAAAATGAGACTTGCCAGTTTATGTTTTGGCCGCGATTCAGTTCTTCCTCTCCCATCATATAAGTAACCCTATTAACCTCCTAAGGATAACAACAATTAAAAAAATATAAGAAAATCTATTTTCTCATATTTTTTTATGTTAATATAAATTTCCAAAAAGCACCATTTGTGTCGATTCATCCCTTAAAGCAAAAAGTACGTAATATTTGTTGAACAAGTTTTATTCATCAAAAGTTCTCTTTGTACTCGACTTAATGGATTGGGAATGATTTGACATAAAGTTACGCTGGTGGTATACGGTCACCGGGTAAGTAAGTCATCAGGTAACAGAGGACACCGTAGTATATTAACGCCAATCATTAATATGAAAATATCAATATTTTCCGGTTTAAAGTGCCTCAAAAGCTAGGAATATCCAAGCATGAAAAGATCTTACTTCGTATCTTTGATCGTAATGTGGTACTGCGTTAACTTTCTTATTATTTTATTGTTATGGTTCATTTTATTTCAAGTGAAGATCCTGGTCCTCTCATTTGTAATAAAAAGGCGTAAACTATAATTTTTAAAGATTTTTTAAATAAAAAAAAAACTTGCTTTCCCCTTTTAGTTCAGACGTTCTAACGCAATTTTCTTTATTTAAAATTAGTTTCAATACCGTCTTCAGAGAGTTGCACCACCAGCTCTGGGAATTATATACTCGGCTCTTAAATTTTAATGCACTCTTGAAAATGTTTTACTGCATATAAAACAGTTGGCCCCGATTTCGAAAATGTTAACATATTTTAAAAGAAAACTAACATGTATTTTCAAAGAGAGCACGCTCTAAATTAGTTTGAGAGGAAATTCTTGATGCTCTCCCACCGAGAAAATGCATCTCGACAGAGTTTGCGATGAAAACAATGTTTTAGAAGACGATGCGTGCAGAATGTACTGTAATAAAGGAATTTATTAAAGAACAACATTGACTGATATAGAAGACATCCTGGTAGATATACATTCCCTGGCATGACAATGCGCCAATTTCCCCATCGGGATTTCAAGCCTTGTGTAAGTAATCATGACATTGGTAAACCTTATTTATTTAGATTTTTAAACATTAATTAATGTTTGTTAGTTTCATTATTCAACATCTTTTCGAAAACATTAAGCCGACAATATATTTTCCATTTTAAACAAAATCTGCAGAAACGAGGGTAGGTTGCAATCTGAAAATTTTAGATGAGTAAAATGCAAATTTATTAAAGTTAAGTAAACAAGAATCTTCGCAAGAAAACAAAGATTTTCCTCGGTTTTGTAAAGCGAACTTCTCTGTATTTATAAATCGGTAGGAAATTAGTTAGCGGTGATATTAATATGAATATTTAGTCTTTAATTTTATACTTTTTAAAATTAAACTTTTTAGAATAAAAAACTTGTATAAGTTTACATAATTTCAAACGTTAAGTTAATAACTTATAAATTATTAACAAACCCCAAGACAGTATACTTGTTTGTTGAAACATTTTCATCTATTGAGTTCGTAGGAAGTCAAATTACATATCAAAAACATAAAATCTTTTATAATCCATTTCCGAAACATTTCACCAGGTACACAAAGAAAGCGGATGTCAGCAAACAGTTCCTTACAAACGGAATAACACTACGGCAAGCCTTCCGACGGATATCTACATCCGCTGACGGCGTGCGAACTCCGCTGCACTATAAACAACTTGAATATCTGCAGGAGAAGTTGACTCCAGATTTAATATTAAACAAGTTTTACTTCGGACTTCAATAGAGGACGTCTAAAACACTCTACTTAACTTAAATAGCAAAATTTGTACGTTATACTTGAAACCGAAAAAGAGTATAGCAACTGATTTTAGGTAACTATATACATACTGCGACTTTAAACCATTTCGTTGTCTTTATTCTCACACAAACAGTTATGTATACAATATTATTCATATGCAGCTTAAGTGTGTGTCAGTTTGTCGCCGACAGCTTATTAGTTTGTTGCGTAACAGTGCCAGTGCAGCCAACGGAGTGCAGTTGGCGCGGAGTTCAAATAGTGCATATACACTGATATCATGCATGCAATTATCATTGTTAAATTAAATTTCCATAATAATTAAACATTAATAATAATTAGAAGATCTTAATGTAACTACGAATAGAACAGCAGTCAATTCTGTTGACTGCCGCGCTTTTACTAATATAATAATAAATCAACATATACAAAACAATAGAGAAGTAGTTGCCAGCATAACAGAATCTTTATACACTTCAATTATATAAGTGGCAAAATTCAAAATATCTTTAAAAGTTTACAGTTAAAACTGTTACACAATAAAGAAATCGATAACGCGGTAGTTTAAAACTAACTGTTAATGTGCCTCATGAAACAGCGATTTAATATACAACGATGAAAATTCACAAAGCATCCGACCGCTCAGCCAATCGGCTGCAGCAGGGGGTAAAGGCGGAAAATATCCAGAGATTCCTACTTCCGCGAATTATCGTCTGAAAGGAACGATTTTATAAAGTTTCCAACGCTTTCGTGGAATGCGGAGAAAATTAGAGATCGCTTTTGTGCGGCATCTGCGTCTCTTAATTGCAGCGAGATGTAAGAAGCTTAATGTGTTTAAAGAGACGCAGCGTCTCGCCTCGGCCGACAGCTTTACAGTTGTGTTCAGTTTTAATACCTATTGCACGATGATTTACCACACAATTATACCATTCAGGAGGAGATAACATGATTTAATACTATATTTAATTTTAATATGGTAACAACAAAATACTAAAACAAGTCAAGGTTCTGTAGGAGCCATCGCCCATCGCAGCATCAATTTTAGCTTTGGTATTCCATCACTACCTTCTTTCTCCTGCCCTGGTCCCACTTTATGTAGGGTCGGCACAACATGTTCTTCATTACCGAACATGTTGTAAATAGTTTTGGCTAAACTTTTTACGACCGGCCGCCTGCCTGACATCAACCCTCTTTTTGGGAATATTTGGGGATTTTTTTTTTTTTTTGTTTCTTTCTCATTTGTATTTCGCTGTTGTAACTAAAATTCACAAATGTACATAACTTAAATATTAAAGTCATTGGTACATGCCGAGGTTCGAACCCGCGACCTTCGGATTGAAGGCCGCACGCTCTCACCATTAGGCCAGCGAGCTACTTATACTATTCCATCACTACCATGTTCGATGAAATGCTACTAAAAATGTTACTCTCAGTAATTGTCAGTAGGTAAATAAAACTTATAATCTAATCTTAAAGTATCTAACGCATACTTTACCCAAACTATCCATCTTTATGGATGTAGTGTTATGGGATAAAAATTTAATATTAATCGGATTTCTGTAGAAAAATCTGTAATATATAAGGTAAACTTAAAAGATGATAAAACACGCAGATCATAGTCCAAATGAACAGCGAAACTTCCCAATTGTGGATTAATCTGAGCTAAGACTTTACATTTAAAATATTAAACTTATTCATAATCGATATATTTACAGCTAATCTTTATCTTGTCGATATCTGTTTGATCTGGTATCCCAGGCTACAATCTAAATGCAACACAAGAAAAGTTCAATCAATTATAGCTTGATGGTAGAGGAGAAATTGATTTGTAATCATCATTAAAGCCTAACCGTCGTTAGTTTAATTGAACTCCACTTAAAATACAATCAGTGGATATTACTGTTGCAACTGATAGCTTTGTAATGAAAAATCATTTCCTTACTTAATGGAAAATATTATTTCTCTATTCTTACCCGCTCTTAATCCAAATAGCGATGGTAATGATTCTAAACATAAGAGATTGCCAATACTAGGGAATAACAGTGAACCAGATAATATAATTCGATGGATGAATATAATCAAAGCTGAAAATGAGATATCGCAAGTAACAGGTGTCCTTGGAAGCCTTTCAGCGCCGCAAGTCGATTGAATTGCCGGATACATTGAGGTTAAATGGAATTTCTCGCGTGAATACACTTTTGTGGAGTATCACATCCCAATCCTAGAAAACTTTATCATTCTTACAAAACTTTACCCTCCAAAGATGTCACGTATAAAAAAAATTGATATGTGAATTCTTATTTATGTTTCCTAGTTTATCATGCTTTAAAGAGCGTGTGATTCTGTTGTTGTGTGTATATTTATTAAGATATATATTACTAGTATATGATCAAACAGAATTCCAAAACATAGCTAGGACCATCATTTCAAGCAAGACAGACTTTATGTCCTGTTTCTATTCATTCGCACGAAATAAAGAGATCAAATAGTATGAGAGTTCTCCGCTGGTCGCTCCGTCGCACACGGACCAAAGCGGAAACGGAAATCGACGAAGTTTCACATCAAGTTCGAGAGTCAACCATTTCCGTGAAGTTTCAAAACAACGAAGCAACATTACAAACTATAGAAAAACTAAGCTGTAACAAATCAAAAATATCTTTAATACAGGCGTTATTGAAATCGGAATGAACTTTTTAATAAAACGGTAATTTAAAAAAAAAATTGACAATCGCAAACAATTCTGTTCACACAAAGGTCGCGTGCTCTACTTCAGTAGTCTCGCGCGAGCCAAGTTTAACAACTCTACAAAGAAACTTTCCATATCCGGAAACTCAGGGGTCGGTGCCACATTTAAAGCGAATAATTCAAGTTACATTCTCGTTGAGCAATGGAGGAGGTTTAAAAGGATGGAAAGGGATTGGGGGAAGGCAATTAAAAAGTCACTGTCGACTGGAACACCTGCGCCAGAACCCGATGATGGAGCTTATGGTAAAGAGAGCTTGAGATGTTTCTAAGATGCCGTATAGCTTACTTTGTATTCGAAGGCGAATCAATTTATTGCGGTAGAATAAGAAAAAGCATTAGTCTCTTGCATCTGTGTCTAGAATATTTTAAATACAATATGCTAGTGCTTAACTCGGTTTCAAGTTAAGTGACAAACAAACCCTAGATGGAGAAGTATGATCGGCCAAAGTAGTCCACCTCTAACGTGTTTTCTATCGAAATGGACTTTTAGTAGCAGATTGACTTATACATCTAATCATTGTGGGTTCAGATGTCTTTATATCACCTTCTTCTCCTTTCTTAACGGTTGGGGCCTCTAGAATTTAATTTCCGGTTATAGAGTAACCTATTAGCCTCTGTGCTACGGCAGCAGTTCCAGCGCACCACGATCACGATGTTGTAGCTAGTGTAATATCGGAGATGATTACTTATGTCTCATGTCTTGAAAATAGGATCAGGAAGAGTCAATGTATATTTCCTAAAAATTATGTCCTAAAGTTGGCGTCACAACAGCATTCATATTCTGGCAAGAGTAAGACTTCAGAGCGAAATGCTCCACCGTCTATCTATTGACTCAGTATCAACGTAGTATTAGTTAGGATGGTGTACACTGCACCAGGTTGTGCTCATGGCTTTGAGACATATTATTAACTCTTCTTGCCATTAAAATTTTACTACCTAGAACACATTTTTAAAACAGAAAAGAATAATGCTTTCTCACTACTGTCGGCGGCTGAAGCCTGTCTCCCGCAACAGAGACGTATAACCAATAAAATACTTCCATCATCCAATATATGGATATAGGCCTTCCCCAATGTCTTTCACCAAATGAGATCCTCAGCATCTCCCATACACCTACACCTTACCGCCCTGATGATGTCGTCGGTCCATCTGGAGAGAGGGCATTCTACACTTCTGCGACTTGTATGCCGCCTCCATTTCAATACTTTTCTCCCCCACCGGCCTTCACTGAGACGACAGACATGGCCGGCCCGCTGCCACTTCAGCTTGCAGATTTTTAGAGCTACGACGACAGCTTTAGTTCTCCGTCGAATTTCTTCGTTGCGGATTCTGTCCCTTAGAGAAATGCCAATCATCTCTTTCCATCGCTCGCTGTGCTACTTTGAATTTGTGGACCAACCCGATGGTCAAGTGCCATGTCTCTGCGCCGTAAGGGTGGGATAAAACATTTTGATGATTGATAATTAATTATCAATCATCGACGTGTATTTATATATATCATAAGTAATCCCTCAGCTCATAATTGCGATGTACGGTCCCGATTTGAGGTCAACGCGAGCAGATCCTAACCTATTAGAGGGACCGCAAATAATTCCGATTTCGGTTAGGTGAGAACGTGCCGCAAATATTTGCACCCATTTATTTGCGGTTTATCTTTCATCGGTAATAATTAATATATATACACTATTTACAGTAACATCAGGATATTATGGATGTTTATTGTTATGCTGGTTTTCGATTTGCGGTTAGTGTAAATACCCTATTATTATTGCAAGGACGGAGACGATCTTCATAAGATACCTACTCTATAGAGTTAGAGAAGGTTATGTGTGATTAGTACCCATTGGAAGCTCCACCACAATGCTTTGTGAGAAACCTCGAGATTTAATACAGAACGCACCGGTGACAGTGTAAACATCTTAATATTATATGTATGGTTCTATTTAAAATAATCATTTTTTTATAAGACATAATGAAGAAGCTTTCATAGATAACAAGACTGAAGAAATTGTATTAACAGGTATCTTGTGGACAAGTGATGTCCGCCGACAAACACCTGGAGATACTTATGGATTAATAGTCTCTCCCATGGCTCCAAGATCCAGCAGTGGTCACATTAATATTATTTATAACCTACATTGATGTTTTTTTATTCGATGACTTCACAGGACGAGTGAGACGTTGTTCATCTGTTGGTAAGCGTAATTCCCGTCCATAACAACGTTAGTTAGGATTATATGCACTGCACTGTGCCTGTCCCAATGAGGCATATTTCAAATCTCATTACCCCAGTAATTACACTAGCTACAGCACCCTTCAAACCGAAATACAGTAATGTTTCCACAGTACTGTTTGTCGGCAGAAATAGGAGCTGCAGTGATACCTTTCTATACGGTCTTGGGCAATAGAGATCTACCTCATTGCCTCTCTGATGGGTGAAGACAGAAGTCGCGCCATATTTCTGGGATACGGTAGGGGAGTAATCAGTAAGGTAATTAAACAAAATAAGTCAGTGATTAGAAATTAAGTTAAAAGTGTAAATAAATATAATAAATAAATAAGTAAATAAGAAAAATAAAAACAAGTAAATAAGTAAGAAGAAAGAAGAAGGATCAGTAGCCTGAAAAATATGCACAGGAATGATTGTTTCAGGCCCTCCCCCCCTCCAGAAATATACGGAAGAGGCAGTCTCCACTTCAATCGGAGAGGATGTATGACAGAAGGAATTGGAATGGAGAATGGAAGATAAGTACTGGTACGAAAGATAAGTAGGGAAAGATAGAAAGGAAGGATGTTAGAAGGGTATGTAGAGAGACAAATTAATTAAATTAAGAATGATGTGAAGTGATGGAACTGAATAGACCCTGACCCAAACTACGCAGAGGAATGCGTAAAAAAAAAAAAAAAATAGAGATCTACCAAAATTTCTTCCTTCTCAAAATCCTTGTAAACTTATAAATTGCGATTTGTTTAAGAAATCGAATTAATCCCTACAAAGAGACACCTTCGCACACATTCAGGGTAAGGAACAGAATACTTCACCGTTCTCATGAAAGGAAATAATGGAGTCGCGATCAAAGCCGCTTGGAAACTTGTGAGACAGTTTCAAGTTTAGACGACTTTATTTATACGCCGTAATACATTCAAATTGGTTTTAACTTTGATACAGAGTGTACTTCAAAGTTAAATTTTAAACTTGTTGAAGTAATGTGAAATAAGTTACAAGGTAAAGACTGTACCGTTGGAAACGTATAACGGTAATAAGGAGTAAGTAGACGAATATTTAATTTATTCCTACTGTAATCAATGAAATAATTTATACAGGAATGTGCTCAATGATCATCATCATTAGCCGACAGACGTCCACTGCTGGACATAAGCGTCTCCCAAAGATCTCCACGTCGTAGAGTTCGTTGAAGTATTTGGGCCGTAATCCACTACGCTGGCCCAGTGCGGGTTGGTAGGTGGTCAGTACGTCGTCTGTTATTCAGCAGAGTGCACCGCGTGCAGGTGAGGTTGACATGGGCTCTGTCAGATGTTGGACGGAACCCTTTAGACCCTTGCCATCAATACTATGTTTAAATATACGATAAGAATGTACTGTACTGATGTGTTACACTTAACATAGAAACGAAACCTATCGATACATTAATAATAATTAACAGACTAAGTAAAAATATAATTTGGATGGAGACCAGTCTCCACCAGAGTTCTTGTGGATTCTAAAGCCGTAGGCGTGTTGTAGACGACAGCATGTGCAGCAGACAGAGGATGTGGAAACTATAGAGAAACTCATTCATCTCATTCTCTATCGTTTCTCAAAATCCAATTCAAACTATACCAAAAAAAGTTTGACTTCCAAAATACTTTCTCTTACCCGATTCCTCAGTTTAACTTTAATAAAATACTTGAAGTTCAAGTTATTCTTTAATTGATGACAGTTGTAGTTCGCCAAGTACATCGTGGGAATTGGCATCGATGTCTGAACGATACAAGTTTTAGCAAATTGCCACACTTATATCGTTGGGCCGTATGCCAATATCACCGTCAGTTGGTACCAATCACCTGTTGGAGCAGACAAATGACTTGCCTTCTTCAGATATATGTTTGACAAGAACAATCTCATTTCAATATTTCCTGGCTAACGTTTTCTGTTGTTTAAGATTAAGAGATATGCTTATCAAACATATGGCGCTAGTTATGATTGTGATGTAAGATGTTAAGTCACATTACCATACCAATTTCACTAGGTATCGTGTCTTTCAATCCGGAAGACAGTATTTTTTTTATTCAACTGAACGATGATATGAATGTGACTTCACCGGATGGTTAAGAAATACGCAATTTTTTTTCAACAGCCAATTTACGTCCCCACTGTTGGAGCACAAGCCTACCCTCAATGTAAGGGTGATAATAATATGTATTGTTATATTAGATATTTAATATCTATTGCCTGATGAGCGATAAACACTAAGTCCAAGTAGCGTTCAGATTTAGACAATAATACTCCTGAAAATAATTGAAAGTTGGCAGAAAGCTAAACGTCATCTCATCAAGGGATGAATTATACGTATCCCATCTCCGGCAGTTGATATTATTATAGAAATTTAAACAAATTTCATTATACTTATCGAATTATTAGTGGTACAATAGATTCTAGATCTTTTTATACATCATCGTCTTTTATACATTTGATATGATTTATACCCCTGCACTCTTTTCTCTCCCTTTTGATATCCGGTATAGTTGTTTTTGTCCTTGCGGGCTGTCCAGGGAATGGTACAGCTTTTCTTGTACCTTGTTGCCTTAGCAATCGCGATAGCTCTCTTTGCCCATCACTTACGCTCCTTGTATACTTCATCATTTTCTTTAAAATCTTTTTCACTTTCTTCCATACCTTGCCATTTCTTAAATGCATTCTTCTTTTCTTTCAAGGCCTGTTGCACTTCTTCACTCCACCACCAAGTTTCTCTATCGATTTTTCCTTTACCTTTCGTCTCTCCTAGCACAACTTTTGCTATTCCTCTAATGCACCCAGCCATTTCAATCCAACATTCATTTACTGTCATTCCAGTTAAATCTTTCATTTCTATCATCCTATCCACCACCTGCTTTCGAAATTCTTTCGCATATTCATCTTTATCTAACATATACCAGTAATTCTTAGGGAGGGGTTTGGGTCTGCTGTTGCTTAGCCGAATTCTAATTTTAGTTTCTAGTATCAGGAGCTTGCCAAGCTATTACAAAATACAATAAATGAATTCCCATCCCTTTCCCCACAGATCGCAATGTAATAAAAAAGTAAATGTGTGTTTTGGTTCACACCCGCAGGTACTGCACCGATTCTGATCCGGATTTCGCTAGGGGCTGACGGCCCAGAATACAATCCCATACATTTTTATGAAACAGAATACATAACCAGTTCTAACCGGATTCCCATGGGGTTAAAACTCATTTTTATCTAAGTAAAAAAATATTTCTATTGGTTTGAAATGCTGATAGATATATACCTTGCCCTACATTACTGTAGCATAGTAGTTTTACTGCTTTTTCATTTTTAAATAACTTTACTTAATTTAAGTTTTTTAGTTTAGTTATAGACATTAAGATTCCAACATTTTATCCAACGTCCCCTTCTCGTCATCACAATCAGCCGATAGACATCCACTGCTGGACATATGCCTCCCCCAAAGATCTTTACATTTGTAGAAAGTCCATACAGGGGGATTTGAGCCATTTCCCACCACGCTGGCCCATTGCGAGTTGATGGGAGTCAGAGCCTCGTTTGTGGATTAGCAGGACGCACCACGAGCAGGTGAGGTTGGCTTGGGTCCCGTGAGTGCGGGAACCTTTACGCCCCCTTTTACTTTATTGTTAATTCTACCAATTGTATGTCTGTGTATTTTCTATTAATAACCAAACATTAAAAATTAATTATCACTCCCTCTTCCTCTCTTTACAAGTAATATTATAATGACCAAGACACTCTTTTATATACTTGTTTTATATTTTTTTATTCTCCGAAGCAACGAGACTAGCGAGACGTTCACTTAATAACGAGTGAAACGCCTGCCCATGAAACCGTAATGATACAAAGGATGATATACACAGCGCCACATCGTGCTCGTTGCCTAGAAACATATGATGTTAAATCTTGTCACCCCATCTCGATCACCCTTCCAACTCTTCTTCTCCCTGCCCTTTTCCCAGCTATGTGGGGTCGGCGCAGTATGTACTTCTCTTCCACATTCCGCTATCAGCCGTCACATCTGATTTCACACTTTTCTTACACTTATCACCTTTAACATAATCCATCCACACTTTCCTCTGTCTTCCTCTACCCTTACAAACGTCCACGTACATTGTCATTACTTTCTTTGTTATATGTCTTTCATCCCTCCGCATAACATACCGCGTACCACGCTAACCTCTTGCTCCTCAATTTCTATGTCACTGCAGCTACTTTCAGACTTCCTCTAATATACTCATTATTAATATTATCTCCTCGTCACACCGCACATACATCACCTTTCCAATTGACACACTGAAATAGGAGCTGCGGAGACCTACCATCAGTAAAGTACCAACAGATTAAATATTTAAAAAAAATTGAAGGTTTACTAAGCTTTCGACAGATCCAAAGTAAATGGAGGCTGATGATAAAATTCATCATATAGGATGAAACAAACAGCGCCACATTGCGCTTGTCGCCTTGTCATGTATTAAATCAGCCTAAGGAAACCAACGGCTGGACCTATCTCTGACCTTTAAGGTAGCACTCTTGAGATTGGTAGAGACGAGATAAAACAGACCCCGGGAACAGACTATATTCCATCATAGCGTTAGAGAGGCTGCCGTTGAATTCTGAAAGGAGATCCCGTGACGTCTCTAAACGGTGAAGGTGACCAGCGAGGGAGCTATCCGTAGCCCACTATTCGCTCCCACGGGAAACGATACATAAAAAAAAATACTGGTGCTAGCTCTCTGTTGGTGGACACCATCTACGTACCACCGCAGCTCCTATTTCTGTCACCAAGCTGTACTGTGCAAACATTTCTGTCTTCCGATTTGAAGTGCGCTGTAGCTCAGTATTATTACTGGACGTAAAGAGATTCACCATCTTGTGTCAAGGCGACGAGCACAAAATGGTGATGTGTATGTCATCCTGACAATTGTCACGTTATGGATATGCGTATCACTTACCATCAGGTGAACGTACTGATCGTCACTTCACTTTAAAAAAATATATATAACGTAGTAAATATAGTAGTAAATATATAAGGTATAATAAAAATATATATATATATATAAGGTATATATGGTAACGAATGTGAACTATATTCAAAGGGTGTTTGTGGAAAGTGGAGACATCCCCGTCTGTGGAATGGTGGAATGGTGGAATGCAAACACCGACTTCGTCACCGTATATCAAGTGACGCGTGTAACGGTGTCACGTTAGACTGCGAACGGAAAACTTTGTATCACGACCCTTATTTTATCAAATGATATTAGTTCAAAGTAAGCCAATCAATATTATACGAAGATATAACACTGTTTATTTATTTTTATTTATTTCAATTGGTTTACTAATAGATATAATTATTATTTATTCAAGAAAACAAAGAGACATACTGTACCTTCACCTGATAGTAAGTGATACGCCCGTAACTTACCGCTAATTACAATAAAATCATATACACTACATTATATTGCGCTCGCCACCATGAGACATACTATATCAAGTCTCATTAGCGAAGTAACTACAGTAGTCATAACGCCCTTCAAACCGGAACATAGTAATATCTGCACAGTACTGTTTGTCCGCTGCAATAAGAGCTGCGGTGATAGCAGCCACCGGCACCTGAGAGCAGACCAGAGACCTACCTCAAGTATGTATCCTGTACCGCATGATACTATAGAAGCTTGTAGACGAAGCTAACTGCTGAGTCCACACTCTTGGTAACGGTGACAGAGTCAATACAGATAAGCAGTAACGGTCCCAGGTGTAATGCTACCTCTTTCTTCTTTCCTTGTTTTTTATTTTTTTTAATGGAAGTCGGTATATCACATTATCATCGTCATCCCATAATTGTCCACAGCTGGATGTACTTAAAATTTTCACTGGCGGCAAGTTGTTGCCGGAGAACGACTAGGTACCACTACAGCTTCTATTTCTACCGTCGAACATTACTATGCAAGCATTACTGTATTCTGGTTTGAAGGGCGCTGTGCAGCCAGCGAAATTACCACGATAGGATTATCATGTCTTAAAGCGACGAGCATTATATAGTGCTCTTTATAATATCCTAACTTGCTCTGCGATGTTATAGGCAAGCGTATCACTTACCATCAGGTGAACGTGTCACTCATCTCATAAACACTTTCTCCCGAACACTACACAAAGTATCGCAACACAGTTTTATTCAATCCCACCAGATTCGTATCCGCGCCACTCGTTGAATATCTAAATGTGCGGCGACATCGCCCCGGATGGGGTTATTATATAACTATCAGGGGGTAGATTTGTCACACGCCGACACCAGGCCTCGGTCGTGGGATCAATACGTCCCTTGGGGGTCCTATCACACGGTAACTGCTGAGCTTGACATCTATGAATTTATTTCCACACTTTCAAGTACTTCCTGTGAAAAGTTTAAGTACACATATATCATATTGACATCAGACAGTGACCATGATAGTACAACTGGATTTTTTTTCGAAAGGACAGTTTTTTACATACAGTTAAGAGACGAAACGAGTGACACGTTCACCTGATGGTAAGTGATAAGCCCACCCATAACAACGTGACACTATATACTGCAACAAATTGCGCTCGTCGCCGTGAGACGTATGATATTAAGTCTCGTTACCTCTGCAATTACACCAGCTACAGCGCCCTTCGAATCGGAACGCAGTAATGTTTGCACACTACTGTTTTGAGGAGCACTTCAACTCACCTGATGTTAAGTGATATCGTCTGTGGTGGTAAAGCACTAACCTAGTAATAACCTATTCACTCTCATCTTAAAGACACCAACGTCAAATGGTGGGTAACGGCCCAATTCTCCTCAATGTACTCCAACCAAATGTAGAGATCTTTGGGGGAGGCCTATGTCCAGCAGTGGACGTTTGTCGGTTGATGATGATAATAATGATAAACGTCTCGTTGCTTCGTTAAATAAAAAAAAACCATCTCGTAATTGAACCAGGAACCTCCTTGGGACCGGAGCAAGCTGTTCATGGCTGTGGTGTGAACTACAATTTAAATATATGGTAGTTTGAACATGCTATTGGGGGAGAAAACAAATGCCTTTGCCTACGACCAGGGTAGTCTGCGTGTGGATATGAAAACACTCAAATAATAATTTCAATATCATTACTATATCCGGATTTACATCCGCCTACATCCGGATGCACTCTAGCCGTCGCTCAATCTGTCCATGATCAGATTAGCGCTCCGAAAATGTTTCAACTTGACAACAGTTAACACTCTCTCCGAAATGATCAGTAATATATTTAATACTGAGAAAAAAAAACAGTTTGATCAGAAATGATCAGAGGATCTATCAATCATTCACTGTTCAAATCATCATCATCATTATCAGCCGACAGATGTCCTCTGCTGGACATAGGTCATTTCCCAAAGATTTCCACATCGATGTATCCTACGCTACTAAGCTTCCAGCTTCCTTCACCAGATCGTCGGCCTTGGTAGTGGGCCTGTCAACACTACATCTTTTGATAAGGGATCGCCATTCGAGTACCTTAATGCCCCACCGGTTGTCAGTCCTTCGAGCGATCTGTCCTGCCCACTGACACTTGAGGCTAGCGATCTTTTGGACTTTGTCGGTGACTTTAGTTCTCCTAAGGAACTCTTCATTTCTGATTGAAACAGGATATGATGGTCAGTTAAAGACCATAATTTGAATTAACTACTAACAGGAACCCAATCTTATGTGATGCTTTTTATATATTATTTTACTAGTGGGGGTTATGACCCCATTCAAAGTGTTAAGCGGAAGTATTAAGCAGCCACCTTGAGACCTTTCATATTTGGCATCGGTTTACATTCCAATCTGTCCTGGACTTCAGCTATGGCGGTTGAAGGGCGTAAAACATCACCCTTCCACGCACAGGCCTTTTGCCTACGTATTGAGATATGGGTATTTTTCTCTCGCTTCCTCTCTGCAGTTTCTACTGGTGGTAAGTTTCTCCGGAGACCGTCTAGGTAAGTACCACCGCAGCGCCCATTGCAGCCAACAAACAATAGTCGGCTAACATTACTTTGTTCTGGTTTGGAAGATGCTGGAGCCAGTGTAATTACTGAGACAGCGAGACTTAACACTTGTGTCAGGCGACGAGCGCAATGCGGTGCAGTATATCATCATAACGAGCGCCACGTGATTATGGGTGGGCATATCACTTACTATCAGGTGAACCTTCTGCTCGTGTTTTCGCTTAATTGAATAAAAAAAAACTTTCTACAACAATACTTCTTCGTAGACGATTACCCCAGCGTCTTACGTCCTTCCAGTACTAACCATGACTCTTAGTCAAGAGGTGAGGTCATCCCTTGCCTGAGGCCTATATCCAATATGTTCGTGATGATGATGATTGTTGTCGCAATAACACGGTCACCGTCAACAGAAATCTACAAGTTAAAATATATCTCCGTAAATCTGAATCGTAAAGGAAAATAAACAAAAAAAATCCGAGTCTCCCCAGGGTAATTGATTCCATCTCATCATCAAATTGGACGCAACAGGAGAAACGTTTTAAGAAATGGAGAATAAAAAAATGTTATACTTCCAATGCTAATACTTTAAGTGATTGACAGAGTGGGGGGAGGATTACTTAAAGGATTTCAATATTTGTTAAGTGATCATTGTTGTCATAAAACTAGACGAGCGGGACGTTCACCTGATGGTAAGCGATACGCCTGTACATAACAACGTGGCGCTAGTTGGTCTGATATATACTGCAACACACTGTCGTCGCCTGAGACGTAAGAACGTTGAGTCTCATTACCCTAGTAATTACACTAGCTACCTTCAAACCGGAACACAGTAATGTTTGCTCAGACCGTCCAGGTGGGTACCACCGCAGCTCCTATTGCACCCGACAAACTATACAAAAATTACCGTGTTTCGGTTTGAAGGGCGCTGTAGCGATTGATATTACTGGGGTGATGAGACATGTCTCAAAGCGACGAGCACAATGTGGTGCATATTATCCTAACCAGCGCCACATTTTTGAAGGCTGACGTATCATATTCCGCAGAACATCTCACGGGACCCAAGCCGACCTCACCCACTCATGCTGCACTCTGCTAATCAACAAACGGCGCTCTGGCTCCCACCAATCTGCATTGGGCCAGCGTGGTGGGAAATGGTCCAAATCGCCGCATATGAACTCCTACAAACGACGGTCCCTGGAGCCTGGCGGTACCGGAGGCCATGCTGACTGTAAGGTAGGGGGAAGGTGGTGGATGCGGGCAGCGCAGGACCGATCGATGTGGAGATCTTTGAGACAGACCTATGTTCAGAAGTTGACGTCTATCGGCTGATAATAAAATATATATATATAAACATTCTCAAAGATATAAGTTAAAAACACAGACACCCCCTCCCTTATCGAGACGGGGTAAAAATCATCTGTATCAGAAGCACGTGGGGGTGGAAATTTAATATACCAATCGGTAACATTACTGTTCCCAGGTAATATTAAATTTAACCGTTGCTTCTCAGATTAATGCTCCGCACTGGCACTGCATACTAAGCAACTTGAGGAGGGTTGGGGGGGTTACATTTTATTAAAGGAGACATTAGGGACGCCCCTCGTGTCAGTTAACCCCAGACGTCTTTCTTTTAAAGCCATCAGATTGTAAAATCTGATTGACGTCAAGATCTATCTTTTATACAATGAAGAAACAGGATCAGGTGAGTTTACGGTATAATAAAAATGGCTACCTCTTGGTAGAATATTTACACAAGACCACATTGTAATCCGACGGTCTGGTGAGAGTCGCGGGAACCCACTGGATGCGAGCAACGCTGGACCGATCCATGTAGAGATCTTCGGGGGAGACCTGTCCAGCAGTGAATGTCTAACGGCTGACGATCATAATGACGATGACATTGTATTTAATTCACAATATCTTAATATTTTTACAAGGTACACACACTTCTTCAACGAAGTGATGGCCTGAACCGGAAGTTCCCGAGATAGTAACACGCGTGCCCGTAAGAACGTGGAGCTAGTTACGATGACATACACAGGACCACTTTGCGCTCATCATCTAGAGACATAAAATATATATCCCCGTTACCGCAGTAATTGTATTAGGTACAGCGTCCTTTAAACCGGGACACAGTAATGCACAGTGCTGTTTGTCGGCTGCGATAGGAGCTGCGGTGGTACCTAAACGGTCATTGGTGAAGACTTGCTACTGATGAAAACCTTCCTACTTTTATCTTTTCATCCTCACCGTTGGACGGGGCGCTGGACATAGACCTCCCCCAAAGAGTCCCACAGGATCTGTTAGGGATTCGTACAGGGGGGATTTGTGCTGTTTCCCACCACGCTGGCCCAATGCGAGTTGGTGGGAGCCACAGCAAGAGTTTATTGTTTAACAGGGTGTGCCACGAGCAGGTAACGAGGTGTGCCACGAGTAACTTTGATCTCATGAGTTGAATAAACTTGAACAGATTCGTAACTAGGAACAAAAATAAAAACCGTTAGAGTACGTAAGTGAACTACAAGGTAGGAGCTGAGTGCTCAACTTTGAAAGTCATGAACGTCCTCCATATGTATGCGGCGGAAGAGTTAAAAAGAAAAATGAGGGACTTCCTGACACGTTGTGCAGTTTGCTTTCAAGCCGCAGACGGCTTGACAAATTGATGCAACAGCTCGTAGCAGCTCACTTCTTGGCACGGCTTCCTGTTCCCAGATTCTGCCGCGTTTCGTGAGAGATATTTTTTCCAAGTTTCCTTCACACGACTCGTAAATTATCCAATGCTGGATTATGCAACGGGATACGGAAGTACGTTTGGATGAAAATGGGCGGAAGAAGGTATACAGGAGTAAGAAAAAAAATACTTGGAACTACTTGAATGCACCTGGTATCATTACTACTATTTACTAATCAGCCGATAGACGTCCACTGCTGAAGACAGATCTTCCTCACATCGGTCGGTCCCGCGTTGCTCGCATCCAGTGGGCTCCCGCGACTCTCACCAGATCGTCAGTCCACCTTGCAAGAGGCCTTCCAACACCACATCTACCGGTACGCGGTCGCCACCCGAGGGCTTTACTGCCGCATCAGCAGTAAGGCCTTACGAGCAATGTGCCCTGCCGACTGCCACTTAAATCAAGAAATGTTTTGAGCATGTCAGTGACCTTAGTTCTTCTGCGAGTCGCCACTGTTACCACCTTTACCTGGTAATGACCGGAAAATACTCCCTTAAAACTGCGTATTGCAAAAGCTTTATTTGTTTGAGTTAAAATAGGGTAAAAAAGGTTTTTTTTTTAATTCAATTAAGCGATTAGCCGACCGGGTTGTTGAGCTGATGGTAAGTGGTACGCCCGCCCATAACGTGGTGCTAGTTAGGATAATTGAAATAAATACAAATTAATTTCACTAACTTTTTTTTTGGAACCGATCGATCTTTGTGATGTATTAACAGTAAAATGAGGGTACCAGGCCACGAGGAATAAATAGCTCAGCACCGTTGCCACTATATGAGTGCACTAGGAAGGCGGCCATCAAAGAGGAATGGCGACGTGTTGTTAAGGTTGCGACCAACACCTGAAGTGATGACCACGACCACTCTGTCAAGAGTGATACCGCTGAAGAAGAAGACTATCCTGAATTAGCAACAATAAAACATTATTAAACTGACAGCGAAGACACATTGCTCGCATATTTAAAAAACAAATCATTCCTCACCAATCACTGTTCAGATTTATTGGTGAAAAAATTATGAAAGTAAAATATTTGAAGTTTTTTTTTGAAACAAATTTACAGAAGCGATTTCATAATTACTTTATTCCGACTGAAATCCTTTCAAGGAATTTTAATCCCCGATTAATATTATTTTTTTAATTAAACGAATAGAATAGCTGTTCCCCGTTCGCCTTGTTGGTCGCAACACCCCCGCGACCACTTTGGGGTGGGGGGTACCATTTCATAAAATACATTCTTAGCTCCTTACCAAATGTCAAATGTGCAGACCTATGCACAACGCGGCGCTAGTTAAGATGGTATGCACTACATTGTGCTTGTCATCAGACCTGAGATATTGAGTCTTGTTACCCTAGTAATTACACTAGCTACAACGCCCGTCAAACCGGAATACAGTAATGTCTGCACAGTACTGTTTGTCAGCAGAAATAGGAGCTGGCGTGGTACCTATCCAGACGCTCTCCAGCAACAGGGAACTACCACTAGTAAACTAATATACATATATATATATATACACACATGACGTATGCATGTATGCATATATATATATATGTATATATAGTTGCATATATTTATATAGCGAGGGAAAATCAAAAGATATTTTATTAACAGAAGCAAATATTTTTTTAATAAAACATCCCTTCAACGAGACTCGATATTGGATATTTAATATGAAAATTTATGAATTTCTGAAGAAATTGTTTTTCATTAATTTCATAAATAGTAGAAATAAATAACCCGGACCTACCAGCAGTGGACGTCTATCAGTTGAGATGATGATGATGATGGTGAAAGAAAAAGGCTTAGATAACTAACTAAATAACTACTAAAGTAAATCACTGATTACTTAGAAGGTGAGATGTTTATACTACAATGTTCTCCTACTAGCTACAGTGTCGACGGAAAGTTTTTTTTTTACATTTTAATATAACTTAATCAACCTCAAGTTGAAGACCATATACACTGCAACAAATTATTTCTGTGCAATTGTCATCTTATACGCCTGAGGGTACGACCTATAACAACGTGGCGCTAGTTACGTAGTATACACAGCACCACACTGCATTCTTCATTTTGACAGATGAGATGTTAAGTTTCATTACCCCAGTAATTTCAGTAGTAACTACTCCACGTTGAAACTGTAGTGTTTGTCGGCCGCAGTAAGCGCTGCGGTGGTACCTACATAGGCGCTCTTCAGCAACAAAGATCTACCACTACACGAGTATATATCAATAGGTCTCTTTAATGGCACACGAGCACATTGCTATTCATCCATCGTGGGAGGTAATTTCGCTGCAGGTTTCCGCGTAATTCAATAATCGACGGACCCGAAAACTGAACGGGCTGCGCATTTAGCCGTCCGCAACTGAATTTCAGCGAGCGAATCCAATTACAATGCAGCGTCAGCTCCGAATGGGACAAAAGTTCATGAAAATAATTTTTACCTTCAATTTGTGCCGCGAGGAAAGTCATGCGTGGGATCTTCGGCCCGACCCAGGGAGAGGAACCGTCCTCTCAGGTGACGAGCCCGACGCAATATTTAAATTGAGAGGGCAACATTACGGGGGAAGCCAAAGGCCACAGCTTTCGCTGGATGGGCCACTTGTCAACGATGGGAGACGTTTGTAGAGTCAAAAAAGCGTTCCTCGGAACCCCAATTCGCCGCCACCCAGATGTCGTTGGAAAGATGCCGTGGAGCTCGACTTACGCGAGCTCCAAGCAGTGGACTGAGAAGAAGCAGTGCTAGACAGATAGCGCTGGCGCTCTCTAGTGTCGGAAACCAAGACTCACTTTGGCTCGCTGTGCCAGAGTAAGTAAATGCAATTGTTAGGTTCCGGCGCTGCCTACATCCAGCAGCTTCCCACGACCATCTCCAGAACACCAGTCCACCCCGTGTAAAGCTTCTAGCCAAACCTGTACTGGGTAGTACTTGGTATACTGTAATGTATTGGATGTATTTATTTATTTCATCACGCGACGCGACGAGCAAGACGATCGCGACGTTCACCTGATGGTAAGCTACCGGAACCCCCTTTGGGGAATGAATTTTATAAATTCCGATCTTGTCTGACCTCTAAATGACAGAACCAATATCCTTAAAAAATTTTGAGTGTTTACATTTAATAGGTTTAGAGATCTTATGATGAGTCAATCTGTATATCTTATATCTATGGATAGATAAAGAGATTTTTTCTTCCTTCTTTTTAAATGTGCAAAGAACCGCTCGGTGTGGAGATTGTCGGAAGAGATCCGAGTCTAGCCTATGACAGTACTTCCTAATCTCCGTGAGGCTTATGCTCTCAACTTTACATAAATTGAAGTGACAGTAAAATCAAACACAAAGTACGCAAAAAAATACTCCGGAATTCCATCCGTGGTGGTGTTAGTGGTAGATAATCGTCGGAGAACATCTAAGTAAGAACCACCGCAGCTCTTATTTCTGCTGCCGAACAGTAGCGATCCGGTTTGAAGGGTTCGCATACTTCAACTAGTAATTTAGTATAGATTTACCCATAGTAACGAGGTGTTTTAATAGTTACATACCCAGCACCATTACCATCACTACTGCTGGCAAGTCTGTTTCTAAGGGCGGTTTAAATGATTACCACCGCAACTTCTATTTCTCCCGTCAACCAGTAATGCGCAAACATTACTGTGTTCCGGTTTGAAGGGCGCTGTAAGTAGTTAAATTACTGTGGTAACGAGTTGTCTAAACATATGTGTATATATCATCCTAACTAGCGTCATTACTAGTGCTGTTATTATAAATATGAGGACAGCAGCGAATCGAGTATCGGCCGGAATAAAGCTGGCGCAACGGCAGTATCCCTCATAGAGCATCATCACGTACTAGCATAAACTCCTCAGTTGAACTACAGAGATCCTCAACCCATTAAGCTTATTGCGCTTAAAAGTTTTGTTCATAAACTTAAAAAGCGTTTGAATGCAGGGATCGCGTGCGACACGGCAGCGCCGCGGCTAATGACCGAGCTTTTGTTACGCGTAATATTCAACGTTACTAAATCATTACTACGGTGCATTTGCCTTTTGGAAATCATCAGGAAATGGAAGAAGAAGAATATAACTAGATTATTAACATTAGGTAAGATATTTACACAACACCATACTGCTATAAACACCACTCGCAAAACAGCTGTCTTTAGAGCCTTACAAATATTAGACATTTAAGTGTTTAACCATTTCTGGTGGTAAGTCTCTGTTGCAGCCGATAAACAGCGGTGTGCAGACATTACTGTGTTCCGGTTTAAAAGGCGCTGTAGCTAATGAAATCACACGAGTAACCACAGTTATCTTACGTTTAAAGCAACGAACACAATGCGGCGCTGTGTATGTCATCTTAACCAGCACAACTGTGTTTAAAGCAGTATTGCTCACCATCAGGTAAATGTCTCGCTCGTCGCGTAGTTTCGTCAAATAAGAAAAAAAACTTATTTTGTAACTTAACACGTTCCCTACATTTACAGTATTCGTTTTAGTCGATTTGTAAGCATGAAAGCTTGACTTAAGTTATCTTGCATCTTCATTCAAAGTAAACGACTTAACAAACAAGTAGACGAAATGAGCTGATGGCTTCTATACGTGAGTGTATCCTTTTCTATCTCAGGTCAAATTCTATTCTATTTTCTAGAAACTTCTTTAATACTGATATATAGATGAATGGAATTGCTCTCTATTTGTATGAGCGAACGAACCCGGAATGATAAGATCTAAGGTTACGCAATTGTAAGGATTACTTTATATATTTTTTTTTAATTTCTATAAAACGACGAGACTAAAGAGACGTTCACCTGATGGTAAGTAACACGACCGCCCATAACGACGTGGCGCAGGTTAGCACGGCATACACAGCCCCACATTGTACTAGTCGCTTTGCCATGTCTCGTAACAGCAGCAATTCCCGAAGCTACCCCACCTTCAAACCGGAACACAGTAATGTTTGCACACTACTGTTTGGCGGGAGAAAGGTTGGATGAATGTCTATACTTTCAGTTTTTATATATAAAGCCTTTCACACACTGCTGCAATTACTGTACTCTGTATCCGAGCATTGTACCTTTCTCATAAAGCATGTTATACACCGGACATTACGTACTAATTAGAGAGGGTGGTTTCTCCCATCTACACCACCGCCGCCGCCTCCACCGCCGCCTCCTCCCCGTCCTCCCTCAGCACGGGTCAAGTGATTGACCCTATTGCACCCGGGCGGTTGTTTTTGTAGCTTCCACTCTGATTTATTACTTTTGTTCCGTTTGTAATGACCGAGTTGCTATTTCAAATGGTTTTCACGTGACTGTGTCGCCTTGGTTGAGTGCTCTCCTTGTGACGCGGAGGTACCTGGTCACCTTCCAAGGACATACGTAGAGTTTGATTGATGGTATAGTATTTCGAACTCACATCACCGGTCAACTAACCCGCTACCACCGTAATTTTGCCACCGTAACACTATCGCTGGTCCTACTATCGACACATGAGATGGTAAACTTCTGCTGACGGAGACTGTTTGTTTTTTTCACTTGGTAAATAAATACCTCTTCTTTCTTTTTCAAATCTGCCAATTTTTTATTAACAGCAGAACTTGCAATATCACATTGGTAATTTTTTTTAAAAGAATTCTCGTTTCCCTTGCATCTGGTGGGTCAGGGCCTTTATTTGCAGTTCAATTTCCATCACAGTTTTAGTTCTAATTCTATTTTCTACGTTCTCATCTATCATTCTTTTCACCTTACATACTCTGTTCTTCTTTCAAATTTTTTTCTCTTTTGTTCTACATTCTATTTCCTTTTCTCAATCCTCTCTCCTAAGTGAAGTCCGTCGCTCGTCGTCTTCCTTACGGTTCCTCAGGTATACATGAAAAGTCATTCCCCTTCAGCATTGCATTCTTCTTCTCCCAGTTTTTGTTTTTTATTACTACTATTCTATAATTTTCAGTTTTTACGTCTTTACTATACTATACTTTGTTATAACAATTTTGTTTCTCTTTTACATTATAATAATTTTTTGTGATTATTTTATCTTATTTGTTTTGATTATTTCTGCTATGACTTTCTTACTAAATTCCAGAAATATTCTACGACTTTTCATCACTCATCGGAGAGGCTATGACTTCTTCCCTGTCTATTCTCTTTTGCAACTCCATTCCACAATCTGCTCGCTCTCTCCCATACAAGGCACAGGAGGTAACAACGTGCACTACGGTCTAATCCACTGCGGGGTCACAAAGGCACGAAGGACTCTCCTTGAGTTTAAACCTGTAAACTCAGAGATCCGAACTCCGTGAATACTTGAGCCAAGACCGTATCCAACTCCAGCCGGCGCAGTATCCGATAGGCAGATGCCACGTTTGGGAAAAAGATCTGCGTTGTTGAAGCCGTCGTACCTTCCACGTACCTCCTGTTCCATTCATCAAGCGTCCTCAGCCTGAGCTGTCCCTTAATAAATGAAACGGGGCATTCCTCATACTCTAGTCTTTTGCTCTTCAGGGCCGCTTCCTTGGCCAATTGGTCCGCCCTCTCATTCTTCTCTATCCCCGGATGCGCTTTCTAGGTGAATACAGACTGACATTCTTCCCTTTTTCTCTCGCTTTCATGATATTCTCTTTTACCTCATTACCTTATTATTATCTTGCGAGAAATGTCCATTACCAAATGTATACTTAAATGTTTAACAGGTGGTAAGTCTGTGTTGCCGGAGATCGCCTAGTTACCACCGCAACGCCTACTTCTTCTGACAAACTACTGTGCAGACCCAACTGTGTTCCAGTTTGGAGAGAGTAGCTTACTGCGGTAAGGAGAATTCAATATGTTAAGACAATGTTTTAAGGCAACAAGCACAATGTAATGCTGTGTGCATTATACCAATTAGCGCCAAGTTGTTATGGGCGGGCATATCACTTACCATCAGGAACGTCCCGCTCGTCTCCTCTTCACATCGATGGAGACACTTCAGCTTCATTACAATTATGTTTTTCCATAGATAACGAATAAATGAAATAGAGTTTAAACAGGAATTATTAACTTAAAAACACAGTAATGATTTAATTTAAACTTGAAAAAGGATTGTTTTTTTTTATAGTACGGAACCTTTTATAGTACATTTTTAATTGCACTTTATTTTTTTTAATTTTCCTTGTTCTGGTTTTTATCCTACTATAAAGGTTTAAAAATAGCTGAGGACAACAGCTCTACCTGACCGTAAAACCTCCGTTTGAAGATGAACATAATAATGGTTAAGCTGTGTCATCATTCACATTTATTAAGTATAGACGCTTCTCAATTACCTGTTCCTTTATGATAGTGTGTAATGAAGTTATAAACAGTTGTCGAGTATATCATTACGAAAGGTTCAAAGGATCCGGCACAGCCAAGACAGCGTCAAAGGACAACAACGTTACAACCTTCAAGCATTCATAATGAAATACTCAACGATATTATAACTAGCTACATAGGAATTCAGTTCTCGGAAGGATGCGAATTCTCACAATATGAAACCACCTCCTGAAAATAATATTGGTATATATACATTACTACATAGATTATTCAAATAAAGCTTTTATTATATTTTGGAAGAAATCGTCTACAGGAGAATGCTGAGCATACAGTAGACAGACGAAAGCAACAAACAAATCAACTCTTGAACAACTTAAGATAACTAGCTGGTTATCCATTACTTGATACCACGGTGTCGTTAGTTACTTTGGCTATATTGGCCGGAAGGCTCGCTGTAAACCTGGCCATCCGGTGATATAAAGAGGTTGAGGAAATTTCGATTAAATCGGAAATGTATCCTCCTGTGTAGAACTGCGAAACTGCAAAAAGTAAACGAGTCTGTAATAACTGAATAAGAAGTAAAACCTGGTTGACGATGGACAAAGATAACCTGAAAGAAGCTCAATTGAAGATCGATACAACAAAGATGAGGAAATCTCACAATATCGTGTATTTCTTTCGTCAACAATAATTTCATGTCTTATAAGAAAATCTATCTCGGTATCAAATGGTGTATTCAATAGGAGACAACGATACTGAGATGTTCACTGAATAGAAACTGATACGCCATCCTATAAAGCACTAGTTAGGATGCTGACCAGCACCACATTACACTCGCTTCGAGATGTAACATTTAAACTCGTTACACTAGTAATTTAACTGGCTACACGACCTCTGAACTGGATCTTGACGATATTAATAATTCACCGGAAGGTTAATCCTTAGCTTAGTGAGAGCTAGCATTTGCATTATCCGCTTTTCAAAGCCCCGATGTTCAGTCATTTGCATACAACAACAACAACAACAACAACGATATAAGCGAAACGTTAAATTCCCTTTATAATTAACTTGGATTTATTATGTTGGAACAAATCTTAATATTCCTTCGGCCACTGAATTACACGTGCGCGTGTCTAACGTAATTAACGACGGAAATGAAAGTTGGACTCATACTTTATAATTATTGCACAAAATAACACACTTGTTTCACTAAAAAAAAAAAAAAAAATTTTTAGTAGTATAGCTTTCCACTTCAACCGCCGCGAACAGACTGTGAGGAACGGGGCGATCATCGTCCCACTAAACTTTTCTCTTACCATTTTATTTCCGGTTCCTAAAACCAAGCTCATATTCTGATTGGTCGATAGATCGTGCCGATCCCGACAGTAACAAGTAAACAAGTCAAAAAGTGAGTTATTTTATACATTTTTATACAGATGTAATAAATAAAATTCCAAAATTAGGCATTGATAACACTTATGGTAACTTAGAACCTTCCCCACAACGGGTTCCCGCCTTGTCGTGGCGGAGGGGCTTGGGAACCATGGCACAGACACACGGTGAAGCGAAGAGGAACCCACCCGGCCGGCCCGAGGTGAAGGGCTGACCCGAGGCGGCCGCTCCAGATTAGAGCACCGGTTGGATAACTGGAGCTCACCGGGCGGCCGAGGACTGCAGAGGCGGCTTTATTCTGCCCTTTGCGGCCAAGCTGCATGGGCGGTGTTATACTGCCCTCTGCAGCCGAGGTGGAGTCGCGGAGGGAGTACCCTCTTCGTATAACAACGGATGGCGGCGGGCTCAACATCGGATCCCCCGCAGGGAGCCAGCAAGAGTTTTCTCTCTTGGCTTCCATGGCCTCTGGGTGACGGCTTCGGGAAAATCTGTCGCCCGCGCGACTGCATGCGTGTTCCGGCGTGCCCCTGCGAAGGTGGAATGAGAGTGTTCATCCCTCCCTTCCGAGATGGGACTGCTAAAGTGGCCAGCGTCGGGGTCGCGGATGGTGCAAAAGCGTTTCCGTAACACTGCCATGAGGCGACGAGGAGGAACATCGTGAGAATTTTAGTCGGTGCAAGTCCGACATAACCTGTACTTACCCCCGCGAGGACGGGTATGCGCAGACATTTCCCCTACGTTAAATAAAAAAAAACTTAGAGCCTTGACTCATGACCAGACGACGTAACTAACATTGTTCGCACGTTTGATAAGAAGTAAACGTTCATTGTAAAGTAAACCTTCACTAATTGGAGAGGCACTTTAAGAAGAAGAAGAAGAAGAAACGTTAATTCGGGGTGTAAGGGGTGCCGGAAAACAACTCACGCTACCCAAGCCAGCGTCGTAGTGCACCCTGATAATCAACAAACAAGGCTCTGGCTCCCACCAACCGGCATAGGGCCAGCGTGGAGGGAAATGGCCCAAATCCTAGAAACGACAACTCTTAGTGCCCGGTGATGCCGGCAACGCAGGACCGATCAAGGTGGGGATCTTTGGGGAGGCCTGTATCCAGCAGTGGATTTCTATTGACCGAAGATCATGATAATGAAAAGTTAATTTTAAAACTTGAAAAGACAATTACAGCTGTGCAAAATCAGTATTTCCTATTTTCCTACCCAGAAGGATGCCTTCTGCTTGATGCTAACATTTCACTTGGTGTTAAATGGTGTTGTGATTTCTAGTCGTAAATATCGATAAGCAAATACTTAGTCCTTTAAAGAGTATACTCTTCAACAAAAAAACCATCATAAAAATGTCTAAATATATGTGAACAGGATCAAAATCAATCTACCGTGCTTTCAGTCATCTAATTTTACAGTAATTTTTTCATCTTCACAGAGCAGACATCTCTCTTGTTTGTTACACGAGATGTCAATATTTTATTAAGATACTATGATGCTTGATTTTGTTTATTAAAAATGTTATTATTGACTACGACCGCGTGGTGTTTAGTAGTCCTGTGGTTTGTTCTGGTAAATTGCCCTTCTCCGGTGCTGTTCATATGAAGAGCAAGGAGCTAAATCTCTTTGATTGCAAACTGTATGTTTATAACATAAGGATAGTGACTAGCCTTGCACAGATCATTCGCCTCGGTTGTAATCTCTCCAGCGTAGTAATGACAGATTCTTGATCACCGACAAGCATCATAGCCTGCCTATCCATCGAGTTAAGATGGGTTCTGGCAGCATCTGCCCAGATATGGCAACAGTGCTCCACGAACGACCAGACCTGCGCTTTATATAAAATCAAAAGCTGGCATCGCTGTGAAATATTGTTGCACTTTAGCAACGACTCCCAGTTTTCTCACAACCATCTCAGCTGTGGACTTGATGAACTATCCATGGTTGAGGTTCGTTAAAATTTCAACCTCGAAGAGGTTTTTTTTTTTTAACAAACCCTTTCTAGATAGCTATTAGCTGAAGAAAGAATACGTCGTCACCCCAACAACAACGCAGCATTCATGGATAAGCATAAACTCAGTAATATGTTTCCTGAGGGATTTTCTACTGTCCTTTATAGGAAGCGCCTCCTATTGAAAAGCGTGATGTAACATCCTGTTGGTAGATTAACTCGGTGCAGACGGATAAACTGTCCGCAGTATAAACAACTGTGCCACCGACTACTAAGCTTGCAAATTTAACTTTGTTAAATCTACTCTTTTGATTAATTGCCTTTACCGCAATTTTACCTACTGTAAAGATATTTTAGCGGGTAAACCTGACAAAACAGGAAGAAGCCTTTATACTATTGAAGACACTCGGATGTAGAAATTGGCAACAATAACCTATAAGCATTATTAGCTAGAACTATTGGAAGTACATGAATTTATCAAACTATAGATTTTAGTTTTTTCGTGATTAAAGTAACAAATCGACAAGATGAGGTTAGGAAATATATACAGCAACTGTTCAATTAATTTGTAAGGAATCCATTAAGCATGGTTTTAACGTTTCTGTTATGTTTTATTATCAACCTTGCCTAAGTGATGACGTCACCGACAGTAGATATATATGAGATAAATTTATAACAAACTTCTCATCGAACCGGTACTTAAAGCATTATGATATATAATGGAAATATACGGCATAGTATATTTGTTAACTGATACAAATATATATCTCATGCCTTTAACCTGCTATACCACCATTGGCAGTTATATTTATATCCTTACCAACCAATGTAAATGAATTCCCATATAAAGGTCCGTGACCCTTGAATGACCACATTACATATAATTTTATTTCCAGTAGTTAAACTAATTATTTCTAAAGTTTCATTACATCAACAGCTGGAACAAGTCAGTGGACTTACCTTACTTACCAGTGGACCTAGCAGCGGCTAGGCATAGGCATCCTACAAAAATCTCCAGTTTGACCAGAAATCAGAAGGTCTTGAGGAATATAAAAATTCATCACACTTGCAATTTTGTTAAGAAATTAGTAATTTCTCGAAGTTTTATAAATAAAGCCTACTTTCCGCCTGAAGCAGACGAAACCGCGTATTCAACTTGTAAATTCTATAATATGTCAACACTTAAAGCGAAGTGCAAATAAACTAATTTCCGCTATCCGGTAAACGCAGTTTCCCTCTGTGTTCGTAACTAACCACGCAAACATTTAACACAAACGGACTCTTAACTACATTTAGCAAATATATAGGAGGGTTGTAAATGTGAGAAGGAGATATCTCATGAATGCTTTCTATGATAAGTGAAGCAAAATATTATCGGCGATAATAGAATCAAAACATAACAAAAGTCCAATAGAATCTCTATTATCAGTAATGGTCTATAGAGATTCCTATGTCCAACAGTGGACATCCAGTGGCAGAGATAAAGTTGATAAAGATCATTATAAATTTACAAGTACTAAATCACTTATTTAAATTTTCCCACCCATAGCTATATAACTGTTTTTTTATCCATACAAAAAACCAATACAAATTGAATATTTCAAAATCATACTTTCTCGTTTAAGGGTGCAAATTAGTAATCCTGAGAAAAAAATTAGTTATTAAAATCAGACGCTGTTGAGAAATGTTTTGTGTGTTCATATCACTCGCTGTCCCCAGCCCGCTTTACTGGCAACACCCCTGTAACCCCTTTTTGGTAATAATTAGTGAAATCCGTTATTAGCTTACCTACACTCGGCAAAAGGAAAGTTCCTACTAAATTTCAAATCTCCAATCATATCTCCAAAGTTATCGCTGATTAATCTCCATAGGTGGAAATATCTTATATATATATATAGCATTTAATTCATAACCCTGCTGTCAGTTAATTATGTAAGAATCATATATGTGGTGAAATAATGAAAATCTACCACCAATACTTACAAAAACTCGCCCTAAGGTGTAAGTATCGGAACGGTCGCATCCTCGTAGCAAAGTTTAAAAGGAGCCTACGCTTCATCCTCGCCGCTTACCTGTAACAAACATAAACATGATCAATTAGTTACATTGGCCGCTTCATCATAACGTAATGTGGAACGCAATTACAGCGGTAATCCCGGATCATCCGTAAATTAATTGAACGGGGAAACTTTTCCCCGGCAGCGTGAACCACAGCGGAACGTGGCGTGATATTAAAAAATTCAATCTAAAACAATCTCCGCGGTTTCCTCGTTGCCTTCCTTTTTAATATTGACCTATACTAGAGTTTTCGGATATTGGATATTTAATCTTTCATAACGAAAATACACTTATGATATAAATAAGCAAATGAAAACATCAAGCTGCCTACAGAAAATACGTTACATTATTAGGTGGGGTGTAAGGGTTCCCGCACAACAACTCACGGAACCCAAGCTAATCTCCCCTGCTCTCGGTGCACCTTGCTAATCAACAAATGAGGCTCAGGCTCCCACCAACACGCATTGGGAAAGCGTGGTGAGAAATGAACTAATAAAAGAACATGAACTCGTACAAACGAAGATTTCGGGAAGCCGCCGCATGGGGCAGTATAGGATCTTTCGGGAAGGCCTATTGTCCAACAATGGACGTCTATCGACAGATGATGATGATTGTCAGCCGGATATCTCCTACTACTGACCATAGAATTTCCACTCCGATCGTTCTTGCGCTGATCGTAACCAGCGACTGCCCGCTACCTTTATCAAATCGTCGGTCCATCTAGTAGAGGGTCTACCGAACGGCCCCATCCGCCGTCAGTCCTTCGAGTGATGTGTCCTGTCCATTGCCACGTAAGGTTAACAATCTTTACAGATAACTAGTTCACAATCCGGACCATAAGGTACCCTTTCAAACGTTTCAATAGATCATGAATGCGACAATCACAATATCCTGCTGTGTATCATCATCCTAACTATCAAACACTGTCATAGACAACAAGAAAAGGCAAGGCAAAGATATTACAGTTAATTTTAACTGTTCTTTCAACTAAATTTTAACAAAGCAGTTTGCATTCAATGAAAATAAAAATGCCTAATGAAAAGTTCCGGCGATGTTATTATAACGAGGAGTTCGTGCGGGCGGTGATGATGAAATTAATTAGTTTAGTATTCAGACTTCGTAAGGGATGGACGGGGACGGGGATAAAGTACGCCTCGTAGCAGTCGCATTGCCTTTTTCAAGGAGGAGAGGGACTTCCGAAGATACCTTGTGGAACAGAGTAGACGGTCTTGTACTATTTTACACGGTATGTCTCCGTTTCTGAAGACTGTCTAGGTAGGTATCACAGCAGCTCCTATTGCAGCCGACAAACAGCATGCAAACATTCTCGTGTTCTAGTTTGAAGGGTGTTGTAGCTAGTATAACATCTGGCGTAACGTGATTTAAGATCTGATAACTCAAAGCGAAGAGCACAATGTGGTGTAGTGAATGTCATCCTAACTAGCGGCACGTTGTTATGAGCGTGCGTATTATTTACCATTAAGTGTAACATTTGCCTGCACCGTCATTTGGCTACAACAGACGACACTATCTTATATTTGTCGTCCATCCCCTCTCGCTTAGTGATCATTTAGAACTTCGGCTACGAACCCGAAGACTCATTTAATCGTCTTTTAAGATAGACCCCGATGACATTGATCCTAATCTTTCCATCCAAAAACTAAGAGACAGAGGAGCAGCGTATCTACGATCCACAATATGGTCGTCTTTAAACAATTTCGCTCCACGCACAAGCTTGAGATAAAAGATGTTAAATCTTCACACTTCAGTTTGCAGGTTACAATGCATTTTCAACCGAAACACGGAAATAGAAACTCCAATAAAAAGTACAGCTTTAGAAAGCTCTAATTTGGAGCTTATGAAAGCTTCCTAAGCTTTCGTAAGATCCAAAGTAGAAGCAGGCGATAAAATTCAAAATGTTTGATACCCCACCGTTCCCCGCCGTACTATCGGACCCTTTGATGTAAACAGAGCGGGATGCACACTTTTCCGGTCGTAAAAGCTGTACCCTGAAATAGGCCTCCCTTTTTACTTAGCAGTAAACAATGGAGAGAATATCTCTTTGTCTTCTCCCTCTAAGACGAAATTTAATATCATAGTAATCAACCTAATTAAACTGCTATCGCCTTTACAATGTTTTCATCGAAACTTTCTTAGACATACAGAACGTTCACCTGGTCCTAAGTGATAGGCTTTGCACCTAATATTGAGGTATTTATTTTTTCAGATTAATAACCTTATAGAACTTACTAAAGTTCCTATTATTACTGTATTTGTACTTAGACATTTGCTAGCTGATATCTTAGTACTATGGTCTTGAGGAGCTCTTGATGCTGGGATTATTCTTTGTTTGATAAAATAAATATTATTTAAAATGTTTAGTGCAAGATCAGAAAAATAGTTTTACTGTAGTCAAATTTACTAAATAACTAATGTATAATTATTCTTCCTGTCTTCGAAATCTTATCTATATATATATACAAGATTTCCACCTATGTAGTCTCATCACGGTATCCCGTGGACCGTAAGACTAGAAATTTGGTGGGAATATTCCTTTTCACCGAGTATAGGTCAGGTAATAATGGATGTTATAAAATTATTCCCCCAAAGGGAGTTGGAGGATGGTTATGGCCAGCAAATCAGGCGGGGGACAGCTAGTACTTCATAAATTCATAATAGTATGGAGAGTAAATAGATACTCTGTAATCTATACAAGGAGAATAAACTTTTGAACATAGAAATGGCAACGAAGCGACGAGAGGAACAGAACGTTCACCTGATGGTAAGTGATACGTCCGCCCGTAACAAAGTGCCGCTAGTTAAGATAGTTTATACTCGACCACATTTCGCTCGCGTCCTGGGACATACCATCTAGTAATTTCACTAGCTACAACGCCTTTCAACCAGTAAGACAGTAATGTCTGCACACTACCGTACGTCGACTGCATTAGCAGCTGCGGTGGTACCTACCTAGACAGTCGCCGGCAACAAAGATGTACCACCAGTAACTGTACGTCTCCTGCACCACCTGTAGGAGTTTTTGGGCGAGGCTGTCTTCTGAGTCCATGCTCTTAGTAGCGGTAATATAGTCAGCACAGATAAGCTGTCGTTACAGCTTATCTGTTGCTAATATCTGCACAGTACTATTTGTCGGCTACAAGAGGGAGTTGCGGTTTTCACCACTAGAAATCTACCACCAGTGAAAGCTTCTATAGGTTCATGAGCTATGATCTGATATAGAAATAATGTGATATAAATAAATAAATTAAACAAACGAATTTTATCAGCGCTGTACGCTACGGATGCAAATGGCGGAGGTGTGCAAAATTCAAATGAAACCTAAAACGTTACACGGAGGGGGCTTAACTGAAATCCGCGCGCGGATCTGCTGGCGGATAGACGCTGGGTAGTTGGGACGTTTCATGTTTAAACTGAATACCTAATGGCGGTTTTGTTTCCGGTCGTTACGCGAACGAAATAATGGCGGAAAAATTCCCTCGCGCTTCTCACGGGCATTCGTTTTTATTTTAATACATCGTAAAAGAATTCTATTTCTATAATATTTAAAACGAACCCCTACTTACCCAAAAAGATGTCTCGAATTCAAGATATCTCTCCTTGCGAAAGAAGTTCTAGAGTCCCAGTAGTGGTAATGCTGCTTTAGCCGAAGATGTAGTGCTACCAACGTGGCATAAATTAGGATGGTGTATATCGAAGATAAAAGATGTTTTATCTTGTTATCTCAGCAATTACACTAGAACACAGAAACACAGGACCTAACATCTTACGTCGTAAATCGACGAGGACAATGTGGTGTATACATCCTAACTAACACCACGTTGTTATGAACTAGACTGGAGTTCTGTTATATAACTATAAATAAACGTCTCGCACGTCTCCTCGCTTTGAAAACAAATACAGTAACAGTACCATATTCAAAATTATCATCATCATCATCACCATCAACGGGAGCATTCCCGTGCTGAACAAGGTGTCCCTCAAATATCTCTACTACGAATGGAATCTGCGTTTCCTGCTTCTATATGAATACAAAATACTACAATAAAATTTAACATCGTCATTTGGCAGGTCCAGCTTCACGTAACCGGCGTGCTGTGGTCATAAAGAAACCGAATAGGTCCCAAGGGTGGTGTAAAACAGAGAGAAAACTATGTGTCACGTATGAGTGGCAATAAAACTTTGAACACTGACATACATTTTCAGAATGACGTGTATATATATATATCACGTCATTCTGATGAATCTCTCCCTCTCCTCCTAGCCATTATCACATATGGTGGGATCAGCTTTCTTTATTTCACTTCTCCACTTCGCTCTGTCCTCTACATCATCGTCACTCACTTGGCACTCAGTCACTGATAAATTATAACAAACTATAGTTTTATACTTTCAACATAAATCTATCTCTCACTTTACATAAGCAAGCACCAGGTATACGTAGAAAATATCACATTGACACAGGAGTTTCCGTATTGTTACCCCAGTAATTAAACCAGCTACAACATTTAAATCGAAACACATCAACGTTTGCACACTACTGAGATATAGAGCAGCAGTGGTATATATACGGGATCCGGCAACAGAGACCTACCACCAGTTACCAAACATTAACACAGTTTTCCATCTGTTAACTATGGTAGGAGATAACCTTACTACTCCTAGCCAGCTGGAGAGTAATTAGTGTCAATGTTGTCAATTTATTCGATACTCTTTTTGCAAAATATCCGTATAAGTATATATTATGTACTTTGTACTATTCTTTGGGGAAAGAATTTTGTAAAATCCATTCTTAGCTGACCTCTAAACTACAGAAGCAATATCCCTACCAAATGTTTTGAGTGTTTACGTCAAATACTTTCGAAGATTCCGTGATGAGTCAATGAATATCTGGATATCTGCTATATATATAGATGACGACGTGGTAAAGCCTTGACTGATAAAGTTGTTTGTAAAACGGTATCACATTTACAAGAGGCGCGAGTTCGATTCCCACAGACCATGAGCTTCTTATAAAGGAAATCCTCGCAGAGAAACCGATAAACTACAAAAATCGTTTTGATTGACGTTTAACACCCGCCAACTGGCACTTGGCCAGCGTGGTGCATGATTGGATATGACTTGTGCGAGAAGACCCAAACCCTAGCAGTTGCAACATTAAGGTTCATCATCACCGCTATAAACAAAAACTAACCTCAAATTCCATTTCATGACACCCTCGCACATAATCCCCTTGTCATACGCAATATCGTATATTTCCCGCAACATATTATATGTATCGTAATATAACGCTCAGTATTTTCATATATCTCTTTATTCACGCCATTTCGAGGATCATGGGGCAATTTTAACGCGATTCGCGTAAAATTAATTCGCACTCATAATAGCATATGCGGGGGTCGTAAAACGCGTAATAAACAAATAACTGTGCGGATATTAAATACGAGAAACGTTCAAACGTATTAAATACAACATTTAATGGGGGGAAAGGGAGGGACAAATAATAATAAGCAATAAAAAATTTAAACACATTTCTCATCAACCCCCGCATTGGGTCAGCGTGGTGGGAAATGACCTAATAAGTACCGGCGGTACCGTAGTCCATGGTGACTCTATGTGGAGATCTCTGACGGAAGCCTGTGTCCAGTAGTGGAGGTCTGTCGACTGATGTAGATGATGATGATGAAAAAATTTAAGCAGCGATAAATCAAGTTGTCAAAAGGTACAAAGTGATCCAAAGAGTAATGAAGAGGGCTGTGCTCGGGAGTTTTTTTTGCGCGATCGAATCAGAAATGTGGAGATCCGCCGAAGATCTAAGGTCACCGACGTAGCCTAAGAGATTGCTAGACTTAAGTGGCAGTGGGCAGGGCATCTTGCTCCAAGGACCGACGGCCGATGGGGCACTAAGGTCCTCGAGTGGCGTCCGCATACCAGTACGTAGTCTTCGAAAGCCTCCCACAAGATAGATCCATGATCTGGTAAGTCGCGGAAACCAACTGGATGCGAGCAACGCTGGACCGATGTGGAGATCATTAGGGGAGACCTATGTCCAGCAGTGGACGTCTATCGGCTGATGATGTGGTCAAGTTGAACGAACTGAAAAATTTCGCACTGTAAGACTTGAGGTTCAATGTCTACCGAGCTTGTACTTCCGGTGAACACGTAAGAAAACGGTTGTGCTATAAAAAAGCTATTGAAGGCCCTTGTCCAAGCTTTGGAAGCATAAATGGACTATTGACCTAAAGTAAAAAATATTTAATACTGAAGACCTAGAGAACAAGTACTTAAAGAGTCACTCACTCAAATGGTAATATAGAGAGAACATCTTCCATCTATACTATATATTTGACTGGTGGTATGCCCAATTGCCGGATACCGTTTAAGTAGGTACCGCTGCAGCGTGCAAACATTACTGTATTCCGGTTTAAAGGGCGCTGTAGCTAGTGAAATTACCGAGGTAATGAGATTACATCCTTTTATAAGGCGACGAGCGCAGTATGAAGCTACGAATGCCATCTTAACTAGCGCCACATTGTTATGGTCAGGCGTATTGCTTACCATCAGGTGAATGTCTCGCTCGCGTCGTATATTCGTTGAATTAAAAAATATATATATATATATTCGGCCTCCATTTTTAATGAATGAAAAAAAATATGTTTCTATATCCTCCAATTCTGTAAAATATACACAGAGCTGTAATTAAGATCATTATATACCACTTACTTAATGATTTACATAAACATGTTTACATCATTTATCTTATCATTATATTATATTATAATTGTGCCATTTCCTTTTTTGTTAATTGCATGTTCGCATGCAAGGAATTCCTTTTTTTTTATTTCTAAACATATAATTAATTTTATCATCACTAATTATACTTAACCAGAGAAATCCGAGTGTACATACTGCGACCTAGTTTGTGACAGGCGACGTACTTCATAAATATCTCTGAACATTACAAATGTTTCCTCGATGAGGATTTATCGCGACCGAGTAAGGTGTCCCAAGTGTGGAGCGGGAACGGTGTGAGGGTTGGGGGTTGGGAGATTGTCCTAATCCGGAGAATGGACCGTAACAAAGACACGCTCCCTTGACGTCGCATCGCGCAGTAAACACTTGCGAACAATGATGAAAGATCATAAATCTTTTAATATTTCATCTCGAGCAGCTTCCATGACGTAGATAAGTACTTACAATAACCTTTGGAACAGAAAAAAGAATAAGACACCTTGAAAAGAATGTATTAAGTTTAATGCGATAAGTTATCAACGAATTCTCTGGTGGTACCACCGTAGCTCCTATTGCAGCAGACAAACAGCAGCGTGAAGACAGTGTTCCGAATTGAAGGGCGCTGTAGCTAATGTCCTACCTACGTCATGTACTCCGTCATTAGTGATATGATCATCTGCAGCTAAATATAATGGCTAAAGTTTTTGGAAAACGAAAAGTGGAAAGAAGGAAAAAGCCGTGGTTGAGGAATATCAGGGACTGGGACTGGCATATCTGACGCGTCCGAAATGTTCCGCGGAACCAGAGACAGAAAGAACTGCACCACGCTGATCGCCAATCTTCACTGATTGGAGAGGCACTTAAGGTCACGTAGCTGATGTAATTACTGGGGTACTGTCTCAGGGCGATGAGTGGAATATGGTGCAGTGTACCACCATGCATACCATTCCAATGTATGTTATGGACGGGCGTATCACTTACCATCAGATAAACGTCTCGCTCGTGTCGTCGCTTAATAAAAAAAAAAAGCTATTGTATCGTCAGCTGTACTTCCCGTTAGACTTTTAGACATTGTAATTTTCCAGATAGTACTACAAGTTAGAGGCGTATGGTCTAGGTCTACCATTGTTTGCAACCTCTCGCTCTCCGTGGGCGCGGTCGCTGGTTCGACTCCGGGTGAGGAAAATGAGGCTTTTAATGTTATTGAAGATTTTATCATTTCAATTATTTTACTTAACTTACTTATAACAGATTATAAATTAATTATGTCAGCCGTATTAGGAAAATATTTAAAATCAGGTTTACGAAATTTTATGTTCTGATAAAGCTATCCACGAAATAGTTCCGTACACATATAAAATGTAGGCCGCGCGTGGGCGTGGGCCTTCCAATCGGAGCCGACTACTGCACGGCTATCAGACCTGATCGACGCTACGCCGGAAGTGGCGAACGCTCGCGGATAACTTCAACATGTACGGGATCAGTGTAAATAAATTATTTAACTTTTTTTTAACACAATCTAAATTAACTGTATACTTTTAACGAATATTCCATATTTCTGTATAAAGTGTGATTTAAAGACGAGATACATCATCAACAGCTGAACCAATTTTGATGATTGATGATTATTTAAGTAGATAGGTCATTACATTGAAAGAGCTCTTACCCACAATTCCAAAATATCGCTTTAGCTGATATTCTAAGGATGTATCATGCTAATCACATACTTTGATATCATCATCATCATCATCATCATAAGATACCCTCTTCTCTCTGAAATTTGGCTATACTTTTTAACTGATGGTATTTAAGCCGGATCCACTCTTAAGTCGTCAAACGATTTCTTCCACTGTCTACCAGGTCCACGCATACATACATCAGGTGATGGTGATGTAGATTCCTTAGATGCATACATTTGTATATATGCATAATAAATAAATAGCATATGACCAAAGCCTCCATCTTAACGCAACTCCAAATAAAAATGCGCATTTCTACCGTCTCTAAGAGTCGGACACTTGAATGCTGATATTTCCAGAGAAAAGGGAAATAAATTGGAGACACTTGTCACTAGCAAGATTGATGGTAAGAGACTCAGTGGAAGGAACCCAAAACCTTGAACTGAGCAGGTGAAGAAAACCATTGAAACGGCACTATACAGAAAGTATAAAATAGAAGTAACTGGCGTGACAACATTACGAACAGGTTATCAATAGTCACGAGAGAGAGAGTATAATTACCGAAAGTGTCGAAACTAAACCAAAGACTAGGAGGTCTACGAAGCATGTTACCGGTAATTAAGAGGCCTTTCACTCACACCGTTTCAACAAACACACGAAACGTTATTACTACAGATACTAAACTAGTTTACACTCCACATGATAACGGAACGGGTACGTCATGGTCCTTGACATAGAATTGTAATATAACCGTACCTCAGTAAACTCTTTATTGCTTTGAACTGTATTACTAGATTTAAAAAAAAATTAAATCGAGACGAGGGTAACATTCACTTGGTAATAAGTGATAGGCCTCTACTGCATAACAATATAAAGCACACGTATTTAACCTGAAACAATCCCAAATTTAAACATACTGCTGGAAGACCAACGATCCGGTGAACATTTTTTTTATTCTACGAAGCAACGAGACGAGTGAGACGATCACCTAATGGTAAGTGATACGCCCGGTCATAACAACATGACGCTAGTTAGGATTATATATACAAGACCACATTGTGCTTGTTGCCTTAAGACATAAATGTTAATCTCGTCACCTCAGTATTTCTCTAGCTAAAGCGTACTTCAACCCGGAACACAGCAATATTACAAGAGAAAGAAAGAAAGCGAGAAAGTGAAAGAGAAAAGAGTAGAGGACAAAGACGAAGAATTTAGTCATGGCATTAAATAGTGTAAGCTCTTTGTTTTCGGCGACCTGGTAGGCAAATCACCACTGCAGGGCCTACTTCCGCAGCCTATAAGTAGTGTACATTACTGCGTTCGTTTGAAGGACGTTGGAGATGAAAGTACAGGAGTAACTGGTATTAACAATATATGTATCAGAAGGAGGACCACAATGAGGACAATAACCATTCACCGGATGTCAAATGAGGCAATAGACCGAATGGCTTCGTTATTAGATGTATGTTTACAAATAATACATAATGTCCGAAGGGGAACAAATCGGTTTCGATTCATCCACAACGACTTCGATTTTCGTCCATTTTTAAGAGGAGATGGATCTCTTTCTTTTTATCTAACAATTACTTTCTTATGTATTGATTAATGTATCATCAGTCGCTCGTGATAGGTGTCTACTGTCTGAGACCGTCTAGATAGATACCACTGCAGCTCCTATTGCAGCCGACAAACAGTAGTGTGCAAACATTACTGTATTCCGATTTGAAGGATGCTGTAGCTAGTGTAATTACTAATATTTATAATTAACATTTCGGAAACTCCGTCACATCCTCGCGTAGCATATACCACAAAATCTTTAACTAGTGCGTCCTCCCACCCTTACTTACGGCGCAGAGACATAGCACCTGACCATCTCACTGGTTCATCGATTCAAAGTAGCACAGCGAGCGATGGAGAAAGCCATGCTTAGCATTTCTGTGAGGGACAAAATCCGGAACGAAGAAATTCGGCGGAGGACTAAAGTCGTCGACGTAGCTCTCGAAATCTGCAAGCCGAAGTGGTAGTAGGACGGCCATGTCTGTCCCACCAGATCAACCGAAGAGTTCATCAGAGCGGTCGGAAGTATGTGTATGCGAGAAGCTGAGGATCGCATTTGGTGGAAGACATTGGGGAAGGCTTATATCCAGCAGTGGATAAACAAAGGCTGATAATGATGATAATTAACATCTTATCTCAAAGCGATGAGCGGAACGTGTTTCAGTGTATATCATCTTAACTAGCGCCACGTTATTATGGGCAGGTGTATCACCTAAGATCTAGCGAACATCCCGCTCGTCTCGTCGCTTCGTTAATTAAAAAAAGATATTTACTATACGATGCTTGACGATACTCTGGTAACAATCAGAGAGAAAGCTACTGTTTTTTTTTCTTTATTAACAATACGACGAAGCAGTGGCATAATCCAACCCCCCTCCCACATGGGGAAACGGAAAGAATACAATGCCTTTGTGTGCTTGTGTGTCTTTCTATAGCATCATATTTCTCAAACGACTGAACTGAGGATATGGAATATTATTTTCTATAAATAAAATTGAAGGGCGCTGTAGCTAGTTTAATTACTGAAGTAACGAGACTGAACGTCTTACGTCTCGAGAGACGAGCGCAATGTGATGCAGTGTATATCATACTAACTAGCGCCACGATGTCACAGGCAGGACTTACCCTCGAGTGAGCGTCCGTCTGGTCTCTTTGCTTTTTAAATAAATAAAATATCTTTGAAGTGTTTTAAAGGTTTCCATTTAAAAAAATATATTAATCGAGTTGTCTATAGTAAATACCGCTACCATTTTTTTTTCAAAGATCAAAAAAGTTTTTATAACTTAAAAAATAACAACTTCCCTCTCCCTTTGAACATGCTTTTAATGAATAATTTAATTTGAGGAAACTCAATACTAAAAGGAAAACAAAATGGTGCCGACGGAAGCCAAAGTCGTCTTTAAGGATATACATGGCTTCCATGCGAAATGAACTGCCTACTTAACTACACCAGTTGTGCGAAGACATTGACATCCATTCCTTATGTGGAAACTTGGGTGTTACGCGTAACATGTCTTTACGAACAAAGTCGTATATAGTCGAAGAAAAAATTCAATGTGATCTTCTTAGAGTGCCTCTCCGACCAGTGAAGGTTGGCGATCAGCGTGGTACAATCCTCTTCCGTCTCTGGTCCGGCGGAACAATTCGGAAGCCTCAGATATGCCAGTCCATTCCTATGATATTCCTCAACCATGACTCTTTCCTTCTCTCCACCTTTAGTTTTCTAGAGTATTACCCAATTTGATACATTGTACTAGGTACCACCGCTGCTCCTACATCCACCGACATACAGTAGTGTGCAATCATTACTGTGTTTGGGTAGCTAGAAGAATTACTGGAGTACCAAAAGTTATCTGTTTGTCTCAAGGCGATAAGCACAATGTGGTGCAGTGTATACCATATTAAGTAGCGCCATGTCTCGCTGTCGCATCGGTTTACAGATTGTGAAATTGGTGGGGTTACGAAACTTAATATTACGTCCTTACATATGAAACTATCGTTTTGTCGCACTGACCACTTTGATATGAAATATCTCCTCTTTGGTTAATAATTCCAAATTCAAATTTATAAATTCATTTAGCTGCTACGTTTGAGTTTTGGAAACAGTCATTCATTTGTTTTTTCAAAGAGTTTATTGATTCTCGCACCCATTTATTTTTTAATAAAGGTATTAATGAACTACCTATGAGATGCCAAAAGTGCATAGATAACAACGCGGTGCATACTTTGATTAATTAAATATATTTTACAAAAACAAAATTGACGATTATTCCTCCAGTACAAAACGATAATTTCATATGTAAGGACCAAAATATTATTTTTTAATTCATTGAATCGAGGAGACGACATGAAGCTAGTTATGATATTATTCACTGCACCATATTTGACTTATCGCCTTGAATTCACTTTTAAGTCTCACTCATCATCATCATCACCCGATTAGACGTCCACTGCTTAACCTAGGTCTCCCCCAAAGACTTCCATGTCGATCGGTCCCGCGATTCTCACCAAATCGTCGGTCCTCTTTGTGAGACTCCTCCCAACGCTACTGCGTCTACCGGTACACGGCCGCCACTCGAGAACCACACTGCCCCGTCAGCTGTCGGTCCTTCGAGCAATATGCCCTGCCCACTGCCAGTTAAGTCTAGCAATTTTTTGGGTCATGTCGGCGACCTTAGTTGTAAGTCCCATTACCCCAATAATTTTACTAGCGACAGCGCCTTGCAAATCGATACACAGTAATATTTGCGCACTGCTGATTGGGGGCTGCAACAGCAGCTGCGGTGGTACCTACCTAGACGGTCTCCGGGAACAAGGACCTGACACTAGTATAGCGTATCCTTCAACTAACGTCAAATCGTTACGGACAAGTACTAACCACCAGCATGAAGACCGATTCGTCTCATCGCTTCGCACAATAAAAATACATCTATTGCCATACCATTTCCCCCTCCCCCTTTATAATCACATATGGATACACGTCAGTGCGTCTCGCTCTGGCCGGCGGCGTGGTGGTGCGTGCGACGGGAGCGTGCAACAATCCGTCACGACCTTGAAATACTTTCGCCGACATCAAAAGAGAAAGCGGCCGGTAATCTCACGCAACACTTGGAGATGGTCCAAATGGCGGGTCAAGGTCGTATGCAACTGACACCGTGACGGCGCCTCAAGCGTGACATCATCACGGCGACTGGGTCGCGTGTTACCGTGACGCTGTAACATCGAATGACCCTAACGATATTTTTTTTATTCTCCTAAGCGACAACACAAGCGGAACGTTCACCTGATGGTAACTGACTGCCCATAACAATGTGACGCTAATTGGGATGATATAGACAGCACCACAATGTGCTCATCGCTTTGATGAAATAAGATGTTAAGTCTCATTACCTCAGTAATTGCACCAGCTACAGCGCACTTCAAACCGGAACACAGTAGTGTTTGCACATTACTGTTTGCCAGCTGCAATAGGCGCTGCGGTGGTACCCACCTAGACGGTCTCCAGCAACAAGGATCGACCAACCTAAATTGTGTATCAAATAAGGATGCTTGCGTATTTAATTTACAGACGTGTTACGAAACCCACTGAGTTGCATCAGCTCCGTTTCAAAAAGGTCTATATGCAACTCCACATCAGCAGTTCGTGCCTGGTAACTGCACACCATCATCGTTGGATACACCGTTTCCCACAGGATTGTAACAAACAGTCTAATGTCCAACATCGAGTCAGATTAACTACTTTAGAATAAGTTCTACTGTCATCATCATCAGCCGATAGACGTCCACAGCTGGACATAGGCCTACTCCGAAGATTTCCACTGTTGGAGGGTTCGTATGGGGATATACGGACCATTTCCCACCACGCTGGCCCAATACGAAATCTATTACAGCCGACGAACAGTACTGTGCAAACATCAATCACTATGTTCCGGTTTGAAGGACTCTGTATAACTAGTGTAGTGGAGGGTAACGCTAATCAACTATGTCTCAGGTGACGGATGTAATGTGGTACGGTATGTATCATCCTTACTACCGATACGTTGCTATGGACAGGCTTATCACTCACTATCAGGTGAACGTCCCGCTCATCTCGTCGCTTCATAGATTAATAAAAAAAATTTAACTTAACCGATATTTTTTCACAATTAGATGAAGTTATATTTTTATGTCGTATAAATGAAAATATTACTTACTATCAACAAGTAAATATAAAAGCATATAAATAAACTCTTACCCGATACCGATTTAAATAATGAAACGTCACTCCTCACCACCACCCTTCACCACCAGAGCACACGATGAACTATACATAATCAACCAGGAATACAAATATAACTTAACAATCAGTTAAAGCGATAACTTAATAAGCGAATGTTTATCGTTAATTATAACAATTATTTTAATCGCAACTGTTTTATAAAACTCCGTTATTAACAGTTATTATAATGAAATACTTTTGATAAGTTAAATTATAACTGTACAGTTATAACTTAACCATTCTGATCCAAATACATGGCTTCCTTTTGTTTCAATGTTGAAATCCAGAAGCTGGTTCCGAACATCGTGGTGGAAGCCAAAGCTCACAGACTTCGCTGGATGGGCTACTGGTTAAGAATGGAAGACGATGATAGCGTCAAAAAAGCGTTCCTCGGAACCAAGATTGGGCACAAATCTGTCCGCCGGTCCTAATCGTTTGGATCGGAGACCAAGACTCAATTTGGATTGCTACGCCAGAGGAGAAGAAAACATTTATATATATATCTCATAATCATCATCGTTATCATCATCCCCCGATAGACGTCCACTGCTGGACATAGACCTCCCCCAAAGATCTCCACATCGGTCGGTCCCGCGTTACATCCAATGGGTTCCCGGGTTCCCTGGGTTCCCAATGCTACGTCTACCAGTACCACTCCATACATGAATTAGTGATGATGACCAGCGAGGATCTTTAGTCTTTAACGTCTCTTATAACCATTGCCCGAAAATTGCGAACTAGTTAAATGGAATTAAATTAACAAAATGCAATTATGACGCGGCACACAGCTCCTGATGCTGCTAAATTATGTCCCTCCTAAGTAATAACTTAAAGCAAGTATTCTAGAATATTCCTTCATTTCCTATCTAGAATATTCCTCGAGAACTTAAAAATGCCGTCTTGTTTCTGAAAATTAAATCTGACCTTTACGAGCAAAGACCAATACATCATTATCATCATTCATCATCCTTAGGTGTCCTCTTCAAACTGAAGTTTGGCGATCAGATTGGGAAAACCAATCCGATCCTCAGCTATACTTTTTAACAGATGGTATTTAAACCCGGTCCACTTCTTCATATCGTCAAACCATTTCATGCGCTGTCCCACCAGGTGCACGTTTTCCAGAAATTTTGCCTTCCAGGATCAACCATGGGAACTCATAATGAGATCCCCTTTAAAGGTGTTCGAAAAATGCAACCTTTCCCTGCATGACAGCTGTCATCAGTCTACATTTGCAGTTAGCTCTCTCGAGGACTTGAGCATTGGAGACAAACTGTTTCCACATCATCTTACACATTCGACGGAGTCGCCACAACTCATATGCTTGTATTATACATACATATATATATATATATAGAAACCATAATGATATATATATATATATATATATCATTATGGTTTCTATATAATAATTATATAACATAATTTTTGCTGATGGTAAGTCTCTATTACCGGACACCGTGTAGGTACCACCGCAGATCTTACTTCTACTGCAAAACAGTAATCTTCAAACATTACTGTGTTCCGGATTGAAAGGCGCTGTAGCTACTGAAATTACTGGAGTAACGAGACTTAGTACCTCGTGTCTTAAGGCGACGAGTGCAATGTGGTGCAGTGTATACCATTCTAACCAGCGCCATGTTATGGTCGTATCACTTACCATCAGGTGAACGTTCCGCTCGTCTCGTCGCTTAATAAAATAAAAAAAAAGCTATTGATTCGGCAGCGGTACTTCCCGTAAGTGTTTCAAGGCATTGTAATTTTCTAAATAGTACTAAAAATTAGAGGCCTATGTTCTAGGTCTATCAGGTGTTCTAATCTAGTGATTAGTTTGCAACTTCTCGCTCTCCGTGGGCGCGGTCGCTGGTTCAACTCCGGGTGAGGATAATGAGGCTTTTAATGTTATTGAAGATTTTGTCTCTTCAATTTTTTACCATCTTAGCTAGCGTCACGTTGGTAAGTGATACGCCCGCCCATAACATCATGTGAACGTATAGCTACTGTCGTGGCTTATTTACATAAAAAAAATGATTTGTTGAGTTTATACGAATCATATTCATCTGAGGACGTAACGTCGAAATACAACCGCCAGTTGGAGCCAATAACAAAAGGATTCCTACAAATGTGTTTGTAAATCCCTCGCGTATTGCTTTTCGGTGATTTATCATATTGACGACGGTCATATTGTTTTCTTCTTCTTCTCGACATTTGTCTCGTCTTATAACAGTCTGCTTTCTTGCTTCTTTCACTCCACTTCGCTCTGTTTGGTACAACGCTCGATTTTTTAGTATATTTAAACTCTGATCGAAAACCATTGACATTGACTCCCATTTTAATAAAGCTTTTAATAACTAATAAGCTGACATAATCTTGAATGGAATTATTGCATTAATATTAGGGCGTATATAAATCATCCGTTTATAGAGAAAATTTAGGAATTTGTTATAAACACTAGATTTTTCTTTAGCACTGATAATAGCTGTGATATATGTAAGCTAGACATGATACCAATTACTTACACTGCAGCTGCAGGTTTAAAAAAATTAAATTAAGGTTATTTACTATAGAAAGAGGTGTAAGGGGTTCCCCTTAACAATTCACGGGTTCCAAGCCAACCTCTGCTCGTGGTGTACCCTGCTAATCAACAACAGAAGGCTTGGGTTCCTACCAACTCGCATTGGGCAAGCGTGATGGGGAATCACCCAGATACCTTCATGCGAATACCTATAAATATGGAGATCTCTGATGGAGGCCTACATCTAGCAGTGGACGTCTATCAGCTGATGATGATGACTAATATTATGATGTACAGAACTGTGTATGGAATTAAATTAACCATACGTTTACTGGTGGTGAATTGTTACGAGACCGTCTAGGTAGGTATCACACCTGCTCCTATTGCAGACGACAAAGGTACTAGATTCAATTACAGAAGTTTGCAGCTACTGGATCTATCGAGGTAACGAGATTGAACTTCTTAGTTCTCAAAATACCGACCACAAAGTGATACAGTGTACATCATCATAACAATCATCACATTCTTATGAGAAGACGTATCACTTACAAACAGGTGAACCTTTTACTCCACCCACTGTTACGTCTATTGAAAAGGCAATTATATCAAATCTCTTAGTGAACTATGTTATACAACTATTGATCCACGAACACGCAACCGGCGGATTTACGAAGCAATCTTACTTCCTTTCCGTATAGGAAAACAATGACCAACTTCCCGCGGCCGGGTTACCCAGTACGACTTGACCAATTAACCGTTGCCGACTTCGTTAATGACTTAAGTGGTTGTATAACCTCCGGGTTATAAATACAATACACTGACCTTTTTCCTCCTAATCATTTTACGTTTGGATAGCGGCAGTAATAATTAGTGATGGAGTAATTCGATTAAACGTTTGGTGAAGTTGGTGCAGGTTTCACCTTCGCCTCATTACCATGTAACATCATTCAAAACTGTAATCAAATTACGAGCCCATTGTCAATAAAAAATATCTATAAACCGATGAAGGTTTAAAGAGACCCCCGTTGTGAAGAAACTCGCCCGAAAGTCATTTCTGGTTAAATACCATAGGAAGAGAGAACAAAAAGTGCCAAATAAACCGCGGATGAAAATTGCCAAGTCGTTTGGAGTAATTCCCACAAAAATTGGCTCACGAGCAACAAAGCTAGCTGGTGTAAACGGTTATTTCTTTACTCCGCAAAAAACAAGCGTCGAGAATCCCAGACTCCTGAACGTTACAAGGAAAGTGATTTAGCAAAATGTAACCGGCCAATGTTAGACCAGGATCGTTAGTCCTTTTAGGATTTTTTGATACAAGTTTATAACAATCAGTTCAAATAATCTTGATACTATTTTATTCATAATCTAATTAATCCTTTACGATTGCGTTAACTTTTCTGGAGTCATCATCATCATATTTCTGGAGTATTAGCTGTAATATTCTATGTCCTATAAATGGCGCAGCGGAACTCCACAATGATTTTGCAATAATAGAAAATTTTCTAAAGCCTTCTATAAACAAAGAAGTACTTAAACCTCCCCTCCGTCAGAATTTAGCGAAAATGAAGGGATTGAGTAAGGGTAGGGGTTGGAACACGAAATCTCAATAATCCCCCGGCACAGAGAATATTGCCGTGTAAATGCTACAACTGTATAAACCTCAATACATTTCGACGCATCGGAAACCTCACAAAGCTTGCTTCCAGACGATAGGGCATCCATGATATGTTAAGTTAAAGAACTTCAAGTAGATGTAGTATTTAATTTTAGGTTATTTTTGTATCGGAACCGGAGACAAAAAGAAACTAGATAAACTATCAACATTGGAGAGAGATTATAAATATTTGCAAAACTCATTTTTCCTTGTTTTCCAAATTTAGAGTTAATTTTTTTAAAGATTTAATCAATTAAGTTCAGGGTGATCTATTTTCGACAAACAATCATTAAAATTAGATTAGAATATACAAAAGTCTATACGATCACAAAATTTTATATGAAGAAGTAATCCTCCAATTGTGAACCACAATTTTGTAGTTAATTGAAAATGTGTTTAATATATAATAAATATTAACTAAAATATAATAATAATAAACAAAATGAATGTGATAAATCACTAGGAGATAGAACAAATCAAATGTACTACAAATTAGTTTTAGTTTGGTAGCATCCTCTTGGAAGACAAGTATATTCATTATTTATAACTCTTTATGATTACTATATTTAGCAATTGTAAAAGTGATTACATCCCTTAAAAACACTATTCTGTTCATTATTAGTGTAGAAAGCCTCATGTCTAGATAAATTGACGATACTGGCAAAGGTTTAAACTAGACGTCGGGCTAAATAGCCTCTCTCGGGAGCGGCCTCCTCTACATCATTTCGGCTTATTGTCGTCCACCGCTGAACAATGGCCTTCCCAATCGATTTTCCCAGCGCATCTAGAGACGTCTCTTCGTCCAACAGTATATATAATACTTTATCATCATATATTAAGTAAAAGAAATTTTACATTAAATTTCGCAACTTCAACTTCAGAAATATTGATAGTTTAGTTTATAAAGCGTCGTATGCATTCTACGTCTCAAGGAGGCACGGGTTTGATCGGTTATCATGAAGGTGACGATGATGATGATTATAATTATGAACATGGGGTTCCGGTGAAGGAACATTTTAAATGTAGTTACGATTCAAGAACTACTACTTTAGTGAACATGTGACATCTACCAAACCTACGCTTAGTCGGCGTGATGAACAAATTGTCGTTCTTCATGTGAGAGATGGCTCAAGTCCCAGTAATACGAATATTAAGTGGGTTACAAGTTACTTATTTTACAAGTTCACGGAAATAAGTAATGAATGAAACATAGATTATATAAAAAAATATTTTACCCTCGTTCCACGTTGAAACCGTTGTGGTGAGCCTACACAAAAGACAATCAAAATCAAGGCCGCCCTCGTTTGCAGGGTGTAATATAGGGCGCAGACGGCGTGGAGAAGGTGGCGGGGGAGGGTGAGGTGGATTAAATTGTGTCTGCAAAGCTTTCAGAATCACATCCAATACAATTACCGATATTGTGACAGATTTGGTAACCTGTTAGCGTAACTTATTAGGGAGGAAAAATTGTGATTATCAATCAGACGCTTTTTTCACGAACGTTTTATAGAATCTCTAGCTTTTAAAGATATTAATGAGTTTGGGTTCGTTCTAGAAGAACAGTCGGAGTGAATAAAAGTTATAATGGAGGTAATAAGTATAGTAAATCTCGCAGGAGGTCGCAATTTCTTAATACACCTGGTGTTAAAGGTTACCGGATTAGAAGATCTTCACATGTTAAGGTCTGAATCGGTTATTATTGATTTTGTTATGGGTCTAGCTTCATGATTTATCTATACAGCTTCATCATCTCATTCGATAGGCATCTAAAGCTGGACACAGGTTCTCTACATACAGCTTAGTTTGTGCTTTAAACTAATTTCCTCTATATAGAAAATTTTACACATGCTTTACTACCTTTATTGGTACTTCTGTTATTGGAGATCTCTTAAGTCTAAGACCGTTTAAGTAGGTGTGCAAAGGGACCATAATATATATGTAGAGATGACGACCGCCACGAGGTGCTGTGTGCACATCTCAACCATCAGATGCTGCTATGTTCGGGTATTATATAGCCAGGTGAATTCCTCTCGATGCTTGTAAGAAAATAAACCCATGAGAACAATTATGAAATTTCTTAACAAAAACAAAAAGAAAAAAATATACCAACTTAGCTACTTAGTTACCCTGAAATATTCTTGTTATACCTACACGCCTTCCCGTGGCACCGAGCTATGAAGTTGAGAATTTAAGTTAAAAAACTTGAAAGCTCTCGGAGCGGTAGTTATTTTGTTATTTAACTTCCGACGAAAAAGGCAGGTGTTTTAAGTTTAACGCGTCTACATTTCTATATACTTACCAGTATAAGTTAGAGTTATAGTGACTAACTTAAAAAGAACTATAATATTCAGAGCAATAATTATTAACTAAAATTAGATCTTTCTTACAAAATTAAGAAAGAAGAAACTACGCGATGAAGTAAGCACTAAGCACTTGTTGTAATTGGTTAAATGTTTCCTCTGATAAGTAAACCATAATGTAGCTTTTAATTTTTTTTATTGATGAGACGAGCAGAACCTTCACCTGATGGTAAGCAACACGCTTGTCCATAACAACGTGGCGCTAGTTAGTTATGTTATACACAGCACCAATTGCGCTCGTCGCCATTGCATTTAGTCTCGTTACTCTAGTAAGCCTAGTAACACTAGCTGCAACTCCTTCAACCACCCACCAACCTGCACTTGAGCAGCGTGGTGGGAAATAGTCTAAGTCCCATATGAACCCCTACAAACGACCCCTGACGCCCGGCGATGCGGGCAGGGCAGGCAGGGCAGGCCGATCCATGTGGGAATTTTTTGGGGTGGATATCCAGCAGTGGACGTCTATCGGCTGATTATGATAACTCCATTCAATCCGAAACACAGTAGTGTTTGTACACTCCTGTATAGCGGCAAAAATAGGAGCTGTGATGGTATCTAGACAGTTTCCGGCAACAAAGACTTACCACCAGTAATCTTCTTACTTACTTTTGTTTATATATAAAATAAATGAGTTATCCAAATATTAATATGATTAAAAGAAATTAAAAAACAAACACATCTTCACTGAGCTAACTTAGCTAAGTAGAAGCCATTTCATGACGGCCTTGACATTGAGGAAGATAACAGTAACTTATAGCGTTATCTAAGCACGCAGGCAAACATACGATACTAGTGTATACAAACTCCTGGCTGCGACATCCACTTAAGCCTTGCAGTATTGTATAGTAGAGACCTCATAAACTTTGGAAGTTATACTCCATGGTTAAAGGCTACACGGAAATACGGAGCAAGGAAACGAACGAACCGTAAACATAGCACCATATTATACGAGACACGTCTCGTTACCGCAATTTCACGAGCTGCAGCGCCCTTCAATCCGGAACACAGTAATGTCTGCACAGTTTCCTGGTAGTAGTAGCAACGCTTATTTCTGCCGCCGAAAAATAGTTTGCAAACATTACTGTGTTCGGGATTGAAGGGCGCTGTATCTAGTCCAATTAGGGTGACGACACTCAACATCGTATGTCTCAAACGACGAGCGCACTGTAGTGCAGTGTATATCATCCTAACTAACGCCACGTTGTTACGGTCCAGCGCATCACTTACCATCACACATATCGGAACACAGTAATGTCTGCACGATAATGTTGTAACTTGATGGTTTCCGGCAACGGAGATCCTGCCATCAGCGAAGCGTAACGAACCCTCTTCACCATCACAAAACGATGGTGACCACCGTGGTCTTAGTAGATACCACAAGGTCAACCACCAAGATTATCGAAACATGCGTCAAAAGGATCACCGCAATGAGTTGTGTAAACATTCTAACTCGCACCACCTTTAGCGGTATACATGTAATTTACCACAATTCACGTTTTAAATAGCTACATTGGGTACAACAGCTTTCTTTTTAAGGGTGGTTAAAACTGGTGGTAGCCCTGTAGTCTCGGGCTATTAAGAATAGGACTAAGGTATTCCCTGCCTGTCGCTCAAGGGTCCTCGGGTTCGTAAGCCTTGAGGGCGGGGGCCCTTAGAGCTCAATAAGCGAGCCTTAGGACAACGGCAAATGCATGGTGGTCTTGTATTTGCCGCAGCACAGCGTGGGTGCTAAGGAGGGCTTTGCCCATCCGTGGGATGTTTTAGCCAGAGTGTTGGGAGGCATCGGTGCGATCCGCAGGAGATCCCAGTGCTCCTCTTAAAGCACTGAGGGAGACCACCGAAGGAGTTTAAGAATTTCTTCGCGAAAAAAAAAAGATAAGTAGGTACCACCGTAGCGTCTATTTCTGCCAAAAAACAACACTGTTCCGGTTTAAAAGGCGCTGTACTTAAATTATCGGGGTAATGAAAGTCTACATAAGTCTCGAGGCGACAAGTCTGTATATAACATCATGACTAACGCTACGTTATTATAGGCATGCGTATCACTTACCATCAGGTGAACGTACCTCTTGTCTCGTCCCTTCATAGTGTCATCATCATCATCATCATCATCAGCCGATAGACGTCCACTGCTGCTTATAAGCCTCCCTGAAAGATCTCCACGTGGATCGGTCTTCTTCGAAATGTAAAATATATTTTTTTTGGAATGAGGTTGACGCTTATAGTCTGTACGGTGAGATCCGAGTTCACTGTCACTTCCGGGATGTCCCAGATGGTGACGTCGCCTCACCTAACGGGCTACTAGGCGTATAGTTAGAGCGATACTAACTGCACATTACTATACGTAGTTAAACGGTATTGGTTAGCTACTATACAGTAAATATTACCAGTCTTCAGTCTACTATTTCTCGAACACGTTATGATTAAGAACGAAGATCTTTATTTCGGAAGGTTTCTTCTTCTAGTTCCATCAGTGATCATCCTCGTCAGCCGACAGATGTCCACTGCTAGACAGGAAGCTTCGCCAAAGATCTCCACATCTACTGATATTAGTAAAAAATATAAACGTTATTGTATTCCGGTTTGAAGGGCGTGTAGCTAATAAAATTATTGGAGTAATGAGACAACATCCTACGTCTTAAGGCGATGAGCACAACGTGGTGTTTGTATAACATCCTAACCAGCGCCACTTTATAATGGACAGCATCAATTATCATCAGGTGAACGACTCGCTCGTCTCAGCGCTCCGTTATACAAAAAAAGTAATAAACACACCCATAGAAACTTAGCAAACTAACGTTACAATATATAAAGCTAGTTAGAATATTTACACAACATATTGTGCTTATGAGCTGGATACGTATTACTTCGAAGAATATGTTTTATTCAAGCAATAGGAAAAGTGTTAACATATCCGTAGTACATATTTATACTTAATTACTTAAATTGTTTATTTACTTATCAAGGTGCGTGTTGTTGTAACAAGTGAAATCTTATGTCAATGAGCTCATAGCATTTTGTCATCATCATCATCAGCCGATAGATGTCCACTGCTGGACATAGGCTTCCCTCAAAGATTCCCACATCGATAGAGTAGGGGATATATGAGGGGATTTGGGCCATTTGCCATCGCACTGGCACAAAGCGGTTTGGTGGAAGGCTGAGCCTCGTTTGTTCATTAACAGGGTGCACCACGAGCAAGTGAGGTTGACTTGGGTTGTTGTACGGAACCCCTTACAACCCCAATTGTAGCATTGTGTAAACACACCAAATGCCAAGACATTATTAATATGTAACATCGGTTACCGTAACGATATGGTGATAGCAGTTTTTCTCACCGCTTTTTATATCAACAAAATGCAGGAAGCGGAAAAGGGTACATCCAACAAGTAACTCGGTTAAAATCAATGCCAGCGCAGCATTAACGCCACAATTGTCCTTATCACGTCCCTGCAATAATAGATTAACAATTTAACGAGTGCCATTGTGAAGCTGAAATCGACCATCACGTAACCCGGTAAGGTACACATTCGAACCGCAGACCGCCGTAGACGGCCGACCGACCAACTAATGAGTCATTAGTGACATCATAACGCTGTTAAAACGGTCGCCGCGATTACTACAGCTTTTTATAAATATCTATACGAATCCAACAGCTGGATACAATCACTGCCACGACTAGTTTATGCTGTACCATCGACTGTTATATTAGCTGTTCCCCGCCCGTTTTGCTGGTTGTGACCACAATTAAATTTGAATTATGGACCTGAAATTTGTCAAAAATTCATTCAGCGACTCTCCGCAGCTTTCAACATATTGATCCAACATATATGCCGACCCTCCGCCTTCCGGCACTGGGATTTTAGCGGATACAAATTCCACATAACTTCGACTTCTCTGATACAAGACATACTCCCACCCCATCATCCCGCCAAGAGAAAAAGAAATTAAAAAATTTTTAAGCAGAAGTAAAGGGTGCAAAATAATTATTTATTATACAATTACGTGTTGAAAGAAACCCTAAGTAATATTCCTTAGGCCCCTGAATTACAAGTGTGCGTTTCTAACATAATTAATTATTGCACAAAATAACAATCACTTTTCCCAAAAAAAATGTTTGTAGGATATCCTTCCACTTCAACCGTCGCCAACAGACTGTCGGGAGTGGGGCGATCATCGTCCCAGCCAGAACTTCTCCCACCATTTTATTTCCACCTCCTAACACCAAGCTCGTGTTCTGATTGGTCGATTGATCGCGTCGATCCCGACAGAGACAAACAAACAAGTCCAACAGTGACCTATTTTATACATTTTTGTATATACATTAAATAAATAAAGATCTAAAATTAGTTATTGATAACATACGTGTAACAATATAAAATTATTACTAATTATTTGACATATGAAACATTAACCTGTGTATCGAAATGACTACACAGTATCATCATCATCATCATCATCCGATGCAAAAAAGATCGTGATATATATACAAACATCATTAGACACCAAGTAGCTCGTAAATTTCTTTTTCAGTCCAACAATGCTGCAAAGGTCATCAAAAAGACTAATACCATTAACTTCCTAAAAAGTTACCAATTGAAGGCTGCTCATCCTGATGGTCGTATAAAAAATCTGAGCAGTCATTAAAATCTTCATATGCTAAAGAAGCAAATTTGTACAGTACTGTTGTCGACTACATTCCTACAGTAATCAGGTTTATCGACGAAGAGTAACCCAGTAATCACGGCTCATATTTTTTAAAACCTGACCCATATAAAGAATCCAGGTCAGTTCAGGGTGTGACCGTCTCGGTGATTAGACGCACTACTTCTGTTTTATTAACGAAATCGGGGTTTGTTTTGATCTCCACATAAACATAAGGCATCATGCGATGACTACTTGATGGTAGTAAATACTGCCTATAGCAATGTTATCGCTTATAGGGATGATGAACAACATCTTAAATTTCATGACCACTGTAGTGAAATTTCAGCTAGAATGCTCTTGAAACTGGGACACAATAACGTTTACTTTACCTACACGGTATCCAGCAACTGAGATTTACCACTACTGAACTGAACCATCAGCAACCTGAACTCGTACTGCAACTGTGCGTTGTAGAAAAATATTTTTTTTTTCAAAGGGATGTAAGGGTTCGCACAACAATTCACGGGTTCCAAGCCAACTTCGCCAGCTCGTGGTGCACACTGTTAATCAACAAACAAGGCCTTGGCTTTCACCAACCCGCGTTAGGCCAGCGTGTTGAAAAATGGCCCTGTAATCCCAAATCCCTACAGACGAAAGATCCAAACTCCCGATCGGTTTGGAGACCTTTGGGGGCTAAAAATAATTATGATGACGATTTTACAATAAAAAATACTGTAACAATTATTAATCATAATACTAAATAATAAAAAGTAACAACTTTTTGAAAGGAAGTTGACAACTAAAGAAAAAAGTGTTGCCATAAGCATTTTTAGTATTGATGAATTCAAAATGTTTTTATAATATTAATAACGTTTCTTTTAGGGACGGTTGTTTATATTATATTAATATAGAAAAACAACAATTTATTAAAAAAGTAATATTAAAAATTTAAAATAGAAACAATATAGTAATAATAATAACAATTAATGGGCGTGGTTATTTTTTTTTTATTCAATTAACTACGAAACGAGCGGGACGTTCACCTTACGGCAAGTAACACGCCCGCCCATAACAATGTGGCGCTGGTTATGATGATATACACAGCACTACATTGCTCGTCGCCTGGGTCATCAAATGTTGAGTCTCGTTACCCCAGTAATTACACTACCTACAGCGCCTTCCGAGTAATGTTCCACTGTAATGTTGGGCGGTAGAATAAAGCGCTGCACTAGAAGAGCGCCCAGCGTAGAATAGTCAGCGTCGGGAACATACCGTTGTAGTGGAGGATGATCTGTCACTGCCAGTTTTAGTTAAAGCTATCAGTGGCAGTGAAAGGTCGTGGAGCGCAAGTATTAACTTTTGCGAACAGGTGATGTCCCAAAAGGAAGCTGCAGAAAGAGAAAGGGAGAGGAATACATGTCTCCCTATTCGTATACAGAGAACCGGACGTCGTAGGAGCTTGAACAGGTTCCTGTCTTGCCTACGTGGCAACGGGATTCAATAACTGTAGCTTGGTCACCCACGGTCAAGATAAAAGGTACCCAAGACCAATTCTGCCGCAGAGAGTCCGTAGAGTTTTCTCTCTTGAATCTCATGGCCTCTGGGTGACGGATTCGGGGGATCCGTTGTCTAAGTGTGTATAAAAGGCCGAGAGGAGGGCGCGCTGTGTGTTCCGGCACACCCTTACAGAAGTGGAAAAGGGAGGGTTCTCCTCCCGAGGTGGAGCTGCGTGGCGCAGCAAGCGCTGGTGAGGTCGCGGAGGTGTGCGAAAGCGTTCCCGTGGCCGCGCTATAAAGCGACGACGGTGGAACATCGCGTGGTTTTAGTCAGTGCAAGACCGAAGGCATTTCCCCCACGTTAAAAAAAAATAGCGCTGCGGTGGTACCTACTTAAATAGTATATATAAAAAAAACTGTACTCCGGTACCTCAGTAATTACACTAGCTACAGCGCGATTCAAACCGGAACACAGTACTGTCTGTCGGCTGCAATAGGCGCTGCGGTGGTAGCTACCTAGACAGTCTGCGGCAACAGAGAATTAATTTATAATTCTCAATCTACAATTCATTTACATTTAATTGTTGTAGTTAAATGTAACTTCCATAAAAAATAAATAAAATACAGCACCTGTTCGTTAACCTGTTTTTTTTTGCTCAGGTGCATAAATAGCACTTCCGTTGCGTATCCACTACAATGCGGGGCGGAACAAAAGCTGGCGCCGTCCGCGGGTACGTCCGCCGGTACGCCCGCCGGTACGCCCGCCGGTACGCCCGCGTACATGGGATCATGGGACCGAGCACACTGGCCCTTTGTGCCGACGGCACGTTTTAATTTCACCAGACTGTGGCACACTTATTGTGCAAAGTAGGTCTCCGGTTTAAACATTTAAAGCGCTATTTAATACAATGCTACGTTTTGTTAACGCTGTTTTAATTTCACTCTTTTCCCATTACATATTCTCTCTATATATAATTTTAACGAGAGACATGTCCAGCAGTGGACGGCCATCCGTTAAGATGATGACGATAACGATGCGATTGCATTAGTCATAAATTGACAAGTCCAACGAGGAATATCCTCTATTAACTTCTGCTAATAAATTATGTATAGAACAAAGTCTAGATCTATTACGGAAGACCTCATAAACAAGTTCAGCCAGCCATCTATGAAGAGTGGTTATGAGTTTTTCCACCTCATCAAATCAGGAATAAGAAGATTGGCAAGCATACCAACGGATTAGTAAGCCGAAGTGGCAATAAGAGTGCCACATAAAGCGATGATGGAACTGATAGTACAGGAAGATCTTTGACTGGAGAACATGTATTAGAAAGAGAAGATTTAGGCAACCCCTTGCTTGGTGAAGACCGCAGGAAATGGTTGGATCGGGCCGCCTGTTCTGGAAATCAATTGAAGTGACCTATGTTCAGCTGCGACAATTGACTGAAATGATGATGATGAATGAATATACATTATCTATAACATAATATTGATTTGATTAAAATGAGCAAGGAATTAAAAATGTTACTCTTATTGTTCCTATTGCAACGACTAGAAGAGACTATTCTCTGATGATGTTGAGCGCTTGGTAGTCATATTGACTCTTACAGCTCATCTGGTACTGGGCTCGTGGACTCGGGTGCACGGACTGTTGCAAGAAAAGAGTCATGACAATTTATCTAGCACACTGTTCAAGTGCAAGTTAGACATGACGTATTTATGTAATCCTCTTCTTGGAACATGACAGTCTCTTTACAATGTCTTCCTTCACCAGAAGCTTAAGTTGAGTGGAGATCGAATCCACATTTCGTGAGTTATAAAACACATACGACCGCCTTACAAACTATACTATACTAGTGATAGTCAGTGTAGTCGTTAATAACTTTAGTCTACAAATAATATTTATAATACTTATTACTATATTAACAGTAATTTTAATTTGTATCGTTTTGTATATCTAAATATACGGGAGTTTTCCTGAGATTCTTTAACTCATCACGGAGTCCCACACAACTCACGGGATCCAAGCCAACCCCACCTGCTCGTGCTGCTCCCTGCTAATCAACAAACGAGGCTGTGGCTTCCACCAATCCGCATTGCGTCAGCGTCGTGGAAAATGGCCCAAATCTCCCCATGTGAACCCATGCAAAGGACGTGGGAAGCCGCGGGATGCGGTCAGCGCAAAACCGATCGATGTGTAGATCTTTGGAGAAAGCCTATGTCCAGCAGTGGACGTCTATCGGCTAATGATGATGATGATCACGAGATCTCCGAAACTATTAGAAGTAAACACTCAAACATTTGGTACGTATATTCCTTTTGCCGAGTATAGGTCAGTTAAGAATGGATTTTACAAAATTCCTTCTCAAAAGGAGTTAAAGGGGTGTTACAACCAGCAAGGCTGGCCGGAAACAGTTCACTGTATGTATTATCTGCGCACCCCGTCATCGACGAACGAACACTACACTGCTCTGATCCACTAAATTAGACAATTCAATTGGCCAGACCGACAATGATTAGTTTAATTGACGTTGTGTAGATTTATCATTCGTCATGGAGCTGATCATTTCAAACACACATTCAATTCTTTTTATTCTACGAAACGTCGAGATGTCAACCTGATGGTGAGTAAATAAACCTGCACATAACATAGCATTGGTTAGGGATATACACAGCACCACATTGCTCTCGATGCCCATACACCCCATAGGCGTTTATACTGAGTACATAGATATATGCCGACCACTAACCCGAACTTGGCTAGGGTGGGCAATTGCCCTTACTTCTCTGTTTCCTAGAAAAGGTTTTGAGTTCTAGTAGTGGAAACAATAAGTTGTTGAACCGCTATACAGATAAAGTAGCGAGGGTCATTGCTTTTGTTTCTGCTAGGAGCAGTCTATTCTTGAACGCCTGTCACTACCTTATTCCCTGGTGGTAGGGCTCCGCCGGTGACGGTCTAGGTAGGTACCACCGCAGCGCCTGTTGCAGCCGATCAACAGTACTGTGTTCCAGTTTGAAGGGCGTTGTTACTATTGTAATTACTGAGGTAACGAGGCTCAACATCTTATGCATCAGACGACGAGCGCAACGCGCTGCAGTGTATATCACCTGTATAACGTCACGTAAGTGCGTCCGTATCACCATTAGAAGATCCTCCCGTCTCGTCACGTCGTTTCATTGAATAAAAAAAAACAAGCTTTTTGTAAATGTCGGATCACCGCCGACGTATTCCGACAACAAAAACAGTTTAATTGTAAAAGAGTATTCATCGTTAAATTGTACATTGATATCGCGTAAGGCTGTCATGACATCATTTGAATTACAATCAAATTACCATTTAGGTAAGAAAAAACAGCCACATCATACCAACATTACTGTGTTCCGATCTGGTGGTAGCTGTAGGTAATGAAACTACTGGACTAACGAAACTTAAAACTGTCTTAAAATGGCTAACGCCTTAAATATCGCCCAGTTTTAAATAGGTCTATGGACAGTGAAGCAGTACCTCAGGACGACAACGAGATGCAGAGTAAAAATCCTAACCGATTATTATATTTGTCACTTCAATCCCGAACATGGTAATCATCATCATCAGCCGATAGACGTCCACTGCTATACATAGGCCTCCCCAAAAGATCCCCATATCGGCTCTGCGCTGTCCGAATCACCGGGAACCAGAGACCGTCGTTTGTTGGGATTCATATGGAGGGACTTGGGCTATTTCCCACCACGCTGGCCCAATGCGGGTTGGTGGGAGCCAAATCCTCGTTTTTTGATTAGCGGGGTTAGACCACAAGCAGGTGAGTTTGGCTTGGGTCCCGTAAGTTGTTGTGCGGGACCCATTACACTTCCTAACAAGAACACAGTAATGTTCGCATACTACTGTTTGGTGATACCTAGACGGTTTATGGTAAGAGACCTACCATCAGTAATCGATAAAATAAACTACGATGCAGACCTTTCCGTAACCTAAGAAAAAAATCTCTAGCAAATGATAAAGCTTTACCAAAGACTTAATGTCAGTCTGATGTTTTTCCCACTTGGGAGAAAGAGGAGGAGTAAAACTTTAATTTAAAATCTAACAGGAGAAATCCACATTTATACCTTTTTTCGGCATTTCACAATGATTCGGATACGTTTAAATGATCCTCCGGGACGTTTGTGTCTAAGAAATAAAGAAATTTCTGGAAATGGAAAGCAACTTTACTCGGTTACATTCTAGCCCGTAAAAAATAAGAAGTTAGTGTTTTTTCGCACATATTTTTTAACCTATAAGAAAAAATAGGGGTGTTATTGTACATTCCTGTCGCTCTGGGTATTAGTAAAGAATTCCCTTACGTCTAACAATACGGAAGTTTTGTTTGTATGCTGTTCAGGACATTTTGTGATTCGTCGAAGTTATGTTAACAGGACATTCGCCTGATGATACTAAAGATACCGAATTCACCTTGATTCATAAGATGTTAGGTCACGCATTCCCAGTAATTTCACTAGCTAGAGAGCTCGTCAAACCGGAACACAGTAATGTTTGCACACTACTGGTTGCCGGTTGCGATGGTATTACGTGGACGGTCTCCGGCAAAGGAGACCTACCATCAGTATAACCAGAACTAAATAAAAATTAAACACTTTAAAAACGCATTATGAAGAATTTGTTACACCGCATTTCATTACAAATCGGCGATTTCTTTTAAGATATAGAAAAAAAACTACAATTTTCATCTATACGTTACAATGCGGCAGATGATGTGATCTAATCAGAAATAAGAAGATTGGCAAGACAGCTGAGGTCACCGACACAGTCCAAAAGATTGCTAATATGAAGTGACAATGAGCAGGAAATATCGTTCGTAGTACTGACTACCCTTGGGGCTGTAAGGTCTCAGTTATGATCCGCGTATACAAAAACGCAGTGCTCGCAGCCTCTCCAACAGGTGGACTGACGATCTGGTGTAAGTCGTAGGGAACCGCTAGGTGCAGGCGCAGGAGCACAGGACCGATCGGCGTGGAGATCCTTGAAAGGCCTATGAACAGCTGTCGACGTTATGCGGCTGATAAATAATAGTAATAGTAGATGATTTTAAGCGTACTTACTTTGACTACTCCAGCTTTTATATGCTATCATAGTTGCAGATTTACATATTACGTGTAGCTACTCCAGTAAAAATGCTACCATCTACTCCTCGATCTCCTTCCGAAGGGTGAAGGCTGAAAATTAGTGTTGTCCCTATGGGAGCTTGTACACTGAGGCTAGGCCCTTTACAGTACTGCACAATGTACAGAATGGATAATATTTTGTAATTGTTGTTAATTTTAATTTAGTTTCTTTTTCGTTATGCTTTATGTTTTTTTATATTTGTGTAAATGATTACTACAATAATCTATTTATCTATCTAATCAGCTCTGAGCGTAATGCTCCGGAATACGTCCAGGGTCCGTCGTATTACAAAGGAGTTAACCGCTGCGCCACGGCGGCGGTGAATATAAGAAATAAACAATACTAGTTTACAAATATTAGCTGAATTGATAAAAGTTTGTATATATAGTACGTATATAATTACGTAAAAATTATTAACATATTACGCTTTAGCAACTGTTATAAGGAAATTTGTTATGCGTTTTGTTATTAAGTTTACCTACCGAAATTATTTTTAAATCGAACAGTTATTTTGTTACGTTTAAACATGAAGGAATATCATAATAGTTTCGACCAGGAGAAATTTATAATATGTATGTGTAAGTTAAAAATAATAAATGCAACGGAATTAGGGCAAGGTTTGCCGTTGTTTTATATCAACACAAGTTTTAATCGCTTTTTAACATGTACACGCGCCACAATGTTTTATAAATACGTACGAAATTCATATTTTTTTTATGACAAATTCACGTGTAAACGAACACAGTTGTGCGATTACCGGCGTAGCCATAAAAAAACTCCTTGAATCATTGTTTTCCACGTGAATGCGATCATTGTCATTTGTGAAAAACTGATTTTGAAATAAACACGGACGGGGCATTATTGAGTGCATTTATCTTATCTCTTATCAGTTCAATATGATCGCAACACGGCACGGGCACCTGTCCAGTTTATTCAACTCGCAAACATAAGAGTTGGAAATGAGTTGTAAAATTAGGCTAAACAAACAGCCTTCCGTGTATGCTGCGTGCGCTAATAACTCACATGGTCAAGGACGTGCGCTGACGTCAGCGTACAGAGAAATGCGTCTCCTGTTCTGCAATACGTTAAGTTTCGGCCGCGACGAGAGGGGACGGGGCGCCATCCTAACGACGAGAATGTTTTGGTGCGCGCGGACGTCGCGGCAAAGTTTACACAACACGGCGCCGCGCGCTCACCAGCTCCGCTACACGCGAGCGCCGCCCCGCCGCACACCTACCCACTTGACGGCTGTCAGCGGGCCCGTCGTCGTAAACACTCACCTTTTTAACCTGGAAGTGGTCGGGCCGCAGCGTCTCCTGTATCTCCTGCTCGATGCCCCTCGGCGCGGCCTGCACCGAGCTGCGGAAGCCGTCCAGCACGCCCTTGAATGTGAACTTCTTCATCGCGAACCGCGTAACTGTCGCGGATCCTTTGTCCGATCGCCGGCCGCGGCTACATCACAGCCATCCGCGGCGGACAGCGGGCCGGTTTTGGCGGAGTCGGCGAGAGTTCGCGCCGCCGTCAGTGCGCAGGCCGGCGCCTCCGCCGCCACGCGCGCGCCACGCCGCGATCGACGGCTCCCGAGGCACCGCCTCCGGAATGTACGGCAATGCGGTCTCGCCCGCGATCGATAGCCTCCGCCCGCCGCCCGCCACACTGCGACACACGCGCACTCCGCTCTCACCGAGCGCCACGGAACACACGAACACTGCCACGGACGCTCACAAACTGGCCCGGAAGAGCGCGAAACGATGCTCCCGCGCGTGCCACAGAGAGAGACGAGCGCATGTTACGCGCGAAGCTCTCGCCGCGCCTTGCTGAGGAAAATACCAGCTGATAGAGGCTCTCACTGCCTGTGTACAGGTGGCGCTTCACGCAAACACATGCGTCACCTGTCAGTTGTTATTTGCTGTCAAAGTGTGAGGTGGTGTCAAAACATTGCAAAAAAATTAACTTCAGAAAGGAGGTTTAATTTGAAGAAATGTCGTTCAAAACTGTTGTGAGAAACATCCGGACGCTTAGTTATGTAGGAAGTTATAAGAAAATCCGGAGCCGACCTTATAAGTAAGTTTACTTCTAACAATTTTTTTGCGTTTATGGATTGCAATTACAAATGATTTCCAGCTAATTTAAAAGAGGCCTAAGGTACTTTACTATTTTTTCAGTTATTCAATGTAATGTATGTTAATTTTATATAACAGTTGGTAATCGTGTACATATGTTATCAACTTAATATCTACTGTTATACTCATAGTGTGCTATCTTATCCACTTTAATAAAATTGCTTGTTTCGTTTAATACAATTCCATTTTGGATACAAACAAGGAATTATTTCAGTTTATTCATGGTATATTGGTTGTCCTATCTAAAATTGTATTTCTTACATTGTTATGTTTTCCGTAACATATCATGCTTCACTATTTAGACACAAAGGTTTCAAGTTAGTTATTGCAATGTGATATGGTGTTGTAAGATTGTTATGTTATATGTGATTTACCATTGTACCATATTGTCAATCATAACATGAAACTTTAGACATGTAATAACAAAAACATATATATATATATATATATATATATATATATATTACAACCTTCAAATGTATATAAATTTTATAATGTAAAAAGTAACAACACATATGTTTATTTTAGATTTTACTGTGCAGCTGTTCTTGGCACAGGATTTATAGCTTACAATGAAATGAAACGTAACAAAGCCGACATGAAAGAAATAATGCAGCTAAAGAATTACATGGCTCAGCCTATAACACCTATATCACAATTAGAAAAGAACCAGGATGATATGAAAACACAGATGGAGTTGCTTATAATGAGAATTCAAGCAGAGTTTTGCAGGGCTCTGGAAAGAGAGGAGGACCAGGTGAGTTAAAAATAAAAGCATTTAATTGTATCAATGTAATTATTTACCTGTGATTTGTTAATGATATTATGTATAAAACTCTGGAAAATCTAAGCATAATACATGATAACCTCAAAAGAGTGTCAATAAGTAGGTCTTAAGATGAACATCCAAGGATGAGAAACATTTTGAATTCACACATTGTTAATCTTAAAAGACTGACACCTAAGAATACCTGGGACATACAGTCATACAGGGTGAGTCCAATATCCAATCAATCGACAAATCTAACTTCGATGAGCATTTTCAGCAGGTTCCAAAACATTTTCTCACATAAGCTACCACAGTGTCAGAAAACAAATTTTAAATTGAAAAATGGTAGTAATTTGCTGTATGTAATCTTTAAATATTATTATTCTCAAGAAAAGATTAATATGAATCTGAGATTTTCCTTTCTCTTGATATGTATACCTAGAAAATGTATAAAAAGCAAAGAACTAAAGACACAGTTGAACCTTTTTACTATAGGCTGTATTGTTGGTTTGTTTATTTGTGACCTCAGAAAAAAGAACACTTGACCTTATTGGCTTTTTTCTTTTGCCTTTTCCAGTAAAGATATTAAAAAAAAATAACATTTATCTATAAAACATGAATCAGAATTGAAAGTCATATTTCTGTTGTAGGCTTGGGAAGACGAGAAAACCGTTGACGATTATGATTTTGACAACGACATGTATGTACTATCGCCGGTACGAATTATTATATTTGATTAGAGCTTTAACTGATTTAGGGGTGCATTGGCTAACCGCTTGTCTTGTAACACTGAGGTGCATGGTTCGATTCCAAGGCTCACAAGTTGTGGTTTGGCTCGTTATTCGGTAGTAAAATAAAAAAGTAAATAATAAATAATCCACCTTATTGTCAAATACAACATACTCCCCTACAACACGGTACTCTTATAACGCAGTTTCACATTACGGGATTTTAATCCCTCTTACAACACGGGATTTCCCCTTTATAACGCGGGGATTTCCCACATCATATTTCTGTACCTTAAAATTTATAATGATTTGTACAGTGCATTATTAGTAGATAAACGAAATTAACTGTCTTTTTAGTTCACATGCATTTGTTTTTTGTTTAAAATGTTTTTAGTTTAGTTTGATTTTAAAAAAAAACTTACATATTTCGTTCATAATACATTTTTTTTCTTAATATTCCATTTAATGTTCCTTTAGCGACAAAAGTTAAACGCAAATAATTTACAAGTAACGCGTTCGTCTTCTTCTTACTAGACCTTGTCCCATCTTTACTTGGGATCACCCCTCCTGCTCATTCTTCTAAATCTATCTCTATTTTGTGTCACAGCTTCTGTCAATTTATTATTCTCTATATGTTTATTGGTCATCAATTTATACGTAACGCGTTATACAGGGAATTCTCCTATAACGTGGAACCAATCTACCGTATTAAAATGTTGAATATATTTACCTGGGACAAATAGTTTACCATGGTAAGTCCAACTTCCAGAAAGAGATCGGCTGTGCAGCATTTTCTCATCCCAACTCCCGCAGTGTGAAAACATTAAAATGGTGATAACACCGTTTCAATGGCAATGATGATGGCATGATGTTTAAAGATGTAATATTAATAAATCTAGGATGTTGTTTATAATGGTTCCAGGAGGCGAAGTTCAAAGTAGACAGATGGATAAGGAAAGAGGGTGGAGGTGGTATAACTTGTGTACTGCAAGACGGTCGAGTGTTCGAGAAGGCTGGTGTCAACATATCCGTCGTCTCTGGCACTCTACCACCAGCAGCCGTGCAGCAAATGAGGAGCAGGTATTACGACATTGCTTTCTTTGTATATTTTTAAGCTACTCCTTGAAAGATAGTAGATGTCTTGAAGGAGGAAGAAGAAAGAGTTCTTGTAAAGAATATTTTGTTCAACGATACAACCTGTACTGACTTTGAGACCATTGTTACTACCGGTATATATAGACCATATATTAGCCATGTCATCATCATCAGCAGCAGTCTATCGTCCACGGCTGGACATAGGCCTCCTTCAAAGATCTCCACATCGATCGGTCCTGCGCTGCCCTGGTTCCGACGCTTTGCCAACGTCCGTAACAGTCAGCATGGCGTCTGGTACCACTTGGATCCAGAGGCTGTCGTTTGTAAGAGTTTATATGGGGGGGATTTGGGCCCCCTATTTCCCACCACGCTGGCCCAATGCGGGTTGGTGAGAGCTTTATATTAACCATATATAGGCCAATATATGCAGTATAGTTATAGGTAGGGTACTGTTGAACAGAATTGTAGCTAGTAGTATGCAAACATTATCGGTTCGAATTTCGCTGTAATGGACCTACTTCCAAATAGCTTCCTCTACCACCTTTAGGTTGAAAAGAGATGTGTTTATGATGGTAATATTCCCAGGGGCAAAAAACTTGAATCATCGGAACTACCCTTCTTTGCGGCGGGAGTAAGCGCGGTTATCCACCCGCGCAACCCTATGGTGCCCACTGTCCACTTCAACTACCGATACTTCGAAGTAAGGGATAAGGATGGTGAGTTACTAATTCATCACTGTTAATTTACAACGAAAAACAGCGGTGCAGTAAGTTTGTGATATTATAAGTGCCTACTTCAATTCCGCTCGAAGATTCTAGGAGTTTTATTGGTGATGAAGTATTATAATCTGTCACTATAACAACATTGTGTATCGACATATAAAGCCAGAATATTCTGAGCAATCATTTCATAATCATATATATATTTATATATATATATATATATAGGATTTCGAAGTTTTTATTTCAATCACATTTAAACCATAATTAATAAAAAAAATATATATTTCATATGAATATATTAAAAATTAACCAATTACTTTAGCAACTTTAATGTGGAAAATTTTGTTTCGACGTGAAAAATGTTATAAATTTCAACCCTAATATTCGTTCTTGATAAATGAAATCTTGGCACACGAAATCTGATAACGTATTGCATTGCATCTTGCTTCCATTGCACCTGTGTTCTTACATTTAAGCTGTGAATGTTGAAGTTTTAATAAATTGCTGAAAATATTTACTTAGAAAATAGAAACTTTAACCGTCTTTCAATAATAAAATATCTTACTTTCGCCAATTTTACATTCGTAATCAAATAAACCCACTATGATGAAATGTTATAGAAGTTCTCTTATACTCGTACAGTAAATTTTAAAGCGTTATTTTTTAAAGAGAGGTGTAAAGGGTCCCGCATAACAACTCACAGGATCCAAGACAACTTCACCTGCTCGAGGTGCACCCTGCTAATCAACAAACGAGGCTATGGCTACCACCAACCCACATTAGGCTACCGTGGTTGGCAATGGCCCAAATCCCTACAAATGTAGATATCTTTGGGTGAAGCCTCTGTGCAGCAGTGGACGTCTATCGGCTGTTGATGATGATGATTCTTAAAAGGCATCTGTTATATATGTTAAGATACTTCCCTTACTTAAACAAGAAGAGAAAAAGTGCCGTACACATAAACGGTCAATAATTGTGGAAGATCTTTGCTTTGTAGTTATCAGAATGGAAATTCTTAGAAAAATTTTTCCTTACACAAAATTTTGTAAATGTCAGAAATAAACGCTTCATTATTTATCAGGCGTACAGTGGTGGTTCGGCGGTGGTACGGACCTAACACCATACTATTTAAATGAAGATGATGCCAGACATTTTCATCTCGCACTAAAGGAAGCATGCGATGCGCACGACCCCACATACTATGCCAGGTAAGTATAAACATGATACCATTGTTTATCTTCAAACGTTTATGCACAAGTCATTTTCATCATCAACTTTGAGACTGATTGTTTATAAACATCTCGCAAAAAATCATAGCTTTGTTCCAGTAAAAATATAAATAAAATATAAAAATACATGTTACTGATGAGAATCTATTTTAACGTTTCATGACTGATATGTTTTTTTCCAATATTTTTCATAGTCAGATCAATAACAGTTACATTAACAAGATTTTTTTTTTGTATGACCCTCTAGCGAACGGATTTTAATATTAACATCAAACCTTTTCACAATTTTATTACTATGTGAAAATAATGGTCATTATTTCGTTCACGTTCTGTCAGATTCAAGAAATGGTGCGACGATTATTTCACAATACCACACCGGGGAGAGCGGCGTGGGGTCGGCGGTATATTCTTCGACGATATTGACTACCCGACCAAGGACAAGGCGTTTGATTTCATCACATCCTGCGCGGAGTCCGTCATACCCAGCTATATACCTCTGGGTACGCGTTAGATAATTAAATATACGGCGCCGTAAGCAATAAATTTGTTTTAAAGTCAACCATTACCCCTTATGATGTAAATAAGTCTGATTATAGGTTAAACTCTGTCACATCTTTTTTAATCTACATTGTCTTATCCGAGAAGAGATAGCCTTTGCCTAGTTTTATTTACACCGTTTATTATCTGTATTTCAGAGTCATAGATTCTATTTCTTTGATTCGTTTTTTATAGGAGTTTTGTATTTATAAGTCGCATAGCAAAATTTATTAAAATAAATCTACATGATTCGTTTAAGTCGTGACATTTGAGCTGCCGCTCTGTCAATATCTCTGATGAAAAGTCTTACTACAATAGTATACTGTTAAAGTCTTTTGTGACAATGAATAAATGAATATTTTTAATTCAAGTACAAAAGCACAAGGACGATGCGTACGGGTATCACGAACGCCAATGGCAGTTGCTACGCAGAGGCAGATACGTAGAATTTAATCTGGTCTACGACAGGGGTACGAAATTTGGTCTGCACACCCCTGAAGCTAGATATGAATCCATACTTATGTCTTTGCCATTAAATGCGGTAAGGATCTTTTTATACTAAATATTTCTCAACATATTTCACCTCTAGCTAATGTAAAGCAAAAGTGAGAGGATTTCAAGTGCAATCACCATATTGCATTTTAAGTTAAAATAATCACTAAATTTATTTATAACTTCTACCACCAATAACAATATGACGACCACAACCACTCTGCCGACAGTGTAACGGCCAAGAAAAAGAAGGTTTTATAAAGCATTTTCCAAAGTTGTTTATAAATGTTTTACTTACACAGAAATGGGAATACATGCACGAGCCAAAGCCAAACTCTGCCGAAGACAAACTCATGAAAGTGCTAAAGGAACCGCAGGACTGGCTCAACATTGAAAAGGCTCAACGAGCTGCTGCTTAATGTCACAAATGAAATATCAAATAGTTTCTTCATATTTTCTGAAAAGAGTATTTTTGTAAAAATTTTACTTAATATACATATACATATTGTTCACTGTAGTTTTGTTATCACCTTTATATAAATTTAAATTAATAAATTTTAAGACAAATGTTAAACATGTAAATAACACAAATTTGAATAGATAGAATCATTGAACTATATATTCAAGTTATGAAAAGCATACTTTTCATACATACGTAATTGTGCATAATAATTTCGTAGCAATGGACTAGATTCGAACAATGTGAGCGCTGCAAGCCATGCGACTTTTACAGCTTATCTGACACTGGGCTCATGGACGCAGATCCACGGCCTGTTTACAAAAAATGTGTACTACGTGGGATGTAGTTATCCGACGGCGGAATTTTACAATGTGTGTCTGGTTGCTGGTTTATCTGGCGAATCTACTCGGTCGTCGAGGGCGGGCGCGGACCCGTTCCCCGACTACCTTCGCCTGAGTCGAAATCTCTGGGCGGTGAGAACCGCCCCTGTTCGGGGGTGTACTTAGTGCACGCGGTGTGTGAGTATCTTTGGCGCCGCGTTCTGAAGCAAGGGCGGCGTGATGTATAAATTCGAAGCGTGGTGATAGTGTCCGAAGTATACGTGATGACGTGGGTGCTGTCGTTAACTGTGGGATGGTGTGTGGTATGAGGGACCCTTGGGGATGGCGGAATATTATTATAGGTCTTACGCATACCTTGTAGAGGTAAAGCTTGTGTATGACAGAGAGCTTGCTCTTCATGCACAACAAGAGTATAGCTTGCCCAGCATTTGGGCCGCTTTGTTTCTCGCCTCGCGAATGCGGGCGATGAAGTTGAGCCTGGCGAGCGTGATGTCGAGATATTTGGCCGAGTCCCTCCATGGGATGGACTGGCCAAAGAGGGAAATCTCGCCGTGTAAGACCGATTTCTATGTGAAGGGTTGACGGCCTTCGATGGGTGAAGTGAATGGCTTCACTTTTTTCCAGGTTTGCGTCGATTTGCCACTTCCGGAACCACTCGCTTAGACGAGTGGTCGCCTTTAGTAAGCGATTCGATATAACACCCGGAGCTCTCCCAGAGTGGTAGAGTAGCGGTGTCATCTGCGAAAGAAGCGAGGCTAACGTAGCGGTCTTTGGATATGTCGCTCGTGTAGAGCAAGAAGAGTAGCGGGAAGAAGCATGAGCTTTTACGGGCGCTGGCTTTGATCGGCCGGATCGAGGAGTTGGCTCCAACGATGGTGACGAGTCCGTCGGGCACTTTGTGAGCGTAAAGATTGTATAATCAAGACCTCATGCCAGACTTTGTCGAACGCCTTCGCGACGTCGAATAGTACAGCTTGTGCTCGAAGCCGGCCAAGATGTATTCTGTCAGCCTGTGGACTTGTTGGACGCAAGAGTGGCTACTCCTGAACCCGGACTGTTCGTCGGGGAAGAAGTTGTTCTCTGTGGCGAAATGGCGCAATCGCTCTAGGATGATGCGCTTGTAGACTTTGCCTTAGGTATTCAGTAGGCTGATCGAACGATAACTGTTGGGTAGGTGCCTGTCTTTCCGGGTTTCAGAATACCTATCACTACGGCCTCTTTCCAGGCGTCTGGGAAGGAACAGTCGGCTAGCAGGGCGTTTAAGATGGCTACTAGCAGGCCGATGATCGAGGGCGGGAGACTTTTCACCACTCAATTGGGGATGTTGTCGGAGCCCGGAACTGATTTGGCTTTCAATCGCTTGATGATGTTAACGACCTCACCGGGGGAGACTGGTTTTAGGGGAGACCTTCTGGTGGGAGGGTTGCTCAACAGCGCACCTCGTCCTCTATCAATTTGAGATGAGCGGGTACACTGGTGTGATTGAGGGAGTGTACTGGCTCTCCAGGCTGTCGGCAAGACAATCGGCTTTTTCGACATCCTCCAAAGTTAGGGAGGTACCATTGCTCATTACGAGGGGAGGCATACGGGCCATATTCTCGGCTTTGAGACTGCGGACCAGACGGCAAATACGTGGCGTTCGAAGGCTCTAAGTCACAAAGCAAATTGTCTCATCTGTCGGATATGCGCTCTTTTACTTGCCTTTGAAGGCGGCGCAGTTTTATTCTACTTTTCTCGGATCTATATCGAGAGTAAAGTCTCAATGCGGCGTTCTTGGCTTTGATCAGCCGTCGAAGGTCGGCTGGGAGGGACCCGAAAAGGTAGTCCGATTCGGGAACTGTCCTCGATGACTCCTCGACGGCTGTGGCGATGAGATGGGCACAACGTGTCGATCGCTCGATTTGCGGTATCGAGCGAGTCGATCACGCTAGGGATTCCGTCTAGGTGCTGGGGTTCCGCAGTCCTTGAGTTTGACTTCGAGGCTGCGCCAGTTGACGTTGGTGTAGCAATATAATCCTCGCGAAAAACAATATGTAGATATAAATATGTGTTCAATATACATCTATTTTGCTTTTCAATAACAAAAAATATTCATACTTAAATAAAATTTGTTAATCACAAGATGCAGAACGATATTTTAAGTTTTTTAATTATTTTCAAATGTTAGTTTTTGTTTTCACTCTTATAAAATTTTACCGGTCCATTAGAGAAGTAAGAGATAGGCAACACTGTTAGACGTCAGTTGTCATTTTGTTGATGGCTGCAATATTGTGATTTTATATTTTGTGTTATGTTTACTTGACGATTTAATTACTTTACTCGAATATTTGCACGTCATTGAAACAATACGCGATAAAGTGTATCTAACCGTCACAGTGTTCATTTATTTAACTGGAATTAATATGTGGTGTGCTTAATGAATGCAGTACCTCCATTTTTGTGCCTTAAACGTTCAACGTAACGTATAAAATCGTGATGTTATTATTAATTAGAGCCGAAGATGCCTTTTAAGTTGAAGTTGAAGAAGACGCGGCAGTACAATGTAGCTTCAAAGAGTCTGTTCGTGATCAGTGTAGAATTACTTGATGGCGGCGTCGCTGACTGTACCCTGTCTGTGGACAGCACGGGCCAAGAGTGCCTCGATAATGTATGCCAGCGGCAGGCGATCAACCAGCCGGAATTCTTCGGACTCCGTTACGTGAACCGTGGCCAACAACCGAGATGGGTCCAGCTGGAACGCCCACTGAAGCGACAACTAGACAAATACGCCTCATCTCACCAGCTGTATCTTCGTGTTATGTATTATGTCATATCTGGGACGAGCCTTATCACTGATGAAGTGACACGGTATCACTACTTTCTTCAACTAAAGAATGATTTAATTGAGGGGCGTATTATTTGCGACTGTCAGCAAGCGGTAATATTAGCTTCATATAGCCGTCAAGCTGAGTATGGCAATCATGACCGAGAAAGACACACGGTGGAGTATTTGAAGAATTTGCTGACATTTCCCAAACAAATGCTGGATGGGGGACAAATTATAGATGGTAGTACTTTAGCAGAGACAGGTAGATTGGAATGGCTCACTGCTGCAGTTATTCAACACCATATGACTCTTCACAATATGTCACAGGTAAGATTTTATTTTCTACTTTGGGATCCCAAATTTACAAGTCCTTGAAATATTTTATTTACCCATCACATTGTATAAATAAGTTTATGTCTATGAGAAATTGCAGGTTTTACTCATTTTACACTTACAGAAACAATCTATTCTATGTGCAATTAACACAGTAGCAAGGATCTAACCCTAACTCCTGAGATACTGAGCTGTAACCATATACCTTATTTTACTCAGTTCTTCCTTTTCAGCAAACTTAACTGACATTTCTCGTAAACCATTGAATTTCATCATCATTATCATCAGCGATAAGTCCATTGCTGGACATAGGTCTCCCCTAAAGATCCACATTGATCGCTCCTGTTCTACCCACACCCAGTGGTTTCCCGTGACCTTATAGTCAACATTGTCTATGGTGCCATCTATTACAAGGGATCATCATTTGATGGGGTTCAAAGGGGAGGGATTTGGGCCATTTCCCACCACTCAGTGTCGGTTGGTTGCACCATTGTACTTGCAACTGACAAATTGGAATGGTTTATTTAAGTAAATAGAAATAATGTGAAAATTTGTAGAAAAAAATATTTAAATTAAGAATTCATTTACTTATCCAAAATTACTGATAACAAACATGTAGTCTAACAATAAACCGGTTATTTATATAACATGTACCAATTAGGTAATAATATTTACAAGCTCTTATCACAGAATCATTTAACTACACTAACACTAAAATTGCTGGTAACTTTTTTTCTATCATCATGACAAATTAACACCAGTCATTATTACTGATATCATAGTGACTATTTGCTGTTATTTTTTGAATGCAATAGTTCAATCAAGATATTGGAATGGTTTTCTTCTGGTGATTAGAAACATTCCTTCATTTTGATATGAAATACTGTTTAGGATGCTGACTCATCATGATATTAAATTTTATTACTCAAGTAGTGGTTTATTAATTATCATTAAAAGTATTTGCTAAAGTGGTGCCATTCTAGTTGTTTGCTCACAAATCCATGTATTGAATTTTTTTCATTTATTAAATTGAGGCAACTCATTGAACTTTGTCTCAAGCTGTTGATGATGATAACTGAACTTAAAGACTTGCAAAATGACATACCTTAATAAACCATCCTAATAATATAAATGGTATATATTTTAACGCTTTGTGAAGGCATTTACAAATTGTACTTGGAAATATTTGGTTCCAAAAAACTTCAGGTGACCTAAATAGTTTGATATATAAGCAAATCTTTATATATGGCTTCCTTTATCTAATTAAACAAAAACTTCTAAGTCCTATAATTTGTTCATTATATGTATTGAATCTGAAATTTATTCCGATTTTAGTATCTAGAACTTTATGTGATGTGAGACTTATTTTCTACTTGATATTAAGTCTTGATTTATTAACAACTTAAGCTTATAAATTTTATCGTATTTCATTAACATTATTAAACAAACCTGAAAAAAAAACAGTAAATGGTAAAAGGTAACCAATTTATACAGATAAAACTTGCAAGTAATGACCCTTATAATTAAAAAGTTAAATGATATATATAGTATCAGTGAGACTTACCAATCAATGTCGAGATCTCGGGGGAGGCCTATGACCAGCAGTGGATGTCTATCAACTGATGGTGATATAGTATCAGTTATTTGGTAGTTACAATACTGGTGGTATGTCTCTTTTGCCAGACCACAACTTCTATTTTTGCCTCCAAAATAATAGCATGTTAATGTTACTGCCTTGCGATTTGAAGGGTGTTGTAACTAATTTAATTACTGGAGTTAACAGAAATAATATCCTATATCTCAAGGAGACGAATGTAATGTGGTGCTGTGTATATCATCCTAACTCCACGTTGTTATGGGCAAGCGTGTTACTTACATTCAGGTGAAAGTCTTACTCATTTCGTAGCTTTGTCAGAAATAAAACCGTGCTACAGACAGAGCTGAAGCCAAAAATCGATTGAGGAATCTCCACTTCCATTAGTCTAGATGAACGTCTTGCACGGCTTTTCGGACTTTCTTAAATGGCATGCGTTCACCAGCATACCGCGAGCCATATAACTACAGTCATCAATAACCGATATGCTCATCAATCAGCAGCAATAAAACAAAGCTCTTTCGTGCTTCGTGAGCATTAAGAGTGTGGATAACCGTTTTTATAGCGTGTACAGTTATTTTTTAACAGATACAGAAAGTCGTAAGCAACTAACATATACAATACAATTTAGTTTTTAATGATAATTCTATTAGTCGAAACGCGGAGACGACCGCAACGTTCATCATCATCATCATTGTCAGCCGACAGACGTCCACTGCTAGACATAGGCCTCCTCCAATGATCTCCACATCGATCGATCCTGCGCTACCCACCTCCATACTTCCCGCAACCTTCACTAGATCGTCGGACCACCTGGTGGGGGGCCTGCCAACACTACGTCTTCCGGTACGCGGTCGCCATACGATACCTTAGTGCTTCATCGGCTGTCAGTCCTCCGAGCGACGTGTCCTGCCCGTTGCCACTTGCGGCTAGCAATCTTTTGAACTATGTCAAAGACCTTAGTTCTCCTACGGATCTCCTCATTTCTGATTCTATCACGCAGGGAAACCCCGAATATAGCCCTTTCCATTGCTCTCTGTACAACTTCAAGCCTTTTCATAAGGCCCACTGTAAACGCAACGCCCGCCTGATAGTATATACGCTTGCCTATACCAACGCTAGAGTTGGTTAGGATGATATACACAGAAGCATATTGTGATCTTCGCTTTGAGATATAAGATATTACGTTTCTTTGCTCTAGTAATTTCGCTAGTTACAGCGCCCTGCAAACCGGAAAACAGTTTGCACATTATTGTTCGTAGGTTACAATAAGAGCTGCGATGTCACCTAGACGGTCTCCGGCAACAGACATACCACCATATTTTTTATAATGTATAATGTAAAGGGATGAGGGGTGTAAAGGGTCCAGCACAAAATCTATTGGGACCGAAGCCAACCTCACCTGCTCGTGGTGCAGCTTGCTAATCAACAAACGAGGCTCTGGCTCCCATCAACCCGCAGTGGGCCAGCGTGATGGGAAATGACCCAAATCCATATGTACCCCTACAAATGTGGAGATCTTTGGAGGGGGCCCATGTTCAGCAGTGGACGTTTACGGCTGATGATGATGATAACATTAAGTGGAGGAATAACTCTTATAACTGTTTACCACCGATTTCCACTCGTCTGATAAAGTGTACTACTCTTCCAATATATGCTTCATAATATAGTTCAACATCGTATATTTAGAGTAAGCATGTAACATATAACCATCAGTCGTTGGCAATGGAATGAAAGATAAGAACGGTGGAACAGAGGAAGAGCACGAAAGAGAAAGAAGGTAGCAAAGTAAAGGAAAATTTAATAAACGGGAAAATTTAAACCCATCTCCACGAATGCACCGAGGGAACGAGCAATTTTCAAAAAAAAACCATCAGTCGTTTGGTTTGCGGATGGGATTCTCTTACCCGAGGTCGTCTTAATACCTTTACATTATTTCTCGGAATTTAATGATCTACACTATATTTCATCGTTAACTACGACGCATGTGATAAGATTGTAGTGTTTAAGTAGGATAGTGGGTTAAATATTCTCCACGCTCCAGCTATAATTTCGCGTGGCCCATAAATAAATGCCAAAGACTTGACTCAGTGCGCCATATCTCGAGGCTGCGCTCGTGAATAGAATTGAAATAACATATTTACTCATACGCATTATTGGGTGTGGCGGAATTGTAAATGATACTGGTATAATTCAACCCGCGCCGTGGCGCCTGACCAGCTTTGTAACACGGAGGTCGTAGCTTTGATCCTAGAGCATGGCAAAGTTTGGAGTCCCTTCCAACAACGTGAGTGTCTTAAAGAAAATAGGGAATAATCTTTCACTAGGTTATTGCCCTTTACCACTACAGACCACATCTATATTGTGCTAATCGTCGGCGTCCTTCAAACCGGAACACGGTAATGTTCGCACACTACTATTTGTCCTACCTAGACGGTCTCCGGCAATAGAGACCTTCCACCAGAGAGCAACAGACGGCAGCTACGAATTGCATTCTTTTATATTTCCTTATATACGTTCCGATTGTCTACTTTACTGATAACTGATATGAGAGGAAATCCATGAGCGATTTCACAGGTATCTTTATCATCATCATCAACTGAAATATTTCCACTGCTGGACATATACGTACCTCAAGGGTTTCCACACCAATCAATCCTGCGATACCCGTACCTCGCGGTCCACCTTATCCTTAGTATCTTTGTACACGTGTTAAATTTATACCATCCCCATTTTTGTGACGGTGTTTAGGAAAGATCCGCAAAACCTTCGCACCTTGTTAAACCGGCAGTTCCGTTAGTTACGTGATGGTATTCGCTTAACAATTCGCCGGCTGCCGCGCGCTGGTGTATGCATTTGAATTAAATATATTATCATTCAAAACCTTAAACTGGTGGCTAGTTAACCAGCCAGAACTGTCCACCGAGCGTTAACAGTTAACTGACAACCAGTTTTACCATTATCATTAGATGTTATACGTATGATGATGCTAAAACTATTGTAGGCAGTTACGTAACCGTTAACGCTATACAGTGCTGAACCAAAATGTTAAGTGATGAATGGTCATTTTTAATCTCTCATTGTAAGGAGTCAACGGAAACGAACAGCTGAACCGAATTTTGTTATAATAGATGGCGGTTCAACCGGAAGAGTTCTTTACTTTACTACCCAATTGTGATAGTAGAGACCTACCATCACAATTAGGGAGAAACAGAAAGCTATTGCCGAGCCCTATAGTCTCAAGCTAGTAAGAATAGAAGGTAAGACCAGGCTGTCGTGGAAGGCGACTAAAAGGGTCTAGGAGTTTCGCGGGCCTTGAGGGCATGGGCCCTTATTGCTCAACAAGCACACCTACGTGGGAGAGGGTATGGCTCAGCGATGGTGCCTAAGAGGGTTAAGGCCCTCCTCAGAGATGTGTTGATACAGTGTAGAGGGGTACCAGTGCATTCTATAAGAAATCCCGGAGTCTCTCCGAATGCACTGATGCAGACCACCGGGGGTTTTACTGACATCCACCAGAACTAGAGTATCATTTGAAGATTTCCCCCAAAACTAAAATAAAAAAAAATGTCTATTGCCGACAACGATCTCTGCAGGATTAGCCGCAGCTTCTATTTCTGTCACCAAACAGTAGCGCGTAAACATTACCGTGATCCAGAATCGAAGGCCGCTGTAGCTAGTGAAATAACTAAAGTGAACAAGACTTTGTTGAATTGTCCGGTTTTACATATTTATATAATAACTTTAGGTTTTAATGTTTGCTTAAATGATTTAAGTTAGTGGCTTTACTGAAGAGTTTGTAAAGAAGATGCCTTGGGTGGAAGTCTGAACAAGTAATAGACCGGCGGTTCGCATTTAATAAAAAATACCAGATCTGCGAGTCCTGATTCGGTGAAGCTGCTATGGCTACCTAACTAGCGATGCAAACTTCATCATAAAAAAGAGATCATCAGTAGTACATATACTGTTTACTGATGATAAATTTGTTCATACTACAGTAGGTGCTCAGAGTGGCCCACAGGGGGGTGTAATGGGTTCCGCACAACAATTCACGGTACCCAAGGCAGCCTCACCTGCTCGTGGTGCGCACCCTGCTAATCAATAAACGAAATGCCTGCCTTAGGGCCTGCGTGGCGGGAAATGGCTCAAATCCCCCCCTTTTGAACTAACGAACAAACGAAGACCGTGTGAAGCCGTTGGATGCCGGCCGCGTAGGACCAATCGATGTGATCTTTGGAGGAGGCCTACATTCAGCAGTGGACGTCTATTGGTTGATAATGACGGTGATAGGCGCTGCGGTACCTACATGTACGGTCTTCAGCAAGGAGACCTACCACTAGTAAAAACACCACGTTACTGTGTTCTGCTATGGAGGATGCTGTAGCTGATGAAATTATCGAAGTCATGAAGCGTCTCATTTAACACGCGTTATTTGATACTGGTGCCATATTGTTATTCTGCAAAAGAAATTAATCCGTTGCTCATTTTGCCAGGCTCTAGCGGAAGAGGGCTTCATCACCGCCTGCCAGCAGCTACGCGGTTACGGTCAGGAGATGTTCAGCGCTAGGGACCAACTGGACCAGAGCGAGGTTACCATCGCCGTCTCGCTCACCGGCATCCGAGTCCTGACCGAGACCAGCGACACGCCGCATTTTTACAGGTAACATAACATTATACAGAACAGTGTTTGTATGTATAAACTGCACTTGGTGTTCTCTACCAGTCTACCTTGAGGTCCTTAAGTATATTAAGATATACCTTTAGGCCACTTACCCATACAATTGACCTGGCTAGCGGATACTACCACAACAACTCCTTGTCCTTTTTGTCAAATAGACGAGAGAGAGCGAGACGCTGACCTGATGGTAAATGATACACCTGCGCATAATATGTGATACCAGCACAAGATTGTGCTTGTCGCGTAGAGGCATAAATTTTAAAGTTTCGTTACTCCAATAATTACACTAGCTACAGCACCCTTCAAACCGGAACACAGTAATGTTTGTACAAGACAGTTTGACTGAAATAAGACCTGTTTGGTACCTGCCCTGGTAACCGCCCACGGTTTACTGCAACAGATCCCACACCCACCTACAAAAGCTACCTTTACAAGAGATGATGGTGATGTATGATGATGCGATGATGTGTTACCTTAACCTAGTAAGTCCTCCATGTACAGCACCAATCAAACTTGAACATGGTAATGTTTGCTTACTACTACATTACGCCAGAAATATATACCGTGTATTTCAGGTGGATGGATATTACAAATGTGATCAACCACAAGCGGACGTTCAGCGTGGAGTGCCAGCGTCCCCTCGGCTCGGCGGCATTCGTGCTGCCGTGCCCCGAGGACGGGAAGTACGTGTGGCGGATGTGCGTCCAGCAGCACACCTTCTACATGCGGCACCGTGCTGCCCTCAGCGCGACGCCCGACGAGCCGAGACCCAATTTCCAGGTAGAAGACCACGAGTTTTTATGACCACTGACGCAATAGACTGATAAGTTGAATTTGAGTATAGTTTGTAGCGTTGCTTAGGATATGCTTATAACCAGCAGTAGAGACCCTCAGGCTGATGATGACGTTACTTTGTGCTTGTGGTGAATATATTTAGATCCTGATTTATCATTAATCGTCCCAAGCGATAATGAACAAACGCTAACTTACTGATGGCAGGTCTCTGTTGCCAGAGACCTGCCATCAGCTTTGTGGCGGGTCCACGGGAACGCTTTTGCACACCTCCATGACATCGCCAGCGCCGGCTGCACCTTGCAGTTCCACCTCGGAAGGCCGAACCCACCCTTCACCTCTGTAGGGGTGCTCGGAGCACACAGCGCTCCCTCTTCTCGGCTTCTTATAGTCATCCGGGCGACGGATCCTCCTGAATCCATCACCCAAAAGCCACCGCGGCTCCTATTGCAGCCGACACAGTACTGTGCGATCATTACTGTGTTCCGGTCTGAATGGCGCAGTTGAATGGCGAACTAGCAAAATTATTGCGGTAACGAGACTTATCATACATCTCAAGGCGATTAGCACAATGTAGTGCTGTGTACATCATCCTTACTAGCGCCACGTTGCTATGCGCAGCCGCATCACTTACTATCAGATGTCGAAAAAAATATGTAAGGTACATAGGTGGTATATCTAATATGGAAAAAGCTTAATGTGTTGTTGTGTGAATATCCTAATACCTAATAGTTGTAACCCATCATCTCTGCCTTATTTTGTATTATTATCTACATCCTATAGTCCAAAGATGGAGTAAAGGGCGTCCACAGTGGTTCTTCATCGCGTTCGGTCTTGGGCTTCACCCTTTTAATCTCACTCCACGTCTTTCCGATCTTCTTCGCCTCGCCTACTACTGTGCCGTGCCACGTCTGTCTAGGACGACCGCACTTGCGTTTTCCTTGCAGACTCCAATTAAGCGCCTGCTTGGGAATATGATTGGGATCCCTTCAAAGAGTTTGGCCCATCCACTTCCATTTGCGACGCTTGATTTGTAAATCGATCGGAGAGTTTCATTGGAAATTCTCTCGGGCTGGATATCGATATCTCGGCGAAAACAGCGGTTGACGATCTGGTGCTGGTGCAAGATGATCTCAACGACCTTCCACGTCTCCACATCATTCGGTCTCTATGCTTTGTTATATATAAAAAAAACTTGGTATTTCGAGTATTTAATTAATAATCTTGTTTGATTAATTATTAAGAGGACGTACATTGCAACTTTCTATTCGATCTACCCTCATTTCAAGATACAATCTCGTGTGATCTGTACCCACGGTATCATTAAGATGTAATTGAATGTATTGTTATTTGTATAACGCTATCATGGATTAAAGATTAATATGTTAGATAGTCTTATAGCACGGTGAGGAGATCAGACCTTTCACCGTTGTTCATCTGCTCTAACATAACACATTCGACGATCCCGCTGCTGGGAATCCCAATCTTCTTAAGTCACAAGCGTCTATCCAATGCGACAGTCAAATTTGGGTTGCTTAGTATCACAAGTCTTCTTGAAACTTATCGGTATCCTCGTGAAATTTTCCTTTGACGGAAATTAAGTCTGGCCGGGGATCGAACCTGCGCCGCATAGCCGCACGATGGCGGCTATCACTGCCTCAGACCTTCACGTTTATACGTGTCATCACCCAAGTACTATCACCAGTTATATCACTCCACAAACTGCTATTCAGCGATATTAGCACACTACTGCTTTGCTGCTGAAATAGGTGTTACTTGCAGTAATGACCTGGTTGGTTTTTAGCTGAAGACCAACACCGGTTAAGCTTGACGATTTGGACTCGCAACCTTACAATCCCAAGTACTCTTAACCGTTAGATCATAGGTTCTCGGCGAGAGCGGTACTGCTGGCTGGTGGACGCTGGGACTTTATTATAGCACCATTAGGGGGAAGCTGGAGATAGGACGAGACAGCGAAACATGAGGACAAGAGTGATGGGTGGAGGTAGTCAAAACCTCAGATATGAGAAATACGATTTGAGGAGGAGAAGGGAGACAGAGTGAGATAGATATTTTTTTTATTTGTTATAATTAATCGATAATAGACATGTAATTGGTTATTAACAATTATTATTAAAGAGGACGTTGGAACTTCTTTCTTATAAAGGGGACCGTAGTTCACAAAAGGGTTTTTTTAATCTATTTTTTGCTATTATCTTGCAGTAACATTTGGTTTTGAATATACATTCTTTGAAAATGTTCATCCATAATTTTATTTTGCCGCATTTTTAATAGTTTTGAAAGGATAGTCGGTAAATATTTATCTTAGGAAGACATCCTGCGTTATTCGTATTATATTTACTTTATTTATCTCTCTGCCTCTAGGGGTCAAACGGGTCCCGTACAACAACTTACAGGACCTAGGGCATCCTCAATTGCTCTTAGTACACCTTGCTAATTAACAAACGAGACTCTGGCTCCCACCAACCCACATTGGGCCAGCGCGGTGGCTAATGGTCCAAACCCCGCTAAGTCACCCTTTATAAACGACGTCCCCTGGTGCCCGGTGATACCGGTGACCATACAGACTGTTAATATTATGGTGAGGCCTATGTCCAGCAGTGGACGTCTATCGGGTGATAATAAGGATGATGATCTCTACGTCCATTCGCCGTTCACAGTTGTATTTGTCCAAAGCTAATCTGGGGACCTTTTAATAGTAGTTATTAAATAGTTTCTTCATTTGTCTTGTTGCTCACAAAAGTTTGGGAACATAGGTATCAGACTGATGGCGCTTCGCGAATATGTTTATATTACTAACTATTGTTACGTTGTATTGTAAACGATGCGGTGAAATTCAGTGTGCATGTTATGTACCCGCGCCTGCGCCGGCGCACATTCTTCAACAATGAAAGCGTACGAGTGTAAGAAATTATTACACCTACACAAATGTATTCAACGGTGAAATGTATGTATATGGATGAAAAGTTAATGTTTACTTTTTTAATGATGTAGAAATCACTTACACTGCATAACACTTGTTAAAACGTAACATGCATGCAAGCATGTCGACTAGAAAAAATTATGCAGAAACATTAATTGTGTTTACGTATACGAGCTTAATGTAGTGCTGTACGCGTCTTAACGAGCCCAGCAGCAGAGCTCACCACAAGTTTAACATCCTTCATGTATTGTGTACGTTATAGTGTAGTTTTACTTGTGGTTGACATTAAATGTATTATACTACCTTTTGGACAGGACCACGGTCTGTCGGAGAGCCGCGAAGAGTTGGACTCCCGCGAGGCCGGCAGCGCCTCCCGTCTAGAGCCGCTGACTTCCGCTCACCGCGCGCATTCCACTTCCTGCCTCGAGCTGGCTGATCATCCGCCACAGCCTTTACATAGAAACAGGTAATAAATAACAAATTTAAGAAAGACAACAATTTCTTGTTATCGAGACTTTAGCAATGGCCTTATATGTCAAACCACCTTTTATTTGTAAAAAATATCTACAAATTGCTGATAGATTCTCACATTCACAGAGCACTTCTGCCTTCCTACCGGCCAGCGCCCGATTACGAGACAGCGATCCAACAGAAATACCAACAGCAAAGAGCCGAAGCTCAAATCCGGTATCAAAATCATCACGCCCACTCACAGCTTCTTGGTAGCAACAGCAAACCTCTAGTCTACGGCTCGCACCCTGACATCCACAGGATACACTACCCCGACGTCACAAGGCATACCGTCTCCGTCAACCAAGGGGTTGCAGCCACCGACGATTACAACTACGGTCTGAAGTTCATGGGCAACTACCCCTTCGCAGTCAACCCCAACGTTCAAACCGACCACGCTTTACAGTACATCAATGTGTACAAGCCACCACCACCATATCCATCCAATGGCTTAGCATCCAACTCCACACCGGATTTAGCTGTTGCCAGTCAAGCGCTAAATTACCATAGAGGCTACATAAACTCACACGTCTCCGGCTCTAGTCCTGATCTAGTCTCTACAAGGTCGGCGCTAAACCGACAGTACCTAGGCTATCTGAACCAGGGCCATAACGTCGTCAACTACACCCGGCCCAATCTTCTCCCCACCACTCATGGAACCTACAACAACCTTACGTCAGTGCTAGATCCGAATCCGCATATCATTATCGACCCTCACCATATTTCCGACAGTATACAAAAGGTGCACGACGAAAGAGGGAACATTATGTATTCAATGCCCATGCGTCGGATATCCTACCAGCGGCACCTGGTCATACCGCAGACGCAACCTCAGATCCAAATAAACGACACACAGGAACCGATATACGAGAACGTACCGCTGCCATGGCAGAACGAAAAAACCATGCGAGACCGAGCCCAAAGCCTCACGACCACCGACGAAATCTCGCGGCTGAACGAGAGGAACAGCAGTCAGCAGACGATAAGCAGTTACGGAAACACTAAACAGTTAAATGTACCTAACTATTTACCAGTTAAAATTGAATCCGACAACCACTACGTCAATGCTCAAACTATAAAAGGGGTCAGGGAGACGAGTGTACCTAAAGACCTTAACGTCTCCAATCGGACCATAAACAACAACGACGACGACATCACGAAAGCTGTTGAGAAACTGTCGTTAAAAACGGAAGATAAGGAGTTCGATGAGACTCCGTACCAAAGTCTATCCACGCACCAAAAGTCTAACATAAGCAAATCATCAGATAACGTTACCTCAATCACCGTCTCCGACATCAAGAGTAGTCCAAACAACGCATCGCAAACGAGCATATCCGATACCACATTCTCCAACTCCAACGTGAACTCCACGTACACAAGTGTAGAGTTGGAGAACTCCAAGAACAGCGTTAGCGGTAAAGAGAAAAAGAGGAGGAGGTGGGGTGTATTTATGGGGAGGAGCAATAAGAATGTAGAAGTAAAAAGCGCCACCCTGGGGAGGGACAGGGCGAAAGTAAACGCGGGACAGCCAGCCAACAAGCACAGGTGGTCAACCGGGCTGCCAAAGTTTCAACCGCTGCCCCCGAGCATTACCAAAGAGACATTGGTAAGTTCTATTATTCATCACCATCTTTTCAGCACGAGCACGCTTGACTATCCACGACCACGTTGTCACTTAACACCATGTGAAATAAAGAGCCAGTAATAGTCTATTATGGATTGAAACATCTTTTTTTTTTATTTTAACGTCTTTATCATAAATTCAGTGTCAACTGCTGGAACGGAAGATGTCGGACGATCAGTTAGCGTTCGCCTTCGAGCAGATACCGAAGGGGCGGGAGAGTGGAGGAGAGATACGCACCGCTCTACTGCCGCAGTACGCCGCGCTCAACGACTTCAGCACCGACCACCTGCCTTACGAGGACAACAGGGTCAGACTGCACCCCACACCGACCAATCCTCATGGTTACATAAACGCCTCGCACATCACGGTAAGTTTTAATATATACAACTTTCAAGCCTAAATGTAACCGTCAAATAACTTCACCGAACCCCAGACCTGGTTTTCACCAAACCGATTGAAACCTGTCCGTAGATGACGGTGGGCAGTTCGCAGCGTTTCTACGTGGTCGCGAAGTGCGGCGCGGGCGGCTGCAGTGCGTACAGCGCGGCCCAACTGTGGGAGTGCGTGTGGCAGCTGGGCGCGCGGCTACTGGCGCACGTCGGCGACGAGCCCCCGCCCTACCTGCCGCACGAGCAGACCGCAGCCGACTACGGACACGTTAGTACATATACACACTTTTAAGTATAAGTGTGGGCAATTTACAGCCAATTAACGTCCCCACTGCTGAGGAACAGGCCTACCCACCCTCTATATGAGGACGATGGACCATAGTCAGCACGCGGGCCGAATGCAGATTGGTGACTTCACACACTCCTTAGAATAAATTCTAATTTATGTGCAGATTTCCTCAAGATGTTTGCCTTCACCATTTGTATTTCTTACTTTACTTAAATATTAAAGTCATGGGTACATGCCGAGATTCGAACCCGCGACCTTCGGAATAAAGGCCGCACGCTCTAACAATTGGGCTAACGGGCCATACGATTGCTAGTTAAAGGTTTAAACTTTCCAGAAAAAGGACGGCACCACTTCCAACTCTTCCATGATATACTACTGATAGTCGTTTCCTCAGACCTTCTACTAGATTACTGATGATGATAACGCTGCGAGCCATTCGACTTTAAGCAGCTTATCTGACATTGGGCGCGTGGACCCGGATCCACGGCCTGTTAGACGTTCTACTACCGCAGCGCTTATTTTTGCTTTTTAATTCTGATTTACTACATTTATTTTCACTGAACAATATTATGTTAATAATGTTATCTTCCGGCTTGAAGAGAGCTATATGTAGTAATTTTTTTGGGGTAACGCGGTTTAACAAAGCGATAATCACAATTTGGCGCAATATATTTATTTCATTCTAACTAGCACCTAATTGTTATGGACGTGCGCGTCACTCGTCTACTTGACCGATAGTGAAAAAAAGTGAGATGACGTCGGTATGTATGTATATACTGTATCATATTATATATGTTCGCAGTTCAACGTGTCTGCGGCGCGCTCGTCGCAAGCGGCGTGGGGCGGGTCGGTGCGGGTGCGCGTGCGCAGAGGGCCCGGCGGCACTGGTGGCGGAGCTGCGGGTTCGCGCTCACGCTGGTTGTGGCTCGTGCAGTTCGCTCGTTGGCCGCAGTCGCATGCGGCACCCACTGACGTTGCGCTGTTCTTAGGTGAAGACTTAAAAAAAAAATACAAAATTTTCTATTACATACCACTAAACCTGTACTGAATGATATCGTGGTAAAACAAGTCGGAGACAATTTCACTTGCATCCGTATGGCAGTGCTTTGATACGACACGCGCTGATGTTGAAGATTTTCAACTGATACTGGATTGCCGCGGGCCATGGATGATGATAACGAAAAATTTTAACACATCACAACTCACAACACCATTATTTGATTTGATTTGATTTATCTATGTAGTTCACATTACCATAAATCCAAATATCCATTACTACAGACATGATCTTAAGGATCAAGGTAAGGATATGTCACACACATTAATGGAGATTATAGCTGCGATTTGTTTACCCAAAGGTTTGATATATACCGATAGACTTCCTGTCCGAGCTGAACGGATTGCGTCTGGTCTGCGAAGCCGAGGCCAGTGAAGAGAAGCAGCTCCTAGCGTCGAGGAACGCGCCTCTCGCGTTTTGTTGTACAGCAGGAGCGGGGCGTAGCGGCACAGCGCTCGCCGCAGACCTCTTGCTCCACGTCCTTGATACCAACCAAGTATGTCTTGTTGCTATACTGTTGTTTCCTCTCTATATGGACTTTCAAAAAAGCACATTAATATATAATGGGTTTAATCAATTACCTCTTTCTCCAGGAGCTGGATATCCCGCGGACGATAAGCATGCTACACCAACAACGTGCGAACCTCATACAAAACGTGCACCAGTACAAGTTTCTGCACCAGCTGCTGCTGCACTACCTCAAGCAATCCAGGCTCATCTAGGTACAGAGAAGCTTATTGAATATCAATCACACCACCATAGGATCATGATACTGTTGGGGGTAAATTTAAAAACATCTAGACATATGTCAATCAAGTCTTTAGATGTCTTCATCACTAATTCTTTTGCTTGGTAATGGAGACAAGGATCATAGGTCTTGTTGCGCTGCCATATAATATTTACTTAGACCTTAAGAATTTGCAACTAACCTTTATGTGACATCCGCTAACCCTCACTTGGTCAGCATACTGAATAAATGACTGAGCTTCTCCTTATGAGGGAAGGCACCGAGTCCCAGCAGTGGGAAAGATAAAGAGCTTTTTATTTATTTTTATTTAATCTTCATGAAGATACACCCGAAGTATTATGGCGTCTTCCTGTGTAAAACAACCACCATTATTTGGTGGTGAAACAGTTATTCTATTATATAAGGTATTACTTGAGCAGAGACTTTATCAAGTCTTCAAAGGACAGGCGGATTCGAAGACGCGATCATAGGTTAGCATGCCTTACACTACATCTATTGGTTATTGTGCATTTAAATTTGAAGTACATTTATATATACCCATCGTAACTGACGAGGATCACATGTTTTTCTTAAGGACTTCTCGTCTCATACTTTGTTAAAAAAAAATCAATGCAAATAATTATCTTTTATTTTTATAACAATCTATTTATATATTTACAGTATTTTAGGATTTACAAAACAATTTTTTTTTGTATTCGTTACTTATATAACTGATAATAAACTAAATAGATTCGACTAAAAAAATGTTCCGTATGTAATTAACGGATTATGTATTGGCTGATGAAAATGAAGCAATATTTTCCATTAACTCTTTCAATAGGCTTAAATGATGATGATGACGATCATGAAGACATCTTTATTTTATTGGTGTCTATATATATATAATATATATAATAACTCGAAATTAATTTGAGCAATGCATTGTAAATGTAATAAAGTATTATAATATTAATAGAGAAGGGGTGGCGAACATTTTTGGGTAATGGGTCAAATTTGATTAGTAACAATCTTTAGCCTTAATTCTTAGGTCACGAGTGACGTCACACATACGGAGGGTAAGCGAACAATTGTTAATAAATAGTTTAATATTCTTCACTGTTATAATGCTTAAATAGATTTCGTCCTCTTGAGAAATTTATTTGAAATACGTGATCCAAAATCTTCGTTGAAGTCATAGACGTTGGTTGGTGACTGACCCGTGACAATGACCTGATGAGTCACATGTTCGCCATCCCTGATATAGAGACAGGGTTCGCTGTGCCTAATCTGATTGTTGTTTTACAATGCACTTTATATAATTAAGTATTAGTCCGCTTAAGTATCTAGATTCTAAGCGCAATGTGCCTTTATTTCGGAGTCAGTCAGTTCTGATGATGAAAGTACCTATCCACTAAATCTAGATTATCAAATAATCCGCAATAACTAGATCCAATTAATGTTAACGCCAAACATAAATTGTTGCCGACAATTGTTTGATCAAATATTTGTGGTTCGTTCAATTTATCGACAACAAAGAACATTAAAGCAATACTAAATGAACTTAACAAAGTCTATACTTACAGTTACTTGGGATAACTTAATTGTTATTATAATATATCTAAGTAAAACTTACGTATGAATTTTTGTGTTAGACCGTAATGTTTCAAGATACTTAACTTTATACTAATTAGTCCAACATCCTGGTGGTAAATGGTATGTTAATCCTATAACAATGTGGTACTAGTCAGAATGTTTTCACTGCACCACATTACACATTCGTTGATATATGAATTATGTCATTGATCACTCGTCATTACTTGAAGTTATAAAATGGAACACATAAATTTATGAAATGGGTCACTAGACGTTATAAAATTGAGTTACGATATGCATATGCTGAAATAAAATTATTAAATGAGTGACTTGAAATTGTCAAATGAGTCATATAAAATTATAAAATTTTTCAGATAAGATTATAAAATGGGTCGCATAATATTTTGAAATTTCTCACATAAGGTTATAAAATGGGTCGCATAAATTTATGACATGGGTCACTAGACGTTATTAAAATTGGTTAAAACATTATAAAATTGCTCACATAAAATTATGAAACAGCTACTTGTAATTGTCAAATAAGTCATTTATAATTATGAAATAAATCTCTTGAAGTTATACAATGAGTCACATAAAATTATGAAATTTCTCACATAAGATTATGAAATGGGTCACATACATTTAGGAAATGAGTCACTTGAAATTATGAAATGGCGAATGAATTATAAAACATTTAGACTGTTATGGGATCAGCCTGGTTGAGACCATAATTGCGCTTACCGGGTGAGGTCTTGTGGTCTCTTCTTCTTCTCCTCCTTGAGGTGCCTCTCCGACTAACGGAGGTTGGCGGTCAGTGCATCGCAAATGTGTTCATATAAATATCGAATGTATTTCACTATCTAGTCTCGCTGAAGGCAGCTATGTTTTACTTTAGGGAATAAGTAATGTAAGTTACTTCACTTATATTTGTACAACCTGGTACGGGGGGGTGTGATCATTGAAAAGATACCATCTTTCTCCAGGGTAAGTCAGAGTTATGTTCACCCTCTAAAACCCTCTCAAACTTCTTCAGCGTTTGAAGAATTCAAACCTCTCCACCTACGTAATAACTTCATAAGGAATCACCGTGAAGTCACCAGCTTCACCACCATCTGGTGGCGAGGTGTAAAACATATAATAAGAATCTTCTTCTTTCGTGTCCTACATTACTGAAGATCATGCTTGTCCTGAAATGCTCTTAATGATGCATCAACCAGCTGCCTCCACACCGTTCCATTCTTAGCACGTCTCAGGGCAAAATATACACAGTATCATTGATTACCATTGTACGAACACTACCTGGTGATAAGAATGAGAGTATACATAGTAAGCGTCAATTTTAATGGTAATAAGTCTTACAGTTTTTTTATTTATACTTATATATATATATATTATAATATATATATATATATTATAATATATATATATATATATAGAGTTCGTTTGTGAAACCTAATTAAACGATATATATATCGCACAATTCTGTTTTTCTGTTTAAGTAAATAACTTAAATTCAAGTGTTTATAACATATATCCAACTAACCAATTTTAATAAAAAAAAATTAATAAGGTTTGAGAAAAAAGGATACATTAGAAATAAATTTCGTACAATTGATTGTTTTTACGTTTGTTACGTTGAAAGTTCTTATCGATACGTAAATTTAACTTTAACTCAGTTTGTAATGCAAAAACATCTCGAAGAGATCGCCAGCTCGAAGCTGAGCTTAAGCTTTTCAGTGAAGGATACTTCAAAGACAACTTTCGCGGACAAGTGACATTCACCAATCACTTAACCAGTTAATCTGTCTCTCAATCGGAGAAAGCCTCGATTCCCATCTGTGGGATCATTAGGTGGGCTGTTCATTGTTTATTATATATGAAATTCAAATCTTCAAATTGACGATTATTTACAAATGAAAAATGAATCTGAATTATCAACATCTCAATAATTTTTATTTATAATACAATTTATATGTGAAAATATTCATCGTTTGATCATCACCTCAACCGGCGGACGTCCATCGACTGATCTGATCGATGGTCAATTTATAATGATGATGAATTGTATATTTAATCATCGATGTTATTTAAATCATTTGTACTTTTATATAATGTAGGACTACATTTATATAGTATTGTGTAAAGTTCGCCCTCATCTGAATATTCAGATTTGTGTAGATATTTAATGCAATGTGTTATTGTTTATTATAATTTTTTTTATAATCGAGTGATTATGTATCGAGTCATGGAGGAAATCGATTTTCATTAAAAAGAAATTGTGATGCGTTTGATGTCTGAAGAAAATAAAAGTGAATGATTTTTTATCAAATATACTCTTTTATTTATATTTGTAATCATATGTTGCAGCATTTATGACTTAGTGCAAAATTCCTAAATAATATCGCTACTGAAATCGTAATATACACAACCAGAGTATATCTCTTATTTGTCATCATATTTTATTGCACCTCTATTTCATCGTCATCCCTAACAGGTGATACATGCTCTTTGCTGAATCTTCCTCTCAAGGATCATGTGTTGAAAACGTTCGTATCGAATCCCTCTTTATTTGTCATATAATAAATAATTTATGATTTAGTAAGAGTTTACTGGATACATATAATTAATATATAAAATGAATCGTAAAGATATACATTCATTGGACCCGACCGTGGCGTATTTAAAATAATCACAATAAAAAACCAACTTAGTCCAGTCTATTTAATTTAATTTCGTAAAAAATATTAATCTAACCTTATAACTAAATATCCACTGTTATGGGGGTGGATAGTATGGTCTTAAGGGGGGACCGGGGGGCAGCGGCCGCAGTGGTAACGACCCTCGGGCCGGTAGGGGCGGGAAATAGCTGTGAGGCGGGACACTGACGGGGCCGCCGTAGCGCGCGTGGCTCGGCGGCGGCTCCCGGTACGCCAGCGGCGGCACAGTATGGGTCGATGGGACGCTGTGCTGAGGAGGCACGGCGTGAGAGAGAGGTACGTTGTGTGGTTGAGGGACGCTGTGCGGCGGAGGTACGCTATGCGAGGGCGGCATGCTGTGCGGCGCCGGAACATTAAGAGCAGGAACGCTGTGCGGCGTCGGAACATTAAGAGAAGGCACAGTGTGCGGTGGTTGGACGCTATGGGGCGGCACGGTGTGTGGGGGTACGTGCCCGGCTACAGTGTGCGGCACCACGCCCAGCGGCGGCGCCGTGTACACCGGCGCGAACGGTATCGCCGGGTAACCTGGGTAGCTGAACCTGAGTGGCTCCATCTTCGGCGGCTCCAGCTTTACCTCCCCTCCGTTCTTCACGGGCGTGACCACCGGCTTAGTCGCGACAACGGCGACAGGCGACGCGGAAGCGGGCGGTGTAACGGAGGGTGGTTTCTTCTCGTTTTTTGGCTGCTTTGATGTAGTCTGCTCAGGCGGTGAGTCATTTCCAGAATGTTGTGTTTGAGGGGAGTATAAATCGAGGACCTGATAATATATTATGACATTTGTAAATGGGATAATTCAAATTGAATAAACACTTACGGGACACACAAACAGGAATGTGTTACTGATATATGAATGATTTAATATAATATTAACATGTTCCTATTACTTTTTTATTTTTTACAACATTACAACAAGAGTGGGGTAATGTTCACAGGGTGATACATAATATGCTTGCCCGTAACAATCACACAATGTGATAAATATTACACAATAAAATATATACATACCTGATGACAAATATCCTCCAATAGGTCCATTGTGATATCTTCAACAAACATATCCCACCATGCATTATGTTTTGCTGTTCGACCATTCCAGTCAACCACTTCAAATTTGCTTAATTTACCAGCCAAGAACATCAGAGCCACCGCTATCACCTCCGGCTCCCATTGTAAACACAGAGTTGTGCACAAACTAAAATTTATTGTTTGTTATAATAGTGATTATGCAAATAATTTATTAATATATCTAGGACTGTCATCAATGGCATATTAAAAGCTGGTACAAAATATATATTATAACTACTAAGACTAATCAATGACCTGATTGAATCTCACAGATGTAGTCTAAACCAGTAAATACAAACTATTTGACATCAATTGAACTGTAAAGTAAAATTGTTATAGAGCCAGCTGCTTAGTAGTCACTACAAAGAGGTAAAAAACTGTCTTCATGATATATAATTACACCAATATTTACAGTTTACATATAAACATAAATATCTGTAATCTATTCCCTATATAAAAAATAAAGTCTAGTAGAGAAATTTTTTTTTACCTTTTTAGAAAAATAGTGTAGTGAAGATGTTATATGTAATATAATTCATCCTTCATACAAAGTTCATAAACATTTTAACAAAATATGTAATCAAAGATAAGACTATGCTATTAGATAAAGCTACAGTAATTTCAGCTTAAGAATTTTATTTGAACGGAATACCTGTCATTAACAAACGTCCAAGCCATCTGCACCATTTTTTGTAACTTAGTTCTGTCTCCCTTTAGACACTTGGCATATTTCAATAAATATCCGTATGGGTGCTCAACCTGTAAATCGAACTTGATCGTCTGCAGTAAAATTCTCTCTAACGTCATCACTTCCTCTTTGGGATCATCACCGAATGTACCGAACTTTTGATCAGTTAGCAAAGACTTGGCCACTTTAATTATATCCTTGCACTTCTTTGGAGTTTCTTCAACTTTTCCTGCGAGGAATAGACAGCAACACGCAGTGATATACCTTGGGAATGTCTTGAACGAGTGGAACATGTAGAAGCGATGGAAGTAAACAACCCCCGTTGCTACAGTGTTATAACCTAAATCCATCTTTGACCCCGTGTCAATAATAAACCTGGCGCCTTCCTTTCGGTAGCGATTCTCAGTTTCATTGCTGATCCCGTCACAAAACGACGGCGTATTCTGCAAGTCTTTCTTATCATAATACCAATAAGGCATTATTAATTTAAAATAAAATAAAAATATCAACAAATTACTACTACTTAATCATTGACATTCAATGTCAACTTGTCTGTTGTCTTGTCAGTTCGCCATTTGCAAATATCCGCAGACTGCGTTATGTTTGCGTCGCGTTTGTTAATAAAATTATGTACATGCCATTTACTAAAGTGTATATGTTATTATTAAAAAATAAATATAATTAATGACTTTCTAAGTATTTCCACGTTAGTAATGGAGCGAAACAAAACCGGAATTGTTGCGACAGGCTATTTTATTAGCGTCCTTATAAGAGATAAGATCGCTTTGAAAAATTATTAAGGGAGAATTACATTTTAAAATTAATAAATTTTTTATATAAAAAAAATGTTTCAATCGCAGAATAATGTACTATACATCAAACTTGTTCTATTTAAAACACCCACTGTGACCATCGCCATCGGAGTTAATTAGTTCCTCAGTGTTTGATACCTAAATGCCATGAGGACCAAGATCTCAAAACCCAAACCCACAACATCAGTACTCTTCTTCCTCCGCGCCCACACTTCCACATTTGTGTTAAAGAAATAGTTGTGGCGTGGAGTTTATAAAGCTAATTCAAATATCGATATTTATTCATATGGCGCCATGTTTACTTTTTCCGCGTTTTGCCGCCTCCGACATAAACACAAGATGTGCTCATAAGCTGGTATGGTAATCGCACAACGATCGCTAAAAATTTTTTGTGACTCTTCGGCACAGCAAGAAGTATCTATCTAATCAACGACTATCAAATTTAACGGTCACATAGTTTCTTTTAAATCCAATATCACTTAATGTTTCTTTCTTATCACCCGGATAACGCCCACTGCTGAGCATAGGCCTCGTTCAAGGATCCTCAATAAGGGAGAATTGAGCCTTAGCCCCTCCATGCCGTTACAGTACGGATAGGTGGGTGGTCAGAGCCTCATCTGTTGTTTAGCAGGGTTCACCGTGTATACATGAAGTTGATTTGAGTTCCTTAAGATATTGGACGGAATATACCTTACCTGATTTAATGGAGCCTAATAATATTTGTTTATAAGATATTGTTAGGAAACCGATGGAGTTATTATTTAATAAATTCTTCAAATATTTAAAGTTTATATTTACTAACATAAAGGTTTCTTTGTCCATGAAATTAGTGCGTTGGTATTTGCTAATAGATAGTTAAAAGAAAAAAAAAATTCAATTTTTAGTCATGAAATATATTGATCAAGGCTACAACAATTATCGTGGAAAATTAGTGCCAGTAGCAATATTTAGGTAAAGAATAAGACAAAATTAACAATTAACAAACACATATCTTTTTTTAATTGTTAAATTGGCTTAGCACCGTGGATTAGGAATATTATTTATTCTTTAGTCTTGTCAAAATTGTTTCAATGATTTTAAAATAAATCTTTTATTTTACTTTAGTATTAAGTTTATAAAAAGAGCTTTCTATTTTTGTTTGAGGCGGATAATAAAGACAGCTCACCTGAATATACAGACAGAAAATTATGAACAAATAACAAATTCAATGGAACATTCATAAATTATTAATAAGTGACATTCTCTTTGAAAACACGTTGAGGAATTACTTAAATAACACAAATGGATATAACACAAAAAAAACAGGTTATGTATTTAAAAATGATAAGTAATTGATTGTGTCAATGTATTTTCAACCGTATTTCGGATTTTTACGGCTTCAAAAACGGGTTCATCGTGTTCGAACTGATGACTATAAAAGAGGGAACAATTTTTCTTGAATTATAAATGTTTGACCTCGTGCAACAGGTCATTACTTATCTCCATTGCTAATGCTTTTCATCGGATACACAAGTTAGTGTGCGTCAGAACAAGATGGCGCTCAGAGTCGGTGTTACTTTTATTAAGTTAAATACGTTGCGGCAAGCCGCCAGGGTGAGTTGTTTGTTTAATACATACTTACAGTAAGTTTCGTATAAGGTTATAGGTTTAAGTTATTTAAATAATAAACCCTTTTATTTAAAAGAAAAAAGTTAAATTACCGTGTCTTACCACTGACATATTCAATATAATGTCTCTCACTTAGGCAACTGATTCACTAACAAAAATTATAAATTTATACATAAGTTTATTTATTTGTATGAAAATTTTTAATATTGTACAGTTTATTTTAAAGCAACGCAATATAATAGTTTAGTTTCATATTTACGTATTTAGTATTTTCTCTTATTTAAAAACAAAAGATAATGTTATCATATAAAATGTAACGATATGTTATTCAAATATTAACCTTATAACTAGCTCATTAAACTCAATGTTACTAGTCTGTCTGTTAGTAAACATCTAAATGTATTTACTTACATCACGTTTTTAGATTCATTATCCAAATATATTGTAAAGTATAAAATCCTTGCAAAATCTATGTTAAAGAATCCAGTATCTTTTAATACATTTACGAAGATGGAGATGAGTTAGAATTCCTGCTTCCCTCTCTTGCCTTGGGGCGCGTCTTAAAATGCGAATAAAAGGGGACATTTAAAAAAATTCTGCTCCTTTCCACTTTTCTCGATACCATCACCAGCATACTGCAGGGTATCAGATTCTCTTGACGCTATCACCAGCAAATGCTCTCACCTACCTAAGATGCCAAGAGTGTAAAGCGATTAATCATTCCTAAGAGGTGACAGGTCCAACTTCAACAGGGAACATCAAGGAGCAGGAATGAAAATTCATTGCATTAAATATTTTCTTCTGTTTTAAAGCTATTGAAGTTTTGTTCGATATAAATAAATATTAGAAGTTATGCACAAGCCATTTTTTGGGACAAACTTTTCTCGTTAGAAAAATGGAAAAGAAATACTTCATGAATTAATGTTTTCTGCATCTTTCCCAATTTTGTTATATTTTGTAAAGAAGATTACTGTGTATCTCATGTTACAACAGTTTTAGTTATCAATATGAAACATGAATGTTATACTGACTTTCCAAAGTCTCGTAATTGCAGACATCATACACGTAATTTACTTTTTTAGTCGAATTTTAGTCTCATAAGTAATATCTAGATTGTTGTATGAAACGTTCTAGTTACTCTCAGTGCACACAAGACCTGAACTTTTACAAAATGGAAGTACTGGACCAGATTTCCCCGGAGCCAAGGCTTCGTACGTGTCAGAGATGAAATTTTTAAACGAGAACAGCTACGACCCCATACATATCTACCGGGTGATGGACAGCAACGGAGAAATAATAGATAGAAGTCAAGAACCCAATATCGATAATCATACTCTTCTAAATATGTACAAAAATATGGTTCTAATGAACCAAATGGATAAAATATTGTATGAGTCGCAAAGGTAATTGTATGTTGCAGTGTTCATTATAAGTTTTATTTAATTACACTATATGTTTATATTATTAACGCATATAGTGAATTAAAGTAATTTTATTACAGAGATAAGCAGTTGGTTGGCGATATAATAAATTTGAGTAAAAACGTAAATTTTGATAAAAAATAAAATCAGAATGATTGTTCTTAACTAAAGTAGTAGATTTGTTGTTTTCTAATCATGTCTCACCAATTTCATAAAAGGCAAGGCCGCATATCGTTCTACATGACGAATTACGGCGAGGAGGGCATTCACATGGGCAGCGCTGCCGCCCTGAGCCCACACGATCTGGTCTTCGCTCAGTACCGGGAGATGGGTGTGCTCCTCTACCGCGGGGTGACTCTCACCGAGATGCTCAACCAGTGCTACGGGAATTGCGAGGATTTGGCCAAAGGGAGGCAGATGCCGGTTCACTACGGAAGCAAGGAACACAACATTGCTACAATAACGAGCCCCTTGGGTACGAATTGGTATTCACATATGACAAGCTTAACTGTAACAACAAAGGACCTAGACAAAAGAAAACCAGTTTTTCGACTTGTCAATAATTTCAATATTTACAGGACCATTAAACTTAAGGATCACATTTACTTTTACATGTACTTTGCAGCCTGCAGCAACTAACCATCAGAAGGGATGTTCACTCCGAAAAATGCAACACTAATGCTCGTTTTAACTTATACTTACACTAATATTACACATTTATTACTAAATTTTATCACATATATTTAACTATTTATTACGCATACGGTTACGAGAGTTCTGATCTACCTGATGTCCTGGCGTCACAATCGTCACACAGTATCTGCAGCTTTATATTTATTGTTTGCAGTCCGATCTACGCAGAATGAGCTCACTCTCTCCAAGTCTTATAGTACATTAGAATACTTTGAAACACAGGAAACAAAGAGTCCTTTCCGGGGTTATGCCTGGTGCAAAGCACTCCTAAGGTTTATTGCAATAAAATAATTATAAAAAAAATACAAAATCCACTAAGTTCAGTTTAATTTAATCACATATTAAATGTTAAGTGTTAATTGTAATGTATGTAAAATTGTTTACTTCGGTAATGAGACTGCCTACATCTCATGCCTCAAAGAGACAAGCACAACATGGTGCTGTGTATATCATACTAATTAAAACCGCGTTGTTATGGGTAGGCGTATACGCCTGATGAACATGACACAGGTGAACGTCCTCTTCAGCTCGTCTTATAAATGAAAATTGAGCACGGGCGGACTTGTAGCTTTTATGCACACTCCACCAATTACATGAGTAATAACTGAAATGGTTGTGATATATAGTTATGTAGGTCTCTGTTGCGGGAGGCCATTTAGGTAGGTTCTTAGATTTCTACCCCCAAACAGTAGTGTGCAAGCATTACTGTGTTTTGGGTGGAAGAGAGTTGTAGCTAGCGAATTTACTGGGGTAACGAGAATTTACATCTTTGTCTCATGGCGACGAGCGCAATGCGGTGCAGTCTATACCATCTTAACGAGCGCACGTTGTTATGGGCAGGTGTATCTCTTACCTTGAAATGAATATCCTGATCGTTTCCTGGCTTCGTAGAATAAACAAAAATGTGTAACGTGTTGTATGCCGTGTAGCTACACAGATGCCGCAGGCGGTGGGGGCCGCGTACGCGTTCAAGCGGGCCCCCGGCAACGGGCGCTGCGCGGTGTGCTACTTCGGCGATGGCGCCGCCTCCGAGGGCGACGCGTACGCAGCCTTCAACTTCGCAGCGACCCTCGACTGCCCCATCATACTCATATGGTCAGTTTGTACAGGTCTATGAATATTTCAATGGAATTCACATAGAAATATTCACAATGTTTTATATATATATATATATATATATATATATATATATATATATATATGTTAACGTGTTTGGTTGAATATATATTCAGTAATGATTCACTGGTAGTAGTGCTTCTGTTTCCGGAGACCGTCTAGGTAGGTACCACTGCAGCTCCTATTGCAGCCGACAGACAGTGGTGTGCAAACAAATATTATTTTTTTCTAAAATGGTTGCATTTTAATAAGAATATATGCTCCATTTTAAAATTTTATGTTGTCACTTTTTTTTATATATATGCAATTCAATTGTTTCAACAGTAGAAATAACGGTTACGCGATATCGACGTCGACCGGTGAACAGTACCGCGGGGACGGCATAGCGTCCCGGGGCCCTTCCCTCGGTCTGAACACCATCCGAGTGGACGGCACCGACACCCTCGCCGTCTACAACGCGGTGTCCGCCGCCAGGGAGCTGGCGGTCAAAAACAAGCCGGTATTGATCGAAGCCATGTCTTACAGGTCTGTCTATAACTTCTCAAGTGTTATTACTAAATAGCCTACATTACAAACATAAGTTAGCAAGTGATGCGCCTGCGCATAACGGTATCTCAGCATGACATACAATAATTTATCGCGCTCGACATCTTGGAACATAAAATGATAAGTCTCGTTACCGCGGTAGTTTTACTAATTACAACGACCTTCAATCTAGAACACGGTAAATTATGCAAACTAGTTAGAAGTAGGAGCTGCGAGGATAAAAAGAATTCATCGTTCAGTTTCTTTCAGAGTCGGACATCATTCGACTTCTGACGACAGCAGCGCTTACCGTTCTGCTGAGGAAATACAGAAATGGGCTAAAGATGAAAATCCTGTTCACAAGCTACGGCTCTACCTCGAACGTAAAGGTACTTGAAGATTTCACTGTCTCTCTGTGTATACGATTTACATATATAATATATCCAGACCTTTTATGGTGATATACATAGCAGACGAACAGGTTTCCATTACAAAATAGTTTAAATATGATATCTACATAAAATTAAAGCAGCAAATTGTAAGATTATTTTAATTCAAAGGCAAATAAGTACCATTGGATACAAAAGTATCAAATTCTTTACTGTTATAGAAAATATCACACTATATCATTGATGTGTACGTTTATTCCTCATACTGATAAAAATATCAAAATGAAGCTAAAAAAACCGCACTCTGATAATCGTTTGTCGGTCTGTTGTCGTTTTTGTACTAGGTCTTTGGGATGCTGATTCCGAAAAACAGAGTGTCAAGGAGGCGCGAGAATCAGTATTTAAAACTATGCTCGAAGCTGAGAAAAAGAAACGACCGCACTGGAAAGATATGCTGGAGGATGTGTATGCAGTCATGCCTCCTAGACTGCAGTGAGTATTGATAGTTAAATATATCATCTCAATCAATCAATCATCAGCCGATAGACGTGGACATAATCCCCAAAGATCTCCACATCGATCGGTCGTACATTGTCCGTATCCAACTGCTTCCCGCGAACCTTACCGCCCTATCGGCCGTCAGTCCTTTTAGTAATGTGCCCCGCCTACTGCCACTTAAGTCTAGCTTTTTTTGGCTATGTCGGTGACCTAAGTTCTTCTGCGGATCTCCACATTTCTGATTCGATCGCGCAGAGAACTCCGAGGATAGCCCTCACTATTGCCCTTTGGGTACAAATTATACGTTTACATTAACAAGACTTCCTTTAAAACTTAAACTGAACATCAGATTCAAACTTAATATCACATGAAATTGTTGTCACGTCGTAATGAAAAGTTAAATCTATTACATGTCCTTTCAAAATACGGTAGAGGTAACGCTTTAAATGAGATAACAATTTATATAAAAAACGTATCGTATTTGCATGAACCGAAAAAACCATGAGCTTGTTGTCTAAAAACAATAAAAAAACTACACAAAACAATTTAGTTGTTTTATCGTAAATACAGCGTGAAAGGTGATAGGTGTAAAAGATCTGTAGGGTCTAAAGTATAGCTCGTATCCTATCTATCTATGTATGTATGGAATGGAATACCCCATACAAACACAATGCTGCTGGAGTTATTCATTTTTTAAATATTTTTCATACAATTCCCGATTGTCTTGAAAGAAATTCGATGATTATATATTTTTTTATTTATTTCTACATAAATTTTAATGTAATAATTATTGATGAATCATTATTTATTAAATTACAAAAAAATAATCATTACTTAGAGACTAAATATTTCAAATCAGGTTCTTTGAAAGGGGTGACAGTAAACAATAAAGCGTCATACTTACATATTTATTTAATTTTAAAATTAAATTTTATTTATAAGCAATACGTATAAAGCACATAGATACGTACCTGACTTCAGTACCTATCCGACAAGGTATAAGGAATTACATAAAGTTTCAAGTCAGTACGACAGTTAATATGTAACTAGTTCCGTGGGCGGAAGTACATTGTCGTTGTGTTCTTAATTTTGAATAGTTTTTCTTTTGTGTTAAATTTCTATGGGTTTCAAATAAATTTGATTTCAATCGCCGATTACGGTAATGAAGAATACGCTGACATTTTCTATTGTTTGTGTACTTAGTGATGGATATTATTTACAAGCACGAAGAGAATATCGGCTACGTCTTACAAATCGTCACCTACCAAGTCCATTAAAATTTGTGTAGAAATAAGTAAGAAATAAAATCGACGAATTTTTTTTCTAGAAAATCGGGAATTTTTTAAAAAATATTAGGTCCTTATATATAAAATTGGCGTTTTGTACTGGAGGAATATAAAATTAATTTTTTTTTGTAAAATATATTTAATTAATCAAAGTATGCACCGCGTTGTTATCTATGCACTTTTGTCATCTCATAGGTAGTTCATTGATACCTTTATTAAAAAATACATGGGGGCGAGAATCAATAAACTCTTTGAAGGCGGTTTGGACTGCCGCATCGGAGTTGAATTTTTTTCCTTGGAAGAAGTTGTCCAAATTCCGGAAAAAATTGTAATTTGTTGAGGCAAGGTCCAGGGAGTAGGGTGGATGTCGCAGTCATTCCAATTGTAGCTCATCTAACTTAGTGGTTGTTTGTTGTGCAGTGTGTGGTGGTGGTGTTGCGTTGTCGTGAAACAGCAGTGACCTAGAGCGATTGACTATCTCGGTTGTTTAGCAGCTAGTTCTTCCTTCATGGTCTGCAGTTGCAGACAATAGATATCTGCCGTAATCGTTTGGCCAGATTTTAGAAAGCTGTAGTGAACGACACCGGCGTTAGTCCACCAAACACTCACAAGTATCTTTTTCTGAGTCAATTTTCATTTAGGGCAAGATTTGGCTGGGTCTCCAGGGTTCAGCCATTGCGACGAGCGCTTCCGATTATAGTACAATATCCACTTTTCATCAAAAGTAATGATTTGATTTAAAATCCCTTCATCATTGTGTCGGTGGAGCAAAGTAACACAGCAGCAGCAGTCGACGCGTGTTCGCAAGTTCGATTCACTCAATTCATGAGGTATCCAGCGTTCAAGTTTATTTACTTTCCCGATTTGCTTCAAGTGGATTAATACAGTTTTGTCACTTACCCCGAAGCCTGCAGCTATTTCTAAAGTGCTTTGTGATGGATCCGCTTCCACAATAGCCTTTTATTCTTCATATTCCACTTTATTCTCCGGCCGTCCACGGGGTTGGCTCTGGAGGTCGAAATTTCCAGAACGAAAACGTTGGAACTAAAAACGTACCATGGTTTCTTTTGCGACACCAGCGCCGTACACATCATTAATCCTTCGAGCTATTTCTGCAGCACTGGTGCTGGTGCCACGGTAGAACTCGTACTCGTAAATATACCGATATTTCATGTTTTCCATTGTGCGGCAATAAGCCACGCCAAAGAAAAAAATTAGGAGAAACAAATGAATGACTGTTTTCAAAACTCAAATGTAGCAGCTAAATGTATTTATAAATTTGAATTTGGAATTCTTAACCAAAGAGGAGATATTTCAGATCAAAGTGGTCAGTGCGACAAAACGCAAATTTCATATGTAAGGACCTAATATCTAAAAAATGAACAACTCCAGAAGCATTGTGGATACAAACTATGGGGTATTCCATTCCATACATACATAGATAGGATACGAGATATACTTTAGACCCTCCAGATCTTTTATACCTATTACCTTTCTCCCTGTATAATAGATATATATAATAGATAAAAACAATCGCGAAAATTTTTGTCATTAATTATTGAGATAAAAGGTATTTTTAATGTTTTATTATTTGAAACTTTTTTTATGTATTTTCAGAAAACAAATGCAACAAATGGAAGACCATCTTGAGAAATATCAAGAACATTATCCACTTGATCAATACTTGAAAAAGTAATCAACAACAATAAAACAGAGGACAAATCTCGATTTCAATTTTTTGATACGAGTCATAATTTCATATGGAATGAACAAATAAAAATTATTATTATGTTTAAACTGTTTTAATATACCACATTAAGAAGTAATAACGTTTTTACTTAATTCGATCACAATAACTGAAAAACGAATAAAAGACCGTTTGTAAAAGTAGTTAAAACACATTAGACACCTACCACACACTGGTGGTAGGTCTCTGTTGCCGGAAACCCAGACCTACCCAGACGAGGTAGATACCACCGCAGTGCCTATTGTAGCCGAAAAACAGTACTGTTCAAACATTACTGTGATCCACTTTGCAGAGTTTTGTAACTAGTTTATTAATTTAGTAATTACTAATATAAAGAGTCTCAATTATCACATGTCTCAGACGACGAGCGCAATGTGGTGCAGCGTATATCTTCAGGTAAACGTACCATTTGTATCCTCGGTTAATTGTATATAAAAAACAATGTTTACTTATCCCAATAATTTCACCAGCTACAATGCTTTGAAAACCGAAACAGTATCTACTGTAGGCTGCTGACGTCGCCCCCAACATATTGTTGCTTTGTAGTGGGGGTGGGGTTCAGTAACCGTGACTTGGTTACCCACGGTAAAGCTAAAAGGTTCCGCGGTGGAGTCCTGCGCTTCGCCGCTCTCTGTACCCGCCGCGACTAAGCAATGCCGCACCGCTGATGCAACACCGGTGTGGCAGCAGGAGAATAGGAGTATCGATAGTGTGTTTCGTCGCTCTCCCTATTCTCCGCGGCCGTATAGTGGTTGGTGACGGAGCCCAAAACCAATTGCGTAGCAAGGAGTCGGAAGAGTTTTGTTTTGGCTCCTATGGCCTTCGGGTGACAGATTCGAGGGGATTCGTTGCTTGGAAAGAAGTGGGGGGTCTCTTCCTCAGATGGAGATGAGCGGTGCAGCCGGCGCTGCCGGGGTCACGGAGGTGTATGAAAGCGTTCTCGTGGATCCACCATAAAGCGACGAGGATGAAACATAGTAGTGAATCTAGTCGATGCAATACCTGTCTTTGCCTCCTCGAAAGCAGATATGCGAAAACATTGTCCATACGAATAACAAAAAAAACTATTGGCTTTGGTGCTGCGGTGGTACCTCAACGATATCCAAAAACAAAAACCTAGCATCGATTGAATTCTATGTTATTTAAATATGTTATTGTCTGAAACTATTATAACAAAGTGGCATACGTAGAATAAAAGATTTAATATAGTTAATTAAATAATGTATGATCATACTATAGGATAAAATGTGTTTATTGATTAGACAATATAATTAAAAAACCGGAAATAAAAATCGGTGCCTTTTATTCAATCGACTTAGACATGCCTATTGGCAAGCGATGCAGTCAGCTGTTATAGGTTATATATAAATACATTGACATGTTATTGTTTACATGAAATATCATATAAAATATTTTTTCGAATCAAATTGTGAAATGTTACTGAGAATTTATTAAAATGGCTTGTGACTTAAAACATAAAATATCCATCATTCTCACAGATGTTACAGCTGTTAAACTTTATGAGGAATATGTTATTGCCGGTATGGTAAAACAAATAGATAAAGTAATAAATTAATTAATTAATTTACTAATGAAATACTATGAAATTTATACATAAATTTAAATATCAAACTGTTTCATGATTGATGTTTTAAAAACTTTTTCATATGCATTAAACGTTATAAAACATGTAATAACCTATTTGTTATAGGAATAGGAAGCTCTCTGTATATTTATGATAAAAATACCGGGAAACGTATATCAACACTGTATCATATATTAAAAGGGCAAAAAATTTACGGGATTGTGCCCACTAAAGACAAATCTAAGTTGTTAATATTCGGCGGTAAGCAGTTCAAAATTATAAATCGATCTATATCGAAGCCACACATTTTCGACTACACTCCAGGGAGCGTCCATTGCAATGACTGGTTACACAGTGGCATTTGGGTTTCCGATAACCAAATTGCTTTATTAACAGCACATAATGTCGTCCAGGTAAATCCATAACATATAAACATTTTTAGGTAAAAAGCTGCTTTTAATTTTTTGTCATCAACTAGAGATAATTGACTACTGGACTTTCTCAAAAAATTTCACCCGCTGATGGCTGGTTTCTGTTCCCAACAACAATCATGGCATTATTTCAGTTGAAAGGATTCACCATCATCAGCCGTTAGACATAAGCCTCCCCCAAAGTTGACCACATCGATTGATCCTGTGCTACCTGCAAAACTGCTAAGCACTAGGAGTCATCATGTGTAGAGGTTCATATTGATTGTAATTTAGACCTTTTCTCACAACATGGGCTCAATGCGGGTTGGTGGAAGCCAGAGCCTTATTTATTGATTAACATGGTGCACCATGAGCAAATGTGGTTAGCTTGAGTCCCTTAAGTTGTTATGTGGCACCCCTTACACCCCTTAAGAATTCTGTACTAAGTAAATTCCTGATGTAGCACATGCTTGGTCTCTGGACAACAATGCCAATATGTTGTGTTATTTAGCAGATATGCTTAATTCTTAAACCTATGATTTCTTTGAATTATCTAAGTATAAATAGAATAAATTCAGAACAAGCTGAATCATTGAAATGATTTAAGTTAGAAATTAAGAAAATCTAATCTAAATCATGTGATGTCTAAGTTAGATCCTGTAATCATAGAACCATGCACTCTTTTCTGTATTTGCAGATATGGGATATATCCACCGAGCCCATCATCACATCACAGAGAATCAGCAAAGATAACTCAATACTGTACAGTGGGCTTCTTTTACCACTGCTAGATGATGTACTGGTCTTCAGTGGCACTGTTTTCTCTGAAGTTCTCATTTCTAGACTAAAAAATGAACAAACACTGCATCATTTAGTAGGACATAAGGTATGTAGCAGTAAAGGTATTGCTGTTAGTGTTTTTGAAAGGTATCTAGTAAGATTACTGGTGTAAAGTAATACATGTATTGAGACATCAATCAAAATTTTACTTACTATTAAATTTCTTGCATGAAATGTCACTGAAGCTTAATGACAATTTAATTCCTTCACCTCTATAGATATTGTCAGGTATAGCAATTATTGAAGCTGAAGAATTCATAAATTTTTTTAACTTGTATTCAAAGCTTGTTCATAGTTGGAATCTAATATATTTCTTTTACAGGGTGTTATATTCTCAATATCTTGTAACCTACAAAAACTTATTATAGTTACCACATCTGACGATAGATCAGTGAGAATATGGTCAATTAAAGGACCTAATGCCAGTTATAAAACAGCCGAATTTTGGGACCAGATAACCATCACATGCTCTAATGAATTATATGGACATTCGGCAAGAGTTATGCGAAGTTGTATTACTGGTGATTACATTGTATCCGTTGGGGAAGACTCAGGGGTTTGTTTCTGGGATTTAAATGGAAAGTTGTTAAAAAAAATTACCGCGCACCATAACGCACCTATATGGTCAGTGGATGGTGACGATCGACACTTGTTAACGGGTGGTGGAGATTGCTCAGTTATCTTACATCCCCTAACATTAGCCACAGATTATTCTAAATTTGTAACAATAAAAATTAATATCGGTACTCCGAAAAAATTGGTATTTACTGCAAGAAGAAACATAGTTATTCTAGAAGAGACGGGGACTTTGATTTACTATGACGTTAATGAGGAAACGGAAACTGTTTATAAGTTTAAACATGAATCCACATATATAATGCTTAGTATATCGTCTTGTAAACAGATAATAGCCGATAGCGGATATGAGCGGCAATTTGGATATATTTATTGAGAATTGCAAAGGAGCTGCTAACCTTCAGAATATAATCAGCACGAAATTACCTATAAACAAAATTTTATCTATGGACTGGGCTGGTAACAGACACTTGGCTTTATGTTCGGGAAATGGTGAAATATACGTATTAGCTTCGGGGGTTACTGAAGTAGAAATCGTCTCTAAATTTACTCTCCCGAATTGCAAAGAGAGGTGGCTGACGGCTGTCGCAATGGGCTTTACAGATAATCTATTAGTTGCTGGCGATAGATGCGGCAATATCCATATCTATGTAAGAGGGAACACAAATCCATTAAAAACATTTACTAAGGTCCATGGGAGGTACGGCCCTACCACAATAAAGATCAAAACAAATGAAATTATATCTACTGGAAGGGATGGAACAGTTAAATACTTCTCAATCACTGAACAGAATGGCGCGTATCGCATTAGACTTAACACTTCCAAAGATATTGGGTTTCCGTGGGTAGAAAAATTTGTTGACCCTCGAAGTGATTTCATTTGTGGATTCCAAGAAAGAGTTTTTGTTATAAGCGATCTGAGAAACAATTCTAAAATTGTGGAGGTGTCTTGCGGTGGTGGTCACAGATCGTGGGATGTCATTAGTTATACAGACAAGATAAACGATAAGTATGAACAGATTATTAAGTTTATTTATTTGAAGAACTCCGACGTCAACATGGAAACATTTCAATTGAGCAAAATCGTATCCAAAGACATTGTGAATGGTACTCATGCCAAAGAAATTAATTGCTTGAAGACACACCGGACACGTTTTGATGGATCTCTGGTAATCTTTATAACTGGCGGTGAAGACACAACTTTGAGAATATCAAGCGTTGGGAAAGAGTTAAATTTTCGTGATGAAGTAACTCTAAAACAACTGTCCAGTATACGAACTGTAAAGACTTATGAATTAGATGGTGACAAACTTCTTGTTGTGTGCGGCGGTGGTCGGGCGCAGATATGCATCAAAACTCTAGACTTTATACAAGGTAAAGATGAATTTAAGGTAGTTATAGAAGATCATGTAGACTTTTTGATTAAAGGTACAGACAAAGAACGAAAAGGGAATAAAACTTGGCGGAACTGTTCCGTAGACTTCGATCCGGAAACTCGTGTTATGGATTTAGAAATAGTTAAAAGGGACAATGAGATTTTCAATGTTTACGCTGGATGTTCGGATGCGTCGATACGTATTTTTCATTTCAAATATGAAGAGGAAAATGTGGTATTCAGACCTCTAGGCCAATTGAAGTACCACAAAACGTGTGTTCTTAAAACGCACTGTTTAAAATTTCTGAATAAGGTCATACTGATCACATGTTCTACGAGAGGCGATATGTGTTTTTGGGACGTTACTCAACCAATTGACACGGTCGAAGATGACATTACACCTTTGTTGGTTATCAAAGTCAACAAATCCGGCATCAACTGCATAGGATCCAAAGTAATTTCTGATACACAAGTGTTGATAGCTACAGGAGGAGATGATAATGCTATTCACGTGAATCGTCTAGAAATAAATAGTAATGACTTGAACACTGCTAAAGTAATGCACTGCTGGAGTTCTAATAAATATCACAGTTCCCAGATTACGGGACTTTTTATAAATGACAACATATTGGTGACATCGTCGATAGACCAAAGGATTACCGCATTAAGGATAAAACATCTAGGTAATGAAGTGGAATTTCTTTATCAATTAATCACGGACGTGTCAGATGTACAAGGAATAGAAGCAATCAAAAACACGGGGTAAGTGTTCTTTTTAATCTGCACGACTTTATGTCTATAATGGACATAATTTAAATTTATGATGAACTTACTTTCGCGTGATATGACAATGAGGATATGAATGGTAAAGTGTGATCGCCCTGAATCACATTTTGACTGTTGGAACTCAGCAACGCTCTTATTGCGGCAGATTCACATTATCGAGGGTGGTAGCTAGCCAGATGGGTACGAAGTAACCATACCACCCCATTTTTTTTTGGTATTTTGGAACTTGGTTGGTGGTGCGGCCTGTCGTATGTAAAATTATTCTTAAATTCCTGAAAAAATCCACTATGATGAGTTTTTACTTTCAGAGGTTTTATAACGGTATGCGTCTTTGGAAAAGGTCTGGAAGTTATAACACTACCAATGGTGGATTGATATTGGATAAATGATCAATAGATCAATTAGAACTGCATCATCCTATAAATCATAGGTGAGTAAGCTAAATAATGTTTGAATGAATTCTTATATATTGTGACAAGCTGTAAATCCCAGATCTCCCTTTTTCAAGTGATGAAACCACGCGTCAAGCGCAACGTTCACCTGATGGTAGGATATATATTCGACCAGAGTAAAGAGGCGCCAGTTAAGATGTACATAGCACCACGTTATATCACTAATTATAACGAACCCTTCAAACCGAAACACAGTAACGTTTGTATACTATGATTACTGCGATCGTAGTTACCTAGGGGGGTCTGCGGCGACAAAGACCTGCCAATAAAATTATATAGACGAAACTCTTCGAGCAGTTTCTGTTGTTTATCGGCAGAACAATCTAGAATGATTGCGCAGGTATTGTGATTTATCTGAGATAATCCTAGCACTCGGATCATCTCACATCCAGATAACGCGTTTACATTTTACGACTGTTTGCTACATGCAATGTGTTTTGTCGAACCGCTGCAACTTTGCAAATATTGTTAATAGATAAATGTGGCCGTTTGTATCATCTAATTTATTCCTTTGTTAATTTTTTGTGCTTCGAGTGATATCTGAAACGGTTAGATCCTATTTTGATCAATTAAACAACTTTCATCAACATCATCATTATCAATCCGTAGACGTCCACTGCTGAACATAGGTCTCCTCCAAAGATCTCCACATCGATCGGTCTCTCTTTGATCGCATCCAGTGGCTTCCCGGGACTCTCACCTTGTGGGAGGCCTCCAGACACCACGTCGACCGGTACGCGGGCGCCACTCGAGGACCTTACTGCCCCATCGGCCGCGGGTCCTTCGAGCAATATGCCCTGCCCACTACCACTTAAGTCTAGCAATTTTTTGTGCTAAATCGGTGACCTTAGTTCTACGGATCTCCACATTTCTGATTCGATCGCGATGATTGTTTGATGATTTCTGATTAAAAAAACTCCGAGCCTAGGCCTCTCCATTGCCCTCTGGGTGACTTAAACAACTTCAGCTTTGTCTATTTATATAGATTATAACATACGTTTACATTAACAAGACTTCCTTTAAAACTTAAACTGAACATCAAATTCAAACTTGCATCCGTAGATACTCAAGCCGTGATCTAAGAACTATTGACGCTGCAAAATGCCACCAGTTACAATAATATATTTAAAAATATGTCTAAATTACTAACAAGCAGCACAGTTAATAAGAATAACATTTTTTTTAGCAACGAAGCGTATCATTCACACCCATGTGATAAATCTCAAAACAAGGGTCCTTAGTAGGATGTTTACACTGTATCATAACAATGACATAATTCCACTACTATCATTCAATCCAGAAGATAATGTTTAATACTTTACCACGGTGATGAAGATCAAAACTAGACAAACTTTAATCATCAAGAATGCATCTTTGTTTTTCTCTGAAGATCGTAGAAATTAAATAATAATTTTAATAATTATATTTCAGGATTATAATAAATAATAACCTACAAAAACTAAAGATTTTCGTCAAAAAAATAACATGGTGGCCCTGCGAAGCCAACTCGCATTGCAATCGATTAATTAGATTTAATCGATTTTCTGGTGACCACTTCCACCATGTATAAAATAAATGTATATTTGTTAAATATTGTAAATATATTTTATTAATAAAAACGTAATAATAATTTACAATGATATTTGTGTATAATTATTTTATTAAGAACAAAGTTGATTTAATAAAAAAAAAACTTATTTTTGTTTATTATGTTTATTTGACCTTGCGCGGATAATCCATTTTCAGCCAGTCTTCCCTGCTCAAAATCCCAGTTAAGCAATGGATCTCCTGAGCAGAAGTATCAACCTAGGTAATCGGCGATCAACATAGAGCAGTGTTTCTGCAGCCCAAAATAATTACTACATTACAACGACTATTTTATGTTAGCTCCTTCGGTCGTAAGTGAAAAGGCAAAGGCTATCGAGCCCTTCCGGCACAATATAAAGCCAATTTGGATGTAATGAGGATGAGAGTTGTAAATGTCTCTCAGCCAAAATTTAACGTTTAGTAGCTGCATACACATGGTTTGTATTATATCTTCACGTCAATGTACTACTGGTCTTTTGGTGATGCGGGGATGATAATTTGGCATGTAAAGAAATTCGAACACTCTATACTTTATCAAGTCAGCAATAAAGTTAATATTGACGCAGATACAGGCGCGACGTTCTAGATTAGATACCGGGGAGCTCGTCTCCATATAATAGTTGCGCGGTAATCAATTCATTGTAGTAACGTTTGCGGTGTTGCTCGAGCGAACTGCTGTCGAAGCTTTGACGTGAGTAAATTTATTATAACAATGTTTTAAAAAAAAACTATGTTATAAATTTACATTATACAAAAAAAGATTTCCAAATAAATTTTATATTCTTTAAACCTAAAGTAGTCGCTGCAAGTCTCGTATTGCAAAGAGCCGGTTATGGCCCAAACAGTACGATACGGTAATGTGGAGATCTTTGGAGGAGGCTGTCCAGCAGTGGACTATAAACTGATAATAACGATGATGATGACGAATCTACACAATATACATTTAAAAATTACTGAACAAATTAGTGGATATGGATGTAGTGAATCACTCACAAGGCTTTGTAACTAGACCGAGTCTTTGGCCTGTCAGTTTTTGAACCATGAGTTGGTTTCTAGTCAAGTTAAGTTCAAGTTCCTAGTCAGTAGCAGGATACAATAAATTACGTGTGTCTTGATGAAAAAAAAATATGCGAATGAAACGCTTTATGTTTTCACATAAGAAAAACTTATGTATCTAAATAATTTTGGAAAATTAAGAAAAGGCTCAGTGCGATTTTGTGTTTAAAAGCATACTAGCATTAAACAATTTCTGATGGTCGTAGAAACGATTTGCAGAAAAAACAATTGTAGCAGCAACATTGTATATACCATCATCAGCCGATAGACGCCCACAGCTGGATATAAGCCTTTACTGAAGATTGGTCCTGCAATGCGCGCATCCAGCTATGTCCCATTTTCATCTATATACATTCTTGTTATAATAATAAAGTGCTATTTCCATTTGCACTGGTTTTTAAATAGACAATCATCATCAAAAATTTGTATTCAATGATATTTGTTATAAAATATAAAAAAAGGTGTTAATATAGTTTTAATGACGGCAGGTTCTTTACCGGAGACCGTTTAGGTAGATGCCACCGCGGCTCCTTTTTCTCCCGTGAAACAGTAGTGTCCAAATATTGTGTTCCGGATTGAAGGACGCTGTAGCTAATGAAATTACTGAGGTAACGAGACTGAACACCAATATCTTAAGGCGACGAGTGCAAGGTGATGTTGCATATAACATCCTAATCAACGCAACGGTGAACGTCCCGATCGTTTCGTAGAATAAAAAAAAAATTATTGTAGACTAACTGATATGAGCATTTTCATCACCACCATCATTCCTCAATTTATTAATATTCACTGCTGAAATTAGGCCCAATCTAGATTATTCTTAGTAATGGTCAAGTTTACGTTAAAATTTACCGAACCTTATGTCACTGGAAAATCCGCTGTTCTTTTCTCGAAGTAGTTTCCTCCAGCAGCCTTTAACGACACGTCAGAGACGGTGATGCGTCAGAGTTATTCCGATCCACCTCTCAGGCATACATTATTGAAATATTAAACAAATAGATGTATAAACATAGCCACGCGACATATCAGTTATCGAAGTTGAATCTATATTATATCTAGTTGCTATTGAAACTAAAACATTTTTATTGTTATCGATTTCACTCAAGTGCTTCGACTCTTTAAAATTATATGATTTGTAAGTCACATCCGATACCTGATAAGAATTTTTTATTCTCAGTGAAAAGACATATACTCGGGTAAACCTGTCGCCGTAAGCATGAGAGCCAGAGCATACAGGGATAACAACATATATATATATGAAATAAAAAACTAGTTAGGATAGATTATATAGTATAGATTAGATAGTAACGAGACTGAACTACTTATGTCTCAAGCGACGAGCGAACATTCAAACTAGCACCACGTTGTTATGGGCGGGCGTATCACTTGTATAAAAAATTTACAATGCTTACCGTATATTTATAATTTATGAGAATGTTTTAAATAGAAGTTTATATAATTGCATTTATAGAACAAAAAGATAATAAAGAATTACCTTTGGGAAATGTCCCAAATATATCCCCAAAGAATGAGAGAGTAAATACCTTTTCTTAAGAACTAGAATATACTTTGAATTTGGTCCGCCATTTATTGAACCGCACGTTGTTAGAACAGTTAGAGACCAGAATTAGTTTTAAACATTAAAACATCCAACTTGACGGGTTGCCACTGTCCTAAAAACTTTTCACAGTAAGTTTTTACGTTAATTAATTAAAATAATTTTTAACTTCACTGATGGTAGGTTTACAGCAGTGTGCAAACATTACTATGTTCCCGTTTAAAGGGTGTGGTTGCTAGTTAAAGTACTGGGGTAACGAGTCTCAACATCTTATACAAGACAAGCGGAATGTAGTGAAGTACAAATCGTCGTAATTAGCGCCGCGTTGTAATGGGCGGGCGTATCACTTACCATCAGGTGAACATACCGTTGGTCTCGTCGCTTAATTCACTGTGTAAAAGGTTTAAGTATAAGGCACAAATGATTTTTTGTATATTTACTATCAACGAGATATAGAAATAAAATATTTTTAAACGCTAGTCGGTTGAATGCAATGTTCTTAGTTATATTTTAGTAACTTTGAAACTTTGGAATCTTTTTCATCAGCTCTTTTTTAGTTTTGGGGACATTTCATTTCTTTGATGATATTGTATATTGTATACATAATAAATTTTAAAATTATGATAAAGGTTTTCCCAGTAAGGACAAAACTTTTCAATTAACTCAGGAGTTGAAGTTAAATGTCGAAACGAACTTCAAAGCTGTTGGAAAATAAACCAATATTAAAAAAAGAGTGTAAGAGGTCCCGCACAGCAACATACGAGATCCAAGTCAACCTTACCTGCTTGTGGTGCACCATGCCAATCAACAAATGAGGCTCTGGCTCCCACCAACCCGCTTTGGGTCAGCGTGGTGGGAAATGACCCAAATCCCCCCATATGAACCCCTACAAATGACGGTCCCTTGTGAACGGCAATATCGAACCCCATGCTAATTGTCTGGTGAAGGTCGCGAGAAGTCGCTGTATGCAGGCAGCGCAGGACCAGTCAATGTGTAGATCTTTGGGCGGGGTCTATGTCCAGCAGTAGACGTCTATCGACTGATGATGATTGACTTAAAACTGAATGTCTAATAATTTCCGTTCGTCAATGACAGATGGCGCCACAAGTGACGGCAGTAACGGAGCCTGTGACCCTCGGCGAGGGCCCGCACTGGGATGAAAAGGAACAGGCGCTGTACTTCGTCAGCATCTTCGATCGATCCATACACAAATACGTTCCCGCCACCAAAAAACACACTCGCTCGGTTCTTGGTAAGCTGTTCATAGAAACTGGTGCCAACAGTGTAACAAACTTTAATGAAGAAGTAAATACCAAATCTATTCTCTTAATATATACTGCTCCCCACAGATTATAGATAACTTATTTTTATAGGGGGTTTAACTTACTGCCGCAAACAGTAATGTACACTACTGTGTGTACTACTGCGCATTACTATGCGTTTCGATTTGAAGGACGCTGTAAATAGTGAAATTACTGGGTTATCCTGAAGAGCCTCGTTTATTGATTTACAGGGTACACCAAGAGCAAATGAGGTTGGTTCGGTTCCCGTGAGTTGTTGTGCGAGAACCCTTACATCTCATAATCTATCTGAATATGCCGTCCTCGAATCGTCATGGATGGGCCATAATAAAATGATTATAACTGTAAAAAACGATAAAATGTTTTACTCTATATCTTCTCTTTCCACTGACCAAGGTTTTGCCATGCTCTTCTGTATGAATAACTGAACTTACACAACAGTAGTGATGTGTTCGATTAATGTAAACTATCATTTGACGATAAAACATGAGCTCATTACAGGATATCTCTGAGGAGAGTTGGCGGTTTCTCCAAAGGATACCGTTAGGGCAATATTATGATTATGGAACTGGCGTCGCGTTCGGAGCGGAGATGCTGTGATCTCAACAAGTAATAAGGATATCAACTGCATGGGCAGCGACATAAACACATTAATGTCATATCATATACTTACTACATTTATCTTCCATAGATGACTTGGTTGGCTTCATAGTGCCTCTGGAAGGCAAGCGTCACCACTTTGTTGTGGGCCTAAAGCGACGCATCGCCGAGGTGCAGTGGGACGGTCAGAATGATACGGCGAAGCTTGTTCGCACAATCGCCGAAGTGGATCAGCACAGCCCTGAAAACAGGCTGAATGACGGCAAGGCGGACCCCAGAGGCCGCCTCTTCGCTGGTGAGATACTCCTCTTTTGAAATTGATATACTACTGGTAGGGCTTTGTTACCGGAGACACCAGTATCTATTGCAACCGACAAACAGTAGTGTGCAAACATTACTGTGTTCCGGTTTGAAGGGCGGTATAGCTAGTGTAATTACTGAGATAGCGAAATTTAACAACTTATATATCATCCTAACTAGTAGCACGTTATTGTGGGCGGGCGTGTCACTAACATCATGTCACGTCCTTTTCCTCTCGTCGCGCCATAGTATAAAAAAATTACATTGACGAAGTATCGGGTCTATACCCGGTTGATATGACCTCTATTATTAAATAAAAAAATCATCGCCATATTTAGTTTTGAACCCGCGAAACATTTTGACAACGATTTAAACTTGGAACGTAAATTATAAACCGCCTTAACTCTCCAAGTGCAAGAAATTGTAACATTTTAAGATTTAACAATCCGAGAGTTGTTAACATAAAAAGAAATTATATTAAATGTTTACGTTTTTTCTTTTATTTATTATGTTTTTTTTTTAATTCCACGAAGCGACGAGACTAGCAGAATGTTCAATTAATGTGAAGTGATAAGCCCGCCTATTACAACATGGCGCTAGTTAGGATGCTATACACAGCACTGCATTGCGCTCGTCGTCTCGAACATACCTACATATAACGACAGTAGATAATAGAAAACATATATTTTAGGCACAATGGGCTACGAGTACGAACCGGGTAAGTTCTATAATAAGAAGGGAGCACTGTACCGATTCGATCCTAATGGAAAGGTGATCACTCTGGTGAAGGACGTGGACATCTCCAACGGCCTCTGCTGGGACGTGAAAGAAAAGGCCTTCTACTACGCAGACTCATTCGAATACGCGATCCGGCGATACGACTACGACATAGAAACTGGTGATATCTGTAAGTTATATATCTTTTTAATATAGTCTAAGCTCTTTTTAATGTAAAATATAAACTTAAATTCCACATTGTGATTACTTATGACTCGTTCTATCCCCTGGGAGTTCTTAATTTGTCTGTTGCCGGAGACCGTCTAGGTAGGTACCACCGCAGCGCCTGTTGCAGCAGACAAACAGTACTGTGCAGACATTACTATATTCCGGACTGAAGGGGATTGTAGCTAATTTAATTACTGGAGTAACGAGACTTAATATCTTATGTCTCAGGCATTTACCATCTTAACTAGCGCCATATTGCTATGGGCTGTTGTATGACTTACCATAAGGTGAACGTCCTAGTCCTCTCGTCGCTTAATTAAAGAAAAACGAGAGTTGTTTAATTTTATACTTTACAACATACTAAAGAGTTATTTTTATTATAATGAAGTAGTGTGTAGCTAATTGTGTTTCTCATTAATAACCTGTAATCTTGTATGTTACAGCAAATCCACGATTTGTTTTCGATTACAAAGACCACGGTTTAGAAGGAATCGTCGATGGTATGACCATAGACACGGACGGTAACCTTTGGGTTGCCAACTTCGATGGCCACCAGGCAAGTATTTTTATTACAATTTTACTTATAAAACAGCGAATACTTATGTATATGTACACTATGCTCAGCGCGTACAACTAATAGAATATTTAACACAGGTAATAAAAATTGATCCGAAAAAAGGGCAACTTCTCCAGAAAATTCGGATTCCCGCTCTGCAGGTGACATCGGTTACATTCGGCGGGCCGAACCTGGACATCCTTTATGTCACATCAGCTTGCATGAACCGAGGGGAGGAGCAGAAACCGCCGGCCGGATCCACGTTCCAAATAACTGGTCTCGGGGTCAGAGGACACCCGAACGTAAACGCAAAGTTAGATTAAATACACAAACACCAAGATCCTTATTTTTTATCATTATAACATACAAGGCATTTCACAATAAGGATATCGTCGATACGTGTTTTATTTAATGGTGAAACGAGGCAATTTAATATATTACTATGTTTAAGAAAAAAGTTCCCAAATTTAATTATACTTTTAAGTCAGTGGTCGACTACCTAACACTTCAAGGTCACTAATTGACACGCCTGATAATGTCATATGATCTACATTTGTAACGAAAATAAAATTAACAAACTAGTATAACAAAAAACGAAAGATAAAAGTCATTGCACAGTGCGTTGCCAGTCATGACCTACGGCTCCGAAACTTGATCGCTGTGATCCTCATAAAAATGCTCAATGTTGCACAGCGGGCGATGGAGAGCGATGCTTGGAGTATCTCTGCGTGATCAAATCGGAAATGCGCAAAGAATCAGGGGCTAACTTAGCCATACGAGTCACGTTTCTTACTTAAACTTTTAATATTTAACAACATAATACTTACAACGAACTCTCCACGACGAACAGAGTACCACTTACTACAAATTAAAATTGAACAAATAAAAAAATTACGCTAAAACAGTTTTTTTCTTTTCTTAGAACAACTACATAATTTATTTATTTCGATATAAATATGAAATAGTTATAAAAGTATCAATATCTTAAAATATAAGTTAATAAATACACTTAAAACGGAACGTAATGTAAATGGTTTGTGAACAGGAATACAAAAACTTCAATACATTCGAGTAACACGTGTTTAATAATGTATATATAATGTGTAAAATGATTTTTAATAATAAACATTTATATTAATATAGAAATTAAAAATATGTTTGGTATATAGACTACCTAAATTTAATTGTTATGTATATAATTAGATTTTTGTGAATCATTAGATAAAATTAAAATTTTATAAAAAATTTATTCACTATTGTCTTTTCCGCAAAAGCCGCCATTATGACACAGTTTTTTTTTTCTTTTATAATCTTTGAACTTTATTAGTGGCCATCATTTGTTTTCTTGATATATCACAGTTCAATTTTCCAAAAAGTATTAGAGACAATAAAGTTTTTTATATTCAATTAAGCGACGAGACGAGCGAGATGTTCACCTGATGGTAAGTGATACGATATCAACGACGATTTGTACTGCATTACATTGCGCTCGTCGCCTAAGACATGAAATGTTGAGTGTCGTTACCCCAGTAATTAATCTAACTATAACGCCCTTCAAACCGAAACACAGTAATGTTTGCCACTACTGTTTAAAGGCAAGTATAGGAGCTGCGGCAGTACCTACTTAGACGGTCTCCGACAATAGAGACCTGCCACCAGTAAAAGGCAGCATAAATGATTAATATCTTAATACATATTGCAGATATTTTATTCCCAACAGTCAAAACGATTATTTAAAAATGTTCTCTCAGATTCATTTCATATCCTCGAATTATACAATATTAATAAACGATTAGTAGAAAGTTTAAGGCAACTTAAAATTAACATTAGGGTTACCTTTCACATCTAACCCCATAACCATGAAGGTGGCGCCGCTTGGTGGCGCCTGCTCACCGCCTATGTTCAAACTAGCAGTTGTAACGAACAGAATATCGAAATTGGATCCACCAAATGTAACGGAAGTAACCTGCTTAACTGGTATAGGTACTTTTAGTAGCACTTCCCCAGATTTGGGATTAATTTTCAAAACACAGGAACCATTGAAAACAGCAACCCATAGATTACCGTCTGTGTCTATGGTCATGCCATCGGGAATTCCCTCTATATTCTTATCCTTGAAATCAAATATATACTTTTGATTGGCTGAAAAATAAAATTTATTTACCATAACAGTTTTGCCCCTTTACTTTAGATCTTTTTTGTAAATGAGAAAGTAATTAGGAATAAATTAATTTTATATCCTAAAATAAAGTTGTTTTATCATTTGCAATAAATAAGATAATAATACTCACAAATCTCTCCAGTGTCCACATCATAATCGTATCGCCTGATCTTAAACTCCAAAGAGTCTATGTAGTAGAATGCCTTCTCCTTAAGGTCCCAGGCGAGTCCATTAGATATGCTGATCTTGTCAGCCATCTTAACAATCCCTCTCCTGTCCACGCGATAGAAGGAGCCTTTCTCCAAGTCATAATTGCCGGGAGGATCTTCACGACCCATAGTACCTTAAATTGATATTATGTATTAATAAATGTAATATAAACCTTTCAGTGGAATTAACAGTAATGCTACGCTACCTGCAAATAATCTTCCTTTGGGGTCTGCTTTTGCATCATTCAATCTAGTGTTTGGTGAATCCTGATCTACTTCTCCCAGTTCCTGTAAAATCAGGGCTTTACTTCCCTCCTCTCCATCCCATTGGATTATCAACAGTTTACGCTCAACACCCACAACAAATTGATCAATTTTACCATCAACTGGCACAATGAATCCAACACGTCCACCTATCACAAAAATTATAAATTACTTATTAGGTAATGTATATAAGGAAAGTAAAATATATAATAGTAATAGAATTAAAATAAATAAAAAACGTAATTGAAATGGAAGTACCTCATTGTAAGAAATACTCCATGACCATACAAATATATGTAAAAACGTAACCATTAATTTGAAGCCTTTTAAGTAAAGTAAGTAGTAGAATTATTTTAAGCACTGGTCGCTATGACCCTCATGTTGTCCATAAGCTGATATAATGGCATTACTTTATTTAAGAAATTAACTTAAGAAACTACACCGGCGTGCAACTGCACCGAATCAAGCCGTATATTGCTATAAGTTTGATTTTTCGAGGATATTCGAGAGACTGATAATTTTTTTCATAATACAGCAACTTTTTAATAAATAATGACAAAAATCTTTAAATAAAACCGTCAAATATGAGCCAATCAGCTGTTTCACGAGTATACAGAAAGTTTCAATGGATTGGTGGTGGCTTCATTCTGAGACTACAAACGAACAGACACCGGAGCACATCTGAGACGGACGACCGCTTCATTGTCTCAACTTTGTTGGGAGGTCATGTTACGGGCGTTGATATGCAACAGGAGCACGGAATGTTTCGAGGAGTGGGTGTAAGTCAGTGGATGATTAGAAGACCCCTGAAGAAAGCCAATTTAACTCCAAAGCGGCCAGCCAGAGGCCCGAAGCTGACCGCAGTTCACCATCAAGCCCGACTTCATTTTGCTCGTGAACACCTCAATTGGACTATTGAGCAATGGAGCACCATCCTGTTCACTGACGAGAGCAGAATGTGTCTCCATGACAACGACAGAAGAGGCCCAGTATACAGGCGTCCAGAGGAACAGTTCTCGCAATGCTGTTTCGCTGAAACAGTATCATATGGCGGTGGTTCAGTCATGAGTCAGTAAAGATGTGGGCTGAAATATCATATGAAAAGAATACCGAGCATGTTTTCGTGCTTGGTGGCGGTCGCAGAGTGGGTCTGACAGGTCAAAAGCACATGGGAGACATTCTCCTCGATCATATTGTATTTTATGTGGGGTACATAGGAAAAGATCTTGTATTGATGCATATTAATGCTTGGTGCCATACAGCAAGTGTTATTCGCCAGTTTTTTGAGAAGGTGAAAATTGAGAGGATGATATGGCCAGCCCTCAGTCCTGACCTGAACCCCATTGAGCATTTATGGGACGATCTCAATCGGAGGATTGAAGCTAGAAATACGGCTCCATTAAGCATCATCGAGCTCAAAACTGCGCTAGAAGAAAAATGGTACATGATAACTCAAGATTTTATCAAAAAATTGATAAAGTCCATGAATAGAAATAGAAATAGAAATTTCTATATTGCACACCAAATAATATTACATCATACAAAGAATATATATAACAATTAATGGCAATGGGCGGTCTTATCGCTAAAAGCGATCTCTTCCAGACAACCTTTGGATGGAAAATATGAAAAATTGGTGTGGGTACTTAATTTATATATACATTCATACATACACATACATGCATAATATAATATTATTAGAACCAATAATATACACATACACATTAAACGAATACTTAATATGACTTTATAATATTATATATAATTAATTAAAGCGAAAGATAATGATTCCCGACCAGGTTCTTATAAGCTTGCAGTGACCTCCCCTGTCTTATTGTAAGAGGTAAAGCCTTTCATAAACGTACAGCCTGAACAGAAAACGATTGCTCCATGAATTTGGTGGACTGTTTTGGAACTTTTAGGGTAAGGTATTCAGCTGATCTCAAACATTGAATGTGAGGTATAGAGAAATTCAAAGCGCTCTTCAAGATAAGACGGGCACAAAGGATAAAACAGAACATTGTGAAGAAGAGAAAGTATAAGAGTATTTCAGCGAAGTCAAATTGGTAACCACTTGAGCTTATCATGGAATGGGACAGGTGGTCACATTTGCCCAATACAAATATAAATCTGATACAGATGTTTTGAAGATGCTCAAGTTTATTAAGTTGTTGTTCGGAAAGATTAATATAGCTGGCATCAACGTAATCGATTATAGGAACAAGGGTTTCAACAAGTGCAATCTAGATAGCAGTAGAAAGTTACGCAGTCTTTTCAAAGATCTAAAAGATAAATATTTTGCGGCTTAATTCTTCCAATTGTGATAGCCACGAAAGATTGTTGCAAAAGTGTAAAACCTAAGTTTTGACCTTGTTAATAAAAGGAAGAACAGATCTTTCAAAACAAACCTGAAGAGCTTTAGAAAAATTTATATTAGCAATAATTTTTGTACTACCTATAACTATATCTTGCATCTTTTATGAATTGATTTTAATACCATACACTTGACTCATCTGAAATCCGTGCTAAATTATAATTTATGGTGGTAACAGCATGAAGTAATGGACTAGGATATGCTTGAGTATATATTTGAAGATCATCTGCGTAAAGGTGGTAGGAAGATGTTAATTGGTGAGAGATAGAATTAATAAAAATTGCAAAAAGAAGAGGAGATAAATCACATACAAGCCGTTATAAAACCAGGAGGAGGCAATACAAAGTATTGATGATTTTAACTTTCTTTACTTTTATGAAAAGTAATTTTTTTATTAATTATGTTGTCGTTTAAATTTTTCTTATTTTTTAAGTGTTTCTGTCCAAATTAAGTTATATCAATAAATACTTAACTGATTTTTCTCCTTAGCAAGGCATTTTTTAAAGAAAAGATTAGACTCAAAAGAACCAAGAAAATCAGATTAGCCATTTTCTGAAAGATCAACCTTTTATACCAATATACGGCTTGAGTTGATTCAGTTGCACACAAGTGTATTTTTGATATTTTGGAATAGTGTTCACCATCTAAACCCTCTACATCAATATAGTTTAGAACAGACATCTAGGTGCATTCCTATTGTTGAGAAGAAAATGAGTCATAAGGACACCATTGTTACAATAGTTTCTACTTTATGTCATATCTCACCCAATTCAGTTTTGGTGTGCATTCCAGTAGCTGGTACATATTTGTGTATGGTTTTCTGGTGTATGCTGACAAAGTAAAGAGCATGTTGCTTGTCATCCCAGTGTGGACCCTCACCAAGAACAACAGGTTCTACTATCTTTTCCACCGATATAGACATCTGGATGTTTTTTTTATAAAAAAATTTGATTAATAATCATTTACTCAACATCATCATGATTTTGTTGTAGTGTAATATTGAAAATTTTAATATACAAATTTCTTATATCAAAAACAAAAAACAAGTTTATTCATTAAAACTTATTAGACCATAAGTGGCATGAAAGTAGATAAAGATTCATTTATATTCTGATAAACCAAAGTATTAAAATTTTTTCTCATTAAACATCAATGAATGGATGGATTAGAAATTATAATTATAATTATGAAATAATAATTTAATATTGCTAGCCATATAGAAAAAGGAATATTACTTTAAAATAGATAACTTTAGTTATATAATTTATCTGTTACTTTTAAAGTTTTTAAATGAATAATAATTATTGTATAAACTTAAAATAACTATCAGAAAATGTCTTCTAGTAGACTTTAAAATTTTAAATAAATTGTCCAATATATTAGTTTTTACTTATTTCTTATGTCAGATAATAAAAATATACAAACTAATATGATATAATCGGAATTATCTATTAGACAATTTTTTTATTTTACAATTTTACAATTTATTAAACATTAGTTTAGTGGACGTAATGTCATTTAAAGTATGTGTCTAAGTACGTACCTTGAAAGTATTAACTGCGGTAGCACTTGTTACTTAATCACACTTGCAGCACTATGCTTCGATAAAGTGATAATTAATGGACGGTATTTAATAGTTATACCTACTTGTAAACAAGTTGACGATAACAAACTTGAAAACGAACAGTTCCAACTCCTTCATACAAATGTTTCTCTTAACATATTTCTTTTCTCTCTTTCACACTCAAAAGAAAGAACAGTGCGTATGCTCTAATCATCATTCTTTATCTCTATGTCAAACAGAATGACTTCTTGATCTATACTAGACTATCTTCATTCAACATTCCAAAAAATATTATATTTAGAGTTCAGGTCAGGTTAAAAGCCATTATCCCCTACCCAAGATACCAAGTACGGGTGATGAGTGTCACTTATCCACGGAAGCTATTGCTCTTAGAACTAATTCTTTCATTTAATGACTTATCTTTGCCATATATTAATCTGACCAGTATTTAATAATAAACCGTGTTACATTATCAAAAGGTAAATCGTATTCTTACATAGTTTACACTTAAAAATTGTTTCCAAAGAATAGAATGCAACTCCAATGAATAATAAAAAAAATGATTTTGTACAAATTCTTTCTATTTAATAATTATAAAGCTCATAAATATTTTTTAATATTTAACTTAACGATTGGTAATACACTTTTTTTCTATTTAACAAAGCGACACGCTTGCGAAATGATACGCTTGGCCATAACGTGGTGCTAGTTTGGATAATTTACACTGCACCACATTGCGCTCGTCCCCTTGAGACATAAGATAACCGCAGTAATTTCACAAGCTACAATGCCATTCAAATCGGAACACGATAACGTTTACACAGTACTGTTTGTCGGCTGCATTAGAAACTGCGGCGATATCTACCTAGACGGTCTCCGACAACAGAGACTCTCACAAAGCGTTGGTTACGTTATTAAATCTGCAATGAATTATGTTCGACGCCTTGCAATAGAGGATAAGTGTACTTGCTTTAGTAATTTTACTAGATAGACCACCCTTTCAACTATACCACTGTTTGCATACCTCGACGGTTTCCGAAAGTATTGAACTGTTGTCGGGGCACCTGGTGTTTATCCTACTTTTCATCTCGAACTTGATATGAAACCATCTCCATGTTATATATATTTTTTCTATGGAAAGAAAAATTCCCTCGCTGCATCTAGTTTTTTTTTTATTCTATGAATCGAGTAGGACGTTCATGTGATGGTGATACGCCCGCCTACAACATGGCGCTAGTTATATATTCGTCGCTTTGACATGTCTCGTTACCTCTAATTTCACTAGCTACAGTGCAGTTCAAACCGGAACACAATAAAGTTTGTACACTAGTTTGTCGCTTGCAATAGGAGCTGCAGCGGTATCTAGACAGTCTTCGGCCTCAGTACAAATAATGAAAATATTTCCTCATTGATCTTGTAACTTGCTGCCATTGGTAAATATTTGCATAAAATAAGTGTACGGGTGTTTAGATATATATATCATGAACTGAAATAAATAGGTTTAGTTATATTAAATAAAACAAAAACGTGAAAATCAGTTAACTTGTATTTGCTGAAATTTGGAAAAAAAAAATAACATTTCAAAGGCGGACTTGCGCTTGGAGCTCCGTACAACCATACAGTTACATACAAACTACACATATAAATTCACAACACATATATCGTAGTCGTCCTGTAGTATACACGCGAAGAACAATTTCACAACAGGAATTTAGTTCTCTTACATTAACATTTATAGAGTATTAAGAAGTATTTTTTTTTTAAAGACAAATACAATGGAATTGGCACAAAAATATTATCAACTACTTTGAACGAAATCATAGCGCGACCTTTGCGCTATAGACTGAAGAAAAAAAAACAAAACTATATAAGTATTCTTAAAAAAAAAAGTTAACGCTACGCTATTTGACGTAAATATTAATTAACGACTAACATAAACCCTAACTCCTAGCGATTTAACACTAATACTGAATAAACACCAAACCTCACGTTAGACATCACACGTATGCTTACAGTGTAACCTAACTAAAAACTTACATACTCTTTTTTTTCTTTCAGTGTATTTTTTTCTTAAGTGTTTTTGAAACAACGCTCTGTACAAACAATCAATTTTTTTTTCGTTAAGTTTTTACTTTAAAATAGAGATATATACTTAATCGTACCACAGGAAGTAAAAAATACAAATCGAAAATTGTTTTTGGGCGGATTAGGGCGTTTCACAAGCCGTTAGTTGAACTTCGTCGGAGTTCCGGGAACCGGTAACACTATCCGTTACATATTCAAATATCACCCGGGGGCGGAATTGGGGGGTCAGGTATTGGCGGTACAGCACGCTTCCGTCTTCTAACATCTTGAGATTCCTCATCACAGATAATATAGATATATAAACATTCGAAAAATATTTATTGTGACAATTTCGATGGTGTGCATTAGAGATAACTGGAAAGTATGAATATATATATATATATATACTAATACATTTATATGCTACAGACGGACAAACGTTTTTATACTTAATTAACTTGCATTAAACAGCTTATACGCGTTGTATACCACATGTAGACACCGAAACACCACAACTAATTACATTATGAATGAATACTTAAGTTCGCTCAAGTTACCTGCGCAGTAACCAGTTATAAATCGTTTACCGCTTTCCAGTCGCTCGATGCAAGTATTTATACTAGGTATAGTAAATGCGTAGACTAGTATTAGTCCTGAAACGTTTCCTTCCGGCGGTTTCCGTTAAAGTTAAATACTAAACCGTAACACGTAAGACTACCCAAGCACCAGTTTAGTGAACCGACAGTTCTAAACCATGAGATCAATGTAGGATACCTTGCGTTTATTAATTTGTTAATACTTTACATTTACATTGGAAATTGTTATCATCATCCCCAACTCCCATCTCCATCTCTTCGCAGGTTCAACACAACCTCGTCGTGAACTTGAGATCGGCGAAAGTTAAAAATTTTGATGGTACATACGAAGTCTGCACCGATCTAACAGCTAAACTTAAATTTGAACGTTTACTAAAGTTTAAATTTTTTTGTCTTATTTATTTAAATCAGTGACGGCAAAAAAAATTAACATACCTTAAAACTGATTAAAAGCACAGTATTATTTGCGGTATTGTAATACTAATGACTGTTGTTAACTTTATGTTATCATACTATTTTGTGTATGTGCATTAGGTACGGAGAATGTTTGTATTTATGCGCATTGCGGCTGGTCGCGTGGGTCGATGCTTCAAGTTGACACCATGTTTTAAAGTGATCGGATAAAAAAATCACATTTACTTAAATTTTACATTTGCACCTTAATTAAGGTATAATAATAAAAGCCCTAAAACGCCGCCGCACCAATCACCTACGTAATTCTTCCGCTCGCGCAGGTCCACGTAAACGTCTGCGCGTGAGCACAGGAACCTACGTAGTACCTGCGCGTGCGCACCTACATAATTATCTCAGAAACCCTGTCAACCTCGAAAAATTTTGCAGCACCAATGAACACTTGAGGATTTAAAAAAGTTTCCAAAAAAAAAATAAAAATACATAAAACTAATGCGCTGCCGTGAAATCAAATGGAAAACAAAATAAGGAACAGTATTCAGATAATATCCGGTGTTTGTGTCGTGTTAGTTAATGGTATTTGTTTTTTTCTATTTTAAATATATTGATATGTAACGTAAAATACATTTGAGCATTTTTATCCATAGTCTTCTATCAGTCGAACATTTTTTTTTAAATTATTGATTAGAGTCAAGTAAAATTTAAGCGCCATAGATACATTAAGGGCATGTGAAGGAAGCAAATTTGCTGAAGTTATGAACCGGAAATCAATGTTAATTGGAAAACGATATCCAAAATGTCAGATTTTAGGCCAAGTAAACTGTGATTTCTTCATGTTATTCCGACTCGCTATGTAATTTTATTATTGAGTTTTATCCTATAGATGTGAGAGACTTATTCATCAAATCTTGTTTCTTATTTATATAATTTACTTCCGGTAGTTCTACTATTCCAGCAACATTGCTTCCCCACATCGACATCATACGAGGGCGCCCCATTGATGAGATTGACGTGTGAATTTGTAAATCTTGAATATTATCCGCAAACGTAAAACAAAATCTTTTCATCCGTCGAAGGGCTGTTACCACATACAGTTTTGGTCCACAATCACTACAGCCAACAAATCATCACTTCCTATTCTCATCATAATCTGATTAATCAACACAATCTTCAAAAGGTATGGCAAAATATTTGACACACTGCACAAATGTACCATTAGACATTTTAAACTATAAATCAATCAATATTCATTCACTTCAATTATTTGTGGTTTCCGTAAACTCTCTTGTAAATTTACATTTAACAAAAAAAAAAACTTTAATAATTCAATAATTAGTTGAATAACTAGCAATGCCTTACCATTACAGATAAAAAATTAAATTTGTTCATTATGTCATCTATGAATAGCTACCAATCATAATAGAATAAAAAAATCAATGAAACCACAAACAATTCAAAAATGAACGGTTACACTCTGTGCTAGTTTAATGTGAAATAACTTAAACCATAGACTACGGAAATGAACAAATGTTTAAATACAAAGCCTGTTTGTATTAAGTAATTTACTAGTGACAATGTTTGCTTTTTTTGTATATATATATGAAACCAACGGTATGTGGTACGCCACAAGGGGCGTTAGTACGATGATACACTGTAGCACGTTGCGTTCATCGCTTTGTCTCTCTCACCCGTCTCTGATAAGAGTAAGATTGAATTCTGCGTAACCATACGTTCCTAACCGAGACCTAATAATATAGTTAAACGCGAACTATAGAACATTAACTAGCACACAGTATACATTCAAAAATCATTGTAAACAAATTCGGGGTCCGTATTCGATGCGCTAAATCGTTGTAAATATCACCTGCACCCGCACGCACACTGTTACCGCACTTTTCGCCTATTACTTGAATTAAACTCAAGTTACATATGTAAATATTGTCAGCACATAGAAACTTAAGTCGACTAAAATGTAACTAATAATTACTTGAGCATATAAGCATAGTTTAATATATGAATTTGAAAAAAAAACTAAGTCAATGATTAAATTAAGCAAAGAATGAAGAACAAAGAAATAATTTCGATGAAACTGTGAGAATTATTAACTCTTATATCAGAAAATGCTTAGAAAGAGGATCCTCTATTTCTCTTATCAATGTTTCTATATTAATTTAACAGATCAGCAAATAAAAATGGCGAGTGTTATTGATCTCTCACGGATGCTGTTAGCAAAGAATAAAGGATCAATAAATGGTTGTTGATTCTTTAACAAATTCTACAGTTTCGTAAAGTATTATTACGGAAATTGTTAGGCGAATATATCAAACGGATAAAAAATTGCACAGATAATAAATACATCAATGAAAAATTATCAAGATAATTGTTTTGAAAAGGCGGTATAATGGCACAAGTGCATAATATCTATCATATGAAAAAACGGCAATATCCATACTGTACAAAGATCATTTCCCCTTTTATTGTTTAAGTATACTTGATGATATACTTGAAGTTTCCGTACAACTTTACACAAAGATTTTTTTTATAAAGGAGATAAGTATTTTGTAGAGATTGAGGGTTCATTTAATGTTACACAACAGATACTTCAAACAGTAATTTATAAAGGCCAAATATGTCAATATCTTTAGAGGACTTAAATGGAAGGCAAGGATGTTGTTAGTTAGCGGTATCCTTTAGTGACTAGTCAAATCACAGTATTATTATAAAACAAAATAATTTAAGAAAGCTTTCTTTCGTACAAATTAAAAAAAGAAAAAGAAAGAAATCAGGGAATAAATATTTAAATAATTAGACATTTTGAACTTGGGTACACAATGGATATTGCCGTTAACCGTAGCGTTTACTTGTGCTCCGAGTGGTACGGGTTCTGCGGAGGGTGCGAGTTGTGTTGCGGGTGAGGGTTATGCTGCTGCGGTGGGTTGGGTTGCGGGGGATTGGGCTGCGGGGGGAAATTGGGCGGTAGCTGCGGTAGATGTGGCGCGTGTTGCAGTGGCGGCATGTGCGGCGGCGGATAGGGTGGAGCGGGGTAGTAGTGCTGCATCGGTGCGCCGTACTCCATCCCCTCCTCGTATCCGACGAAACCGGGGGGAACGCTCATCATTCCCATCATCGCTGCGGATGAAAGTATACTGATTATAAACACTACCTATATACATAAAAAGACTAAGCTGTACAGTGTCTTTTTTTTACTACAACAGGCTAACACTTAACCTATATTTCAGATATTGTTCATAATGTTAGAAATAGTGTGTCCTTGACCAAAAGGCATACTTTCACATGTGGACAGCTGGAACTCAGTAATGCTGCTGTAGTAGCATATTTACAATATGGAAGTGATAGCCAGTCAAACGAGTTTGATGAAACCCAACTTCTCAATAACCATTAATATGTGGCTCCAAAAACAATCCAGTGACAATGTTGTAATGCAAATGGTTAATCACTGCACCATGAAGACTATAAGATGTTCACCTGTAGGTGATTTTAACTAGTAGTAACCTTTCATCATGCAAGTCTTCAGTACCATAATGTATGATATGATGGAAAAAATCTGTGATTTGTCATCTAATCTGCGGGAGTGGGCTGAATTATTAACCATACAGATATAAAGTAACACTCACCTGGATCAGGTTCTACTGGAAAGTAGGGTATGGGGTACATGGGCGGTGGGTACGGCACATATGGAATGGACAGCAGCGGCTGTTCCATCATGCAGTCCACCTCCACAGGATTGTAGCCCATGTGGGGCGGGTTACGGTTATCCGTGTGCGAATTGCGACTGCAACAATAGAAAAAGTTTTTTTTATTATATACTAAGACCTGTAGCGCGCTTTTTATAAATAAACTTGGTACTTTGAAACTCTATACCAAGTTTTCATAAAAAAAATGTGTAGTACATTTGTTATGTTGTGTATAATTTCGACTATAATCATTACTTAAACGTTAATTACATGTTAATCGTTTATTGGTTACATGTTAATCACTTGACATTACATTAGGTGAACGTCCCGCTCGTCTCGTCGCTTTGTTAAATAGAAAAAAATTTTACTGTTACAAATATTATAAGTTAAAAAAGAGATGCCATTATTAGCAAAGTTTTTATTACATTATTTGGAATAAGTTTTTGTGGTGTATAGAAAATTGTTAATTCAGACTATAATTTCCATCTGTTGGTGAGACTTGACAACCGAAGAGTACTAAAATTAGTTAACTTTTCCCCAGTAACGGGTTTTCATTAAAAAAGTATTGACAGACATTTAAAAATATTTTAAGCAGCATTTAATAGAAAACAATAACTCACCGGTTGTTAGGTCCTTTGTTGGACATGTTGTTGTTGTGGCCCTTGTTCTGGTGGTGGTAGTTGTTCTGATTGCCCTCGTGGTTGTTACCGCCACGTTTGAATCTGTTGAATGAAGTTAATTGAACAAATCTATCTAATATGAATGACTGCAAGTTTAATAAAGTTTATTCTTAATACTACAATTTGGCGAGACTCAATGCCTACACAATTAGGGTGCGAAAAACAGAATACATTTTTTGTGACACAATTAAGAATATAAGAAATTAGATAATTATATTAGGGATACAACTTCACTTACAATATCAAAGGATCTTAATAAATCATCATTAAACACAATAAACAATTGCAACTTTGGCTGAATTGAATGAAACTGTAATTTTCTTTATCCATTAATTTATAAACACATCAAGCTATATAAAAATCAGATGATTAAAATAATGTACTGGTTAGGATGTTTGCACAGCATCACATTGAGCTTGAAATGATGACATCGATTGAGTTGTTACCCCTGTAATGTAATTAACTGTACTATTCAAACTGGGAGATAAAGTTTACACACTACAAGTCCTTGCAGCAGAAGTAGATATATCTAACTAGACAGCATACAGAAATAAGGATCTCCTTAATGTATTGAAAGAGGAACCATACCTGGGGCCCAGAAGTGGCCTCTGTCCATTGCCCTTCCCTTGGTTGTTTGGCGCAGGCTTGTCAGTCAATGGTTGCTTGTGCTTATGATTCTGCTCACTAGTGTGGTTCACCATTGGACGATCATTCAGGTTCATTTGTTGCATGTCCTGGCAAATCATAATACAAATTTACATGTGTACACCAATCTGCCATTGCTGAAACTAAATATATTATACCCATATGGTACTGTCATGCAGCTGCTAGTCAAATCTTGGCAAAAAGGCATTTTTTAATATTAAAGCAACTTACTATTTTGTATTAAGTTATAAGATATTTTTAGGTTATATAATTTTTACACAATATTTTTCATAATTTTTATACGGAAAACAAAAACAACCAATACCTATATTGGATGTTTTGGCATAAGCGATGTGAGCAATTGGAAGCCTTGGTAGCTCAGTTCTGAAATGAATCACCTTTAAGGCCAAACCTCATGACATCCACCAAGACATACTTAGCTGCCATGGGTAACAAATGGTCTTTACAAGGTGAAGCCTTATTAGGACCATAAAGAGAACTATTTAAGTAATATTTACTACATGAGCCATAATCACAACTCCCTGAGAAATGCACTACAATGTGCTTGATGTCTAGACGTAAAATGCTAAGTCTCATTACTCCAGTAATTTCACTAGCTATATCGCCATTTACGCCAGAACACATTAATATCTGCAGCAGAAACAATGCTGACCAGCCTGGATGATTAAAAGAGAAGTTCCATACCTGTGTAATATCGCGAGGTGAGTAGTATCGAGGCGGTACGTGAGGAGGCGCCCCGTACGCCGCCCACATGCATTCCAGGCCCAGGTTGAAGAAGTAACGTAGGGTGGCAAGATCTGAAATTGTTGATTGGTTTTAGTGCCTAAATACAATATTTATGAAGTAAATTAAATTATAGTATGACAAGTGGCAGTAATATTATAATGTCTTCACATTGTTGTATATTTCATTACCATAGTGATGTTGCGATTTAAACATAACAAAGTTGTCAAGATATTACCGCAGCAGCTTTTACTTTTGCCGAGTAATATGGAAACGTTACCGTGTGTGGACAATGCATTTTTAGAAAATAATAACAAAATAATTTTTTATAAGACAAATAGAAAAGGTATACAAGAGGTCTCGCACAACAACTTACGGGATCCAAGTCAACCTCACCTGCTCATGGTGCACCCTGCTAATCAACAAATGAGACTTTGGCTTCCACCAACCCGCATTGGACCAACATGGTAAGAAATGGCCCAAATCCCCCCATATGAACTTCTACAAAGATGGGGAGGCCTATGCCCAGCAGTAGACGTCTATCGGCTGATGATGATAGAAAACAATAAGAACGGAAAGCCTGTTTTTAATTACAGCTATAGATATTCAATACAAACTAGACTTAGAGTACCAGTGTTAGGTATCTTATTGGCTGAGATTGTACCGTTCATGGGCAAGTCGGAGCCGTTCGACTGAATACTGCGCACAGCCTGCAGGTTGATGCCGGGCGGCGGCGGCGGCGGCAGGTGGGTGGGCGGCGCGCACCACACCACCGGCTTGCAATACGGCGCACACGGGTACGCGCCGGCGACGCCCACCGCGCTCGGCGCCGGGCAGGACGCGTTCATGCCACCTAACAGTATACAACACTTTAGCCTTAAGAGAATTTTTAATTGCACACACATTTCCATCTAAAGATAAAACGCCATCTATGGCGTAAGTTTTAGATAATAATCTAAATAAAATGATAAGATATACAAGAAACTTCTGTTAGGTCACGTCAGTCTCCGTGAACAAAGGCTAATCTTATGAAGTCGATCAAATTATATGAGAATTATCATTTTTTTAAAGTAATAAAAAGTAAAAAATATTTATAGCCATTTTTTTAACCTTATTACCATTATTAATAAACAATTAAATAAAATATGAACATAAACCTTTACATATATATAGCAATAGCTTTACTAGTACGATTGTTGTACCGTGACCATCTTACCGGTGTAGGTGGTGAGCGTAGTAGTATTGGCAGGTGTTGAGGCCCGTACTGACACGGGAGAGGTGACGGGGTGCCCTCCCATATCTGCTGCACTACTGCTAGCATTCTGCAGCAGATACAACTCCAGTTACAGTTTACCATTACGACGCCTATTAGTAAGTGTCTTAAATTAACAAAGCATATAATCCACTAAATACAATTTTACTAAATTAAAACAAAGCAGTAAAAAATTTGTTTTCATATTACTACACTTACAAGGCGTAAGGTTTCCCGCACAACCCGGGATCCAAGCCAATCCTACCTGCTCGTGATACACCCTGCTAATCAATAAACGAAGCTCTGGTTCTGACCAACCCGCATTTGGCCAGCATGATAGGAAATGGCCCAAATCTCCCTATGAAACCCGACCCGATAGCTATAAAAATATTTGGGGGAGGCCTATGTCCAGCAGTGGACATCTATCGGCCCACGATGATGATACTTGCAAAACAAACATTTTACATGTGACGGTAACCTATATAGACGACTGTCTCCGACAACAGCGTACTATGTATCTAGTAAAATAATGCAAGTGTATATTCCATAGGAACACCCAAACACCTCGAAATGCACTGAGAGATACCATCAAGATTTAGTATCATACATAATCCAGATTTCCTCTCAAAAAAATGGAAATCGGTCACTCAAAAGCAAAAACGTTCTCTCCTACCAAATACTTAAAGCCTGCCACAGCAGAATGTATTTTTACTTTCAAACTATTATCTAGACATTACTATTCCATGGTTTGGTGACCGCTGTGGCATCGTAATCATACTAACATGGATAATGAACCTTTGCTGGTCTCCAAGAAAAATTTTGCTTCTTTAAAAGAATTTCGTCTAAGTGGTTATCACCGCAGCGCACATTTATGCCGCCAAACAGTACTGTGCAAATATTACTGTATTCCAGTTTGAAGGGCGCTATAGCTAATGTAATTACTGGTGTAAAGAGACTCAACATATTATGTCTCAGGCGTCAAGCGCAATGTGGTGTAGTGCATATCATAACTAGCGCTTCGTTGTTAAGGGCAGGGGTATCACTTACTACCAGGTGAGCGCCGCCTCGTCTCGTCGCTTAACTATTTATAAAAAAAATACATACTTGAGCATGATTCTCGTGGGAGGCTCCGTTATGTGGATGTTGTGCGTGCATCTCAGGTGGCGGAGCACCCGCCGCTGGCCGACAGTCCACCATTAGAGGCAGTGCTTCTACTTCAACCTGATAATGACAATTAATATGTAATAACAATATATCTTTCATGAAAACAAATATCTTTACTATTATATGTATTGTTATAATAAATTTATATAGTAACAAAGATTTCTCACTCAGTCTTGAAATATATATATATATATACTTGGGGGACCTTCAACAAAATCGTCTACACCTTTCTCATACAACGCCCAAAACAACACCACTACTCCCCAGGAGATGCAGCTATCTATGATCGTCAGTGATCATTTACAATCACACAGGTCACTTACTCATTTGCCTGTAGTCACTATAAAAAAATGAATATTTCATGGAAACCATAACCCATATTAGCCTAACTAAACCATTAGCAATGAGGGTATTACTAAATAATTTATTCATTGACTGAACTATTTCTTAGCTTGGTAATTTTTCACTACCAAAAATATATATCTAACTACGCTTTTTCACTATTATAATTTACATAATAAATTAATTATTTTTATATAACTAATAACTTTACGGCAAATCATATCGATTAATAAAAACTGGAAGAAAAAATCAATCTTTTCTATTTACTCTCTCCGTCTTTTTTTTAAATACTGAAGTATGAACATTCAGGGTACACCTTAAAAAACAAGAATCATTAAAACTGGATAATGCATTATCAAGTTATGCGTGGACTTAGACTCCTAAAATAGAAAAAAATGGCTTCTCTCATATTTAGAACTTCGTTTTTAGAGACTGGTAAAAACACAGGTCCCCAAAATTGAGTCCCACATTTGTTCAGATCTTATATCACTATGTCTAAACTGAAGCTATTAACTACACACAATATTTCTTAAAAAAAAATATATGTAGAAGAAGAAGAAGAAATACTTACTTAGAAATTGTAGAAGAAAACATTAAATAATCAAAACTATTTTCTCTGTTTCTAAAATCTACACTACACTAAGTTACTATATAGTGGAAAAACAACTATAATTTACTACAAAGTCAGGGTCCGCAACCTATAATAGTTTTGACAATTCTATACACTAACCTTTCTTACCCTGACCTAAATATATACATTGTACCGTAATTTTGATTTTGACCAACAACCAAAAAAATTGCTGACCCTGACATCATTTTTAAATAATCTCCTATCTGCTTCCAACCTCAACAGAGCTACGATATGGCTTTCTACTAATAAACATTTCACTTGACGCAATATAAAGAAATTTTAAAGGGTTTCACTATAAAATAAATAAAATAGATTAATATTATTTTTGCTTAGGATTTAACATCCCCATATTTATTATAAAGGTTATTTGTAGTGATATTTGAAAATATATAAGATTGTTAAAGAATATAAACCAGAATTAAAATTTACAATGCATTTAATAGTATTATATAACTATCCATATCTTTAAAAGCTTACGTAAGCAAACATACAATGTTACTTAAAAAAAATTACATTTAATGTTTTGTGTATCTTAGCTATAAATATTAAATATATATCTTAGTCAAGTGATATGCTTATAAAATGCATTACATCTATACACAACATCAATTAACTAACAGGAACAGGTTCAAAGTTAAAGAAATCCAAATGTTGGTAGGCCGAGTAACCGACAGTCTCATTGACATATTGGGACATGTCTTCTTCAATATTGTCATCCTTCCAATCCACTGTCTTTTGAGAACTCTTCTCGGGGCTTTTAACGTCATCGCACTTCTTAATTCGAGCTTTAATGCTTTGCTTTCTACTGATGTTGCCTATGTTGAAAAACATTTTAATTTTCGACTTTATCAATGTAACAGGCAAATAGTGTCATCAAGTAATGAAAGAAATTATCGCACCTATTTGCTGCAGAATTTGGCTCAATGTCAAAAAATGAGAGCTGGTACGCGAAAATCTATAAGGCGGCGCCCACGGTCGAACCTCGTCGAGTGGCAATGGTTCCAACTGATCATAACCTACAAATCTTTTCTCTCCCAATTCTTCAATAAAAACAAGACAGGGGCCACCATCTGGCCTCATCTCTTGAATATGACAGTGGTAGGGTACTGATTGATCTGATTGAAGCTTGCAAAGACATTTCACACCTACTTGTAATGTAGTCCCGTCAGAATATCTAGCGCCATATCGAAACTCTGTAAAATATACTGCTATTACAATATTTTGTGTAGCAAATTTAAAACTGTAACATGTAAAATAATAAATTGGCCTACTGTAGCCAAAGTTTAGCCGTAAAGTTTTCTAGACTTCATTAAAAACTATATTTATGATCAATAACTTTGTAAAATATAATAAACTTATGTACCTCTTCTTAGATCACTCCATACATCAAATTCAATGTTACGATAAATATCTGGGTCTAATGCCTTCGCCACTTTATATGGAAATGGTGTAATACCATTGTCAAGCAAATCTTTAGCACTGTTGACATTTAAACAGTTTACGCAAACATTTTCTAGTTGAATGAGACTACGGTTAAACACAAATATACTAAGAGACTCCTTCAGAAGACTTCCTTTTTCTAGATCTTCAGTGTGGTGCTTACATTTTAATGCCACAGCATTGCTACTTTTATCCTTATCATCATCAGTGACAGTCTCTATAAAGATTTTTGCTCTGTCTTTCTGTTTCTTTCTACGTTCTATATTTTCAGCCATAAAATATTCAATGTGATTCAAAGGGTTTTTATCATGAAGCATCTTGTCGACTGCATAGGGCAGGTCTTTAATTTTATAAACACCATCATAAAGAATCTCATAAACTAGTGCTACAAATGAAAGAGATGTAAAATAATAATAACATAAATTAAAAGGATCAGATTTGAAAAATAAATAATGAAAACTCAAACAAAATAAAACTTACATTGGCAAAATGATGATGTATTAATAAATTCTTTAGTATAAACAGCATCAAAGTGCTTTGTATCAGAGGAATAAAACAAATAAATTGTATTGCTATAACCATTGCAAATTTTGGTCTGGGGACCCTTATTGGCTTCAAATATTACAAAGTCACGTCTGGAAAGATGTTTTTATATATGTTAAGCTGATGTATCTTTGACTAACATCAAACTTTTTCATTGATATGTTTCTTACCTATACAAGTGGCTCATAGCAGAAATTTCAATTAGACCGCCCCACTCACATGGATTAGACATCTCTTTGAGGTAATTTTCAAATGAACAAGTCAATGACTACGAAATAAAATAAAAATGAAGCTAAAATACAGCCATTTTTGCAAGTAATGAATTTATAATAATTATAAACCTACCCCTTCAAAAAGGTGTCTATTACAAGACATGAATTGAACGCTCTCAATGCGAACTTTATGAAAATAACGTTGGGTATTATAAACATTTTCCGACACGGCTCTGAAGAGACAGCTGGAGTCTCTAGCAGTGTGTTTTCGGAAAAACCCCATTTCGTCCAGCCATCTGTCCGGCTCAGAGGAACGTTTATTAACTCTCCAAGGCACACGGTAACGAATAGGAGACGGCGTCATTACAACAACCAGCTAGCGATCTGAAGATAAACAATAACAATTGACGCGTAACGATGTCATGTACCGAAAACAAAACGTTCGCGAGCGCAATTCTCATTTTCTCATAAATAAAAACACTGTTAAAATAAAGAAAATTTCATAAAAACCATATCGTAGCTACATCGTCTTGCAATTGCAAATGGTTGTTTTGTTGCTCAATATACATTTTAAATAACACGTGCAGAAATAAAAACACAGAGGAAGTTATCAAATGAAAAACTCTTACCCAAATAACATTTACCAACAGTCAGCATCAGTGACAAGCCGCTTTAATGGTGTTCAGCGCTATTATATTTATTGTAAAGAAAAAATTGCACGTGCCAAAAGCAAACCGTCAAAGGCCGGCGGGAAGGAAAATCAAAATTACATCAAAATAGCATTTTGTTGTAAATGTTACCATAGACAAAAACTATTTTCACTGAAATAAAGAATATATTACAGTTTTTAAAAATATATTAACTAAAGTAAAATATATAAATAGGTTACTGATTTATGTTACAGGTCATAAAGGCTCTTCAATTTTTATAATGTACTTTTATTTAATACTGTCAAAATGAAAAATTAACGTTTATGATTGAGATTATTCCTGTGACCATAGAGTATACTGTAATGTACCCGATTTTAAATCATTATTATCAGTTCGGGGTTACTCCCAGCTAATATAATCCTGTAGTAAAGAGAAATTAAAATATTTCCTGTTAAATTTTTTTATTTACCGTTTAAATGGAATGAATTGAATGGCACGTGATTAATTTATGAATAGAATACTCGTCTGCATGTAAAACATGCTATAAAAACTATCAATGTAGTAAAATTAATGACGAGTTGCTATATGAAGAATAATTTGTCTTTAATATTATTAATTTTAGTTTTAATTTTTTTATATTGGTTAGTTATTCAACCTATAATTTTCGAAAATGTTTCTACCAATTAGACCAATTGCTTCATGTTTGACCACGAATAGTTTTCTCCAAGATCTTCGCTAATTCGTCGTTCCACCTGGTGGAGTTATTGTATATTAAGCTTCTAATATTTTGATACTAATGTGACTGCAGTAGCACCATTACATATTTCATAAAACGCTTGAAATTTTATGTTAATATGTGGCCGATATATTCAATTTATCCTTTATACCAAAAAATAAAACTACAATATTTTTTTTTTCATTTTATTTATAAAAAAGCACCGTCTGTAAAACATACAAATTGTTGGTAAAATGATTTTGTTGGCATCTTTAGCGTATTAAAATAGTGAACGATAAATTGTGCTCATACACAATGCAATATATCAGTATAAAAATTATTGTTCATATCATAAGAGAAAAAAACTATTGCTTTATTAAATCGGAGAGTTCGAGCGTTCCAATACAAGGTTGAGCATTTGATATTGCGTTAGTATATGTATATACTACTGTTTTAAGTCTTACTGAACCATCATTTGTTAGATGTAATGCGTAAATAATAGAACCTTTTTAAATTCCTGATTATATGTGGTAACTACACTCCCTTATTATTTCAAATTCGATGCACTGATCAGTCTCAACTAAAGTTCATAGAACAGGAACACGAAAGCAAAATAATTTTTAATCAAATTAGTCGCCGTGTTTGTTTTGTAAACTGGGGAGTGCAGTGTATTCTCCAACTTAATATAATATCAGTACTGAACCTTAATCGATAACCTTTATATAAATTAAATAAAAATGCTCATAAACATACACTTATTACATATATCATGTTAAAAGTGACATAGAAAATTTGGTTCCTATATACTAATGATAATGACCAGTTTACGAAGCCCGTTTAAAAGTTAAATACGAGAAAGCTCTCTCTAAAAGTATGTAAATCCTATTTTACCATTGACAAAAATAGTTGTACTATTTATTTTCATCAGCCTTTGTCATGTTTCCCGAGAAAATTTCATCTCGGCTTAACTATCGAATTCGTTAAAATACTTTAAGGGATAATTTTTTTTGTAAAAGTGCATTCAAAAATTTCATCGGAAAAAAATTATTAACGGACGACGCAAACGGGCCCGTTTACTTACATAAAAAAAAACTTATATTGACACTAAAAATACGGCGATACTAGCGAGATATAATTGCGGTTAATTATAAATGTGGGAGAAATTCAAGCAGTCTTCTCTTGCTCGATGATGTCCTTTGTAGGCAGCGGGTTCTTCTCGCACGTCTCGGTGTGCTTCAGTTTGGTGGGGTCGAAGTTCTCAATGCCGTTAAGGAATTTATTCTTCTCCTTCTCCGCTTCAATAGCTAATTGGAAATAAAAAATAAAGTTATGCTTAATAGAACTGGTGTAAAATAATAAATAGATGCCACCGCGCCCCTATTTCTGCTTCCAACAGTAATGTGCAAATAAAACTGTGTTCCGGTATTGTAGCGCTACATCATAAAGGGCAGACCGTATTGAGTTACCATGATGTGAACGTCTTGCTTCAATATTAGCTTCGTTGAAAAAAAAAAAGTATTTTTGTAATTTACACATGTAACCATTAGTGTCCATTTCTAAAAGACAATTACGCTCATATTGTGTAGCGTAGCGATTATGCACTAAGTATCACTGATGTTGAGATTTTTTTTACATTAAATAATATTAAGTGAGAATGTTGCAAACATTTCATAATATTTACTATTTATACCGTGACGTTTCTTTTGTAAGCTTCTTGTCTAAATTTATACATTCAACAAAAAACAAGCAAATCAAAGTAAAAATTCCTAACTTTTGATGATATGATAAACCATTGAAATAATTTCAAATTGAACCTACTTTATAGTATTATAAAACCAATTCTATAGCTCTGGTAATAAAAAAAATCTACTACAAGGGTGCCTTGTTGAATTTTGCAAGTGCGAATAAAGTCTAACGTAGCCCCTATTGATATTTAGTGTACAGATAGAAAGCAAAGTGGTTGCACAGATTAAATACGGCAATAATAAAGCATTAAAACAAAAACCTTCTTTTGGCGGCAACGGGTTTTTTTCTTCGGTTGTTGTGTGCTTCATTTGAGTCTTGTCGAAATGTTCCACGCCATCCAAGAGGTTCTGATGCGCTTTCTCCGCTGCGACAACTGGCGTAAGCAAAATCGTGCAGAGCAAAATAATAATATAAATTATAAGCTTGACACAAACTGACATGCGCGTGGCCAGGGTGGGGGTGGAAATAGAGTCTTTAAAACCTTTTCATTTTGTTTTCATTTCCTATGAAAGGTTCTTCCATATTTTTTTTTATTACTAATAGATCGACTTAATTATATACAATTGCAATGAATGTAACTTTCTGATTAATAGAAAATATATGTTTTTAACTTCTTACACAGCTATAACGACTGTATTTAAAAGTGTATAATCTAAATTTAGAAAATATTCGACCACCCTCGCTACATTAAAACCGCACAATTCAGTACAGAATAAAAATGAAAGCAAACGTGTCTGAATATAACAAAGCAAGTGTGAAAGTAAAATTTACATGCCGTTATAAACATTATCAAATTGTAATTGTTTATAAATATCTGCAATAAAATATTAAAAGCAGTTCAAATAAGCATTTAAAATGTAAAATTAAAAAAATAAATTAAAATGCGCGGCTTGGAATGTACATCATCGATAAAAAAATTACTAATGAGAAATGGTATAATATCAGGCGAGATATTGGTGCAAGTAAACTGCTTGTTAAGCTCGAAACTGACGCATCATGCTGTTCCCCGACAAATGTAAACGCAGTAATACCATCTTTATCAGGAAGTGGGTTCTTTTCTTGTGTCTCCGTGTGTTTCAGCCTGGTCGCGTCGAACTTTTCAATGCCGTCGAATAACGACTTCTGAGTTTTTTCTGCGGCGACATCTGTAAACCATACACAACACATATAGTTTTCAAATTACCTTAACTCATACAGATTTCCACCAATTTTTTTTAATTTAAGACGACAATTTAAAACATGCTTATGTGTTAGAAGCAAACTTTAAAATTAAATATTTATTTATGGTATCATCTATGTTTATTTTAAAGATGTTATTAATTAACAATAAACGAAAACGAGGAAGAAGCACACAATTAATTTGATCGTGTTTCATAGTATTTAAGTATGTTTCATGGATGATTTGTTAGTTTAACGCGGAACTGGTGGAACTATTATCTAACGAGCGTTCGAAATATGACGTGGAGAATTTGTTAATATCGACTGAAGCGTAACAAGTTCAGCTCGATTCGGGATCCGCGAGGCATGAGCTAAATCCTAAGGTTCAGCTCCGCGCACACACAATACCTAGCGCGTTCGGGAGCACGACTTTTTCGACGGTATCTGTCTTCCTCAGAGCTGAAGTTTGGAACTTCTCTACGTCTTGAAGGAGCGCTGTATGCTGTTTCTCTTGAGCTATGTCTGATAGATAAACAAATCATTGTATACCTTTCACACTTCCGTCTGCCTCCACAATTTGTGAAATGTTATAATATATTAACGCTTTTGATTTAATAAAAATATAAGCAAAATGTAATAAACTCAATGTTTATATATTTGCTTGTTGCTCGAAATTATTGTTTAAAGGATTTTAATACGACAAACATTTTATAGTATTTTTATTGCAGTCGTCTACAGGACATAGTTTAAGGAAAAAAGTTACGATAAATACGACCCTATTTTTATTCATGGTCGATGTTTACTCAGTCATACAAAGATAAGTAGGAGTTATAGTAACACTGTATATATTCGTGGACTGTAACTGACATATTTATCAGAGGTAAATAATTCAAATACTTGTCATTCCAGATTTGTTACACTTGATTTCTTGGTGTACACGGCTCACCGCATCCATTAATATATATAATCATTTAACTAAATTAAAAAAACATGAGACAGGTTCCAGGCAGCTATCTCTGAAAGTCAACCCTAGAGAGCTGAGAAGAGATTTAATCATAGAGTTGTAATACTTAGAAATAAATGTACCGTTTAAACGAATAGTTACCTTCAGCTGACGGAAGCACTATTTTCTCATTGGTATCAACGTCACGCAGGCAGCTGGTGTTGAATCCTTCGAGCTGGCTCTTAAGGTCGTTGGCGACCTTTGGGAGGTCCTTCAGGGAGGGGGCATCGCTGATGGAGCAGGCCATTTTTTGGTTTTCTGTAATAAAATACAAATGAATCAGAAGATGTTTCTAATATTTTTAAAAGAAAAGGATAATAAAAAAATAAAAAAAAAACTAACTCAGTTATCTTTTTTTAAGACAAATCAATTTTTTATTTGTGTTTTTTGTTTACAAATAATTTTTTAAAAAAATTAAATTACGTTTATGGCGAATTTAAATGACATGTGTAGGTATTTTGATATTTCTACTTGGATATCTGATGAATTTAAATAAATCGCTATGGCAACACAGTTAAGTTTTGAAACAGTAATGCGTATGTTATCAGTCGAAATGTCTTTCAATAGTTATCTAACGACTTTGTTCATCGACTTTCTTACAAAGAAATGGTTGACTCATCCCGTTACCGACTGCACAATGAATGATACATCGGTCTGGTCGGCCGACAGTACGGTACGCAGCACACTATAAGTCGAAACATATGCACGCATACTTTTGTCCAGAACAAAGAATCTTCATTCGCGGACTCCATATTTCTAAAACTATTGCCCGATCAATGACCGTTTGCATTCCTATCCATAACAATGTAGCGCTCGTAGAGATGATAAAGTCTGGACCACATTATTCTAAAGACTAACCGGTGACTAATAAAATCTAATTATAAAAACTAAGCACCATTTACACGTTTTCACATATATGTCTCTTGGTAGAAACTTGTTAGTTGGTTAACACAGTACTTTTTTGCAGGACATAAATACAGGCGTTATAGCAATGATGCAGAACATATTTTATCAAACATATATACTGCCTTATTACTTTACCGTATTAGTGCTTACCTAATAAGGATTTAAATATTTGGTTTCCATCAATCAAGTTGATCAACGTCAATCAATTCATTAAAATCTTTCGAATTAGTATGTTCTACAGCTAGCCTTCTAAGTAGCTAGCCAATCTAAGTAATAATCTCTCAAGTTACTGAAAAGATACACAATAATGCTTTGACACTATTTCTAAATTGGTAAGCTTATTTTTAAGTATAGATAAGCAAAAAGACTTGGAATGTTGTTTGCATACCCTACCCGATATCTCTGTGCACGTCCCGCTTCCAAGAGTATCAATAACGAGAAAAGTATATATATATATATACAAATATATATATATATATATATATATATATATATATATGTATATATATATATATATATTATAACATTCGTTATTAACAAATATTCATGAAATACTTAAATAAATTATATTTTTCATTATGAGTAAATTAAAATGAACCTCAAACTTTCATTGGCTATAACCACACGAGTGTAAAATATTGTTTAAACATATTAAATAACTTAAATAGTGTATATATACATACTATTTAAGTTAATTATATATATATATACTAAACATATATAAATTAAAGTGCAAGTACACAGTTGCATAATGTAACATCAAACAGCAAACGTTAGAAGATACATTAATTTATAAGTTTGATATTGAAAGTAATTTCAGTAAACATTAATAAGCAAAATCCTTAATTCCATCCTATATATTGATGTTATTCGCTACAGATTTCTGAACTCCAGTCCCAAGGTCAACATACGGATGTTCAGACTAACACTTAATTTGTTGTAAAAGAATATTTATAATAGCGGTACACGCCATGCCCCTATTCGCATGCGATGGGAAGGTGCATCCACGAGTGGAATATCAAATTAGTGATTCATTGTTGTCTCCACCTCGCCAGCGACTGTATACTAAATCAAAAGACATCCGGCGAGTGTGGAAACAATCCTTTTGTCTTCCAAAGGATGTTAAGGTTTATAAATTGTGCCCAGAAACGTTCTGAATGTCAACCCGTGAGCGTGCGATTTTATAATTATTCAATACCAGCTGTCCACCGCCCGCTCCGCTGCCCCTAATATACAATTACACCGCAAATGACTTTCTGCACCAACTGTTACTATAGCAACCGCAGAAATAATACCAAAATGAAAAACTTTTGAAATTAACTAATACTAATAATACGTTGAAAGATCTATGAGATTGGGAAAATAAACTATAACCGTTTACAAATGATTCTGCGTCGAGGGCCCGTGCTCACGTACCCATGTCGGTACGTTCACTAGTTTTCACGTGATTGGCGAACAAACATAACCCATTTTCTTTATACATACATGTACATATATATAATGCGTTTTCATACTAAATTTGCTATATTTATCAAAACTGCGCTATTATTTTTTACATTTATCGAAACTAAATTTTACTTTGATACCTTTTATTAAATAATTTGTCACTAACTTTCCGACTGCTTTGCAGCCATGGTCTCGGAAGAACTGAATTGACAGATGTTCCTCCTACATCATACTTATCCAATCTATTCTGACTGAGCTTACTTTGTCATGAAGTCTTCTAATGGTATGCTTGGTCTTGTCTATAATTAATTTTATTAAAAATGGGAGGGATCCCGTTATTAATAAAATTAAATCATTTTCTCAAACCATTTTCTGTATTGAAATACGAGAAAATGGTAGGACTTTCTTGCCAGAGACTATCTAAGTAGGTCCCAGCGCAGCTCCTATCGTAGTGGACAAACATTACTGTGCTCTGGTTTGAAAGGCGTTGCAGCTAGTATAATTAATAGGTTAACAGGATTTAACATCTTTTCTCTAAAGGCGAAGAGAGCAATGTGGTTCTATGAATACCTTCTTAACAAGCACCACGTTACCATCAGGTAAAAGTCCGCTTGTCTGGTCGGTTGGTTGTATAAAAAATGGTTTTTCATATCAACAGCCTCACGGATCACACTTAAAAGAAATGAATATTCTTCAAATATTTGTGGTCCATCAAATCTGGTGTATGGGTTGCAATGAAAATCGTAGCTTTACGTCAACTGCATGTACGAACGAAACAAGGTAATAAATAATTAACTAATCGCAATAATAGCAGTAAACTATACTAAATATAAATATAATAAAAAATATAAATGTAAATATACTAAATAATAGCAGTTTTTACAAATATGTAATATTTGCGTAAATACAATAAAATATTTCACTGTATCTATGCGATAGTTTTTTTTTTTTTTTTTCCTCAAAGGTGGACCGACGATCTGGTGAGAATCACGAGAACCCACTGGATGCAAGCAACGCGGGACGCGATAGATGTAGAGATCTTTGGGGGAGGTCTATGTCCAGCAGAGGACGTCTATCTGCTGATGACGATGACGATGATGATGATTATTATTATTATTATTATTTTGTTAAGCTATTTAAAATTAGGAGCGTTAGTGACGACAGACTATAAAGAACATTTCAAGTTACGAGTTTCCGAATTGCTTTTGGTGAAAACATTTTTAAGATATAAAAATGTTTTAGATTATTTATTACGTTTGTAATGTAATAAATATAATAAACATCATGAATAACATCGTTTCTAAATATAGAAGGCAATCGTTGAAAGTACGGCTGGAATCCGTCGTGCACCACGGACGAGAAGAAAGCCGTCGACGGATGCGATAAATATAGCGGACGGCAGTAAATCAAGTTGATCAATCAATTCAAGAAATGTTTCATATCAACATAAAGGGACATGAATGCTGTATCGGATGACTGACACGAAAATAACACGATTCAACTTAAATAATTACTTAGCAAATTCATATAAATCATTGCGCAAACGATTGTTGTCGGGACGATGTACAATGTTAACACTTGTGCTTACTTGTAACCTGAAAACACCATTTCTTTAATATTAAAAATGCAATACAAACAATAATTCACTGACGGTAGGTCTCTGTTGGGACTGTAAGGGGTTCCGCACACCAACTCACGGGGCTCCAAGCAAACCCCGCACCTGCTAATGAAAAAACGATGCTCCGGCTACCACCGACCCGCATTGGGCCAGAGCGATGGGTAATTGTCCAAATTGAACTAACATACGAAGGTCGCCGGAAGTTGCTGGATTCGAACAACGCAGGACCGATCCAAGTGGAGATCTTTGGAATGGCCTGTCTAGCAGCGGACTTCTAGGTACTGTACTAGGTAGGGTTCAATAGCGTCATAGCTAGTGAAATTACCAGTAACGAGCGGCGACGAGCACAATGTGGTGCGATGTAAACATCCTAACTAGCGTCACGTTGTTATGACGAACTTTTCATTTACCTTCAGGTGAACGTCCCCCTCGTCTCGTCGCTTGATTGTTAAAAAAAATTAAAACGTTTTATAATCCATTAAAATTTTTCCTCGCATAAAAAAAAACCTCTTACAAGTTGATCCGTTCGAAAAAATCCGTTACAATATATTTGGTTTTGCACAACTCTGCAGATATTTTATCTACTGAATTTTTGTGCATAGTGTGTTGATACATTATTAAATGAAACTGTACACATGCATAATTTATGCAACGACATGAAGAAATATACGAATATACGAAGGTTAGGTAATCTTTTTACTACTAGTTATTGTTTAGTTAATTTTTATATAAAGCAATTTAACAGGAGATAAACTACTGTGTTTTTTATTTTTAATCATAGGTACGATGGAGACAGACTTTTTTTTTATTGAAATAAGCGACGAGACGAGCGGACCGTTCACCTAATGGTAAGTGGATACGCATGACCATAACAACGTGGCGCTGATCAGGATGATATACACTGCACAAAATTGCACTCGTCGCCCGAAACATAAATTTTGAGTTTCATTACCTCAGTAATTTAAGTACCTATTAAAAGCCCTTCAAATGGGAATCAAGTAATGTTTGCACATTACTGTTTGTCGGCTGCAATAGGTGGACGATACTTACTTAGACGGTGAGATTAAGAAATGGGTCCGAGAAAATTTAATTCTTAGCTAGCGGTGTCTCGTATCTCGTTACTGGGTACCGCAACGTTGTGGTCTGGTGGGCACAGACGTGCGGACACATTTAATTAGCGGTAACATAATTAAGTCAAAAGTATATGGAGTGTTCTAACTACCGTTACCATCCTAGTTAGTATATGCAGCAATATATTACTAGCCGTTCCTCGTCTGCTTTGCTGGCCGTAATGTAGAATTAGATTTGAACTTTGTCAGAATTATTTCCGCCCGGCGACAGACCCGCCTCCTGTTATTAGCATCCCGACGACTCTCACTGGAGAAGAATTTTGTAAAATCCATTCTTAGCCGACGTCTAAATAGCAGAAGCAATGTCTTTACCAAATTTTTAGTGTTTCCTCATAATAGTTTCGGAGGATCTCGTGATGAGTCAAATTTACACAAGCGCAAGGTCTTAAACATACACTCATTTAATATTAATAAAACATTGTTCTTATTATTGTTATGATTATTTGTAAAACATCTTTTATGACAAATATTTGAAATTGGTCATAATTCAGTGAAACAATCCAACTTACATTAAAATATTACGATTATCATTAAAGTTTAAAACATTTTACTTGTTTTTAATCGAATTTTTAATCGTTTATCTAGCTTTTGCCCTAGACTGATTATGTAGTATTTTATATTTCCATATGCACAATATTCCCACTTAAAGTTTCCAATGTTAACTAGCAAATTCTTAAAGTTCTTAATTCATGAATCGTAAAGTTGTTGTTTTTCTTAAGATTAATTTGCATAGAATGTGAATTTTCTTATCACATCGTGCTATATTGTGCTGTTAGGCATAGCGTGTCACATAGCTCGTGTAAATAATTGTGAACATAAATGAAAGTTGGAAACACTTGTATCAATTAAATGTAGCTCTGTAACAAAAGTACAAGGTATGTAAACTCATAAATAAAATAGTTTGTATTCATCAAATTCGTAAAATCTATAAAAATCTAAATAATTTGGATTTATTTTTTATTGGTATAGACAAAGTAATACAGTCCATACAGCCAAGTTTTCAACGCTCATTGCTTTATGACACATCATTAAAATAGATTAGCCATATGTTTAATTTAATAGACTACAATACAAAATTTGCCATTCGTGACAAAATATATGAATCTACTGTGTTTTAAGATCTTTTTTTACACAAAAATAAAGTTTTAGTTATTTCTGTAACGGTACTAATAATGCTGCTAACTCAGATAGTATAATGTTTTGCCATCGTCCTGAATTATCTTTATTTATAAATAGTAATGCCTTCTGCCATGATGTTTGTCTCTATCTTTAAACTTAATTATTGTTATTTACAGTCAATACTATAAAACCTTTTCATAGCTGTGGGTTCGCTTTACCACACACTATTCAGTTATAACCAAAATAAATCAAATGTCTATCCTTACTAATATTAATTATGTTTAACTAAAGACATGTCATTAAAAATATCCGATACAATGCATTTTTAACAAACGAAATACTATATAAAAGTATTAAGGTTATAATTGGTTAAAGTCTTTTAATCTTTCAATCGTACGGGATTAAAGGTTTTTCAACTCGTGCGATTGATTTCATATACACAATGGCATACCAATACCACTACAGCATTCATGTAGCTTAACTGTACGACTACACCTAAGTTATTTAGTTATACATTCTAAAGATTTTGATAAAGATTTTAAATTAAAATATTAGATATAACCCTACTTTTTTACTTTTAACTAGTCTTCAATAGCGTTGGTAATTTATTTTACATATATTATATCTTACATACATTTTTAAAACCATTCATCGTTTGTATAATTTATTTCATTTATTATAGTTACATATCTGAATAAATTTCCAAAACTATACTTTTTAATGTTTTATTAAACAATTGACACAAAAACTACAACCGTAAATGATTTTCGTGTTCCATAATGCCTACATATTATTGCTGCGTATAACGGTCCAAGTCGTGTCATGGCTCCTTTCCAAATCCTTATAAGGCAAAGAATTAAACAAGTGAAGCGAGATTTAAAGCGTGCTCTTACAAAAAACATCCAAACAAGCGCTGCGCTGCGCTGCGCTGCGCGGCGCCGCGGACGGACGGACGCCATATGGTCGCAGCGCAAAATGTCCGCCGGCGGTGGCTGGCCGGCTTTATGCAAGAGACATTTATTTCGTTCGAATCGCTTACTCGACTCAAATATTACAACTCGACCCATAAAGTTTTTGTTATTTTTCAATACGACTTACTTGACAATGGCAAAGATCAGTTACCATACAGCCTGATTTGCAGATTATATACAATATCTAGGTTTTTTTTGTACAATTAGCGACGAGACGAGCGGTACGTTCACCTGATGGTGATTGATATGCCCGCCCATAAGATCACGCCGCTCGTTAGGATGAGTATACTGGCAACACATTGCGCTCGTCCCCTGAGTCATAAGATATCGACTCTCGTTACCCTAGTAATTACACTAGCTATATATAGCGCTCTTGAAACCGGAAAACAGTAACGTTTGCTTGCACATTACTGTTCGGCGGCTACAATAGGCGTTGTAGTAGTACCTACCTAAACCGTCACCGGCAACAGAGACATTACCAACACTAAACCTAGATGCTGTGTATACTGCAGCGCAAATTTTGTCATAAAGTGAACAGCTGATTCGTGATTTTTTTTTATTTTCATATATAAAGTAATAATTATTTATATATGACATTTATTTAAAATATTAAAAGGACTGAATATTTGTACGTAAGATCCTAAACGAAAAGAAGCTTCTTATGTCGTATAGCATGTTTCGGGTGGACAAAGTGTTCGGATCGATACGGCGCCCCTCGCTGCGTAGTGCCGGCGGGCTCCTGCACGGCCCTGGGTGGGGATGCGACTCGTACACTGAACCGAATGACTCACGTCGCCTGTGCCACCGTAGAAAGTTACAAACTTATTAAAATTTCACCGTTGAAGTTGATCGTCGGCCTCGGCACCGCCGACGCTATATAATAAAGCTTCACGTTCTATTACTTTATGGTTTCCTTTTTTGTATTTCACTAAGCCACGTGCGAGCGAAATATTCGTCTTATGACAAGGAATACGGCCTTTTTTTATACACAATTAAGCGACGAGACGAGCGGGTCGTTCACTTGATGGTAAGTGATACGCCTGCATAAAACAAAGAGGTGCTAGGCAGAAATAAGTGCTACGGCGGTACCTATCTAGTCAGTCTCCGGCAACAGAGACCTACCACCAATGAAACCCCATAGTACCTTACCCTATCAACAACAATGGGGCGCTTAGGATAATAGATATAGCAATGCCTAGAAACACGAGATGCATCAGTACATTAAGCTTTAATCATCATAAACTTATTTTAAAACGTTTACCAATGAAGATAAATGAAAAGTTTTAAAATCTGTATATATCAGGCGTTTGTAAAAATAGACAAATTTGTAGATAGTATAACAAACAGGAATAGCCATTGTTTGTTTCAAGAACGAAATTTTCGAGGATTTGATTTACACCTTCATTAATTCACAACCGACGCCCCCCCACGCCCCCTACGCCCCCGACGCGCCGCTACAATTTATAGTTCATTGCCAATGTCAGCTCAAGGTATAGCGGTCGCCTATTTAGCGAGGACATTTCTAATTTTAGAAATATTATTTACGTAAATGAGCAGAATATAAGTTTACTGCATCTTTAATAATTATCACGTTTTTTTATTTTGATTATGGTTAAAATCGTATCGCTCACATAAACCGTTAGTAATAATCCTAATGTAATAATAATTAGAGATGTCGTCGTATGGTCCTGTGAGATTTTCTTGCATGTTACTTGCGCGTTAGACACGGTCACACGACCTTGATTCTATAAATACACAAGCCGTTCCTGTCCCAACGAGGATCATGATTTCTGTGCTTAAGATTCTTCACATATAAGCAATAACGTCCTATCGTGAATTAAATGAATTGTGCAGTAACTGAAACGCAGTTAATTAAAATGTAAAGTTAAACATTTATTAGCTTTGTCACTTGTTTACGAAAACGTCAAAGTTTTGCAACAAAAAATTATTATCTAACAAATTATGATTATCTTTACAAGTTCGTATATTTCTGTTGATGATGATGCTGTTTCAAACTTGAGAAGTTAAAATTTTTAAATGCATAAATGTACAAAAGAACAGGCAGGGTAAAGCCGCATGAAAAATTACAGTTGAAACTCTGACTAACCCTTTGAAAGGTTGCCCTTGCCCTTTTTCTCCCCCCCTCTCGCCCGACATGGATATTTCTTTTAATTATTAAGCCTTTTATTTTTTTTAGAATGACAAAGCAAACGTATGGTATCCATAACAATATCGTTCTGGACAAATCATCGGTGTGTAGGCCAGATGTTAACCTTGGCCAGCGAGTCCGTACAAGGTGAGCATATAGTACGCTTGCAGTTTTCTCCATTTACGGCAACATTCGAGATGGAGATCGTATCACATTAAACATTATCAGAGAACTCTCGACAGCCACAACCTTCGTTGACCATTGGTGATTTCTACTGTAACCCAGCTAAGCTTTCAGATAGACATATTTTAAAAGATATCATTACATCTTTTTTTGAAGATTTTATGGCCTGGTAACGAGATCTTTAAGCCAAATCTTCATTTCTAACATGTGCATTTTCACTTGTTACTTTTTTATTTATTTAAGTTGTCCCCGCGGTATTTACAACATGTTTATATAGTGCTTTACTTGTGTGTTATTATGTTACTTTAAACATTTTTGTTTTTGAGTAAATCACAGAAATGGCGGCGAGAGTCATCACTAACTTCTGCTACATCACTCGCAACGGCCAGTCTATGAAAAATTTATGTTTGGTTTAGACATTTAAAGAAAATATGGTTTATGACGGCGATCTCGTCGTTACAGAAAGTGCAAATATTGCTATTTATTACTTATTCAGTGTAACGAGAGGTGCGCGAGGTCAACGTTGTGGCCAAATCGCAATCTGTTGATTGTGGCAATAACCCACGACTAACTATATCGAGGTACAATAATAAACGTTACATGATCATTATTTTTTGAAGATTTTATGGCCTGGTTACATAATGTCCAAAAGACTATAGAATAGGAAAAAAATCAATAATTGTCTATAAAATAAGAACACCTTTAGCTGTCAAATTATACAAACAATAACTAACCTATTCTCATATTATGCACTGACTATATCCTATGGGCCGGGTTTAAATACCATCAGTTAGAAAGAATAGCTGAGGAGCGAATTGGTTTTCTTAATCTGATCGCCCAAACTGCAGTTTGAAGAGGGCGCCCTAATGATGATGATGATGATGATATACTGTTGTTTGAAAAACCCTACACGTAATTTTTGAAGAGTCAGAGGACGGAGCTGTTAGAAGAGAAATTCCGCACTGTGGTATAGTGGCAACAAATTTAAGGATGCAATACAGCATCGTAGAATATCTAAAAGAGCTTTCATTTCTACTGTATACTTTCTTTGTGTAATGAACACGATTCAGTCGTAGTTTTATATTATACTACGAAAATATATTTTAACTTTTAACATAATAATGTATTATTGTAGTAAATACAACAAATACTTTTATCAGATAATTATTACCGATAATTCATTGCTATAAAATCTCCTTAATAATAATGGTGCTTGTTAATTTAATATTTATGTATTGGCACGGCACATGTTGGTGCATTCCAGAAGCCAAAAGGCCAGATTTAACAGGCGGACGGACGGACGGACTAATTCAGTGATACCAGTCCACGCTTATTTAGAGCACGATTTTAACAACTATATGGTATTTACACGACGTTCAGATCATTTTATCGCTCAACCGAAACACTTATAAACATAATTAATTTTACATATGATTTTTTATTCGTTGAAAAGAGGTGAATGTTCTGATACGCTTGCTCATAACGATGGACCGCTAATTAAGATGATATACACTGCACCACATTGATTTAAGATACAAATATTGTGACGTTATTTTAGTTATTACCAGCTAACAGGTAACCAATTAGACGTCTTTTATTTTAATTATCATCAGACGATAGACGTACAAGGCTGGATATAAACCTTCTCTAACGTTACCCCTATCGATCGATAACGTTACCCTAAAGATGAGATGAGCAGTGTTCACCTGGTTTTAAGTAACACTTCTTTTCTCATAAAAATTATGGTACTATAATAAATACATCAAATTATAATATATTAGAGATGTAATTTTCGCTTCAACAATCACACTTTGATTCTGTAATTAGAATTTAACGCTAATTGTGCGGTACAGCATTGATTATCTGTATCTGTGCACGGACTGCGCCATTTTGGCTCTCTCCATGTTCCAGAATTTACGTTCGCTTGAATTAGAAACGCAACTAACGTACCTCGGCTTTAGAGCGATGCGATGCGATGCGATGTATTTATAAAGATGAATACGCTCCGCCGGCGGAACTGAACTACATACAATAATTCAAAGAAACAAACTGGTGGTAGGTCTCTGTTGCCGGGCCGTCTAGGTGGGTACAGCAGCAGCGCCTATCGCAGCCGACAAATAATACTGTGTTCCAATTTCAAGGGCGCTTGATGATCAGGCGAAGGACTCCACTACTGGACGTAGGTCTGCCCCAAAGATCAGTCCTGTGTTGCTTGCTTCCAGCGGCTTCCCGCGAATCTCACGATATCATCTGTCCACATCCACCGGTGGAACGGCGCCGTAACTAAGGTAATTACTGGTGAAACAGGACTCAACAACTTTGTAGCAGATACCGAGCAAAATGTGGTGCAGTGTATATCGTCGTAGTTGGCCACACAGGTCCAAGACAAACCCTACCATCAACTGATATTCCCAACGTGGAGTAGCCCCAAAGTAGAATAAGAGAGCTCTGTGTTACTAGGCAAACTGTGGTCAGCCACTGCGTCACGGAAGCAGTTAAAATATAACGTTACATGTATGTACATGTATGTTATATGTTATCCATGTGTCCAGAGTGTCATACATATAATGTATCATAAGTAATGAAAGAGTAATTTCAGGCAGGTATCGCCCGTAGCATATCTGTCACTGAGCTATTTTAACTGGAACAACTAATAAAAATATGAATTTCATCAGCAACCGGTCGTTACGAGCACGCTTTGCTGTATCCGAATTTGAGGAACCTCCAAAGAGCATTATCAGTTAACAGGTGGAAAAATACTTTGCATAAAGAATTTTTTATTTATAATATAAATAAAACAGAAATAGAAGAAAATTGGAGTAAAACTTATCGCTGTAACAAAAATTTATTTAACCATTACTTTTCAGATAAACATTGAAGGAAACCGTCGCGACAGTCGCGACAGTCGCGACAGTCGCGACAGTCGCCTTCGTTTATGGTATTTAGGTCATTGAACTAAATTTTGCTGAATATTTATTGCCAGGTAACCGGTTCTGACAATAACTTGTTTTTTATTTCACTTGACACAAAACAGAAATATACCCTCCTCTTTTATCTGTAAGTGTCCTTTGCTAAATTTCAACTCGGCTAACACATAATTTCACACGATATTAAGTGACAACTAGGCGATGGTGACTCTAGCCCTGTAGTCTCGTGCTAGTATGTATAAGACTAAGGTAGGACCTGCTTGTCGTAGAAGGCAATTAAAAGGGTTTAGGAGTTTCGCGGGTGTTGAGGGTAGGGGCCCTTATCGCTCAACAAGCGAGCCTGCATGGGACAGCGTGTGGGCGGGTTAGGCCCCTCCTCAGAGAGGTGTTAACACAAAGTGGAGAGGGGCACCGGTACTTTCCAATAGATCCCGGAGCCTCTCCGAATGCACTTATGCAGACCACCGAGAAAACTTTATGGAGTATCTCCCTTAGAAGCAGGGGATTTTTCGAACATTTCCCTCCCGAAACCAAAAAATAGTGGTGACTATCTGTCAGATATTTACGACTGAAACGCAGCAAGGCTGTTATAGCGGTAGATTTACAACGTGGGAGTGGTGATAATATAAAAATGTGATTGTATAGTATCAATGGGTTGTTCCTAATACTGCGACTTGGGGCGTTTATCACAAGGATTTACAAATTGTTTAAACATGTTTTTATCACCGGAAACCCAGGTTAAATAAGGAATATAAAACTTCCAGGCGCACGGCGTGATATAAATTGAGCTATCACGGCTTTTAATTTTATCCACGAAGTATAGTAAGCCTCTTTCCGAGACGGCTGCTCACTGCAGACAGGAAGCAATTTAACCCCTAGACAGCGGTGTCCTGTGCACTTGGCTGGCTTCATCCTCACATCCGATTACCCATTGTAATAGGGCCTGTCTTTTGTCACGTAACGTATAATAAGATAAGCATTAATACGTCTGGGAAATAATTGTCTCTATCCATACTAGTATTAGACAATAGTAAAGTCCCCGAGGGGTGGCCGTGTACCGGCGTACTAGTGATTGAAGGCCCTGATGGATCAACGATGTCGTGAAGGTCACAGAAAGTCTCAGGAAGCGGGCGGCGCTATTCTAATCGGTATGAAGATCTATGACAAATTTCAATGTCAAACGGTGGACATATATCGGCTGGTGATGATGATGTAACTTACACAACATATCGTTTATATATGCATTACAATTAATGGAGGCTAAAAAAACCTGGCATTTAAACTGAGAAACAATAGTGTGAACCATTGCTTCATTTTGTGATGAAAAATCTCTCGACATTCCCGAGCCATCTCATTACGAGCGCAGACAAACACGCAAACATTTCTTTCATTGTTCAGCTGTCAAGAGGACACCATTGTGATAATCAGGACAAAAGAATTTTATCTTCTGTTCAATTGGGTACTAGCTGAATTTTTTTAGGTTAATTTAATGAATTATCATCAGCCGATAGACGTCCACATCTCTAGAGATATATGTCCTCTTCCAAACATATCTACGTTTGTAAGGGCTCGATTGGGGAGATTAGGGCTATTTCCCACTACGCTAGCCCAACGCAAGTCAATGGGAGCCAGAGCCTCGTTTGTAGATTAGCAGAATATACCACGACTAGATGATGTTATTTGGGTTCCGTGAGTTGTTGTGCGGAACCCCTTACACCCCTACAATTTGATGAATATATCTAGAAATTCGGATATGTAGTCTTAGTACCAGTGTATACATTTCAATCAAATACATACTTGATGCAAAGATATGTGCTTCACCTGATGGTAAGTGGTTCGCCTTCCCATAACAATCTGGCGCCAGTTAGGGCTATATACATAACTTCACATTATGCTCGTTTCTTCAAGACACAAGGGTTTAAGTTTTATTACCCTAGTAATTTATATGCGGCGCGTTTCAAATCGGAACACAGTAATATTTGAAATTACCGTCATCAGTCGATAATGTCTTAGACATATGCCTCCACAGATCTCCACACCGATCGGCCTTGAGCTGGCCGCCGCAGTTGGGGAAACTTTAGTAATTATCAGTTTTATGTTATATGGGATGTTATTCATTAAAACCGATGAGTTGGTACTGTTGCGGCGAAAACACGGCCGTGGTGCCATTGGCCCCACTAGTCTAGAATGCAACTTAACTTAAAACTTTATGGAGCGTCAAGTTGCGCTCTCAGCAATTAAGTAAGACGCATCACGGATGGCTGCCAACGCTCGAGCACACCCAATTTTTTTTTTCTAATCGGACACGAAATCTTCATACGGATTTTAAGACGAAATAACTCATGGCAGCTAATTAAGAGTTCAGTAAACTCTGTTTAACTATTGCATTTATAAAATTGATTACAGTAATAAAAAAATAAAACAGTTAATTTAACATCGTAAAAAAACTGTTTTAGTAAAGACCTAGAAAATCGTCTAACCGGTAAGACATCTGGTAACAGCGGGATGATTGTGGGCACTACAATCAAAGTTACCACCATTCCAATTATTAGTGAAATTTATAAAATATAAAATATTTATAAATTTGTTTTTTTTTTTTTCAAGGAAGCGATCATACTAGCGGGACGATCACCTGATGGTAAGTGATACGCCTGCCTATAACATGGCGCTAGTCAGGATGTTATACACAGCACCGCATTGTGATCATTACTTGAGACATAAGACGTTGAATCTCGTTACCCTAGTAATGACACTAGCTACAACGCCTTTCAAACCGGAACACGGTAATGCCTGCATATTACTACTTGTCGGCTGCAATAGACGCTGCGGTGGTATCTATCTAGACAGTCTCCGGCAATAGAGACCTACCGTCACGTACCATCGCAGCTGCAATTGCAATCGAGAAACAGTACTACGCTGACATTACTGTCTTCCGGTTTTAAGTGTGCTGTAGGTAGTATAATTATTAGGGTAGCGAGACAATATTTTATAACTATGACGAGCACAATTTGGTGCAGTGTATTACTTAATTACCACCACTTTGTTATGAGAAGACGTGTCGCTCACCATCAAGTGTACGTCTCATCCTTAAATTGTTTAAAAAAAAATTACAGCCTTTACTGCGTTCATTGAATTATTTATAACTCGTAACAAAAAATACTTAACTGAAGAACTTTACTATAGAAACCATAAACAGTTCAAGATTTCAAAAGTAAATATTTACGATAAAATTCCCTAAATACATGTTTATAAGTAATTTTTCAAGTATTATATATTATTTGTCTATTTTATTTAAGTATAATATCATTAGTATATTTTTTTTAAATATAACCTTATTAGTGTAGTGTTTTTGTTATAAATGCGATGCGTATAGTTGGCGGGTGCTCGTATGCTCGTGTGCTCGTGTGCTCGTATGCTCGTACGCTCGTACGGTCGTGCGCTCGCGGCAACATGGCGATCGTAATTAAACGCAAACAGTAGGCGCGCTGTGCGTCAGTTTTTTAATGCGTCTGTATCCGTTGGTACCCCCACTCGGGGACTGCGCCACTATTATTATTCCCGCAACCCCCAAACAGCGGTTCTCCCCTCGCCAAGTATTGATCTGCAGCCATCCACTTAGGGTACCTAGGACCGATCCACCCTCCGTGTATATATGTATATGTATATCCAATGCCGACGATATCTACGCGTTTGCTGGGATGCTTACAGCGAATTTTTTTCTTGTCGCTTATATATGATATATATGACGAAATACAATCAATATGATTTTACCTATATTTAAAAATTACTTTGTACAATACACAAAAATAAATAATTATAAATAACATAATAAAATCATCGATTTCTTATTCCCGAATGTCATAGAACAGATATATAGTGAGGCAACGGATCCTAAAATTTCGTTTGTGTAAAAGTCGTGCACGACGTGATGCAGTGTATATTATTCTAACAAGCGCCATATTATTGGGAATGGGAATATTACTTACTATCAGGTGAACGACTGGTCGCTTTGTTTTATAGCAAAAATTATGCATTCTTTATTCAATTAAGCGGCAAGACGAGCGGGACATTTGCCTGGTGGTAACTGATACACGTCTGTCCCAATCAACGCGGCGCTAGTTGGGATGGTATATACTGCACCGCAATGCGCTCGTCGCTTTGAGATATAAGGAGTTCAGTTGCATTACTTTAATACGTAAACCAGCTACAACGCCTTTTAAACCGGAACATGGTAATATTTCCACACTACTGTTTGTTGGCTCCAATATTTATGTTTATCTATAGTCGCAGTTAAATTATTATTATCATCGGTCGATAAACTAAAACCCCGCAGCATCCCTAATCTTCAAATTTGAGGGTGGTACAGTCGCCATGCAATCGATTCCGGTTGTGCAGTTGTCCCTTTCCCACTTAAGTAAAGCAATAGGGGTAGTGGCTCTCCCTCCCACGCGGGCGACGACGTCCCGTCTGCGTGATTTACATTACGTACTATTTATAAGGCATCTTCCTAGTACAATATATTTTTTTTATAAAAAGCGAAACGAATAATACTTTGTCTGTTAAGTATGGAATTTTTAAGTGAGCCTACACGAACACTCGCTAAATATGATTCATTTTGTTCGAAGAACCGCTCCACGGTGAAACGAAAACAGGAAACATTTCGAAAATATTACCGCTCCTACTGCAACCGTAACAAGCGAACCAAAATATTAACAAAAAAAAAAACTCGTGAACGTTTGTTAAACTTTATTTTTTACGTAATAATTTATCAAAAAGATTTCAACAGTATTATAGAACCCAAAATATACAATTGATGGACCGGCATTTAGTAAGCACAATCTCCAGAGTGAAAGCCCCGAATCCCAGCAGTGGGAACATTAAGGATTATACGTCATTATCATTTGAATTATAAAGCATTACTTTTATATATGGCGTTCCGTTTTAAAACCTGAACAAAGACTTTCAGTCTTCAGAAGAAAAAAGATTTGAGCACGCTAAAATAGTTTACTATGTATATGTTACATAATATGCGTAAATTTAAAATGGTAATAATATTCTTTACCGTACGAGTACAATAATCGGTCGTATTACTCAGTCGCAATCTCTTAAAATATTTATCTCCACAGAATCTCTGAGAGGTATATTTGAAAGGATTATATATCTATGCACACCAACAGTAGTCTTTTTTACCGGAGACTGTCTAGGTAGGTACCACTACAACGCCTATCTATTACTATGATCCAGTTTGAAGGTAGTATGTCCAGTAGATATGATATTACTGAAGTAACGAGAATCAATCACCTTATGTATCAAACGAGCGCAATGTGATGTAGTATATAACGTCGTAACTACCGCCACTATATTATGTGCAGGCGTATCACTTACTATCAAGTGAACGTCCCGCTCATCTCATCGGTTAATTATAAAAAAGTACAATTACAGGAAATGCGTTTGATAAAGTCTAACTGCTGATGCGTGTCGGCGGCGAAAGTATTGGTACATGAACCGGTTTCGCCAACTCTTCGGTAATTGTATATCATGCGTAAATAAAACCCGACGCTTCCTCATTTTCCTTGTTTTGTATTACTCCGCTTATACACCATTTACTTGCTAACTAACATAAAGCACAGATTGTACCTAAAAAAAAGGGGGTTCCTAAATAAATAACGGGCGCCGAAAGCTCGATGTTTATTCCGAACACTTAAGTAACGTTTAGGTTTGTCAACCATCTGCTGTTAGTCATGTTCTAAATGTGGACACCCCAAGTGATACAACCGGCGTGCTAAGCTTCAGCTCTATTTTAACTGCATCCAAATAAAAAGTAGTTAAAAATGTCATAACTTTAAGATTTTAACTTTAGGATTTAATATATTTAAAAATATTAACATAATAAACAATGGAGGTAGTTCTCTGTTGCCGGAGACCGATTAGGTACTAGCGCAGCTACTGTTGCAGCCGACAAACAGTACTGTACACATATTACTGTAATCCGGTTTGGAAGGCGCTGTAGCTGGTGGAAATACTGGGGTAACAACAATCAATATGTCTCAAGGCGTCGAACGCAATGTGGTGCAGTATGTCTACGTATATAACTGACGCCACGTTGTATGTTCCGGCGTATCTCTCACCCATCATGTGAACGTCGTCTTAATTGTATAAAAAAAGTCTATCCTGTGGCCGTGTATCGGATTAATACTAACGTGTAAAGTCTAAACCTACCACTTAAACGCTAAATTTAGACTTAAGCTAGGTATTTAAAAGTTTAATGACATTCATTAGCGCTTCTGAATTATTGTTGATTATCATAATACCGTACGCTGCCTATCTAACGGACCATATTAAAACATGGATTTTTCATACTAGATACTTCTCATTAGATAATTCTCATTAGAAAAATCTTTTTTTTTTATCTGATTCTTATTAAAAAAAATCCGTTTCGTATAAAATATCCAGAACACGAGCTTTTATTATCGTACATATACTTTAGTGGGTAAACAAATAAATTTTATCGGGTATTATCGGTCCACTTTGAAGCGTTAGTCATTACATCGTTATTGTTATAAACAATATGAAGTGAAAGACAATAATATTGTAAGCAGCAGAACAATGAATGTACCGCAAATGAGAATTGCGGACTTGGAAAAAAGTTAGTGAGCATCGATGAAGTCATGCCTGCGGCCCCCTCTCTAAAGTGCCGTTAATGTACAGAAGGGGATTCAGGAACAACAATAAAATAACAATACACATTAGTATATTAATAAAATTGTTAATAAAACATTTGATTTTGTTCATTTAATAAAGAATGAAAAAAAAAATTATGTCGGTATCAGAAAATAGTTTATGAATTTGACCGTAAGTAAAGAGTATGGGTAAAAATTAATTTTTCCTTTTTTTGGATGATTTTAAAATTTACTGGAGAGTAGTTTTAAAAAAATAAACTTACCCAAGTTGAGTGAGAAGAGGTAAGGTGAAACCGAGCACTGTGTTCAAGCGACGAAATGCGACTGTGCGAGGAGTGTAATGCCTGTGAACTCGGCGCGCAGGCGCAGAGGCGCGCAGGCGCGGCGGCGCGGCGGCGGCGCGGACGGCGGACGGACGGCGGAGGGGCGGCCGCGCGGCGCAGCGCCGACCCATCCTCGGTGATTCATTGACGTCCCGCGACGCATGCATTTACATTATAAACGAAACATTCGCCGTGGATTACGTTATGGCAGTGTTATTACTTATTGTTCATTAACCATTAAATATCAATCCATATGACGGCATTGAAACATTTTTGTCCAGTTCAGCCGATTGACTTCCGGAGATTACTATATTGTTTCATTCTTCGAAGCGATAAGACGAGCATGACGTTTACCTGATAGGTAAATTGGGATGGCAAACTACACCACTTTGTACTTGTCGCTTTCTTCGCTTTCTGAGAGATATTAAGACTCATTACCGCAGTAATATCAGGCGATACAAGGGTCGCAGTGTTGTTAGAAATAGCTTCAAATTTCTGCTACGTAAGATACGTTAAAAGTTAAATTTTTAATACAGTTTTTAAGTTGATCAATTTTACTTTATTGACATAAAGACTGGTGGAATTAATAAAATACATTAATTGCTTTAAATAATGTATCGCGTAACTTGATACAAAGGGCCTTCAGTTCGAATCTCAGTTACAGCGACCGCCGACAGTCAAACTTCACTTACAAAACGATTTCAAATATTAAGACACATACCTCTTTAATGCAAACGTATGTATGTTTAATTTAAAACCAGCTGAAACCAGCTGGACCCTACCAGTCTACTTCTCATCGTCATCTTTTCGGCCTATTGTCTTTCATTACTCTACATACCTATCCAACTGATTTTTAGCAACGCATCCGATACTACCCGCATGTAGCGATCTTAACCACGCTGACAATCGTCACATTCTGCGCTTGCTTATATGGACTCCTATAAATGTTCTTTTTAACTCATCAGATCTGATCATTGCGATCATTCTAAGTTATTAACCAGCAGGGTCTTATCAAGCGACCTTTGTTCTTTTACAGATTTTCTAACTCTTGATTGTATCATGAAAAGAAAAATCAAGCATAACTCTCTTTATTTTGGATCCTTACAAAACTTGCGCTAGTTCTCATAAATTTACAATATAGAAATCGTTCGTATCGTATCTTGAAGGCAGACATGACAACTTTTTCAATATTGTTGTATTTGTGTAAGTACTGCGTTTAGATTTTAATGCATGAAGGAAAATAGTATATATTTCTGAGATTACAGACAGAAATTTTCTTTCAGTTAAAAGCGGAGGAAATCTGAGGAATGAGTCATACAATCCAAAAACATGACGATAAGGAAAAGTCATATCACGTTATCAGATACGAGGACAAACAAGTCCGCAAAACGTATGTTATCGATATATTTTTTAACATACGATCTGCATCTGTGTTTAGTATTTTTTTATTCAATTAGGCGATGAGATGCGCGTGATGGTCACTCGATTGTCGTACAACTGGATGTAACAAGGTGGCGCTAGTTAGGATGGTATAAAATGCACTACATTGAGACATAAGATGTAAAGTCTATTTACCCCAGCAATTTCATAACATACAGCGCCCTTATAACCGGAACATAGTAATATCTGATCAGTACTGTTTGTCAGCTGCAATAGGATCTGCGATGGTACCTACCTAGATGGTCTCCGGTGATAGTGACCTACCACCAGTAAAAGTTATGCTGTATGTACATTGCATATGTGGTAGCGTATCTAATAAATAATAATTACTTATGTAATTTTTTTGGATTAATTATGGATTATGTATTTCTTAAATTCAATTTGTGAAATGATCGTAAGACATTTATATTTCAATCCATCACTTGTTTCAGCATTGCATATTAGCTCTTAAATTATTTAGAGCTGAATACATGGAGCGGTGAACGCTATTATTTAACTGAATTAATCTTATTTTGTTATTAATTCCTTCTTGGAAGACATACTAGAAGACCAGCTGAAGAAACAATAAAATATAGTATGTAGGTATAGGTCACTATACGTAGGTACTATTCGAAAAATAGCATTGACCGTTTGTTAACTTTAAGTCAAAATGTACAATCTTAGGATACCTCTACACTTCAACTTTATAAGGTTTTGTTAAAAAAACAACTGTAATTTGTAAGCGATTGTAATAATATATCATGGATGTGGACTTCATTTAGCCACCGAAAACATTTACGGTGAGTCATGCCCCGCACGAGCGTCGGGTGAACATCTCGATCATAGACTCACCATGGCAATTGAATATTCGAGGATATCAGCGATATTAAAAAAAATTAATACAATAACATTAAATAAACAAATAAAAAATTCTGATACAACCTTTAATTTGTAGTAATTGATAGTTTTTATAGAGTTGATTAGAGCGTTTTGAATAGTCTGTCGGTTGATAAGGATGATGATGATAGTGAATTGCCGAGATTGCTGAAGAACTTCGATCCTCTAGAAGACGATGTGTAAAAGTGCTTTCAAATTATTGTTGAACAAAAACCCATATTAAAATCTAACTAGCAGTCCATAAAGTTAAACATTACTTATAATTGTAATAAATGTGTTACTGTAACGTAAAAGTTTTCTGTCATGTGTTAATAAACACGAAGTCGTTAATTAATTAAAACTGCTACGTCTGTAGGAGGGTAGACGAGTTTTCCTCTTCCTCTTACTGCCGAACTTCCTCGTTTTATCATTTATTTTTATTCCTATTTACTATCATAAGTATATTTTAAAAAATCTTCTTTTCCCTCACATAATGAAATTTAATGAAGGCTTTGTCTTGATTGTAAAGACATGATAATTTAATTTTGCCCAAAAAAGTATTTGCATTATATTGTTATTTATTTCTCGTCCTCTTCCTCATAACTTCATCTTATATATTATATCTTCAATAATTCTTCTAAAAAAATCGTTATTCTTTTCCTTGCAGCTACTTATCCTTATCAACAAATGATATATGATCCATAGAAAGCCATATACACCAAGCCTACTTTAGTACTTATTTACGCGACGACACGATGCCTCGAAGTCTAGAGCAGTGATGTTTATGTTGATTGAAGAGAAGTTTGAAGAATTAAAATTTTGAGGAGCAGTGATGAACTTCGTGATACGAAGATTGACTGTTTCTGTGATGATATACACGACAACCAACTATTCTTCTCAGAACATCCATATTGTTTCATGATGTCCTAATAAAACTGTTATTCTCAGAACAACTATAGTTTCATGACGTCATAATAAAACTTCTTATTAAAACATTCGACCTAGCGGTGGCGTTACTATTAAACAATGTCAGTGTTACCTACAGTTACGACTAATGTCTGTATAAGCATGCAAAAAGAGGAACCTGAGTATCTAGTGAACATATTCCGAGAATAAAGCATGCACAGACAGACAGACGATAGTTTTTTTTAATCATATGGTGACTTGTTAGTGAGCTACAACAAATGGACACGCGTGCTTTTGTTGTATACAATACGTTGTCACCGCACAAAGAGCCAAGTGTTGGAGTACGTCCATTGTCTATAAAAGCAAACCAAAACAAACGCAGTAGTGTAGCCGCGTCATGGTACCTAAAACCCGTGAATGGGAAGAACAAAGGATTAGTTTATGTATGTACAAAAAATTGGGTACCTCTTTCTTTGGTATTGGGTAGTAATCTGAAAAAGCCACCCCGCTTTGGTTAGGGCATATGGAGTTTCCATATACTGGAACACCTTCAATCTTCTATGTTAGTGTGGGTTCTGGGATCATTTACAAAATACACCGATGGTTCCCCTTACTTTGCCAGTAATATCAAACCGTATGCAAACATTATTCTTTATAAGTAGAAAAAGTGTCGAAAGCTAGTGAAATTACAGGGATTTGATACCTTGTATTTAAATAGGACGAGAACAATGTGATACTGTAATATTGTCTTAACAAGCGCCCCACATTGTAATTGTACGTACAACTTACTATCAAGTAAAAAATTTAGCTCATTTCATCACAATGAAAAAGGGATATTGTCGCCATGAAAAACCCTGTCCGGATTATTATTAAAAAAATTTTAGTCAGCTTAGTTTAATATGAACTCTTTTCTTTCTCAAGACCATATTAGAAAGGTGTGAGTCATGTCCACAGCGTCCAATAATGTTATTTTAACGACTTAGTAGGTACGGCAAAGGGTGAATGAAAAATCTTGTTGATGCTTGAATTGTATTTTATTGGTTTGTTTCGTTATAGATAACCGGTATTGGATTAGCGCAACTAGCGGAGGGATTGTACATTGCTCATCCGAATTGCGCATGCGCGAACGGGAAGCGTCCTTTTCCCAAGGCATAAACGTAGATCGCGCACGAGCACGGTCCTTTTCTGCGCGGCCGTTGTAGAGTTGACACGCGCTACTGCTTCCGACTTCGAGGCGTCGTGTCATCAGGTGACGTCATGTTGATGAAGATTTTGATGTTTCTATAAAAACTGTTCTTTTGAGAACAACCATATTGTTTCGGTAAAACTGTTCTTTTCAGAACATTAGACCTAGCGGGGTCGCGGTTCTGTCAGGAACGTCATTATACCTACATTATGTTTTAGTCAAAAATCTCCAAAAACGACACTGTACGCATTAATTTGTAAGCTTAATATACTTGTTCACTTTCTCATGATAATTGTTTATGATTTATTAAAATCTTAAAATCAGACCATTTCTTAAGTTATAATCTAATAATTAGTACAGATAAAAAAAACTCAAAGGAGACTATTTTCAATGTAGATTTAGAGGCGAACTAAAATTTGGCTTTCGTTTTACTTTTTTTATTACAACAAAAAGTTGTGCAAGTCTGTCCGAAAGTGGTGCAACTTACAATATTTTTAGCTTAGATTTTGTGGTTGATTTATTTGGTGTTAGTTTGTTTTACTGATGGTATAACGAGGAGTAAAAATATAAAAATGTTTCTGTTTCAAATTACATTTATTGATGGTAGCTGTCTACAGCCGGGGACCTGTCTAGGTAGTTACCACCCGCTTATTGCAGCCGAAAAGCATTACTTTGTTTCGGTTTAAATGCCGCAGTGGGTAGTGTAAATACTGGCGTAATGAGACTCAACATCTTGTCTCAAGGTGACGAGCGCAATGTGGTGCAGTTTATACCATCTTAACTAGCGCAATGTTGTTGTGGGCAAACGTATCACTTACCATCAAATGAATGTCCTGCTCGTCTCTTAATTGAAAAAAGAAAAATATATGTCTGGTTTTGTTTACGGCCCGCTACACGACTAACAAGCGTTTGATTATCACCGATTTACACAAAGTAGCACAGCGTTTATATCCTTAAGGCAATCTTACAACTAAGCAACGAGTAATATCCATGTATAGTATAGTAATATACGGATGATAACGTGGTGTAAACAATATACTATGCTGTAGCAATAACGACTTGTGCAAATAGCGGTGTAGGGAGCACTGTACTTGTGCTCGCTACACCGCCATTTATACAATTAGACATTGCATATATTAAATAAACAAGCGGAATGTAAAAAACCTTAAGGCGCAACCATATGGCTGATGATATCTGATAATGTAAGACACCTTTTTTTTGCTATTAGGGAGAATATCTTTAGAAGATCCCGTTTTTGAGAAGACAGGGTTATATGGGATTCTATTCATTAAACTCTTCTTGGTGCGTGTAATTACTTCAGGCGTAATGAAAATCGATTTATTCGCCGAGAATATATTATGCACCAGTTATAAATATAATTTTTTTAAACTTAATTTTTTGTTTTTGTCTATCGTTGGTTATCAAATTAATAATCTACAATTATATATAGTCCGTAAGTTTATTGCCGTATCCACTGTCTGCATTAAGGCGGGAATCGCCATTTAAATCTATTATTTTTATAAAATTCAAGTAATTTTTTGTTGTCAGTGTTTCACCTGATACGTCCACGTCTGTCTATAAAGATATGATACACAGTACTACATTGCGCTCCTCTCCTTAAGACAAGATGTTAGGTCTTGCGAACTCGGGTAAAGTCACTAGTTACAGCACCCTTCCAACTGGAACACAGTAATGTTTGCACACCGCTGTTTGTAAATTGCAATAGGGTCTTCGATGGTCCTGCCTAGACGGTCTCTGACAAAATGCACCTACCACCGATGAGTTTTTCTCCAGTAAGGTTGCTAGAGATAACCGTCGTTTACCTTACATTACCATTTTACAAAAACTCTACAAACGTCGTTTACCATTTACAAAAACTCTTGGTAGCTTCATTATTTTTTTGGGAAATTAAATAAAAACAAAAATCAATTTTCCTGAAAAAAAAAATTATTTATTACTTTATCCTTTTTTTGATAATAAAATCGACTATTCTTTTTCGATTTCAGTTCTCTTTTTTTTTCTTTCATTTTCTATAATTACATGAGTGGACTAAGTGAGCCATAATGAAAATAAAAAAGGCACAATACAACGCCGTTCACACGTTACAACGTCCATCCCTAAACCTATTTAAGCTTTATATTTATAACATATTTAATACAGAATAATATTTTTTGTTTAGAAATAAAAAAAATTACTTTAACAAGAAAAACAAATGAATAGAGGCTCTACGCGGTAGGAAGTATGATGGTGGGCTTGGTTTTAGTAGAAAAAAAAATAAAATTAATTAACCTTAACCTTTTTAAGCATTTTAAATAAATAATATGAATATGAGTTTGTCGACCGGGATCGTTCCCATGCTCGTGTTGGCGCCTAAACTAATGTCAAAAATTCAAACATGGCGGCTAATTTTGACAGATTTTTATTGCACAATGACCACGCCGATAATCGTACCGAAGTTTAGCCCCTTTATATTTAATTATAACCGCCTACGTGGCGCAATGGTTAAACGCTTGCCTTCTCACACGGCATTCCCTAAACCAGTTCCGGTGCCAACTAAATTTCTCGTGATGTAAAATGATGTTTAGAATACCTTCTCTCGCATAATCTGACAGCCGGAAGGAAAGCATGTTATGCAGGCAGCGGATGGATTAGAAAGAATGCTATAACCGACTCAACTCCACTACATGCAGTCCGGGACCAATGACATCCGTGTTGCAAGGCAAGAAATTAGCCATTACGCCTCAGAGGCAGTTAGAGAAAATATACTTATATATTGTTTTTTATAGTTCGGGGAATACGACTGGGTTTTATTACTTAACAATATAAGTTGAACCGAAAACATTCCCGATCGACTTAACCTAAATAACGCGTTGTATATATACTAGTCGATTTTTAATTACATTTTAACGATATCGACCTTTTTTTTATTCTAACTAAACCCTAAAAAAGTGCTGTATACTCGGCCTATCACTAAAATAAATCAATATATTATATTTTATCTCTTTTCGGTGGAATATATTTAAATAAAAAAATTACCTTGAATATCTCACTCTAGCTTCTAAACAATATACATTATTTTATATTTTAAATCATAATTCTTTAAATGATTTAGATTAAACGAAATAACTTGGCGGGTGTTAAATGAAAATAAATGTTGCTAGGTTATTAATGCGACTTCCTGATCATTATGAGAAATGGAGAAATCACCGTCTTTATAATCCTACAACGGATTATTTCTTAAAATTAACTATACATTTATATATTTATTTAATGACGAACGGTGCCAGATGTTAGTACGAACACTGTATAAATGAGGACAAATGGTAAGTCCAAATGGTAAAAAACAACGTATCAAATAATACGAGAGATGGCAACATTTTCTTGTTATGTTTTTTTAATGTCGTCTCTCTTTTTATGTGACTTAAATGTAAATTTACAATGTTTTGTATTTAGTTGAGAAAACCGCAGCATAAAAAGTAAGAAGATATGAAAAAAACCATTAAAACCTTGTAATTTTAATGTTGCCTGTGTATAATGTATATATATGATATCTTTATATGAATTGAAACCAGAAACTATTTCTAAAAAATGAAAGCATAATTTTAAATTGTGAGGGGATACTTGTAACATCATTACGACGACACCATTGAACACCAATTATATTTTAATGTATTTACAATGACCATAAACAATAAATCTGGTCAAAAAATATAAGCTCAACATCGACCCGGCTGTAATTTTTTAGTAATAGAGATTTCTTTATTTTATTTATAATAAATAGAAACGCATTAATAGATCCTAAATATTCTATTATTGATGTGGAGATCTTTGGGGGAGGCCTATCCAGCAGTGGGCGTTTGTCGGCTGATGATGATGATGATTCAATTACGTCAAACAGTGCAAGATTACAGCCTGTAAGATATTACTTCCACTTCGAATAAGTAGTTAAAGAATTATTCATTCAAAAAGTACTTTAAGATATAATATCAACGCTTATGGGTGTTTTAACGCCACAATTTTTTTTTATAAATAAAAATGTTTTTTAATGTACCTTACTACTGGAATTTAAGGCCTTCTCTCACAAGAGTCAACGCAATTTAAACACTACGTTGGCCAACTTCGGGTTGGCGGAAATCACAAATCCACGAAAACTTTTGGAATATGTCCGTTTCCTCAGCTCAGCAGGAACCAAACCCGTGCCTCTTCGCCGCTTTACAAACTGTTTTATGACGGCTTTTATGCTACTTGGGCTTTTGGGCTCTTGGGCTACTTTTATGCTTTATATTAATTTGTACGCTATATATCTATATATATAATTGTAGATTTATCCAGATTCGACGTGATCAACGTTCCGGGTGCTAAGGTTAAATACCGATAACTAAATAACGAATAACAAATGTAGTCAACTGGCTATTTACAGGTTGCGCGCGGGCTACAGGCCGACCGCCTTGAGCACGTTGCTCACCTTGCAGTTGCACACCGGGCAGCGCTTCGCCTTCGCCCACACCTTGACCGCGCAGCCATAGCAGCAGCATATGTGCGCGATGCGGCCGTGCACGAACACGCCCGACTTGGGCTTCGAGAAGCACACTATGCACATGTTGTCGCCGCCGTCCAGATTCTCCTTCAACGAGTTTAAGATCGCTCTCTTAGACAACTGTACCGTGCTCACCTCCTGCACAGACAGCGACGGATCGCTTACCATCTTTACCAGAGGCTTTACCGCATCTACGTGGTCCGAGTCGCTGTCCGTGTCCGAATAGTCCTCCTTCATACGCTTATTCTTACGATCGGCGGAGTCCGCGCGTCGCTTTCTGTGCCTACTTAATATCACATTTTGGCTTAAACTAGTCTCACTTTTGACCCCGACTTCGGCTGGAACAGCGACCGCGTCGCCAGGCCCCAGCTCCTGGCTGGAGGCGTTGTTTGTACCTAAGGATTCAATGCCCGAGTCCTGGGACAGTCGGGCTAAATGATCGGAATCGAGTGGAGCGACGGTATCGCCCTCTTTCGAGTTCACTTCGGGATCGAGTCGTGGACTTTCGCGTTCAAGCGAGTTACGCTTGTGTTTCCGCTTCGGTCTCGGCGGGAAGAAGTTTTTACGTACCTAGAATACATTAATGAATATATTAAAAACATGATAAGACAATGTTAGCGATTCACATAACATCTTAATATCTGGCTTTTGGACATGACGGGTGTAAACACGTATAATATGCAGAATAGTGTATTTCCCATACATGGAGAAAATACAATGCACAACTACCAGTTTCTGATGATTACTGCTTTCACTTTCTGGAAGCAGTAGATAAGGAACCGCCATAATGTTTTATTTCCGTAATTAAACAGCAAATGTTAATTAATTTATTCACGATTAGATCACCGATTCTCGCGTCATAGTTTTCTCTTGGAAAACAGGTTACATCGCTCACCATTATGTTGTGCAGTACCTGGGAGCAGTTTGAACATCTAATAGCAGAATAGAATATTAAAAATATTTTGGTGGTGCTCGATTTAATTTAACAGTGCAGGCACTTCTGGGGACTCAAAAACATTTGCAAGTAATTTATGTATGTCATATACCTGTTACCAATACGCGGGACCAATTGATATGGAGATATTTGGGGAAGGCCTATGTCCAGCAGTGGACGTCTATCGGCTGATGATGATATACCACTTTACCAAGCATTTGCAGTGAAGGCATTTATAAAGACAACAAAGAATGAAGACTAGTTGTAAATGTTACTAAAGGGAAGTTTGGAAGTAGCATACACACCAGAAATGATAAAGAGTATCAGATTTATATAGTAAGGGCACAGAGTGTAAAGGGAAGACACGTTACTGGAAGAATAATAAACTCGCATACGGTTAGGTCGAAGCGTAATACAAAAATATAAAGAGATAATTGGAAAAGAGAGGAGGATTGTGAGGACTGCCTTTAAAAGCAGTGGAATGTGAGTTGAAGAAAGAAGACATGTTAAAAATCAAATATACATAAAGGAAAAATATCTTCAAACACTTTCCATAGATAAAAATCACAGAAAAAACGAGTGTCAAGTTCGATCACAGTGTCGCCGTGTCAATAGCTAGGTACCACCTCAGCACCTGTTCTGTGACAGACAGAAGCATGAAGATGCTAGTGCAATAACTTTGTTATCAATGCAATGTGTATCACAAGCTGAATATCTTCCAATGAAACAATAATTGAGTTATCGTATAAAATAAAATCGCTGTATAAATATATCTGAAATATTTAAAATGTTAATTTCTAATTTAATGTTAATAGTGTGTTACGTAGATATTGTTTAAAACAATATTTCCGATTACAAACCAAATATCCATATTTTCTACATGTCGTATAGTGACTAGAACTAGATGTGGCATATGATTTTAACGTGATAAATTCAGAAATACGTTATGGAACCAAACTTTAGTAGTTTTATATTTTTAATAGACAAAAACAATTTGCTTACAACAGACACTCAGGCATAGTGCGAGCAAACATATGGAATAAATAACATTGGTCCCAGGAGCGTACCTTGAAGCATTTCTCGCAGTACCGGTACAGCGGGTTGTTGTTCTTCGCGAGGCATTGAGCGCAGTACCAGTAGTCGTGGAGATCCATCTCGCTGTCGCTGCTGTTGGACTCGGTCTGCTCAGAGTCCGCGAACACCAGATCACCGTCGTCCCTCATCGAGACCTCGATCACCTTCGTGGTTATTATTTCGTTCTGAAAATGTACGAGTTAAAATTAAGTCAATAGGTTTTTAAGTAACCTTGTAAATTCTCCGAGCTGCAGCTTTTATCTCGTGAAGCCGTATTGTGTCTTTGGTTAAACTTTATAATACATTCAGTTAACAAGACTGATGGCAGGTTTTCCTTGCTAGAGGGCTTGTGCGGTAGTATGCATGTCATGCATCTCAGTTACTGGTGTAATGAGAAGCTTCATTTTAAACGACAAGCACAAGGCGGTCCTACAGAAAATTTAACTAACAGCTTAATATCATCAGGCAATCGTGTCATTGATTTGTTGGAATGAATAATGCTCTCTTCTTAATGGCTGTGCAGCTCAATCTGAACCATTGTTGTTTCGTTTATTTCAACTGCCTGACGAATTTTTTTTATTTGCTAGGACACCCAGGACGTGGAACACTTACATCGCTGCCGCCCGACGAATCGCAGGAGACAGGCCCATCGTCCTCCGGCTCCGAGACGGGCTCGAACTCCACGTCGCGCTCGTCGTCGCTGCCCACCCACTCTGTGTCACTCGTGTCGCGCACAAAATCTACAAACACCACAACTTTCAGCCATACACTAAAACAGTTGCTTTTTTTTTTTTTTCTTTACCTCTTCTGATTAAATCTTCTTTTCTAGCTTCTTTCGGGAACTCTGCTACAATGAAAGCCCTTTTTTATTCCTTTAATTTTTTTCATTCAATTTTTTTTTAAATCTCTATATTTTTAATTATATTTTTTATCATCTTTTATTTTTTTTTTAATCATCAGTAATCTTTTTTTATCAAAATTTTGAGACATATTTTATAATTTTCTTTTCATTCTGCACATTTTTTTTTTCAACATATCAATAGATACTTAACTATAGCATCATAATCAAACAACATGCAAAAACAAAACTCTAAACACTTTTATATACAACAAAACTGACAAACACAACAAACATTAACATTAACATCACTCACCAATAAAACCGTTAGTAAATAAAAACTTTTAACAATATGACAGTGCATTAAATTATAGCAGAATTTTGACAATTTTTCTATAGCGCTATTATGTCAAAATGAGTTATATAAATAAAATTAATAAACAGGCATTCATAAAATAAAAACTGTTAAATTGATGCATCATATCAAAACCACGATTAAATGTTAACAAAATAAAAGTATTATAACACGTCATTTTGAGGTTATGTTTTTTATTTAAATTAACGCTAGTTAAACATTTAATTACTATCGATTTAAAAAAATCGATATATTTCTGTCATATAAGCTATGGTGATCATAGTAACTAAATCGGAATTAAATTCTTTTTGTATTCAAATATAAATAATTATTTACGCGACTTTGTGTGCTATTATCTAGCTCATATTGAATAATAGTAAATTTTTTTTTTTAAGTTACTGTCATCAGTTATCGCATACACAATGTCGCGCGAGTATTTTATATACTACACTACTCTATGGGTGTTCGATGACAATTTTTTTTTTATTTTTGACATGATATAATAAAATACTCTAAGACTACATAGTTCTAATGATGATGATTTGCCAATCCGGAATCTTCTAGTCCATAACACTCCAACCTGGCCGCTCCGATGTCACATATTGAGGTGGACATTAATCTGACAATATCATTTCGAATCATTAATGAATAGTCAAAACTACGAAGGAATTACAAAAACTACATATTCATGCATGCATACCTTCACAACACCTTTTTAAACAAATTATATTCGCTGTTATTAACGTTAAGTCATTAATATATAATTTTAAGACCTGATTCAATAATTATTAAATCGCGTTTGTTTTATTAAATCATTTTATATACAACATATTTTATAAAAGCTTCAACCAATTAAAATTTTTTACGTAGCAATTTCTTAATGAAACTATTGTCGATGATAAGTAACAAGACACCGCGCGTCAGATATAGTATTTTTCTTTTTAAATCGATATATTTATAATGAAAATTATTAAAAAATCCTTTGTTCGCCAATCACGTAAAAACTAGTGAAAGTATCGACGCGCGAACATGATCATTCGACGCGGAACGATTACTAGTTGGTATTTAGGCTATTTAATTTTTTTTACTTTATAATTTTATTTTTAATTAACTGTTATAAACATTTTCATTTAGTATTATTTATGCGGTCGCTATAGTAACGGTTGCTTTAAAGGAATGTTTTAGACAAATCCCAAGTCTAATTTTAAAATACGTCCAGCGAAGTGGCCGGGCAACAGTCAGTGTGTTTATGTTATGAAATAAACATTTCAACATATATTATTTATGAATTCGCGAAGAGTTTTTAAAAATGGAACGTGAATTCTGCTCGCTTAGGCTTTCCATGCGCAATATTGTAACGGTACAATTTTACGAATTTAGTATCCTGCGCTACCGCCCTCCCCACCCCCACCCCCACCCATGTGTATGCATGTCCACAAATTTAAAGTTAAAATAAGAAATATAATCGACAAAAACAAATTCCGAATCTTTGTCACGACATGTGTGTTTTTTGTGTTATTTGTTCTAAACAAAAAATAAAAAGAATATACTTGTCTTTGGTTTATTGGCAATATTTAATACGATATTTACGCGGCACTAATTAAATAGGGAACGAGCGCGGGAAAACGTGCAAGCATGCTATAAGTCGGAACAGGTCCGTGCATGTCGCGCTGTGCAATCCGCCTGAGTCATTGCACCGAACAACCAGCGACTTAGGTAAATACAACTAAACAGACAAACCTAATTTGTACATAGTCTACTGCAACTTGAACGCTGTTTAAAATAAAAAAATGAATTGATTATTTTTTCATGAAGCGATGAGACGAGCAACACCTTCACCTAATAAGTGACGTTCACCAATAAAAATCTGGCTGCTAGTTGAAATTACATACACTATACCATATTGTGTTGCAATACCTTAAGATATTTAATCTCGTTACCCTAAAAATTTTCCTAGCTTAACACCCTTCAAAACAGAACAGTGATATTCGCACACTATGGTTTAGTGATAGAAATACTGGTAACTGGACCTTCGACAACAATATCCTACCTACCGTTGAATTATTTGCTATCAAATTCCTTTAACACTGGAAGCCATCATAAATTACATAACATGCTGAAACAGAATAGTTTAACTTTCAAATTGTACATAGTTATTTAGTGGTCGATGCACTGCACGAGTGATGCAGTGTACTGCTAGCTCAACTATCGTGTTTTACTAATGAAGTTGACTAAACACGTTTGGACTTGTTTAATTGACAAACCCTGACATATAATTTATTTATTCAGTTCTAACAAAGATAACAATTATTTAATCACTATTATATCATAGATATAGTGGTGATTGAATTTTATCATTATATCTTCAAACCAAACCCCCATAGAAACAAAGTATGAATAAATTTAAATTAAAATTGTAAACAATAATTAAAAATAGTATAACCTTCAAAGGTCTTTATTGATTTTTTTTAATTAACGCTATAAACACTGATCGTTTCACCATCACATATAAGATTAAAAATAATAATATTATTTAGTTCACAACCAAATGGTCCACTTCCTGTAATTGTAGTGTAAATTCTCAATTGTTTATTAAACTTCAATTCTACAGAAGGAATAACCTATTTGTTACCGTGGTCTGAAAATGATAATAAAATTATAAATATATATGACTTTACGATACATCCAATACATAGGTACATAAGATACAATATAATTACAAATATAGTTTTATAAGCTTTTATGAATAAGTAATATGTTGAAATTAAAATATTATTTTACATAATAGACATTTACTAGTTTTTGAAATAAAATTGTATACATACTTCACATAAATTAATATAGTGACATTCACCAGTAATTGTTATTGTAGTGTGATAAGCACAAGATAAAAATAATGTATCATGGTTGAGGAGCATGTTCTTACATGTTCTGATTATTTTAACATGTACAAAGTAATAATACAAAATTTCAATCAACAATTTATTTTTATTTACAACTTTAATGTCAATGACTTTTTATAAATTTACCGAATTAATAATTTTGTTCAAACCTTTATAAGATATTTAATATTTAAGAATTATATGAAAAATGTAAACTTCAAAGTATAATGATAAACTTGATATATCTCTTGGTAATGAACATACTTAAGCAATGCTAAGATCTGTCAAGTCCATTAATAAGTTTTAGATTTAACACATAAGCTTTACTGTCTAGATGTACTTTTAAGACAAAATATATTGTGTATTGTATACAAGTTGAAGAAAAATTGTTATTTGGATTGAGTACAGTAAGATGTTAATAAGTACATATACTTTATTTCACAAATAAAATTTAATAGATTCATAGCATATTATCAAATTAGATATAAAAAACATGAATAACACAAAACATGTTATAATGCACAAATCATACCACAACAAATAACTCTAAGCAAATATTTATATAACAAAATTCTTACCAGTTTCTTTTCCCTGTAAGCTGAATACGGTTTCTGTTGAACAACGTCTGCTCCATGAATGTTCTGCAAATTATATCTCCAATGGTGAGTATAAAATTTAAAATCACACTTTATTTGACGGTCATATGTAATTTACATGAACATCATTTTAACTTTATGAAACATTTTTTAAATATTGATGATATAAGATGAGATGGTCCCTGTCTCAAACTGTTTTGAATGATATAATTGTTACCATCACATAGGTATTAGCATTTTACATTAGCCATATACCATACAAAACAAACTTGCCATTGTTTTCCCAGCATAGTAATTTATAATGACATATTATTTAAACAGAATGTATTAATTACAAATAAGAAATTTGAGTCTTTATTTAAAAGGAAGTTGATAGACTTTAACCTTCGGTTACTATCCATACTATATAACAATTACAGCAAAAACAAAGATAAAATATACTGATCACTTTTAATGTAGTTGATATAATTAATATATGACAACATTGAACCATTTTTCCCTACGGTGTTTATCACTTATTTTCACTGTTTAACTATACATATAAAATGTTTACTTAATGTATGTAATGTACTAAATGTATTAAACTTGACTACATGTTCAATGCCCACACTTGTATATTAATCAAATTAATTATGTACTTTCTTTGACAAATGTCGATGTAAATATTTTCATAAGTGTAATAAACAATAAAATGTTTTGTTCCTAAATTATATATCAAGTATTAAAAAACCAGCTGCAAAACAAGCATATGCCGCCAAAACTGGTTGCTATTGTTCATTATGAATTAAAAAGATAATCACTGTAAAATGTTGAAGATTTTAATACAATGAATCGCTGTCGGGAAGGTTATCAATCAATCAAATACCTTTCCGTAAAGAACTCGACAATAATAAGATCTACCTTATACCGATATTTGTAAGTTAGCCTTAATAGAACGGCAACCGTCATGATATGGACATAGCACACTTATGTATCTTCGACCTTGACAAAAGCACACATAAAATTATCTTTACTACTACACCCCACAAAAAAACTATAAAAAGTTGGCTCCATTTTGATTTATTATTAATGAATTTAAAGAATTGTTAAAATAAACAATACATACCTGAAGAATATGAAGCAGTTGTATTCATATTATAATTTCTCTGTATATATAATTTTGAAATGTTTTAGTTAAGGTCTTGCAAATATTTCGGGTGTAAGATTTCGTTAAACTCGTTTCGACGCGTTTGTGATATTTTTTTAATACAAAGCATACGGCAACACAGTACCAAATCCTGTCCAATGAAATTACAGCAAAATCTTAATTTGACCAATAATAGAGCAATTTTAAAATTACGGCCAATACAAGTCTACACACTTACACGAGTACTGATTAATGAATATATGTTACTAACCATAGACAAAACTAGAACTTTGTCAGCTTACTGAATTTATGTTCTGTTTTCACCAAAAAATTAAGTGCATTAATTTTTCAATACAAATAAATTAAATCTTATATTTTATACAAATAATATTAACACTAAACGTTATGAACTCTTTTGCCTCAATAATTCAATTAATTTTTAATTCGTCAATTTTAGAAAAAGTATTTACATAATTGTCATTCGATTGAATGTTTCGAAAGTAAATATATCTATGTTATGGTGGAGCCTTAATTATTTTACAAATGTTATTTCTTTTTGTAATTTTTAACTCATTTATTTTTGTTTATTAACTGATACTATGTCTTTTTCTTTTAATTACTGTTGAATTATAATCATTTAATGTATGTTTTTTCTTTGTATTGTCCAATTGAAGATTTTAATTACGTTACAACTGCGATCTTTGTAATACAGATGTCTAGTTTAGTTTAAACACCAGTGTTAAAATTATTTTGTATATACTACTATAGTAGATGAGAGCATTTTTTTTAACTGTACTTTTTTGTAGAACAGTATAGAAAGGACAGATCAGAGCAGAGCGGAGCAGAACTTGCTTTATTGCATACTAAATAATATTAGATTTAACTAAAGAATATTATGTAATAATAAATGTACAAAGACTAGTTTTATTGCTAAAACCAATCTCTTCCAAACAACCTTTGAATAAAAATTATATAAAAATTTAGTGTTAATTGGCAATAACAAAGGGTAAAACAACTTTTTAATAGGTTGTACAACTAATTAAGAAGATTAAAAATTAAATAGTAAATAATAGGAATAATTATTCATTATGTAATTTAATATCTACATTTTTATTATACATATACTTAATCTAGATACAGTACATTAAACGAAACATTTGGTTTTTTCTTAATAAAATATGAAACAAAAGTCTCGTTTGTTTTAATTATTTCTTATATCCATTTATAGCATTGCTGTAGATATGTTTTACATTATTCTTTTTTTGATATAATTTATTGTATAAGTCGACATAGAAAATATGTAGTTTACATATACAACATCAAAGAGAATATTGTATGTTTAATATTTAAAAATATTATTTTAAAACTTGTAAGTGCAACATCATGATAGCCAGGGAATATGAATGGTTGTATTTTTAATTAAAATCCTAACAAAAAATACAATGATTTATTTTGTAAAAAAAAACCTTTAGTTGAAAAAAAATATTTTGTTTTTATTAATTATAATCTTTATAAATTAAAATTAATATAAGCAATATATTGAGATGGCGAACATGTTCACTATTTGTTGATTAAATAAATTTTTCATATCTCAATTTATTTATAACTCTTTGGCATTATCGAATCGAAATATTTTTATCTGTATTAAAATTTTCGTTTTTCCCAAAGGTTTGTGGTTGTCTATGATGATTGTTCAACTTCCTTTTCCTTGTGGCATGGTGTCGGCATAAGGTGAGTTTGTCAATTTTGTGTAATAACATTTTAATTTTTCCTTAGTTTATTACTTTTCTTTGCACTTAAATATAATATCAAATGGAAACAGTGTAACTGTAAGTGAATTTAAAATATTTCCTGTTTTAAACTTTTACCCCTTTTCGGATTTTTTATACACGTGGATACACTTCGGTCGTTTTTGAGAGTTGTTAGGTTATTGTTTTTTTAAATAGCATAGAAGATAAATACTCGATGTGTAAGTGGTTGTGCGAATTGGCAGAAAACCGCTGTTTTTAAATAAAAATGTGCTACTGTTCGTAGTTGTGAAGAGGTTATATTAGACTTATTGTTTGGTGGAAGTTTAAGCTTTTCATAAGCAGACAAATTTTGTTGTAGTTGCCGATAAAGCAACAACAATGCCGCAGAACGAATATATTGAACGTCACAAAAAGCTTTACGGTAGACGTCTTGACTATGAAGAGCGAAAAAGAAAGAAGGAGGCGCGTGAACCTCACAAGAGGGCAGAGAAAGCCCGTAAATTGAGAGGTATTAAAGCTAAGATCTACAATAAGGAGCGTCGTAATGAAAAGATTCAAATGAAAAAGAAAATCAAAGCGCACGAAGAGAAAAATGTTAAACAAAACACAGAGAAAGTTTCTGAGGGCGCACTACCTGTATATCTACTGGACAGGGATGTACAATCCCGCGCCAAAGTTCTGTCGAACATGATTAAACAGAAACGCAAAGAGAAAGCTGGCAAGTGGGACGTACCGATACCAAAAGTAAGAGCACAGGCCGATGCAGAAGTATTCAAAGTACTTAAATCTGGCAAATCGAAGAGGAAAGCTTGGAAGCGAATGGTGACGAAGGTGACCTTTGTAGGGGAGAATTTCACCCGTAAACCGCCAAAGTTTGAACGCTTTATACGGCCAATGGCACTTAGATTCAAAAAGGCACATGTGACACACCCGGAGCTAAAAGCTACTTTCTGCTTACCAATAATTGGTGTTAAAAAGAATCCAAGTTCACAAATGTATACAAGCTTGGGTGTTATCACAAAGGGTACAGTGATCGAAGTAAACATATCTGAACTGGGTCTTGTCACACAGGCTGGCAAAGTCGTTTGGGGAAAATATGCACAGGTCACTAACAATCCAGAGAACGACGGAGTGATCAATGCTATACTTCTTGTTTAATTCATTGTCTTATATTAATTTTCATTTAATAAAGTATTCTCTGGAAACATTTTGTTTATTTAAACTTTATTATGTCCCAGTGTAAAATAAAATTTCATAGTTTTATTTATTAATTTTACCTAAATGATCCTAAGCAAGAATATAGATATATTCTTAAGGCCTTAGTTTAAAATTTCAGTGATCCTGGTAATTTGTGGATAAATAGTTTAAAGGGATTACAAAATCTTTTAAGAATGTACAAGTTAATATAATCTGTGTAAGTTATGTTATTGATAAAAACAATTTTTAATTGGTATGATTGTTACTGCATGTATATAAAATATTTATTTTTAAGCACTCTTAAAAAAAGTGGTTCTACTTTTAACATGCATTACCTTAAATAAACAAATATTTATGTGTTTGTTGTAATAGGGAAACAATTCCATATTTTCAGGAGCCAAGATGCAAATTTTCGTGAAAACCCTCACGGGGAAGACCATCACCCTTGAGGTGGAACCCTCGGACACCATCGAAAATGTCAAAGCTAAAATCCAGGATAAGGAGGGAATTCCTCCTGATCAGCAGAGGTTTGTATATTGATAATTTTGAACCATAGACTGAGGACATGATGGGGAGTACAAATAATTTTATAAATGTATTTTATAATTTGATGTAATTTGTAAAGATCTCAATTACCAGTAAAAGGGAAGCAAACTTCTCTTAAGTTATTTTTCTCAAAGTGAAGGTAAAAGTTATTTTGCTTATTTTCGTTTTTTATCATTCAGGCTACCTTGATGGGTAACTAAGATACCGCATGCCAATATATTTATTGCAAATATTTCTACATTATGTAGTCATGGCTTACACCACAGTTATGAGTGAGCTATCACTTCTAAATATCCTGATTTGTTATATAAAGTTGTTTTTATCCAAAGAGATTTATTAACAAGTTGTTGATAGTTTTATAGTATAGTGTTATGGCTACCTCTGTAATAAAGTATTAATGATAATACAGGTTGATCTTTGCGGGTAAGCAGTTGGAAGATGGCCGCACCCTCTCAGATTACAACATACAGAAGGAGTCTACGCTCCACCTGGTGCTCCGTCTGCGCGGTGGCGCCAAGAAACGTAAGAAGAAGAATTACTCTACACCCAAGAAGATCAAGCACAAGAAGAAGAAGGTCAAACTCGCTGTACTCAGGTTTTATAAGGTGAGTTGGATTTAATGAATAATGGCATTGAAGATATCAATCGGAATAGACATTGGTTTGCTTTTAAATTTAATCAATGGTCTACTCAAATCTTTCTGATTTAAGGTTGTGCTTAGTTAATGTGGAGCTGGTGTGAACATCCTTTCTAACATAACATTTCTACTGCAAAGAAAATGGTCAATTTTAAAATCACTGATGATGGCAATTGGTGTTTAGGTGGACGAGAACGGCAAGATCCACCGGCTGCGTCGCGAGTGCACCGGCGAGCAGTGCGGCGCGGGCGTGTTCATGGCGGTCATGGAGGACCGTCACTACTGCGGCAAGTGCCACAGCACCATGGTCTTCAAAGATGATGACAAATGAACAGTCCCCGTTGATCTTAGTTTTAAGTTAAACACCGACCGCTGTGTATGATGGATTTGCAATAAATCTTGACACAGTGTCGGATTATTTGTTTCGTTTTATTTTGGTTTCATTCCTCGGTGAGTAACTTCAGATCCTAACCATTATTTTATTTCAGCCCTGGTTTCAAAAGCACTTTATAGGTGTTATCCTATAGGATGGTCTTTTTTATGATAAAATGCTTATTTGAAATCAAATTAAAGAATATAAGACTAATTTTTATATCTGAAAGGATTTACATTATTAGTCTTTAATCTGACATTATGTTAAGTGACGGCGAACAAGCCCATGGATTGTAAAGTATGCTCACTCAGAATACTGCTCTCATGGCAAGTGAGTAATTTACAAGGTGATGATGATCAGCTACTCAAGTGGGTTTGGCCATCAATTAAACTTTGTGACCCCAAAAACAAAAAGACCTACTTTCAGTTAATGCCATGGTAGAGGCCATGGAGGGTTCAAAAAGTATCATCACACATAATGTAGTTAAGCAGGATTGCAGGATTTATTTAGTCAAGAAGATTTTGATACAATCGGTAAGTATATTGCCCAAGTAAAGAAATAAAGCTATCTGTTGTTTCATTTGTTCCTTTCAACTCCTTGGCCTCATTAAATAAACATTCACTAGATGAAACAATGGGGAACTAGAACTGTTGGTGGAAAAAAATATGTCAATTGAAGAGGTTTTTTAGGATTGTTCAGGAACAGGATACAAATTATTATTGGAAATATTGAGGATATTTCATGATGAAGAATTAGGAGTAAAATTAAATAATACAAAAATACCCTTTTGTCAAAATATTTTTATTCAACTTTACAAATAAAAAGTTCACCATTAATTGTGGTGACTGATAGTAAATTACTGCTTAGAAATTTACCATCAGAATGTTCGAGGTTTGCGCAGCAAAATCCGAGAAGTCAAACTTAATATATTGAATAAGAGTATGATATTTACATACTAACTGATAGTTGGCTGAACGATAGCATTCACTATGGAGAGATTTTTGACATTGTGAAAGATAGGGAAGTGATTAATGGAGGTGGAGTCTTAATAGCAGTTGGTAATGATATAGTATCGCATCGTATGACGGTGTGGGAAAGTAGTTGCGAAGATCTGTGGGTGACAATTGTAATAATTTCAGGTAAATCCACCCATATTGCAATCTGTGCTGTATATCTCGCACCTCCAGTTGCTAAGGATATTAGAAGAATTTATTTCCCATGCGAACTTCGTAATTAAATAGAATGATCATGTATTATTGGCAGGTGACTTTAGTTTTAGTAACCTTAAGTGGTCTCCATTATCGGACGTATCGTATTTGCGTCCCATTGGTAATCTCAGTAGTACTCTCAACGCGTTTGTCGATTTTATTGAAGAAAACGCCCTTAAATAGTTAAACCGCGTTGTCAACAATAACCAACGAATGCTAGATCTAATTTTATGCAACACAGCTGAACTTACAGTTATAGAGAGCCAATTACTCCATCAGTACCGTTGATAGTCATCACCCACCACTAATTATTACATTAATCTCAAACAAAAAACAATTAGTCAAAGAAAATTTTAATGAGAGGTATAATTTTTACAAAGCGGACTACGACAATATAATCTTGCACCTATATAATATATCATGGTCGGATGTCTTTTCAAAGTGCAATGATGTAAATACAATGCTAACGATCTTTTATCACAAATTAGAAAAGGTGATTAAAAAACATGTGACCGAATCTAAACCTAGTAACAGCAAATATCCACCGTGGTATTCTAAAAATCTTATAAATTTATTAAAATTAAAACACAAAGCTAGACTGAAATACAAAAAGTACAAAAATCCTGTTAACGGTTTTGAATTTACCGATCTACGTGAACGATCTAACAAATTACTTAAAAAAGAATACAAGCGGTACATTGAAAGGATTGAATCTAATATTTCAAACAATCCAAAGCATTTTTGGACTCATCTAAAAAGCTTAAAAAAATCTCCGAACACGTACCCTTCTAAAATGGTCTTAGAAGACCAAATAGCATCAAATGGAGTCGACATTTGCAACTTATTTGCAAATTATTTCTCGTCGGTTTACGACGTCAACTACTCAAGAAGCGGAGGCGCAGTAAGCAAGTGTTCCAGCATTTCTCTTTGCTATATTCAATTTACTCAATTTGAAGTCTTCAAAATATTAAAAAGACTTGACTTAACCAAAGGCACCGACCCTGATGATTTACCTCCTATATTCTTGGTGAGGTGTGCAGAACCCCTCTCACTGCCTCTTAGTATCATTTATAATACGTCTCTAAAAACGGGAATTTATCCGGATATTTGGAAACAGGCTAGAATAGTGCCGATATATAAAAAAGGGGACCGTATTAATATAATTAATTATCGGCCTATTTCCCTAATTTCGGCTGTACCAAAAACGTTAGAGGCTATGTTGCGTCCGATTTTTGTATGTCACGTCCAGCGATTAATATCTGACTTAGCACGGGTTCACTAAGGCTAGATCTACTGTTACGAACTTAAGCAATTTCGTAACCTTTCTTTCAGAATCAATTGACTCGTACGTTCAGGTAGACACAGTATATACAGATTACTCCAAAGTCTTCGACAAAGTTAATCACTGACTGCTTGTAGAAAAACTGACTAACTTTGGTTTTGGACGCACTGTACTGTCTTGGCTTTCATCGTATGTCATGGATAGATTATCATTTGTAGTAGTTAAAGGGCATGCTTCACGGCCTTACCGATTTACATCAGGTGTACCTCAGGGTTCAGTACTGGGGCCAATTTTATTTAATATTTATGTTAATGACGTCCTAGAATGTATCTATGAGTCGAATTATTAAATCTTCACGGACGACATAAAGATTGCGAAAGAAATAAGATCGTCTAGTGATAATAAGGCTCTGCATGAGGATTTGGATAGATTAGTTGATGGGTCTCGTCGATATGATATGGCTCTGAATCCTCAGAAATGTTCTTTTGTTAGATTTACGCGTAATCGCAATTCTTTTCAATCAGTATACGACATCAATGGCGTAGTGCTAGCTGAACAAGAGGTAGTTCGTGACCTAGGTGTTATATTCGATACTAAATTCAGTTTTAATCAGCATTTTGAAAACATATGCAAATCTGCAAGGAGAGTGTTGGGTTTTCTGTTTAGAAATTGCAAGGATTTCAAAAACTTAAGAATTAAAAAACTTTTGTTCATTACATTCGTGAGAAGCAAGCTTGAATATTGCTCAGTAGTATGGAACCCAAATTATCAGGTTCACAAAGACCCTATCAAGTCTATACGAAGACGATTTACTTATTTCTATTTTGATGGACCAAATTAAGAGGGTTCCGTACTCTGACCGACTTAGAGTTCTTAACCTTATGAAGTTATCCGATAGACGCATGTTACAGGACATGTTATTTCTATACAAGCTATTAAACAATTTATCTGATAATTCCGATCTGCAGTTGTTTTTCCTTTGATATTCCGACTCGCTCACCTCGCCACCCAAGATCAATTCTCACTCACAGAACGTATAAATCAAATTTGGGCCATCATTCTTTGGTTCCGAGGTTGTGCAAACTGCTGCAGTATTTCATAAACAAAGATAGCTCCATCGATATATTTCACGACAAATTACCAATGTTCAAATCCAAAATTGTCGGGGCATTGAATCCCAGTACAGTCGCAAACATCTAATATTTTGTTTTGCCATATCATAGACATTATCATGATCATACAATCATTTTTTTGTCAATGTTCTCAAAATTGTCAATATATAGTTTTTACATAACTAGTTTAATTTAGAGGTTAACTCAAAATATTTTGTTTATATTATCTCGTTTAAAATTGCTGTGTAGTCTAGTTTGGTTTTAGAGTTTTATGTTTATGCACAGATACTTAACGCATGATGTGTTTAACTTTAAGTGTAGTTACATGTTGCTATTTTTAACTTGATTTTTAATGTTAAGTCACGAAACCAACTATGTAATTATGTTGATAAACCTTGATAAATAAATAAATAAATTACGACTTTCACGTTGTATTTCTCTATACCGCATAGTACTTTGTATACATCGAGATAGTCGCCGCAGAGTACTTTGTATACATTGAGATAATCACCACAGAGTACTTTATATACACTGAGATAGTCATCACAGAGTACATAGTAACTACTCGAGTATTGAACAGTTTACATTGTTACCTCCCTCACGTAAGATGGTGCCAGATCCCACTTCTTCTATTACTTGTACCTGTTACAAAGGATTTTTGTAGATTCTTAGTTTTTTCACCGTAATCATCAGCCCAGAAGTTCACAGTTCGACATAGGCCTCCCTCAAAGATTCCCACGTCGATCGGGTAGGAATACATATGGTGGGACTAGGGCCATTTCCTACCACGCTGGCCCAATGCGGGTTGGTAGGAGTTAGAGCCTCGTTTGTTGATTAGCAGGGTGCACCACGAGCAGACCAGAAGCCATAAACCCTTACTTTAGTTATTATAACGGGTTAAATATGGGAAGGGAAGAAGAAATAAAACTATAGGGAGTCGATGATAATTTTAATTCAAATACTGAGAACATGTAGTCTACTACTCATTTGTAAACTACGGATTTTGTGCAGCCGGAAGCGGACGCGAGCGGCGGGCGGGATCCGGTCACACAATCATGATATTTTTTGTACCTGTCCGTATTACATTAAAAATACTAACACCCATTTAATTAACTAGTAAACGTAACACTAGAATAATACTATAATTAAAATATCCACCCGCCGGACGATTCGCGCGGACGACTTCCGGCGATTACCTACCACGTCTAAAATACACGCAAATACAAACTAATAGGAAACTACCGGCGCACGAGCGCGGTCCGATCAGATCAGATCACTTACACCTGGAATGGTTTGCATATACTACACACTGTCGCTTGTACAGTGCCAACTAATTGGCACAGATTAAAAAAAAATAAAAAACAAAGAAATAAAAGCACCAATGTTACCAGTAACGGGAGATCGAAATCGCTATTATACAAAAGTGTAAGATTTAGATACAATGTCCATTTTTATGTAACAATCTATATAAGTAACAACAATAGATATACTCTACTAGTCTTAACACGCCGTAAATATAAATCTCTAATTAAATACATTTAATTCCTAAATATTCATCAGCTGGTCACACACACGCGATATCAAGTGTTGCATGTTTTTCATATTGCTTGTAGAGGATTTATTAATTTATTCAAACGTAACCGTTAAAGCGATATCTGTTGGCACAGTTGAAACGAGAAAACAAATTCCGTTCGGAAAGAAAACATTTACTTGCAACTTATTAGTTAAGTTTGAAATTTAAGTAACTCAAACCATTTAATCGCTGCAGGAAGCGGATGCAGCAGATATATATGTTTATTTTTTTGTAAACATTGACCTGATTTTCTTTGTAAGTATCTATTTCTGTTTCGTTCAAACATATATTTCAAAGTAGTTTTTTTTATTTAATAAATAATCTCTAACCTCGAATACCTACGAAACCGACATACGCAAAACTAAAACAATACGCACATGATTGCAAGTAAACACTATCGATATGGTTTTAGGCCATATGTTTAAACATAAATTGTCAAAGGGAGTACTTGTAACGATAGATGTTTATCGATTTTCAATATAAAAAATATATAAAAGCATATTTCATGATTTAATGCAGAGTTATCAATACAAACGTAAGTGAACGAGTTCGTGCTTATGAGTAGTGTGCGTACTTCCGGTGTTAAGTCTAAGTTTTATTTTACAAGTTTCCGGTGAACTTCCGCCGACAGGAAACCACTCAGTATATATACGTATTGTTTTCACTTGTGTCCACAGCGAGCTCGGAGCCGGGCGCGCCCGGCGGCGGCGCGGACGCCGTCGCTGCACAACTACATTTACAATTAAACTAAATATAATACAAAGCCAATTCAAAAATATCGCATTCGGCCGCTATACAATTGCAGTAAACTATATTTATACAGTGCATATTGTGAACTAACTAAATACAATCAAAATATCACTTAAATAAATTAACGAACGCAAGATGGCGCTAATATATGAACCCAGTGTTGCAAGGTTCAAATATTCCAGTACGTTTCAGGAGTTTTGTGATTGTTGCTGGTGTTTCTAGTGTTTAAACATTGTTTATTTAAAATGTTTATCTCTATACAAATTGCTTAAAAGTTCATACATTAACATAACAACAAGTAGTGTATAAATGTTAAATAACGCTGAATACTCGTGCACAGTATACGAATGTGTTACATCTGGAGTCGGATAAAAGTGCGGAACGCGTTTAATGTTACGTTCTGTTAAAAAAATATACAGTAATAATTTTTTATATTACATTATCTTTATCTAGAGTTCGGCCAAATTAATTTAAACTTATTAGGTTTAATTAATTAACATAATTACAGCCAGATATAGGGCAATTTTGTTTTAAATAAACCTTTGCTGTACGGGCTGCAGTTCATCGTATTCATTAAAATAAAAGAAGGTGTACATTTGTATATATCTGCTGAAACTAAAGCGTTGCCCCGGCAACTAATTATATGCATTCAAAATACACAAACAATCTACGTTTTATGAGGAAGCGACGGGACGGGTAGGACGTTCACCTAATAGTAAGTGATCCGTCCGCTTATAACATTGTAGCTTATTGTGCTCATTTTGAGATTAAGTTAACTTTCATTACCCCAGTAATTACACTAGCTATAGTGCCTTTCAAACGGGAACACTGTAATGTTCGCACAGTACTGTTTGTCGGCTGCAAGAGGTGTTGCGGTGATACCTAGACAGTCTCCAACAACAAACACCCACCAGCAATGTAATGAGTAATATAAGTTTTTAAAAATATGTTAAAATTTGAATTTATAGGCGTTTCCATTTTCAACAACATCTTATAAGAACGTCTCCGTACATATTTAAATTAATATTTTATTTATCTTATAACAATTTCACAAAGGTCCAATCTGTTGTTATTAAAGACAAATTTACTTAAAAATAAATATAACTTTAATGTTGTTTATACGTTGTAGTTATTTAGATTTATTGCTATTTATAAGTTTTCGAATTATTTTTGTTCTCTGATAAAGTATACAATGTTTCTTATCCCATACCCTCAAAGTGTTGGCCAAAAGTCGGCTGGCTAAACATTAAATTATTACTTGGAGTTGGTAACGCCAGTTTGTGAAGAGATAATGTGTTAGCTGAACCCCAGCTGAAGGCTATCAGCGACGCTTACGTAGGAAGGTATAACACTTACGTATATATAAAAAACAAATTACAACAAAGTATCTACACACAAAGAACACGTTATATATATATAGTGTATGTATATAACGTATATGTAGGCAGTTTGTTATATATCTATATATTAAATAGTTAATATATCAGTTTCAAGTGGAGATGATGCTGGCTTTACTGATGGTGATGATGTGGAAATTCTAATTGTGTGACATAATATTCATTTAGTGGCTCGGCGTTTATGCTGTGTTCCGTCTCTCTGACAACTCCTCTACGCTGCGACCTCATTGTTAATACAAAATTACGTGAAACTGACATCAAGTGCCTATTGCCGATAATAGCTGTGGATATTTAAGAGTTCCTACTATATTGGAACCGGTCATCGGCAAGACGTGGTGAGAATGAAGCTGTTCCAAATTGGAGGCCGAGTAATCGATACGGTTTCATATGTTCATATATACTTATTACTATGCTGCAAATATTTGCCGTTTGGTATGCCAAGGTGTACAGAAGTTTAGAGCTGCGAACGTTTCGATAAAAAAAAATGATAATTATATTAAATATATAAATAGTTCCCATCTTCCTCACTCTGTTCCGTCGTTGTGTCATGTACTTTAAAACATCTTTGCGAAAGAAGGAGAAGACTCATTTCTTTCTATAACTTCTCTTCAGTACATATGGGCTTACCGTCTGCTTTACAAGTAATATCACTTGTTTCTATCCTTCTTCCACATAGTTACGGTACAGAAACGTTCACAGCTCGGTGTTAGGTTCCGCAGCTTCCGCTTGTGCTTTCTCCAGCGATGGCTTGATGGTCTCTAAGAGCCTTCTAAGAGCTTGCTCCGTCTGTTGGAGAATTTCTTTGTTATTACTTGGTGTTAAGTATAATAATAAAACTGTTTCCGAGGTGCAGTGGTTCGCCACTTGCCGGAGTAATAGTAAGATCCTCAGTCCGCTACCCAGAGTGGGGTGGTGGTGGAGTTTTGTAGATCACGCTTAGCTAGCTACCATCCAAATATTGTAAATCTGCCACTAAGATGGCGTCATTGCTCCAAGTGATGATATATGTGAGTTAAAATTTTCTGGGTGAGCACCTTTACCTCCACAGCTACGTTGTCACTTGATACCATGTGAAACTATGGGCAAAGGATAGTTCGTTGAAGATAATAAATAATTACTCAACAACATTTAGATGCCAGTTGATTTGAGAAAAGCTAACGTTACTACATATGTCTAAGTAAACGTACATAGCGTGTGTGCGCGCGAGTGTACCTACCTGCGCTAGGTGCGCGACGGTGCGGTCCAGAGCGTCACGCCACGCGAGCAGCTCGGAGCGCTGCCGCGACGTGTGTTGCTGCAGCAGCCGCGACCACTCCTGCGCCTGCGCACCGCCCGCTGAACTCAGCCTGCAACATTTTTTGTCTGTTTACAAGCTGTTGTTTAGCGGCAGAAATAGGAGCTACCTGACTAGTTACACCGCCAACAAACATTTACCAAGCAGTTTAAGGGCAGAAGTAATGCTGTAATTTGTCGAGTTTGTTTTATGAAAACTAAGTTACGCGACTGACCTGGCCTGCAAGTCGTCCGCGTCGAAGCCGCTCTTTTGCAAGGTGGCGAGCCTCCAGTACAGTGCCGCATTGAGCAGAAGCAATAGGATCAGCAGCAGCGGCAACCACCGCGGCGTGGAACTGCTAGTGGAACCAGCGCGCGGAAGTGTCGGCCCTGCCGCTTGTGGCAAAAGGGGACCGATCTCCTGACCGACCGCCGCTGTGGACATCACATGGTACCCATAAAGCATTTTTCTTATATGTAATAAACTGCAACTTGATTTCTACCTCAAACGAGGTTTAGTAACGAGTTTTTACACTGCAAGTTCTTCACATTCTATCGCCTTCCTCGCGTGCAGAATAGGATATCACCACCACCGCTTTACTTTCGGCTTGGCGTTAATAATCTCTAAGATGAGACAATTGCACCAAAAGCTGTTTCCGTGACCTTCACCAACTTATAGTATCCAACAAAACGCATACCGACAGTGGTAAGTACGGCAATTACCACCTAGTGCCTGATGATATGATGATGATGGAAAGTCATTTGTGGTGTAAAAACTCTAGTAATACAGAAATAAGTTAATAAATATTAAAATGAACAGCAAACATCAAATCATATAAGATGTCCTTTGTCCTAGCTCATTTAACTGATTAGTGTCTATTGGTTAATTATTTGTGTTAGTTTATTAATAATTACTTGGATAAAGGTATTAGCTGTGATGGTAAAACTAAACAATGTCGGTTCAAGTGTATACAGTATTTGCTAACACTTAACTAGACCAGGCTTAGAATATACTAACTGTAAAAACCGTCGCAAGTTCTAAATCGGTCAGCCATTTATTTTTAACACAGGCATGGTTTGAGTTACCGAGATGACGCCGGCGCCGCCGCGCGAGCCTGGTGGGCGCCGGCGCGGAGGCGGCTAGGCGCGCCTCCAGCAGACGGGCGTACTCCTCCACACCGGACATCGTGTTGTTCTCCAATAAAGCTGTAAACCGAACAGGATTACTCCGGTCGAATTCTCTATTCGTTCATATTAACGGGCTATTGGTAATAACTTCCTAGTTACCACTAATTGGTCAAGTATTATTAATATTAAGTTTACATGGTGTAAATACTTAAGGCCAAGTCTGATTCATTTGTCATCATTTCCGTTATGGTTATTAAGTACGTGAGTAGGTTTCGAGTTCGTGCCCCTCCGAAGCTTGTGCTGACATGGCCGCCCGAAAACTATTACAGTTTCCATTTCAGACTATGATCCAAATAGAATTAATCAATAGTGAGAAATTACGATTAAAATGGTGTCTCCGTTTAGAATAAAAAAAATAATAAAATAGGTTACTTTTGACCATAGGCCACATGCTCTTCTTATACCGCACGTGGGCGTAGAGGGAGAGATGCGTAGAGGTTTCGGCCACCCGCTGCAGACAGTAGTGGACCTCAACGCTGAAGTAGTCCGCGTAGGGGATACCGGCGTTCTCGCTCGTCGAGTCTATTGAGTACAAAGCTCCGGGTTTGGAGCATTTATTCATCACCTGCGTAATAGAGAGCTTGAGAGATTCACATTATTCAATAATTATATAATATTGAGATGAATAGTATCTCCAAGTGCGATTGCCAGAGCTTCTATTACGAAGACGGAACTTGTATCTGCGGCGTAGTGACTATCTGCTTATTTTGTCCTGGTTCAGCGGAACTCCATGTCGAGGGTATTTCTCAAACCGCCTGTTCAACTACAATCGTCTTATCGCAAATCTGCCGTCATACCGACATTGCTGTGTTCCAGTAATATGCGAAAGCTGCATTCAGACGGGGCACTCCTCACTATTCACGGTCTCATTGTAATTAATATAATCATCGTCATCATAATCATCAGCTGATAGACGTCGACAGCTGAACATAGGCGTCTACCAAAGATCTACACATCGATCCGTTCAACGTTTATTTTTATTTTTGTTAGTCTATCATTGGTAAAAAATGCATTGGACAATCACGTAGGATCAAATTCAAACGGTGATCCTTCAGAGAAGCCAAAGTTTAGCAATGAATATTGTAAAATAAGGATAATGGACGTTACTGAAGGTGTTTCAGTTCCAACCTGTGTTTCGGTGACGCGCACTTTCTTGGGGCCGACGATCCCCGACGAGAGCCCCAACGTGTAGCTGACGCGACGCGCCTTGCGTGCGCCCTGCGTCTGCCACGGCTCCTGGAGCGTGCACATGAACTAAAGTTAGAGCTGAAGAGTATAAAACCACGACATGGGATACACCCACGCCGCTGGGAACTGCCGGATATAAATAAATTGACACACCTGTCGTTTTAAATCTACTGTTTGCGCGATACATGCGTAGACGTTACCTGGGTGTAGTCGGTGCTCTCGCGCGCGGTCAGCAACTCGAGGTTGAACTTGGAATTGGTGAACATCATGGTGAACAGTTGATCGATATTGAACGGGAACTGCTGACTCAAAAACTGCTTGCTGTCGTGTGCTGACGTACATTTCTCCACCTCGCCGCCGCTGCAACGCAATTGGTACTTAGTAGTGTAAGGCCTTTCACAAGTTTCACAGTCTAGACAAATTTAACTGATGATAGATCTTTCTTGTAGATGTCTCGGGGATTGCAAAGTGGTAGCGTGAGAGATGTGGACCTGGCAGTAAGAAAATCGCATCGTTAACACATTTTGCTTTAGTAGACGATCTCTAGTTGAACCTGTCACCAGTATAAAATAGGCGTTTACAATGGGTGTCGTTACTTGTGGTGCTTGTCGGGCTCGCTGTCGGTCGTGTCGGACATGTCGGTGGGCAGTGTATCCGCCGCTTCCTCCTCCCTGCGGTACTCAGCCTCCCCGTTGGTCACTGCAACGGAAACGAGTCAAGAGATATTAGAGTCATCACTTACTCAAATATATACGATAGTATAATTGTAGTGTAGAATGAAACCATTATTATTTATTACTATATACCCGATAATTAATTTACCATATGCTCCTCCAGTCCTCTGGATACACGAGTCCATTTCAGCCAATGCTGAAGATTCATTTACTACCAAAACGAATCTATCTGCTTCCTCAACCGACAAACTCATACCAGACGTATAATGATAAGTTATAAGACGATTTAAGGCTGTCAAGGAGTGAAGGTCCCACATTATCTTTTCACGTTTTTAAATTTATATTAAAATTTCAAACCTCCTCTATATTATCGGTGGGTAAAAAGAGCTAGATTATAAATGGGTTTGCCGTGTAGAAGTTGTTTTAGAAGTTTGCGACAAACAGGCAGGCGCATGCGTGAAACTTATTGTGGCACTATTTTTAAGTTGTACATTATAAATTAAACTTGACACCACGTCAGTATACACGAGGTAGCGGTGCACGAATGAACCGAATTCGTTATCGAATTATACTTTGTATGGTGCCCGTGCATGCGCCGACCCTCCAGAATCCACTGTATACAGTTCAAGAAGTATTATCGCCGGCTCCAATTTCTTTCTGATCACATTCCACATAGCCACGGTCGTATTCGGCTCTGATCTGGTTTTAAGAAAATCTTTTCAAAGATCAGAAGACAAGTAAAAATAAAAAAAAATGATTTTTCTCTTTTATGTTAACAACTTATAGTACGTTTTTGGTTTTATAGAGTTCGTTCCAATGTGTAAAGGATCTACTCCCGCGCAACATTTGCAGCTAATCTAAAATACGTTCACTGGTACTGGTAGGTCTCTGCAGCCGGAGCCCGTCTAGGTACCATCTGCAGCCGACAAACATTACTTTACTGTACAGTTTAAAAGGCGCTGTAGCCAGTGTAATTACTGGGGTAACGAGAGCCAACATTTTATGTCTCAGGAGAAGAGCGCAATGTGGTGCGCTATATATAATTCAAACTGGCATTGTTATGGGTAGGCGTATCACTTATAATCGGGTGAAGGTCCCGCTCGTTTTGTCCCTAAAAAAAGCTCCGCCAGTGATCAAATCCTCGTCACACACTCCCGTTCATTTCATGTTGTCTGAACCAAAAGCTACTTAAGTAGCTTTGATAAATAATTTCCAAGCTCTGTCCTGCCCTGATGTGTTATACAACATAGCAACGCTCCTATCGCGTCTTATCTTTGATTTTTAAATAACATATAAACAAACAAACGAGACTGTTATTACGAGCACTATAACATATATTGTTCCCATTTCCGGAACTCGGGGCCCTCCCGAGAACATCCATACCTTATATTATTGACTAGCTGTTTGTTATTGCTTTGCTTGTTTCCTGTTCATATAATTTTTTTTATTTATGAATAAACTCATTACAAAAAAAAGAAGAGAAAAGCTTCTTATAACTTCATCCATGACAAAACTCTTTTTTGGTAACAAACGACATCTTCGCGCACATACCTTGCCTTCGTAAGAAAGTCACTTTTTTTTCTAATATCCGTTTCGTATCCATTAGAACCCTCGCGTGATCGTCATCAGACATCAGAACGATCCCCTTAGAAGGAAATCTTTTGTTTGAGAAGAGACGACGGTACAGCAACGATCTTTGTATGTTATGTTGTATATTCAATAATTATGTTCACATTAAAAGTACAAAAATATTGAATGATTATTTTCGTTTTAAAGACTAATTACTTAGTTTCATTGTAATGAATCTATGTTTCCCCTAGCTTAGGTCGAGTGCAGTTACACCAGATGGATTGAACGACAGAAACGGCACTGATGACTCACCTCTCATCGGCGAGAGGTCCCGCGTCCGTGGTGCCGCGCCGCCCACGGCCGCCACCTCCATCGACGAGGTCTCAGCCAGTTCCTGTTCAAGTGCACACAGTACAATTCACAACCGTCTCTTCAATATCCTCAAAACTCCTCCCAAAACACATGACTATTATTAGGAATAAAATTTAACTGGTGACGGCATAGTTATAGCATCTAGAATAGAATAAGTTTACAAAATATAGTTACGTTTTGTGCATACTGTAGCCCTCTGAAAGATCCAGGAACATGACCATGGCGTTTTCAACTCTTTGCCTTGAAAGCACTACAAAGAATTGCATACACTACAGAAACTTTCATTGATCAATAGTTTAGAGTTAAAATTCATGAAGTGTAGCGCTTGGTGGTCACTTTGACCATTACAGCTCATGTCACTGGGCCAGTGGAACCGGCTCCACAGCCAGTATTTAATGTAGTGTACACACGTATATTACTCCAAGTGTTGTTTCCGACGGCGGAATTTCACTTTCCGTGTGTCTGGATTTCTGGTGAACCCTCTCGATCGTCGAAGACGGGCTCGAGTCCGTTCTCCGACTGCCTTCGTCTGTATCGGAAACTCTGGGTGGTGAAAACCGCCCTGCCACTGAACAGTGTTTTAGGAGTAGTGCAGTGTGTATCTTTCTGAATAGCGCTACATTGTTACATACAGGCTTATATCATCATCTTCACCAGCCTTTCTTTACCCACTGCTTCATATAGGTCTTCCCCTGTCTTCCACCAAATGCGATCCTAAGCTTCCGAAGATGACGACAGGCGTAATATTAAGTAAAAAAAAAAAATAGAAAACTATTCACCTGATGATAAACGATTCGCGCGGCGCGTAGACTAACAATTCTTAAAGTTTTCATTTTAACAAGTAATCCTTGTCTAGCTGGATGTAGACGTTCAGTGATCAAATTGGAGCGCTTCATTACCGGTAATTACATCAATAGTCCGTGTAGCTTAACGCCGTGACACATACGATCGAACATCGATATTACCACATATATAAAATGGTTATAGAGCGAGAAAAGAAACGGACAAAATTTACGATCTATTTGATATTAAATGCAGTAGTCGACTGACTTGGAAATGGTTTCTGCCACCAACGGTTTAATTATGCAAGGTTGTGATAGCGCGACTGGTTCTGGCAGCCAGCAAGCAGGTGATAGGACGCAGGCGACACTGTAATATAACAGTAGTGGAGTTTTTTCGTTGATTTAATCTTAAAATAATAATGTGAAAACCTACAAAAAAAAACTAGTGTGAGTTAGATCCTCTTACTGATGGTATCACAGTAAGCCCTGTAGTCTGGGGCTAGTAACAATAGGACTAAGGTATTCCCTGCTTTCGTACAAGGCGACTAAAACGGTCCTCAGATTTGTGGGCTTTGAGGGTGGGAGTCCTCAGAGAACAATAAGTGAGCCTTAGGACAACAGCAAATGCATGGTGGTCTTGTATTTGCCGCAGCACAGCGTGGGTGCTAAGGAGGGCTTTGTCCTTCCGTGGGATGTTTTAGCCAGAATATTGGGGGGCACCGGTGCGTTCCGTAGGAGATCCCGGAGCCCCTCCTAAAGCACTAAGAGGGACCACCGAGGAGGTTTTAGTGGGTAGAAGCCCCACGTCACCTTGTCTTCCCCCCAGAAGTAAGGTATCTTTTAAGAAGATTTCCACCTGATTGAAAAAAAAAGGACGGGCGCGATAAGCAGCCAAGTCGCGTTCAATGGTCAGGTTACCCGAGTAAAATATTATAATGAACATCTATGTGATAATCATATAAATTGTAACAATTTTCATGATCTTCGTTATATAGAAAATAACATGACACTGAATTTTAAGTGTCTGCCAAAAGTTAAACATGTACGAGTGAATGATGGTAGGTCTCTATTTAAGGAGATCGTCCAGCTAAGTTCTACCCGCAGTCTCCCCGAATAGGTTCCCGCCTTGTAGTGGCGGTGAGGCTCAGGAGCCGTAGCTTGATCAACCGCGGTGAAGCGAAGAGGAATATACCGGGCCTATCCGAGGTGAAGAGCCGGCCCGAGACGGCCGCTCCAGGTTAGAGCTCCGAAGCTCCGTGAGCTCACTTCGGATGCGTGCCGGTAGGACTACAGGAGCGGATTTATACTGTCCTTTACAGCCGAAGTGGAGTCCCGGAGCGAGAGCTCCCGGACAGGACCCAAGATTGGATCCGCCGCAGAGAGTCGGGAGAGTTTTCTATCTTGGCTTCCATGGTCTCTGGGTGACGGATTTGGGGAAATCCGTTGCCCAAGTGACTGTGAGAAGCCAAGGAAGGGACGCGCTGTGTGTTCCGGCGTGCCCCTACAGAGGTGGAAAGGGGGAGTTCTTCCCTCCCTCCCGAGGTGAGGCTGCATTGTGTAGTCGGCGCTGGCGGGGTCGCGGACGTGTCCGAGAGCGTTCCCGCGACCCTGCCATAAAGCGAACAGGAGAAAACATCGTGGGGGTTTTAGTCGGTGCAAATCCGACATAATCTGTTCTTGTCCCCGCAAGAACGGGTATACGCAGGCATTTCCCTCACGTAAAACAAAAAAAATCTCACCTGTTGCACGTGGTGTACCCTGCTAATCGACAAACTAGGCTCTAGCTTCCATCAACCCGCATTGCGCCAGCGTGAGCGAAATGGCTCAAATCCCCCCCCCCCCATATTATCATCCGACAGACGACCACTGCTAGACATAGGTCTCTCCCAAAGATCTCCCCTTCGATCTTTCTTGCGCTGCACGCATCCAGCTGCTACCCACAACCTTCACCAGATGGTTGGACCACCTGGTGAGGGACCTGCCAACCCTACGTCTTCCGGGACGCAATCGCCATTCGATGACCTTGGTGCCCCATCGGCTGTCAGTCCTTCGAGCGATGTGTCCTGCCTATTGCCACTTGAAGCATCTGCCATATGAATCTCTACAAATGGGGAGATCTTTGGGCAAGCCTATGTCCAGCAGCAGACATTTATCGGCTGATGATGATGATGATGATGAATGTAATATAATAAGAGCAGTTCTCAGGGGACAGTGAACTCATAATGGTCACCACACACACAATTGTTCCGGTTTGAAACGTTTCCAGCTAGAGAAATTACTGATGTAACAGTACTTAATATTTCTTTTTAATTCAATTAAGCGACGAGACGAGCGGGGCGTTCTGACTGGTAAGTGAGAAGAGTAAGATGACGTCTGATACGCCCGTCCATAACAACGTAACGTTAGTTAGGATGATATACACAGCACAACAATGCGCTCGTCGCCAGAGATAAGACGTTGAGGCGCAATTAATTACACTAGCACAGCGCCCTTCAAACTGGAACACGGTAGTATTTGCACAGTACTGTTTGGCGGTAGAAACAGGAGCTGCGGTGGTACCTAACTAAAAGGTATGCAGTTACAGAGACCTGCCGCCAGTAAAACATCTGATGTGGGTTCGGGTCCATTTTGTCTATTTCTAGACATTTCCTACGTAGATATTAGTAAGTGTAGGAAGTTGGAGCTTACTCTTTTCCTCACTTTCCTCGCGATGCGTATCATCGCGGGCGCGCGCTGCGGCTCCCGCCGGGTGACTGTCACTACCGATACGATATCTCGCCACTCTATCGATAACTCGATAACTCCTTATCGCTCCAACATAATACGATTGTGGTTTTTATTAGTTTTTCGTTTATTAATCTATTATCTTAAGTTTCGAGTCGACTAGCGGACTCCTATTCACCGATGCCGACACGCTGCCGACCATGTCAATGACTTATGAAGCTCATCGCGACAAATAACGGAAATGCTTGAAGGATATTTATGTAACAATTTTTATAATGAAGATGTTCATTGATTCAAGTGTAAGTTATGACCTTCGCCCATGTACAGTCAGGATTGAGGAGCTCATTAATAATTATATAAATCATAACTTGAATTACTTCTTGTTTTAAATATCTTTAGATCTTCCTCTAGGTTAGTAATAGGGCGCTGTGGTTAGTGAAATTACTGGGGTAACGAGACTTAACATGTTTCAAAGATACGGGCAGATTGTGGTCATGGGTATATCATCATAATTAGCACCACGTTGTTATGGACAGCCGTATCGCTTACTCTCCAGGTGAATATGCTCTTATTGCTGCTTCGAATTAAGAAGGGTGGTTGTGTTGGCAATGTGATGGCTACCTCGTGCGGGTCCAGCTGCGTAGTGGACGAGTCGTCAGGGGCGTCTCGCACGTCGCGCTGATATCCCTCGTCCTCGGAATTGAATCCCAACTCCTCGCCGTAACACGAGTGAACCTGCGAATAGATATGAGTGTCTCATTTACATGATCTGATGGAGCATAGTTTATTCAATTACAAGAACTGTTCGCGTTACTGATGACGAAATCATAGTTAATCAATTGTTATCACAACCAAAACATTAATATTGACAATGTTTATGGTATTACATGGTATACCAGTATTATCTAGGGCTCCGTTTCATACCGGCGCGTTCTGTAGATCAGGGATTTTAGTAAGTAGAAAACCCACATAATGTTGACTTTCTCTCAAACACTAAGTACCTTTAGAAGATTCTTCGCTTACAAAAAAAAAATCTCTGTTGCTGGCGACGGTCACCATAGAAGCCTTTATTTCTGCCGCTACACAGTAGTATGTTCTAATTCGATAAATACAGTATTGCGGTTGTGACATAAACTGAATCGTCTAGATAGACATTAAGGCTGTGTATGCATCCTAACCAGCGCCACATTACTATGGACCGGCGTATCACTTACCGTCGGGTGGAACACCCTGCTCGCCTTTTCGGCTTGTTGCATCAAAAATACTATTCACGTTACAAACAACACCTGATTGTGGAACTTTTTCACTCAGACATGACCTGTTTTAAATTAGGCCGCTTAACATTAGGCGTTACGGTGATTGTTTTCTGGTTTATTATTAAAAACGTTACACGAACGATAGTAATGTTGTAATGACGACAACCAGTCGGTTGTAATTATCAGTGTGTTGTAGTTGAGCGAGCGGCGGACCTTATCTACTGCGGGAGACGAAATCCGCTCCGAATGCCGACCTTGGACTGTCAAAATGTTTGCTATTTGCTGACGACGGCCGGCGCGGAGCCACGAAACTACTTATTTTAACTTAATTTACTTTTGACCGGAAGTTGTAACGACGTCCCAGAAAGACGCCTAGCCCTCGCTAGCTTCCAAGCTCTACTACCGCAAGCAATAGACAACTTTGTATTTTCCATTTCTATGCATAATAATATAGCACTAGCTGGGGTGGTACAGATTGCAACACATCATGTTTGCCGCTTTGACACATTAAATGTTAAGTCTCGTTACTCCAGTAATTATTCTAGCTAGACCAATCGTCGAACTGGTATACAGTAATGTTAACAAATTAGTGATTGACTGAATAAATAATCGCTGCGGTATTATTTAACTGGGAAGGGTCCGCCAATAAAACAATTACTACTAGGGAGGAAGAATCCGCCGCCTCTATCTAGGAGTAGTGCGGTCAATGGCTTTGTACGGAGCACCTGTGTGGGCGAAATCTCTAACAGAGCATACTGTCACATATTTAAGGAGACCCCAGAGAGCGATGGCTATTGGGGTAATTCGCGGTTACCGCACTGTTTGAGGCGTGTGTTTTAGCGGGGTCCCCTCCATGGGACTTGGGGCAGAGTTTTTAGCGTCGACTTATGTGTGGCGCTCGGAACGTCGAACGCAAGGACAACAGCTCTCCACAAAAGAACTGGCTCTCCAGAGGTTACACGCTGGACAGTATGTTATTGAACTGTCGAAGGACAGACTTGCACATCGCCGAGCTGGCCACAAAACTATAGATGCTGTGTTCCCAGTTTTAAATGACTGGTTGAACAGACCACATGGCGCGCTGACCTTCCGATTGGTACAGGTGCTGACCTGGCACGGATGTTTCTGTAACTATCTGTGCCGCATTGGTAGAGAGCCAACAGCTATGTGCCATCATTGTGGCAGCGATGAGGACTCGGCGCAGCATACGTTGGAGGATTGTCTCAGTTGGACAAATTTGCGTCGAAATCTCATCGCTGAAATAGGGACAGACCTCTCTCTTCAAGCTTTTATGAAGGCTATGACAGGAAGCGAGAAGGCGTGGAGTGCTGGCGTCGCCTTTTGCGAACAAGTGATGTCGCAAAAGGAGGCTACGGAGAGGGAGAGAGAAAGAACTTCTCTTCTCCCTATTCGTAGCCAGAGACCTGGGCGACGGAGGAGAATGAATAATTGCCTCCAACCCCCATAAGAGAGGTTACGGCAGCGAGTTCGGGGGTCGCTTGTTGCCGTATATCAAAAGCCTCGAGGTAGCGCGTACAGGTGCGTCTGTACGTTAGTGAAAGGTGGGGAGTGGCAGCTCAACTCTGAGGCGAGATCCTATAATCGATCAATGCCGTTGGAACCGCGGAAGTATGCGCAAGCGTTCCCGTAGTTGCGACCAAGGGTCTTGAGAAGGATACCGTGGGGTTTTAGCCGGTAAGAGTCCGGCATAACTCTTCTGCTGGCCCGGTAGCAGAAGAGTATTCGATGAAGGATTTCCCCACGAGAGAGAAAAAAAAAGGAGGAAGAATAACATTATCCCGCCCGCGACCGTAACACCCTCGCAACTCCTATTGGGGAAGGAATTTTGTAAAATCCATTTGCAGCTGACCTTTAAATGGGTGAAGCAATATATTTACCAAATTTTTACTGTTTACGTTTATCAGTTTCGAAGATCCCGCGATGAGCCAATGAAACTCTGGATATCTTACTTCAGTCTATATATAAATAAATGCCTGCCAGTCTTCCAGTTCACTCAGGTTTTACCTTATTAAAATCATGACAGAGGAAATAGCTTTTTTACACCAATACTCTCTTCCGGTGAAGAGTGACTTGATACCACTGCAGTGTGTAAAAAATCTTTGTCCAAACTACATAGTAAGTATTTATTATAAATATAATATTAGTAAATATTATTAATAATATATTTTTTTATTAATTTTTTATTATTAATAATAATTATAATATTAGTAATTATTATTAAGGAAAAATGGTTCAATATCAAAACATTGTGTTTCTGTTATGGACGTGATCGCATTTCGTAACTCCGGAATAGGTTTAAAGATTTTGAATTTCAAATGAACAGTACATGAAAAACAGAATCTCAGCGTGCCCGTATACCTATCCCCTCCCACCAGTCACATGGCACACCCTGCCCCGGGAGACTCCGCCACTTGTCGCGAGTCTCGTTGCGTATGCGCATAATTCCTCTCGCGCCTGACGCCGCGGCTTATACTTTCAAACGATACATATATTTATCGCTGTTGACTTTCAAGATTATGCTATATTATGAAGGTAGATAGTGATACACATTTTTATTCGACGAAGTACGAAGTATGTTCATCTGATGGTATATAACACTGACCAGCGCCACACTCTTAAGGATAGGCTTTTCAGAATGTGGCGCTGGTCAGAACGATACTTATATTCTGCTCCTAATTCTGCTCATCGCCTTGAGACACAGGGTAAAGACTCGATTACCCCAGTATCTTTACTAGCTACAGCGCCGTTTAAACCGGATCATAGTATTGTCAGTATACTACTGTTAAGCAACTCATCTCTATATCGTGGTACTCTTCCTGAACATTTTATTTGCTTCCCTATTTCCCGTCCGCTTTGCGGGCTGCAACACCCCCGTAAATTCGTTTGGGGAAGAAATTTTGTAGAATCTATTCGTAGCTGACCTTTAAATGGCTGAAGCAAGTTCTTTACGAAATTTTTACTGTTTACGTCTAATAGAAGATCCCGCGATGAGTTAATGAAACTCTGTTTATCTTACTTCAATATGTATACAATATTCTAATAATCTATATATAAATAAATACCACTAGTCTTCTAGTTCACTCAGCTTTTATCTTATTAAAATCATAACAGAGAAGATAGCTTTTTTACACCAATATCCTGTTCTGCTGAGTAAGAGTAAGAGTACTATGATACTACTGCAGTGTGTCAAACATCTTGGTCCAGACTACATAGTAATGTGCAAATGTTACTGTGTGTAGCTCTGAAGTGTGCTGTAGCTTATTTACATATTAATTGATGCTTTGTAGTCACGCTGAATGAGAGCTTCGCAATTCTAAGCATTCATCTTTTTTTGTCTATGGTTTAATGCATAAAGCTGTTTTATGGAATGGTGCGATTGTGAAACATTTTTAAATAAAGTTGTTTCTATGAAAATAAAAAAGAAACTAAGGGTTGAAACGGGATATTATTGGCTCCTATAAAACATTGCGTAAGGTCCTCGAGTGGCGCCGGCGTACCGGTAGACGTAGTGTAGGTAGGCCTTCCACAAGGTGAACCGACGATCTGGTGGAGAGAATCGCGGGAACCCACTGGATGCGAGGAACGCGGGACCGATCGATGTCGAGATCTTTGCGGGAGGCCAATGTCCAGCAGTGGCTAATGACGATGATAAGACATTGTTTTTTTTTTGCATATATTTCTTTCGGTTGTAGTAAAACAGCGTATTCGACTCACCCACTGCCAGATCTCGTGGCTGCTCATGGGCTGGTCCATGAGCGCGTTCTGCCAGATGCGGAAGAGCATCAGGTAGGCCTTGTCGCGCCCGGAGAACGAGGTCAGGAAGTTCTTCTCGCCCTCCGTGCAGACGAGGATAGCGTTCGGTATCACCTGCACGGGAGTTCCTGTTTCGTTAAGCGAAGTGCGGAATGCGAAGATGCATGTAGATTAGCTACTGCCAACTGAATAGTCAAGAGTTTTACTTCCACCTCTGCATTGTCCAGCAGACAATGGATTTAAGATATTCTGTAAGGTATATCTCTGTTGACGGAGACCGTCTAGGTAAAGACCATCTCAGTTCGTATTTCTACCGCCATACAGTAGTTTGCGAACATTACTGTTTCGGTTTGAAGGGCGCTGTAGCTAGTGAAAGTAAAGGTAAAAGAACTTAAGTAAGAAGACTTATAATCTTAAGTCTTACGGCGACGAGTATAATATGGTGCAGTGTATATCATCCGCACAAGCGCCATGTTTTTATGGGCCGTCGTATCTGTTACCATCAGGAGATCACTCCACTCATCTTGTAATCATTGAATAATAAACCAACTTTTTCCATTTATTTTTATAACTACAAATAGTTTTAATCAATTATAATGGCGTCGACAGATATATATATATACATGTATCTATATATATATATACACATATATATATATATACACATATATATATATACACATATATATATATATATATATATATATATATATATATATATATATATATATATATATGTATATATAATTTCTTAAAAAAAAATGCAATTAGTAATTTTTATTTCTCATTGTAAATATGAGATAACATGGCACTTAAATTATACATGATATTATTATAAGCTATAATAATGTAGAAGATGGTTAAACAGCAGAGTATCCTGACTACGTTATGGCGGCAGATTGATAATGAGGCAGCTTGTCAAGTGAGATTGAAGAATAGTACCGCCATCCTAACTCCACCGTGTAGACTCGAACCAGGTCATTCTGTTACAAAGCATACGGCTAGCCACTGCGCCACAGAGGTAGCGGCCCGGAAGCTATTCAGAATGACAGATAAAAAAATCACTTAGAGATGGTTTGTAACGTCTTGCCGTTAAATAGTGCTCCTTAGGAGAGCTGTCAATCTCCAGCTGTGGACTATCGCATGTGACTACTAGTGATGATGTAGGGTCTACTCGTTTTATGCTAGGCTTTGGTGATCAAAATATAATTTTTTTACCATTGGATTACCCGCTGTGGGTGCCTTAGTTCAGGTATGGCGCTTAACGTTCGATTATAGCACATACCAGCGCCGTTTTCTCCTTGGTGATAGCTGTTATGTCCTTCCAGCGCAGCGTCATGCTCGTCTCCCAGCCGAAGATGCTCGCATGGAAGCAGAGGAAGTTCTGCGATGCGTACAGCCTGCCATGCGCGAGGATGTCCTTCTGTAGCGCGCACGAGTAATCTGAACGCAGAAAAAGAAATTAACATTGAAGCAAACATAAAATAAATAAATAAATCATCATCCACCATCACCATTAATGGTAACAGAGTTATGTCATTTTTACAAACCATCGAAGAGAGACGTTTACTTGATGATAATATATACGTATTAAATTACACACATCACCTGGGCAACGGATTCCTCGGAAATTATCATCGATTGAGGCCATTGGAGCCAAGAGAGAAAACTATCGATGCTTCTTATGGCTGATCTGAGCGTAGGTTCCGCTGCCAACCGTTATGCGGCCGTGGAGGATAGGTGAGCGGCAGAACGCAATAACGACATTCCTCTTCCTTGGCGGCCCCTCCGCCGCCGTTTCAGCGGTTGCAATACCGACACGAGCCCACCTGGAGCCGGCACCTCACGCCGGCCGGGTAGGTTCCATTTAGCTTCACCGTGGGCGACCAAACCATGACTACTGAGCCCCACCAGCACGACAATACGGTAATTGTTGAGTGGGAGATTTAGACAATTTTGATTTAAGCTTACCAACTATAAGCCTCTCCTCATCTGGCAGGTCTTTAAAAAGCCGTTTGAAGTCCTCCGACTTGCTCTTGTAAGTGGGGTACAGTGCGTTGTACCAGCTCTTCTTCTTGGTGCGTGCGCTACCGGCATCCGCGCCGCCCCGCAACACCACCGGGTTTTGTGGTATAGTCTGCACAGATTTAATGACCTCAATGCACAATGTTTATGATGTTACTGATGGTGAAGGTACAAGTTACAAGTATAGGGAAAGAATCAGAGGTAATTGAAGAGTGTTAAGATGAAGAGGAACATGCGTACATGAATCGACAAAAATAATTGGTGTAGACAGGGATGGTAATAGACATAAGAGAACGCACCTTACTGCTATCAGACTTAGAGAGCGGGGATTCAGAGGGGATTGGCTGCGCGTCTCCCGCACCTTGGAAGTAGATGTCGCCTGACTGCGAACATGCATAACGACAATCGAACATTTAACCATGAATTGTATACCCTCGAGATTGTTTAAAAGATTTGAACTCGTAGCTGAGTACTTAGACCCTACCATGGAGCATTAGTCTGTAAACACTCTTCTGAAATGTAAGGGGTTATATTTTACCATATACACCATCATCATCAGCCGATAGACTACTGGACATCGGCCTCACCCAAAGATCTCCACATCGATCGGTCCCGTTTTGCTCGCATCCTGTGGATTTCCGCAATTCTCACCAGATCATCGGTCCACGTTGTGGAAGGCCTCCCAACACTACATCTACCGGTACGCGGCGCCACACATGGACCTTACTGCCCCACCGGCCATCGGTCCTTCGAACAATATGACTTGCGCACTGCCACTTAAATCTAGCAATATTTTCAGGTATGTCTGTGACCTTAGTTCTTCTGCGGATGCCATATACAAAGCGCATTTTATTATCGCACCACTTTTCAATAAAACCTTGGCAACGGATATAGCACGAGATGTTAGAACTTGTCTCCGTTGCTGGTGAGCATCAAGGTGGACACCATATTATAATTTTTCTAATTCTTGTCCCCTACATCATACGTTTCAAGGATATGACAGCAATATGCTGGTAAGTAAAATAAGTAATATGTGTCACACTGTTACAGGTAATGTCACTTATTCCCAGGTGAACGTCTTGCTCGTCTCGTCGCTGTAATTTTGATTCGAACTGAATACTTACGACACATACTAATAACAAGACAGACTACATACTACTGCTGGTAGGTCTCTGTTGGCGGAGACTATCTAAGTAGGTACCAGACTACATACTACTGCTGGTAGGTCTCTGTTGGCGGAGACTATCTAAGTAGGTACCAGACTACATACTACTGCTGGTAGGTCTCTGTTGGCGGAGACTATCTAAGTAGGTACCAGACTACATACTACTGCTGGTAGGTCTCTGTTGGCGGAGACTATCTAAGTAGGTACCAGACTACATACTACTGCTGGTAGGTCTCTGTTGGCGGAGACTATCTAAGTAGGTACCAGACTACATACTACTGCTGGTAGGTCTCTGTTGGCGGAGACTATCTAAGTAGGTACCAGACTACATACTACTGCTGGTAGGTCTCTGTTGGCGGAGACTATCTAAGTAGGTACCAGACTACATACTACTGCTGGTAGGTCTCTGTTGGCGGAGACTATCTAAGTAGGTACCAGACTACATAATACTGCTGGTAGGTCTCTGTTGGCGGAGACTATCTAAGTAGGTACCAGACTACATACTACTGCTGGTAGGTCTCTGTTGGCGGAGACTATCTAAGTAGGTACCAGACTACATACTACTGCTGGTAGGTCTCTGTTGGCGGAGACTATCTAAGTAGGTACCAGACTACATACTACTGCTGGTAGGTCTCTGTTGGCGGAGACTATCTAAGTAGGTACCAGACTACATACTACTGCTGGTAGGTCTCTGTTGGCGGAGACTATCTAAGTAGGTACCGCCGCAGTTCCTGTTGCAAGCGATGGACAGTACTGTGCAGACATAATTAGATCTGGTTTGAAGGGCGCTGTAGGTGGTGTAATTACTGGGATAACGAGACTCAACATCTTATGTCTCAGGCGACAGTGTTTAACATCCTAACTAGCGCCACGTTGTTATGGGCGGGCGTAACACTTACTATCAAGTGAACGCCCCGTTTGTTTCGTCGCTTAATCGAAATACAAGAAAGGCTCTACCTTATCGTCGACAAGCTCGGAGCTGCTCTCGGTGTGGCGCAGCGAGGGCGACGGTGAGCGGGATATGCTTCTGGAAGGTGCGGCGAATGCGTTATTTTGATATAGCAAACAAAAACCTAATCTCTTTAAGTGTCATTTCATGAGATGAAACTAAAAAGAGTAACAAAAAAAACGAACATATTTATTTATAGAGTTTAAGCTGTGAAAGGATTAAAACAGAACGATACGGTGAAATCTACAATACATCGTTTTACTCTTCTCTCTCTTTTGTTCTTCTCTACTCGAATCATTAATAAATTTGACGATCATTCTCTCTCTTTCTCTCTATTTACTCTACCTTAATGTATTCATTTGATTCGTTTACAAATTAAATGTATAGGATACTAAAGAATACACAAACATAGAAGATGATTAGGATGATACGTCTGTTGAAGTACTGTTCTCTTTGCCTTAGTCAATTTCTAGAAAGTAGAGGTTATTTGTGTACGGAATCCCCCACAACAACTCACGGGATCCAAGCCAACCTCAGCTGCTTGTGGTGCACCCTGCTAATCAACAAACGAGGCTCTGGCTCCCGTCAACCCGCATTGGTTCAGTGTGGTGGGAAATGGCCCAAACCCTCCTCATATAAGCCCCTACATACGACAACCACTAGTGCCCCGCGATACTGGAGGCCATGCCGAATGTAAGTGGAGATATATGGGGGAGGCCTATGTTCAGCAATAAACGTTTACCGGCTGATAATAATGATGAGGTTATTGAGGAAAATGGAGTAATTGTTTTTCTCTTATCGGTGGTGACAGATTTTGGTTTTTGCTTTAAATTTAAATTTGGAATTCAAAACTATATAGAAACTGAATGCTTTGAACATAGATTAATGTTTCCCGTACAGCGCGAAGTGCTAGTTTCAATGTTTAAAGAATTCTTTCGTGCCCGCCATGCCTTTCTCCTCATCATCAATATACTGCCGTGTAAGAAAGTTAGAGAAGTCAGGACAAGCTTGCTTCATCATCTTCAGCCTCATTGTAATTTAACACCATGTGAAATTAAATTCAAGATTTAAGCTCATGGTAGTTAAAAATGAAAATCAAACTCCGTAAGATTTGCCAACTACAGTGTTCCGCAGATAGGAATAATGAGGTAAGTAGTAAGAGAGAGAAAGTTCGGTCGCTGAAAGAAATCATGGCTAGACAACTTCAAGGAGTGGACCAATAGAAGGAGCACCGCGCAGCTGATCCACCTAGCGCGCAACGGAAAGGGATTCGCTCACTGGTGTCCAATCTCTACTCCAAGAGCACATGAAGAAAACATGGAACGCTTATTTTGTCTATCATCATCATTTCTTGGTGTTGACGTCCACATTTGAACATAAGCTCCTCTGTTCTATTTTTAGTATGTCCAGTCCAGTGACCCTTGTTCGTGATCCTTGAATGCCAGCGTTGGGGAACTTCGCAAGGTCTGTTCGTCCAAAATCCCTTAGTGCTTGAAGCGCAAGTTTTCGAACCGTGCGTGTTGCCAGTGATGACCTACGGCTCCGAAACTTGCTCCCCTACTATGAGCCTTGTAAAAAAGCTCAGAGTGACACACCGGGCGATGGAGAGGGCGATGTTTGGAGTACTTCTGCGTTATCAAATCAAAAATTAGGAGATCCGCAGAAGAACCAGGGTCACCGACATAGCCCTACTGTATATATATAATATAGCGAGGCTGAAATCGAAATGATGATGATGAATGCCAGCTTGTTTAGGTGCGATTATTACCAGGTTTACATTCAATGTATCCGGTGACCGTGCAAGCTACATTTAATATGTTTTACGAGTAGCTTCATCGTCATCACAATCGATGGACGTTCACTGTCGGACATAGGACTGTTGTAAGGTATCCCACAGAAAACAGTTTTTAGCTGTTTGAGTTCCAGTGGCTTCCAGCGATGCTTTTGATGTCATCTGTTCGTCTAGTGGGGAACAGCTTACGCTGTGCTTTTCCCCAGCACTTAGTGTCTCCAAATTTCATCAATTCCACGAGCTATGCCCATTGCCACCTTTGCTTGCGACTCATAAACCTCTGATTCTTCAGCGGATTTCGTAATTTCTGATATGATTAAGCACTTATGCTAATTGCTAGTAATTATGAAGGTAATCTAGTAGTGGGAAGGTTACTAAACCTACTCTTTGGTATCACGGAGACACTTTGAATCAAAATCAGTTATTAAAGAGATCCGGTCACCCGTTTGTAATTGTCTCGTAGACGGGTGCCGGCGCCGAGTGCCATTGCCAGAGCGCGTGCCAGTAAATGTTTGTTTTTTTTGTTGCCAGTCAGCGGTGCGTGACCGATGCACTCATTATGAGCTGCTGCTCAATTCGAGCACCGCACGAAAACCACTTAAACAGATACAACGTTTCAAGGTCTTCATTGTTCATTACAACGTACAGCATACGGAATAATATGTTTTTATTCTATATAAGGGAAATAGAGATCTCGTTCAAATGTTGAGATTGTTTTAACCAATGCAATGACTGGGTGACACCTCCACCTCCCCCTAACCCCTTTCAGTCTTATTAATTTAGTTCATTTTCAGAATGCAAAATCTTCTTCAGAGCTGTCCATATTTCGGAAAGACTTCTTTAAAGTTGGTTCCGTAGAAATTGGTAAGACATTTTTATGATTGGGAAAAATAACATTGACTTTGTAAGTTTTTCCATTTCTATATATAATCTGTATTTATTTTCAAAAACATCTTATATAGTAGTTGTTTGCAATATATCAAAGTATATTCATTGATCATTTCATCTAAAATTGTCTACATAGCTGTTGAAATAAAACAACCGCTAACACTAACTATGCAGTCATCATCATCATCATCATCATCAGCCGACAGACGTCCATAGGCCTCCCTCAAAGATTCCCATATCGATCGGGTAGGGATTCATGTCGTAGGGTTTGGGCCATTTCCCACCATGCTGGCCCAATGCGGGTTAGTGGAAACCAGAACCTCGTTTGTTGATTAGCAGGGTGCACCACGAGGAGGTGACGTTGGCTTGGGTCCCGTGAGTTGTAGTGCGGCATCCCTTACACCCTCTAAAAAAAACTTTACACCTTAAGTTATATACATGTACATAAGTTAAGGTGTAAAGTTCCACGTGGATGGAGCCCCGGGAGAAAGTATGTAGCCAGTACAATGATGTAGCGCTTGTGAGTCATGCATTGTCATACCGTGTAAGTCGGTTCAAGTCGACTAAGTGATGATCGCGACAGTTTATTTTCGTGGTTAAAAATAAAATATTCATGTTAACGTTAGTACTGTTAAGTTAAACTGCTGAATCAAGTTTAAGGAATGAGTTTGAAGACAGAGGATCTGGAGAAAGATGTGACAAGCCGCTGGATACGGACAGTACGGAACTGATCGTTGTGGAGATCCAATATATGATTCTACGAAGAGACATTCACCTGTTGGTAAATGGTATGACTATACTACAATGTGATGTGATGTACACTCGCCGATTTAACACGTAGGATGTTAACTATAAACCCCAGTAACTTCGCCAGATACAACGACCTTCAAACCGGAATACAGTAATGTTATCTCACCACAGTTTGGCAATCGAACTTTCTAGATGAACAGATCCTACTTGTCATGTAAATAAAGTATTGAGGGCGTTATAAAGGTAATTTGATGGTGCAGTCGAGGGTGAATGTTGTCAAGTAGGAGATTCTGATGATAAAATATGGATAAAGCTTTTGGTAAAGGATATATGAAGATTTATCTCTCTAGGGTAACGATCAGAGGGAACGCCCTCATGTCTGGGGATCGTGGTCAGTTCTATGGTTGCACTCTGGAGCGACCGATCTGTTTCCACCGGTTCCTCTTCAGCGCATCTCTTACGACTGTGTAAAATCAAACGACAATACAATACGTTATATTGGACGCTGAAGGTGACACGCTCTACATATTAACCAAACTTTGTGGTGATAGGTCTTCATTGCTGAAGGTCGTCGAAGTAGGAACCACCGCAGCTCCTATTGCAGCCCACAAACAGTACTGTGCAAACATTGCTGTGTTTGAAGGGCGTTATAGCTAGTGAAATTACTGAGGTAACGAGAGTCAGCATCTTATGTCTCAAGGTGACGAGCACAATGTGGTGCAGTGTATAATATTCTAACTAGCGGCACGTTGTTATATGCAGAAGTATCACTTACTATCATCAACATCTGTTCGTAAAAGAAGGAATATAATTCTTATAGTAATTGCCTTGTTGGCGCAGCGGTGATTGCCTGTCACGGAGACACCAGATTCGATTCGGCACGAGAGAATTACAACCATGAGAATATGACTGACACCAAGTTTTGATTCGTTAAGAGCGGTCTCCGGTCGTGTCAGGGTCAGACCTTTACTCCGTCAAGTTTTTATAGCCCACTTGCAACATTTCGAGTGGCTCGGCTCTGCTCCATTGTTTCTAAAGACACGAAGCGAAAACATTACTCTATTTTGCTTCAAAGTATTACGAGTAATAAAAACTACCAAACTTGTTTCTTACTTAATATTGTCGCGGTACTAACACCTAAATTTAATTAAACGTAAGGAAATATTAAAAAAAATATTCATGATGCTGGTGGAGGACTAACACGATGCCTGTTCGTAACATTGAGGAACCGGTTTGGATGTTTATGTTACTCCCGATGATACGTTACATAAATTTAGTAATTTCACTAGATAACTTTAGACTATTAGGATAAGCCCTATCTAGACGACTAGTAAACGTTTCTTTGAGTTCGTGAGTTTTGAATATGGGAGACCACATTGCTCATCAAACGAGCCGAGGGTGGACGACAAATACGAGTCAGTATCGTGTTTGTCGTATGGACTGGGCGTGGTGCAGATAAGCACTGGTATACTACATGGATCCCGAGTATCTACGTAACACCTAGTTTTAACCCTAGATGTAGGATGTTTTTTTAAGATTTCATCTTGATAAAAAAGTGATAGCTTTCATAGGGCAGTGATAGTGAAAAGATTGGAAAGCTTCACGCCTGAACCTTAGTGGATGCGATTGATCTTAGTTCAAATATCTGATGATTTAACAAACATTTGTATCCATCAAATAAGAAATTGAGAACAGGATTGCAGTGTGAACTGTTGACCTGAACATCTTTTTTTTTATAACGATAGAAATCTTAATAGATACCTTGCTTCGGGGAGAAGACAAGATTATGTGGGGCTTGTACCCACTATAACCCCTTCGGTGGTCTCTCTTAGTGCATTAGGAGGGGCTCCGATATTCCCTACGGAACGCACCGGTGTCCCCCAGCACTCTCTCTAAAACATTCCACGGAAGGGCAAAGACTTCCTTAGCACCCACGCTGTGCTACAGCAAATAGACTACCATGCATTTGCCTTCCTCTTAAGGCTAGTTTATTGAGCTCTCAGCCCCCCCTCCCCCCCTAAAGGATTATCAATTTCTATAAAAAAAACGTGCTTTACTATAGATCTGTGATAAACTCACTGAACGAGAAGGATGTTACTTTAAATTAGATTAAGATACAAACGAAAGTGAAGAAAAACTTTACAAATATGATAACCAATAAGTTGCTAAAGCGAATGTTGATCTTAATTATCACATTAAAAGTTATTAAGTTTGGTTAAGTTTATTCCCACCAGTGAACCCGCATTGGGCCAGCGTGTTGGGAAATGGCCCAAATTCCCCACATGAACCTCTACATACCATAGCCTAGTGCACAGCAGTATCAGAGGCCATGCTGACTGTATGTGAAGATCTTTAGTGGAGGCCCATGTCCAGCAGCGGACGTCTATCGGGTAATGATGATGATGAAGTTTTAGTCCTTTATTCAATTGTACCTATGAGGAGTACGCTAAAGGACTTATTAACAGACACAAAGGAATATATTAATATCAAACAGGAAAAAAGAATAATGTTATTTACCTCAACATAAAAACTTTGCATGTAGAGTCCAACTGTGTGAAGAGCACTTGATCTCTCTCATCTTTGTTCATTTTGATATAAACAACAAAAATATATATATTTCTTTGTTATATGGAAATACAATCGCACCGGTGTGCCGGGGTATCGGCTACTGATTGGTAATGACTTCATGATTTGATGATAAACGAAATGAACGTAAGCTACAGCGATGTGTTACATTGATAACTATCAGGAAACCCGTTGGACGTATCAAATGTATGCTTTTGTATGTTTGATATAGTCAACGTTTATATACCCCCACACATGTAGGGTGTACGCCAGTCTCACCTCCACGCGGTGCACCCTGCTGAATAACAGAGGAGACTGACCACCAGCCGACCCGCACCGGGCTAACGTGCTGGGTTACGGCCCAATTCCACTCAATGAACTCCAACAAACGATGTGGAGGTCTTTGGGAGAGGCCTTTGTCCAGCAGTGGACGTTCATTGGCTGACGACGAATAATAAGTGTAATGTGTGCTCTCGATCGTTATCAACATTTATATTTTGTGACCAAACTTTTGCAAATTATTTGATTTAAATATCAAAGGATAACAATAAATCAAGTCAATTAGATGATAGTCCTGACGATAACTGCATCATAAAAAAAAATATTGGTTCTCTAAGTATATAAATATTTTTGATGATTATACACTCTGTATGAGAAATTATTCCCAACAGAGAGCCCTCAATTTTTTTCGGGCACATCATACGTTTCACAATGAGCTGTCTCCAGAGTAAGTCATTTTGAGGAGACTAGGACTCTTCCTTGCGCATGTCTGCCTTCCCTCGCCTACTACATGGATGGAAACTGTTAGAAAGGCGGTGGGTGACAGTATGCACTGTGCGGTCCAGTCGGCGTATGACCGCACTCAATGAAGACTGTTTGTGGTCGCGATCCTCAGCAGTGAGGAAGCGACGAAGAAAAACTATGAAAAATTTTTAATTCAAGATATTTTTATTTCTAGCTTGAATAATTATTTACCCCTGTCCCTCGATTTGCACAGTACTTGATTTACACGGTTTTTTTTTAAAAAATGTTTTTGGTCTTATTCTGATAGTTTTGGATTATACCATTTATCAGTATCACATTGATGAACGTGCTCTTTTAAAAGCTCGTTCAAAATTAGCGAACGCACCTTTATCCAAAACAATACGAGCCTCTCGCTTGCATCAGCTTCTTTTTTGGAAGAACAAACTTCAAAGTCATTTGTTCTGATTGAATTCTAATAACAGGTGAAAAAAAGGCAATTTTTTTAGGTTAAAAAATTTATTTACTAATAGTGTTCCAACTTTATTACAGCTCTATAATGTCAACAAGAAGAAAGTCCAAAGAGAGGTCAACGGTTTGAAAAAAAAATAAAAGTTTTAAACAAACTAAAATCTGGACAAGGCTCAACATCCGCAGCCAAGGAATGTAGAATGAATGAAGGAACAATCCACCTTTTATACTTCAATACTTATCTCATCTTACAGGATTATAATGAACATATCTTCGATTTTTCTTTGCCTTCTTTATATCGATTTACACGGTGTCCAGGTTAATTGAACACATCCGTCTACTTTGTATCGTTTAACACGGTTTCGTTTAGCGCGATTTGCCCAAGAACGTATCTACCGTGTACATCGAGGGATGAGTGTACAGTGCGTCTGGTATCCATGTAATAGTGACTGATGATCATCGGTTGAGATGATGAGCACGGATTAATTATAATGGTAGATTTTTAACTACAAAAATGTACGACGATTGCTAAAAACAAAATTTTGAATACACACACAGACAATATTTAATGATACTAAAAAAACCGATAGCTATACAGTTTGCACACAGGCTCAGCGTGAAAACCACAATTTATTACCCACTGGAGTACGCAACTGGCACTGTTCACTGCACTGCACTGCAACACTGGAAACTATCAACTCTTCCCAATGATCTAATAGTTCAGTACATCACTGTGTAGATAATGGTACGACCTGAAGCCTGCGTCCACGCCCGAGCACCACGGACCAATGCAACCGTAGCATACGCTTTCATGATGCACGTTACGATCATGAATCCATGCAAATGCAAACCGATTATCCCTTCTACTTACGTATAACAAAATTGGTTTAATTTTTTTTTTATTAAACCCATTTCGATGCCAACTCGCGAGTACCAGTCGAAGGTCCAAAATGATATGGAGTCCAGAAATATTTATTACAAAGCACACCAACAGAAACATGTTGATAAAGGAAGACAACAAAGTAACAAATCTAGTTAATGTTTAGGTCAAGGGTGATGAATAACCCTCTTCCTTTTAATGCGGAACTGCTTAATTTTTTTTAAGAATCCTTCTCCTTGTCCGTTTCAACACAATATTTTTTTAAATAATGCCACTTCCTTTTACAAAGGGATTTTAAGTAGAAAGATTTTCCTAATCCTAAAGGAACGCGTAAAGGGGACACGGCTAGAGGATATGAATATCTAAAGGCGGCGATGGACTTCATCACGCCCGGTCATAAGACTGTGATCATCAACCCGTATTTGCTTGCTGTCGTACTGATTATTGCTAAAACCTCTCCACATATGTCACGAATATGTGCAGAAGGCAATGGATCGGCGATATGATGATAAACACTGCACCAAATTTCGCTAATAGCCTCGAGACACGAGTCTTGTTACCGCAGTAATTTCATTAACTACAACGCTCTACAATAAATTTCAGTAATGTTAACACAGTACTGTTTGTCGAGAGAAGTAGGGGTGGTGGTGGTGAATAAATAGAATTTTATTATATAACATGAACAATAGTAATTAATAGAATATATGAACTAGCCGTTCCCTGCCCGCTTTGCTGCCAGTAACACCCCTGCTGCTCTCTATGGGGAAGAACTGTCCGTTAATTCTACGATATGAACAGGATTATAACAATGTGGCACTAGTCAAGATGGTACACAGCAACACATTGTCCTCATCGACTCGAGAAATAGAATGTTATCTCATTAACCCTTTAATTTCACTAGCCTCAGCGCCCTTTAAACAGGAACACAGTTATGTTAGTACAATTTGTATTCTACAATATGCGTCGCGGTTGTGCCATCGGGCAGCGCATATTCTCATCTCACACGGTCTCCAGCAGCAGAGACCTACCACCACTAGGATTTAGTAAAATCCGTAAAAGTAAAAGGAATATTCCTACCAAGTATCAAGTCTCCAGGTCTTATGACTCCAGAGATATAGTGCTGAGTATACACTACTAGTGTGTATATATATATATATATATATATATATCTAGTTTATATATATAACTAGGTTATATATATAACTAGTTTGGCCATAAATACTGTAACATAAAAAATTCTCTTTTTCAACTTTTTAACTATTTTGAATTTGGATCCTTCCGTATCCTTCCTTCCTGCAGCCCTTTACCCAGCTATGTGTGGTCGGCACAGTATGCACTTCTCATCCACATTCCGCTATCAGCTGTCACATCTAAATTCACACTCTTGTCACACATGTCATCTTTCACATCATCCATCCTCACTTTCTTCAGTCTTCCTCTACCCTTATCCACTATCAACGTACATTTTCATTAGTTTCTTTGTTATATGTCCTTCATCCCTCCGCACCACGCGCCCGCACCACGCTAACCTCTTGCTCCTCAACTTCTCTGTCACTGCAGCAATTTTCAGACTTCCTCTAATACACTCGTCACATCACACATCCATCTTAACATTCGCATCTCGGACACATGTGATCTCCTGATAACTTTTTAATTATTTCGAATTTGGAACACGTATATTATTTTAAAAACTTGTTTCGATTTTGCGCCATTTCACATAATTTTTCGTGGTCATTATCAAATTACAATATGGAATGGGGTGGGGGTGTTAAAGAAAATAGGATTGCAGTGATCGCCTTGCACGGAGCGGGTGTGGAGCCGGTCCGGTCGCTCACATTCTAGACACATCAAAAGCTTGCTATCAGCCGTATGTTCGTATATCGTACTATCAGCAGATACAACAACACTTCCTCCGTCTGGAAGAAGAGCAGAAGAGATCGGTGCGGCCGCGTGCTGTGCTGTTAGAGCTACACAGGCTGTCAATGCTGGTAAAGGCAGAATTCGTCGAAACACCCTTAGGAAGCAAATCAAAAATTCTTATCGCGAGAAATGAAGATTCCTAGGAGTAGGAGTCTGTATCGTATTATAAAACAAGACCTGACGCTGGGTGCTTATCGCCGATATACAGGACATGTCCTAAATAGATCTTTACAATTAAGGATGGATGGAGTGGATCGATGAAAACGTCTTGTCGCGGTACAACAGGCAGGTCAAAGGCACAGAAATATCCTCTTTACAGATGAAAATATTTTCATGATTAAAGAACACCACAATAAGCAAAATGATAAAGTGTACGCTACAGTTCTAAAGAAGCTGCTCAAGTGGTGGTGGTCGGGAACGTGGTCATCATCCTGCGTCAGTGATGGTTTGGTGAGACGTGTTTTATCAAGGACTTACAAAACTATATTTTTGTGAAAAAGGAGTGAAAACTTCAGCTTGGATCATGTTGTGAAACCTCTCAGCAATATACTTTTTAAAAATTTGACTGCGGAATTTCCAGCAGAACTCTGCACCTGGTCACAAGACACTAACTACCCAAGCCTGGCTTGAAACCAACGTTTTGGATTTATAAGAGCTGAAGACTGGCCCTCATCTAGCCCAGACCTCAACCCATTAGACTTCAAATTATGGTCAGTTTTAGAGGACATGACCTGCTGCTGCTCTAAATGACACGGCGACGTTGAGTCTCTTAAAAAATTTTTGGAACAAGCTGTGGCGGTGGCGGTGGTGAAAATTTCCCTTGGAGACAGTGCGTAAATCCATAGATTCGTGATAAGTGACAAAACAGATTAAAGGCCTGTGTAGAAGCCAAAGGTGGCAATGTTGAATAGAATGTTTTTTTTTATATTTTTCTGAGATTAATAAATATGTAGGAATAAATTTTAATAATATTACAATACGACATTAAAAAAAACAAGGCCATATTCATTAGTAACAGTAGTTATGGCCGGACGAGGTATGGTATACACAGATTATTGTAGCCGTGTACACTTCGCAATGTGCAACAAGCAAACACATTACGGGAACGGCTTATGTTTATCTGTGCGGTGGTTCAGCCGAAGTGGAGGGCCAACACCGCGGGCCGGCCGATAGTGCGCAGCGTCGGGTGACATTATCGGTGACAGTATTTGCATTGGAGCAGTATTTAGATATGATACGCGCACCGGCGGCGGCGGCGGCGGCGCACGAGACACTTACTAAGATTACCTAGCCTTATTTTTTTTTACAATTAAGCGACATGACGATCAGGACGTTCACTCGATGGTAAGTGATACGCTTGTACATAACATCGTGGCGCTAGTTAGGATTTATACACATCACATTGTGCTGGTTCCCTTGACACAACATGATGAGTCTCGATTACGCAGTAATTGCACTAATAGCGCCCTTCAAACTGGAACATAGTAATATTTGCACACCGCTGTTTGTCGGGTGAAGTAGGCGCTGCGGTCCTACCTAGCCGGTGTCCAGCAACAGAGACCCACCACCGGTACATTATGCTATTGCAAAAATATAAATTTGCTAGGACGTGAATGTATTATAGTTTCTATTTTGTGAAGATGTCGTACAGACTTCAAGGTTCACAATTACCACAGGATGCGTTTTTAAATACAAAGCTATTTCACTTCCAACGCCTGGAAGTCGCCGTCTCCAGCGAAGACAGAACCCTTTGCCAAAATACAGGATCGATTATAATTTGCGTAGAAATCCTTTGCTAATAATTTGGCACGCGAATCGGGTGCACTCCAACTGAACAGCAAATATTTCCTGTACTGCTGGATTATACTAACTATTAAAATACATCATTTTTTTTATACTATTAAGCGAGGAGATAAAAGGAACGATCACCTGATGGCAATACTCCCATCCAAAATAACGTGGAGCCAGTTAGGATGTTATACACAGCACTACATTGCGCCCATCGCCCGAGAGATAAGTTGTGGTGTCTCGTGATCCCAGTAATTACACTATCCACTCTCTGTAGAGTCGTTCCCTCATGTTTGAGGATCGTGGATAGTGCTAGGGTTGCTGTCTGGAACGGCCGATCTGCTTCCACCGGTTCCTGTACAGCGTATCTCTTACGACTGCGTAAAATTTAGACGGCGACTAGTCTTTTACCTGATCGTTCCATCTGGTTGATGCACGACCGGATGATCTTTTGCCTTTGGTGTTCCCAACGACAATCAGTTTCTTCAGACAATCGTCGCCTCTGCGCATGGTGTGACCGAAGTACACAAGGATGCGTTGCTGGCATATGGTGGACAAACGAGTTCTTATTCGGAGCCGAGTCAGGATCGATGGATCGGTGCGTTTTCCTGTCCAAGGTATCCATTTTTTTTGTTTAATGTGGGGGAAATGCCTGCGTATACTCTTCCTCGCGGAGGCAAGGACAGGTTTTATCGGACTTGCACCGACTAAAACCTCCACGATGTTTCTCCTCATTGCTTTACGGCAGAGTCACAGGAACGCTTTCGCACACATCCACGATCCTGCCAGCGCCGGCCGCACAACGTAGCTCCCTCTCGAGAGGGAGAGAAGAATCCCTTCTTTCCATCTCTGTAGGGGCACGCGGGAATATACAATGCGCCCCTTCTTCGGCCTCTTAGTCACTTGGGCAACAAATTCCTCCGAATCCGTTGTTCAGATGCCATGGGAGCCAAGAATGAAACTGTCCCGGCTCCCTGCGGCGGATCCGATCTTGGGCCCGCCGTTACTCGTTAACGGCCGCGAACGATAAGGAGAACGGCGCATCGCAATACCGACATTCCTCTTCCTCCACGGCTCCACCGCTGCCCATCCGAAGTGAGTTCACGGTAAAATACCGGAGCTCTAACCTGGAGCGGCAGCCTCGGGCCGGCTCTACACATCGTGCCGGCCGTGTTGGATCCTCTTCACTTCACCGTGGGCGACCCAGCCACGGCTACTAAACCCCTCCACCACAAAAAGGTGGAAACTGGTTGGTGGGGTTCAAAGTATCCTAGCACACGTCTCCAGCACCACATCTCGAATGCGTCAATCCTTTGTCTCTCTCTGCAGGGATTGCTCATGTTTCCACACCATACAAGAAGATAAGGAATACCAGAGCTCATACTAGTTTGATCCTTGTGTTTATACTGATTCCTCTCTTCTTCCAGATGTTGTTTAAATGTATCATAGCATCTTTTGCCAGTAACTACACTAACTACAGCACCCATCAAACTGTGGTGATACCCACCTAACAGTCTCCGGTAATTTCAAGAAACCATGTAGACTACAAAAAGTTACATTAAGTGTTTATTTTTTAATTGTTTATAAAAGCTATTTGAATTTCTTAAATTTTTTTTTTGAGAAAATTATTAAACAAACCTTGTAGGTAGGTACCACTGCAGCCAACAAACAGTACTGTGTTCCATATTGAAGGGTGTTGTAGCTAGTGTAATTACTAAAGTAACAAGATCCGACATCTTATGTCTCAAAGCAAAAAGCACAATGTGATGCTGGGTGTATAATTCTAACTACCCACAACTGAACGTCCCCTCGTCTCGTTGTTTCGTAGATTAAAAAACCGAAAAACTATTCTTTATTTAGGTTTCAGTATTTAAAAGTTAGCTAGTCAAGACATTGAACCAATTCAGGTTAATTTTATTTTACGTAGCTTTAAATTGGTGATTGTGAGTCAAACTTGTGTCAATGACATTTGGCCCAGAATTGCCAGTATGAGTCATACACATAACATTTAGCTAATATTAGATGAAGTGTTTGCAACTTTTTATTCTCATTAGCTGAACAAAGCTGCAGTTTGTTGATTAATGTATGAGGGAATATATTTTTTAAAACATGCATTTGAACTGAAATAAGATCTTTACTTAAATTGGTAATAAAAAATATAATTATATTGATCAGAGTTGATAGTGTTATTATTGGTTATATTCACAATATACATTATAACTAACATATATATAATAATATATAAGTCAAAGCACTATTACAAAAACAACATATTTAATTGAGAAATCAATTTTTTGCAAAAGCACCAAATGTCTTCAAAAGAGAAAAAAACATTAAATACATTTTTTATTATCATTTATGTTTTTTAAGTAATTTTCTTATATGACAGCAGAATGGTTGTATATATGTTATTACAAATAAGTATAGATATAATATGATGAACTTACTTATTTTCTTGTATAATGCTGGAGTGAGGAGTGATGACCCCCGAGAAGTTAAGAGCTTGGCTGATACTCTGACCAATAGCATCTTGTGATGATACTACCAAATTTTCAACAGATTTTCTCCTGAATTAAAAGGTTTTATTATGATAATAGATGACAGATGGATTGAATGAATACCTATTATTTAATATATACAAAAAAGACAGAAAAGTACATTTTTGTGTATATCTATGTAATATTTCTTATATATCTTTTTGTTTTAATTACTTATATCTTTTGTTCAACCAATTTTGATATTTATATAAATACTACTTTTATACTAGTTATCAAAAACAAACTCTAAACTAATATAACTTAACACAATCACGATTTCAATTTAATTTGCTATTGTTCATAGAACATAAATTATTAAAAAAAAAGAGATTTGGTGAAGTGTAATTACAGAAGCACTCATCATACAAACAAAATAATGTATATCAATTTAGGTAATGGATGGAAACATCGTTCGTGTCTTTATTTTATAAATTACATTAAATATATATCAGGCAATTTGTATTGGTCAGTTCGCAAAGTGTATGTAATTCTATAATGTAAACCTAATTAATTACGTACAATAGGAGCAGTGTAAAGATAACAATAAGTTTCGAATACGCGAATAAACCCGACGTAGACAAGCAACGTATAGAACATAACAATAATAAAGCCAACTTACATTGATATCGCGATGTTGCGGCTGTCCAATTCTGAAGCGCTCATTGTAAAGCTAATCCGTTTCAGTACACAGTGATTTCGACCGCTCGGGACCTATCATTAACAGCGGAGTTTTTTGCTTTCATCATCCAAATAAATTGCTTTTTTCACAAAAATACAAGAGATCAACATCGATTTGCGGTACTTTAATGACAGCTGATTCCAGTGATGCCAGTCAAAGGTGCAAAAAATTTTTAATTGCCATAATTAATTTTACACAAAAGTACCACTTAAAAAAAAAGATTTTTAGTTTTATGAATTAGGTATATAATATAATAATTTTTTTCAGAATAATATACAAAACAAAGTCGATCTCTTTTATGTTTGAGCAAAATTGTCTTTCCTAGATATAAAACTTTACTTAGAAGACAAGAGAACAAATTTCTCATTCCAAATTATTACAAATAAAGAAAGTGGTTCACCTGTCTACTGCTTTAAATATAATGAGAGTGTAACTAGCTGTATGGTTGTTGATCTTTGCCGGTCTTAGTTGAGAAAAACGAACAAATTGACATGTGCTGAAAAACTATCTGTCAATTAAAAAGTCAATGTACACGTGAAAGTGTTTACAAAAAAGATGTTTTAGTTTTATAATAATATCGGTAAAATAATTTCTTTACAATGGCAGATGATGCGATATTTGATAAAAAGAAATCGCATCATGCCAAACGTGCCGGAAGGAAAGCTGATAAAAAGAAGAAAAAGAATCAAATCGACCAATCTAACCTAAGTGCAAGGCAAAGGAACCCGAAAGCTTTTGCTATACAGTCAGCTGTGAGAGCTGAAAGAAATTTTAGAAGGAGAGAAGATGTCATATCAAAAAAGCAGCATATCCCAAAAGTGGATAAGACTCCTTTAGAACCTCCGCCGATTGTGGTTGCGGTGGTTGGACCGCCCCGCGTTGGTAAGACAACTCTTATAAATAACCTAATTAAAAGCTTCATAAAAACCAACGTGACGAGCACCAATGGTCCAATAACTATAGTTACGTCAAAAAAACGACGCCTCACTTTAATTGAATGCAATAATGATGTTAATTCAATGATTGATATCGCCAAATGCGCAGATTTAGTTTTATTGCTGTGCGATGCCAGTTTCGGCTTTGAAATGGAGATATTCGAGTTTTTGAATATCTGTCAGGTGCATGGGATGCCAAAAATTATGGGAGTTCTTACACATCTAGATATGATAAAGAATGCCAAAACTCTAAAAACAACTAAGAAAACACTAAAGCATCGTTTTTGGACAGAAGTGTATCCCGGTGCAAAATTGTTCTACCTATCAGGTATCGTTCATGGAGAATATTTAAGAAATGAGATTAAAAATCTATCCAGATTTATTTCTGTGATGAAGTTCAGGCCTTTAAGTTGGCGTACTACCCATGCATACATCTTGGCAGATCGTTTGGAAGATATCACAAGTCAAGAAATTATAAGGAAGGATGCTAAAGTGAATCGAGATGTTGTTTTATATGGGTACATTAGGGGTGTGCCACTAATGAAGGATGCTATGGTTCATATAGCAGGTAAATATGTCACACCTTATTTTTGTTCACTTTTGTAACTACATATAGTTTTTGGACACAAAGACAAATAGTATGTTGATTAGTAATATTAGTGCAATTTTTTTTGTTTATATATTTATTTAATATTGACAGTACTTTCTAGAAATTGAATGCTCTGGTTTACTTTTTACTTTGTTTTAAAAATAAAATTGTTTCTCAATATCTTGTGAATGAAAGTATAATTTTTATTAGATTAAGAATTACTAATATATAATTTGTACTACATACCACCTAGTAATTATGTGTTTTGGTGCTTTTTTCAGGCGTTGGAGATATGAAAATAAATGAATTGTCATATTTACCAGATCCATGTCCATTGCCCAGCAGTGAAAAGAAACGACACCTAATGGAAAGGGAGAGGCAAATTTATGCTCCATTTTCTGGTGTGGGGGGTATTGTGTATGATAAAGACGCAGTTTATATTGAACTCCACGGTTCCCACTCCCACAAAAAGGAGGATGAGGAAACCAATGAAAAACAGGCTCTCCTTAAAAATGTTGTAGAAACTAAAGAGACGCTAGATGAACAAATGCAGGAGTCTGGTTTTAAGCTATTTAGTGGAGGAGCAGTCATATACCCAGACATGTTAAAGGATGATGAATATCTCCAGCATGATAAGGATAGTAATGATTCAGATACCTCTAGTGAAGATGAAGGCAGTGAATCAGATAATGATAGTGGTATTGATCAAAGTGAAAAAGATAGTGATAAAAAAAATAAACTACCATGGGAAAATAAGTCAGACTCTGAGGCTGAAGGTGATAATGATCACGTAAATGGCAGTGCAGTAAAGTCTAGCGATGATGAAAACTTTGGGGATAATGAAGATTTCAGTACTAAATGGAAAGAAAAACTGAGTGAAAAGGCAACATTGGCTTACTTTGAACGACAGAAGACTTCAAACAATATTATGAAGTTAGTTTATGGGGAATATGAAGTTGGCAACAAAAACAAAGATCAAGATAAAAAAGAACATGACAGCGAGAATGAAGATGAAGAACTGGGAGATTTATTTAAAAAAGTTACAAGTACTCAAAAGAAGAAACAAAAGCTAAGAGAACAGCAAGACAATGATGAATGCTCATTTTTTTATTCCCTGGATAAGCCAAATCTAAGAGATTGGACAAGTGAATCCAATAAGCAGTATCTAATAAACAGCTTTGTAACTGGTCAAAGGTCTGCAGATGAAGACGCCTCTGAACTTTTAAAATTAGATGATGCCAGTGATGGGGACGATGACCTCTATGGTGATTTTGAAGACTTAGAAACTGGCGAAAAACATGTCAATGAAGGAAAATCGGAAGAAATCAATCAAGGCGAAGGATCGGGTGTAAAGCGTAAAGCAGAGCCATCGAAATCAGAGATTCTTGATAAAAAGTTAAAACTCAAAGCGAAATTTGATGCAGAGTACGATAACCCGGATGACCATAGGATAAAAGGCGACCATTCTTATTACGAAAGTCTCAAAGCGGAAGCACTAAAACAGTCTGAGCTCAACAAGTCTGTTTTTGAAAATCTCGACGATGGTTTAAGAATTGAAGTCGAGGGCTTCAGACCGGGTTTATACGTTCGGATGCTTTTCAAGAACATGCCGTCCGAATTCGTCACGAACTTCGATTGCACGTATCCAATACTTGTCGGGGCGCTGAACATGGCGGAGCAAAATATAGGATTTGTTTCGTGTAAAGTCAAAAAACACAGGTGGTACAAGAGAATCCTTAAAACCAACGATCCCGTTATAATATCGCTCGGCTGGCGGCGCTTCCAAACCTTGCCCATTTACTCCAAAATAGAGGACGATTTAAAATGCAGGTATTTGAAGTATACCCCGGAACATGTAACATGTAACATGCACTTCTATGGGCCCATCACACCACAAAATACAGGATTCTTGGCTCTCCAGACGGTTAACAATAACCTAAGCGAGATGAAACAGATAGGATTCAGGATAGCGGCCACGGGTAGCGTTAACGAAATTAATAAATCTACGCAAATAGTAAAGAAGCTCAAGCTAGTCGGTACGCCATTAAAAATATACAAAAAGACTGCGTTCATTAAAGACATGTTCACGTCCACATTAGAGGTGGCGAAGTTTGAGGGTGCCAGGGTGAAAACCGTATCGGGCATACGGGGCCAAATTAAAAAGGCACTTAACAAACCGGAAGGGGCGTTTCGTGCTACATTCGAAGATAAAATTCTTATGAGCGACATTGTGTTCTGCCGGACGTGGTTCAAAGTTGACGTCACCAAGTTTTATGCTCCGGTTGTGAATCTTTTGTTGCCACTCGGAAGCAAGAACGCGTGGCAAGGCATGAAGACAAAGGGTCAACTGAAACGAGAGAAGAATATCCACAGTGATGCCAACACCGATTCCATTTACACGAGTGTCGAAAGGGAACCTAAAGTATTTAAACCATTAGCCATTCCCAAAGCGCTGCAGAAGGGGCTGCCGTACAAGTTCAAACCTAAAGAACGAACGAGCACGCTCACGGGCAAAAAAACTAAAGACGCGCTTAAAGACAGAATAGCTGTTGTGAAGAGTCCGCACGAACAGAAAGTTTCCAACCTTGTGAAGATGTTGAAGACCAACTACGAACAGAAGAAGGAGAAAGATAAAGCGGCGACGGCGGAGCGGCTGCAGAAACACAAAAGGCAAGTAGAGGAAGAGGAGTGGCGGAAGATAAAGAGGCAGAAGGAGTTGAAGAGGAAGATATGTAGGCATTTAAGTAAGATGTCCAGTAAAAAGAAGCCACAAATGTAAAATTAGTTACATTAAATTTATTTAATTTTTTTTTAATAGTTTTATTACCTTTCTAAAACTTTACCTTTATCCGACTCTCATCCAACAACAACGGAAGGTTAAATGTAGACAAAATCTCACCACCACCCAAGTTCCACCACCCGGGCCTTGGGAATCAAACGAAGCATCTCCATTTTACAAGTCGAGCAGTAAAACGCTAGTTTTGGTAGATAAGAGGTAGAAGGTAGAGGCGAATATTTTTCTATAATTTATATCCGGGTGGTGGCACTGGTGCTAGGTCTTTATTACCGGAGACCGTGTAGATTGGTACCACCGCAGTTCTTATTTCTTCCGTCAAACGGTAGTGTGCAAACATTACTGTGGTCCAGTTTGAAAGGACTTGTAACTTGTGAAATTACTGAAGTAACGAGACTTAACATCTCGTCTCAAGGCGACGAGCGCAATACGGTGCAGTGTATATCATCCTGACTAGCGCCACGTAGTCGTGGGCGGGCGTATCACTTGCCATCAGGTGAACGTCCCGTTCGTCTCGTCACTTCATTGAATAAAAAATATATATATATAAATAGAAAGGTAGTCTATTTAGGAATTAAGAAGTGAAGCGGGAAATAATAACTTTTTATTTGCAAATTATACATAATGTTTGTGTGAATGATTTAGTCAAGTATTTGACCGGACACAAACAATTTAATTAATTAGGAAAATTATATTTGATTTTCACAAACTCTACGATCTGATCGACTCTTTTAAAAGGATCTTCGCACGTTTTATTAAGTCTGCGCCGCCCCAACACCTCGTGAAGTACGTTCGACGTCACCCCCGCGGGAAGGGTGAAGTGCTTTAAAAAATTTCTTCCGCCTTTTGACTTAGAATACCATATCACAAATGATTACTTTATACCAGTTCACATGAAGTATAGCGTTAAGTTGTAATTAAGCAAAGCATCCTTACAACATAGTGGGTAGCATGAAATCGGTAAACATGCGTCTGGTAGTAATTGATACATATTCCTTAACGAATATACCTTTAATATCTTAATCAATTAATAAAGGTCGACGGCCGACGCTTTGGAGCTCGCGCAGACTGACTTCTGACTAAATGGCACATCTCGTTACTGGTGCCGTTCCCATGGGTATTCAATGCAGCGTGTACTTTTGTCGGCAACCAGTAGTGTGCAAACATTACTATAAATAAGTAGTGTGCAAATATGTAAAATATGAATAAAAACCCAACTAGCTCTAAAGTGGTCTGTTTCAGCTGCCTTTAATAATAAGCCATGTTGTGTAAACGTTGCCGTGTATAGACACGAATAGATGTCGCTATGGTGTCTGGTGTGTCGCGTGTCCTCCACGCAATTTCCGGCTACGACTGGTTCAGTTATTTTGCCTTTTATGTGCCTTAGTGTGGCTGACGTAGACAATTTTATTCGATTTGTCGCCACGGCACTCTGTGTTTGTTAATAAAAATGCATGTAGAGAGATTTTTAACTTTAGAAGTATACACTTCAGTGTATTTTAGAGATGGGCTTCTCCAAAAGGGGTTGTTTGTTCAATATTTATTCAATTTAACATTCTATAATTTTCTTTTTATTTAACAAAGTGACGAGAGGAGCGGGACGTTCACCTGATGGTAAGCGATGCCTCTCCATAACACGGTACTAAATGGGATTATGTACACAGCACCACATAAAGCACGTCGCCTTGAGATATAAGATGTTAGGACTCGTTACCACAGTAATTTCACTAGCTATTGTGCCTTTCAAATTTGATTTCAGTAATGTTTGCACAGTACTGTCTGTCGGCTGCAACAGGCGCTGCGGCGGTGCCTACATAGACGGTCTCCGGCAACAGAGACCTACCACCAGTAAATATTTACTCGTCACCTTTGCTGAGTTGACGTTCGAAGTTGACAATTGTCATAAATGTACAATGGCGAACATATTTTTAATCATCTCCACACGCAGCCACAAGTAGTAATCGTTGCACTGTTGTATCAATTGATTGTAGGGTAGAAATGAAACAAAGCGAGGTATCGTGTAAATTGTATTTACCTTTTATCATGATGCGTTATTTATGTCATCGTACACCCGACAAACGTTTTTACAGAGGTTACACAGCAGTTGCGGTTACATTGGTCATAGTAATTGTCTAAGTCAACGAACGGGGTGGGCGCCGCGCGTGGCCGGAAGCGAGACTTGCACGGGAAGCATGGAATGTCAGCGCAATGTCGCGCGCACTGCGCGGCGGGCGATGCGCGCGCGCAACATACTAATATTTACACACGGAATTTCACTAAACACCTATACATACATTAAAACCCTAACGTGAAGGTAACTTAGTCTTTGGTAGCGCGAGCCACGTGCCGGGACGTGCGGGCACCGCGGGGGTGGCTACGTGCCTCGGGGGTAGTGTGGGCAGCGGGGAGACGCTGGCGGCGGGAGAAGGCTCGAGCTCGTCCGTCCCGCGCACTGGACGCGCCTTGGCACTTGTGGAGGTTTGCGGCTCACGCTGCGACCGCGCAGCGGGAAGCGATGGGACCGAGACCGAGAGGTACGCGGCGAAACAATATTGGAGAAAACTACTGATTTAAAAAATATAAAATATTTCCATTCATCATATATGTTAGTAGAGTTTCCTTAGTTATATATTACACGTTACATAGTGACGGCGGGCGACGGCAGGGGACGGCCCCGCGCGGAACCTCACCACACCGGGAAGCTGCACACTAACAGTCAGACGAACAACCCCCTCGCACTCGCACGCCCACGCGCACCCTCCGCGAGCGGGCGGCGGGCGAGCGGGCGGGGGGCGCGCGACGCCGGCCTCGACTGACCCGCCCCTAGCACCGACTGTTTCTTGTGATGTGTGATCGTGTGGAGTTTCAATAAAACAATATTTTGACTAGATTATCGTTTAAAATATCCTGTCCGAGTTGCATAAGACAGACAGGGCGGCCACCGCGCGCGCTTCGATACAACGCGCCGCCGGTTGACGGTTGACACACGCACACCGTTGTCACCGGACGTCCGGATCAGACCGCTCTCCGACCGGAATCGAGTTCGAGGCCGAGCGTTATAACCCCTAATTATATTAATACTGTTACGTAGGCTATACAATGTTACTTACAGAGAACTTCAGCCCAACGCGTTCACCTTCACGATTATATTCAAATAAATGTGAGGCGAAGGCTCGCGCGCGACCCGCGCCTCACGGTTAAGTTGTAACTTAGTAAATAATATTAAACTAGTTAATAAATAGAAGGAAGCGTTTAATGTTAACACAACTGTACCTAGATATTGAACACATCCTAGCTACGTACAGCTACGCAGATAGAAACGCTACGTAGAAACCGTAATATTTACAATATAATTAGCTACTAGTAAAGACTCCACCGAACTAAATATAAAACGGTTAACTATAATATACACAGTTATATACTTTATTACGTTAACCATAGAGCTCGTCTCCGAGCTACGTGCGAGTGGTATACTCGTGACGAGGCCGTGGATGGTGAAGCTTTGCACAATACTTAAATTGAAGACAAAGTTGACACTCGAAGCACAGTGAAACACATTTTCAAAACGAGAATGTTATCCAGGTGGGTGGGTAGAACCTTACCACCAATTAACATAAAACGTGGTAAAGATAAAAGAAACCTTGAACACTGCTCGATTCGAGCGGTAGACAATTTAAGTCCAGCGCAGGTAATGTGCTACTGGTGGCAGGTATACGTTGCCGGAGGCTGTCTAGAAGATACCACCGCAGTGCCTATCTCCGCCGTTTATGAGTACTGTGCAAATATCTTCGTCCAGTTACAGTTTGAAAGTTTCAACATGTTTCTAGATAATGAGCACAATCCTGGTGGTTCGAACCAGTGCCACGTTGTATTAGTGGACGTATTAATTACCATTAGGTGAACGTCCTGCTCGTCGCTGCAGTGAATAAACAAATACCAGCTGCGAGTAGGAGCGGCGCTCCCGCGCAGCGCGACGGCCCCGTCTCCGCACACGCTGTCAACGCTCAACAAAACATACCTAGCTACGCCCCGTACGTCTCAAATTACAATGTATATAATTATATAGAAGATTACAAAACAACATCCTCAACGCTGTACACGAGACTAGTATGTGTGTGCTTCCGTCTGTTGGTAAGTTGGATTCGACAACTAGATAGCTACACAGCGTCCGTTTCTGTTCGCGACTGTACAACGAACGTGTAAATTCAATACCCTACCAGCGTACTATTGAGAACATATCCGACTCCAGCACGAAACATTTGTAGAGTACTTCATTCGACCACTGGAGCACGCTTTGCCGACACACAGGCGCAGACGTTGCTGTACATCGCAATTTAGTGTACACTTACGTACACAGACAAACGGAGGGGCACACATTTATCTACGTAAAGCTATATGTACACGCCTCGACGAGGCAATTGTTAGACGCGTTTCTAGAAATTTCATAGCGGCATTGCGACGGCGACGGCGACGGCGGCGGATACGGAGATACAGTGACGCCGTAACGAAATTAGCGTGACGCTGTACTGCGCTGATCGCACACGTCTCCACGATGTGAAATTAATGTTCAGTTCCACTCAGAACGGCAAAGGAGTTTATACGACCAGAAGAATCGTACCTTTAGATGTGTAAATAGGTTGCTCTAAAGCGATAGCCTATATGATTTGTTCTATATGTAAAACTTTTAACAGTTTCAGCGACCGCTTCGAACAACAAAGCACAGACTAATCAATCTCGTTAACATTAACACAGAAAGCGGAAATTATAAGAGCTCACAGCAAATGTGGCCTTTAACACAAACGCATTAAAGGTCTGAGTAAAGGTACATAATTATATGTAGACATTACAATACACAAGTATTCATTTACTTTGTTCGAGGTGTGAAGTTTCAATTGTTCAGCTGTAGTAATGTTAGCCGTGGGGGGTGGGTGTCGGTAGGCGTCCATTTTGGCATCGTGGTCATAGTTATATATTGCCAATAAAGGAAAACTGTCAGGATAATTTGCAATCTTATACATTAATTAACAGGCGCAATACGTTATAAAGATGGCGGCGCTTAGCTTAGTAAACGAATTGACAAATCGGAAATGTATATACGACTGAATGCCACAATCATTACTAGAAAAAGCTATATTATATAATTTTATTTGTTATAAATATTTTATGTAGTACAACTTTGTCTTTAGCGGCAACACTGACACTTGCTTTAAAAAATTAAAAAGATAATATTTAAAAAGTTCGGCTTACAAAATTGTACTTAAAACTGCATTAACGAACAAAACTCTGTATAGTTTAATCAAATACATAAAAGTGTCAAGTGTTAATATAAACAACTATATTCAATTTCGTTGGGAAGGCATGTCCAACAGTGGACTGCTAATATGGAGAGCGGTGCCGCCGCAGATTAACATCTATCAGCATAAATAGCAACAATAAATATCTGAATACACGTTTAAGTACATTATAAACTTTAGGTCGCCGGAGCGCTTCCGCTATATACCGTTACACGAAGCGCTGTATACTACACTGCGCTTTAAATATACACATTCATTGAAAACTTACCATACGTATCAACAACGATTTATTATAAAAAGATTCACAGCTGTGGCAACACTGGGGCAACTTGTGTTGTCGACTGTAGTACCGTACACCGTGCGGTTGAATCGAACGGGCGCTCCGCTGGTCCGTGGCGCAGTTCAAGAGGACTTTATGTTAAAGTGTTAGTTGAATCCGAGTGAAATGCAATTGGAATAAATATACACTTTTATACTAATCACGATTAGGGCAGCTCTCGAACTGTGCCGGCACCGGTCGCGCCTCCGTCGCGCAGGCTTGGAACCGTCGCGAACCGGTTCGTATCCACGGAGACTGGTCATAACTGGAGCTTCTTGTAAACAATTCAGCAAACACTGAGCGTGCGCACGGAACCATCTCGCGCGGGTACAGTCGAGTCGTTAACTGTGAAATACTGTTAAGTGGACAAACGTTCAGTCCCCAACTCGACTGTCGTTCAGTTGACGACGCCGAGGCCCGGATCCAGTGCGCTGTGGTTAGTTTCGAGGAGCGCTGGTGGACACGCCTAGTGTGGCAGGCGTATAGATTAATCAATGGCGTGGTGTCAGGAGGCCGGGGCGTGTGGGTGCGTGCGCGCGGCGCGCTCGGTGCCCGCCGCCAGCAGCGCGCCGAACTCCACCTCTAGCACCTGACGCGCCTGCGAGCACGGTACGAAATCGTATTATAATAACTTCTTTAACTAATACTGTACTCTTAAAAAAAACAAAGCGAACAGCTGAATAGACCCATTCGCCTGTCGAATAGAACAATATTTCAGTAAGCTCACACAGCACCAATTATCGTGAAACATATAACTTGGAGCATATTTTAAATGAAATGAGGAGATCCGTAGGAGAACTAAGGTCGCCGACATAGTCCAAAAGATTGCTAGCCTCAAGTGGTAATGAACAGGACTGTGTCCTGCCCATCGCTCGAAGGACTGACAGCCGATGGGGCACTAAGCTCCTAGAATGGCGACCGCGTATTGGAGACGTAGTATTGGCAGGCCCGCCACCTGGTGATCCGACGATCTGGTGTAAGTTACGGGAAGCAGTTGGATGCGGGCAGCGCCGGATCGAGCGATGTGGCCTATGTCCAGCAGTGGATGTCTATCGACTGATAATGATAATGATGATGATGCTGATGATGATATTTTAATAAAAAAAAATGGAGAACAGGTTCACATGTGAGTAAGTGATACGGCCGCTCTTAAAAACCAGGTGCTTGTTGAAGACGAGGTACGACATTTCCAACACACCATATTATCGCTCGTTGGTATAAGAAGCAATGTTTCCATTACTTGGCGGCAGGAACAGTTTACTTCACCTGTGTGTTCTGTGTGGGTATCTGCAGCGCGAGCGCCATGCTGTTCGCGTCGAAGCTGTCGTCGAGCGCGATCAGCGCGCCGTGCACGCCGCTCTCCGACAGGTTACTCGCGAACTCCTGTTTCGTGTCATTGAGTTGTTATATGATTTGTAGGGCTCGTAAACTTTATACAATTTTGGTTTTGAGGAAAGCGTTCTGTAGCTGTTATAGGAGCACGAAGAATATGCCTCCGGCGAATAACAAAGTTTTACATTATGTGCGAAGGTCTCTCATAATGGGACAAATAATAATTTTAGTAAAAATATCTGTTGAAATAATTTTTTTCCTCATATCGCAATCACAAAAGATATACATTTTTGATTTTCAGAGGCTGTGTTAAAAAATGTTGTAATTAGTTTTACAAAGGTGTAGCAAAACGACTATGTACAACGGTAGCTCTGTTTTTGATGTTGGGTGGTCAACGCGGAGAATAGTGAAGTCTAACCCACCTTGAGGTTAATGGAGACAAGCCAGCGCTGCAACCGCTCGTTGGTCCACACCATCACATCGCGCGTGCAGTGCTCGGCTGCGCGGCGCCGCTCCTCGAGCGCGCGCACAGAGTAACCCACGCGCTTCAGGCACGCTACGCCGAAGTGAAGCGATGTTCTGTGAAAGTCCAGCTAAAATTAAACCTTTTTTTTTGTTTCGGGGGAAAATCTACGAAAGATACCCTGCTTTTGTGGGGAAATAAGAGTTATGAGAGATTCTAACTCACTAAAACCCATTCGGTGGTCTGCATCAGTGCATTCGCAGAGGTTCCGGGATCTTTTATAGAACGCATCGGTGCCCCTCTACACTTTGTATTACACATGTCTGAGGGGGAGCCCAACCTTTCTAGGTACCATCGTTGAGTCATACGCTGTCCAACGCAGGTTTGCTTGTTAAAGGGATAAGGCCCCCACCCTTAATGCCCGCGAAATTCCTAGACCCTTATTGTCGCCTTGTACGACAGGCAGGGCTTACCTTAGTTCATTCTTAGTAGTCCGAGACTACAGGGCTGTATAATAAAATTAAACCTGTTAACCTGTTAAAATTAAACCTATCCGTTGAAATAGTTACATAACCTTAACGTATGTACTAATCGCGAAACATTGGTACATCCGATTAAATGCATCAGTTATGTTTGCAAATGATGACTGGATTGCAAAAAATCCTTTAACTTTTTTGATGTAGTAGAAAAGGCGTTACCTGTGAAAACTGTCGACCATCTTGAGTTGTGTTCTGAGGTCCCTCTTGGTTAGATGTTCCAGCATCCTCGCATCCACCAGGCACTCCATGAACGTAGTTCTATACTGAGGTAAGCCTGCACAAGAGGTTACAGCAACTCAATAACTAATGAACTAGTAGACAAACTATTACACAAAACCTAGAACAGCAACACCACTGATAAAATAAGAAAATAATTTTTGAGAGCTCAGAGGTCGTGACTTCTTGGTATAAGTGACTTCACTCACAATATCTTTTTTAATCATAACTTATTAAGTCACACTGTATTCAGTAGAATAATGTATGTGTGTGTGATAAAGATACACACACACGAACACACACATTGCAACTTATTGTGCTTGTCGGCTTGTAAATAAATGCCTCATGTGCCGATATGACTTTCTAGCGCGACGTGGATCTATCCCTGACCTAACGATGGTAGCCACACGTTGCCGATCCACTCGTGGTTCATGTCACCGAAGGCCAACGCGGCGCAGGCGGTGCCGCGCGGCGCCGATGGTGAAGTTAGTGATACCATCTCCTGTATCGCCAGCCGCAACTTCAGCCGGTGCAGGGGGTTACTTATGCCTGAAATGAACGATTTAATAATTAATTTAAGGCAGTGAATGAACTTGCTGTTATAAGATAAAAACGCGCACTTTGGACAGATATTCTAGTGGTGGTGCATGCTAACGTCTGTCTTCTACTGTATTGAGAAAGAAATGACACTTAGCGCAGTGGACGTCTATCGGCTGTTGATCATGATGATGATACAGCCCTTTAATGCAAAACCCTCAGAATAATAATTTGGATAGTAGCGTAAAATACAAAACAACCCACCGATCTCACGCTGAATCTCCTGGTCAGAGAGCGCGGACATGATCGCTCCAGACTTGACATTGGCGCGGCATGCGGCAACGTACCAGGCGGGCATGCCGACCCACAGCTCTAGCCACGCGACCACCGTGGGCCCGTTCCACAGCGCGAACGGCGTGCCCGCGCGCATCGCCTCGCCGAGCAGCTCGTGCCGGTAATCGCGCTCCCTGCGTACAACCAACCGACACCCCCATTGAAACTCCCCTTTGCACCTGGCGTGCCATGACTCTAATGCTTTACTTTCACATGGTGTTAATTGCTAATGAGGCCGCCTGTGGCGGAGCGTGCCCAGAAAATAGCTAACTCTTATTATCTTATCAGCTGGAGTGGCCGATAAGATTTACGATTCTAGAGAGGCAGGCGGATTCTGAAAAACCCTGTCACCAGCAAAACTATATAAGATGTGGCCGTAGTGTCAAGCAAGGCAAGGGCTTAGCCACTGTGCCAAGGTGGCAGTTAAATGCATATGTCTGTGTATGAAGTTCTAGTATCTGTTGCAAGTATTTATAGTTTTTAACTATTTATATTGTAATATTGAAGCAGAAAAAGCATCTCATGATAACGATATAAATACATGTTAAAAATCTCTCCATCGTGTCCAAATTTGTGTGGTGTTAGGGGTGCCGTACAACAACTCACGGGACCTAAGCCATCCTCACCTACTCGTGGTGCACCCTGCTAATCAACAAACGAGGGCTGGCTCCCGCCACCCCGCATTGGGCCAGCGTGGTAGAAAATGGCCAAAATCCCACCATACGAACGTCTACATACGACAGCACCTAGTGCTCAGTGGTACTGGAGACCAGTGGACGTCTGTCGGCTGATGGTGATCGTGTTCAAATAATGTTAATAAACTAGAGAAATTGAATCACAAAGTGACACTATCAACCACATGGTTGTGTTATGCATTGTGAAATCACTGACTTGGTCTTTGAGCGCGCGTAGTCCTGCTGCAGCGGCTGCTGGTGCGCGTGCTGCGGGTGCGAGTGCGGATGCGACAGCATCGCGCCACCGGCCGGCTCCGCGATCTCGTCCGCCAGCCCCGAGAGCCCGAGCGACGACGCAGACGACAGGGATCGAGGGCTGGTACCTTGTGACAGCTGGAAAATTTATTGTCTTATTTTATTTTGGAGAGCTCCGAACAGCAGTTTTCCATTAAAAGGCATTTCAAAATTTTTATGGTATATATTATTGATGGTTTGTTAAATATAGTATTTTAATTATAAGTCCTATTAAACCTGAAAAACTCATGCATTTAAAAAAAAGTAAAACGGAGTTACTCACGGGCAGTCCGGCCTTGTCTTTTTTGCTGAAGAATCTTCCGAGGGAACTTTTGATGCCTCTTTTCTTTTGTTGATGCATGGAGGCAATGGACACCGCGGAAGCGGCTGCACGCGGCAGAGAGGGCGAAGCTCCACCCCCAGCGGTGCCCGTGCCGGCCCAACCCGACGCGCCCAACGAAAGCGATTCCTGACTGGAACTGATGAAGATTTATGAGTTAATTAAATATTAGATAGTGCTGGCGATGGTGTAATTTAGAATTATTAATATCAGAACTAGAAAGAGAGCAAAAGATTTAGTATGGTGATACAGTATTAATGAATTTTTATTCCGTTTCGTGTTACTCAAGAATAGTCTAAGGTCGTATACCATAAGGACAAATGCATGAGAATGAACACAATGTGATAATGAATATTAAAGCAGGCTTTAAATAACTTTTTAGCAAAATTGTGATAATTTTCACGAATCACGGATTTTCTGACAAACATGATGTAGAGACAAAATACAGATGCTTTATTTACTAAATACTAAACTAAGTATTGTTTACTATTACAATATATCACTTAAAGTTGTTGATGAATATAAAAGTTAATGTATGATTATAGAAACAAATATGGGACTCGCAGATATAAATTTTACAAGTAATTGATAAAGTGACTTTATGGATAGGATAAGGACAATCTCGTACGGTGAAATAGTGTAGACCAGGAGTTCTCAAAGTTTTTCTGTCTACCGCTCTATCCGAGAGTATATTGCAAAGGGAGCCACATAATAAAGATAAAGAAACGTTTAACACTCATCATTATTTTCTTTGACCTATTTATTGACCTCCAGCTCTCTACTTTTAATTAAAAGTGTTATACTTTGAGAAACACTGGTGACGTGTAATAATAAAATGGAATCACTATGACGCGAGCATGACAGGCTAGCTTCGGCGATGATGTCCAAAAGTTCCACGGAAGATGCAACGTACCGTCATTGAGCATGCACTGAACTCCACTTTTCTGAAGGAGGGTGTCCGTTGTAAGTGAAACTCAAGATTGCACATAGTAATTCCATTTCATTTATTATAGATATATATAAAAATATGTGGTACAACATTTATTTATATATCTAAGGCACGGATAATTGTTAATCCCAGCACATCGTATTGTTTGTATAAGAACTAAGTATGTAAACAGACGGCGCGACCATCTGATGGCATCATCGAAGCCTTTTAACTGTCTCCGTGGCACCAGTAGCTATACTCTTCGATTCGATTCGTGAGCCTCATGTTTTAGAATTTAGCCGGTGATAGACTTTTTTTCTAGCCCCTCTGACTAGTTATCAGCTACATGGTATAAATCGATCACCATAGTAGCATCGCTCTGTCCCGACTGTTAATATATGATAGCCAGATTAAACCATGCGAGCGCCCTTCGTGTTCCAGTCTTGTCACTTAAAATTATGTGAAATCTAGGTTAAATTTTAGTTCATTGTGGATTAAAAATTTATGTGCAAAGCGACACCGTAAACTCATTGGTTCACTGATTACCTAGATACCATTGGTTAGTGTCCTTCACGTCAAAATAAATCGAGGTTAGCATACTTTTGGTTGCTGCAGGAGCAAGGAGCATTGCAAATGTTGGCCTTCTAAGGACTCGTGAAAGGTCTCTTAGTATTGAAGACTTCCCATTATTTTGCTTGTCGTTGTTAAGAGGACCAAAGTGTTTTTATAATAAGCTGGTTTCAAAAGTAACTGGCGGTGCTGCACGGCGAAGGATGGTGCAACAGGTAATTATCAAACCCCGGATAGAGTTTTGATTTCAAACACAATTCGTGCGGCGTGTAGCTGAATAGAGCATCTGGACAGTCGCACCATGTGTTTATGTTCGGTATACTAAGTTCAGATCTGTAGACAAGTCTTGGTGATTTAGTGACTATGCTATGAATAGACGACCACCTGTGTATCGGGATCCTGGCGAGGCTCCCTGACATTATCGAGGTCCTGTGCAGCGTGGAAAGTAAACGGTTTTAAGGTGAATACAATGAGTTAATTTACACATTACATACACTCGTTGGTGTTGCTATAGTTAATGAAGCGGACAATTTTTAACCATACTAATTATTCGATACAAGAAAAATAATTGAAAAATGGTTTCTGTTTGCTTCAAAACTAATTATCTAAAGTTAAGAAGCGAACAATTACAATTTCCCATTATCCGTTTTCACACCAAAGCAGACGGGTGGAAAAGTAGCTAAAAGGCATAATGTTCTTATAATTTAATTTAATATATATATTTTTTTTAATTTTCAATATCCAATTGACATTGTAGAATATAGTAAATTTTAGCAAACCCATAGAGGTTAAATATAGATAATTTTAGACATTATCTAAGTTAATTCTATTCATCCGGCTCGAAGAACCAGCCCTATTTATGGTCTATCTATAAAAATATATGTATTTATTTATTCGCATAGAAACATTAATTAGTCCAGGCAATAGACAACGTGTAGATATAGTTACAGACACACACTACAAAGAACAAGTAGGGGTGCATAAACAATATTCACAGAACTTGAAAAAAAAAATAGCTAAGACAAAATATTAAAGTAACAACACAACAAAACTGTATTTGAAAGTATGGACTACAATTTTACAATAAATATATCCAGGACAGACGATTAGACGTAGACGTACGTATACGGGGGTGGGTGTATGCAACTCATTGCAGCGGAACCAACCCAATCTGCTCGTGGTGCACCCTGATAATCGACAAACCAGGCTCTGGTTCTCATCAACCCGCATTGGGTCTGCGTGGTGGAAGGTGGCCCAAATCCCCCAAGTGAATCCCTGCAAATGAAGGTTGCAAGAAGCCGCTGGTTGCGGACAGGGCAGGACCGATCGATTGATAAGATCTTAGGGGAGGCCTATGTTCGGCAGTGGACGTCTATCAGCTGATGATGATCATCCGCCGTCTGACAGCGACTGTAGTAGGGATTCAGCACCTTGATCGTTTTAGATTTTAAATACTGGTAACCTGTCTACAGTGTTTTGTTTTTTTATAAAATGACCCAAATTAGATTTTCATTTAATGGTAGTGAATCACAGTGAACTTACGAGTCGTATGGCGATGGGTAATGGGTCCGGAGCCGGTCGCGCTCGGCGTGCAGCGCCCGCGCAGCGCGCTCCAGCCGCAGCGAGCGCGCCGTGAGGGGAGACGCGCCGCCCTCCGCCCCGGCACCGCCGGCTGCGCCCTCCTCGCACAGCTGCAACTGCACCGGGTACACATATCAACGTGCCCGACTCGGTAGACGACACCCCAACTCCGTCTCATAACATATACAATATGTTATAACCGTTTCACCTTATTTTTGGTACAAGACATTGATTTATAGGGAGAGACAGGTCGGCTTTTCAGCTTTTATAATGCTGCTTCTGATGATATTATATCATAGTAATTAAAAAATTACACTTCTTTTATAAATAGTATTCCAAAAGTAAGTGCAGTGTTAACGATTACAGATAATATATTGCAATGTTAGTTGTAAACTGTTATTTAATATTTATTGTCCGTATCACCTTAACACAATTTTTTTTTAATTCAAGCGGTTTTGTTAAATAACCTTTATTAAGAAAAAATTACTTGTATGTTATTGATTTTTTATTATTAGTATATTAAGCAATAATTAAGTAATACTACAAGAGTACTAAGCAACTTCAACAACAATGTACAGAATAAACTAAAAAAGTTTCTACATCGAAATTTATTAATTACTTGTTATATAGATTATTCAATTGTACAATCTAAATATATATAATGCATATTTTATACGGGTAACTTAAAAAATTTAATCTAAGTAAAATTAAGTGATGATTTTGGTACGACTTAAAATGTTTTAAATGTTCACGGTCTTATGAATATTTTTTGTTGTTCCTATTCAATAGTTGTTCACAATTATTATCTTTGCTACTTCATCATTATCATCATCAGTCGATAGACGTCCAATGCTGGACATAGACCTCCCGCATAGATTTGAAATAGTTCACCTGGGGTCTATTGGGCCATATCCCATCACGCTGGCCCATTGCGGATTGGGCGTGCTTATGGGCAAGCACTTACCATCAGTTGTACATTTTACTCATGTTCTCCCGGCGTGCTGTGTGCTCGGCAGTAAGTAGTAGGTAAACTTCGCTAATTAATGATTTAATAAAATAACGTAACTCGTTAGTAAAGTTAACTGTATTTATAGTTAAAGTAACATTGAGGTAGTAAAGTATGTATAATTTTGAATAAACTGAAGCGTGGCCTAACTACTTGTTAACAAAGCGGTGTCGCTCTAGGCAAGTTTTATGAAACCTTGCATACCTCTATAGTGATCTTTATAATAGTCTAAAGCCAATTAGTGCCTTCTAGTCATCAAAATAAAAAATGTTTTCAAACAGATTTTTTCTATTTATACCAAGGCATACATCAAGGACCATACTCGGGACCACAAAACGAATCGATCTATATATATATATATATATATATATATGTATACATGACAAACTCTACAAAGATCTATGAGACGGGCGCCGTGTGCGCTGTGATTTTACACAAACAAAAGTTACCAAAACAAAACAAATCAAAAGCAGTTACGGTGTAGTGTAATCGCAAACATGAAGCCACGCAAACATCGCCATCCTGTGGCGGGTTCCGTACTCTGATGGATGGAAGCGTTCGCTTGACAAAACATGCGGGGCGGTGCCGCGGCGCGGGTGGCGAGGGTGGCGAGGGTCAGCTCGCGGTGAGCCCGTCGACAACCGTGCAACTAAATGTTATACTTATATTTTAGTCGGAAACGGAACAGCTCGTCTGATTGACGCTCCACACGCCCGCTAACGAGGCGCTAGTCAAGTATGAACCAGCGGCCACAATGAACTCTTGATGTTTAATAACCTTTAATTTAATCTCAAGAGATGCGAATTATACAACTGAATATATATTTTTAGACTTTCCTAGAAGTTATTCAATTCTGTATTCGTTTTTTCCTTTAGCATTGCCATAAAATTTATATTCCTAGTTAACAATTTGAGTATGTTTAATTAAGCAATACAATACTTATTCAACTACATTTTTACATTAATTAGCATTAATCATTTTGCATAGTCCATTATGAATGTAAGCTGCTAAATCTCCCACGGCACAAAGATAATCGATCAGTTGACATTGTATACACTGTAACAGTTGTCGACACGAGCCGACCACGAGTCGTGAAAGCAGCGTTGCGAGAGCATGTGGGCGGGGGGTCAAACGCAAGGCATGAATCCAACAGAGGCCGATACGGCCGGATGTGGTGGGTGCCACCGACCTGACTGGAGGGGAGACTCTCGGACGAGGGCGGCGCGCGGTAGTGGTGCGCCGGCGACATCGAGGCCGGCGCCTACCGACATCACACATTGTACATCATAACCAACCGGAAATGTGATTACAATATTCAACACTAGATTCACGGACACCATTTCTACGTTTCTCTAATTCGCGATAAATTGATATATTATAAGATATCGAATATTACCTATTTCCCATTAATTTAAATTTTCTAGACAAAAGGGAGATAAATGAAAGGGGAGACCCGTAAATCTAATGTTAAATATTAATGTATCGCCAATTCACTCCAGTTATTTATATTTATTCTGTGGAAGTTGATATAAATAAAAGAAACAGAAAAAACAATATATCAGCTCCGGGAATTCGATTAGTGAATATATTTATATGCGTGTAAACTTTATGCCGTAGAAACCAGTACTGCAAGATGAGTCAACCTAAATTCCGTTGTCGTGTTTGCTCTATGTAAAAGTTTTTAAATTATTATGAGTACTTAAATCAAATTTGATACCAATTAATTAACAAAATGATAATAGTTAACGGTAGAAAATAAAAACAAAAACTTGTGATTTAAGTTATAATTTTTTTCTTGGTTATCTCTTGAATTTTTCTCAAAATATTGTCATTAACATTGAACAAGAGAACAGAAGAGAATTTGATAGTTTCCACTCAATGAAGGGACTGTGCGACTTGTAAAGACTTTATAATCTCCATTGGAGGTTCCCACTTGACCTCAATTTCACATGGTGTTAAGTTACAAGAAGGCAGTGGATGGTGAAACGTACTCGCTCAAGATACTCCAGCACTCGTATATACAGCCGGTACACAACAATGGTGTTATGACGGAAGGATTACATCAAGAGATACAGTTTTAAGTTTGTGATGTGATAGTACAGAGAGATGTTCTTATACGACAGAGTGAGATAAGCAGAAGAATATGCACGCTGAGCGAAACACTGGCGCCAGTTAGGACGTTTACACTGCATCAAATTGTGCACATCGCCTTCACACATCTCGATATCTTTAAAGTATAGTATCGGAATGCTAGTAGAAATGCGATTCTTTGTTCAGGGAGATAAGTTTTTATTTATGTAGTAAGAAAGACAAATGTGTGTGTATGTATGTGTGTGTGTGGGTACGACACGGTAGTACGATGATGTAGTGCGGCATGTGAACTGACCGTGTGGTACTTGTGGTGGTGCGGGCGCGACGGGGACGCGGCGGGCGGCGGCGAGTCGCCGCGGCGCGACACCACGTTCATGTGCTCGTAGCTGCCCACCTGCGCCACCACCAGCCTTACCACCACTTACCACTATTCGTCACCCGCTCAGGGCGATCGCTACGATTTGCATCGTTACCGAATCACATCAACCTTTTTAAAGCTACTAGTTTTTTTTACTGTTTCGAATAAGTTTTTCTCAATATTAAGGAAAATCGGATAATTTTTCGAAAGAACAATAAAATTTCAGTATACAAAGTGTAACAATGCATCTCGTAGTATAATTAGTAAACAATTTAGTAAAGTGATAAATTAATGTTTAATGAAGTGTGGTTATAAAATTCAATATTCCCAATACCAATCAGAGTTAGCATATTAAATACATAGAGACCTATAATTAAAATCTCCTTTACCAGAATTATCTTTAAATAACCAAACTGTGTAGAACCCGTAGCGAGATAACATGATCTAAATGAAAAAGAGTTTCACTCTTCTACTCAACCTCCAATCATGAAATGAAGATATTTTTTTTAAGAATTTGCAAGTAAACAAGCGAAGAAAGACATGGATATAGTGACCATGAGAAATGAGATGAAGTGTCTCGCTCCAAATTAGTCACAAGACCTTTTGTGACTCTTTCTATGTCTCTCTCCATTTAGATTTGCTGCTTGTTAGTGCATTGAATCCTCAGCGAGTAATATTAGTTATAGTTTTTTAACCTGAACACAGTTAATGTCCGCACATTACTGCTTGAGTACTTTAATAGAACGTTGCTTTAACATCCACCTAGGGTAACTTGTAATCTATCAAAACATAATGTATTTTACTTGTTTTTGCTTAAATTTTCCTTACCCTAGACTCCAATTCCTCAGCGCGTGCTTCTGTAGTCTGCTTCTCCTCTTGGATGAGTCGGATTTCTGTATTGATAGCGTCTAGCTGCTCCTGCAGCATCAGCGCCAGCGCTGCCGCGTCCGTGTGACCGCCCTCGACGCCGCCGTCGGACTCATCGTTCTGAGAATAATATGTCGCACTAGATTTTAAAACTTTATCATCAGCCAATTAGAGATATGGGGCGAAATTGATGCATAGACGAAAAGCTATCACCAAGAGTGAGTATGAGATTAAAACATGCCTGTGACTATATACGATGTAAGAAATGCGATAGTGTGCGTGACATTTAAATAGGTAACACAAGGCGTGTGTGTGTGCGTGACGAGTTTTCAGTTACAGGCGGGTACTGACCTCAGCGTCGCTGGACACGTCGTACGCCTGTTGCACGTTTGCCAGCACATGCGCCTGCTGCAGCTTCTCCCACGACCCGTCCAGCTGTTGGCAAAGTTGTAGTTGAGTTGAGTAGTTTCTTCTTTTCTTGCCGTTCGCACATGTTAAGATAATATGATAGGTATTTAACTTTTTCCATGGCGTTTTTGTTAAGCCGTCTGTCTTGTGATATGACTTATCTTAGGTCGATTCTCGGCCACATGCTGAGGAGAATTTTCAAATATACCTGATTAGTTAACTACCCCCAAATTGTAAATCTGTTTTCGATAGGTTTTCCACTCTGACGTGATGACACTTTTATATATATCTAATATGTCGTGGTAATGATGTATCACAATAAGGCTCACTTTAGGTTGGAACAGTGGCACGGCGGGCTGCGGCGCGCCGGGCGACAGCGACCGCGTCAATGCGTCCGTCTGTTGGATGTTGAACGCGATCTCCTGCTGCAGCATCTGCCGTTTGAGCTGTGGGCAGAACACGCAGCTGAGTACAGCAATATTAATGCCTAACAGTGAGTCAGTCCCCGGTGAGATACCTAATTACTGTATTTTTGAAGAATTTATTTCTGTAGTTCTTGGAAAAATATTGACAGACTCTAGATTAAAAAAAAAACACTTTCAAGGTTATAACATTTTGAATTTAAGATACGATAATTGAAAATTTCATGGCTTTATTTTACCTGTTCAGTCTCCATGCGCCACTTGGCCAGCTCTTTGAGAATTTCCTGCTTCTCAGCAAGTAGCTCGTCAGCGTATTTTCTCGTTTTTTCCAGCTCTTGAGTCAGTGCGTTCTTTTCGTCTAGAGCGTGCATTCGCTCTTTCAGATGTACTTGCAGCCTGAAGTTAAGAAAGGAGGATATATAGGGTGTCCCGTGGCAGATTTAGGATTTCTTAATTAAATTAAAGGATGTTATTATTTTAGAATATACATATATTTGTCATAAAAAGAAACACGAGACATGCGGATTCTATATTTTGAAAATCACTCCGTCCAAATGTTTTCCATCGCGGCGTACACACTCGCGGAATCTTTCGAGAGTATTCTGAGTGTATCTCGCGAAGGAGGCTCATGGTGGCTCTTGTTGTGTGAGGCGTGGCGCCATCTTGTTGAAGCCACGTGTGAGAGCTGTTCGATGGATGTTCTCTTAGTTTCGGTATACAAATGCGGCGATAGACATCACCATCAACAGTTACGGTTGCTCCACGAGAATTTTCAAAGAAAAACGGTCCAATTATTCCATTGACGGAAAGAGCACCAGTCCACTGCGACATCGTGACTGACCAATCCGCACAAATGCCGCGCCAAACTGTAACCTCTTACCTCCCAGGTCCGCCGCGCAACCGTTAGAAAAATATTCGAATTTCAAATCCTAAATCTGCAACGGAAGACGCTATATATATATAAGCTTTGTTTATAGGGGACGACATTGTATGGCCCAATGTTGTGTTGGAGGTGTCCTGTCCGATTATAATATGGATGTCTTCAAGAGTGGTGTGAACTTTAACTACTAAAATCACATTGTCACTAACAGTAGGTGAGATTTTGATTAAGAATAAACTTCTACATATAGTAGTGTAAGCAAAAACCGTCGCATATTACTACTTGTTTATAACCGTCATCTTAACCGATGGATTTATTATTACTTGTTAGTTGGTTATAATCCATGTTGTCTACATGAGCTGTGTCCACTTTGTAACATGTTATATTACAGTAACTGGTGACCTCACCTCTCGTTGGACTCGGACAGCAGCTTATCGACGGTGGCGGAGAGTCGCGTGTTGTGCTCCTCGTTCATACGCAGTCGCTGGTTCAGCCGCATCAGTTCAGCATTCTTCTCCTCGACGCTTGCCTCAAGCCTCTGTATCCTGTCCTCAGCGGAGCCATGCCGCTCTTGAGCCTGCAAATAATCATTTTGCACCTTACATAATTGTTTAAATAGAGGCACCAATTGGTTTATTGATATTAATAATCATATGCAGGATTACCAAGTTTCTGAATAGGTATATATGGCAGAGGTTCAATAAATGGACTCACAGATATACTACATTATGAATGATATATAACATTACTTGAAGTTACAATAACAGGTGCAATTTTATCACAAAATAAAACTCGCTATATAACAACGTACATATAATATATACAGCGAAGCTAAAGCCATTTCATTAATTAAAAAACAAGATAACATCATTACATATTATGTATTGTCCACAGCAAACCATCTTGTGAGGGAATGGTAATAAAAGACAGAGGAGAAGGAAAGGAAACTATAACATATTTACAATAAGATCTAAGAAATATTACAAACACTTGGACACAACGAAATAAACATGTGAATAATTTATAAGATGTTTTTTTAGGCATGAGACAATTGGTGCTAATTAGAAGGATACATCATCATCATCATCATCATCACCATTACCATTATCAGCCGTTAGATGTCCACATCAATCGATACTGCGCTGTAGTCAGTGTGGCCTCCGGCAACGTCGGGCCTTAAGGACCGTCGTTTGTTAGGGTTTATACGGGGGGATTTGAGCCATTTCTCACTACGCTGGCGCAATGCGGGTTGGTAGGTAGGAGCCATTGCCTCGTTTGTTAATTAGCAGGGTGCACCACGAGCAGATGAGGTTGGCTTGGGTCCCGTGAGTTGTATGGGGCCCCCTACGCCCTCCGGAGGATACAAACTGCACCACATTGTGTACCTCGTCTTGTGATGAGATGTTAAATCTGGCTGTTGCTCGGAAGTAGTTGGTCTCCGGCAAGAGCCGCAATTAACACATTTATTGTTCTTCCATTAACATGACTTTTCCCCTCCGAATCGGGAGTCCATATCATGCCAATTGATATCTTTGTTTTTTCTTTTTATGATGGTACAATATATACAATATACAATAAAATACATAAAATCTATTTTATTATAAGTGAAAATAAGTTTATGGGGTTATTTATAAGTAGACATTGTATTTTCATTGAAGTATATTTAAATACAACATCGAGCTAAATATTTCTATAAATTAGACACACAATACTCACTTGCTATCTGATAATCTTTATTTTTATCATACGCTATATGAAGAAGTGCTGTCAATGGTTCAGGTCGGACGGAAGCCCTAAGATGATAAGCATATGACTAATGGATAATGAACATTTTCATGTTACACAATAAAGTCCACAAATGTTAAATAACATTCAATAATAATAAATGTCAACAGGTATACCTGATTGAGAGCTTCCATCCTAGCCTTGAGCTGCTCTTCCATCTCTGGCAGTGAAGACATCTGGGCGAGCTTCTGCGTAGACAGTTCCAACTTTTCTTCTATCGCTGCTATCTTCTCTTCTTGGAGCTGTTGGGAATTATTTACATGTGTCATGGCTATGGAGTGGTGTTAAAGTGATTGCATGACCGCTTTCCGGCAAACCTTAAGGAGACCGTGAGTTCCTTTAGAAGCTAAAGCTAAGAGTAAGAGTCAGGGTAGCTATGTGAATTGGGTATCTTAGTTCAAGACTACGTGAGACTGGTTCATAAACCCCCGTAAGATAAGTTGATTGCTAGTGATGTAAAAAGGTGAGTCAGCCTGTTGATGATTACTATAATTTGATTATTTTATGTGACTTTAGAACCTGCACCGTGTAGTGGTGTGTCGTGTTCGTAGACTTCCGTTATACCTTGAGCTGTGCCTGTTTGTGCTGCAGCTCCTGTTCGAGCTTCTCGTTGAGGTCGTGCAGAGAGGTTGACTCTCGCTGCGCATTCAGGTACCGTTTTTCTAGAGTCGCTATTCTTTCCTCCTAGAACAAATTATAAATACCTCATCGACAATTCCTACGTGGGTTAGTTGACTTCCTAACTAATCCATATTGGTAGTAGCCTATCAAGGGGTTCCATTCTACAAAGCAAGGGGTTGTTTACATATGTATTAGTATAGCCTTTTGTGTTAGTAATGTTACTTCAATCATCAGCCGATTGGCGTCCACTGCTGGACGTAGGCCTCCCCCAAAGATCTCCACATCGATCTGTCCCGCGTTGCTCGCATCCAGTGGGTTCCTGCAATTCTCTCCAGATCGTTGGTCCACCTTGTGGAAGGCCTCCCAACACTACGGCTACCGGTACACGGACGCCACTCGAGGACCAATATTATATAATACGAATATAGTAATATATTATGAATACGTCCATAGTATATACCTGATCTTCCTTCTGCGCGACATTCTCCCTCAGGTCCCGTTGCAGCTTGGCGCACTCCTCCTGTTTCTTGGTGACTTCCTTCTCTCCCTTCGATAGTCTCTCCTCGAGTTCCGTCACCTTGTTATTCAGCTCGGCAACCCGCCGCTGCCACGAGCTCAGCTCGGCTGACTAGTGATCAAGGTTGAATTATTGATTATAAGTTCGTTAAGTAACTTAATTTGAAAGTTATATTGTTGAACTAAAAATTTTTAATGCTATGCGATCGGTTTTAGATTTTAACCACCGCACCACCATATCCAAAGGTTCTAATAGGTGAGGTACATATGTATATAAGCTTCATATGGGTCTATGGCACGGAAGCTTTTAAGGGTTGAAATGTTTTAGAATGACACTTTTTTTGCAAATTGACTCGCTCAACAAATGAAAGAAATGTGGTCGGTTCAGCTGTTTATATATTTTTTTTTATTTTGAACTAATACTTTAACACATAATAATCAAAAACGTTAGTATTTGATGTTAAAGTAGTTTTTCAAGCTAATAATTATAAGTTTGTGATAGGAATCGTTAGTTATAAGTAAATTTACATATAACTTGAATATGTATACGTTGATGGTGTCTTATGTATATAAAAAAGAAATCTACATATATGTATGCAAATAACCTAAAACTGTTAGTGTTTAAGTAAATGGCAGTTACTTGTTGTCCTTTTACTACAACATAATACAATTGTATACACCTAAACATGCCACGGAAATGTATAGTTATTTGGATTCAAGACGAATGGAGTGGTAATTAGTTCTAAAGTAATGGAGTTCATGCACGATATGAAAAGAAATTTCAGATAATGAATGTGCTGAAATGAAATGACATTTATATTCGGAGATCATCCCCTCGCCTTTTGCCTTAGGAACTGGCCATATTGTGTATTATTATTGTTAAAATTAGTAACACTAAACACATCAACACACAAAACAACAAACACTCGTTCTAAATAGCTGAAACTGAAAGCTCAGGGATAGAAATTATTTAAGTTTACATCATGTCATATATAGCTATAAAATTGCTTTTTTGTCAACCCACACTTGACAAGTGAGAAATGAGTGATTGTTTTTTGGCTCGTAAGAGATCACCTCAGCGGGAACACAATGAGTGAGCTAGCTGGATAATGGAGCCCCGCACACCCGCGCTACCACCCGCCACCGACTACTAATGATCGTCTGATTGATATCGTGAGGATCGTGTGGACAATGGTCGGACCGCACGATGCACTGGATAATGTGTTTGAATGCTTTAGAAATAAGGTAGACGCCGGTCTGACCTGCTTGGCGATCGTATTTTGTAGGTCAGTGAGTTTCTTGTTGCCCTCGGATTCGCCGTTAACACTACATTGCTCCTGCGCACACCGAAACAGAACAACACATAGTATAAGTGAGCATGCCCGGCTAACGCTGGTAACAGCTTCAGCTCCGCTGTGGCGTAACATCAACTAAATACATTGGAAGCCTTGTTATCAAATTAATATAAAAGATTTCAGTACCATGAAAATGTATACAAGAATGATTTGACTTATATCAAGTAATTGACAAGTTATTAATAACTTGATAATTTTTGTCTTGTCACACCACAGAAGAGATTATAAACAATGTCCTTCACTTAACTTCGAAAACTTGAAATGGAACTATTTTGTGAGGAATTTTAAATAGTAAAAAAACAGATTTTATTTCCAAAGAATCTTTCCGCTTCTTTAAACACGAGCAACTCTGTGAAAGCAGCTACAACCAACGTATACTTAGCAGCCGAAATAGATATCTATGTAGCTACTGGCGTTGTTAAGTGAAAGACTTGTGTACAGATAATAAATACAAAAATAAATAAAGTATACGCACAATCAACATTCACAAAGCGTCTATTATTTTCAAACAACGTCTATAAATTTTCCCGTTTCCGTTAACGTCACCGGTTCGCAAGTGAACTCCGCCAATCCATTTCAGTTACAGTGTGAATGTATTGTGTGTAACCTAAACACTATAGCTATAGATCACCTCCAAGCGACTGAGGAGTTGACTGAATATGTTTTATATATAATAAATTTATTTTTAAGTAGACTTCATAAAATAATAGATATCGCATTCAACTAAATTCTAGTTTTTCATTCTAGATAAAATCTATGGTAGTTGTGATGGCTCGTGGTTGTGGATCAAGTGGGTTTGGTTTCCATGTTATGTTATTTTCGCAAGTGTACGCACTACGACGCTAATGTTATTAAATTTTATAATAATATATAAATTATTAGTTTTATGTAAGAAACCTCTTTCTCTTAATTATTTTACGCTTTGGTATATTATTTAGGTGTTCGAAGGAAACTAAATGTCTTTTTCTATAAACTAAGTTTAAACTAAAAATAAAATAGTAAATCTCCGGCTATAATGTCTACACGACTATGTTTAGCCAAGTCCGAGCCGGAATGTGAGTAGCATGCTCGTCCGCACCTTGGCCTGCTGCTGCTCGCCGTTCTGTTCGGGGGAGCCGCCCACGCTGCCATTCTCCTTGGGCTTCTCTCCCTCCTGAGCATTCGACGACTTGTACTGCTGCAGCTGGGGAGAGCAAGAGAACGATACTGTATTAATCTGTGAAATGGTCGGAAGAAGTATAAAAGGCGAACCAACCACTGCACTTCAAGTTTCGCAATAAAGCGGGGCGCGGAAGGTACAGCGGCAACTTACTTCCTCTTTGGTTAACGCAAGCTCTTCTTCTAACGCCGTATTTCTTTCTAATGCAACGCGTAATCTCTCTCGAACCTGGAAATGAGAACACAAATTTATCAGATTAGATTGAGAAATTCATATATTTCCTCAGTGCCAACAGTAAATAAAAAAATTAAACACTTCCCGTTGGATTAGCAAGGTAGCGGATGATGAACCGGTACCAAGAACAGCGCAGGCCAGACTTGTTCCGGTTGAATTAGACACGGTATGCGCGTTAAATAATTTAGGTTACCCTGATATTAGATTTTTTTTAATTGTCTTTGTTTGCTGCCAATCGCAAAAACTTGAGGAAAGGAGATGGGTATCATGATGAAGTTTGCGCTTCTGGTTTTTCGACAACTATTGCAGCTTCGTCGGACTCAGGGCTCGCGAATCGGGGTAAAGAAGGAAAATATGTGTCCGAAAGAGGAGCAGGAAGAAAACATTTATAGACAAATTAAACATAATATAAATCAATTAGACCATATGACAGGGTTCTGTCTTCTCCGTGCTCTGAGAAGGCTGTGTTGCTGTGCTGTACTCGGATCAACGAGTGCCCGCGAGCGGTGGCATCTCGAGATGTATATGGTTTCAATTTAAACTTTATATGAGATAAGGTTCACGGACCATTTGGATTGCGCGCCTCGGGCGTGCGTTGTTCCGAGCATCAGCTGTTTCTGATTTTGTGTTTCATTGCTGGTTTTATTTCAGTAATGTATTTCATTATGAACTATCGTTTCATTTAGCTCCACTGACACGATGGAGCGTATATAATGCTAATAAAACGTTTCAAAAATATGATTTTATTTGTTAATCAGGATTGATTTTTTTCCCTCCCATCGTCAAAGGTGTCATTAGTACTATCGTCTGTCTGCGTTTTCAGAAGCTGTCTCCTAACACCCAGTGTCAGGTGTATCTTAAATAAAATAATGGATAAAATTCGGTTAAACCGTTTGGGTGCTACGGTACGTAGACACAGTAAAACAGGTTAAATATAAAGGTTCTCTTTTTGATTAATTGCTTAGAAGATCGCACCTTCTCGTCGAGTGCCTTGTGATGCTCGAAGAGGCTCTTGAGCGCCTTCAGCACCTCCACCTCGGAGGAGACGCCAGACTGTGCGGCCGCCTGCCGCTTCACCACGGTCATGCGCAGAGAGCGCTCGTGCCGGGACACCAGGCATTCCAGATGCTCCAACAGTAACTGTGAACAATGAAAACACCTTGAATATTCCTGGTACGGTAAGCGACTACAGATCGTCGACCGAGCGCTACATTGACCAACCGAATATTTACTAAATTTACATTAGGAACCTTTTAATTTTTTACTAATTGCATGGGATGATGATGATATGATTTTAATAATGTTCGGTATAAAACTTTAGACTCGGGACTTGGGCTTCGGCACCGAAATGTACAGTCGTGTTGTGTATTTTGACGAAGCAATGAAATATAACGAGACGTTCTGAAATGTTAGCAAATGATACGCTTGTCCATAACAACGTGACGCAAGATGATGTACACAGCATCATATTGTACTCACCGCCTTGGGACGTGAGATGTTAAATTAAATTTTGTTACAACAGTAAGTACATTAGGTACAGCACCTCCAAACCGGAACACTAGTGTTGGCACACTTCTGAAGCTGCGGTGGCACATAACGGAAGTGGTACTGTAGGATAAGGCCTTGAGACAAAGGTATCGATTATGGTCGAGGTAAGTATTGATTAGTAGTACAGACAGTCTTGTTACTGTATTGAGTAGGTTACGGTAACAGCTTACCATGGTAATTGTTACATATTTGTTTGTTAGTACAAATAAGTTTTTTTCACATCTCGCAAGGGTGAGTGGTTGCGCTGGGTTAGAATTGTTGGTTTTGGTTTCTGAAGATGGCAACATTTAATTTGGTATGCAAATCCTGCCCCATCCATCCCTCTCCCGCACATTACCTGCCGCCGCGTGCGAGCGAGACCGCGCGGCGCCATCTACTCAATAAGAAAGATGCAATGTCTGAACTGCCGCGCGCGCGCTTTGTGTTTCCGCTGTATTTTATACGTAACTAAGTGAAATTATTGGTGTTCCTCATCGCTCATCGGTGCGAGCTTGCAGTAGGGACTACATAAGGTACTGTGCATCCTTCCTTTACCGCAAAACCGCCGCTTCATCTCGTTTCTATCCACAGTCTGTGTCCTTACTTTGCAAAGATCAAAGTTTTGTAAAATTTTAAATATTTAGTAAGATATCGCTTATTTCGCGTCTGCAGTGAGAAGAGAGTGATGTGAATTTTTTGTTCGCAACTTGACCCATCCCTTCCCCTCTTTGGCTCTTGCCCAGCGCGGCATTTTGGGTGACAAGCTGAATTATTTAAGAAAGTGCTCGAAACAAATGAAACAGTGGAACGCGCCCGGGGGCGGTTTACAGCTTTAGTATTGCAAGGTGTCGCAACGTAGCTGAGGTAGCCCCGTTCCAGCGCTGGGCTTTTATACTGTAACTGGGACAACGTGGGGGTACACACTCCTGTGTATTGTTTAGTCGCGTGTCTGCAGGGCAAATAGCACAACCTACACGTCGAAAGTTTTTTTACCCTCTTTATCACCACTAGTACCACCGCAGTTCTTATTTCAGCCGCCAAACAGTAGTGTGCAATTGCAATGCTGTGCAGTTTATATCATTTCAATTAGCGCCATGTAATGGGCAGGCGTACAACTTATCATCAGGCGAGCAGCTCATCGCTTCGTAGAATAAATACATATAACAGTAGTGTGCAGACATTACAGTATTCCGGTTTGAAAGGCGCTGTAGTTGGTGAAATTACAAGGGTAACCCTATTTAATATAGTACGTCTTAAAGCGATGAACGCAAGGTGGTGCAGTGTATACCATCCAAACTAGAGTCACGTTGTTATTGTCGCGTCGCTTCCATTAAATAAAAAAAAAATTAAATACCTTGTCTTTCGTACCATAAACTCGACGTACTCTTCAAGAGTAAGTGGCTACGAGACGTAACAATTCATTCTGGTGTGAAAAACTCGAGATTGCTTCAAAATGTAAGCCGTAAATTTGGAGTGCGAAATAAAAATTCACGAGGGTTCGTGGGGGCCTTTATAAACAAAGTTTTATCGCACCCCATAGCCGACGAGCCCTAATATAAAATTGTTTATTATTCCACACAATACATCATTACATCTATTTATAATTCAAAAAACCGGCCAACCGGTATTGAGCCAGCATTGTGGAAAATAGCCGAAACCCCTCCATATCAACCCGTACGAACCTGAAGATTTTTGAGAAAGGCTTATGTCCTGCAGTGGACGTCTATCGGCTGATGATAATGATAATTCAAAGTACCCGCCGGCTGATATTAAATACTTAGAAGTAAAATCTTTGCATGTGTCTGAGAGTATACATATGTGCATGTTTTTTTTTTATTTATGTAGTGACGACACTAGCGGGACGTTGCGTTTATCTGATGGTAAGTGATACGCTTGCCCATAATAACGTGGCGCTAGTTAGAATGTACAGTGCACCACGTTGTACTAGTCGCATTGAGACATGAGATGTTGCATCTCGTTACCCCAGTAACTACACTAGCTACAATATCCTTCAAACCGGTCTCCGGCAACAGAATCACTACCACCAGTAATAGCTATTACTCCTTCAAATCGGATCACAGTAATGTTTCCACAATACTGTTTGTCAGCTGCAGTAAGAGCTGCGGTGATACCTACCTAGACAGTCTCCGACAACAGGGACACTACCACCAGTATTATGTTTAAATCCTTCTAAACTGTTGGTAAGTAATTAGGTCACCTAGTTAGTTATATATTAGATCGCCAGTTCCAACCGACACTTGTGATGTTTATACAATACGGTCTGGCAGCCAAAAGGGTCTCTTTTTGGGATTGAATAAATTAATAATTTTTTTAGGAATAGCCATAGATACTCTGCTACTAGTAATAGACAGGGTTATGTGGGATTTATGTCTGATAAAACCCTCTCTGCGGTCTTGTTTACAGAGACCAAGGGATCTCCAACGGAACGCACAGGTGCCAGTCTACAATTTGGCATAGCATGGTATTAGAAAGGATGAAGCTTCTCTTTTCACAATTCTCACTGGACCACATAACATGGGTTGTCCTACCTGAGGTATGCTTTATGAACGAGAAAGCCCCCAACCGTAAAATCCGTACACCTTTTTAAATCTCATCGACGACAGGCAAGGCTTAGCCTAGCATGCAGCATCTTGAGCAGGCGATGCATACCTAGGCTATCTAAAGTAAAAGATACCGCTATCAAAATATATGATTCATTTAAAATGTAGTTCATAAATGTCTATGATATCGCGTGTGCTTTTTTGCTTTACCTTCAATATATTAATTGGCCAAGAGAAATTAATGCAAATTTTCTGTTTTACTGTCTCAAAGTAAAACATGAATAAAATAAAAGCATATAAATCGAAATGTTTTCAACGATATTAAAGCGAGGAGATGAAAACTAACAATCCCCTCGACGGAGGGATACACGGAGATGCTTTGAGTATTTACTGAAGAATTCCAATTTGAAGTCGAGGTTACTTTCCAAAGTTACAAGTAAATATTGTTAATATATACGAAAAGAAATTAGACCGCTTCATTGCGATACCGGATGTAGATAGGAATGTTATTAATAGAATATAACGCAAACAATGTCGGGACAGTCACCTCATGGCAGGTGATCAACTAGGCAACGATATAGGGAATAGTATCTAACATCCACAGTGCCGCAAAATAAGACATTAGATGGTATGTCCTCAAGTAATGTCACTAGTTCTAGTATTTACAGTTTCAAAACAGTAATATTTGTACACCACACACCTCGAAGTTATATTCTGCAGAAGTAGCGGCCACTACTACTGATAGTATAAAATCGTGCTGACTAGTGTAGAGGAGACTTATTACATCTTCAAATGTATGCCTAGATTTTACCAACACTTTAATTGAAACCTGGGCGTATTAATAATTTAGCAAAAAAATATATTACTTTCGCTTCAACTATGCGACAGATATATTTTATTTAAATAGCCATATTTACGTCCCCACTGTTGGGGCACAGGCCTACCGTCAATATGACGGCGATGGGCCATAGTCACCACGCGGGCCCAATGCGGATTGGTGACTTCATACACACTTTAGAATTCTAATTCACTTCCAGGTTACCTCGCGATGTTTTTCTTCACCGTTTGTATTTCGCTGTTGTAACTTAAGTTCACAAATGTACATAACTTAAATATTGAAGTCATTGGTACATGCTGAGTGAAGGTCGCGGGTTCTAACCATTAGGGCAGCGAGCTACTATAAATATTACGCCGAAGATGATCCTGATAACCCACCAACTCCCATTGGGTCAGCGTGGTGGGAAATAACCCAAATCCCCCTTATGAATACGTACAAACGCGGGGACCTTTGGGAGAGTCCTATGTCCAGTAGTGGACGTCTATCGGCTGATGATAATGATGATGATTCTGACAACTTACAACTTCTAATACAGGTTGATAGTCTTTATTTATCGGTTAAAAAGATCTAAGTGCTTACCAAGTTTATATACCGATGGCATACAGGAGCTTTGTTGTTCCTTTATTTTTATTGTATACTAGCTGTTCTTCGCTCGCTTTGCTAGCCAGAACACCCCCGCATCACCCTTTGTGGAAAGAATTTTTGTAAAATCTCTACTTTGCTGAACTCTAAATCGTAGAAGCGACATCTCCATAAAATTTTGATGTTAATGAACATAACAGTTTCGGAGATCTCCTGATGAGTCAATGAGTATTTGGATAACGAGTATATACTGTTGGTTTATCACCAGTTCACATCTGTTGAATTTTATTAAATTTGTTCCCTTGAGTTTTAGTGAGACATCTGTATAAACGCGTTTCTTATGTTTAATGGTGATGCAGCAGTAGAGGGTGGATTGTTGATGCAGATGTAATGGGGCGCGGGGGCGGCGGGACGCTGCACTCACATGAAATTAAAGTGCAAACTACGTATAAAGGAAATGCGTAGCGACACCGTCTTACTACAAACTTCTATTTAAACTTTTCTGGTTTTTATTTTTAAGATTCTTGCGCTTGATCTCAATTTGACATGGCCACTGTTGCCGGAAACCGTGTCGTGAAAACTTCTTTGTGTTCAGTTTGAAAGGACGTTGTAGGTAGTGAAATTACCGGGGTAACAAGACTCAACATTTTGTCTCAAAGCGACGTCTCCAGACTTACAATACGTTGGTGGTGGCAGGTTAGAGAAAACTAAACAAAACACGTGGCCAAGATCATCACCATTGGAGGCAGTGAAAAAACAATTCATTCTATTGAAACAGTATTTTTTTTATTTGAGGAGACAACGCCAAGAACGAGATATTCACCTTATGGCAAGTGGTTTAATTGCCGCATTACGCCAACGCATTACTTAAAATGATTTAAAAAGCACCACATTGAACATGCCCTCATGAATCATAAGATGTTCTCTTTACTCCAATAATTTCACCAGCTACAGCGCCCTTCATACACAGTAATATTTATCAGTACTGTTTGACGAAAGAAATAGCAACTGCAGTAGTATCTACCTAGACGGTTTCCGGTAACAGACTATAAACAGCACATAAATATCTCGTACAGGTTCAGATAACGCTCGTCTCTGATGATCATATTATTTTTACTAGCACCATTCCTCACAGTTGCAACTTGGAGCCTTCTCCCACAAAGTGCGAGTAGGATTTTTAACTAATATATATGTATATAATAGAGGGGTGTAAGGGGTTCCGCCCAACATCTTGCGGAGCCCAAGTCAACTTAACCTGCACACGGTGCACCTTACTAAATAACAGACGAAGCTCTGACCATCAACCAACCCGCACTTTGTCAGTGTGATGGGGCTAAGGTCCAATTCCCTATCAATGAGGATCCTTGAGGGAGGCCTATATCCAGCAGTGGTTATTATCCGGCTGATCAGAATATAGATGTAAATAATATTCGACTTCGTTTTCTATAATAGAAGCAATCCACATACACGTTTTATTCACTTTTGGTAAGATGCTGTTTATTAGTCATGCTTCTATTTCTTTCTTTCTCTCTCTCTCTCTCTCTCACACACACACACACACACACACACACGCACAGAAAATCCCATTTGTTACCCCCGGGAAAGGATAAATTAACAGTGAATTTATTATATTTATTTGCTTTGCATTATTTGTACTTGTTTTCACTGCTATATTTTTGTAACATCAAGTTTGTGAGCTTTTTAGTAACATCCGCATTTTTCTAAAATAATTTAATCCAAAAAAATTTTTCTTGAAATAAAACCAAATGGTTACCAGTAATTCAGAAAGTAAATATTAAAGCACGGCCCTCCTCCACTCGAAACTACGAATACTTTGTATTCTCCAACGGCTCTACAAATTTATGGATTCAGATTTTTTTTGTGTTCCAGGTTTATTTACAGCTCAATTTTCTAGAAACTTTGTTTCGTTACATAAATATTATCTCGATAAAAAATTCGCGCGGCTTTCAGGTCGACTTTTATTTCAGTTTAGATACGAACTGCCTGCGACTTTGTAAATGTGAAGTTGTAATGTTTTAAGTTCATCGTGAGTTTCATTAGAATACTTTATTATTTACGAAATGTACAAAAAATAGATTACTACGGTAATTTTGTAACGGAACATTAAAAGAATTGTCCAAACTAAGTCATACAACGTCTATTATTAATGTCTGTGTAAATATAGCAATTTTGTTAATGTTTTAATAGCTTAAAGGTCAGACAAAAATATATAGCTTAAGATGATGCAAAAAAAAATTCGTAACCCAGCTATCCTCAAATATGTATGTTCCAGCACTTCATGTTGGCGTTTGATGTGTGCTTCTTTACGTTAATTTTCATGTGTTGTTTACTAAGCATGTATGTACAAATTTTGTACCTGTCCTTTGTACCTTGGACACTATCAAATGGTTGCGCTGAAAATCAGTATTGTGAGTGCATGCCCACATGCAGACTGAGTATCGTCCAGTTGTATGTATGTAAAATACTTTATATACATATATATAAAAACAAAACTGGTTTTGAACAAATAAAACATTTCTTTATTTCAGTGGAGTTAAAGACAAAGTAATTTTTTATTTTCATGGGGCATTTCTACATGCCTTTACAACCTCGTCGTAGAAACGGGGAATGAATAAGGTCGGACACCTACTGGTTAAAACCATCACGGTGTTGTAGCAATAGATAGATAGATAGATAATTCGTTTATTGTAGTCAACAATAATGTTACACACACATACATATACATTAACAAACAAAAACTTTCGTTACATAACCAACCGCATGTGTAGTTCATTGACACACTATAGACGTGAGTGTGTGTGTGTGAGTGTGTGTGAGTGCTGCAATGGTACAGAAGGCCGTAGCTCAGTGTGTTATTCACCTACATCATACTTATAGTCGGCTTACGGGATTGCGTTTTGCATATTACAAAAATCCTGATGGCTATGACCCTTTAAAGAGGCCCTCCTGTGCAGTGTACTCGTGACCACGGACTGGCTGGGAGTATAAGGGTCACAAGCAAAACGTTTAACTAATGGTAAGCGTTACGCCCCGCCCATAACAACGTGGCGCTAGTTAAAGTAATACACAACTACCTTGAGGCGTAAGTTGTTAAGTTTTATTACTCTAGTAATTCCACTATGTACAGCGTTCTTCAAACCGGAACAAAGTAATTTTTACCTATTACTGTTTAAACACCGAACACAAGTGAGGCGGTGGTAAATTCATGTATGCAGTCTCCGATAAAAGATATCCGACAAATAAACTTGTGATACATTTTAAAAGAGATATCCAGTTTGTTCGTATTCTGGAATCGTGCGATAATTTTTGTAGTCTACAGGTACCGGCGTTAACAATTCACCTGCCGCTGCCGCCGCCGCCACCACCACCGCCGCAGCCGCCGTCGGGTTCGGTTCCCGGTTTACGGCGTCGCATCCACAATTCACGAGCGCACGGACCCCGGCGCTCGTGCGATATCTTATTCATTGTTACAATCTAACTTGAATACGGTAAAAGGTGCTTTTAATTCAACACTACACTCAGCACGTTACTGACATAATTATAGCTGTTTCAGGCACAGCCGGGACTGATGCTGAAGGTTTGTCTTGAATACAGCCTGCTCATAATGAGTTGGCGCTCACCTGTAGAAATTAGACTATTAACAATGAATATTACAAGCTCACCCTCGTATTGTTCCTCTCCGCCTTGAGCTCCGATATCTCCTCCTCTCTCTCCAGCAGCTGCTCCCGCGCCTGGTTCAACTCCTTCGTTAGGGTCGCAAACTCCTGTTGACAAATTAAAAACCGTTTTTGAGAATTTGAAATACTTAAAAAAAATAAACCTGCATTCAACTCTAGGAAAGTAGATTAAACACAATAGATGAAATTATTAACGCCTAAAAGTTGATTAAATCAAGTTATATAATTAAAGTTTATTATATTTATATATATATACATATATAATAATAATAAATATTTCTTTAAACATATAATCCAAATAAGAAATTGTGACACTGATTGGTGTAATTAGAGCACAATGCAGCAAAGTTATCCTTCGGAAGATTTAATTATGATAAATTACTAGCTTCATCACCGATGTACGTCCACAGCTGGATATAGGTTTTTAGTAAGGCGTTCCACATAACATAGTATTACGTTGTTCAAATTTAGTGGCTCTCAGCTATGATTAATCAAGTCAATAAATTAGAAGTTTCCTAGGTTCGATTCCTGGGGCCGCATTTATAGTGGAGTATGAACGAACATTTTAAATCAGCCCCGTTAGCTACTACCCTCATTTTGTCGATCTGCCATATTTGATATGTAATTGGCGAGCACGATTTACATTACAATATTTAATAATAATAATTTAGCAATAATAAATTCTTGAATATCATTACGTCCTTGATACTCCAGCACGAGTATAATTTTTAAAAGGAAAAGGAATTCCCTTCCATTACATCACTATTCACGGCATAAAACGATACCTAAACGTCGACTGCAGCAGACCTGTTACCCTATCCCGATCAGGTAAATACCTTTTTGGGAAACGGAAACCATTTCCAGTTCCCATTATATAAAAATAGTGCGTGTCCATTGCTCTGGTTTTTTTATATCAGAAAACTGTCTAGATGTCAGTTAGGTTTTAGTATAACCTAACTGCGCAGACGTAGTCCTGTCAAGGTATATTTAAAATATCTGGAATAGAATTTACTCTATATTCTTGTTATAGTACCATTAACTCTCTCTTTTTTTAATTAAAAAGAATAGCGCTTGACCACGATCCCACCTGGTGTTAAGTGGTAATGTGGTCTGTGGTGTCAGTAACCTAGCAATAGCCTATTTACTCGTTTCTTGGAGACATCCCACGTTGTATTTGTACAGCAACACTGATTCTCGCAAGTTGTTCAACTCCTTTACTGTTCATATCAAGGACCAGGGTCTGAACCTCTATAGCCGTACGACTTGTCCGGTCCCTTTTTTTTCCCCGTTATAATCCCCTTTGGTGGTCAGCTTACTGTCTTTCTTCTACTTTGCTATATTACAACTATAGGTCATCTGTATACAAAAAAAAATCGGTAAATCTGTTTTGTGATTGATATACAATTCTTTTGCACAAAAAAAGGTTAAAAGTAAGCCTTGCCAATATTATTTAGTGCTCTCGCTAAAAATTTTAACTACATTTCTTAACATTATCAATAAGATCTTTAACGGTTAACTAATATTGAAGCGAAGTATGATAGAAAGATGAGAATGAGTTAAACAAAATAATGTAAATAAAATACGATGGTTAATGATTGGAAAACAAAGGCCCTGATCCACCATACAGAGGGATAATAATAATAAAATCAATGTTGAGAGTGTAAACAATTGAAACGACATTTCAAACAATCTTTCTAAAATCCAAATGAGAGACTACTTGTCGCGAATCATAATGCACTTAGTAAGTTCGCAAGCACTCCGATGGTACGTGAGCCGCTTCCTGATGTACCTGCCTGCGAAGGGGTTCCAGTGTAAGCACTCACCGATAATGACAAACTAATATTGTCAGTGCGGAGAGAGTGGGAAATAAAATATCCATAAACGACACTGATGCGGCACCGATAGACAGGGAGATCTTTGGGGGAGGCAGCCTTTGTCCAATAGCGGACGTCTATCGGCTGATGATGATGATGATGAAACAACACTGTTTCTCATACTAAGTAAATTACGATTATTTTATAATAGTTACATTAAATATCTTTTGAGCTGCAAGTTTCATTATAATGTGTTATTAAAAAACTATTCCACGAGGTGAAGGAGTATCATGGTCACAAGCAAAGCTGCTGCTCTTCATAACACGTCGGTAGAGTAGCGATGGGGAAATCCGTCTCCCAAACAAGATAGGTATCCCAGTAATGTCTATTAATAACCAACAAACAATAGTGTACGAATATTGTTTTTTTTTTAAAAAAAAATACATGTTATATTTGCTAGTTTGAATGCTATTGCGTTTTCCGGTACGCGGTCGCCATTCGAGGCCCTCAATGTCTCATCGGCTGTCAGTCGTTCGGGCGGTGTGTCCTGCCCATTGCCAATTGAGGCTAGCAATCTTTATATCTTATTATCTTTTTATCATTATCTTATATTATGATGCTACTATAGAGAACATTAGGCTTTAACATTTAATGTGCCCACAACAACTGGATATAATTTGTAATTTTGCTGACTTTTCTCTTAATTTTTATCAACATAAAACAGTTGCTTTTGTGGCTGCAGCAAGTACCACCTTTTGATTAACATGATAACCATCCAACCTTATACAATCAAACCAATTCACAGAGCCGAATCGCAGGAGAGCCTAGCAAAGGTACGGTCTCTATTGGACTCCGGTTATATCTTTTTAGATTACATACAAGTTATTTATACTTAAATCATGCCCCTATGCGTCCTTTATAGCCTCATAACATAATGTTCATAAAAGTGAACTATTAGTATACTGCCATTAAAATCAAATTATTTGTCATTGTTTTATTAAATCTGCCGTAATATATTGTGTCGGAATTTTGCGAACTTTGTGTGTAAGGTTCACAATAAGCTCTCAAAATTGGGTTTGAGTTTAACTTTCGTGTTCAGCACAGCAGAGCACAGCACAGAACAAGAATGTACATTATAAGCAACTTTGGTCACAAAGCGCCGCGGAGCATGTTCATATTTACTTACTGGGAAGGTGTACGAATCTCAATGCTTCAGCAAACCTGAAACTAAATGTCTATTAATGTTCAGAGAGTCCGCAACGACTATATTTGATGACCGTATTCATTGATGAAGTGGAATGTAAGTTATTCCATGACTCTTATGATCAAACTTTATTCGATTGTTTGCAATGATTATATTAGAAGGAGTTCGTTTTAATATAGTTAAACTATATGATAGGACTGATAACTGAAAACAATCTGTGGTGATATACTTGAAAAACGGTGGAATACTGTATACTATTGACAACTAGGACGTCAATTGTATAGTATAGTCTTGTCGTTTCTTTTAATAAAAAAATCATTTTTAAAACCACATAAGTGATATCAAAGCTTAGTTTTAGAATTTAATTTACTTAATGAAGACGAGTTTGGTTATAAATTAATACGAACTTGGTTTAGGGGGGGAATAAAATAGTGGGGGAAATACTGAGTGGGATGATGATCGCCCCATTCCCGACAGTCTGTTGGTGGCGATTGAAGTGGAAGGATATCCTACAATAAAAAAAGTTTGTTCATTTTTGTGAAATGAGTGATTGTTACTTTGTGCAATAATCAAGAAATGTGAGTACCACCCAACGATTCTTTGATTTCAATTATATATATTATGTTAGACACGCACACGAGTGATCCAGAAGCCGAAGGAATTTTAAGGTTTTTTCCAACATAAGGTAGTGTAATATAACTTATCCATAGCAGCATCCGAATAGATAGTTGGTCTACACAAAGATATTCCTTTTTAGTTCTCACGATAAATATATCAAAAAATTTGATTTTTTTTGCAGCGGATTTCTAAATAATTTTTAATGTCAAATGTTCATATGTTACTCACGATGTGTCAACTCATCCTCCGAAGACGCTGCTACTACAACGTTTTATCTTATTTCCGACTGTTTACATCTATTTGCAGCTATGCAAAGTTAAATTATTGTACAATAATAGGAAAGCATCCTCCAAGTAATTAACAATGTTACTGTGGACTTTACTACAAACATAATTCGCTATATAATAAAATGTTAAATCAAGTATCATCAGAGTAAGACATTTCTAGAGGGTAAAGTAAATTGAGTGTAAAAAAGAAAATAATTAGTATAACATAACCGCAGTATCTCTCCATTAGGTACAGCGCCCCCGGGACGTGCGCTGGTGGGGGTGAGTCTCGCCCTGTGCCTCCCCGGGGGCCCGTTACCAAGGTATTGACAGAATTATGAGCGGTAATGTTTACCGGTGCATTACACTTAACTGCCTCTTGCACTGTGGAGACGTCGTGTTATATGATAGTTTATTCAATACTGAAAACTTAAAGCACTTTACTGGCAATGCAGCGGCCGTACTTACTGCCGAGCACACAGCACGCCGGGAGAACATGAGTAAAATGTACAACTGATGGTAAGTGCTTGCCCATAAGCACGCGGCGCTAGATAGGATGATATATACTGCACCACATTGTACTTGTCAATGTGAGACATAACATCTTAAAACTCGTTACCGCTGTAATTTCAATAATTAAGTTCCTTTACTTTCTAGACTTTCTCCGGCAACAAAGACTTGCCACTAGTATTAATGGTAGTTATACTGGATATAAAACTAGCTCCTCATTGTTACTGATATATTATACCACTATATTACCATCTTGCACGCTCTATTACTTTGATCGGTTATTATCTATGTTGAAGCAAAAACGTACGCAGAGATTTCGTGTAGGGTATGGAAACTGGACCCAAAATGTCTTTGCTTATCTATACTCTATAGTCAAAGCATAGTTTATGCCTTTTGAGTGAGTTGAGACATTATTACTTAGGTTTAGGGATCCAGAGTATGCCAGCTTGTATGTGCCTGTATGAAGCGTACGCCCGTGGCTGTACTCGTGCTGTTTCCCAAGATCCACGAGTGAACCTTATGAAACTCCCTGTACTCTCCTGAGTTGAAGTATGGTTATATGAAATTATCATTCAAGTCTTCAATGACCTGAAATGTATTGATTATTTTTTTTATCATATCCGCAGTCCCAAACGTATAACGGTTGTCATTTCAATGTGACGTTTCCATTCAATTCCTCGCAGGGATAATGTACATACAACGGAGAATCTATCATGTTATTTCCGCCCCAGAACAGCTTGACTTTTATTCCGGGTGACATACGTAAATGCCTTATTTTCACTCTGTTTACTTTGATGAGTTTTCAATTTTTTTTTGTCTACAAAGCAATGACACGACAGGGATATTCTTCTAATGGTGATACGACTTTTTTATTTGTACGGAAATTCTACATGAGTTACCCTTCAGCTATCGGGGCAAAAGAAGAATTATGCCGGACACTTACCGGTAAAAACCCCACGGTTTTTCATTCGGCGCATTTAACAGGAACCACGGGAATGCTTTCGCAAACAACCTTGGTTGCGATAATGTGAAGCCTTGATAAGATCGCATGTCGGGGTGGAGCTACCGCTCTCCAACCCCCCATAAAAGTGTTAGGCGGAAGTACCACACGCACCACCTCGATGCCGTTCATATTTGGTGACAGATGACTCTTGAATCCTTCACCATCGCCTATAATATAGAGTTATGACATTATCCACACATAAGGGATGAATAAAAGACTCGATCTGTTATCTAGCGGAAAATTGATTGAAGAAGTTTATTATCTGCAATGGAAATTTAGACAATAGATATCAACGATGTTTATTAATAATGAAAACCTAAAAACAAAAAAAAAACACAAATATAAAAGCAGAGGCTATCGTTACTGCCAAACAAATCAATGTTTTCATTAAAGTGTTTTATTATGGCTGGAGAAACATTTTTCCTAAAGAGGAAAAGGAAACCCAGGTCACGTAAAATAAACAATTTTTAATGGATAAAAGTACGAAGTAACATTTGAAATGAACACGGAAATGAAAGTGGGTCAGCCTCTCCGATCAATTTCCCGATACAGGCGAAAAATGCTAACATGAAAAAGAGATATAAACCCGCCGAGGAGTTAGTGCGACGCGAGGTCCTCTTAATTAACTTTGAAATGATTACCGCGCCGAAGGCAATCCTATTCACGTCATGGAGTAGTAGCACAGCTCTTCTCAATTATATCCTCCTGTTCTATCGCTGTTAACTACTGATCTTGAAACATTCAACAAAATGTGGAAATAATACCAAAAGCTAATTAGGGAGGAAGTATTCTTATATACAACATTTGCTGGTGGTATATCTCTGTTGCCGGAGACCGTGTAAATAGGTACCACCGCAGTGGCTATTACAGCCGATAAACAGTAGTGTGCAAATATTAGTGTTAGGGTTTGAAGGGCGCTGTAGCTAGGGAAATTACGGAGGCAACGAAACTTATCTCTTTGTTTCAAAGCGACGAGCACAACATAGTGCAGTAAATATCCTAACTAGCGCAACATTGCTATAGGCAAGTATATCACTTACTATCGGGTGAACGTCCCGATATACGATATATACACACACAAAGTCCAAATAATGATTTTTAATGGAGTCCATAAAAAAGACGAAAAGTTGTTCAGATTTACGAAGAAACTGGCCTGTAAGCAGATATTGCCAATTAGTTCATAATTAGATAATACTAGTAATAAGAGCAGAATGGATCTCCACCGAGCGAGATGATGATGATGATGATGATGATAATAATGTGAGGATGGTATGTTTTTTTTATTCGATGATGCGACGAGAAGAGCGATACATTCGCCTGATGGTGACCCCGCCCGCCTATAACAACATTAGGTAAAGTTGGGATGATATACACAGCACCTCCTAGTCCTCATCACCTTGAGGTCATAGGATGTTAAGTCTCGTTATCCCAGCAATTTTCCTAGCTGCAGCGCCCATAACACTGGAACGCAGTAATGATAGAACACTGCTCTTTTGCTGCATTGGTAACTACGTAAGCAAAGGAATACTTCATTCGCCGACTTGATTCTCCACTTAGGTTAGATTTCCGTGAAGAATAACATCATGAGTAAATCGATATGTTCCAACCTATAATTTCTGCAGACTGCGTTGTCCTATGACAGTTACTGATAACTGATCCCTGTTGTAGGATACCGTTAAGGAAAGTCTTTATAAAATAGGAGACGTTTATATTCCAGAAGCGTATGCTTCATACAGGCTCATAAACGCTGCTTGCCTTAGCTTCCTAAACTTATATAAGTAATAATCTCTCAAGTTACTCAAAACGGACATAACTGTTTTTTAACTATTTCTGAATAGGTAAGTTTATTTTTAAGTATAGAGAAGCATAGCGGTTTCGAGTGTGGTTTCCATTTCCTACTCCAAATCTCTGTCCACGTCTATGTTACACATCCATAATAACATGCTAATGTATTTTATTGTTAATAATAATTCAATTTTTAAGTCTCCGACGTAAAACCAACCCCGTCAAGTTTCAATTATTAATTTAACTTTATCCATATTTTTATAAACATAACGCTAAACTCGTGCACATATCCGGCCCGTGTGTCGCTGAACTTGTTTTTAATCCTATTAAAAACCCGTGGCAAAGTTTCCTTCGCGCGGGGACGCGGCAGACGCAAATCTCGTGGAGGCTGCTCTCCACCCCCAACACTCCTGGGCGAGCAGCGCGTCACCTTTACGACACGTCACACCTGCTCCCTGAGTATATTTGTATCTAATTTAACATATACCCCGTATGTACTCACGCGTTTATGCGTATGGGCTGTACCATCTGAAATATTGCTACGCGAAAAAACCTCGTTACATATCCTTACTTATCCTCTCATAAAGTAAATTCGTACTGTGCTTGATTATTATCCGCCAACACGCATGTAACCAGCGTAATGGTTACAAGATCTTGACTCTTTCCTTGTGAGACCAGCCATCCGAGTTCCAGTATTGGGAAAATTAAACGGGCGGATTAGTATTAGTAGCAGAGACGATCAGGTAGTAAACTTGGTGATGAATGAGATAACATGTGATGAGATAAAATGTGATAGAATCGGTAATTTAATAGAACCACATTGAATTAGTCACCTCGTGACATACAAATGTATCTGGTGCAGGTGCTACTCTCTCTGTTAGTACCAGAGTAGCTCCTTCTTCTGTCGCAATACAGGTGTGTGCAACCGTTACTACGTCCCGGTTTCAAGGGAATTTTATAGCTAGTGTAATTACTGGGGTAACGAAACTTAACATCTTATGTGTTAAAGCGACGAGCACAATGTTGTGAAGTGTGTAACATAGTACTAATTAGCGCCACGTTGTCATGGGCAGGCGTGTCACTTGCATGGAGGTTTCTGGTTCTATTCTGAAGCTGCATATTGAATTTCGATGGTGATAGCGTCATCATAAATCGCAATATTTTAAATCTGTCAGCATAACGTCCATACTACACACGATTGTAAACAATTTAGAGATGGAGTATACTAAGAAAGTCTTTTGACATGATGATGACTTGTGGCCACCGCCGTGTTAAAAGACAAGTGTAGTCTGCTACTCAGTAGTAGGTACTTATGAACCTAAACATTCCTATAAGAAGTCTCTCATTATCCAGTATGATAATTAATATAACTAACACAAACGTCCCCTGATTAATAGCTGCTTACTGCACGGTGTTTACTGGTCGCACAGTAAGTGCTCTCATTTCCCCGGCGCAGCTAACAATGGCCCCGCCTGATTGCCGGCTCCCGGCCGCTCACAGATTAAAACATCCGGAAAAATTAACACAACCGAGAGCGTTAGTTGTTTTAACCGTATACTACCAGTATCTATAGTACCGGGGTAGGAAGAGTATGATTAGGAAAGAATAAAATAAAGATGATGAGGAATAGAAAGACATAGGCCCCAGGCCTAACAAAACTAGGGGAATGCTTGAATTAAAAAAAATTGTACCGGGGTTCCAATTATTTGGTGAAGCAACACTAGTGATAAGAAGCTCGTCAAGTACTAGCTCTCCACCTGAATAATCTATTATGCCTTCAGTATCAATAGGCATATACACAAATTATATATATATATATATTAATTATCAACAGCCAAGAGACGTCCACTATTGGACATAGGCCTCCCCCAAAAGATCCGGCTATCGATCCATCCTGCGCTGCCCGCATTTAGTGGCTTCCAGCGACCTTCAGTCGTTTATAGGAGTTCGTATGGGGCGAATAGGGCCATTTCCCACCATGCAGATCCAATGCGGATTGGCGGGAGCCAAAGCCTCGTTTGTGGATTAGCAGGGTGCACCACGAGTAGGTGAGGTTCTCTTGGGTCCCGTGAGTTGTTGTTGGGTGTCCCTTACAAACGTTACTGTGTTCCAGTTTCAAGGGAGTTGTACCTAGAGAAATTATTAGGGTGATTAAGACTTCTTAAACCTAAAAGCACAGTGAGGTGTGGTGTTTGCCAGCATCTAGTCCAGCAACTAGCATCAAGTTGTAATGGGTAAGTATATAACATCATGTGATCGTCGTGTTCTTTTTTTTATTTTGTCAAAGCGGCGATACGAATAACACGTTCACTTGATAGTAAGCAATACGCCTGCTCATATCAATGTGATGTTAGTAACGATGGTATATACTACACCACATTGTGCTCGGCGCCTAGTGACATAAGATTTTAAGTCTCGTTAGTCCAGTAATTTCGTTTGCTAGAGCGCCCTCCAAACCGGAAGAATGTAATAATTGTGTAGTAATATTTATCGACAGCAATAGGAGCTGTACTAGTCGGTGTCCGACAAGAGAAACCTAGCACCATAAAAGTTACCCAGCAGTTAAGAAAATTATGATTCTTCCGCTAATTGCATTAGTAAACATAACAACGGTATGGTTACTATAATTTCTAGCTGTATCATGTACACACACACTACATCCCCTTTTTCATTGATTTTACTTTCATACACTCTCATTTCTTAGAGGCTCTTCAAAGTCTGCATAATACCGGCAGTGGCGCTGAACCGGAAATAGTAAAATCAAATTATTGTTCGTTGTAATGAATGCTGCAAATAGAGTTGATTGGGGAGGGAGGGGGAGGTTGTTCACACGAATAAAAATATCCTCGTGCATCATTAACTTGATGCTGATCAATACATAAACTGTGTATACATTGCGAACACGACGATATTTAATGAACTGTGATTAAAATGAAACGAATTCTTTATTGACGAAAATCAGGCAGACTATTATATTAATTATGATGATTTAACTTAATACTGATAAATTCTATTAATATTCGTTGCAATATTAACAATATCACAATTCATCATCATCATCAGCCGATAGACATCCACTGCTGTGTGAACATCAATTGTCAAGCAAATCTTTTAACCAAGATTTAGTTCTGTATGTTTACCTCTTTTAGTTCAGAGTTAAGTTACCTCGACTTAAATTACTAAAAATCAAGTGACAACGAAAATCTAGACTGATTTGCCAATAATGCACCACATAACACGGAAATATAAAAAACCAACCCGAATTGAGCCGGCGTGGTGGAAAATGTCCCAAATCCAGTCATATGAACCCCTTCAAACGACGACCACTAGTGCCCGGCGGTACCGGAAGCCACGTTGAATGTGGACCGATCTATGTGGAGATATTTGGAAGAGGCCTATGTCGAGCAGTGGACGTCTATGGGCTGATGATGATGATGATGATGATCAAACCTAATACAACCAGGCTTTTATCTATCTCACTGTTGAGAGTCAAAGCCCTCCCCTTAAAAGTGTCATGGTTATTTATCCATCGCACAAATTAAATGCGTGTTAGTAGAAGTCACGTGCCAATAAATACTATTGATTTAGCAACAAGCGGTTTCCTCATGACGCGTACCATCACCGGAAGCTCAAGGTCAGTGTGCATCGAATCCACGTGACTCTGAGACATATCGTCTTACAAACGTCGCGAATAAAATAACTGAAAATGAATACATTACTCTTATGTATGAGCGATAAGCCATTTTCAAATAATTTTTACACAAACTTCTGATCTGGTATCGGTAATTATGCATAGAGCAATTACAGCATCAACCGATCGGGATAATTGGAGTGCTCCCCACCCTCGCCCTGCTTCCCGCTTATTTTCTACTTTCTGCATCACGCTAATTGCCTTGTTTACATGCCTTAGTTGTATTTACTACATTGTTGGCGTGGTTATCTCCTAACACTATTTTTTGGTAGGAGAGAAATCTTCAAAAGATATCCTACTAGAAGTGTTAAGGTTATATAGGATTTTTTTTTATACAATTAAGCGACGAGATCAGCGAGACCTTTATCTGGTGGTAAGTTATACTTTTGCCCATAACAACGTGGCGCTAGTTAGGGTGACATTCAATGCTCCACTTTGCGCTCGTCGCCTGAGACAAGATGTTGTCTCATTACCCCAATAGTTACACTAGCTACAGCGCCCTTCAAAGTGGAACATAGTAATGCACACTACTATTTGGTGGCAGAAATAGGCGCTGCGGTAGGTGAACGTGCCGCTCGTCTCGTCGCTTCGTTCACTAAAAACTAATCAGTCTGCCTGCCGTTGTTCCAGTAGGTTAGTGTGTGAGTACCGACCTGCAGCAGCGCGGTGTGCACGCGGCACGAGCATACCGCTCCGTTCTTGCGCGAGCACGGCGCGCCCAGCCACGCGCACGCGCCGCCGCGCAGCATCGCGCGCGCACATGCCGCCACCACAATTCACTGTTGCACACCTGTTCGCCACCTCATCGCTTAACCAACTTTACTTCACAGCAACACCACACTACCACTGTTATCCACTTGCTTCAAAACTGTACACTGTCTACGCGATAACTAACACTATGGCCGTTGAAGTACAAATGTAATTGACCCGCGGTAATCCGCCCCTCGTCTGATCCCCGTATAATCCGACATGCCTACACGAGTACCCACAAAGCTCATTATCCTGTCACTATCCTAGTAAACTTACAAATCAAATGCTTCGGTTGAATTTTTGAAATCTCTAATATTTGTGGAATCATTTTAAATCTATCATTACATAATGAGTGCATCCTCTAGTTGCCTTGTTCTTTAATTGGTTATATATAAAACAAAATTATAAGAACTCGTATATACTTAGTAAACGGAGGATATGTCATACGGTTTCTTAATTTCGGTGACAGGTGTAATAAAAAAAAATCGTAACACAATACGGGCGCGCCATCAGCGGTAATGTCTCGGGAAATCCCCGACGGGTTCGTGTCACAACTCGCGGCGCGCCGCGCGAAATGTCGCGATACAGTCGGGCACGCGGCGCGCCGCCGGTCGATACGATAGCGGGCGGTGCGACGAGATAAGTCTGATCCGACATCCGGAACTACACCCCGCGGCCGGCTCCGACATGGGCTTGCGGCACGTCACACATTCGGCCGGCGGCTCATCAACACATTAACATTAACTACAGTTTATGAATCGCAATGTAGTTTCCGAGTCGTTTTGCTTAAAAATTCTGACATAAGAACAACGCCTTATAACGGAGAACAAATAACTTTGTGTAGGCGTTAGCAAATAAATAACAAAATATGTTGCGTTTTATATCAGTATCATTATCTCTATTATTTATAAGTTGGCAACTTTTAAAATGTGACAACACGGAAGGGACGCGCGGACAAGATGGAGTAGAGGTGCCAGGGAGGCGTTGGAAGGTTAGCGGGAGCAAAGCGGGGGTAGTTGGTATCAAGTGGTTTCAAGAGTACTGTATATATTCTATTGTGTAATGATTAACAGTTGGAAGTAAAATCTCAACCATCTATTATTTGCCAAACTGGAGAATAAGGTAACATTGGTATTCAACTTTCAACTTTCTTGAATCCTTGTCTCCAAAAATTTCATCGGATGTCCTTGTGCCCTTCCACGTGGTTGAGCCGCATTACTGATCCATGTTTAGTTTTAAGGACTCGATTTAGATGCAATCCGTGAGATCGTTCGATGAGTATTAAAATACGCTTATATAAATAGATCCACGCTTGGCATCCGAGCGTGGAGGAAGGCACCGCGGGGTGGTGAGGGGTTGTGGTGATCGTAAACTACGCCAATTACCCGCCACGAGCCCGGGGGACCCCGCCGCCGCACGTCACTAAATAATGATTTATCCGTACAGACGGACGCTCGCTATCGGCGCTGTACGCAATTGATTGCAATTAATAGCCGCTTTATTCCTAAGCTAAAACTTATCTAACGCGATATATTAGTTACTAGTAACAGGTCTTGTCTGTAAGTCCCTGTCTAAGGGGTAAACTTGTGACCAGGTCTATGTGACTTCACCTTATGTTAAATTAAAATATAAAATTTTTCGAACCAATGCGACCAGGGAACCCTTAAAAAAAGAGCGTGTTATTCCCCTCTGGTGTTGCGACTATCCATGGGCGTCAGTGTCGACATTCAACCAGGTGAGCTGTTCGCTCGTTTGCCTACTCTTACTATATAAAAAACTTCTTATAATGTCCTGTTTATTATACTGAATAATTATTTATAATTTAAACGTTTAAACGTTTTTCTTATTATTTGGTTAGATCCGGCGGTGCCAACAAGCGTACAAAGAAGTTTTAGGAACAAGTGTATCTGTGTATACGGTCTTATCTTATCTTTGGTTCTCATCTCCATACTTTTATCTCGCAGCTTAAGCTTTGATCAAAATTTATTGAAGAGTAACAAACTTGCAATAGATAATATAACACAAGTTATATTTTATACAGATTAGAATACAGAAAGAATACAGTATGAACGTTTCTTTTATTCACTGAAGCAACAAGACGAGCGGGACGCTCACCTGATGGTAAGTGATACGCTTGTCCATAACAACGCGGTGCTAGTTCAGATGTTATACACAGTAGCACCCTGCGCGCTCGTCGACTTGGGACATAAGATGTTGTCTCGTTAGCTCAGTAATTTTACTAGCTAGAACTTGCTTCAATGTTCACATACCAATGTTTGTCGACTGCAATGACAGCTGCGTTAGTAACTAACTAGACGGTCTCCGGCAGCAGAAACCTACCCCTAGTGACATGTATAACTATGTGACGATTAAAAATAATTAGACATAGTATAAACCTAAAACAAAGATTCTATAATAATTACACGTTTTACAGTATTTTTTTTATTATAGTTTCATCCATTTAAGCGGAACAGATATGATCTATATATATTAATGTACCATGTTTCGTGATCGCGTCACCGCTAATCGGCTGTGGAAGCAAAAACCGGCAGCGACACGAGAATGCTTTCACACGAACCTGGAACCGACCCCGATCTTCGTTGATAAATCAGCCACTGTGCGCTGCTAATGTTGATCAATTGCTGAATGCACGTTCTGATGCAGGAGATTAAAATAACACAGTACTAAAATTTTTAAAAGAGAATGTGCCTTTTGTTTTTATATACATATTATGTGACTTGAGTTTCCGACGAAGAAAAGTATGATTATGAAATCGACATGTTTCAACAACAACAGCCTACGGCGACATGCTAATTCCAATTCAAATTTTGTTTTAATATACGAGGTGACGACACGAGCGACACGTTCAGCTGATGGTAAGTGATACGACGATGTTATACACTTCCTCAAACTGCGATTGTCGCCTAAGACAATAGATGTTGAGTCTCGACACGCTAGTAATTACACTAGCTACAGCGTTACTCCAGTAATAACACTTGTTTGATGTCAAATATAGGCGCTGTGATAGTACCTGTGTAGACTGCGGAAACGCAGACCTGCCATCAGTTACGCAGTGGATAATTACCTTTACTCCCTCCATATGTAAAAAGACGTAGATAATCTTTCTTAATCACATATTAAACCATTATTTCCCATAGAAACCAAAATATATGAAAAATAACATTTAAAATCACTGATAACCTTTTTTCTCTCGCCAACCCTCACATATGAACCCTTACAAACGACGGCCTCTGGTGCCCGGCTGTACCGGAGATCACACTGACTGCGTGACAGTCGCATGCGGTCAGTGCGTCACCGATCGATGGGAGAATACTTGGAAGAGGCCTATGTCTACCAATGGACGTCTGTCGGCTGATGATGAACAGTAGTGTGCGAACATTACTGTGTTCCTGTTATAGGACGCTATAGCTAGTAGAATCACTGAGGTAACGAGACTCAACATGTTATGCCTAAAGGCGATGAACACAATGTGGTGTTGTGTATACTCGTATTATTATAATAAGGGTCACGATGTTATGAACAGGCGTATCCTTTACCATCAGGTGAACGTACCGATCGCCTTGTCGCCTCGTAGAATAAAAAAGGAATATCATAATTTGTCACAACTGTCAAATTATATGACACAATAGGAGTTATAACAAAGCCGGCTCTGGTAAGCCGCGGCGTGCACGTCGCAGCAGCGGCATGTGGCAACGGGAAAACAAACGTACGGAAAATATAGAATCGAATTTGAAAACTACCGGTTGGCGCAGCAGTTAGAAATCTTAGTAAGTACCGCAGTTCCTCGGTTTGAACCGTACATGTGAACGAGGGTTCATAGCGTCGGCGAGGGTTTCCACTCCGTCTCGACGGCCGTGTCTCAAGCAGTCGCTCTCCGCTGGGGCACAATGAACCCTCAGCCTCATTACACCCTCTACGGGTACGCGATGCTTATTTCTTATTTAGAACATTTCCGATTGTTCTTCTCTGTGCATCTCGTAAGGTTTACTTAACTTAAACGGAAGGAATATTCTCGTTTACTTTAGAACTTAAAGCAAGTGAAATAGTCTATGCTTTTCACATTCTATAGACACCAAGATGCTGGTGCTCACGTGGCGCTAGTTAGTATGTTATACACAGCACCACACTGCTCTCCTCGCCTTGAGACATAAAATGTAAGAGACTCAGTCTCATTACCCCAATAATTTCACTACCTACAGCGCCTTTTAAACCGGAACACAGTAAACTATGCACAGTACTATTTGTAAATGAATATCGTCACACGGTTTACAGCCTTTCTAATATTCTTACATCATTAGCCGATATACGTCCACTGCTGGACATAGGCCTCCCCCAAAGATTTTCACAACAATCGGTCTTGCGCTGCCCGCATCCAGCGGCTTCCCGTGACCTTCATCAGATCGTCCGTCATGTTGGCGACGATCTTAATTTTTTAATAAAAATAACTCATCCCCGAGATTTTTTGTGGTTTGAAATTATATTGGACATTACTATTATATAGCGAGTTACGACAAGTACAGAGAAAGATATTGTAACTAAAAAAAAAGTTTTCCCTCTTAAGATAATATAAAGTTGTATCTGCCGTTTCACACTTGCCCTAAAGTTTCAGGCTGGCGCGCACTATCTGATGACATTAATCACCGCGCGGGCCTGAAGGAAGCCTTAACACAGTTTCAGCGGACGGCAAATTGGTTTAGCCGCGCCGACCGAGTTTTCGTATACGGCATTAGGATATACAAGACCGAGATAAGGATGCGGATGCTGTGCTCACACAGTTATATGCTAATTTAACCCATTTATCGGGTTAACGTTATAATGTGATGATAGTTAACTTAATGGATAAATTATAATATTTTTTTATTATACGGACCCGATGTTCATATAATGGTATGTGATAGCCTGTCATACCCATAACAACGTGGCGTTAATTAGGATGAAGTACACTACACCACAGTGAACTCGTGGCCTTGAGACGTAAGGTGATAGTCTCGATATTGATTGGGGCAGTGACTAGGTACCACCGCAGCTTCTATCTCTACCGCTAAACGGTAGTACACCAACATAACTCTTCCGGTATGAAGCACGCTGTTGCTAATGCAATTACGTAATTTCATCTTAAAACTAGAATACGGTAATATTTGCGCACTACTGTTCGTCCGCTGCAATAGGACCTACCAACAGTAATTATTCAAATCTTCGAATTGATGAAAACGATTTTGATATTTACGAAACCACAAAAATGTAGGTGGAGCAATAGCCCAAACGCGTTCCCTAGTTTTCGAATGACGCGACGCTTTTCATTCTCACGAAGATTCCCTGGAGATAAGTCAAAACAGTTTTAGAGAAAGTCCTTTAAGTTTACGTCCTCAGCCGGGAATAATCTTGGCAGCGGCTGCAGCTACAGCTACCCGAGCAAGTTTAATTACCGCGAGCCTGTGTGAGCGGCGGAGCTTTGTCGCCAATGAAACACCGCCGCCATTGTAACGCGGCGGCGGTGGCGGACGTCCCCCGCAATGGATTTTAATCAAAAGGGACACTTTGTAATAACTTTGAACTGGTGCGATCCGGTTTGATGCCGTTTGAACTGGAATGCGAGAGAATAAGAGATTTCCCTATAAACACCTTTTGTTTCCTTATAAATGTAACAAAGTAGTGAACAGAGAGCGAGCGGCGCCTGGTGAAACGGGTCAATATTAACACTAAATGACCACGACCAGTCTGGACTGTCACAAAATATATGAAAGAAGATTTCGATCGCATTGCGGTGAACTAGGAAAATTTTACATATTTCTCAATGAAGATAAACCAAAATGAATAAATACTTTAAACTTGTAAAATAGATTATCAACAAGATATATATGTATATATATCCAGCAGTGGACGTCTATCGCCTGATGATGATGATGATATATATACACCGACAAAGACATTTCCTATTAGAATTCAACTAAACAGTCCTCAGAGGGTTATGTTTCGAAGGTAAAAAGATAATTTAAACTTTTATGAATAGGTGTCATTAGTTATCATGTGCTATGTGTATGAATGGTAGCGTATGAACCTTGACCTGTTTGATGAGATGAGATGCAAAAAACTGAGAATTTCAAGCTTACCCCTAGGGTGTTTAGTTTTAAAAGATTTGTGTGTATGTCGGTCAATGCCGCCTTAACATCAGCATCACACTAGGGGCGGTTTCCTTGGCCTGCTATGTTTTTACTTTGGTCAAAGTGATTTATTTGCCGCCCAAAGGCTTACCTTACAGCTTTTAAAAGAATTACGTTTTCCAGTTTATCTAGAGATTTGAAGCTTACTAATGGTTTTATCTGTATATAATGAAACATAAATAATTACATTAAAATACATTTAAACTTGGAACTGCTGAAATGCTGAACTTGCACCTCACACCGGTAAGCGCAGCGTTGGCAAACCCCCACTAGGTGGACAGAAGACAAAGAAAATCTCTGGGAGCCACCGGATTCAAACAGCGCGAGACCATGATTAGTGGAACACATTATAAGAGATCTATGTCCAATAGTGGACATCCATCGGATGAAATGACGATGATGAATGACATTTAAACTGTTTTACCATTACATAGTTTCTAATAAATTTAGGTCATGGATAAATTATCAAAACATACGAAAGCACTAAAATAAAATTTTATTTGTTTCCAAAATTATGATTAAATTTTCTGGTTAAATTGAAATAACTGAGGGTAAAGTTCAATATTGTACATCTAGCAATGATGCCCTGCAGCAACTGTTAGGGTTAGAGTGAAAAGGTCTCCCGTACGCGTGTTTCTCATTTAACACTGGCTGAGGAAGCTTGGAACCACTTTCTGGACGGTTATCTGAACGGTCTTCATTTTGTTTTTTTTTATTGTGGGTAAAGTTATCGAAAGATATCGTGTGCTTGGGGTGATAAATTAGAGTTACATCAGTACATTCGGGAGCCTAGACTTGTATGATATATAGGTCTTGGACGTACTACCAGTAGAACCGTCATTGGTGTCATGACAAAATGTTTGCAATCATTAGATAATTGTTAATTGGAATCGTGAGTTCTTTTCAAGAATGTAGAGCGGAGACAAAGTGCTTGTATATCTTGTTGGCCGGAAGGAAAACACGTTGCAATTTAGCAAAAAGGAGTCCGGATTGAGGCGTCACTCGTGCGGCACTCGTGGCGAGCGGCCGGTTTGTTTGGGGCTCCTTCAGATGTGGGCCGAGTGAGGCGCCGCTAATACGCCCTCCTGAGCACGCTCAGCCCTCCGTCCTCCGCCCTCCGCACCATGGCTTCCCAGCTCCAGATGCACGGACATTTTAATGAACGTCACACCGCTGTTGGCTCGTGTCCTATTTAGGTCATTGGTGCACTGCGTAAGGATGGACTGCGACTCCCATGTATGTTTAAATTATTCCGTACTTTTCTAATTTATAATTAACAACAAAGCTTATTTCACAGGAATATTGGCATAGAGACGTATAGTAAAACAATAAAATCGCTAATTTGATTATCTTAATATTTCGTGATGTTAGATTGTCGATCTTTGGGGAGGCCTATGGCCAGCAGCGGACGTCTGATCATTGATGATGATGATGATTTTCGAAGGCCAACACTTCCGGTCGCCTCGTCGGAAGAGTAAGCAAGATTGTCGAAAGCATGTTTCATTTAATTGTAATAAATTCTATTCTCCTTAATAGTTAAACTGGAATTAAACTTGATGAAAACTAAAATATGAAACAGATATAAGATATTACTTAAAAATAAGATGTATTTTTTTTAATTAAGCGACGAGACGAGCTGGACGTTAACCTGATGGTAAGCAATACGACCGCCCATAACAACATGGCACTAGTTAGGATGATATACACTGCATCACATTGCGCTTGTCGCCTTATACATAAGATGTTAAGTCTCGTTACTCCAGTAATTACACTAGCTAAAGCGCCTTTCAAACTGGAACACAGTAGTAGTTTGTCGGCTGCAATAGCCGCTGCGGTGGTGCTTAACTTGACGGTCTCCGGCAACAGACCCACCACCAGTATTATTTAATAGAATGTATCGATCGATAACTACATAAACAAATATTGCTTAATACTATACAAAGTGAAATTAAAACATTTATTTATACCGGAGAACCCGAGAGCCATGGCGAAATCGTGTATACGAAATGAACAACCAACATCAGACTTATGTACAAAACTTTGCCACGTGGTTCCTAACCAGACATCGAAAGCACACAGCGTGTGCCCACAAAAGGGGCCCGGTGAGCGGTGAGAGCACAAAGTGGTGTCGTGCACAGGCGTTTCAAAAAATCACTTTGAACCTGCAACGCCAATGAGAGGGAAAGTAGAAATACTAAATTTAAACAATTCCACCAGCTGGTCTGTATTCTGGGGGGAGTAAAACCAAAGCGATGGTTTCAATCTTCGTATTTGAGAAATACTGCATTAGCTGTTAAACACTAGGAAAGTTTGAAAAAAAAATAGTACAATTTTTTTATTCGTAGAACGAGGTAATGCCTAAGCTAAAAAAGTCCAGCTTGTGGGAAAAGGATCGCATTTTTCTGAATAAATAGGTAATAGGACTTTTCTCAAATATCAAGTTTAGTTTTTTTTTTTTAAATACTTGTTTTATTTGCGAATGGCCGCTCACTGCCGTAGTATATTTATAAAATATAATTATGAATATTTGTCGTCTGCTTGTGGTTGGGATAAAAAGATGACCTAATTTTGCAGTCTCGGTGCACTGGGGACTTTTAGTGAATTGGATAGTTTAACGTCCCGCTTGTTGGTGAGTTCGATGAAATAGAATTATAGACATCACCAGTCGATAGAGGTCCACTGATGGACATACGGCTATCTGTGAAGTAATCACTCTGATCGAACTGAGCTGCCAACATCCATCGGTTCCAGGCGACCTTCGCCAGATCGTCGGTCTATCTTGTGGGCAGAGACTTGCACAAAGATTTAGGATAGGGTATGCTAACCACACCTGATATCTCTGTGCTTATCTATACTTAAAAATAAACTTACCAATTCAGCAATAGTCAAAGCATAGTTGTGTACCTTTTGAGTAACCTGAGAGATTATGACTTTGGTTTATGGAGCCAGGGTATGCAGCGCATATTTGCCAGTATGGAGCGCACGCCTCTGCTTGTGGTTGGCCTTTCATCACTGTGTTTAAGTTTTGAAACTGAAGATATTAATAAACTGAGCTGGTATTGCTTTTCAAATTTTATTACCAACGAAATGATTTCTTAGGTCGTTAAGTCTATTCGGGGGAAGTTGCGTGCGGCTTCCGCTACGATTGCACGTTGCAGGTTCAATACCCGGCTCACGGATGTCACGCGATCTAATAGCAATGGTAATTGTTATTTAACTTTAGTTCTTCGTCAATCGTTGATTTAACGAAAGACTAAAAAAAGGTTTATATAATAAAAATTACACAGATCAGTCCTTCTGTACTGTACAGCGGATTAGATGAAACTTTTATAATACCTTTGGCTTTATTAAAAATGTGTTATTAACAAATAGCCGCAGCCCACATAATCCGCTGGATGGGCCACTTTGCTTAATGATGGTAGACGATCGTAGAGTCATAAAAGCATCCCTCGGAACCCCAAATGGCTGCCGCCCAGATATCCCTGAAAGGATGCGGAAGCGCAGGACCTACGCAAGCTCCTAACTGTGGACTGGCAAAAGGCAGCGCGAGTCAGACAGCGCTGGCGCTCTTGTGTAGGAGGGCAAAACTCTCTTTGGGTTGATGCACCAGAGCAGTAACTAAGAAATCTTTCACCTAATGGTATACAATGTACTACTGTACATACATGTGCTCATAGCATTGAGACTTGATGTCATGTCCTTCAAACTAGTAACAGGTGGTAATGTTTCCGCTTTACTGTTTAGTCGCCTCGGCGGTAGCGACCTACCACTAGTCTCTGGGCTTTCCGACATTTCCTGCGATAGGTCTTCAACGTTCACAAAAACAAGGTAACAAAACACAAATAGGTGACATTGTGTGATTCATAGACACATCATACTAAAAATTCGTTTAAGTATAAGCAAAAAAAAAGTTCTTTTTTAATACTTATGGTTTTATCCACCGTTGGATATTATTAGGTAAAAAAATCAAACACCTTAGCTGCCTGCCTCGTACTCTGATTTCTAAAATAAATGTAGATATATGAACAAAATAATAATTATATATACATATATATGTCCCGCTTCTGTTAATTGATAAATAAACAGCCACCTTGTGTAGCAACCGACTCCACAATGAGCGTGATGCTCCAACTTAGAATTACATTTAGGACGGCTACGTAGTCCGTCGGCGGCGAAAGTTTATTGGGACGAGCTCACAATTCAAATTGGATTGATAGAAAGGGCCGGCGGTGTGAGTGGGAGATGGGACGGAGTGGGGTGGTATAAGTGTGGAACAAGTTGGAATTGGAAGGAAATGTGTAGAGATATGCGATCTCGTACCGCTGCCCGGTCCGCGATTTTATTACAACTCGAACGAATACTACCTACATCACGAATAGTAAAGCTATACTGGTTTACCATCACCCCGCCTGGTAGAATCGTGCAAACATTTGTTTGCTACCACAATTTGCGGTAATTATTGTTATAGTGTACTGTCGTAATATCCTAACAAGCCCCTCCCAATTATATGCTTTCGTGGAGGTACCGATGTGAAGTATGCTTTGTACAGGCTATTATTGGATAATGTTGCATCTGCCTTTCGGAGATTTCGCATAACATTTACTACGTAAATAATGACCACCGAGTGAAGAAGAACCGAAATAAGAAAATCGCACCATCTATCCCTCAGTTTAGTTACTTGCTTGTCTCGACATTTTTAGTAAATAACGACTCTCACACCACACAACCAGATATACTGGGATAAGCGTGCACTATCAATTTCTACAAATCGAATTGTTTAAGATATACATACATAGCCCACTTTTTTTATATATATGTTGGGACCTTCATTTCACAAAATGTAGTGACAACGACACATTCTATTGGCACCCTCTGCTGTATGCAATTATCAGCGCAGCTTTACCTGTGAAAGTAGGCAGGTAGACCTAGAAAAAACATTACCGTTAAATAAACTTAATAATTGGTCCTGAGATCGAAACAAGGACCTTCGTGTTGCACTCTCTTAGGCCCATAGGCAGTATAAAAATCAATAGTAAACAAGATATTATTTAAGGTGTGTGAACGCTGTTTTAGTATTTGAAGGGTTAGTTGTAAACTGAATAAACTAAAATTGTACCCGTTCAAAGTGGTCACCGAACGGCTGGTTCAGTGAGCACGGTGCGCCCGGTGCTGCGCTGCTCGCCCGCTCGGAAAGTGGAGCGGTGGAGCCTCCGCCCTCACATTCGACCACCGACCTCTGTTACGGGGTGATAGTTTAACAGTGGTACGTTCACATTCGCGACCGTTCTCATGTAATACGTAAAAATTTTATAAAGTATAGATAATGGATATTAATTTAATGAGTAAGAAATCATTGAAGAGAACACACAGATTTACTTGCTACAACGCCCTGCAATCTAGAACACAGTAGTGTTTGCACACTACTGTTTGGCGGTAGAAATAGGCGCTGCGGTGGTACCTACTTTCACCGACTCCGGCAAAAAAGACTTACCACCAGTAAAGTAACCATTCGAAAAAGATACAGTGTCAAAAGTTACTTTAATTACCAATATTTCGGATCTTCTCAAAAATGTCTTACTAGCTTGTGATAAGGTAATGATAATATAGTTTATATGTTTAAATAATTGTGAAAAATACATTTTCAGTACAGATATTATCGATACTCTCAAACCTATTCAAGATTTCTTTAACACTTTACAGGCACCATCAATTTGCCGGATTTCATTCTAGTAAAGCTACAAAATAGGGTTATGTGATTGAGGTTTAAGCCGAAGATACCAACGTAGCTGGTGATGAGGTCGGGACCTGAAATAGCGTGTTGACTGAACAGTTAGCCGCTGAAATGGGATATCGTTTGCACCGGGGAGCGCGGTCGCTATTAATCTTCTGTTCAGATTATCGGCGGCCCCCCGCGGGGATAAGGGGAGAATCGACGTGGGGAAGAGTAGAAGTAATTACTGCCTACTGGATTACTTTCACAAAAACATTTGACAATATAACAGCTGCTAATAATTTAGATCTCTGAAAACTGTTCTAGATTCTTTTATATAATATTAACACATATTTGTTGAAAACAATGTTATTAAAACATGTTACAAACAAGGGTGTAAGGGGTTCCGCACAACAATTCACGGGACCCAACCCAACTTCACCTGCTCAAGGATCAACTTGTTAAACAACAGATGAGGATCTGGTTCCCACCAACCCGCATTGGGCCAAACGTCGACCCCTAGTGCTCGGAGGTACCGAAGGCCATGCTGCCTGTGGACCGATGTATGTGGAGATCTTTGGTAAAGGCCCAAGTCTAGCAGTGGTCGTGTATCGGCTGATGATGAATGAATAATGTTACAAACGTAAATCTTTCTTTGGGTACTTATTTAATATTTTTTCCCAAAAAAAAAACGGATAAAATCTCTATCAGATTGATGGCAACCCAACGTACTGCAACACAAACAACATTGCTCTTTGCCTTTAATATTGCATTCGAAATGTACATGTCGTATAGAATAGCCAGTGGGTCTTTGCATTTACCTAGAACACAATACAGATACACTTAGGTTTTAAAATATTCTACAATAAATAATAAAATAACATAAATTTACTGTTGATAAGTACAAACAGTACTGTGCAAATGTTTCAATAAACTGACTAGCGCCATATTGTTATGGGCAAGCGCATCACTTACCATCAGGTGAACGACTCGTTCATCTAATCGTTTCCTCGATCAAAAAAAAATAATATAATTTTATTTACATTTTGGTAACTTTAAGTCTGTACAAGTTAAAACGGTAATACTGTCGTGTGATAAAAGTTAAACGGAATAAAGCGATATCAATAACGGACTGCGGACAACTGTCCCAGCATCCGGTTGGATTTAAACCGTCCAGACTCCAGATATAACGCTGAATAATTTAACGAGGCGGTAATATTGAAATGGAATGTCTGAATTTAACTACAGCCTCAATTTTATACCGTCTCTAACTAAACTTCCGGCGGTGGCTTTAACTGACTGCGGCCGACTGCAGTTCACTGTGCTGGTGGAAAACTTAGATGACTTTACAAAACTGTCCGTTAAAGGCGATTCAGTTAGTTATAAGTCAGATCAAAGATAATATAATGTGTAAGTTAAGGTAGGTCGATTACGGAAACTGCGGGTAAGTACTACCGCTGCAGCCTACTTCTGCTGTAGTGGTGAATAAATTATTACTGTTTTCGTTTAAATGGCGTTGTAGTCTACTAATGGTCGGTCTCTATTGCCGGAGACCATCGTGGTATGTACCATCACAGCTCCTGTTGCTGCTGCCGAATAGTACTATGCAAACATTACGGTGTTCCGTTGTCGGCGAGCATAATGTAGTGCTGTTAACGAACGCATCATTTACAACAAATTCGGCAAATAAAAAAAGTTAAGTGATTTCTCAAGTAAATAAATATGAAGATACCTCTTCGACAAGTACTAAACGTCTGTGAAAAACTTCTACATCTCTGATCACAGCATGTTTTCGTCATGGTGTTATACATGAGCACAAGATTTTTTTCGATTAGCTAAGCGATGAGTAGGACGCACCTGATGCGTTTGCACATTACTGTTAGGCAGGGCAGGTTCACTAACAACTCGTAATATCCACCCAGTGAGTCTCTGCCAACAGGTCTACGTCAAGTATGGTGACCTATCATTGGTCATGCTTTTAATTTATTACGTAATATTTTTTTATTATTATACATTCGTATAATGTTTTAATCGTCTCTAGACTATTCAGTCTAGACGATTAAAACATTCGCTTGACGTTAAGTAATATGCCCGCCCTTAACAAAGTGGTGTTGGTTAGAATGATATACACAGCACCATATTGTGCTTGTCGTCTTTAGAAAGAGGATGATAATTCTCGTTACCCCAGTAATTAGACTAGACAGCACTGTTCAAACCTGAACAATAATCTTTTCACACTACCGTTTGTCGGCTGCAATAGGCTCTACGGTGGTACCAACAGACCCCTACCACCAGTCAATCAAACAAAAAGTTAATATTACATAATATAAAAATATTAAAGAAATAACCTCTAAAATTACTTTTAGAGGTCAAAGTTTATTTTTTTCGTTGAATGTATAAAACGAAGCTTCTTAAACATTTATTCGGAGCACATTTTCTTCCGACCCTAATAATAGAGGAGCACACGGCCGCGACTACACCTACACGTGTACGCGTGCACACGTGCACGCCGGCCAATGTAAACCCCAAACCGTTTCACACGCTCACGCACACGCACACACTTTACGCAGTATTGGTTGTACGTCCGGTTTAATATTCTACATAATTAACGGAAAATCACGGGAACATTGTTAAATCATCCGCCGAGGCAACTAACCCTGAACTAGCTTTTCCCTTTGTCAAACAAGAGTGATCATATAATTCAATTTGTATGGAGATAGAGTTATTCGATAGGCTGCCTGGCTAGCAGCCGGTCGGGTAATTAACATTGTCAATCTAACGCCATAACATCGTTGTTTCCGGGCGAGTTACGCTTCATCATCTTGGGCCTCATTGCTGTCATTTATTTGTTTCAAATTAAGGTTGAGAATTGACCCACCATTGCAATATAAATAATAATAATAATAATAATAGCGTTTTGTAACAATAAACGATTTGTTATAAAGTCGTAGCTTATACGATAATAACCTCTTCGTTATTAAATGAAAGATCCGTTTTATATTAGGCTATTACATTTGGAAAGACGTTTCTAAATTGAATTATAAATCGCGCCGTATCCCTTCTAAGGCATAAAAGCGAATCGAGTAAATGTAAATTGTCACGCTTTTAAAACGTAATAAATCTGAGAAAAAAATCTTACATGTATATAATAACAAGATAAGATAATAAACAGCGTTCCTATTGTTCCCACTACTGGGTCGCGACGCTTTCTCCCAATGAGAATCGTGGCCATTTACCTACCATATTAGTCAATTGCGATATGACCAAGAGAGCCCTCGAAACATATCCGTCTCCACGCCGATGTTTTTCTTAATTAAAAAAAATGAATAATATTGGAATAGGTAAACATTTAATGTATTATTTTATATATTATTTATTCGGAGCCATTTGCCTTTAACAAGCCCCTTTCTGTTACATTAAATACATACGAACAGACGGAGCCAACAGTTCTTGGAACGCAAATATCTTGTTTAATTTGTTATCTGTACACCACAAACCGCACAACTATTCACATTTCAACGCGCACAGATTACAAATTCGCCGGTGCACCGGAGCAGTCGGCACAATTAAAAAATATAAAACAAATTTATTTTATTCCATATTCGAAATTCAATTATGGAAGAGCGCGCGGTGCGGTGCGGTGCGGCGGGGTGGGCGCGCGGGACGACCGCAGCGCGCTCGCTTCCCGCCCGTCTGACGTGTTGGCCGGGCAGGGCGCGCGCCCGGAGCGCGGCCGCAGCGCCGCCGGGGGACGCAGCCGAGCCGCACCGTCTGCGCTCCGCACGGATGTGACAACAGCCAATGTACTATTCGGAAAATATTGTTGCCGAAGTACGGAAACAAGCGACACCTACCGCTGTTTGATTAATATTTGATTAGTTAAGTCTGTACTGAAGAGAAGCGAGCGGCGGTAAAGCCTGCCACTAATACTGACACCACGTACACGACCGCTCTGCCAACACCGTGACTAAATTTGTATGTACATCATTGTATAAAGAAATAAAATTTAGTGAAAATTTCTTTTCCAACTGAAGCTGGACTGATTAAAAAGTGTTAATTTCAAATTAAAAGTCAAATTTGCTGATGCTCTCCGTTACCGGAAACGTCTAGGTTGTCTACCACCGCGGCTCCTATTGCAGCAGTCAAACAGTAGTGCGCTGCTAGTGAAATTAGTGGGGGTAACGAGAGCTAACATCTCATGTCTCGATGCTACGAGCACAAAGATGTTCAGTGTACAAAACTTGCCATCAGATGAACGTCTCGTTCTTCTTGTCGCTATGTCGATTTAAAAAAAAAAACTAAAATTTTTTTGCAACAACCCTACAGTTGTCGTCGGCAGTGTTTCAACAGTTTCATATTATTGAATATATCCCGCAATCGACATTATCATTATTATTATTAATTGCTTTATTCGCATTGTGCAACAGCTGAGCATGAAACAAACAATATCTTTCAGTCACTTTTAAAAAAAAAAAACAAAAAGTGAACTAACTTTTTAATTGTAGAGGCCCGATGTCCAGCAGCAGTCAATTTTTTTTAATTGGTGAAGAGGACAAAGTGATCACTGACGTCTACAGACAGTCACAACACCCGAGGGTTCGCGGTTGCGGTGTCGACCTTTAAGGAAGTGGTAAGCTCATTTCTTTAAAGCTACCATGTCGATGTGGTCGTTGATGACAACTGATTCCACGAAGTAGTTGAGCGTGGTAAAAAGTTACGCTGGAAACGTAGAATGGACGATTAGACGTCATTCAGGTGGTTGTAAGTCTCTGTTGCCGAAGATTACCTGGGTAGGTACCACCACAGCACCTATTGCAGCTGCCAAACAGTATTGTGTTCCGGTTTGAATGGAGCCGCAGCTATTGGATTACTGGGGCAACGAGACTTAACATTTTATGTCTTAAGGCGACGAGCTCAATGTGATGCTGTGTCATCCTAACTAGCGGAACGTTATAAGAAGGCGTAACACTTATCATCAGGTGAACGTCGCGCTCGTCTCGTTGAATGAAAAAAACGGTGGTGAGGATGGATGTGAGAATTATACACCTGTGCCAAACTTAGCAATTCCAAGCTTTTGATTTTAAGTAACCAACGTGCTAGGAATAAAATATGGCGCACCGGAAATATTATTACTGTGTTAACCGGATTTATATTATTTGAAGGACGTATTTATATGTCATACCTGCACTTGCTATGACGTATTTACACGTGCCGTTCGTTTGACAGGTTAAAAACGTGTATATACGGCACCGAGGCAAGTGGTGAGGTGAGGGCGAGTTACGGGTATTTAATTTAATTTGTGAAAACAGTTTCAGTGCGCAAGGGAACGGCTTTGGCGGCAATTTGCGGCTAATGGCGGCGCGTCGGAAGTTGCGCGCTGCAGGTGGAACACTGCGGCCGGAACTAACGTGAAGGAAAATATTTTAAATTTAATAAGAGCGACCCTGGTTACTCATTGTTTTTTATGACACTTGATGCAACGCGCTTGTCCACAGCGTGTCTCCAGTTAATATGACATACACAGCGCCACATTGTGTGTTCATTGTTTTGGAACACAAATGTAGTTTGTTAATTTCAGTAATTTTACTTTTTACAACGCCCTTCAAACTGGAACACAGTACCACTAACACACTATCAGACGATAGACGTCCACTGCTGGACACAGGTCTCCCCCAAATATCTCTACAATCGATCGGTCTAGCGCTGCCCGCATCCACCGGCTTCTCGCGACCTTCAATCGTTTGTAGGGGATTTGTGACCTTTCCCATCACGCTAGCCGAATGCGGGTTGGTGGGAATGGGGAGAGGAACACAGATTACTGTTCGCCGGCTACAATAGGGGCTGCAGTGGTACCTCACTAGACCGTCTCCGGTAACAGTGACTCACCACCACTAAAAATATACATTAATTAGTAATAATTAAAATATTGACATTGCGTTCAGTCAATAACATACGATTTAAAATATTGCAGATGCCCCGCAATGGAACAACGCTCAAGCGGCCTCGGTAAGCGATTCATTCAATCTACCCAGGAACTACGGACGGCTAACCCCGGGAGCTGATTCCGCCTCTATTGGATTCCAGCTCCGTCGGAATGCATATTACAACCACCACACATGCGATGTTGATAACTCTTTATGTGGTGCTTTAGCCCCCTATGTACAAATACCACGGAAAATTGAATTTACTAATATATTTATAAATATTGTTATTAATCGTATATGTATATTTGTAGCAGTGTTGTGTTGCGTAAGAGACGAGAGATGTTTACCTGATGGTAAGTGATGCGCTTGCCTATAACAAGGTGACACTGGTTATATACACTGCACCACATTGTGCTCGTCGCCTTGAGACAAGATGTTAAATGTGATGTTACCTGAGTAATTTCACTAGCTACAACGTCCTTCAAATCGGAACAGTAATATTTACACCGTACTGTTTGGAGGAAGAAATAGGCATTGCGATCGTTCCTAGACTGTCTCCGGAAACAGACCTATCACCAGTAAGATAATTTTTGAGTCATATCAAAAAATATTCCTTTGATAATGGATTAATTGCGTATTTTAATTAAACAATAGCTTTTCAAATTAGAGAGAAACGATTAGTTAGAAAATACTTCAAACTTTAGTACATACTACTGCCGTGCAGCGAGTCGGTCATTCTTGGTCTCCAACATAAAAGAGCACTGCCTCCTGCCAGTTCATTGCTGCTAGTTAGCGTAGATCGTGCTCTACCGCATCCATCCAGCGATACTAGGACCAGCTGATAGGTCAGCAGCCAATTGGGTTTATATTAGATGTTACGCTCGTACGCTTGCGGACATATAATTAAAATTGAAAGACATAAACGGTATTTAATATTTTTTATGATTAAGCGACGTAACGTGACGAGTGAGATGTTCACATCACAAATAATACGTCTGCCCGTAACTGCGTGGCGTTAGTTAGGATGTTATACACTGCACCACATAGCGCTTGTCTCCTTAGAGTCCGCCATACAAATGGATTATATATGTGTTAGTTGAACCTGAACATTAATACATTTAATTCTACATTACAAAAAGTAATAAAATGTTTGTATAATAAACATCTCTATGGATTTTTGTTTATGTATACACGAATCATTCCAGACTTGATGATAGTCAGGCGCATTGTCTAAAGGTTTAACGACCAATAAGCCAGTAATGTTCATCGAGTAGTAAGGCGGCTGGAAGGATTTCCATGAGGTAGACCAAAGATCTGAAAATGCTGAATGTGGATAGTGTAGCACCTTGCGATGAGATCTTTGGAGCAGATCTATATCGAGCAGTGGATGACTATCAGCTAATAATGATAATGAAGTCACGGAAACAACGAAATGAACTTTCACTGCGTTGTGTGTTTCATCATCATCATGAGCCGATAGAGGCCCACTGCTGGACATAGGCTTCACTCAAAGATCTCCACATCGATCGGTGTCGGTCGTGGTGTGTTTTTAATTAAAAGAAAAATCATCTTTTATCATTGACTGGTTTCATCCGTGTGACATAACATTATTTAGTTTTTCGTCCGCATGGAAATGGTTTCCTCAACCTTCGTTTCCTCGTGGAGATAAGGAGTAGTTATGACGAACTGACACCGAATGAATTGGTCCAGCCAATTAACTCCGTACACTTTCAGTGCTTCTCATAGAATCGACCCAATTTTATTGCGAAGCCGATGAAGAGGAAGACTGTATATACACCAACAACAATTGCTATTTACTTTATATGAAACGTACTTTACTTTTTATGCTTTTAACAGACGTGAAGAGTAAGACGTCCACCTGTTGATAAGTGATATTAATTTTTTTTTGTTTCCAGGGGAAATCTTCGAAAAGATACCCTGTCTTCTGTAAGGAAGTAAGCGTTATGTGGAGATTTTTACCCACTGAAACACCCTTCGGTCGTCACGGCGTTTGGTGAGGTCACGCGGTCTCAGCTGTCATAGCCAGTCCCGGGGTCTGTTTTATGCCGACCATGCCACCCTCGTGAGTACTCCAAGGACCGAAGACCTTGTCAGTCATTATCCTCCTCAGGGTCGTTTGGAAGGCGTTGAGAATCCAACGGCCTCAAAGGTCCTATTAAAGTAGAGGAACACACTATTCACCGGTACGCTGTGACGTCACGCGTTAGCACCACGGCGGCTTCGTCTCCAACCGGGATTATCCACTCTCGATAAATGATATTAGCCTACAACGTGATGCTTACTACGATGATATACACAGCTCCACATTGTGCTTGTCGCTATCAGACGATAGATGTTAAATCACGTAACCATATTAATTTCACTAGCTACAGCTTAGCTAAGATTTGTAAATTACTGTTTGGCGGGGCAGAAATTGGCGCTGCGGTGGGACATGCCTAGATAGTCTCCGGCGACAGACACCTACTACCAGCATCCATATATTGAATGTATGTAATATACTCTGTTGCATATAATAATAAGAGACATAACAAAGCAAATAAATACATAAACAAAAATGTGCAATAAACAGAATGTTTGTAAACATTCACAAATCTTGATACTTTAAGGTCCCCATAGCATCGTGACTTCACCAGCTAGACAGCCTTTTCGGCTAGAAGGCTGTAAACTTTTAATGGTACTGCCTGAAGCGAAAACTTGAAACTACATTCGAGTTCAGTGTCCTGGGAATACAAACAAGTATCAAGTAGGTCTGGTTCACATTAGCGATATGTTTAATGTAGTCTGTTTTTGCTTTTGTTACGATGTTTAACATCCGATATCTAGTTAAGTAATTGTTTATAATATAAAGTAGATTTTATTAATTTTTGTTTGGTGTAGTCATCCCCATCCTATCGATGTCCATGGTTGGACACAAGCATATCACAATTGGGATTGGCAAACACAGTATGTTAGTAACATTAACTCATTTTTTACTGGTCTCTGTTGCCGGACCATCTAGGTACCATCACAGCTCCTATTTCTGCCGCCAAACTCTACTGTGTTCCAGTTTGAAAGGCGCCGGAGTAAGTTAGTAACGAGACTAACTTTATAAGAGTAAATATGACGACCATAATCTGGTATAGAGTATATGATCATCTTAAATAGTACTAAGTGGTTATAGAGAGGCGAATCACTTGCCATCGAATGAAGGTCTCGTTTGAGTCATCACTTCGTCTAATTAAAATAAATACATCCGAATACGGTAAGAGTATTTATGGAACAGTGGTATCTCTGCTATACCTATCCGTTTTCAAGGTTACCATCATCAGTCAATTAATGTCTACTGCTGGACATCGGCCTTCCCCAAAGATCTCCACATACGGTCATCATGGCTTCCGGTACTGCTGGGCACTAAAGGCTGTCGTATGTAGAGGTTTATATGAGAAGATTTAAGCCATTTCCCACCACGCTGGCCCAATGCGGATTGGCGAGAGTCAGTCTCGTTTCTTGATTAGTAGAGTGCACTGCGAGCAGCTGAGGTTAGCTTTGATCCCGTGAGTTATTGTGCGGGGTCCCTTACACCCTTTCCAAGGTCACGACATTTTTATTACGATCCCCGCCGATGTAACTATTATATTATCAAAAAACAACCACCTACAGTTCGTCGAGCCTGTAATGCGATTAATCAAGTGAATAAGAAGAGGTGTGAGGAGGGGGAGATGGGAATGGAAAGGAGGGGTGGAATAGATTAGGAAACAGCCTCAACGGCCACGGTGCGATGCTGGAAGTAATTGAAAGTCTGAAACGCAGACAGAAACCATGTTACGTAGACATGAATATTGATATATTGCACGATTTGTATTAAGAAGCAATTGAACTATGAAATTGACAAACTAACGGAGTTATAAATAAACTTTTATATTAACAAATTAAGAAATCAATGATTTTGTTTGCAATAAATAGTTAAATAACTTGATAATAATAAACATCAAATAATATCTTAAGGGTAGAAATATATAGTTTCAAGTTCTCCTAATATCTATAGATGTTACCTAAATAAGACTTTGTCAAAGCTATTCGATAATTAAAATCTGTTAATTTATTTTATCGCTCCTTAGTACGAAGTTATAGTGAGTCAAGTATAGAAGTCTCGTCGCCATGTATTTTTTATTCTTTTCAGCGTCGATACTAGCGAAAAAATCACCAAATGGTAAGTGATACGCCTGCCTATAATAACGTGGCGTTAGGATAATACACACAGCTACAGGGTTATATCTTGGGCTAGTAAAAATAGGATTAAGGCTTACCTTAGGGCTTACTCTGGCTGTCGTAGAAGGCGACTAAAAGGGTCTAGCAGTTTCGCGGGCCTTGAGGGTGAAAGCCCTTATCGTTCAACAAGCGCACCTACGTGAGAGAGCGTCTGGCTGAACGATGGTGCCTAGACCGGTTAGGCTCCTCCTCAGAGATATGTAACACAAAGTGTAAAGGGGCACCGGTGCGTTTTGTAAGAGATCCCGGAGTCCTCTCCGAATGCACTGATGCAAATCACCGAGGGAATTTTAGTGAGTACGTATCTCACATAACCATGACTTCCTCTCAGAAGTAGGGTATCTTTCGAAGATTTCGCCCTAGAAACCAAAAAAATAAATAGAGGATAACACACCACATTGTGCTCGTTGTCCTAAGAGAACACATCAAGGCTCGTTTTCTCCAGTAGTTTCAATAGCTGTATGTATCGTACGTCACATGCATATGCAGTAATGTTTGAACACTAGGCAGATAGGCGCTGAGGCAGTACCAACAGAGTTCTGGAGCAATTAGATATTTACCGAGTATTGCCGTTATATCAGGGAATGGACTGCCATATCTGGGGCATCCGATTTGTTCCGCCGAACTAAGGACAGAAAGGATTGTACCATGCTGAACGCCAACCTGCACTAGTTGGAGTGGTACATTAAGAAAACTGCCGTTAACACTGATTTATCCATATTTCTTACGTCTCATGTTTAAAATCGTTTTTTTATTATTATAATTTGTTGTGTAAATAAAACAATACACGAGACAAACTCGGTGCGCTAAGGGGTCCGCGGGCACGAGGCTGCAACGAGCACGGGCCGACAAACGTCGTCGAATGCTCCTCACCCACTGACCCACATATTTGCAGCTAGGACGAGACAAAAGAGATGGTGGAGAACTCGCCTTGCACTCTGCTCGTGTTCTGAATAATGAAACGTTTCCATTTGATACGAACGCCATAACGCATTAATAATGCACCAGGCCCTGAACGACGAGCAATTACTCATTATCCGGTGCCAGTGCTGCTGGCTGCCGCTGCTAGTGACTCGTTGTTGTATTACCGAAATAATGTGTTTTTTTTTGTTATTTATCGAAACGACGTGATTAGCTAGACGTTTACCTGATTGTAAGTGTTACGTCCATAATAACGTGGCGCTATTTATGATGATGTACACAGCGCCAGATTGTGCTTGTCGCCTTAAGAGATGAGAAGTTGAGTATCGATATTCCAGTAATTTCACTAGCTACAACTCCTTTCAAACCGGAACACAGTAATATTTGCACACTAGTGTTTGATGGAAGAAATAAAAGCTGCCGCCTAAACAGTCTCTGCCATTATATAATATTAATTATGAGAAGAATATATATGAATTGCAGCTCATTATCACGAGGACCTATCGTGGGGGACCATAAATCAGCTGATGTATCAGCGACAGCCTACGATATATTGTTTTTTTTTAATCTGTAATAGGTTGTTGACACGCCACCGCACCGCCCTTCTGTTGTTTTGTTTGATGCAATCAATGGTTGGCAAAGGTGTGTAAGGGACCCTGCACAACAACTCATGGACCCAAGCCAACCTCACCTGCTCGTGGACCTGCCCCTGCTAATCGACAAACGAGGCTCTGGCTTCAACCAACCCGCATCAGGCCAGCGAGGTGGGATATGACCCAAATTCTCCCGGTATGAGTTCTTACACACTCAATGTGGGAATCTTATCTTTTGGGGAGGCCTATGCCCAGCAGTGGACATCTATCGGCTGATCATGGAATCAATGGTTAACTTCAAAAGACGTTCGATTTGACGTACGTTTTTTCCACTCATTTTACCATCAGGTTACCTACTATACATAGACTTATTTCTTCTAATGGTTTTAGACTCTTCTACTCCTCCCTTACTTTTCTTTTATTCGATGAAAAGACGAGACAGAAAGGACGTTCTCCTGATGGTGATACGCCTGGCCATAACATGGGACTAGTTAGGATGGTATACACAGCACCGCACTGTGCTCATCGCCTTCAGACATAAGATGTAACATCGCTCTGGTAATTTCACTAGCTTACAACGCTTTACAAACCGGAACATAATACTAGTACACTACTGTTTGGCGGTAGTACCAAGAGCTGTGATACGTACTAAGACGGTCTCCGGAAGCAAAGATCTACCATTAGTAAAGTTACGACTGGTATATTCCGACATTCATGCAAATTGAAGTCTATTACCGTTATGGCCTGGTGGGTGGTACTCTCTCCGTCCGGTGATAACTTTAGATACACCTAAATTTGAAATCGATATCAGCCGACTTCGCATCCAAGTAATTATAGCATCATTCCATTTCTTGCTAGCACTTTTTTGTTGAATAGTACTGTCAGAACAATGTCTAAGCTATTTTGGTTAAACACGCTTTTTACTTGAAAATACTTACTTAGTGGAAAGATTTCGGAGGCTTATTACAGAAGTCATAAAATAAAGGGTGGCAGGATTTTTCCTAGTAACATTGTCTAGCTCGTTATGCTTTTTATTACATTATCAGTTGGATAAGGCCTGCTGTTGAGCTCAGACCTCCCTCAAGGATATCTTCGCCGTACGCAATCTAATCGTCAGATGTAAATTGACGCCGATTGCAATCTCGTTAGGCAGGCAGTCGTCGTGGTAAGTGAGCCTCACTCCGGCGGCTTGTGATTCCTCCGGCGTCAATATTTGCTCACCACAATCCGTGTAACAATGTTCGCTTGCATATGGAAATGCATCGCGTTGAGGTTCACATTGCAACTGCTAGACAGTGCACTCGTAATATGTTCATTTAATTTATACAAAATTAACTAATTGAAAATTCTGCTCATAAACATTTTCCTAATTATTACGTTTTGGAGGAAAGGACGTGTCGTAGTTTAGCACAAAAAACTGAAGGTAATGTACTGATGGTAAGTCTCTATATCCGGAGACAGTGTATGTAGGTACAGCCGCGGCGTTGTAACAAGTTAAATTACTGGGGTAACTCTGGGGTAGTGAATTCTAACTAGCGCCACGTTATTATGGTCAGGCGCATCACCAAGTGAATGTCTCGCTCGTCAAATAACTTCCTTGGATATAAAAAAAATCTCGATAAGTACGAGGTTAGGATACCTATCATTTCAGTTCGCATAGCTGCTGCAAAACCATCCAAACGTGCAGACGCATATATTAAAAGGTAACTTGTGAACTTTACAGTTTATTGCTAATAAATTTCTACTGTAGTGCAGTAAAACTGAAATAGCTCAATTAATATGCCATCTCCATAAGTACAGGGCCGTACGGTCTCAATAAAGTTTGGGCGTGTCTCGTGCCGGGGCTCCGGTCGGGCCCCGTCGGTCGCTCACGGTCTAGCCAAATGGTCTGTGCATTAAGCGCGTCTAGATTTACTTGAAGCAGAGCCTAGATACTGCTGAAAGGCGGCAAATTCGAGGTCGAACTTACGGGTTTTAGATTAACGGCAGCTTGCGGTCGGCCGCTACGTGTACGAAGCCAGTACGCTAATGAGAACCGTGCCACGTTTGCTTATTTTACTCCGCTTTTGAATTGCTAGGAAAAAACCCTTATATTAATACTCTTCAGTAAATACAAAAAAAGTAATAAATTATTTAAACGGATTTTTATATGGGACATAAACTTCATGAACAATGAACTTACTTTCGTATTTTGACACGTTAGTGACAGTGAGCTTTAAACGGCATGGTAATAAAAGTTAGTTTTGTATGAGCAAATATATATAAATATACACATGTATGTTTGTCGGAACATATTTAATGTTTTTATGCTAAAAAACATTAAATATCAGGACGGTAGTTAATCAAGAGGGTTCCAAATAACCTTACCACCAACCAAATTTTATTATTTTCATGGGCTGCGGAAACTAATCGGGAGCTTTTAAATCAAAAATATATATAATGTGTATGGATGTGCAGATCTTTGTGGAAGACCTACTTCTAGCTTGAATGTCCATCGGCTGATGATAATGTATAAATAATGAAAATGGCTTTCCTTTGTACATCCCAATCACGTGAAAACTAGTAAAAGTATCGACATGGGAACATAAGGATGCGACGCGGGATCATTTGTGGGTGGTTATAGATCCTTCATTATTTCATTTCTAAATGACTTTGAAAAAATTATATTTCCCATTGTGTGGTTGCCATGGCACCGTTTTATCGTGCTATAGAAATAATTTTATATTATTAGTAGTAAATAAGGCGGTGTACATTTAGAATTATACAATATTAAGTAATAATAAATAGCCTTCCTAATTATTTCACTACTGGTCCTTTTTTCCCAAAGTCTATTAGTGGAAATCCGATCTCCTCGAGTGCTGTTGTTCTCAGAACATCTCGGCTTCTTGGCGATATTTCTTTTTTCCTTAATAATATTAGGTCCTTACATATGAAATTAGCGTTTTGTCGCACTGAACATTTTGATTTGAAATTTTTCCCTCTTTGGTTAAGAATTCCAAATTCAAATTTATAAATTCATTTAGCTGCTACATTTGAGTTTTGAAAACAGTCATTCATTTGTTTGTTTCTCAATATTTTCTTCTTTGGCATCGCTTATTACCGCACAGTGGAAAACATGAAATATCGGTATATTTACGAGTACGAGTTCTACCGTGGCACCAGTACCAGTGCTGCAGGAACAGCTCGAAGGATTAATGATGTGTACGGCGCTGATGTCGCAAAAGAAAGCACGGTACGTTTTTTGTTTCAACGTTTTCGTTCTGGAAATTTCGAACTTCAGAACCAACCCCGTGGACCGCCTGAGATCAAAGTGGAAAATGAAGAATTAAAGCCTATTGTGGAAGCGGACCCCATTACAAAGCACCTCGGAGATAGCCGCAGGCTTCGGGGTAAGTGACAAAACTGTATTAATCCACTTGAAGCAAAGTGGGGAAGGAAAAAAGCTTGAACGATGGATACCTCATGAATTGAGTGAATCGAACTCGCAGACACGTGTTGACTGCTGCTGCTGTGTTACTTGGCTCAACCGACACAATGATGAAGGGATTTTAAATCGAATCATTTCTTGTAATGAAAAGTGGATGCTGTATTATAATCGGAAGCGCTCGTCGCAATGGCTAAACCCTGGAGACCCAGCCAAATCTTGCCCTAAACGAAAATTGACTCAGAAATAGTTACTTGTGAGTGTTTGGTGGACTAGCGCCGGTGTCGTTCACTGCAGCTTTCTAAAATCTGGCCAAACGATAACGGCAGATATCTATTGTCAGCAACTGCAGACCATGAAGGAAAAAGTATCTGCTAAACAACCGAGATTGGTGAATCGCTCTAGGCCACTCACTGCTGCTTCATGACAACGCAACACCACCACCACACACTGCACAACAAACAACCACTAAGTTATATGAGCTACAATTGGAATGTCTGCAACATCCACCGTACTCCCCGGACCTTCCCCTAACAGATTACCATTTTATCCGGAAATTGGGCAACTTCTTACAATGAAAAAAATTATACTCCGATGCGGCACTTTATATTCCTCCCGTACAAAACGCGTATTTCATATGTAAGGACCTAATATATACTAAGAAAGAGATGTAAAAATCTATACAAAACGATCTTTTTTAAAATTTACTTTGTTTCAATTTCCTATGTTAATTACTAACTGTTCCTCGCCTCCTCCCGTCCCCAAGATTTCTGGTTGTGACACCGCCCGCTATCACTTTTAGAGGTAACACTTCGTAAAATCTGTTTTTATCTCACCTACAGTCCGCAAAAGGGATATTCCTATCAAATTTCGAGTCTCCGGGTCTTACGGCTCCAGAAATGTCGTGACGAGTCTCTTAGGTGGAAATCTCTTATATATATATATATAGTTTATATTGTACTAGCAAATAAGCCATAAATAGGTTTACCCAACCATTGCGGGCATTAATTATTTCTGTAATAGAGAAATTTCGAAAGCTCTCGCGCAATGAATAATGAATGAGACAGCAAGCTCACTACGGCGGCTTTTCTCTGCATCATAGTAGCACACCATACACCGCTTTGTTACTCATCATATTAGTACCGATAATAAAGGTATCCATCCAGCCATTTTCTATTTTACTTACGTCAAGTTATTCATAAGTAGACCAACAGTGTATACTTTTTTTGGACGTATCGCTAAATTAACACCTTTACTAATCTTGACGTCATCAGAGAACACCCATTAAGTATGTGATAGTACCATTAAGTATCTTCGTTCATATTGTTCTTGTAAATAAATCACGTGTGCTTCAAACAGTATCCATATATTCTCTAAAAATTCACTTACAACCAACGAAAGATAATTAACATTAGCATGTACAGTTAACTCCGCTGACACAGAGATCTAGGTGATTCCCACTTCATGACGCCCCAGCTTTATAGTTATTAGATTTTTATGAAAGCACGACCTGGTCCCCTTCCACAGGTTGAACGATTAAACAAATTACAAACACTACATTTGTTTATAACTATAGGCATCAGATTCGGTTGTTTAGTCTTCGAGTGCCAAGTGAGAGGATGACGACGGAATAACAAAGAACGTCGGTACACAGCGGCGTCGCGACGGTACTCTGGTGGTGCTGGATACGTCACAAGTAGGTACCATTGCAGGTTCTATTTCTGCCGCAAAACAGCAGTATACCAACATTACTGCGTTCCGGTTTGAAGGAAGTTGTTCATAGTAATATTACTGGAATAACGTGATTTATTATCTTAATCTTCAAGCAGTTATCATGTGGTCCAATGTATATCATCCTGTGTAACAACATTCTAATAAGCAGGCGTTCCACTTACCACCGGATGAACGCCTAGCTTGCTTCTTAGAAATCTGCTTGAACAGTGGTGATAACGATTACTTCCGAACAATAAATTGGAACTTGATAAAGAGAAAACTTTCATAACTCTAACAAGTTCCTTCTTCCATCCGGTGAAAGAATCAATAAGAGGGATCGAATCTAGATGAGTGGAATATCAAGAATGTCCTTAATTGACTGAATATATCAATCACAATGAAATTGGTGATAGATTTATTTCATTGTCAGCCGACAGACGTCCACTGCTGGACATAGGCCTCCCCCATAGATCTCCACATCGAAACTGCACTGCTCGCATCCAGCTGCTTTCCACAACCTTTACCAGATCGTCGAACCACCTAGTGGGGGCCCATAAAATACCACGTTTTTCGATACGCGGTCGCCGTTCGAAGACCTTGGTGCCCCATCGGCTCTCAGTCCTTCGAGCAACGTATACGGCTCATTCCTACTTGAGCCTACTCGAGATTTACTTAATAAAATTATTAATAAAAATACAAAGTTCCATTTGTTTTCGTATTGCGACTACAGAGACCATCTTTAGCAAAACCAAGGAACTTGTACGCAGACGTTCAGATCACTGCTTTTGCTGTAAACTGAAACTCAAGACAGGTGGCGTTGAAATCAAAATACACGGAAAATTTTCTGATTATGAAAAAAGCATTTTTACATAAAACATATATAATTATAAAATTATAATAATCGTTCTCCATATATATTTGTTCCTGATTATTTATCGAATTCTCTCATTAATTATCGTATAGCAGTAGGGGATAGTTTTCTTGCTGATCCATGTGGATGGATGATTTAATATTGATGATAATCATTAATTAATCCCGAGGTTTTCCAAGGAATATCTTTGTGACCTTGGTCTTCGGATTTAATAAAACTAGATTTTACGGATGTTATCGCGTTTGTTTTATTACTTTTATTATCCCGACTTTGCCATGGTCACGCGGGAAACGACGTGATCTTCGGCTTACATTTTGCTAGGACCGTTATATTAGAAATGGTGATCCTGTCTATATGACAAGTTCTTAAAATTAACACGTATTATATTCATAGGACTGCATATTCCATCATCAGCCGATAAGCGCCCCCTGATGGACATTGGCTTACCCCAAAGATGTACCACGCCGATAGTTCCTGCGATTCAATATTTAACTGTAATTAATTTAAGCTTCATTAGCAGAACTAACCAGATGAAGATTAAACTAACGTAATTATAGAAGAAAATAGGTAGAAATAAATTTAGTTGATTAAAACCTTTCTAGACTTTTATCTATGTAGTAATTTTTTCTTTTAAACATGGGAACTGAATTAACCGTAGACCGTAAATTGAGCCGGTCTGCTTCAGGCTTTATTAACACTCGTGGCTTTACTGCTGAGACGCTTCATCCCACTACAATTTATTTTCTACTGTGTTTATTATGAAACACTTGAGTGTTTGTTGTAAGTAAAGATTTCAACATTATTTCATCGATCAAGCTTAATAATTTGTCAAGAAAATTAAGTTATAGCTTTTTTTTAAAGCGTCTTGAAATTTCTCTTGATAATAATGTAGACTTGAAAATGATGTGAAATCAGGTTGTTTAAAAAGATCATTTGCATCTATCACAAGAAAGTCCAAGTATCTGGATCCGTACACATGTTATGTTACTCTTATTTGATTTATTTGGCATTGACAGTTCATTTACTACTTTACTACATACACACTGGGCGTTAGGAGACTGCTTCCGGAAACGGAGACAGACGGTAGCACTAATGACACCTTTGATGATGGGACTGGAAAATAAACGATCATGATTAAAAGAATATATTTTTAAAACGTTGTATTAGTATTACGCTCCATCCTGGTTAGTGCAGCTAAATGAAACGATAGTTTCAGAATAAATACATTACTTTACTAAAAAAAACAGCAATGAAGCTTAATGCTAATAAAACGTTTTAACAATATGATTTCTTTTTAATCAGGATCGTTTTTTGTCCCGTGACATCATCAAAGGTGCCGTTAGTACTACCGTCTGTCTTCGTTTACGGAAGCGGTCTCCTAACACAGTATATATACACATACACAATATACTCGTATACATTTAGTTTTAGTGATGGATAATACCATATATATTAACACACTAATTAAAGGAAATTAAAAAGAAATTATAAGAATACATAAATATCATTAAAGTAAATATAGTATTTATATACGTATAATATATTTGTATTATATATATATATATATATATATATAAATAAAATGGCCCAAACTTATTTCTACTTGCGTACTCACCTTTAAGTTAGTTGTATTAGTTATATAAATTTTATTTTTAATTTCTACTTCAGTTTATAAAAAATCTTTTTGAAAAGTTTTCATAATATATAATTTTTCAAATAAAACTTATATTTAAAAATAATTTTACTTATCTTGCCTTCGAACAACGTTACCTGTAACATAAGAAAATATATATATATTATTTGTAAACAAATTCATATTTTTTTTAATAATGAAAGTTTTATGACAAGGTCATGAAAATTATTATGTTTGTGACAGGACAGGACATATCGCTCAAAGCACTGACAGCCGATGGGGCACTAAGGTCCCCGAACGGTGACCGCGTACCCGAAGACTCAGTCTTGGCAGTCCCCTCCCCAGGTGATCCGACGATCTGGTGAAGGTTGCGCGAAACAGCTAGAAGCTCTTTGGAGGAGTCCTATATCCAGCAGTGGACGTCTGCCAGTTGATAATGGTGATGATGATAATATAGTGTTTGTGAGTAGATATTTTATTTTATTGTTTGCACGAATCTTGGACAATTTCATTCGAGACGTTAAGTATTGCAGCGATTGTGTAAAACTTTCATTTGGTATTCTTTCTTTTAAGTCCATACCCTGAACATAATTTCAGAGCAGAGCCACCGACCGGGCTTTTCGCGATACTTTTATATGTAATAGATGAAGGCTCGCTCAGTCGGACCGTAGAACGTAGTCTTTGTGGAGTGAGAAAATGTATTACTAGAAATACATTTTACTAACATTTATAAGCCTTTTTTACTGGTGGTAGGTTCTTGCTAGGTTTTTTTCTCATCCGACGCAGCGACGAAGCCGCTCATCGAAACGCGTGGCGCTAGTTAGAATATACAGGACGCCGGATTGTGCTCGTCACCTTAAGTCACGAGATCTATGTCTCGTTACTTCAGTTATTTAAGTAGTTACGGCGCCTTTCAAACAGGAACACGGCAATATTTGCGTACATTTGTATGTCAGCGGGAATAGGAACTGCGGTGGTTACCTACTTTACATGGTATCCGACAATAGAGCATGTCTTCCTAACTAGCGACAATATTATGTGCAGACGTAGCACTTACTATCAGGTGAATGAATGCCCCACTCGTGTTGTCTATTTTATGAATAAAAAGGCTTCACCACACCACACCACACAAACCAAAATACCTAGCTTGCTCTATTAAATCCATGGCATGAACAAAAATTAGATGAATATAAAGAATCACATCAATAGGTGTTTTTTTTTTATTTAACGAAGCGATGAGACGAGCGCGTCGTTCACCTGATGGTAAATATACGCCTACCCATAACAACGTGGCGCTACTTAGTATAATATACACAGCATCATATTGTGCTCGTTATCAGACACAAGATGTTGACTATCGTTACACCAGTAATTACACTAACTATAGCGCCTTTTAAACCGGAACACAGCAATGTTTGAATTCTGCTGTTCGTCGGCTGCAACAGACGTTGCGGTGGTACCTAGACGGCCTCCGACAACAGAGCCCTACCACCAGTGCCATACCCAGTAGGTATAATAATTCTATTTACTAACATTGTTGTTTAAGTGCTAACATTGTTGTTCTAAGTTGTGTGTTGTAGTAGAATTTAGCTTTAAGTTGTCTATATGTAAAAAAAAAAAAGTACAAGTCTACCATCAGTGTCATGGATGGTAGATAGTGGAGTTCGATGGCTGTTTTTCCGTTGTGAGCTATATATTCAGTTTGATTATTAGCCTACCACCAGTAGTTTATATATCGTATTTGTGTTTTATTCAAAAGGCAGCGCATATACATTTTCAGACAATAAGTATTACTGGTGGTAGGTCTCTGTTACTGGAGACCGCCAAGGTAGGCACCACCGCAGCCCCTGTTTCTGTCGGAAAACAACACTGTGCGTAAATTACTGTGTTCCGGTTTGAAGGTTAGCTAGTGTAATCACTGGGGTAACGAGACTCAACATCTTATGTCTCAAGGCGGCGAGCGCAATGTGGTGCTGTGAATAACATTTTAACCAGCGCCACGTTGTTATGGGCAGGCGTATCATTTACCATCAGGTGAGCATGCCGCTCGTCTCTTCGCTTAATTATATAAAATTAATATGTAACGGATAAACAACCATCACCTGCTGAACATAAGCCTCTGCAATACAGTAAACAATGTTTATAAATAATGAAACAGCTTAGCTCCCATACTATTATTCATGAGATGAATGATTCCTCTCATTTACCAACGTAAAGTTCAGTCCAGCGTGAGCTGAACTAATCCAAGCTCAGTTAACTGATTAACGCCGTATTTGAATATGTATTTACATTGAATGGAAGATTTCACTCTTAAGACGAATTTGTGAACATCAAATGGTTTTACTTTAAGACTTCGAAGATGCACAGTTTTGATGTCCACTGAGCTTGACTAGGAAAGCGATAAGTTTCCAAAAACCCACACTTGATGAGGGTAATGAGTCTTCTACTAAGGCGCGTTAGTATAAGGTGATGAGTAATACATTCATTAGGTGACCTCTTCAAACCGCAGTTTTAAACTTCAGTTCAGATTGGGAAAACCAATTCGATCCTCAACTATTCTTTTTAACTGATGGTATTCAAACCCCGGTCCACTCCTTTAAGTCGTCAAACCATTTCTTGAGCTGTCTACCGGGTGCATGTTTTCCAGGAATTTTGCCCTCCAGGATCAACGGTGACGAGTAAGTACCAATTGTCCTCTCCTTTTCAAAGGACACTGCGATTAACTATTTAATACGTTTTACAATATAAACAGCATTTTTTTCTACGTTGATAACAAAGAGAACGATTAGCTAACGCTCTGTAATTTCACGATCGGATGTAGCAGTGGGTGGTAAATTGAAACATTTCCCTCCTGTATACGATCCCTCTCGGCGGATCCCCGTCCGCGCACCCAATCAGACGTTTTATGGCGAGCGTTAACACGACGGCTAATTTGCTGGATGATAATTAAAAAGTAACAATATAGTGTGTTACGTATTTTCTCACTGGAACACTTTCAAGAGAAAACCATTCAGTTAACTTGCGTACTCACCGCTAGTAATATAGTTTCATGTAAGCACATGATCTCCATCGTCAGTGGTTTCAACTCTTCCTCAGTTTTAAACGCGAATATGAGAAATTTGTTTTCACGAGAAGTAGGTCATCAATAATTTAAAATTACCGGAAATCTAATAGATAGTGAGATGGGGGTATACGGACAGGTGGTGGTGACGTCGCCGGGGATTATTGCCGCATAGGAATCGTCTCATTGACCTGTCGGGGTCACATCTCGGTACAGACCGTACCATCATATCGGCTGAGTGCTTTGCGATGATTTGATACCTACTTTTTCTTTATATTATACGATACACGTTCACCTGGGGTGTGAGTGCTACGCCTGTTCATAACAACGTGGATACTTAGGATGATATACCACAGAACCATATTGTGCTCGTCGCATTGAGACATATGATGTTGTCTCGTTAGTCCATTAAATTCACTAGTTACAGCTCCCTTTAAACCAGAATATAGTAATGTCTGCACACTGCTGTTTGTCGGCTGCAATGGTCGCTGCGGTGATACCTAGCTAGACGGTCTCTAGCAACAGAGACCACCACCAGTAATTCATGTGTACTATCTTCAGGCATTCCCTACAACCTTGAATGGATAATTGCCTTCATGACGCAGCGGTTTACTTTCTTGTAACGCGAACATCTCTGGTTTATTTTTTTTTACCTATTTAAATTACCAAAGTAGCCCGCTGGCCTAATGGTTAGAGCGGCCGGCTTCCATTCCGAAGGTCGCGGGTTCGAATTTCGGCATGTACGTACCGATGACTTTAATATTTATGTACATTTGCGAACTTTAGTTACAACAGCGAAATACGAACGGTGAAGGAAAACATCGCGAGGAAACCTGCACATGAGTTAGAATATATTCTAAGGTGTGTGTGAAGTCACCAATCCGCATTGGGCCCGCGTGGTGATTATACCCCATTGCCGTCATATTGAGGGTAGACATAGGCCCCAACAGAAGAGACGTAAATTGGCTGTTGAAAAAAAAACAAAAAACAGATACCAGTACGCTATTATTAACCTACGGCTATTACTTACACAGTATTATTGATAAGGCCTTAGAGATATTTCTTCACTTTTAGCCTCACTGTCGAAATGTAGATAAAGCGAAGAACAGAGTGAATGAAAGTATAAATTCTCCAAAGTTCTTTACTATCGGTACTGGTAAATTCCGTGGAGTAAATTGAAACAACACGTCCCTCTCGATGGGGATTCCACCGGGCGTCCTCCGTAACGGTTATCGGTGGGAACGAGCACTCGGCCGGCCACCCAATCTAGCGCAACGGCCGCCTAACGGTCCGCGGGAGCTGTTCGCCGGCCCCAAACAGCCTCAACTCCACAAAAATCCGAACGAGAAAATATCTAGTACAGAGGGTTATTTGATGAAGCCACCGCACAAGTAATACTACCGCAGTAACTTATTTACCTATGTTTAGGGTTTTGTATTTTGTTATCCAATTAGGCGATGACAGGAGCGGGACGTTCCGCTGATGGTACAACTAATACGTCTGCCTATAACAACGTGGCGCTAGTTAGAATGATATATACTGCACCATACTAGGCATGTTACCTGAGACGAAAGATGTTGAGTCTCGTTACCACAGTATTGACACTAGCTATAGCACTCTTTAATCCGGAACACACTAATGTAATCACATTATTGTCTGTCAGTCGGCAAAAATAGGCGCGACGGTGGTGTACCTTTATTATTTTGTTATCAGAGGAGGAATTTTTCTAAAAAAGGTACCTCTTGCTTCTGAAGGGAAAACAGGGTTATGTGGGAGTTTTACCCGATTAAATCCCTCTCGGTTGTCATCCTCAGTGCGTCACAGGAGGCTCTGGGATCTCCTACGGAACGCACCGGTACCTTCCCGGTATTACGCCTAAATCACGAACATTTCCCCCGGAGAGCTGTTGCTCTCCTCGGGAGCTTCGTTTCGGTACGACCAGCATTAAACCACGTCGTATTTGTCGTTCGTCCCGTGGTTTGCTTCGTGGAAAATGAGAGCCCCAACCTTCAAACCCTTTCGAGTCGCCTTCTATGACAGTCAGGGCTTACTTTAGTCCTATTCATAACAGCCCGAGACTACAGGGCAAGGGACAGGGGTACCGACCTGGACGGTTTTCGGCAACCAGTGATTGTACTTTGATGGTTGAAAGTATTAGTATCTTTTATATAACCTGATCTATAAACTTTAACTGATTAGAAAAAAAAACAATGATATATACTTTCATATTGAATATATTTTTATTTCATAACAGCAGTACTGTTGGCGTTAGGAATATAATAATATCTGTAAAAATGGCTAGCAAAAGAGTTTTATAAAAATTCGCATTTCTGTACCGGACGATATAACTATACATTTAGTGAGATCTATAATAACAAAACTACTGCAAATTATAGTTATATAAATTGTTACTGCTGGAATTTTAAATTTTGTTTTAATCGACAAAGCAACGGGACCAGCGAGACGTTTACCTGATGATAACTAGTTAGGATGATGTATATTGCACCACGTCGTGCTTGTAGCTTTAAGGCATAGGATGTTAAGTGTCAGTAATTTCACCAGCCACAACGTCCATCAAACCGGAACACAGTAACGTATTCACACTACTGTTTGGCGGCGGAAATGGTAGCCGCTGTGGTATCTACTTAGACGGTCTCCAGCAAGAGAGACCTACCATCAGTATATAGATGACGGTTAGACAAATGTGGTCATATATCGCATACTCAGCTGGTCTCTAACGGGGAACTTGAAGCAAGTGCATTCGCGCCAGCCATTTCGCTGAAGTGGCGACCTTTTAGCTGGTGCGGCGATTTAGGGCGACCAAGTTACGAGCCGTGCCAGACCGGAGCGTACTTATACAAAAAAGATTTAAACAAATATACTAAAATTTTCTAAAAAAATATAGTTCAGGTAGAACAGCTTGTTTTACAAAGTGTTATTTGCAGATATGATTTAAGTAATACCTATATGTGAATCTTGTAGATAAGAGATATAATTTCTTTTATCGCTACTTAGTAGTTAAGCGGTGGCTTTGTGAGTTGGTGGTTCCTAACTTAATTCCAGTTCGTTTGAAGTGGAGTTTGGTCGGTGGTAAGATTTCGAACCCGCTCGACCAGCTACCAGCTTCAATTGTAAATTTTGATTTTTCGAACAAATCATCAACACAAACAGAATGTCCATATAAGAATAAATAAATAATGAAGCTTTGGGAATTATATTCATTAGCTTCCTTCTTATTTTATTTAGACTGGACGTGTTACCGCCTAGGTGAATGAAAAAAGTCTAATTTATCTCACTCGTGTGGTCACCATAGGCACTCATCAGAACCTGGCCCACGGTAGTGGTCTGCATCAGACGCGACGTTCTCGTGGGAGATGAATGACTTTGTTGCATGCAGCTTCGCCCATACACTGCACTTATTCTTAACTTTGTTATCAAATAAAATTCTTTAGTTTCATATGAACTACTTCGTGTTCATGGGTGAAATTACATCCGATGAGACTTGCTGCAGACTTTGTATTCTAGAGACAAGCGAAGCGTCTGATGGTAAGTAATACGCCTGATAACAACTTGGTTAGGATTATATAGACTATAACACGTTATGCTCGAGGTCATGAGACAAGAGATAATAAGTCTCGTTACTGCAGACAGTCACCGACTGAGAACAGCCATGATGAGTAGTGGGATAAGTGTAGGTTCCATTCCTCCGTCAAGCTTGAGCTGAACTAAATAAACATTATCAAAACGTTCGCGAAAATTAGATAAGTATTATACGAAGCAAAAACATAAAATCTGTAATTTTATACAAGTCTAAAGCATCCTTATAATGAGATAAAGCCAAAAAAAGCTTTCAAGAAATTCTCACAAAGGCGGTGAAAAAAACTAAAGCGGCCGCTTACTAAGTTCTTGATTCGTTGTTTTGTTAAGAAAAAAAACCGCTCAGCCACTCCCGGGAGCCCGACCGCTATTATGTGGGTCTATCTTGACAGGTGCGGATCTGCCCGGATTGGGAGCACCGATTCCGCAGCGCTTCGCACCGGATTTATAAGAAAAGATACCGAGCAAAAATATTGTCGCGGAATATAGTTCCGTTCCGTTCTGTATAGTGATGGATTTATCAAACCACGCGTAACGAACACGGCGCCAAGTAATGTGTGTATATATGTAATATGTATATATATATAATATCATAGAGGATTATGATTATCAGCCGACACACGTCTACTACTGGACATCGGCTTCCCCCGCGACCTTCGCCAGATCGTCGGACCACCTGGTGGCCTGCCAACACTATGTCTCCAATACGCGGTCGCCATTCGAGGACCTTAGTGCCCCATCGGCTGTCAGTCCTTTGAGCGATATGTCTTACCCATGTAGGATCAATAAGACCAATAACTTATGTCTAATATTGTGTCTATTATATAATATTATTTAATTATTAGTAATATTTAAAATAAATATTTTTCGTAGTAAACGTTAAAATACTTGTATGACTTGACTTATTATAACATTAAGCTTACAAGTGGACAAGTTCTTTACTTACAAATTATTGATTTAAAACAAATATGCAGCTGCGGAACCCTAAAGCGACGTAAATTAATCCAAGATGTTATATGACAGCTCTGCGGAGAAAATGATAGAGGTCCCTTATCTACTCTTTAACTTTATTATTAAGTGAGATTTCCTTTTAACTTTTTTTTTATTAGTGACCAAAGGATCATACTTAACTTTTATATATACATTAATGACAAAAGAGGGGGCCCCCGTTGGCCACTAATATTATTAAAAATCTTACAAATTTTCTGTGGTGTAAGTTGTGTATCGAGAGAGAGGATCATTTTAAATGTTGAGTAACACCATGGCTGCCAACAATGATTGTGAACTAGTTCAATTAGGGATCTAACGATAGACCTAATGTGTGACAGTAGAGCAATACAGCATTGATAGATCGGTGGCGAGAGGAAGTCGCATTTGCCCGCTCGCGCCCGATCAGGTTACCGGCGAGACGGAAGTTAGTCGTAGCTGTGTAGCCGTAGATCAAGCGTGGTTCATTTCATTTGATAAATCGAAGACTTTGTTGATCACATTTTATGTACCAGAAATCCTGAGAAAAATCACCGATTCTTATAAAGACGAAAACAAATACTGTATTTCGGCTTGTGGTTTAAAGCTTCTAAGCTAGCATAATGTAATATTTCAAACTATCAACCGCCACATATTAAGGGCGGGGGCATCACTTATTATCGGGTGAACAACTCGTTCCTCTCATCGCTCAGTAATAAAACAAATAAGATATAAATCAGCGGTCGTCAAAATGGTGAACCGCGGAGCACTACTTGGTCCACTAGATAATTTCGCAACTCTAAAGAAATATTTGGGAGTAAGGGGTCTCGCACAACTCACGGGGTCCAAGGCAACTTCACCTGCTCGTAGTGCACCCTGCTAATCAACAAACGAAGCTTTGGCTCCCGCTAACTCGCATTGGGCCAGTGTGGTGGGAAATGGCATAATACCCCGTTATTAACCCTTACATACGACAGCCCTTAGTGTCTAATGGTGCCAGAGGCCATGTCGACTGTATGTGGAGATCTTTGGGGGAGGCTTATGTCCAGCGGTGGACGTTGTTCGGCCGATGATTATGTAGAAAAATTTGGGATACACTTAAGAATCGAATTAAGTTATTTTTTAAAATGCAATGTAACATAATTGTGTATTATGGTCTATATATAAAGATTTCGAAACTCGGTTAGAATCGTTACTTTAATTTTTTTAACTAGGTACACACTATTAGTTGACTGCGGGATTTACTGGTCTGAAGTAGAATAGTTTGGCGACCGCTGATCTAAAGTCAAACAGTGTTTAACGAGAAGAGGATAATTATACATTATAAAACACTTTAGGCTTCTTTTTCTCAAGTGCATACAATCTTGGTTGGAATAAGGAATAGCTATGGATCTGTTCAGTAATGGAGTTTCGCAACACAACAGAAAATTAGTCTCCGTGGACACGAAACGACATTCAGAGGTCACAGAGGTCGGCGGGATGTAACAAATACATGCGGATTGTACGCGATGTAAACATGATTCTCTCTGCATAGCAGAAGCTTCCAAGATTAGTGTGTCAATAAAATGTTTGTGGAGACGGCGATAATAAAAAAAGTAAATAGTCAATTAACTTTAGAGACGATAGTGAAGGTTGAAATAAGGCATCATGTTGATATACATAAAATCCACACCCAACCCACAGCTGGACATACGTACGCCTCTTGTAAAGTATTTCGCAAGACATAGTTTGGTTAAATTTCCTTAATTGGTAAAAATTTTAACTAACAATTCCCTCAGAAAGAAAGGTGTATTTAAATAAGTATTTTTAATAATAGTGGGTAAATGAGGTTCAAACATTGATGATGCTGCGCTGGTTCAGGACTTACTATACTCTGAAGTCTCGTGATTAAGAATGGGACTAAGTTAAGCCTTGCCTGTCGTAGAGAGCTAATAAAAAGGGTGGTTTTTTCTTGGGTGCGGGGCATTGAAGGCGAGGGCTCTCGTTGTCATTAGGCGGCGGACCTCGGTTGCACGGGATCATTATCTGAAGAGCTGTTTAAATTTATCAATGACGAGCATTGCACATAATCAGAGAACCAGTGATTGTCCAGTGAGCGCGAGCCCAGAACAGATGCGGTGATCTCGTAATTGGCGCAGCATTTTACTGGTGGTACATCTCTGCTGCCTAAGACCGTCTAAGTGGGTACCACTGCAACGCCTACTTCTCCCGCCATATAATGTGTAAATATTATTAAGTTCCGTTTTGACGGAAGTTGCAGCTGGCGAAATTACTGGGGTAAGGTAACGAGACTATACATTTTACGACTTAAGGCGACGAGGGCAATGTGGTGAAGTGTGTACCATCCTAACTAGTACCAAATCTTAATGGGCGGACGTATCACTTACTATCATATGAACGTCCCACCGGTCTCGTCGTTTCGTTGAAATAAAAAAGCATAGAAAATATATGGGGAAGGTTACGGCTTTCCTCGCGACATTCTTGTACATAGTGCAGATAGGTATTAGTTTTCTCCGTATGAGATCTTGGGACCCCTCATAACCCACTAAAGAGGATGATCATATTACAAATCTTTCTTCCCCCTAGAAGCAGAGTATATTTTGAAGATTTCCTTGCCGATAAAAAAGCTCAGGGCGTATGATTTATCACGAGGATTAATAAACAAATATATATATATATACATATACACACAAGACAGTGAATAGCATATAGATTTCACGTAAATAAACGTGGAGGATTGATTAAAATTAATTCATTGGTGCGACTGGCTGCTGCGGGGATACTCCTGACGTTAATAAGCGGCGTAACAAACGGACAGATGGACGGACAACCGTTATAATAATAGTAATAGCCTTTCGAAATAGTACTCCGCGAGGCTGTGATGTTGATATCCTGGACTGTTACAGTTATTAATCAATCGAAATAACTTTAACTATCAGAAGATCTCCATTAAGACGAATCAAGTGATAAAAGTAATGCGACCATTATTTTTTATTCCCCAGGCCACGATAACAACTTGGAGCTAGTTAAGTTAGTAAACACACTGCACGACATAGTGGTCGTCGCATTGAGATAAGACATCAAGTCTCGTTACTTCTGTATTTCATGAGTTACAGCGGCCTTCAAAACGAAACACGGTAATGTTTGCATACTACTGTTTCTCAGCTGCAATAGGATCTGCACTGGTACCTACTTTGATGGTCTCCGGCAACAGAGACCAACCGCCAGTCCCTTATCCTGTTACAGGATATTAAATCGTTTTATAATACTGATTAAGCATAAAATTATATAAGTACAGAGTTGTGAAAGGATAGGTTACTGAATGAAAATTCTATTAGGGCTCCAAAGTTGCGGATGTGGTGACCGGGTCCCCTACAGCGGAATCCATTAACCAACTTGAAACGAATTCATAAATGTTAATAAGAAACGTGGGCTCCGATTATAATGGGCACCGTCGACCTGATCATATCAAAGCAACGGACGGGATGGGGGACCGCGAAATTGGCGAAATAAAAAATGCTGAAATATCCCATTATATGTACAAAAAACTTGTTTACTCGGAGTTATTATGTATAAATTCAATTACTTATATCTAAAAGGAAGTTAGATCTCATAGATATTCGGCTGCCGGAGACAGTCTAGGTAGGTACCACCGCAGGGTCTGTTGCGGCCGCCGAACAGTATTATACAGACATTACTGTTACGGTTTGAAGGGCGCTGTAGGTATTGAAATACTAGGGTAACGAGACAACAACTTATGTCTCAAAGCGACGAAGAAAAGTGGTGGAAGGTATAACATCCTAGCTAGCAACATATTGTTGTGGGCAAGCGTCGGAAAAAATTAGAACTTGACCACAAACCCGCCTGGTCTTAAACGGTGATGGAAGTAAAACTCATTGGTCAAGTAAAAACCTAAAAAAGCAACGAAAAGAACATGTTCATCTGATAGTAATTATTACGCCTGCTCACAAAATAGCGCTAGTTAGGATGATGTATATGCAGCATCATTGTGCTCGACGTTATGGGACAAAAGATGTTAATTCTCATTACCCTAAAATTTCACTAGCTACAGCATCCTTCAATCCGGGACACAGTAACGTTCGTACACTACTGTTTGTTGCTTGTAATAGGAGGTACGATTGACAATAAAACAATATCAGCTTTGGACATAAATCACTTCCGGTGCGATCGATAGTTAAAGGCAGTCAATTTCAAATAACAGGGACATCTTGTGTCACATAACGCTAATAACGAATTTATTTATGGTGGTGGTCTGCTACTGTTTCGGTTTGAAGGGCGTTGTGACTAATGAAATTACTGAAGTACCGGGACTTAACTTTTAATGTATCAAGGCGTTGAACAGAATGTAGTGCCATGTGTGCCACCCTGACATCGTGTTGTTATAGGTATGTCACATACTATCCGGTGACCGTCTCCCTCGTTTGTGCCTTCGTTAAACAATAAAAAAAAGATAACTTTTTTTTTAATACAATTTATGATGCAAAATGCGCATCTCAGTTGTATAGTATTTTATTAGCTTCGTACATCGTCTTTTTATATTCTCTGTCCACCTAGTGCTTTGTGGAACACATTACAAGAGACCCTATATCCAGCAATGGACACGTCCATCGGTTGAAATGATGGTGATGATGATGATACATCGTCTTGGTAATGAAACTATCGGCTGTGTGCACAAGGCTTTGGAGTTTTCATTAAGCTTGTTTGAACCCGTTGAAACTACTGAACGGGGCTTGCGATTCCATTTACGATTGGATTTAATTGAATTAACTCCACCTGGCAATACTACTACAGCATTAAATTATCCACTGGATACTATATGGACTGTAAAAATAATGTAAATTTTACATATACGGATTTTAATCAAAAATTTATTTAAGTCATATGGTATACCATATACATCTAGCGATATTTCGCCAATGTGTTGAATACCTCTACATTTTATTTTTTACGCTCTAGCTAGTAAAATAAAAAAAAAATTAATACTTGCAAAACTTGATTATCTGGCATTTCATCATCACCTGATAGATGTTCTCTCCTGAGCATAGGCCTGTTTAAAAGATCTTAATACCGTTCAACCTTGCGCTGCTGCGTTCATCACCATAAATGTAATATTCCAATAGATACAAACACTTGTTTAATTTCACACTATGGATCCTCCGCATTTTTCATTGCCTTAAATGAAATTACTTCATCATCATTTCAACCGATGCACGTCCACTGCTGGACATTGGTCTCTAATAACATATTCCACAATGTAATAATTACTTAATTCAATGAAATTAGTACGTTTTAATTATATATTATAACAATTCTTCCTATCAATTCCATCTAATAAAAAAAATATTAGAAAGTCCTCATCATCATCCTTTGTTTATCAACTGCTGGATATAGGCCTTCACGAATATTTTACACCAAATGCGGTCCTCAGCTTCTCGCATCCACCCATTTCCGACCGGTCTGATGATGTCGTCGGTCCATCTGGAGGGAGGGCGTCCTACACTTCTGCGACCTGTACGCGGCCGCCACTCCAAGACTTCTCCCCCATCGGCCGTCACTGCCACGATAGACCTGGCCGGCCCACTGCTACTTCAGCTTGCAAATTTTAAGAGCTACGTCGACAACTTTATTTCTCTGTAGAATTTCTTTGTCCCGGATTCTGTCTCTTAGACAAATGCCAAGCATGGCTCTCTCCATCGCTTTACTGGAAAGTAGATAACATAAAAGTTATTGACTTACAGTAAACCTATGTACTCTATCCGCTGAATTCATTTCAAGTTTAACATGTACGTAGCACCAGTAGACTGACGGACTCCATGTTTGAACTCATTTCCCGCACGAACCATGGATAAAAGTAAACAGTACAAACACAGCGTTGCACTCAGTGATTAAGGTACTTCAATAAGTCATCATCATCAGCCGATAGACGTCCACTGCTGGACATAAACATCCCCCTAAAGATCTCTATATCGATCGATCCCGCGATGCTCTGGTTTCAACGCCTTGCCAACGTCCGTCACAGTCAGCATATTCTCCGGTACCGCCGGGAACCAGAGGCCGTCATTTGTAGGGGTACATATGGAGGGTTTTGATGGTAAGAGTTTTAAAAAATGATGTATACTAATATGTAGCAACGGCTTATTGACTAGGCTCAAACTTGGTTATATTCCCGATGCTTTTGAAATGTTTTTGAAGTGATACTTCTTTAGGGAGGGTGTGAAAGATACAACTATATACGTATTTACAGGGTGTAGGCTGTGAATGAAGATATATGAATAAGTATATGGAGAGAGAGAGAGCAAAGAACGTAAAAATTAATGTACTAATTTCATTAATTAGTTTGTTCTTACTTGGCACAATAAAAAAATTGTCTATCAAACGTTTTCTCTCTCGCTCTGTAAAGCACATATATTGCATGCATCTCATTCTCTCACAAATTAACCAGAACATAAATTTTCACTTGCTCTGAACTCATACTACTCCTTTTTTATATTGTTAATCAATATAAACCGTTAGTTATGAGATTGTTTGTTTTTCTCTGGCGTTGTAACGTCCAAGGGTGTGTATCAAAGCGACGGAGCGGGCCAGGGTTTGTCGGCAGCGGCGAGGCGAGCGTTACGGCGAATAAAATTAGTTTCTAAAGTTTGAAAACAATGAAACGACAACTTGGAATGAGTAAAAGCAAAAATAACGAACAACGAGAGGACACTTTATAAAGTTTAATTAAGAAAGTTTTAGAGGCTAAGTTTTGATCTCGTGGTGTAATAAAATAAGAGAAAAGAGGATTAATGTAAACCGAACAGTTTCAGTTCTATTTAAATTAGAGGCAGTGGAGAAACATCTAAGTGGTTTGTATAGAGTCCTGTACAACAACTCATGGGACCCAAACCAATCACATCTGCTCGTGGTGCACCCTGTTAAACAACAAACGAGGCTCTGGCTCCCACCAACCCGCATTGAGCCAGTGTGGTGGGCAATGACCCGAGTCCCCTCATATGAACAGACGACGGTTCCTGGTACCCGGTGATATCGGTGGCTATGCTGAATGTGGACCGATCGACGTCAAGAGGTTTGGGGGAAGCCTATGTCCAGCAGTGAGCGTGTATCGGCTGTTGATGGGAGGAATATCTGTAAGCATATTTTAGATCATCTCAACCATTACATCAGGTTTGATGAATCAGAAATCCTTGCAAAAACACCGATTCATACCAAGGCTGATACTTTTCTTTTATTCTAGGACAAACGAGACGAGTGACAACGAGATGTTTACTTAACGGTTACTTGTACGCCCGTCCATAACAACGTAGCGCTTGTTCTTAACACGACCGACATGGCACCAAATTGCGCTTATTACCTTGACACATAAGATATTAGGTCTCGTTATCCTAGTAATAGCACTAGCTACGATGCCATTCGCCCTGAAAAACAGTAATGTTTACACACTACTGTTTGTCAGCAGAAACAGCAGATCAGAACCAAACGACTTAACATTAATGCGATTTCTCCTGATAATCATGATGTTTCCTTATTTAGATGTCCGATACTGTTCGCAAATGCACTTAAACATCGGTTCAGACATTTGGTAATTATCTTTCTTTTCTTGAGGGAATGTTTGAAATTTATTATTGAAAATGAAGTAGGATTTCTCTTCATCATCATCATCGGCCGATAGATGACGATTTCTCTTACTCACGCCTAATCAGTGGGATGAAAAAACCTCGGTGCGCGGTAATGATATTCCTCGGTTTCATCCGGATATACTTACTCAGCGGTTTGTTTGTTAAACTGAATCGTATAAATGTAACCGCTCCAGTTAAGCTGTATCACAACTAAAAGGATAAAAGGATAGATGCAGCGCTCGCGTGTCGAACGAGACACTGCTACCCCACCACCACCCCCGCCAGCCATCAAATGGTACATGCATTAAATGCAATCGTACAATCGCCGCCGCCGCGGGATATTTACCGCAAGTTAGTATATCACGACAAGTAATCCTGATACAGTCAGATACTTTACTTAATGAGATCACGTTGTATAGTTACATGTTAGAACCCAAGAACTATTGATGAATATATTGAAAAAACGTGTATATATATCGTAAATAAGGAAAACATAAATTTGTGTAAATAATAAGCGAATTTAAAGTCTTTTATCTTTATATAGATAATAGTTAAAAAGACAATAACAATAAATAGAGACAATAAGGAACAGAGTAGAGTTGAATAAGACTTAATATAAAGGAACAGAAAAGTGAAAATAGAAGTGAAGTAGGTTATGACAAATGCAAATAAAGCACTAGAATAACAATACCAAAGAATGTTATCATAATAAAATCACAGTGATTTGTGTTATAAAGAGATAGACGAACTAGTCTTTTAGACAAGCAAGACCAAGGCTTAAGTATTAAGTCAGAGCAGGACCAATACCAAGATTGTCCAAGTCGTGTTCTCGTTTTGCTCGTCACTACTTCTAGTCAAACAATAGCTACTAAAACTTTTAACTGCTATCAAAATAACCGGGTCTGAGAATGTACGGAATTACTGTTTACTTTTCATACGTTTTATGAACTAAAGATTAGTTTATAAAGAAACGAAAAAAAGCAGGCATCTCTTCAAATGTAAAGGTTATCGTAGCGCCTCGCGGAATTGTTCCGTTTGTTCTGCTGCTTCCGTCACCCGGCGGCGGGACGAGCTTCGCAACAAAAGCAAATGTCGCGGGGCAAGATAGCAGGCGGCAGGTGCATGGTGCACAGTGCATTGTGCAATATTTGTGCCAGCGGGGGCCGCCGCGATGCTTAGCTAAGTCCTCGGCGTGTTTGTTCGCACGCGAGCAGCGTGTTTAGCGTGCTACGGCGCGTACCGTGTCGCAACTACCAACTGCCTTTCAAACTACGCTATATTTTTCTTAGGCCGTTGCAGATATTTTCTCAGGCGTTGGAAGAATGTATTTCTGTCACGGTTAATTATTCCATTTTAATATTCAAAGTAATATTCATTAAAAAAAGTAAACACTCTTAAAATGTTAATAGTTCTTGCGGTAAGTGTCTGTTGCTGGAGACCGTCTAGGTACCACTACAGCACCTATTGCAGCCGTCAAACAGCAGATTGAAAGAGGTAGTTAGTGAAATTACTGGAAGTAACAACCCTTAATAGTTTACGTCTCAAAGCGAAAAGACCAATGTGGTGCTTTGTATACCATCTTAACTATAGCCATGTTGAAATAGGAGGTCGTATAACTCACCATCAGGTGAATGTGTAGCTTCGTGGAATAGGATCAAAATATAATAATTAATCGCCAAAAATATAAATTCATACAACAAACAAACTATACAAATGATTAAATAGCCATAAAATATTTTAATATATTAAACGTCTGTAAAACAATTCTAATTTATATATAACGACAAAATAACAATCAATCAATCAAGCTAATAGACGTCCACGGCTGGACATTGGTCCCCCCTAAAGATTTCCACATCGATAGGTCCTGCGGTGCCCGTATCCAGCGGCTTCCCGCGACCATACAACCGTCGTCACTGAGGGCCGTCGTTTGTAGGGGTTCAAATGGGGCGATTGGAGCCATTTCCCACCGCGCTGACCCAATGCAGATTGGTGGGATCCACAGTCTCGTTTGTTTACTAACAGGTTGCAGCACGAGCAGGTGTGGTTGGCGTGGGTTCCGTTAGTTCTGAGAGACCCGTTACACTCCAAGAGAGAGACAAAATAACAATGAAACGGAAAAGAGGAACGATGTCGGACTCTGTGCCCCACATTGCCGGAAATAACTTTTAGGTTTATTCAGATCTCACGTCAATGATTATTGTAACAAGTAGAACGGGAATGTATGATAAAATGTGACAGCTTGTTTGTTGTTGTTATATTTGGCACATACATACATACAAGGATCCATTCAACTTTATATGAAAACTTTTGCGTTAAGCTCAATATCAAAAATATCCACACCAGTGCTATATATCCCGTTAGATGAGGATAAATTTTGTTGGGAGGCCTCCCACAAGGTGGACCGACGATCTGGTGAGAATCGCGGGAACCCACTGGTGCGAGCAACGCGGGATCGATCGATGTGGAGATCTTTGGGGGAGGGTTATATTCAGCGTCGGGACGTCTATCAGTTGATGATGATGATGATAATTTGAATGAAATCATATAGTTTACTCTATGGTGAGTAATCTAAAGAAAAATACAAAAGCTTTTCTTATTATAATTCTTTAGTATATGTTGGCGTTGGTCTTCGGAAGAAAAATCGTGGCTCTGTAACATCAGGGGAATGGACGGGAATAACATGTGCCACTCTACTGTTCCGCCCCGCACGAGACCGGGCGAAATATGATGAACTGACTGCCAACCTCCGCTAGTCGGAGAGGCACCTTAAGAAGAAGTTTATGTTACTCTTCTACGTTAAAATATGACTTACTTTTAAATAGAGCTCTTGTCGCAGTGCTGCTATAATAAACGTTTACCCAGTTATCTTTTCTTTTCAACAAGTTACAGCAATATACGCAAATAGTCTGGCTTTGGGTTTACAGAACCCAGTAGCTAGTATAATAATAATACCTGATTCCAATTGGAAGCCACATCTAGAGTTTTAATAATTATATTGCATTATCCATCCGGTCAACACCGAAGTCAAGAACATTCCGGATGAGCACCATCTTCGATTTCATTATTACTATAACATTATTTCAAAATGTAGTGTAATGTTAGCCAGTTTCAAATAAAATCATGAACACTTCGATCGTTTAGTACTAGCAAAAAATTTTTGTAAACATTAGAAGTATTTTTTTATTTCGGATCAATTGGCTTGCGAAGGGATAAACGTTTTCATAGTTGAAATGAAATATTAATATAAATGACCAATGAATAGAGAAATATTTAAAAAAAACATTAACTGCATGTAAGCCGACCTGCATGAACTGCCTGACACAATCGGCTCCGTGCTCCCGGAGGAAGCTCTGCAGGGTCTGGACCCCGCGTGCAGACAGCCGATACCCATTGCCGTTGGCTCCCACAAAGAATACACCAGGATTAGTGCCCTCACCCATTCTCACATTTTACACGTTTATTACCAATTTACCACTAACACTTCGCACCAGGTATTCTAGTCTGTTCATTACACGTACATGGGCTTGTTATCTGTTGAAATATTATAACAGGGTTAATAAGCACGTTATGTAGTGGCGGGGGACAACAACCCTTATAAATAAGACGGTTAACGGTCACTTTTACACAAGTTTAATTATGTATTTTTTTATTCTATTTTAAGCCATACGCCTTTATAAGTTAAGCCGGCTAATTATGTATATTAAGTGTACAAATATACGCAACATTAAAATACGGTAATGAATATATTTTTGATAAAAACAATTTTGCACTTGTGATAAATTTTCTGAACTATATAGAAAATTATGTTAATTTTTACATTATTTATTTCAACTCGATAACTTAACTCTGCCCAGCTGTAGAGTGTACGAGGGCGCCGGTGGCGGCGTAGCGTACGGCCCGCGCCGTGCGTCCGTAGACACTACGCTACGCCGTAGCCCGTAGCGGCGCTGGGCGTGACGTCACCGATAGTTTTCCGTTAACCGAGACTTGAAAAACAGAAACCACATCGCGGATAAGACCCATCTATTGTATTGTGACATCATTATAGTCATTTGATTTATCATTTTTATAACTTATTTGGAAGTGATCCTTAATTTGTAAACATCAAGAAAGGCAGTTCGTTTCTCTAAAAAGGGTGGTAGATTATAATAATGATATTTATTTAAAGGTCATATATAATACTAGCCCAAATAACTTTTTAGACTATCAAAATAATTAAAATATGTATTATTATAAAATATTATTTAATTTGCGGCACCGATCGATATGGACATCTTTAGGGGAGGCCTAAGTCCAGTAGTGAACGTCTATCGACTGATGACGATGATGATGATGATGATTGTTTTATAACAGTCAATTTAATCATATATATATATTGAATATATTTAATTGTTTCATTTATCTTCTTGACGTATGAAGACGGAATGTGTGTGTGTGTGTATACCGATACATGTTGACATAAAAGAGTAACCCAAAGAAATATAATACACAAGAGTACGGGTTCGTCTGAATAAAAATGCACCCCACGAGCACTGAAATAAAGAGATCGGACAAACAAACATTTTCTGTGTCTCTGTAAAATATGCCGGTTACAGATAGATGTAAATGAGAACACAAATGGGAATGAAAAATATGATGCTGTAGATTGATGTGAGTGTAGTCATACGCGCGGTAAGATAATAAACTGAGATGAGAGATGATAATACTGCCGCTATATCATCAGATACAGACTGATACAATGCACGCATTGTTTATGTATCGCTCGGTTCGCGAGGTGGTCGACTTAACGTCTCTATATGGTCCGTGAGTCGAGGGTTACGGGTTACAGCGTGGACTAACGTTGATATGATGCAGTTTTTCAAACATGGATATAACACGGGATATTGATTTTTGAATCTCTGATAAGAAAACTAATGAAATGTTCGCTTAAAAATAATTATATACAAGTCTTAATATTTAAATTTGAATAAACGGAGATGAGGGGTAGAAATGTCCACATAATGATAAGTGATACGCCCGTTCACAACAACGTGTCAGTTAGGATATACTAGAAGATACTTAGCACCATATCATAATCGTTGCTTTGAGACATAAGCCCCGTTAACGTAATTTCATCAGCTACAACGCTCTTAATAATAATAATATATCGTTTATTCCCACAAGATAAAAAAATACATAGTAAAAAAAAGAATTCATATAAAAAGAAAATATTACACTTGGATTATGTGGAAAAGGAACCCACTTAGGCAGTCTATAAAGACCGCAGCCCTGATTTTTAGTGAAGCCAAAAAATGTAAAAATAAAAAAGGCGATCATCCGAATCTTCTCTTCACTTGTTCTTCAAGCTGGAACACAGGAACGTTTGCACACTTTTGTTCGTTTGCTGCTGTGGTAACTGGACTGTCTCCGGTAAGAAGCTTACCACCAGTACCAGTTTCTATAGTCATAATAAAAAAATAAAGTAGCGGGATTCGTACAGCGGAGGACTGATCTGTATGAAGATCTTTCGGGCAAATCCATGTTCAGCAGTGGTCGTCTATCGGCTGTAGATAATGATCACGATGAATAAAAAAATATATCGTATATGAAAGTAATAACACTTTAAACGTATAAGTAATATATACAATATAACAAATTAATGGGTCGCATAGTGTTTCGAAGTATTAAACTCAAATAATTTTCAAATAAATATCAAACGATTTAATTAAAAATTATGAGTAGAAATAAAAGTAAATCTAGGTATTTTAAAATAATCCTGTAGTGGAGGGTTCGCGTTTGCCGTTTGTGGAACTCCCGTGCACTCGCTCAATAGTGGTGCACGGGCTCGGCGAGAGTTCATGTTTTCTAAGCTTTATAGGGAAGTTCAATAAAAAACAACGCGATTTATATTGCATGAGGATACGATACACAACAGAAACTTGGAAATTATTACTGTATTACATGGAGGGATGAATGTATGTTTGCAAAGATATTTGGAAAGAGGCCAAAAGGAGACAGTTTGTATGGAACGTGGAAACTATAATACAACCCTCGGATCAATTTCGTCGACTTACAAGTAATCATTTAGTAATTATGTTATGATCTCTATAGTCTATTCATTATAGATTAGAGTGAATGAGTATACATGTCCGAACAGTTTTTACTATGATCAGTAACTAGTGTTGCGCTTATTTCTGTGGCAAACGGTGGTGTGCAAACATTAAATTTCTACTTGATGGTAGTAAGTTATAGCTAAAGAAATTTATAGAACACATTTATTGCTCAAAACGACGGTAGGCAATCATTTTCATAATCATCATCAACACCAGCTGATAGACGATCACTGCTGGACCTATGTCCAGCAGTGATCTCCCCCAAAGATCTCCTCATCGATTGGTCCCGCGTTGCTCGCATACAGTTGACGGTAGGCAACAGGGTGTTGTAAGTCCAGATAGAATCATTTTGAAGGTCTTCGCCCATATTGATTCATAAGCAATAAAATATAACTAATATAAATCTAACATATAATATATTTTTTTATTTTTGATTCGTCCAGAAGTGACGATACGAGCGAGACGTATATCTAATAGTAAGTAATACACGCCTATACCTATAACTACGTAGCGCTTGTTAGGAATTCATACACAGCACCACATTGTGCTGGTCGCCTTGAAACATAACGTGGTCTCAGTAATCCAGTGATTTCACTCGTTATAACACCCTTAAAATTGGAACACAGTAATGTTCGCACACTGTTGTTTGTGCACATAGGAGTGGCGTGGTACGTAGACAGTCTCCGGCAACAAAGACCACCCCTACCGCCAGTAGTTATTATGATCTATATAATGCATACATTTCAAAGCAATAATTGTTATTTTTGTGTAAAATTAATACAGCTATCGGGTATGTTGATCTGAGCACGCGGCTTACGGCTCCATCCGCAGCCATCGTAAAAGAAATGCTTTCAATATAAGATACTTTATGGGACCATATAATTTTATTGGCGTTGCTTCGTTCCGCGCGCGGCTAACGCGGCGAGTCTTGCGTTTCATGTCTTTTATCGCAGTTGATTTGCATAGAAAAAAATAAGGAGCAACCTAGCCCTAGCCCTAGCCCTAATCTATCATCATCATCATCAGCCGATAGACGTCCATTGCTGGACATAGGCCTACCCCAAAGATTCCCATCTCGATCGAGTAAGAATTCATGTGGAGGAATTTGGGCCATTTCTCACCGCGCTGGCCCAATGCGGGTTGGTGAGAGGGAGGTGGATCTGTCTAATGTATATCAGCTATCGATGATATCGTAATGACAACGTGACATTAGAAAATAAACTCGTATAAAATATATATCATATTAGTACTCAAAGCATACATTATGAAACTTTCACACTTTCATATGTCTGTATAAAAACATATGTTATTAAGCATATAGTGTATATACATACATATATAATAAAAATGGGTTTGTTTGTGCGCCAATCGCGTGAATACTAGTGAACATGTATCGTATTACCACTGCTGGGACACAGGCCCTACCCTCAATATGAGGGCGATGTGCCCAGTCACCACGCGGGCCCAACGCGGATTGGTGACCACACACACACACCTTAGAATAAATTCCAAAACATGTTACTGGTTTCCTCAAAATGTTTTCCAAGTTCACAAATGTACATAACTTAAATATTAAAGTCATCGGTACATGCCGAGATTCGAAACCGCGACCTTTGGAATGAAGGCCGCATGCTCTAACCATTAGACCAGCGAGTTACTTCTGCTAGGGTCCAATAAAACAGGTTAATTGGTGGGAAGTCTCTATTGCTGGTGGCCGGTAGCTACCACCGCAACTCCTTTTGCAGCCGACAAACAGTAGTATACAAACATTATTGTGTTCTTGCTTGAACGACGCTGTAACTAGTGAAATTACTAGGTTAATGAGACCTAACATCTTATGTCTCAAGTTGACGAGCACAGTGTTATTTTGTGTTATCGTCATCAGCCAATGAACGTTCACTGCTGGACATAGGCGTCCCCCAAGGATCTCTACATCAACCTGTCCCGCACTGCTCGCATCTAGCGGCTTCGCGCGACCTATAGACGGCTGAAACCGCCTGGCACTAGGAGCTGTCGTTTGTAGTTCATATAGTTCGTATAGGGGAATTTGGGCCATTTCCCACCACGCTGGCCTAATGCGGGTTGGTGGGAGTGATGCTGTGTATGTTATTCTAACTATCGTCAATTACCGTCAGGTCAAGATCCCGCTCTGAAAAACGTTCCACTAACTCACTTCCACATGTGTCCTCGAAATCGAACCAGAGACCTCCTCGTTACTAGGCAACCGGTTAGCTACTGTGCCACGGTGGAAGTCTTAAACCCCCGTCCCGTTTAATTAAAGCGTCAACTTCGAGCGATTGAATATAACAAAAGGCAATTAATTTTCAGTCAAACTGCGGACTTCACCTAGACTAGCTTTCAGCTGCTAGGTTCACACTTTGGCTTCATGTAAATGCGATCGCACGTCTGTTTGTGTAGCTACTGCTGTGAGATGATAAAGGCAGTAAGGATAATACCACTGCTAAGCATATACACAACTAGGATGTAAATGTTACTGCGTAAAGATTTTGAGGAACATTACTTTTAGTTTCATTAGGACTTTGTTTAATTGAATTGAACCTTTTTTTGGAAAAATGTGAATTGGATTTTATGAAACGGAAATGAAGACCACTGATAAATATATTTCTGTGATTCACATGTTTCTCTCTATATAGTTTCCCTATCTTTCGCGATCTCTTTATGATATGGTCAGCAGTGCGTCCATTTCTCCAATTCCGTACAGGAAAAGAAGAATCCAGATGTTGGAAAAATATATACTACTCTTCTAGCGCAACGACCCAAAGTGAGTCTTGGCCTTCGACACAAGAGAGAGCCAGCGTTGTCCGACTCGCGCTGCCTCTTGCCAGTCCACTTCGAGAAATATAAAAAAAGAAAATTTATACCAATCCTTAAATATTTCCTTTAAGTGCTTCATCTTTCTGTCTCCGTCTCTCACAATTTAGATCTATTCTATATCAATCAATAAAAAGAAGTTATTAAGCGCTCGCGTTCACTCTCTGTTTACCGCATCAGATACACCATACCAAATATATCATAATACAAAGTTTTGCATTGACCTCGTGTGAACTTCACAAGCGACGAGACGCGCGGAATGTTCACCTGATGTTAAGTGATACGTCTGCTCATAACAACGTGGCGCTAGTGACTACGTAATACACTACACCACATTGTGCTTGTCGCCTTGAGATAAGAGATGTTAAGTCTCATTACCTCAGTAATCACACAACATAAGGCCCTTCTAAGAGAAACAGAGTAATGTTTGCAGACTACTCTTTGTCGGCTGCAATAGGAACTGCAGTGGTATCTACCCAGAAGCGGTTTCCGGCTAGTGAAACCTTCCACCAGTATAAGTAGCATTGTACAGATTTCTATTCAAAATGCTCTTGTAATCGACTATCAGATCAAAACACCGAAATTTTTAGACAAAATTTCTTTCATAACAACCAACAGATGCAGCAACACTTGCAAAGACTGGCACCGGCGGAGCAAGTCTTGCAACCGCATCTCCGTACGTAAGCTCGCAATAAATATCGAGCTAATAATTTGAGCTGGGACCAAAAACAACGGCATATGGAATGCTGCCAGCGGCGGTAGCTACTCCGGTTGCCGATCCCTGGGAGGATAATTCTTGAAGTTATGTGGATTATTATAACTCATACGAAAGAACACACCAATCATGCTTACAATTTTTTCCAAAGAGTTGTCATAAGATTAGCTAAGTCGCTTCCAAATTGCTCTTGTCGTCTCCGGCTATTAAGAATAGGGCTAACGTAAGCCTTGTCTCTCGTATAAGTTGGCTGAAAGGGTTTTCGGAATCGTGAACTTTGAACGTGAGGCTCTCATTTCTCACTAATCCAGTCGAAGGTGAACGACGAGGTGGTCTCGTGTTTGTCGTAGCAAAGAGAAGATGCTGGGGAGGGTTACGACACTCCCTAGGTCTTTGTTTAGGCGCAGTGCAGGAAGACACCGGCGCGTCCATAGCAGATTCCGGGTTTACTGTAAAACATTATGGATGACCACGGAGGAGATTTTATTGGGTACACATCTCATATATCTCTATTTTTCACCCAGATGCAGGGCACCTTTGAAGACAACCACCGAAAAGGTAGCTTTTGAAACGATGTGATCCATTTTCATATATATTGGGAAGTGATTTTAGATGTAATTCAATCATTATCGACTTTACTATTTAAAACTATACAATTCCAGTATAATCTTACTTAAACGTAAGACACAATATTTGGTTTGAAATGTATCAAAATTGATATTGAAAAGATACTTAAGCCTTTTTTTTATCTTAACTATCATTTAAGTCAATTTTAACTTTTTATTATTATCTTCTTCACATGACGTTGTTTTAATCCAAATTTAATATAATTGCTTCTGCTGGCTCTTACCAGAACAAAATTGCACGTAAAAATTGGTATATTACTGTGATAATACTTCAAGAAGATAAATCTTTACTGCAGTGCAGTCAAACCCTTCATATTAATTTATTATAGTTTAAGCACAGAGCGAAGTAATTTACTAAAATGTTTATTTAAACATATGATACTAGAAATAGAGGCCAAGGAGGGTTTTCAGGCCGGTGGCTGGCCTAATTACAAATTTTCATTTATCAAAGTAAACGGGCAGTTATACCAGATGAGAAAACACGTTTCAAGCTGACGAATTACCAGAATTAGTCAAGCAGGGTATTTAAACACAACTAGATAAAAACGTAACTAGATAAAAGGGCAAAGTAGTCACGGATCGTTGTTTAACAAATATAGCCTACATATGATCATTTGGATCAAGTTTCGATATTATCTCGCTCTCCCCTGGCCTGTACACCGCATGGAGGAGACAGTACCTCACCAGCTCCATTATGCTGAAAATTAAATATCGCGCCCGTCAAAGCTGAGGTTTTAATAAAGGCTTCAACCGCACGACTGCAGGCGACCGGGGAACTACTATGAACTGGCAAATATTTAATTAGATACCGGATATTGCGTTCACCTACTTATTACAATGTTAACATATGATTTAACACACATATAAAGCTTGTCAGAGTTTACGTAGTATACTTTTCATTATTGTTTCACTACAATTTATTTAATTAAGAATTTAGCGCTTAAAAGTACAAGGTTTACATCTATTTATTTCTAGATCATTCTAGATTAAAATTAATGATAGTATCGAAAAATCTCTATTTACACTATAAACATCCACATATTCTCGTTAATATGAAATTATAATTTAATATTTTATCCAAGCAATTTTCTAGTACCTATTCGATATTACTGGCTATATTCAGTAAAAGCTCATCTAATCATTAGTAGTAGTAGTATGCAAATACTGATAAAAATACTAGTTAAGAATTTATTAGATCAATAACGCTCTTTAACTAAAATTGAAGATTCGCCGATAAATAGGATCTAAAAAAATTACATGTACCAGACTCTATTTATTGGATTTTCATCCATTTTTAAAATTTTATAGGAAAGTGAACATCCATTTTTTTTGAAGGAAAAAAAATAATTATCACAATAAATCAACCTTCTTAAAGTTGTATATACGCATTGAAAGGACAACCGCTCCTTTGTGGTGATGGTGGCTCGAAGATTAACAGACAAGTTGACAAAGAAATATACTATTTAGATATTAGAGTATATTTTAATGCCAAATTAATTTCTTTTTAAGCAACATAAGACCACACATCATCATCAGCCGGTAGACGTGCACTGCTCGACATGGGCGTCCTCCAAAATCCCCACATCGATCGGTCCCGTGTTGCTCGCATCCAGCGGGTTCTTGCAATTCTCACCAGATCGTCGGTCCACCTCATGGAAAGTCTCCCAATACCACGTCTACCGGTACGCGGGCGTCACTCGAGGACCTCACTGCCCCATAGGCCGTCCATCCTTCGAACAATGTGCCTTGCCCACTGCCGCTTAAATCTAGTAATCTTTTGGGCTATGTCGGTGCCTTTAGTTCTTTTGCGGATTTCCAAATTTCGGATTCGATCGTGCAGAGGAACTCTGTGCATAGCCCTCTCCATTGCTTTTTTGGTGATAGAGCCTCACCACACGCCATACATACGCAAAACAAATGTCTATACAGTGAAAAATTTTACAAGGTGTTTTTTTATTATCCTTTATCAAATGCTAAACTCTATCTTACAAAACTAACTAATCTAATATTAGTTGACAATCAACGCGTTTTATATCCGAACATTAATACTTTATTAAGTTATTCGTTAACGGAATTATATACTAAGTGTAATAACATATTTAACTTGCTTTTTGTACTTGTTAAGTGGCAAATATAAATTTGTGAGATCCCTTTATGGATGCGCAGACCGAGCCCCGTAAAGGTTACATATATTTTGTGCAGTTGAAAATGCAGTGTACGTGTTAGTTGAAGTAGTTTCACCAGCTCAGTCTTACCAGGACAAAGGCCTTACTTATTCTATTAGTAGTTCATTCAGCGTCCGGATGCACTTAGAGCAATTTATCTCGAACACTTTCCGGACGGGGGCGGGGGCGTACACGGAGCGCCCGGGACTGCGCCCCGCCCGCCGCAGCTTTACAACTCAGAATGGTGCTTGTTATTACAAATCTATTACTAAATCATTGCAGTCAAATTTTATTGATAAAATTTTAATATTCAAATGTTTATTGAATTAGATCCTTACATACGAAATTAGCGTTTTGTCGCACTGACCACTTTGATTTGAAATATCTCCTCTTTGGTTAAGAATTCCAAATTCAAATTTATAAATACATTTAGCTGCTACGTTTGAGTTTTGGAAACAGTCATTCATTTGTTTGTTCCTCAATATTTTTTTCTTTGGCGTCGGTTATTGCCGCACAGTGGAAAACATGAAATATCGGTATATTTACGAGTACGAGTTCTACCGTGGCACCAGCACCAGTGCTGCAGGAACAGCTCGAAGGATTAATGATGTGTACGGCGCTGATGTCGCAAAAGGAAGCACGGTGCATTTTTGGTTTCGTTTTCGTTCTGGAAATTTCGACCTTCAGAAACAACCGCGTGGACGGCCGGATATCAAGTGGAAAATAAAGAATTAAAGGCTATTGTGGAAGTGGATCTATCACAAAGCACTTCAGAGATAGCTGCAGGCTTCGGTGTAAGTGACAAAACTGTATTAATCCACTTGAAGCAAATCGGGGAAGTAAAAAAACTTGTACGATGGATACCTCATGCATTAAGTGAATCGAACTTGCAAAGTTTCTTACTCAATAAAACCCCCTCGGTAGTCTGCATCAGTGCATCCGCAGAGGCCCTGGTATCTATTATAGAACGCACCGTTGCACCTGTACACTGTGTTAACACGTCTCTGAGGTGGGGCCAAAACTTCCTAGACACTATCGTTGAGCCATACGCTGTCCCAGGCAGATTCGCTTGTTGAGCGATAAGGGCCTCCACCCTCAAGACCCGCGATACTACGACAGGCAGGACTTACTTTAGTCTTATTATTACTAGCCAGAGACTACAGGGCTGATATCCTAACGAGCGCCATGTTAAGAGCAGGCGTATCAATGAACGTCTCGCTAGTCTTGGCGTTTCGCTTAGTGGAATAAAATAAAAACTATAACTTTACACAATAATATAGTTGTCCTAAATAATTGATAGTCATATATCTCCGTCGAACCCTACCAACATGTTACAAGAATTACTTGCACTTACCAGCGTGGTGGATGTTCTTGACTTATAAGAGAAGCCTTTAGTTGCAGCGGAAATCTATAAGGTGTTTATGTATGTTAAGTAAATATTGACTCGTTATTAACACTTGCCGGTTAAGTACGTACATGGCGTGAGGTTGATTATACTAATGAAAAGTCAAGAGTTTTACAGTATTAATATTTTACTAGCCTAAAAACAGTTTAAAAAAAAACCTGCAATTTATTATGGCAGATGACACCCGTTTTCATATTTGTCTTATGATAATGAGGTTAGGGAGGCCGTGTAATTATAAACTCCTTTGTACATCCGACAGTTCTATTGTGACATAGAGAAGTGAGATAAGTATAGTTCCGGTTTAAAGGGATGCTGTAGCTAGTAAATTTACAGGGGTAATGAGAATTAACAACTTATTAATAAAGGCGATGAGCACACGTGGATATCCGGCTCGTCTCGTCGCTTCCTTGAATAAAAAAAATCAAATGTTGTTATAAATTGAATCATGTACCGCCATCGCTCAGTAATCGCCAAATGCAAATTGCACCAACGGTGCCAAAAACACTTCCAGTACCGACTGCACAAAAACTGGGAAACATCGTCTACGGAGCTCGAGTCAGTAATCCTAGAATCAAATTTTCTGTCCCGCCATCCGGAAGCGAGCGTGAAGACGTCCGCCGCTTTTGATGAGATTTACAGCGGGAACTGGAGTAAGAGAATCTAAAATATCGTGCTTCAACATTATTAATGTATTATAGTTACACTACATATTAATTACATACATACATATATATCACGCCTCGTTCCCAGTGGGATTGGCACAGACCACTTCTCTCCACTTGCTACGATCCTGGCACACTTCTCTCGCTTCCTCCACTTTCATGATCATCTTCATGCATGCTCGTCGGTTATTACAGAAAATTTTTCTTTTACATTTTTTTCCTTACTCGATGAAGCGACGAGACAGTAAGACTTTCGTTTGATGGTAAGTGATACACTAGTCCATAAAAATGTGCCATTTGCTTAGGATTGTATACACTGCACCACATTGTGCTCGTTGTCTTAAGACACAAACTATTAAGTCTCATTACCGCGGTACTTTCAATAGCTACGGCGTTCCTCACAGACAATGCAGTTTGCCAGTAGCAATAAAAGTTCCGGTAGCACCTATGGACCTTTGTTGTATTGTCCTTGTAAATAAATCACGTGTGCTTCAAACAGTATCCATATATTCTCTAAAAATTCACTTACAACCAACGAAAGATAATTAACATTAGCATGTACAGTTAACTCCGCTGACACAGAGATCTAGGTGATTCCCACTTCATGACGCCCCAGCTTTATAGTTATTAGATTTTTATGAAAGCACGACCTGGTCCCCTTCCACAGGTTGAGCGATTAAACAAATTAGTAACACTACATTTATTTATAAATACAGGTATCAGATTCGGTTGTTTAGTCTTCGAAAGTCAGGTGAGACGTGAGAAGACGACGGATTAATAAAGAATGTCCGTCCACGGCGGCGTATCAACGGTACTCTTGTGGTGCTGGATACACGCCACGTACCAGCTATGTAGATCAATGGTCTACGGCAACATAGACCTACTACTAGTCAATTGCTAGATCCCTTTAGGATTTGGAAGATGTTATGGAGAAACGTATCATCTAATACGTCCATAGTCATCGTATTTATAAAACACCTTGGTGATATGTCTGCGCTACCACTGCGATAGCATCTAACAAGAGTAGCAGCAAACTAGATTACGACTACTTCTGTAAAATGTATGATTGCGAAATTTCAACAAAGTCTGAAGAAGTTAGCTTATAAGCCGATGTAATAGAACTAGATTAGGTTTTATAGGTCCGCAGCCGTCGGTGAGGCCGCTCTCCGGAGACCGTCTGCTGATTATCGATCGCTATGTTGCTCCGCACATTGTGTATTACAACATACGACAGTGACGTGCCCCACTGTCTGACGTAGTAGTGTAAGACATCCAATACTAAATTATTCAATTGCCTTAGACCACTGCTTTTTTTAACTACCTCCATGGCATAGCGTCATCATCATCAGCCCATAGACTTCAACTGCTGGACATAGGCCTCCCAAAGATCTCCACATTCGGTCAGCATGGCCTCCGGTACCGCTGAGCCCTAAGGGCTGTAGTATGTAGAAGTTCATATGGGGGGACTTGGGCCATTTCCCATCACACTGGTAGAATCCGGGTTGACGAGAGCCAGAGACTCGTTTGTTGATTAACACGAGCAGGTGAGGATAACTCGGGTCCCGTGAGCTGTTGTGCGGGACCCCTTACGACCCATAACATAGCGTAGAGGTCTCCAATTTATTCCGAGGTTACATTTGGTTGGTGCAAAAGATTTTTAAAAGCCTACAAGCTGTGATCCTACTAATACTAAATCCCTGTTTGGATTGTGAAAATATAAGAATCAAAATATTCTAGACACCGCTCTTATCGATCAGCACATTCTTTTTCAGTTAAGCCATGTGAAATTGAGGCCGAACGTTAACCTAATATATAACATATAAATCATTCCGGTTCCCCCGATCACTCCAAACTGAGTATTGCAAATTACGACTTACAAGGAATTAGTCCCAAGAAAATTGTATCAACTTTCCTTGTGACCTTTACCAGCATCTATCTTGGCCCCTTCACAAAAGCTGCCGAGTTTGGACATTTCATAATTGTTTCCTTTCAGGCTCCTTTTCTTTTTAACGCTTTGATTTATTCGGTGCTTCCGAACTTTGAAATATTGGTACCCCGGTGTAGTTAACGTATAATGAAGTGAAATAATGTTCTTTGTTTTCAACTACTCGTTCAGAGGTTTTAGTAAGTTTTTTTATTTATTATTTCAGTATATATACGTTTATGAAATTTAAATACTTTAATCAACTTATATTTATTTACACGACATCTCTAACCTTAATATATTCCTAGTGTAATAGCATACTGCAAAATAACATTAAACGACTCTATCTACCGTTGAATTGAGAAACGAATCTCTAACCCTAACATATTTAGTTAAATTGTTTTCATCAGTTAATATGCGAGGACAAATTCGTTTCTCAAAGAATATTCCAAGAAATTTCCCCTACACCTTCTATTCATAAACTCCAACTCCAATTTAATTAGAGGAAACGTCTTGAATATAACTTTTGATAAAAAAAAATGTTAATTTAACGAGTTCTTTACAAGGTATCTGGGACAGTCAGTTAATTTGCTTGTATCCAATCCTTTCGCACCATCTGCTTTCAGATGGATGCCTTGGTGGGGATAGCAACGAATGTTAATCGTTTGAACTTATGTGAGATTAGTATTAACTGATACAGGCAATAAAAAAACTTTGTTTATTTTTTAAAATTTTGGGCACCGAGTCGTTTAATACCTGTCATTTTCAGTAAAACTGAATTATATTCATGTGATCGCATTTTTTAATAAATAATTATCTTGACCTTTCAAATGATTTGTAGCAGCCACGATCTCGGGAGGACTGACGAAGATAGATTTTTTGACATACCTGTAATTTATTACTCACCATATCACATCAGAGTTTAAATATAATTTGTACAAGAACGTCTTCAACGTAAGGAGCTTTAATATTTGTTTAAACTAATTCTAACAATACACATGCAAATTTCTATTAAAAAAACTGTTTCTTTTGATAATCAGTGTTCACTTGTGCCTTCATGTTTCATATACATCCATCATACATGATCATCATCATCATCCTCAGTCAATAGACGTTCATGGCTGGATATATGCCTCCCCCGAAGATCCCCACACCGATCGGTCCTGCGCTGCCCGCATCGCCGGGCACTAGTTTCGTATGGGGGGATTTGAGCTATTTCCCACCACGCTGGCCCAATGCGGGTTGGTGGTAGCTAGAGCCTCGTTTGTTGATCAGCAGGGTGCACCGCGAGCAGGTGAGGCTTGCTAGGGTCTCGTGAGTATTTAATGTACACTTTGCATATGTTATTCTTATGTAAATTCTTGTATATTTAACTGTATGAGAAGTAAAATACTTCAATACGAAACCAAATTTGTATTTAGCTTGAATATAATGAAACGCAATTTTCTTCGTTCACGAATTCAGAGACTATTTTCGGTTCATGGGCAAAGGCAAAAAGTTGAACCGGTACTAATAGTGAGGATGGGATGGGGCGGGGACGAGTCGCCCATCAATCACACGACGGATCGGGCCCGATAAACGCAACGTCAACAACGAGCTTAAACTACTATTTAAACGATATTCAGATAGAAAAAGAAAGTAAGCAAAGTAAGCAATATTAAATATAAGTTTTTTTTATTCCAGGAAAAGACGGGAAGTTCATCTAATGATAAATGATACGTCTGCCCATAATAACGTGGCCCTAGTTAGGATAATATACGCAGCGCCACACTGTGCTCGTCGCCTTGACACAGACATTTTTTTTATATTATCACGCGTTTTTCCCAGTAGGAGTAGGCAGAGGTGACTAAACACACACTTTTCGCCAGATGTGGTCAGATTAGGTCCAATGTAACAGGGGGCTAGCATGGCTGCCACTTTATCGGGGCCACCACACACACACATAAAGATGATTTCAGTATGCGGGGTTCGTCGCGATGTTTACCTTCACCGTTTGTATTTCGCTGTTACTTAAGTTCACAAATGTACATAGTTTAAATTTTAAGTCATCGGTACATGCCGAGATTCTAACCCGCGATCTTCCGAATGAAGGCCGCACGCTCTAACCATTAGGCCATCGAGCCATGAGACAGACATAAGATGTCGAATCTCTATACCCCAGTGATAAAACTTAGCTACGGCGCCCTTCAATGAAACTGGTACACAGTAATGTTTGCACATTGTTGTTTATCGGCTGCAACAGGAGTTGCGTTGGTACTTAGACGGTCTAGCACTTTCCATCAGGTGACGTCGTCATCATCAAAATAATGAATGAACTCAAAATGCGTCCTTGTTCAGAATTAAACGCGTGACCGCCAGGCGCACTGCCAACGACACGGCGACTCTATTTTTTATATAGTCCGAGAGCTAACTACATTCATATCATATCAACGAAGCGTGTTACGTTTGTCCATAACACGTGGCGCTAGTTACGATAATATACACTGCACCACATTGTTTTATTTGCTTTGAGTTATAAGCTTTGAAATCTCGTTATCCCAGTAAATTCTCTAGCTACATCGCCCATCAAATTGAAAAACAGTAATCTTCGCACACTACTTTTGGCCGCATAATCAAGAACTGCATATATATATATATAATTGACCGAGATGTTCACCTGATGGTAAGTTATCGCTAAAAAGGTGAATGACACGCCGATTCATAGCAACCTGGCGCTAGTTAGGATGTTATATACTACACTACTCTTGTTCCCCCAACGGGTTCCCGCCTTGTCGTAGCGGAGGGGCATAGTAACCGTGACACAGACTCACGGTGAAGCGAAGAGGAATCCACCCGGCCGGCCCGCGGTGTAGGGCTGGCCCGAGGCGGCCGCTCCAGGTTAGAGCACCGGTTGGATAACTGAAGTTCCTCGGAGCGGCCGTGGGTTGCAGGGGCGGTTTTACACTGCCCACTGCAGCCGAGGTGGAGTCGCGGAGAGAGTACTCAACGACTAACAACGGGTGGCGGCGGGCCCAACATCGGATCCGCCGCAGGGAGCCAAGAAGAGTTTTCTCTCTTGGCTTTCATGGCCTCTGGGTGACGTTTTGGGGGGAATCCGTCGCCCGCCCGACTGCAAGAGGCCGAGATTGGGGCGCGGTGCATGTTCCGGCATGCCCCTGCAGAGGTGGAAAGGGAGGGTTCATCCCTTCCTCCCAAGGTGCGGCTGCGCAAGCGGCCAGCGCCAACGGGGTAGCGGATGGTACAAAAGCGTTCCCATAACCCCGCCATGAGGCGACGAGGAGGAACATTGTGGGGGTTTTAGTAGGTGCAATTCCGACATAACCTGTCCTTGCACCCGCGAGGACGGGTATGCGCAGGCATTTCCCCCACGTTAAAAAAAAAACATTACTCTTGTCGTTTGAGACGTACGATATTGAGTCTCGCTACTCCAGTTACTATAGGTACAACACACTTTAAACCAGAACACAGTAATGTTTGTCGGCTGCAATAGACGCTGCGGTGGTACCCTCTTAGACGATCTCCGGCAAAAGAGACCAACCACCAGTGGTATCTGATAATATAGTACAATGGTGATAACATTCTAAATTACATTATACAGGCTGATTTTGTATGGAGTATATCTTTAGGTGAAGTTCGGTATGATTTCGGAGAAACAATATTATGAATTTTTGGAGCATTATAAATATTCAGTAGTTATGACAACACAAAATAAATAATTAAAAACGAACAATAACATTTATAACTTCTTTGTAGATAGAAATATCGGCTAGAGATGTAAAAGTAAAGTTAAATCAATAATAATGCATAAGTTATTTGTAAATAGTTGTGCTCCTACACTACTAGGCGTATGTTTATTTTCGCCCGCGACGTCTGCAGCACGGAAATCTCAAAAGTAAATATAAGCTGGGCGTGCAACAGCAGCCGCAGCGTGATATCTGAATGTTTTGTTTGTTTTACGCAAACAAAACACACACATAAGTATACAAATCGCACTCCATTAGTATCCACAGTAATTAATCATCGTCGTCGTCAGCCCATAGACATTCATTGCTGGACATAGGCCTTCGCCAAAAATCCACACACATTCCGGTAGTCATTCATTCGATTAGGGCCATTTCCCACCATGCTGGCCCAATGCGGATTGTTGGGAGTCAAAGCCTCGATTGTGGATTAGCAGGGGGCACCACGAGTAGGTGAGGTTGGTTGGGGTCCCGTAAGTTGTTGTGCGGGAACCCTTACACCACTCTAGTAATTAAACAGTTTATTAATTTTCTTTCACTAATTACTAAAGCATCCTTTGCAAACGTTATCATCAGCCGAATGGAGCGCAAACTTAGAAATTCTGTAATAAGTGTCAACATCAATGTCTACATCTAGCATATCTCCACAACCTTAACCAGTTCGTCTGCCAGTCTAACGAGGAAGCTTGCCGAGCACCGCCTGCGAACATTTACAATAACGATTGTTCATTATTTATGCTTTACTAGGTGAATCCCAAAATAGTTATACTGAATAAGAAATTTGTATTCAGCCGCGCCATCTCGTAGAATTTATAACAAAGCAGATGACAAAACTTTTTCACGAGAAGACCGCATACTCATCATGATTTCCATAGACTAGAACGCTTAATGTTTTCCGGGGTTATCGGTTCCAAACCCTTTTGCCCTTATTTTTGGATATAGTACATAAATATATTTAAGTCATACTATATACTGCAACATAGAGCGGCGACATCTGACGTTACGTAAGTATACATCTCTTAGCACTAGAATGCAACGCCATCTACCGCAGGGCAAAGCGACCGGGATCTGGTGGAGCCTTTGGAAAGCCTTCGAAGACTAAAACGTAGTTACGATCGCCAACGTGTTCCAGAGGGCGCTGTACGTAAACCCGAAAATGTGATTAGAAACGAGGAAAAATGACTAAAAAGTGGGACTTAATACCAAATTATATTCTCTCCTAGTCTAGCATAGGGATGAGCAGAGGACAACAGTGAGGGTGCCAACAACTTGTGAGTATATAAGGAATTGTAACAAATATGGTACATAGAAATGTGATTAACAGATACAAGGAAGGCTAAAATTTATGTTAAAAAAAGTATATACGTAAACATTAATGATAGCAGACACGGGTACAGATAAAGGAAGATTATCATGATTTTTCAAATTTATAGTAATTTGTTTCAATTAATTATATACACTTAAATTAAGATATACATATAAAGAAGCGCGCGCTATGTACTTATTTCTTATACAATTGATTTTTCTCTTGTCTTATCACTGTGGTCAACATTAGGGTTGTTGCCTGCTCTACCTGTCCTATACAAAAGCGAATGTACTTTGTTACACTAATTTCTTAAATAATCTTTATCCTATATTGTAACACAATTCAAAATAAAATTATAATTCAAACGTCAACGTAAATATAATATTCTTAGCCTGAACTGTACCAATTTTAACATTAATATCAATACATTCCCAGAAAAAACAAACACACACACAAAAACATAAACAGTACAAGCTACATCATATTTTCTTAATTTATATAGATTAGGATAATCGTGAAATCTGAGATGCCTCTACAGTTCGCGATGCTGAGCAAAGATTTGTAATCTCCCGGAGTATCACTTAAGTGTATACTCCGCGAGAATCAGATCACAGTCAGGAATAATACTAAAATGAAAAAATAAGGTTAGTTTAAATTATTGATCTAGTGGGTATTATGTAAAGCATGGACACGTGATTTGGATTAGGATATGCAAAATCACATCCGAATTCGATGTGCTTATCTACACTTAAACATAAACTTACCAATTCAGCAATAGTCAAAGCATGCTTGTGTACCTTTTGTGTGACCTGAGAGATTATTATTTAGACAGGTTTAGGGAGCCAGGATACGCAGTGCTTATTTGCCCATATGAAGTAACAACGCCCTGCTCTAAACGAAGTAATGTAAATTAAAGTTAATAATTCTTAATATTATGTACGAACTGCTTTAACTTGTGTTGGTGAAAAAGTGGCAGATAAAAGGAGTGTTGGTCCTCGGAGGAAATCGTGGCTGCGTAACATCAGGGAGTGGACCGGGATCGCGAGTAACGCCCAACTGTTCCGCCTCGCAAGAGACCGGGCGAAATATGGTGAACTGACCGCCAACCTCCGCTAGTCGGAGAGGCACCTTAAGAAGAAGATTATATGAAACAGTGGAATAAACACAGTAATGTTTGTTTCCTGCATAACTACTTTGTTAGCAAATATTAACAACACGGCTGCACCTACCTTTTTTTTATTGTTAGGTGGAAAATATTCAAAAGTGGCTATGTGTCTGGGTCCGAATTATATGGAATTTATACCCACTGAAATACTCACTATGATCTTCTTTAAAGTATATCCTCATACGGAAAGCATCGGTGCCCTTCTGCACTTTAATACATCCCAAAGAGAAAGACCTTCCCTTAAATCCTTGGTATGCTACAGCAATAACGAGGTGACTGCACTTGTCGTCTCCCTCTGGCTGATTACAAAAGCGACTATGTGCTCAAACCGGTTGACTCTTTTAGTCGCCTTTTACGACAGATATGGCTTACCTTATTCCTATTCTTACTAGGCCGACAGCGGTGCTTACCTTGACCATCACCTACAAGAAGTACTTTAATGGTACATAATGTTCGAATGAGTAACGACACCATACTTGATCACACCCTTACTATTTAAAGTTAACCAGGACAAATAACAATGTTATTGAAAAATGTGTTACTTTGAGGGTGGATGTAAATTTAATAACCAGAACATGATGGTATATTAAGGCGTTGGTTTGTACTGTACACAAATGTATGGCGTTGCATTAACGGAGCGCTCGGTGCGCGCTGCAGCCGGACATTAACCCACTGCCCCGCGCACCGACTAATCAAATTAAATTCCTCACCATACCGCCAGGAACGAGGGCCTACACTTAACCATATCCTATAGTTACACGTATAACTGACCTATAACAGCTTATATAGTTTCAAGAATTTTCAATGTGATGGTAAGACTTTAGATAGTTAACGCCGCAGTTCTTACTTTTGCCTCAAAAAGTATTGTGAATAAATCGTAAATTCAGACAGGAGTTAGTAAAATAACCGCGGTAACTAAGGGTTATGTCTCAACGCGACGAGCACAATGTGATGCTGTGTACATCGTCATGTGGCGTGTAAGAGGTCCCACACAACAACTCGCGTGACCCAAGCCAACCTCACCTGCTCGCAGTGCACCCTGATAATCAACAAACGAGGCTCTGGCTCCGCATTAGGCCAGCGTGGTGAGAAATGGCCCGAATCCCCCTATTTGAAACCCTATAAACGACGGCGGCACATGACCGATCGATGTGGGGATCTTTGGGGGAGGCGTATGTCCAGCAGTGAACGTCTATCGGCTGATGATGGTGGTGGTGATACATCATCCTAACTAGCACTACGTTGTTATGGGCAGGCGTATCATTTATCATCAGGTGAACGTCTCGCTTGTTTTGCAGCTTCGTCGAGTAAAAAAACAGTATAGACAGACTGGTCGCGATCACCAAGTGGTGACAGATTATTCCACTAGGTCCCAATTTTCCTCTCTAACTGTTGCCTATCGACTTAACCAGAGAATTAAAATTTGATAGGAAAATTCTTTTTACCGAGTACGAGGCTGCTAAGAATGGATTTTACAAAAATCCTTCCCCAAAAGTAGTTACTGGGGTATTTCCGCCAGGTAAGCGGGCGGGGAGGAACAGCTAGTAACAAATATGTCATTGTCAATGTCAAATTGTCGTTTGAAGTCAAGTATTTTTTTGTAATTCGTATTTTACTTTAAAAGAATTGTATAGGAACGATATAATGTAGGCGGCGATTAGAGACTTTGCATGATGATTATAAATGTGTTCGTGCTTCGTTATGTTTGCGCGTGTGGTTGTGTGCGTGGGTTTATCGCGCGTGGTTTATTACCACTGTCAATTTAAAAAAAACCAATGAATGGGTGGGATGTAACGGAATGAAAGCCGGTATTATCTATGTCACATTCAAGGCTGGCACGATTACGTCACAAGGGGACCTGTTTATGTTCACAGTAATTTATTTGTTCCACTAAAGAAAGAGCCATCATCAACAACCGATAGACGTCCACAGCTGGACATAGGCCTCCCCCAAAGATCCCTACATCAATCGGTGCTGCGCTGCAAGCCTCCAGCGTCTTTTCGCTACGTTTAGTCGTTTGTAGGGGTTCATATGAAGGGATTTGGGCCATTTCCCACCACACTGGCGCAATGCGGGTTGGCGGGAGTCAGAGCCTTGTTTGTTGAATAGCAGGATGCACCACGAGCAGGTGAGGTTGGCTTAAGTCCCGAGGGTGGTGCGGGGGACCCCTTACACGCCATCCTTACATACACCCTTAACGAAAGAGTACTTCTGTAGCAAAATTGTACTAGTCCAACATAGAGTAGTGTAAGTACTCTGTTTAAGAGTACATACTTAATATTTGGAAATGTTTATGGTGTATTTACTGCTGGTAGATCTCTGTCGCTGGAAACTGTCTAGGTAGATACTACCGCAACGCGTGTTGCAACCGACAACAGTACTGTACAAACATTATCGTGTTCCGGTTTCAAGGGCGCTGCAGCTATAGAAATACTATACATAGTTACGCTGCTTAACATCTCAAAGCGACAAGCAATATCCCAAGTAATGTATATAATCCTGACTAGTGCCACGTTGTTATGGGCAAAAGTATCACATACCGTGAGATGAATGTTCGTTGCCTCGTAGAAAAAATAAATTTCTGCTGCGGCGGTTCGTTATACTTAGATGATACTCCTAAGAAACGCCATTGCGCCGGATTATTATCCATGAGTGCCCATGACTAGTCCTACGCGTTTTGCTTAGATGCGATTTCTATTACATGAAACATCCTACTCCATTCATCGCCATGCTGGTCTGATTCTTCCATGCCGACCCATTATGGTTCAATCATTTATATAATACCATGACGACGAAGCTATAGTCGCCAATGACCAACATTCTGTCACAAACTTTTCCTTTGTATTAAATACTTAATTATATAATTACAATAAAAATATATTAAAAATATTATCTCTTCACTTACCAATATTTATGTGTCTGGATAGGCGTTGGTATAGATTAATAAAGAAAAACGAGTAAACGGTGTTTACTATTATAACGTAGATTGTAAGCGGAAGGGAAGTCCACGCTGCGCCATTAGGCCGGAAATTCGGTTTACTTTGAAGGCGATCGATGTCCCGGGTTCAACAAGGACACGACTGAGATAACTTATCGATAAGTTATTTTTACATTTGCACAATCTTTACAAATATATATACGTTGTATATTATTACATTAATATTATTAATAATGTTATCTCTTCCAATATACTATAGAATACATATACTGCTAAGTTTATTTATGTTCTAAAGAACTATACCTATTATCATGTCAAGAATCATCATCATCATCAGCCGATAGACGTCCAATGCAAAATATCAGGAAAATTTCAGGAATATCTTGGTCTATTATTCTGTCTTATCGTGGTGATGAGAATGACACCGGCTACTGTTTTTAAGATAAACCTACATTAGGTATATATTCATCTAGAGTTTATATGTTAAAGTATTAACATCATGTGGCTCAAAGCAGGGAGCGTAATATGGTGCAATGAATAACACACTAACCAGCGCCACGTTGTTATCGGCGGGCGTATCACTTACCATCAGGTGAAGGTCCCGCTCGTAACGTCACTTCACTGAATAAAAAAAAGTTTATAAATATAAATTTAAAGTATCGATGAAGAGATTTCTTTGCCGTCCCTACGCAATACGGACCGGGGCCCAAATAGTCGGGTTGCGTAGCTTGATTAGTGTCGCAGCGGTGTGACTTCCGGTTGTAGACTTTTGAAAGCTGCTACATTATTATTATAAATATAAAAACAAGTTAACTTATTTAATGAAATACATATAAAAAATTCAAAAGAGTAATTAGTATTCGAACATATAAATAGTTTAATATTACATGTTTTCAATGCAAGCAAGAAGTTCATGATTTACTCATAATGTAGTTAGTTGACTTGAGTGTGCCCTTGGACTTCAGCCGGCGACATCATTACTGCAGCGCGATAACTTGCAAAAACTTAATAAGCACGCATTATAATGTAACAATTCTCGGTAACCAATCCATTTATTGCTTAATCTCTCTAATAGTATATACGTTAAGAAAATATAATCTGATTTATACTAATGCGTTTAAATTGTAGTTGTGGTGGCGGCGTGTCCGTCTCTGGTTGCTACCTAAGCTACGTTAATATCACATCGTGGTATATATAACTATGCTGTTTGAGAGTATCAGTAGCCGTGCAATAAGTTCCCGTCGTGAGAGCATCACGGCGAGCCCCCGGTCGGCTGGTAGCCTTGACAAGGCCGCGCGTGCGTGGCGTGGCGTGGCTCGGCGTGGCGTGGCTCGGCGTGGCCTGGCGCGGCGTGGCGTCCGGTTCCAGTTCATAACACTGACCTAGTGCCACCGCGCGAAGACACCCTGTCGGAGTCTACTTACTAGATGACTGTGCCTTATTTATTTTGGTGCACTGACGGTGGACGTAAATATGAATTTGTTTTAAAAATAATTATACACATGGAGATTATTAACTAAATTATTTCGCCAGTGAGTTTTAAAGAAGTCGACTATCTCTGATCAGATAAAACACCGATCTGCGCAAGCCAGCAACGGAATGCGTCTTAGTCGAACATCAGGCAATGCGGCGCCCCATAGAAGAGATCTATGTTTAGCAGAGGACTGCCGTGGGCTGATGATAACGTTGAGGAAACGGTCAAATTATTTATATTTTGGAATTACTGATGTGGCGGGATAGATGGTACGTAGCTATCGTAGCCCTTATTATATTTAACACCACACATCGTTATCAGCCGATACACGTCCACAGTTGAACTTCCCCCACCCTCAGAAATACCCGTGTTTGGAGGACTTCATATAGGGAGATTTGGGCCATTTCCCACCACGCTGGCCTAATGCGAATTGGTGGGACCCGGCGCCTCGTTTGTTGTCAAGGTGCACTACGAGCAGGTGAGGTTAGCTTTGGTCCCGTGAATTGCGTGCTAACATCCCAAGAAAGAAAGAAATAATTTAATGTAACAAAATTGACCGTGACCAATTTTTAATTAATAGTGTGTTACATCAAATCCTTGATACGTAACATACAGCTAAATTTTATATTAACATGAAATATGAATATTTATTTCTTTGCAATACATGGTACACAGGTGACTCCATCTGTCAACCCTGGTAGTTATATAATAGTAGTGTATATATATATATATAATAGTTATACAAACTACTAAGAAATATGATGTATAAACACTTCATGTAAAGTTATCACTAACGCGGGAACCCTTTTTTTTATTTACGTGGGGGATCTTCGCATATCTGCCCTCGCGGGGGCAAAGACAAGTTATGACCCCCTTGCGCCGACTAAAACCCCCACTCTGTTCTACCGTCGTCGCTTTTTGGTGGAGCCACGGGAACGCCTTCGCACACCGCGACCCTGCACGCGCCGGCTCCACATCGCAGCTATATCTTGGGAGGAGAGACCCTCCCAACGTGGGAACCCTGCGTCATCAGCGCACGCTCCCATTAATACATTTCTTATGATTCCCCGCTTCACGTCCGATGGGAGTATGCGGCTGTCATTTCACTTTTAATAGATAGTAATAGCTTACTAGAAATAAATGAAATAATCGGTTAAATATAATTCCATACTGGAGATGAAACATATCATAAAGACCTGTGTTTAGAATTTTCTTAAATGTCTCACGCGTTCGTATAAAGCATCGCTTTGTTATTTGCTGTTGGTGGATCTAAAAATATAAAAATAAAACCGATTAGTTTAAAAATCATTTAATATGTAAGCTTTCGCAAGCGACGTTATTATTGTCTATCATACACAAGGATGCCATTTGTAGTGTAGCATCATTCCTCTTCTCAGTCGATATCACTCTTGATAGAATGGTTGTGGTCATCAGTTTAGGTGTTTATCGCAAGCATCATTACTTTTAGACTGATAGTACGATTTATTTTTTAAAAAATATAATGTTTTTTTTTTCTAATTATAGAATAAACACTTACATATTCTTATAAAATAAATAAATGCCGTTTATTATTCTAGTCCTTCTCATTACTAATATGATACCATAATGTTACTAGATTGATGTCAAAGGGCATTTATGTCTCTATTGAATCATGTACCCTTTTAAAAAACATAATAAACATAACATTTCAATAAACATTTAAAAAACCTTTATTTTTTTTGCAGGAAAAATTCCACACGTATGAATTTCTGGACATTTATTTTCAGTCTGCGTGTCAAAAAACTAGCAGTGCCAACACTGGTGAGTAAGTAGTCAATCGCCGCGTCAACAATGCGGACAAATTTCGCGTCAGAGCGCAAATTCCCCGTTTCCATTTTATGTTTAATCTCGCCCGGAAGCGGGAGGTCTCATCGCACAAAAACCGGACGCGGCGCCCGACCCACATAGGAGCAGACGGCGGCCATTGTGCTCGCGGCCGGCCGGACCCGTTTGTTGGAATTTTCGCGTGGAATTAAAAGTGTTGTGTACACAGCTTCAGGCGTCTGTCGCGACGTGTCCTTTCAGGATTGCACACTCTATTCCGTACACCGTGTGGCAGGCAACACGCGGTGTATTTGTCACAACGCAAGCTCAAAAGCCGCCAGGCATTGCACTACCTCATCTATCTGAAACGCTCATCGACCTAAAACTTATCGACATAAATAATATATCTCAGTATTCGCTATAGTGTGTGTAAGGGGTTCGACCTAACATCTTACGGAGCCCAAGTCACCCAGACCTGCACGCGGTGCACCCTGCTGAATAACAGACGCACTAGACCAACGTTGGTGGGCTATGGCCCAATTCCTTTCAATCGACTCTGTGGAGATCTTTGGGGGAGGCCTATGTCCAGTAGTAGATGTCTATGGTTTGACGATGGTGATGACTCGCTATAGTTATCATACAGAATTTATATGTAATTACAACAACAGCAGCCTCTAGGGAGGAAAATGTTTGCACATAAATCTCAAATGTGCAGGGTCGTGCACAGAGACTTCGTGTAGGGTACGGGTATGTAAACCAAACCCGAAATCTCTGGGCTTATCTATAATTAAAAATAATTTTACCTATTCAGCAATAGCCAAAATATAGTAGTGAACCTTTTGAGTGAGTTCAGATATTATTACTTATCTAAGTAATAATCTTCGAACCTATCTAGGTTTGGGAGTAAGGGCATGCAGTAGCTTATTTGTATGAGAAACCAGCCAGTGCAACTTGTGAAATATATTCGTGGGAACATTCTCGATCATAAAGCGATTTACTATTTAATAAAGTAACATATATTATAGTTGATAAATGGAGTAAATAAAATATTTTTAATGATTAATTTTACATATATGTAGGTACACACACAAGAACTCATGGCACCCTAGCTAACCTCACCTGCTCGTGGTGCAACCTACTAATCAATAAACGAGGTTCGACTCCCACCCACCTGCATTGGGCCAACGTGGTGGGAAATGGCCCAAATCCCTCTATATGAACCCCTACAAACGACAACTCCTAGTGCCCGGCAATGTGTGCAACGTAGGACAGATCGATGTGCGGATCTTTGGTGGAGGCTTATGTCCAGCAGTAGACGTCTATTGGCCGATGATAAGGATGTTGATGAAGTCCATGTTTATGTACCATGAAGGTACACGTGAATCAATAAACGAGACTGTCTCCCCCCAATCCGCATTGCAACAGCATGAACCCCTACAAACGTGGAAATCTTTGGGTGAGGTTTATGTCCAGCAGTAGACGTCTATCGACTGACGATGATGATGATGAAAGATTTAGATGTTAGTATACTAGACAGCCGCAAGTTTAGAATTTGATAATAATTTATTAATTGATCAAACCGAACATATGTCAATACATATAGAAACCGCTGCAACACAGTTTGGAAAGCGGTTATGTGTTGTACTTATCAAGGAGACTTGAGCTTCCGGTGTAGTAGAACATACTAAGGAACATTTCCCAGAGACAAGTTCCAAAAAATCGTGGACGAGTGACAGCTCGGTGGATGATGAAATGATCGTGGAAGAAGTCCTCATCTCGCGGGCGTGTAGCAAAAGAATATGTAAGGTAAAAGCAATGTTCATAAGGTTATTACAACACTTACAGTAACAAAATACTCCGCAGCCACCGTCTTCCGGTAAACGGAAATCGACGAGGACCTCTACGTCCTTATAACAAATAAAGTACGACTCGACACTTCCGCTCATGTATTGTAACGCGCGGGTCCGCCGCCTGCCCGTTGCGACGGATGCTTGGCCGGGGTGATCAATCACGGTAATTAGCGTGTTGGCGAGCGTGACAAGTGAACACCGAACAAAGTAATAGTCACCCCCTTCCCACTCCTCCACCACCAACCCGACGGCGATAACAAGTTATCTATAGTTATTTTTCATTTGTTGATAGATTAACAAGCGACTATCTAATTTGTATTGTAAGTGGTGGTTAATTGGTGATTGTGAAGCTTTGGTTATGATGAAGCGATGATGACAGCAGTAAGTTTACCTAAATATACGTGATATACTAACGAACGGTACCGGTAGAGTTGGGAGGCATCACACAAGGTGGACACACGATCTGGTGAGAATCGTAAAACCTACTGGATGCGAGCAACGCGGAACCGATTGATGTGAAGATCTTTGGGGGAAGCCTATGTTCAGCTTTGGAGATCTATTGACTGAAGATAATGGTGATGTGATATACTTACCTAATATAGTTAGGTAATAGTTTAGGTATTATCGTCTCATTGAGCACATCGCCTGTATACATTGGATAGTAAGTTTAGATCTCTTCAACAATTTTATTATCTACATAGCCATTCAAACTTTTCTTGACGGTGGTGAATTACATCGCGGAGCACGCTATCAGGGTTATAAGGGGTCCCTCACAAAAACTTACATGACCCAAGCCAACCTTACCTGCTCGTGGTGCACCCTACTAATCAACAAACAAGGCTCTGAATTCCCTCAACCCGCATTGGGCTAGAGTGGTGGGAAATAGACCAAAGCTTCCCAAAAGAAGAACCCTTACAAACGACTGAACGATTGATGTGGAGATCTTTGGGGAAACCTATTTCAAACACTGGACGTCTATCGGCTGTTGATGATGACGCTATCAGCGTATGAGAAATTTACTGGTGGTAGGTCACTATTGCCAGAGACCTTATAGATAGGTACTACCCTCTATTCTCTGATAACGTATATATGCTAATCATTGATAACTAAGTATTATCACCGTAACTCCTATATCTACCTCCAAACAGTGGTGTACAAACTGTGGTCCAGTTTGAAAGGCTCTGTAGCTAGTGATAAGGTGTATTGTCGCTTCTTAGAATATAAAAGCGCCAATATTGTAACAATAACGGTACGGGGGGGGGGGGGTAGTGTAAGAGGTTCCGCACAACTCACGGTACCGAAGCCTTATCTCCCTCACCTCCCTAACCTCAACTGTTCGTGGTGCACCCTGCCAGTCAACAAACGAGGCTCTGGCTCCCACCAACCCGCATTGAGTCAGCGTTCCGGGAAATGGTCCAAATTCTCTCATATTAACCCATACAAACGTAGAGATCTTTGGGGGAGGATAATGTCCAGCAGTGGACGTCTATCGGGTGATGATGATGATGATGAAAGGTACGGTTTGCAAGATAACAAATTTGTATATTAATTGTAAAAATAAATAAAAATAAATTTAACACGTGCTTGGTTTAAAGGTTGCTGTAGCTATTTAATTAAGCTCAACGTATACCTGCGTAAAAATCTTAACTACCTCGACCTTAATTGTTATACAAATTTTATAAAATTGTTCAAAAAATACGTAACGACGTAGTGAAGGATTCATGATAACCAATTAGATCCTGGTTAAAAGTGCGGAGGCCCCCGGCGCACGGCCGCCAGCGCCGCTTATAAATAGTCCGGGTCGATACCGGGCCGGGACGCTGTCGCTCTGAACTACGCCGCCTGCTGCCCGGGTTACATAATGAAAACGTTCAACATTCACTGAACGGTTAATCTTATCAAGGAGTGTCTCTATTTAAACTTAAATGGGTACCCGTTTAAGTTATTTTTTAACCACTAAAACTATCTAGTCAATATATCCGGTCAACCAATACGGAAGCTAAGAGTTGAGCTGAAATATTGGTACAACTAGTAAACGCTTATCATCACCTAGAAACCGATTGGTAAAACAGGAATAAATATTTATAGGTGGACAGCGATAGGTTTAGGTGATGATGATATATGAAAATTGTTGGGTAATTAATCATATTTGATAATGAAAAGAATTGATAAACAGACAAAGTTACTGCGATAGGAGTAACGTAGTCCTCCAAACAAATGTAACAATCCGCCCGCGTCAATTTTTCTCTACCAAGACGCTGATGTCCCAAGTGTACGATTTTTTTTTATATTTAAAGCAGGCTTAATATTTTACAAATCAATTCCATCGCTTGATGGATATAAAAAATTTGTGTTCGTGTTAAACGTCTAGTTGCACCATTGAAACCCTGGAAATTCGTAGCAAATCAGGGAAAGAAGAAAAGTTTTAATATTTAAATGGCCAAGTTCGCAAACTGACGATACAACAGCAGAACTTTTAAAAGTTAGTACATAATATATATGTATTATCTTACAATAATAATAAATGTATACAAGTATATTATATATATAATATACATAAATAAATATATATATATATATATATATATCTACTACAACATTTCATACTAGTGAGCTAACAGTTACTGCCAAATAAATTAAAAATGTTACAGGAATTTCTGTCGTCCTGGATTTCCTCAATACAGGCATCGCCTAGTAAGGAATCCAGAGGTTGAAATCAAGAGAAATAACATTGTTTGGAAACTACTTACAACTACACAGAAATCTATTTATAATTACATCTGAAAATTTGGCTGTAAAAAAAAATTTTTTTTCATAACGACGGCTGTATACCAAGTGAAGGGGATGTGTATTTTTATATTATATATTGGTCCACTACTTCCGGATATCGCCCAAAAAAAGCTAGCAAATTATTATTAAAACTGTCTTCCGTGCATATGAATTATGTACCACATTCATATATCATTGTTAATATTTTGTTAGTCGATTTGCATATTAAAAACTGATGAATTCTATTCATTTCTTCAGTTTAGCAACAGCTATACTAACATTCAAACAAATAAAAAAACGTAAAAAAAAATTCAAGAAGAAACAGTAATTTGCAGAATTAGATCAAATATTTTTTATCTTAATTTATATAGATTTACCCATATCCGGTTTTGTTGGCCCTATAATACTAATAGAAGCGAAATAACATTTATTAAGGTTTCATCGTTATACCTGCAGTGGTACCTACCTAGACGGTTTCCGGTAACAGAACCTTACACCAATCTTTTCGGTGATTTCGATATATATAACACATTTATCTAATGCAGGTTCTACCTGGTGCAAGCGAAGTAAATGCCACTCTGAACAATACACAATCAGAGAATTTGCGATCAGCGGTTAACCAGTATGGCTGCGGCTACACTAAACGTGTAAACGCCTTTAGGATTGGACCTGGTAACCAAGTGCAGTCAGTCAACGCTTCCTACCCGCAACCATTATAGGTCAAGATCATTTTCAATACAGGTGTGCAGTAATTTTAACGCATTTCAAATACTTATATTTTTACTGGTGACAAGTCTCTTCCTTTGCAGACCGTCTAGGTAGGTACTGCCGCCAGCCCTGTAGTCTCGGGCTATTAAGAATAGGACTAACGTAAGCCCTGTCTGTCGTAGAAAGCGACTAAAAGTGTGTAGGTCTTTCGCGGGCCTTGGGGATGGGGGCTCTTACCGCACAACAAGCCAACCTGCGTGGGATGGGCACTAAACCCAGAAATAATTAGAACTATACACATGGCAGTAATTGAAGCAATCATTCTATATCCTGCGAGTGCTTGGGCTCCAGCTGCAGAAAAATTATTGCATCATAAAACAACTTAACACCGTCCAAAGGTGGTTTGCCCAAAAAATCACTAAATCTTATCGTACTGTCTCATACTCAGCGGCAGTAGTCCTATCGGGCCTGCTTCCTCTGGACATGCGAGTCTTTTTAAGGAATTCGACATCTTTTCACCCATTGCCATTCGAAATCCGTGCAAATATCCGAAAGCGTAAGGACAATGACAAACAAGTAGCAATGTTCTGGGTGAGAGCGCACGTTGGAATTGAAGGCAACGAGCGAGCAGACATTCTGGCGAAACAAGCGGCCTTACATAAAAAGACTGCACCCGATTACGATCGATGCCCCATATCTTACGTAAAATATACACTCAGATATCTAACCCGGAATAAATGGAGTAACAGATATAAAGAAAGTAGTACCGGAGCTGTTACCGAAATGTTTCTTTCAAATATTTACAATGCGGACACTCTTATTAAAAACACTTCATTAAATACAACAATCATCCCCGAAACAAAAAAAGGTAGGTCTTGTTTCTGCAGCCAAACAGTAGAGGGTATATAATTAACGTTAAAAACTTTTCGGACAAAATTATCTTACTTGAATACTAAATACTAGTTCTAGATAAAGTACATTACGGCGTTTAATGAAAATGATAACGTACACTCGCGAAATGTAAGTGACTGACAACGGCTTTACAAATTCATAAATTAATCAAATTAAAACGGAAAGCCATATTGAAGAGACCAATTAAAATACAATATGGTAATAACGTGCGGTACATATTATATATGCAATCACAATAGAAAATGTATACGTATTAAAACAGGTTGAAGTGCAACCTACCTTGTTAAACTGAGACTGCAGACCTTAATTTCCCTTATTGACAATTTTTTTTAAAGAACCAAACGATGAGACCTGCGGGACATTCACCTGATCTAAGTGATTACAACGCCTCCGCCCATAACAACGTGGCTCTAGTTACGATGATATATACTCTTCTTTTTTACCCTACCGAAACCTTTTCACGCCCTTTCTGTAGAACTTCATATTGTAAACTCCTAAGGAAAACTTCGAAAGGTGACTCGTTACACAATTTGAGTATTCTCGGGAGAAAACATCTCTGGAACCGGACCGTACTTGACCACTGCGGTTCAAGGGTATGAGGATAAATTCCCTGCCCATGGCGAGCGATGCGATGATGAAATGTAGCCGTCGGCATCATGTCACAAAGTTCATCAGAACAGATCCCGTTATAGGGGCGGCAGAACACACATAAGGAGGTAAAATCTCTCCTAAAACAGAAAGGCTCAACACCGTCCGTTAGCAAAGGGTCAAAATAATTCTCACAGCTCTGTTTTGCACAGAGTCAAAAGGTCTCAGCTGACATCTAGGTGCTCCCGCCCAAATACTGCATACTGCACCACATTGGGCTCGTCGCCTGAGACATAATATGTTGAATCTCTACTCCAGTAATTACACTAGGTACAACGTACTTTAAACCGGGACAATAGCTAGGCGGTCTCCGGCAAAAGAGACCTACCACTAGTAAGACTATTTTCATGAACTGAGTGGTAATAATACTTCAGTAAAACATCACAGAAGAAGCTAGGTATAGAGTATATGATGTATATATGTACTATAAAATACGGTATTAGTATTCATACTGTAGTTTACGCTGGAAGGCGTTTGTCTGGTTTCATGTAGGCAATGGTGGAAAGTCTAAGTTGCCTTTTGTGAAATAGTGAGGTCGCAGAAGGAGACTACGAAGCGGGCGACAGAAAGAGTCTTTAACCTCTTCATCCGTAGCCAAAGACCCAGGCGTCGGAGGAGAAGGGATTATGTCCTCCTCCAAACCCCTTAACACAGGCTTAGGTAACGGATGCGAGGAAATCCGCAACCAGTACCTTAAGCTTCAAGAAGACGCGAATAATAACATTATCCACGCATAACAATTTTGTCTTGAATCTCCCATGAGGAATCTTCCATTAATGGGCCAACGTTACCGGAACTGCGGCAGTGAGCGAAAGCGCTCCGGCAGTTTCGGCCAAAGGCGCAGCGAGGAACCCGTGGGGTTTTAGCTAGTAAGAGTCTGGCATAACTATTTCGTTGCTCCCGCAACGAGAAAGTATCCATGCAAGTATTTTCGAAAAAAAAGGAGGCGTTTGTCAGCGCCTCGCGAAATTTGTTTGTACTCTTAACAAACTTCCCAAGATTTGCAGTTTACAAAGCTAAGACTCTTACCAAGATTGTCGTTGTCGCATGCAAATATTTACTGTGATACGATTTGAAAGGCATTTTAGCCAGTCATGTTGCTGGGATAACGAGAATTAACCAGTGCTTGCACATCTTAATTATTAAGCGTAACGGGAAACCGCTTATAACCTTGCTCAGTTAATGCACAGCAGCATCAGAAATCAACTGAAATATACTGCAGAATGCCCGACTCGCACTTGGCCGACTTTTGAATATTATTGAGCGTTCCATCCACAAATTTTCACCAACTCTTTTATTAATCCTTTTAAGGTCAGGTTAAACGCATAACATCCTCGCAAAGCCCCCAGCGGTGAGGGTCGGTTTGCTCAACCACTTAAATATTTAAATGAATAATTTTGTATTTCGTTTACGCTTGTTATGCTTCCCATCCTTGACGACTTAATTCGATTATGATCTAGATTTTTCGTTATAAAAGTATATATAGTGATAATTTAAAAAACACATTTCGCTATAGTAGTATTTTCAAGTTCTTTATACGCGATGTTATAACCGCCTTCGCACAGGACACTCCTACCTCTTACACGTTGCCCAATTGTAAAATGGTTATTACAGCAGTAGATTTGTAATATGATCGTCACCACCATCAGATAGACATCCACTTCTTGACATCGGTGTCCCGCAATGATCCCCACAACGATCGATCCTGTGCCGCCCGCATTTCCGGGCACCAGGGGCCAACGTTTGTAGTTTCATATGGGGGATTTGGTCCACTTCCCACCACATTGGCCCAATGCGGCTTGGTGGGAGGGAGCCAGAGCATCGTTTGTTGATTAGCAGGGTGCGCCACGAGCAAGTCAGGTTGGCTTGGGTCCCGTGAGTTGTTGTGTGGCACCACTTACATCCCTTATTATATGATCGTCAGACAAGCCGATTAAAAAAAACTATACCATCATCCAAGGTCCACTTCCACATTTTGATTTGTGCAGCAAGCCGTTGCGCCATGAAGGCAGTTAAATATAATAGGTCTGTTAGTCACTGATATCATCTACAACGTCTCTGTTCTGTTCACCAAATAATGTACACTTCTCGTCACGTTCCCACTACTGGGAATCGAAGCGTTCTCGTAAGAAGCGGAGTCAAGGCCATTCATCCACCATGCTGGCATGTAACAAAAGCTGCTGTTCGCAGAACATTAATTTTTTTCAGTGAGGATCGTATCCACGCCTCCGCGAATCGATACACCTCACGGAGCTATCACGGCTTTACAGAACATCATCGATCTCTTTCTCCAGCAATAAAGCGCTAAATTTCTTTAGTTCGTTACTTTACGAAAACTTGTTCGCCTGTCACGCGAAAACGTGGTTTTAAACACGGCGAGCTGATCGTAATTAATCGCGGGGTCCCGTAGTTTCATCAATCAAGTGTTCTATGTAACGCGGCGCACTAATTAGGGTTCCTCCTATCATTCAAACATTTTGTGCGGATCCCTTTGATGGAACGCCACCTTTGTTCTCGCTTGTAAAGATTTATATCGTTAATTTTTCATAGCGCCAATAGCCTAAAGGTTGTAGCTACAGCTATTTAACATTAAGCAACGTTCAATCTTGTCGTTTAACTACGAGCGGTGTATACAGCAAGTTGTCGTTATTAATATTCGTTTTTTATTTACTACGGCTTTATTGATTACCCCGACGATATTTTAGCTCGATAATAATTAACTTTACTTTTATAATTGTTTAGTATTATTCTTGACCGTAACACCCCCGCAACTTTTAGGGGAGGGAATTTATAAAATCCCTTCTTAGCTTACCCCTAAATGGCAGAAGTAATATATACCAAATCTTGAGTGTTTACGTCTAATAGTTTCGGAGGCCTCGTGATGAGTCAATCAATCTCTGAATCTCCTATAAATATTTAAAATGGACGACTGAAATTGTAGAACGTTACTACTACTAGTATTTATTTATTGAATATTGAATAATATGATTACCTTAGTTTTCCTTACTACATTATTTAACTCTTGACCCGCATTCTTAAAATTCTATGTGAACTCTACGTTACCAAACGAATAGTGTATAGCAGTTACCTGTAACAAAAAAAAAAGAAATTAATTTACCTGCATTAAAAACAGAAATATGCTTGAATCAGAAAAATTCAAAAGAAACAGACATTTGATAGTGAATAATAGATAGCAGAGACCTTACAACTATCCCTGTTGCGCCGTGGCCGAAAGTGGGATAGTAACACGGAGGTCCCTAGTTCAATGCCGGAGACAAGTTTTGGAGTTCGGTGACCATACCGACGGCTGACAAAAGATGTGCTTAAGTATTCTGGATAAACGCGATTGATCATCTACGGCTTATTAAGATCACGTGAAAGTAAAGACGAGCAAAATGTTATTGAACCATACCATGTAGTATTTATTAACCTCTATAATTATAGCCGCTACCAGTCGCAGCGAATCCTCTGCACAGTAATGTTGCTACTGCACTTACACGACAGAAAAAAGTAGAGTCGGGAGAGATACAGTCACGTCCAATGATGGAGATAGGTCCGCCTCTTAACAATATGGTGGTAATTAACAAATGAGATGTTTATACTACAATATACTGAGCTCGTCGTTTTGAGAAAAAAATATCTTTATTTCAGACGTAAGATTTTCATATATATTCGATATTCATATTAGATAATGAAACCGGAACTATTTTTTTTGTGTGAAAAAATTCCTTAAATTAATTCCAACTAGCATTGTTGTCATCTGACAGAGTCAAGCACTGATTGTCAACGTGGAATCTATCATTATATTTAGGTAATAAATAACCCATTATATTTGAAATAACCTCGGCAACATCAATAGACAGTGGAGGGGCGTCATCCATTATAACTTAGCTGTATAATAGCGTTACTTAGCGGAACAAGTGAGTGCGGTAGGCACTCGTTAAGTGCTTTCCACTACCAAATAAATTTCACGCCGGGAAATACCGCGTCGCATTGTACTGAACATTTTACAGGGCTCGCGTGGGTGTGACCGCTACACGCCCACGCACACCCACACACACACACGCACGCACGCACGCACACAGACACACACGCACACAGACACACACGCACGCACGCACGCACGCACGCACGCACGCACACAGCACACACACACACGCACACGCACGCACGCACGCACGCACGCACACAGACACACACACGCACGCACGCACGCACACACACACACACGCACGCACGCACACGCACGCACGCACACACACACCCCACACACACACGCGTACGCGCACGCATGCACACACACACACACGCGCGCGCATTTACACGCGCATACAAACACGCGCGTGCAAACACACGCATGCACACACACGCACTCCTCACCCACATACATACACACACACACACGCATGCGCACACACGCTCGCACGCACGCACGTTCGGACCCTAAAAGAAGCAAATTGAAATTTTCTCCTCGATAAAAGTGAGAAGCTGATGTGGTTTGAACTTTTTCATTGTTTATTGAACACAGTGGTCGAGCCATTACGTCATACATACATACAAATTTATATTACAATTACGTATAATTACCGGTAATAAAAAAAATGGAGCGATAATAGTTCAGTTCGAGAGAGCAAGAGTAGGTGTGTTGACGAAGCGCGGCTTATAGAAGCTTCCGGTTGAGTAAAACATAGGAAAATGGTATATTCCAATAATTCCTATCGTGGACACGTATCAGTCAACCAGCACTTCGCCAATAATGTCAATAAATGAAATGTCCTAACTCGTGGGAGACGAGACGAGCGCCAGCCCTGGTGGTGGGAACAGTAGCATTAGCGAGGCTGATTGTTATAATTGTTTTACACGTTGATGAGGTTACGTTTAAGAAGTGTTGTCTTTCAGATAGCGATGGGAGGCGGTGATTATAGATAGAACAGCAAATTAGGGCAACTAGTAGAGTAGACATTACGGCAATAGGAGAGCTAGATTTGCCAATTGGAATATATGTGGTAATGCAGCCACATCCTGCCTGCCGCGCAATCAACGCGTACGCACGAACCGCCGTAATGCATAATGCATTGCGGTCTGAACAATACACTGTAACACTGGTGCAGGTACGCGGCGCCGTTCCTGTGCCGATTGCTTGCTAGTGATTCATATAAATGTTGACTGCTGGTAGGTTTTAAAAGCAAACTTACTTATACCGCTGGTAAGTCTACTGCTGGAGACCACCTAGATTAATAACACCACATGTCCTGTTATGTAGGCCTATTTAGAATAGGGCTAAGCTGAGCCCCAGTCTGTCGTGGAATGCAAGAGTGTACGCGCTCGCGATCCCTGTCAGCTCAATGCGATGACCTTCGGGAAAACGTCTCTCTCGTATCGTCGATTCGTTGAATAAAAAGTAAAACGTTAGAGGTTGTAACAACTACTCTCATATTCAAGCTCCTTAATCTATTTGAGACATTTCTAATTTCTCCTATTCCTGTCTAACCGATCGATTCCCGTTTTGTTTAATAGACTTCTTTAAGGATTTTCCTGATTTATGACATTGTGTTGAAAACATAAATTAACAATCGGTTAATATTTCAATTTTCTTATGTATTTTACAGTAGCGAACGTTAATGAACTAGAAATATCGACACGTATAGCCCGGTAATACCGGTGGTAGTAAATAAAATTCAACTGTGAGACAAGGACATAGTCACAATGTCTAGACGGATATATTCAAGATCACGTTACGTAGACAGCCCGGCGGTTGTCACTTACACTGCTTCCGGCGCCTTAAATACGCGACCATCGAATGGTCTGTCGGGCGAGGAAGTCCACCATGATAGAGTCACGATTTATCTAGCCTACCTGAATATGGCCTGTTTGAATCTTATTATACATTTAAACATTTTATCGAATAAGCTAACAACACTGTCTATATTTGGATAAGATTAGGATTTATGTACCTATTTGCGTCATAGGCGTGGCGTATATATCTGTTCTGCTTTGCTGGTAACTATATCAAAGGAGTGAATATAGGCGCGGGTGCATTTGGCATTGCATAGTTATATTTTGTAGAATCTCGATAATATACACTACTTTCGTTTCACTGCCACTAATATTTTTTGCACAACCTTTTCTAATAGTAATACCATCAGTGTCGTCAAAACAAGCACAAAAGCATTGCGTTGTTGGTTTCCGAGTAATAAAAACGAGGTAATCTTTAAACTTCTAAGCGCACACATCGCCTGCCGTACAAAAACAATTACATTTCATATGCATATACATACGAGTATGTGACCATGACTAGCGAGATCCTTTACCTCTCGTATTTTTGTTAATTATCCTGGAGGAATTAGATTTGTGAAAGAAATTAACTTGGCGTATTTTACCAGGGATGTAAGGGGCCCCATACAACGAGTCACGGGAACCAAGTTAAATTCACCTGCTCGTTGTGCACCCTGCTACTCAACAAACGAGGCTCTGGCTACCTCCAACCCGTAGCGTGGTGGGAAATGGCCTAGATCCCGCTCATATGAACCTCTACAAACGGCGGCCCCTAGTGCCCGACGTTGCCGGAGGCCATGCTGACTAAAGCGCAGGACCGATCGATGTGGAGTTCTAGGGGAGGCCTATGTCCAGCAGTGCACGTCTATCGGCTCATGATGGTGATTTTGTCATGTTCAAGTATGTACTCTTAATAATCATTGTCAATGCAGCTAGAACTCTTGTGTTACGGCTGTCCAAGAACGACTGTGATTACCATCATGCGAGCGGCTTGCTCATATCTCTAATTTCCCTACAAGTAAAAATGTGTCGTAAAGTTTTAAATTACTTTACATTTAACTTTACTGCACTTACTGAGAACATTGTCCAATGACATTGATGAATCATTGCATGGAGCTAGAAGCTAATACAACCTAATTCTCGCATGATTTTTTATGACAAACAAAACATTTACTCAAACTCTCATATAATGACAACCGGTAATTATGGAAACAAATAAACAATATGAGGGCGGTAGTTAACTATGGTAGGGTCGGAAAAAACCATGCCATCAATCACCCAAACTCTAGCACGTCTGGTCCCGGAATCAAACGTTTATGTTTTACGATTATGTATAATAAATAAGACTTACCACGTGGTGAATGACAGAAATAACTTTAATACATTAAATGAACTCACCCCGTTCCACCCCCTCCTCGTATCTGCCTAATTTACTTCCTGCTTGTACACATGTACCGCCCGGAAGCGGTGCGCGTCGGCTTTAAAAACATTGATTTACGGAAGGGTCGGCGTTGATCAATACTTAAAGACCCCGCGGTGAATATATCGAGGGCCTACATTTCCGTCATAATCATATGTTACCCCCTCCTACGTTACCGTAAACGTTTCTCCTATAAACAGCTCATAAACAATTCAATAGTAACAACAGTACTACTGAATGGATCGCCACATGTGAAACTTGCATATTTTTATTTAATTTAAATATATTTACTTATGTACAAATTAACACATACCCATTCGCGAAATATCATCTAGCGGGAAAGGTACACACCATATACTTCTTTTTTAGTCGACTAAATGGGCTAAGTTCACAAAATGTTAACTGAAACGCCTGCCCATTAGAACGCGGCGCTAGTTAGGATGGTACACACATCACCTCATTGTGCTCGTCGCCTTGAGACATAATGTATTAAATCTTTTTACTGCAATGACTTCACTACATACGACGCCATTCTAATTATCATCATCGTTATCAGCCGCTAGACGTTCACAACTGGACATAAACCTCCCCCAAAGATCTTCACATAGATTGATCCTGTGCTGATCGCAAAACCGCCAGACACTAGGAGTCGTCGTCTGTAGAGGTTCATGTTGGGATTGGGCCTTTTCTCAGCACGCTGGCCCAATGCTGGTTGATGGAAGACAGAGCCTCGTTTGTTGATTAGCAGGGTGCACTACGAGCAGGTGAGGTTGGCTTGGATCCCTTGAGTTGTTGTTATGCGGGACCTCTGACACCCCCCATTCTAATCTGAATACAGTAAGTTTACCATATTATTCGAGAGAAGAAAAGTGCGTTTTTCTTAACGATAAGCCGTCTCCGGCATCAGGGGCTTGCTACATATCTAACCTAATAATATAAAGTTTTCCATTGAACTATTTGAGATTGGCCATAACTTAGACATTTGACTCTTTAAATCTAGACCTCAGTAGACTCGTTTGAAAAATTCCTACGTTGATACGCTACTTAAACGTTAAAGTAAATACTTTCCAATGAACAAACTAGATGAATATCGATGATGATGATGATGATGATAGACATTAAGGAGCTTATTTTAGTTAAATTTACAGCAATTCTCTTTATGCGGGAGGGTTAAAAATATACAAGTGCTTCCTGACGACAATTGTGAAACATTCAAAATCGGTCACGGGGACATCGCTGACAGGACAACAGACCGGGGCCCGTCGGCAGCGTGTTAATTACTGCATCGTGTGCAACCAGCCACCGTATGCGGTGACAGGTTCCACATCGCATCGTATCGCAGTCCACTGATCAACGTTGACCGTACACTTGCTCGTCGAAACTTGTGCTTTCGTTAGTTAAAACTCCGTATAGTAGATGTATAATTTTTATTCACTCATCCATTAATTTTTTATGGTAACTTCATCATCAACCGACATCCTTACATATGGTAACATACTTTTTCTATATTTGAGATTTAGTTAAATAAATTTTATAACGTTCATTTAATTTGTTACCCCCGATCTTTACAGCACATAGGGTCGACGATCGATCAGTGGTTATCACGATTACACCAAATTTGATAGACTAGCTAAGGAACACTAATTTCAAGGAGGATTTTGCGAAGCTATTGATATTAAAAGTAATTTTAATTTCAATAGAGAAGATGGTTGGGTAATACAACCAGTGTTACACATCAAACATACCTTCATAACACTAAGACGCAGAAACTTCATTTTGCGTAGACTGGACTGGATAAAAATTACATACACAGATCATCATCAGTCGATATACCTCCATACAGAAACTTTTCTGTTAACTATCATATGTGATAACTGTGATATATATCACTTCAAACCTTTGATCTCCCGTGGACATGAAATTACTCAATGCATATATGTTGTATTTATAGTAACATTTTCTGTGTCCATTCAATTTCACTTTCAAGTCTCATCACACCCAGGATTGATTAAGATATATTCTAGACTGTTATTTAGGTCATTAAAACTTCCTTCTTATAACCTAGTTTTATAGTTTACATTAATATATAAATATAAAAACAGGTTCACTAGGTTTTCTTCATCAATGTTTAACCTAACACTAAAATATAAAGGCTATGATAAATGAGTTTCACTGCTTTTACCTGAGACCGTCTAGGTAAGTATTAACGCAGTCCTTTTTTCTGCCGCCATACAGCAGTGAGCAAATATTAGTGTTCCGGTATAAAGGGCGCTGTAGCTAGTGACATTACTGGGGTAACGAGACTCAACATCTTGTCTCAAACGATAAGCGCAATGTGGTGCGGTTTATATCATTTTAACTAATGCTACGTTGTTATTGGCAGGCCTATCACTAACCATCAGGTGAACGTCCCGCTAATCTCTGCTTAATTGAATAAAAGCAAAATAATATTTATTGATTCATTTATTAGAAACAAACGCATCAAGAATCTTTCAGCGATGTCCCCCTCCCTCACCTAGGCGCTAGCCTGTCCTTTGGATGCCTGATTCTCTTAGCATATATTCAGTTTTATAGCATTAAGTTTCAATTTATACTTAACCCAAAGAAGTACTAATTTAGCTATTCGTGATCCCTGCTCGTACTATAATATATAAATAAATCATGGACAAGTAATACTAATATCTCATACAGTGAAAAAAAATTCAACGAGATAATCAAGATATGATTTTCAATCAAAAAGTATAAAATCAGTGAAAAGATGAAGGAAAGAGAACACGTTAATGCCGAAACAAGTAATTAATTAACGTCTTCCAAACTAAAGATATCTCGTCGGAACGGGGGCTGGTTTTCTTTCCTCTTGCCTCCGTATTAATGAGCTCGTTATTATTCAATTAGATTTATTTACTCGCCCACTGAAAGCTTCGTGAGCGCGTTGAAAGGTCAATAGAGCAGATTCTTTCAGATAATTTTACGTCGGCTTGATCCTGTGATGATGAAATCTTCAAATATTTAATATAATAACTAAAGCAAACCTTTTTTTTGTTTAGAGGGGGAAATGTTCGAAAAGATACTCTGCCCTCTGGCGAGACGTCAGAGTTATGTGGAGATATTAACAACTAAAACGTCCTCGGTGGCCTTTGGAACACAACCGCGGCCTTGCTAAAGTTATGCTGGGATAGCTAGTCCCGAAGTCTGTTTTATGCAGAACCTATCAGCCTCGTGAGTACTACTACGATGACCGGAGACCACATGCAGCGATTATCCTCCTCAGGGTCGTTTAGAAGGCGATGAGAACTTCCCTCCTGACCGCCAACGACTCTAACTAAGTCAAACCTAATCTTAGCAAACAAACATACGTTTAGTGGTAGTAAGTCTGTTGCCGGAGACCATGTAAGAAGTTAACATCACCATCCCTGTAGTTTCGGGCAAATAAGCAAAATTTGAGCCCAGCCAGTCGTAGAATGCGGTTAAAAGCATCTTCGCGTGCGCGAGCCCTTGGAGCACAATGCGATGCAGTCTCATCATCATCATCATTATCAGCCTTTGTTTACCCACTGCTTGATATAAGCCTTCCCCAATGTCTTCCGCCACATTGTTATGGGTGAGTGTATCATTCACCATCAGATAAACATCTCGCTTGACTCGTGGCTTTGTTGAATAAAAAAACAACAATGGCTATCGTTTGAACAATACTAAAATTTATATATTCGTCAAAGAAAGAATATTGCCGTGGTGATGTCAAACAGTTCACCACTTAGTAACAATTGTAGCAGGTTCTAATTCACTGGCGATTGTACTATGTGGAGTCTTTACACGACATTGGAAGGGCAGGTGCGTCATATAGGAATTGTATACGCTAGCTCCCTGAACTTATCCAAATAATAATCTTCCATCTCACTTCATAAGTAAGCCACGCAACTACGCTGAATTGAAGGCGGTGAGTTTATATCTAAGTATAGATGACAGATTTCGGGTATGACTGTACCATACCCTACATAAGACCTCTGTACAGGCTTTTGAGGTTTTATAGCCAATAAAAGGATCTATTATAACCACCAATTCGCACTGGGCCAGGATGGTGAGAAATGACCCAAATCCCCCTTATGAACACCTAAAAACATGGAGATTATTGGGGGAGGCCTATGTCTAAGAGTGGACACTTATCGGCTGATCATGATTATGATGATAGTAAATAAATGACAACAAAGTTGTGATAAAGAACGTCTCCAACAGTCGATGCGTACAATTTTTATATAAATTGTAATGTAAGGAGGCAAATTTGCCGGGTTTATGTCATTCGAGATCAGAAGATGCGGGGCAACGCGGCCCGCCGCCGCTGCGAATGGGTCGCCGTCGCGGCTTGATTGCTCGGCGCCCGGCATGGCCGCAATTCTACTGCCGGCCCAAGAGCGGAGCGGAAATATCTCTTGATGGACGAAAATGTTGACGCAAAAATCCCAAAACTTACTACTCAAGATAGCGCTGCCTGTTTCTAACGAGTTATCTTTAAAAACAGGGTAAAGGATTATTATCTTTCTCTATATTTTTAATAATCTATATAGCAATGGGACGGGGTTGAGATCCATCTGAAGGTAAGTGACACGCCCGCCCGCAGCAACGTGGCCCTAATTAGGGCGGTAGACACTGCACTTACATTATACTCATTGACACAAGAAATAAGTTGATAAGTTACGACTTAGTAATTTCACTAACTACAGCGCCCTTCTAACCTTAACACAGTAATGTTTGTACGCTATTGTTCGGCGTCTGCAATATAATAGGAGCAGCGGTGATACTTGGTACTGAAACCTACCACCAGTAAAGTATTGATAATTTTAGTATTAAGACTTTCGACAAAAAGCCCCTTTTGGAAGTACACACACAAGATTATTACGATATAGTGTAATATATACATTTTTGTTGTTATAATGTGTGTTTGCAGCTACCAATGTGTTTCATTTCCGTGTACAAACACACAGACGACATATCCGAGTTACAACTGACACGGAGCAGTCACTTGACTTTAGTATATTCCTTTTTGTTAACGGAAATCGGGATAAAAGAATATGTAACTATCTTCCAAGTGTTTTTCATACGATATTCAGAACTGTAACATGTAACGCACAACACCTCACGGGACTCAAGCCAACATCACCTGCTCGCAGTACTCTCTGCTAATCTAAGAACAAAGATCTGACGCTCACCAATCCTCATTGTGCCAGCGTAATGGAAAATGGCCCACATCCCCCATATGAGCCCCTACGAACGTGAAGATTTTCGGGGAGGCCTATATCCAGCAGCGGACTTCTATCGACTGATGACGATTCACAAGAGTCTTATATTAAGGTTTTTGGTTTTACAATCTGGAAGTCTGTCTGTCTTTATATATATATATATAATTAAAGACATTTTCTTTTTGGAGACTTCATCTTAGGTATGAACTTCGTCTCATGATAGCTTAAAATTACTGGGAAAATAACGAGTGTTTTGGAGCAGCTTTCTTTATTCTTCCTCTCCACTTCGCTCTGTTCTCGACATGATAATCTGTCACTTGTGACTACACCTTTTCAACTTCTATATATTTTTAATATTACATTATTAAATTGTTTGTAGGAATCTATTACTAATTTGTATGATGAACGGACAAAGGTCCCAATCGTTTGTAATCACATCGCATTTAATACGTGTGTGCGAGTGCCGGTCGGAGGACATGAAAATATTTTGCCAGGCCGTTAGATGATTGCATGGTCATTGCGCACAAATAACATGTTCGACGGGTCCTCGCATCGTCCGTGTATTTTCATAACTAGTTTTTCCAACAGCTCTATAGTAAATGGTAAGTACCAGCCGGTCTACGGTGGAATGTAAAGGTTGCGTTATACTAGACAGGTGCTGTTGCGTAATAACTAACTAACACTACGTAATATATTGGCGACTAGCCTTGACTACATATTGAAAGTATGTACACGCATAACTAAATATTTTTTATTTATATTCCTAAATATGAACACTGAAATATTTAAACTAATGCTCAGTATCTTTTCGTATACTTATGAATGTCTGCTCAGTAGATTAGTATTTATACTCTATTAGGTTCACTAGCTATGACGCCCTTCATACAGGAAACCAGTAATTATTTTATACTATTCCTTTCCAACAGAGGCGCGGCACTATTGTTCTATAACCGCACTGTTTATACCACCAAGTGTAACCGTCAAGAGATCATCTTAGAGTCATTACTTTACCACTGGTAAGGACATGTATTAAATTTAATGTTACGATTAACAAAGATCACACTTAGCAACTTTACTAAAAGTGATCTAAAGCAGCAGTCGCCACAATGACTTCCCGGACCAGTAAATTCATAATTTACATCCTGCAGAATAGTACTAGGATTTTTAACTGTGAAATATAAAATAAATTATGATCTAAAAGCGATAAGTATTTGTAACCATTCACGTATTTTTATGAATTTAATATGTTTCATCTTAAAACAATGTGAAGAGTCAAATCCACACTCTTATGCATACCAGCGTCCTCCTTCATTTTCTGTGAACCACTACTAAAGCGACAGCTGATCTACAAAAACATTAATATATAATAAAAATTGTACACCACAATGATTTTACTTTGTCACTCCTCCGAGGCAGCGATACAAAGTGTGTCTTCATCAAGGCATACAACAGAGCCTAAGCTTTAATATACTATATATAAAGTTTTGTCTAAATAAAGAGCATTATATTATCACTAACGTAGCCATTAAATATAAAATGTTACACGTATGTGGACACCGTACATGTAGAATTTCATCAGTAAGTATAGTGTAACATCGCCTTAATACTGGGGCGCGGCTAGATATTGTAGGCAGTGAAGCGCGGTTTCCCACGGCCCCAGCACCACGTCACTCATGTGCTGAAACCACCACACCCCACAGCATCAACTGCTCACCCATTCATCTTTGTACAGCCATAGGATTTCACCCGCATTTAAATTAAGGTCAACTTATATCATAATAAAATTTGCACTCAAGCGCTAATCAACAAAATTGATGTTCATCACTGTATTACATTGTCTGCAGGTGGCGACTCTTTGTTGCAGCCAACCGTCTAGGTATCAGGCAGCTCATAATTTTGCCGCCTATCAGCTCTGTAGCTAGTGAAATTACGGAAGTAACGGACATAACGTCTTATGTTTCAATAATGAGTAGAACATAGTGGCTGTGTATATCATATTAACTAGTGCCCAGTTTTTATGGGCGTAATATTTACTATACCAAGGGTATAAGGGGTTCCGCCCAATATCTTACGGAGCCCAAGTTAACCTCACTTGCACGCGGTGCAGCCTGCTGAATAACAGTCGAGGCTTTGACCACCCACCAACCCGCAATGTGCCAGCGAGGTGAGCTAAGGCCTAATTCCTCTCAATGGACAAACTCCTAACAAGGAGATCCTGGGAGGAGGTCTATATCCAGCAGTGGACGTCTACAAGCTGATAATGAATGAATGAAAAAAATAATGAACATTTACCATCAGGTGGACGTATCGGTGGTCTCGTCGCTTCGTCAAGTAATATTAAAAAATGTTGAATGTGTGGGGCGATTTTCTTAAACCAAGTATGGTTTCGTTCGGTATCACAATCCTTAATGAAATATTTAAGGCGGTGCGTGTACGGCCTACGGCTATCGATTATTTATAAAGCGTCGCGGTACCGCTTGGCAACCGGCAGACGTCTCATTTACCAACACCATCCCTTCATTTGTCAGGATACAAAGTAGGCGAACGGCTTTTAGTCGCCTGCCCTTCCCTAATTTGTTTTCTTTTAACGCAATTCCGTGCGCTACCCGGCTAATATTTCTTTGAGGAAACCATAACTTCAATAGATAGTATAATTTTTGTATTTTTTAGAATGGTGTTAGTCCTGTTGAGGACTTTCACTGCTTCATAGAACATGGAGGCTGGCGGATGTGAAATCCGCAAGCTAAACATTTATACAAACATACACATCATAAGTAGCTGTACCTCGCTCACTTTGCCGGCCGTAACACCCTGGCAACCCTTTTGGGAAAGGAATTTAGTAAAATCCACCCTTACCTGACCTTTACAGGCAGGAGCAATATCTCTACGAAATTTTGAGTGTTTACGTCAAATACTTTCGGAGATGTCGCGATGAGTTAATGAATCTCTGGATATCTACTATATATATAAATATATATATATATATATATATATATTATTACTACTTTACTTTGTTAAACAGGAGATGCGAATGAGAAGAGAGTATTGCATGAGGGGAGGTAAAAAGAGATGGATAGAAATATAATTAGAGCAAAAAGACAACTATATAATGGTAAACTACATAAATAACCTAGACTATGTACAATACAATACGCACATCAGATGACAGCGAGGACTAGTCATTACGGTCAGAAGTCTACGTATAGGGGGCAATTGCTGATGTGGTGGTAATTTTAGTTATTCAAGGAAGAACGATTAATTGGAAATTCATCTTCCTATAACAAAAGTGATAATACAGTACTTTCAATTATTTCATTAGAGACTATATATTTGAAAATAGTTTTTTATACAATTAAGCGACGAGATGGGCAGGACGTTCACCCGATGCGATGGCAAGTGATACGCCTGTCCATAAGAACGTGGTGCTAGTTAGGATGATATATACTGCACCACATTGCGCTCGTCTCCTCAGAGAAGATGTTGGGTCTTGTTATTACAGTAATTACACTAACTACTGCTCTTTTTAAACCGAAACCAGTAAATGTTTGCACACTACTGTTTTGACACTTGGCTGCAATAGGTGCTGCGGTGGTCACCCCGTACAGGTTCCCGCTTTGTCGTGGCAGTGGGGCTCAGGAGTCGTGGCTTGGTCACCCACGGTGAAACCAAGAGAAACCTACCTGGCCTTCCCAAAGTGGCCGCTCCAGGTGAGCTCCGTCAGCTCACCTCGGATGTGCGCCGGTGGGCTGCAGTGGCAGGTATGTACTGTCCTTTAAGCCGAGGTGGGAAAGTGGGAAGGAGAAAGGGAGGTGGGAAAAGGAGTGTCGGTATTGCGATGCCCCATTCTCCTTACCCTTTGCGACTAAGCGGTGCCGCACCGCTGTTAGTGCGGCGGAGGGGCCGCGGGGAAATAAGAGTGTCAATATTGCGTTCCACCGCTCACCCTATTCTCCGCGGCCGTATAACGGTTGGCGGCGGAACCAAAGACCAGAACCGCCGCAGAGAGTCGGGAGAGTTTTCTCTTTTAGCTCCCGTTGTCTCTGGGTGATGGATTCGGGGGGATCCGTTACCCGGGTGACTGTAGAAGGCCGAGAGGAGGGCGCGCTGTATTCCGGCGTGCCCTTGCAGAGGTGGAAACAGGTGGTTCTTCCCTTCCGAGGTGGGGCTGCATAGTGAGGCCGGTGCTGGCGGGGTCGCGAAGGTGTGCAAAGTGTTCCCGTGACCCTGCCATAAAGCGATAAAGTGTAACATCGTGGAGGTTTTAGTCAGTGCATGTCCAACATAACCTGACTTTGCCCTGGCGAAGGCAGGTATGCGAAAGCATTTCTCCCACGTGAAACAAAAGAAAAGGTGCTGCGGTGGCATCTACTTAGACGGTCTCCGGCAATAGCTACCGTCAGTAAAACTAGGTACTTGGATACAAAAATTGGCGATGTGATGGTATCTATCTGGACTAGCTACAATTAACCTTCGCCCCGCCAGACTTTTGGGATTCTGCCATCAGGACTTCTTCATTTTAAACTATTTCGATTTCCGCGTCCATTAGAAATGTTAAAACATTATATACGCGATGAAATCATTTATAGTTGCCATACACTTTTTTGCAGCTTGCAACACCAGGACTAACCCGAGCTTATGGCCCCTATTTCATCCAGTTACATTTCCTCCCCATAACAAAGGTATTATATATATTCAACAAAATTTCATATACCCAAGATACCCATAGTAGTTGTTTGTAGTCAATGGTAGTACGTGCGTAGCCAAGCGTCCCATATTTCCCGCTAGGGGCGAACATCCCATGCACAATGAAAGCCTTCGCTGTGACCGAACGAACAGCTCGGCGGCAGTCAGCTAACATTGAACAGCAGTTTGGCATTATTACTGTGAGAGTTCTGGCGCGCCGCCAGGCCCTCCTTATTGTGTGTGAGCATTTGGCGGGTAAAAAATCAAGTTTTTACCACGAGGGCTTTAGATTTTCGAACAAAGGGTACACGCAAACACAAATACGTAGACACCGTGAGATATGGACATTTACATCAAACCCAGATACGAACTATGTGTTTAATCAGGGGTGACAATACTTGGCAATCGTCAGCCGATAGACGTCCACTGTTGGACATACGCCTCCCCCAAACATCCCCACATCGATCAGTCCTGCGTCGCCCGCATCGCTGGCCACTAGAGGCTCTCAGTTTTAGGGGATCATATGGGGGGATTAAGACGTATATTATTATTTTATTCTTTCAAGACAGAAATGTCTGGAAAGAAATGGTGGCCAGGGCAACGCACCATAGTCACGTCCCTCAGTTATGAGGTTACGACAAAGAAGAAGAAGAAGATGGGGGATATGGGCCAATTCCCAACACGCTGGTCCAATGCGGATTGGCTTGGGTTCCGTTAGTTGTTGTGCAGGACTCCTTACGCTCATTTTTCACTGCATTTTTAATAATATCACTAAGACATTTCACTTTGCAATGCCTTTGTGATATAATTAAAAATGTTTGGATTTCTATTTAAAATTATTTTATACACATACAATGTTATAAACATATTGTAAGCAAATAAGCTATGACGCAGGCGCCGGTCTCGGTCGCAATTCTATTGTCACGGCTAGATTCCAGTGCCAGATTAATGGCTGCTCAATTTGCTGCGGCTCATTACAGCGTCGTCTCCAATCGGTAGATGATAGTGTAAAGTCTAGACACACATCTGTGTGCTATATTTAACAAATAATCTAACTCTTTTTTTCATACAATTACGACTACAGCAAATAGGTAAATCATCTCTTTTTCCATTTTCGAGAAAAAAAATCTACTTGGTTTACCTTTAAGCTGCAGGGATAAAACTAGAATCCAGTTGGATTCTTATCGGCTAATGACCCAACATGTCCCTTTTTTATGGGGGAAAACAAGGTTACTTATTCGATTCACCAGTGGTACGTCTCTGTTGCCGGAGACCATCAAGTAGGTATCATCACAGCTCTTATTTCTGCCGCTAAACAGTAGTGTGGAAATATTACTGTGTCTCGGATTGAAGAGAGTTGTAGCCAGTGAAATTACTGGGGTAACAAGAGAACATCTGGTCTCAAGGTGACGAGCGCAAAATGGTGCAGGGTTCACTATCCTAACGAGCACCATGTACTTATGGGTAAACCAAACCAACAGGTGATCGTACCGCTCGTCTCGTCGTTGAATAAAAAAAATGTGGGATTTGTAACTAGGTGGTAACGCTCTAGGTGCTCATCCTCAACGCGTTGCTGGAGGGGGAGGAGGGGAATCCTATACTGAATGCACTGGTGCCTGCAAGCACTACGTCTAAATTCGTTTTAGGGAAAGCCGTAATCCTCCTCGCACTCCCGCTTGGCTACCTACGTATAGACTAGACCACCCCCTCTTTGTCGTCCACTCCGGACTCAGTTCGTGGGCAATTAAACCTTCAAAGCCCACGAACCCGAAAGTCCTTTCATTCGCCATTGACAACAGTGTGTTTTTTACACACACACACACAGTCGTACTCTTAGCTTTTCAATAAACCTTTCCCTTCGTGTCTCTGTGCATTCCTCTTCATTTTTCCAAACTCCTTCGTTCCGGCGCTCCGCCTATGGAACTCTTTACCGAACCATATTCGTATCATCAAATCCTTATTTTCTTTCAAGTGACACTTAAGTAACGATTATCATGAAGTTTAAATTATAAATTCTGTCTAATTGCACTATTGCTTGCATCTATCATCAAGTGTTGTAGTTCTTAATTATTTAGTGCATCACTATCTTATCTTTGCTTTTAGTTCACGTCTTCCTTGCCAATGGGTTGTCTGGAAGAAATTGCTTTTGGAGCAATGAGGCCGCCTATTGTACATTAATGTACATACGAGTATATAATGTATTCCATATCTTGTAACTGGTGTACAATAAAGGATAAATAAATATATAAAATTAAATAAATAACGCTTATGGTAGAAAAAAAGGAAATAAGAACCTATTTCTATTATTTTCTCGGAAATAGTAAGGTTGTATATAATGAAGACTTGAGTATGAATCAATTTGTAATGATTTATTTCTAATAATTTTTGTTAACTCGCGATCTCATTTCAGTAACGATCAAGGATGGTTTACACTGCACCACATTCAGCACGCCGTCTACAGACATGTGTCTTGTTTTTACAGCAATTTCATCGGCTATAGCGCCCTCGACACCGGTACATAATAACACTGGTACCTAGTTGTAGACTAATGGTACTCAAACTTTTTCATATGGTCCATTTTATATATTTATTTAAAGTTATTTGCGCAATAACATAATGAATAAAAAAATACAATCGAAAAACATAATAAGTACAAACGTAAACATTAAAAAGTACTTAAAAATTCATATACATTCTTATACCTGTAGAAACATACATATGAAAATATAAGAAGATAGTTAAAACGAAAATACACGGATTTGTAACCAAAACTGTCAACCAGAATTATTCATGGTAAGGTAATACTCTCAGAGCTTACGCTTGAATAGACTTACTCTGCACTATATATATATATATGAGCTATATAACTGTATAGAATGTCTTATATATATATAAGACTCGTCTTCTAAATTCTACACAGTGGTAAGAGATGGGCTGTACAGGAGCCGTTGGAAGCAGATAGTGCGCTCCAGACAGCAACCCTATCACTGACCACAACCCTCAGGTCTCCCCGCCCACTTTGCTGGCCGTAACATAAAATTAGATATGAAATTTAAACTTGATATTTGTCAGAAATATTCCCGCCCGGCAGCACCCTGCCGGCCCCCTTCCCGTTATTAACACCCCCGCAACTCCTTTTGGGGAGTATAATTTCGTAAAATCCGTTCTTAGCTGATTTATACTCGGCGAAAGCAATATTCCAACCATTTTTCAAGTCTTCAGGCCTTGTGGTCTAGAGATATCGTGATGAATCTTTAAATAGTTGGTAATCTCTTATATACATAGATTTTCTAATTAGCACAGAATTAAATTTTTTAAAAATAAATTAACACCACACGGGTCATCGATCAACTCGCATTGGGCCAGCCCGGTGGGGAAATGCCCGAATCACTCCATATGAATCCCTACCCTATTGGTGTGGGAATCTTTGGGTGGGGCCTTTGTCGAGCAGTGGACGTCTATGGGCTGATGATGATGATGATGGTGATGACAAGGGTCACCTACAAAAGCCGGAACGTTCGCAGGATAATATATAACTGACTGGTTTCCGGCAACAGAGACCTAGCACCAATAAATTCTGCTTGTCGCAATAATTATATTTTCGACGTCAGGATCGATGTGATATCCCCCAAAGAGTCAGATTCTATTTGGGTAACGCCAGAGCGTAGAATCTGACCGCGAAAACTTTTAATAGCGGCGGAGAGTTGTAAACTTTTTGTGGTTTCCACAGAGCGGTGCGGTGCGGTGAGGGGGTGCGCGATTTACGTGCAAATTTAGAAACGTAAGGGCGGCCGCTTACGATTACGCAGCGAAACATTTTTATTGGCTTTGTTTATTTGTTTGGTTTTTTTTTACGGCGAGTTAAAATTATTATTCGGATTACCATTTCTTTGAAAACTCTTGGGTATATAAAATTTCAACATGGTGTTATAGCAAGTTCTGTAAATGACTACCTGAATACTGCAGCCTTTGTCTTGCCTATGTATATATTTATATTGCCCATACATTTAAGGTCGGAAGTAATCACACAACAATTATTACTATTATACAGTTAACTTGCAGACATCAGCATAAGTTGCTTTCTTCAAACTGAAGTTTGGCAGTAAGTTTAAGAAAAGTAAACTGATCTTTAACAGTTCTATTTCCTAGTGGTAGATCTCTGTTGCCGGAGGCCATCCAGTTAGGTTTCACCACAGCGCCTATTGCAGCCGATAAACAGTACTGTGCTCTGGTTTAAAGAGCGTTATAGCTAATTAAATTACAGGGGTAACGAGACAATATCCTGTATTAAGGCGACAAGCGCAATGTGATAATTTTAGCGCCAGATTGTCATGAGTAGGTGTAACACTTACTATCAGGTGAACGTCTCATTCGTTTCGTCGTATCGTTGGATAGAAAAAATCCTTTCATGTGACAGTATTTAAACCTTAACATGCCATGCAGATGTGCTGCAAGTACGAGTATAAAGTTATAAACAAATCATACGGCGTTGTTGTGCGTGTTCAAGTTTACACGGATATCATACGGATATCACACGGATATCAGTTTTGTAACAGAAGCTAAAATGATGCAGGTCATGTTACAGAGGAGATTCCACAGAAATAGACAATAACAATTATTTCTACGCGAATAAAATATTATCTATTTTCAGTGATCGAACTAAAATTTTTCCGCTTCGAGCAAGTTATAACATTAAACTTCATATAGTTACTGCGATTTAAGGCAACAATACCTTTCTTCTTTTTATTGTAGTCGGTATCACTCATGACAGAGTGATCGTAGTCATCACTTTAGATGGTCGCCATTTCTCTCCGATGGTCGCCTTCCTAGTGCACTCATATAGTGGCAACGATGATGAGCCATTTACTGCCGCCTTTATCTGGTAGGTCCATCTCCCATAGGCGTTCCTCCTCGTGCCCTTAATAATACCTTTACATTTACATATTTAATATTCTTAGAACGTAACTTCATGCTGTACAAGAACACGTAAACTACCGGAAACTGTAATCCATACCAATGTTTGAGAAATACACTGCGGTTTTTATACATTTCGTTGGGGGACTCCATTCTGCGTGACATGCCCATACAACATTATTTAATTATACCTATTAAGTATATTTAGTATCTTCCCGAACAACCATAAGCTGTGCAAAGTATTATCAAACTCCTCATTTTTAGGATTTACACCAAAACATCAAATTTAAAAATCCTAATGTTTCTATCTATTACTTTGGTTTAAGTCTCAGGTTAAACCCAGAAATTCGATTGGACTAATTACGAAGCCACTTTATACGTCACATCACTCATAAAGATGATTTACTGCTGGTAGATCTCCGTTGCCGTAGACCTTCTGGGTAGGTATCACCGCCAGTCCAGTAGTCTCGGGCTATTAAGAATAGAATTAAGGTATTCCCTGGCTGTCATACAAGGCGACTAAAAGTGTCCTCGAGTTCGTGAGCCTTGAGGCTGGAGGTACCCCTAAACTCAATAAGCGAGCCTTAGGAGGAAGACAAATGCATGGTGGTTTTGTATTTGCCGTAGCACAGCGTGGGTGCTAAGGAAGGCTTTGCCCATCCGTGGGATGTTTTAGCTAGAGTGCAGTGGGGTACTGGTGCGTTCCTTAGGAGATACCGGAGCCTCTCCTAATGCACTGAGGGAGACCACCGAATGGAGTTTAATGGATAGAAGCCACACATAACCTTGTCTACTCCCCAGAAGCAAGGTATCTTTTAAGAAGATTTCCCCCGCAATAAAAAAAGGTAGGTAAAACCGCAGATTCTATCGCAGCGGACAAACAGCACTGTCTAAACATTACCGTGTTTCGGTTTGAAGGGCGCTGGAGCTAGTGAAATTACAGGGGTTATGAGACTATAAATCTTATGTCTCAAGACGACGAGCACAATGTAGTGCTGTATATGACATCCTAACTAGTGCCACGTTTTTATAGGCAGGCATATCATTTACCATCTGGTGAACGTCGCGTTCGTCTCGTCGCTTCATTGAACAAAAAAAGGGTAAATTAGTCTAGTTTTATTTTCGGAATCGTATTATTGCATAGTTGAATTTAGGTTCATCGAATTCTGTGCGAATTATCTTAACTTCATCAACATTTGCCATATAATGAATTTAAATAAATATCCTATAGCAAGCGAACATTTATGTTCAGGTAATAATTATTAGATAGAAGTGTGAATAGGTGAAACAGTTTCTCGACCTGAATCTCCAAGGTTATTTGTCGAGTAAAAAAAATCCGTCTTTCGTACACCAGTAACGTAATACAGACGTCAAACGTCGCGCTGAGCAGCTCGCGCGACTCCCAACGTAAACACTACTCACCAATATTCAATTTATTACTGTAAACAACATATAACTCAATCAGCTGCTACAAGATCGAAATCATACTTAATGCATCCTAATAATCCATTAAACACCCCTGTAACATATTACTTTTATTTATTAAAGTCATTAACGTCGGGGGTGTAAGATGGGAGGGCAACAACTTACGTGCCCCAAGCCAACCTCACCTGAACGCGGTGCACTTTGTTAATCATCAAACGAAGCTCCAGCTCTCACCAACCCTCGCATTGGGCCAGAGTAGTGGGAAATGGCCTAAATTCCACCATATGAATCTTTACAAATAACAGTCCCTAGTGCTTTGCGGTACCGGAGGCTACCCTGGCTGTAATGTCGCGGGAAATGCCTGGATGCAGTAGCGTAGGACCGATCGATGTGGAGATCTATGGGGAGGCATATGTTCAGCAGTGGAAGTATATCGGCTGATGATCATGATGATGATTAAAGTCGTTTAGCCTTTATTACCAATTTAATTCTTTTTAATATTCTCTAATTATATTTTGAGGAAGAGACTTCATTCGACTTTTTTATCATACTATATAAAACCTACAACTGGCTTTTATATAATTTGCAGTCATCATCATCATTAATCCATAGACTTCGGCAGCCATCCAAGGATATTTAAATATGATCGATCCTGCGCCAGATCACCAGTCCAATTTTATGAGACCAGCATATACCACCACACGACCATTTTCCCTCATTGCCTGTCACTTCTTAGAAAATATGCCATGTAACTTTGCAGGATGATAGGTACAATGTTATGTATTACATATTACATGAAAAATAAAATTACCTTATAAAAAACTGGTCATTTATGTATGAACTTGTATACACAGATTGGATGGTTTATAATAATAACACACTAGTATTTAATAGTGCACTATAATTAAATGTTTCAATTGTAACAACAATTGACACTGACCCTAACATTGTGTTTGAATCAGAACTGATTGCATTATCAGCACTAGACACTGTGCCATTCATAAAACATGTTCTATTGACAATTTCAATATTGCACAGCCTAGACAAACATTGAGAGTATTATTCGCAGACGTGTGTAATATTGTGTACTTAATTACACATACTTTTGAAATTTGTAAACAAACATTGATATAACATTTCACTCTCATTGCTGTGTAATGGGTTAATATTGCAGTTTTTGTGGTAATTATTAATTGTAAATAAATTAGTTAAGTTAAATTAAACATTTAGATTTTGATCTATAGAATGAACATTCACATTACATTTAATCAATATCATTGGTTTAGTTTCTGCTATCTTGTTTCATTACAGTAGTTTCTTTTCAATATCGGTCATCTTTACATAGTACATTGTTATATAAGTGGTACAAGGTGATTAGTTTAAAGCTACAAATATTTTGATGAAACAGGTTGCAAGTGACAAGACTAGTATTAAGAATCACCAAATTATTATAAGAAACTTAAAATATAACAATTAATATTTAATAATAGATCTTACAAGTGTTTGGTTTCTGTTGCTGGAGACTGTCTAAGTAAGTACCACTGTGGTGCCTATTTCTGCCGCCAAACAGTAGTGTACAAACATTACTGTGTTCCAGTTTGAAGGACCCTGTAGCTAATGTAATTACTGGGGTAAGGAGACTCAATATATTATGTTTCACAGTGAAAAGTGTAATGTGATGCTGTGTATACCATATTAACTAGCAACACGTTGTAATGGGCTGGTGTATCACTTAGGATTAGGTGAATGTCCCACTCATCTTGTTGCTTAATGTAATAAAAAAATAATAATAGAAAAGTGTTGGCAAAGTGAATCAGATTCCTGTTTCAACCCATTATAGTATTGAAAATTAATATAACTATCCCAATATTTTTTTTTATATTAATATCAATAGTTCACTACTGACAATGAATAAGAAAATGTTATATCACATTTAAGTTTTAATAATAAAATGTTGTGTAAATTATATACATTTCTCTGTGTGACTAAGAAGATACAATTATAAATAATGCAGCCAAAACAACATCAAAGCAATTTAATATGTATTATGGTACATAAGTTTGTTTGAAATTGTTCTCTTAAAAGGAACCTTACATTAGCTATACAGATTTATTGCTCAAAATGGTTCCAGTGGCTGAGTCTTGCCTTGCAATCTCCTTGACTTAATCATTCAGAACACAAATTGTTCAATTGAATATTAGATTTTCAAAATTGTCAAAATTCATCACCCACATTTAAAGGTTACCAAATTATTGTTACAAAAAAAATTGTCAGCAATAGGTAAAAGAAACTCTTGAATATCAGATAACTTACATCTTTTTATTACCGACTATATACCTTTGCATGCTTCTGGCAGACAAAGGAAGATATGATTTATGTAGATTGGGCTTGAATATCAACAATTGGAAAGAGGAGCAGAAGTCAGGATGAGTTTCCTCAATTTGACCAACAATCTTGATAATAATGATGAAATGCCCTTCGCTTAATAATTCTTTTTTTTATTCTAAACAAAGTGAGACTTATAGACTACATTAGATGGTGTTCATATTTAAATAAAAATATCTTGTATGAAAAAAAAATTACCTAATGTGAGTGACTCTTCATAACAATGAAGATAGAATCTATTCTACTTTTTTAATTTTTTTGCCTAACAATTTTTGAAATATCCAATAAAGCAATATACATATTTCTAAATTTACATGTAAAAACCTAGTTACAGAGACTAACATATATCTAATAGTTTAAACACAATTTACAGTGCACAAACTAATTATTGAATTTCCATGAGGATGGTAAATGATAAGTAATGTTATCAGATAAAGGTTATTTGACTGGTGTCATAACAGCAAAATTTTTCTAAATATTCAATACAAGGTTGTTCAAGAGTACTCATACAAGAAATCACAACTTTTTATATTAAAATAAGATAGTAGATTACGTGCTAATATTTGACTTCAATTTCACACAATGTTGCAAAATTATAATAAGGCCAAAGGCAATGATTTTTTTGTAGCTAAGGTTTTAATTTAAGATAATTCTTTTCTCGACAGCTTTTAAAAAGTTTAATCTAGAAGTAAAAATCCTATTTCTATAAGCAAGTAAAAGAAAATAGTTTATATGATACAATAACTTCATTACAAACATCATGTAAGAAAATAAAAAGGAGAAATGCAATTGCATATCAACCAAATTGAGCATTGAATTATATCAAAAAATCAATGTGCACAGGTTAATGGAAAGTTTCATTAGTAAGAGGACATCTTTTTAATTTAATCTAATTATAAATAAATTTAATTTTCACTAAAAAAACTATTGAATAAAAAAAGAACTATTTTTTGCTATTTTACATGGAATTTAGTTTACTCATTTTTACATATAATCAAGGATTTAAAATTTGTGTCATCAGCAATATTTATTTAATAAACCTTTAGTGAACAAAATTATTTCCTTAGAGTTAAACTAGCTTCACAATAAAGTTAACCATCAGTAACAGTTAATATGTATTATCTGCAGTCTAAGTCAATTGGAGAATTAAACTATAAATTATATATAGTGAAAGGTAAATTTGAACGACATTTACATAATTGCAATTCTTGTTAAGACTGTTATACAATGTGAAAGTAGAGTCACAAAATAGGAAATATATATGTTCCAAGAAATCCATTAAAAATGTTCATTTTTTACAAGTTTCATTGGATGTTTAAATTTTTTTTGAAAGTGCTTTGCAATTTAATTTCCTAATTAGTTACTACATTACAGCAGCATATAATGATTTGGAAATTGGTATTCATTAGGCATTTATTCAAACCTTGGTAAATTTTTTGTAGGCCTTCTGTTAAATAAACGAATGAAAAAACAGTATAGTTTCCAAATTATATGTTAATGCAATATACCGGCCATATAAATTGTACCATAAATCATCAAATTATTATAAATGACACTGACCTGAGGTAAATTCGCAGCGATCTGCCTTTGCAACGAGTCCCGCTCTTTTTCCACATCCTTCAGTCGCAACTCCGAATCATTGAGACGTTCTTGCGTCTCTCGTAAACTTTCCACCAATTTGTCTCTCTCGTCCAACATCGATACCATGAGCTGTTCGAAATTCGCATCCTCCCCGGAGAACTGCGAACTCCGTTGGCTGATGCTATCCTCAGATATAGTGGGCATCACGTCGCACATCATATTCCACATTTTAATTTAACATCAAACAAGAATACTAATCTTACACGGTACACCGAACAACACAAAAAATTGTCCACCGTATTACATATGTTTCCACACTAACGTTACCTAAATCTAGCACAAAGGACACGTGAACGTTGTTTCACATTATCGAAATATTCGTATGAGACATTAGTCAAAATTTTGAAAGACATTATAGTTCGATATTTCAAAAGACACACCTAAAACTTATGCTCCTACGATTCCATACTATCTCGGCTCAAGCGGCATGTCTGCCATCTTGGATTGGAACGTCAATCATATCAAAGATAGGAGTTTGACACTGGAGGGTATGCATCTGATAAAGAAATTCTCATTGGAGATTTTTAATTAATTTTAAAATATTTTTTCTTTCACAATACATCAGCCGTAAATATTTGTTGTTAATAAAATAATTCCAAAAATTTGCTGGGATTATCAGCTTAATTTTTTTGAATTGGGCGTTATCCGGCTCAAAGTGTAGTGTTTTTCGTTTAAAAAAAAAGCTTTAAGCGTCCCCTGGCACGGAATGTATAAATATTTAAGAAATCCTACAGTAACTTTACATATTGATAAATTTCTTTAAGTAAAAGTAAAATTAAAACAATATATAATCAACATTCTAAAATTTAAGGTTAAAAACATATCCGAACGGAAAAATATATTTCAAAAACAAAGAAAAAGTTTTATATAGAAGGTATCATTAATATTAATTCAAATATCTGAAATTATAACATGAAGGTTATAAGTGGAGGTCGCGGCGATAGTGCAATTATTTTATTACTTTTGAGTGATTTCATTAGACTCTACATAACTTTTAAGTCGTCTTACAATACTAGTATTTTAAAATATAATATGTGGGCTTATTGTTGTAATTGCAAGAAGTTATTGTTTAATAAATAATATGTTACAGAATTATTGTTTTACTATATTAATAACACCGGCAACATTTGTGACCTTGATAATTGTCATTGACGACATTGACGTGTTGTTGAATAAAAAACTTACAATCCAACAAGTAAATATATTTATACTGTACATGTAAGAAATCTAAGACAAAAAACAATATTACAATAAATTAGGTGTATCAGAGAATTACAATTATTGAATAATTTTGAAATCTGTGATTTATATGAAAACTCCAACATATGTGTCAAAAACATTGCTCAATATTGTTATCAAAATTATTCACCAATCTGGTTAAATGCCTAAGAAAAAAGGGCAGAAAAAAAAGTCTACTCGAAATCTAGGTATTATAATATTTCTTTTTTTGATATTATTTAGTTTAATATTTTATATAAATATATACTCTGTAAGCTTTAAATTGCTTATACTGCACATATGAAAAATGAATTTTTCAATCTCTTAGCATTTTGTATGACTAGCATAGATTACTTTCAAATAAAATAGGTTAGTGCTTGACCTGGTGTTAAGTAATTTAATATTTTAAGTAATATATTCTTATAGGAGGCCTAATTTTAAAATAATCTAGCCTCTATTTGCACATAAAATGCTTATGTTAATCTTCCAAGTGCAAGGTTTTGAAGAAGTTGTGTTCAAGAAATATCATTAGCATAGCATAACATAGTATTTTTTAAATATACTATTTAATTTCATTTGATCATGGGTAATGTTAATAAAAACAGATGTGTTTTAGTACTTTCAGATTTTACTTTAAATGATTGTGCTAATGCTACAAAACCAGTGGCAAGAGTGAAAAAGGCAGTGCCAACTGAAGCAGTTTTGACTGAATTGTCTTGGGATCAAATTGACGAAGATGACCTAGATATTATAGAGGAGTCAAATGCAGATGGTACTAAAAGTTTTATATTAAGGAAGAAAAGAAATAACTCCAAAACTGAAACTGAAGATCTTGATAGTCGTTCTGGTGAAATATACCCTGAAATCGTATGGTATTTAATATCATGGTACATAAAACCAGAGGATGTTGGCCATTTTGCAGGAATAAATAAATTTACTTATGCTATAACAAAGCAAGAATCATTTTGGAGGACCTTATATAAGCGTTACTGTCAATACCATCCAAAACTTCCCAAAAGACTCTGCTTGGAAAATAGTTATAAAGTATATGGTCTACAACAGAGAGTTATACGTGCATTGTATCATACTCATGATATTTTTATTAAAAGAGTATTACAGCAGTCTGTTCATGATAGTAGACCACATTTGTTGGTCAAAAGGCGCTGTGTTAATGTGTGGTATTGTAAAGGATCTACACATTGGTTGATTTATTTCAAACTCAAAAAGTCACAGCCGATGCAACAAATAGTAATGAGTAAAGGAAAGGATTTCCTTGAAGAGTTAGGAAGGATTGATGCCAATCCTGATGAAGATACTCAAGTTTTACAGGTAATATTTAGGATAGGTAAAAATGACCTTTTTGTGCTTATCAACACTAAGAACTTTACTAGTAATTAAACAGTTTACATTGGATTTGAGAATTTTTTTCCTTATCCATCTACTTAGGTATTCTCCTATACAAACATTGGCTCTGTGCAAAAAAAATTTGGTACTAATTAGGATATTTACACTGCATCACCATGTACTAATCTATGTCATTGTGATAAAAAGTGTTAACTTATAGCCATCTTGTTAAAAAGCATCTTTTAAATGGTATTGTTTGATGGTATGATTATTCTGTGGTGGTACATTGGACATGGTGTATTTTGATGCTCTTCACTGAAGATCTGATTCTAGGAAGATTTGTTTTAGGTCTAAAAGATGTAACATCAATTGCATTTAAAAAACATTTTAACAATTATTTTTAAATCTTTTTTATTTTACAGGTTACCTGTCAAAACTTTTACCAAGTTCCCCCACTGATGGGCATGACACTTTCGTCAGTCAATGTGGCATTATCGCAAGGCTTCCGGCACCGCAGATTGCATCTGGGCTTCAACACTGGCGATCACAATGTTTGTAAGAACATTCTGCCAGAATGCTTGGTGGTGTTAGACACAGTTATAAATATGCATGTGTTGACTGGTGGCACCCAAAGTACCCTCACTTTGACAATCAACTGCCACATAATTTATTGGGTGATGAGTCTGTTCCAGTTCTAAAGAAAGATTTCTTTACGATATGCAATGGAGAGTAATTAAGTGAAAAACAATGTGATATATTAAATTTATTTAAATGATATAATTTTTTTTTAATGACGACACCAGCAGTATTTTAACCTGATTGTGATTTTTCGGTCTACAACAGCGTAGTCGTATTAAGTATGATATACCCACAACAAGGTTGCTCTCCTGGCTTTGAGACGAGATGTTAAGTCTCGTTATCCTAGTAATTTAGTGAAATTAACGCCATTCAAACCGGAACATGCTACTGATTGGCGGCAGCAATGGGAACTGTGGGGATACCTAACTAAATGGTTTCCGGCACTAGATTTACCACTAATATAATGTAGAGCATTCACTTATTATTTTGTACCCGTTTGTCTTATCGAGCCATTAAAATTTATGTGGGTGGGCAAGTAGAAATAAATATAATTACAGTTTCTTATTACTTAGACAGATGACAGGTTATTGGATGGTAACGTTGATTGGTAGTGATATTGCTTGACCTAGGGGTCGCGACGTCGCCTCGTCTCAGCGCTCGGGAACAATTATTAGTTAAGTGCTTGTGCGAGTATTGGTGTTTTGTGAAGATGTTAACAATATTCCTACTCTTGACTGTTTACTCTGCGGTAAGATGGTTCATGTTTTTTAAAAATTAAAATTTATGGTTTATCATCATCACCATAGATCTCCACATGGCTAGTTCTCGTGCTGTCCGGATACAGCGACTTCTCGCGACCTTCACCAGACGGTCAGTCCTTGCGCGAAAATATAGTAGAAAAAATATGTAATATTGATGAGCTTTAATAGCTCAACATTGTGAGTACAGACGCCTGTGTTCAGCAATACCCAACAGTCTGAAAAGGTAATGATTATGATCGTTACATAGGTACACAAATTGATTAACTCTTTGTTCTTTATGATATGCAAGTAGTTAAATAAAAACCTAGTTAACGAAATAAATGACAGTTCTGAGAGCTATATTGAAGGTATATCATCGATATCTGTATTATTACGAGAGTATTTGATATTGTCTACCGTGTCTTCACACTTTTCAGTTATGTTCAGCAGACATTCCCGTCCCACCGCCCGTAAGGTGCGGGATGATCCCGAGCGAGGTGAGAACAATCTGATGCAAATTACTCTTTTACACTTTGTTAGATCAACCAACGATTAATCTTTAACTGTACTATCTAAGAGATGACACAGAGAAATCATTTAGTGTTAAGTCTGCATTTGTCCAGTATTGTTTCTCTGTAATTAATATATAACACGTGTGTACAGTAAACTATTTATTGATTTATTTGCTTCCACATTTAGGAATTTCGTATGTATCTTCATATAGATGTAGTTGATCTCTGATTGTCTTCCTTCTATGAATCAAAAGTTCAATTAATTTGACAACATTTATTTCAACAGATTTATTCTTGCATGGGGACACCGAAAATAGTTCAACCTGGTGTTTCCATTAAATGTGACAAAGCCATAACTCAGGTAAATTAATATATCAATAATTTTACCGCATGCTGTGGGTGGAGGGGAGCGGCTGCACGGACATTCTATAATACATAGTGTAATCAATAAATAAATAATTTGTTTTGGACATTTTTAACTACGGTCATTACAGAGCTTCCGTGTTTTTTTTTTAAAATGTTTTGAAAACTTCTATTTTATGTTAATATCGTACATATTGTTAACGATATTAAGTTTAATAATGAATAAATCAAGTAAGAGAAAGATTAAAATGACAATGTTTTCCTAGTGCGATCGTATGACCTGTCTATTCAAAGAGTCCGGTTGGATGGCTGCCGAAAAAGTGAACAAAGAAAAGTTGATTGAACACTTTGAGGAGTTCAAGAAGGAGTTCCCCGAGTGGAGCTCGGCCGTGGACAACCTGAAGACGTATTGTATCAACAGTGAGCTACCACCACAAGGAATTTATATCAATTGTCCAGCCTACGATGTCATGCTTTGTTCTTTGTCAAGTTTTATTAAGGTCAGTCGAAAATGATCAGAATTTTTTTTTGCTTTTGGTGTTATTTCCCTTTTCATGAAGATATTTGTATCTGTATCATCTATTAGTTTAGTTACCTATCAGGCATGTGTCTGATTGCGATATTTATTATTTTATTATATCAAAATAGAAAAAAATCTGTCAGACGTTTTTTCTGTTAAATATCTTTAAGTGCACGTTGCAAACAAAATTGATCTTTTAATAAGTTATAACAGTAAAGATAATAGATGTTCTTTCTCCTGATATATTACCGAACATGTTGTAATATAAAGATAATAGATGTTACTATCCTCATATAACAGTTACCTTGGTAAGTAAGCAAATTTTGGAGTGATGACAGAAAATTAAAATGAATCATTTTCTCACTATTGCAATTAATTGTTGGTAACACTTTTGAATATTTTAGGGTCTTGTGAAGTTAATTGTATAAAAGAGGTCTTATAAATTGGATCAATAAAGAATTGTTGTTATTGCCCTTCTTAAAGGAATTCAAATTCACTATTTTGACAGAACACACCACCTGGCAAGTGGTCACCGTCCGCGGAGTGCGCGTACGCTCGCCGGTACGCGGCCGCGTGCCCCGTCTGCCCCAACGACTGCTTCGCGGCGCTGGTCCCCATCGGATCCTGCAACTCCTGCGCACTCCTGCCTCGTTCACCATGACTATATTCAATAAATTAATCCTTATCAACGACGGCTTGTTATATTTGTATTTCAATATGTAAAACAAAATAATCCAATATCAGTATTTGTTATTGTACACTTTGAATTTTCCGCTATCAAGTGGTAGGTGGAAGCCACTAGACTCAAATAGCGCCAGACCGTGCCTTGTGGATCATATTACAAAGAAATCTATGTCCAACAGTGAACGTCCATTGATTGAAATGATGATGATGATAAAGTGGTAGATATTTCTTGCCTAAGACTACGTACTCAGATACTACTTCGACGTCCATTGCTGCATCCAAACAGTATATGTGCGAACACTACCTTGGTCTCGTTTGAAATAGTTATAATAATTACTAGGGTTACAAGACTAAACATATTAAGCTCCGAAGCAAAGAGCACATTTCAGTGCACCTTCATCACTTTATCTGGTGTCACGTTAGTATAGGTTGGAGTATCAATATTAAACGAATTTCCCGCTCCTCTCGTCACTTCTTTTTATTTTACGAGGTGACGAGACGAGCGGCGCGTTCACCTGGTGATAAGTGATACGCCTGGTTATAACAACATGGCGCTAGGTAGAATGTTATACACAGCATCACGTTACGCTCATTGTCTTGAGATTTAAAATATTTACTCTCGTTACTCCAGTAATTATACTAGCCATAGCGTCCTTCAGACCGGAACATAGTAATATTTGTATAGTAATGTTTAGCGGCGGAAATAGGCATTACGGTGGTACCTACCTAGACTGGCTTCGGCAACAGAGACCTACCCTAAGTGAATAAAATAAACATGACAGACGGACGTATATCTTATCATTTAGCAATTGCTTAGTTCGTTTAAAGTTTATCAATGTAGTTTGTTTATAAATAAAACGCTATTATTAATGTCATGGTGGTAATGTTATCGCTTTGTATATGTAGGAACGCATGTCATAACTGCTGTGAAATACATCCATAACAAAACCCTCGTAACACAGTAGTTCGCTCTTCCCACGCGATATTATCGAGCGGCACGGCTTTGCCCGGTTTTCCCTGACCAGTCACCGGTCCACGCAGGCGCCCTGCACAGTCATGCGCACCCTTTGACATCTGTCAAAAGCAGCCAGTGCTAACCCTGGCCCTGACGTCATCGCAGAAAACCCTTTAAAGGCAACTAACTTGACTGCTGAGGGCATCATGTAAACCATCGGTAAGTTACAAAGCTAATATATTGTACAACATTTTTAATTTATTCAGTTAGTTGATTGCTTCATGAAGTAGTTTTCATAAACCAAATAATAAAATTCACCTTTCTAATACTTTTGGTGTGCTTTTTTTTATAAATACATAGGGTCTATTTATTTATGTTTAATGTCTAATAATTTTATGTTTAATTGTTTAAAATGTATCGGTTTCTCCATTTTGTGCAAATCAATCTATAAACGTACGTATAAATGATTAGATCGAATGTTTCCCTCGTGACCTTCAGTCTTAATCGAATGATCTTTATCTCGGTATTGTCGTGTCTATCTATATTTAGAGAATGCCGCGATTGACATATTTTCTATCACAGTAGGGGAGGAGTTCAAGGTCATCAGAAAATTAATAATTATAACAATACACAGTTCTATTGAGACTTATAAAAACGTCTTGATGAAATCGGCTCAACCGTTTTGGGGCATTAATATCACATTTAACATAACACAACGCACACAGATAACGTACGTAATGTGTAACACCTTTATTCCCTCTGAAAGTGAAATGGTTGTTTACTGTATTTTATTAAAGATAAGAAAATTTTTATGTGTTTCTTATATTTATCCAAATAAAGCGATGTTTAAGAGAATAGTGAGTAGGTATTACTTAAACACTCATGGATAATAAATTTATGTTTCTAATACTGAATTCTCTACTTCACCATTGCAGCTCTTCCGTTCTAGCCTATTGTAACCTCAATGGGTGTTTTAACAATATTTAAATAAATAAATAATAAGATAATACATAGACTTTTATGAAAATCACTTTGCATTTATATTGTGTGACTCTTAAATATCACATTAGTATTCACAGGAAAATCATTCAGCGTTTGTGCTCGCACCATCACGTTACAACGAACCCTCGTCTCGTTAACTTCGTCGGCAATTAACCTGATTCTAAGTTATGAATTATTTTTCATTGTCTCTCAATTATTTCAATGCAACATAATATTTTTAAACATAGTTAAAATTGGACAAAGTTCTATCTTAAGATGCTCATTTTCTGGATTGTAGCAAATTTCAAGATTTCCACTCATTAAAAGTTCCTTGATGGTCTCCTTCAGAGCATACGGAGAAGTCTGCTTCGTAATATGTTTCTGCACTTTGGCTTAGTATGTCATAAAGAACGGCAAGTTATATTCCAACCTCTTCGCTGTGCTATGGCATATAAAAGACAACGCGCTATGCCCTCCCCTTTTAGTCGCCTTTTACAACAGGCAGATTACAAGGCTTAACCATTTAAATCTATCCGTTTATATTTATTTACACGGATACTACATACGTATAGCCTAATATTTCCGTTACTGTTTATTTAGCAACATTGTACCGTTAAACTCACGAGTGTCGGAGACCTGGTGGTATATAACATCGGTTTATTACCTATCACAGGCACCAGCGATCAGCAATAATAGTATAAAATGTTATAGTTAGGTATTTCTGAAGACATAAAATTTGTTATCTCCTTTGGTTTGTGTTAATATACAAAAATGGTTGTAGTTATAAAGTAAGGACGTAACATTACAATTATGTGCAAGTAACATCGTACAAACTGGCCATTGTCATCATTTAGAATATAAACGGCAATTTGTAATCAGATATGGATAAACCTCAAATTGAAACGATCTTAGTGACTACCTTCTATCTATACACAATAAATAATAACGAACTTTTCAAAATAATTAATAGACTAAAGAGAAAAGATATTATAGAAAGTTACACAATCGTAAAGGAAAAATTACTAATGACCGAGATTTTTGATAGTTTAAAAATAAAAACAATAGCTAGCTAATGATTCCTGTAATACTGAAAGGTAAAGATGTATGTGTAAGATCATTTACTGGTAATGGTGAAACTTTAAGTCTTATTCTTTTTGTTTTAGAAATAGGAATAGATGATGAAGTAGAATTCTCGTACCATCAGAACAAGATCTATGGTAATTCGTCCACAATTTTACAACTTATTTTACTAATTCCTTATTTTTCTATAAATAGCTCTGTATCTGCTGGTAGATGCCGATGAAAGTCCCGTGAAACACAGTCCACAAAACAATATTTGTAAAATTTACAACGTCACAAGTGAACATGCGAGTATATATCGCGTTTCGTTATACTTATCAGTGATCATTCGTCATCGCTCGACGCTGATAAAGCGACCTTATCACTAAAATGATTTGGTACAAATCTAAATTTGTTTGTTCATCTGTTTATCGAAGAATTACGAGTGGTTTTTATAAAAACATGAATCAATAACGCTTGCCTAAATTGTAACATGACCAAATAGTTTCACCCTATAACGGAAGCCGAGCAATTCTCTAGACATACATTGCTTTGAGAATTTTATTCACACAATTAATATCATTACTTACATCATCACTGGCCGATGTGTACCTAAGGCTGGACATAGGTTTCCTATTTTACAAAGTGGACTGATAATCTGAATCGCTGGATATGGGCTAATAGGACAGACTGTCTATGTGTTTTTGGTCGAGGTCTATATTCAATGGGACGTCTATCAGTTGATGGTACTGATGATGAACACAGCGATAATAAATTTCATCTCTGCACAGGTAAACAGTTACGGGCAATACAACCTCGGCAACCGTTAGTTTTGTCTATTATCTAACGTAGGAATAATTGTTCCGTATTCCGTAGTATTATTCCGTAAGTGTACTCGATGGTAAACGTTTACAAAGGACGCGCCGTTGCCCGGGTGTTTAGGTAGTACTACATTTATCTAGCTCTCACCGCAGTACCTTTGTGTTTGCCAACGGTGCGCACTGCTTCGAGTGCCGTTATGATTACACAACATTTAATTGAAGTTAATTATACTTATCCTAAGGATTACAATTATATCTTTTTATCTGATGGTAAGTGTATTTTTATATTATGTGTAAAATTTTGTGTTAATAAACATTCATTTTACAGTTTTTGTTTGTTTTAGGAGTAGTCTAAATACTAATAAGTCTAAATACACAATTATGTATTTTTTAATTATTGTCCCCGTCTAAATTAGATTAGTCTTTAAAATAATTACATTGATCTTAATATGGATTTGTTTTGCTTTCCAAGTTTCGATATAAACAATCAGCATGTTCGAGGGGGCAGTCGCCGGTATCCTGAACCGGCTGCTGGGCAAGTACGTCCAGGATCTTGATACGGAGAATCTGAACGTGGGCATCTTCTCCGGAAATGTCAACCTAACTGATCTGAAACTGAAACCAGAGGCTCTGGTAAGAACAACTTACTTTTATTGTTCTTTCAAAAGAACAAGGTTATATATCTCGACATCTGCCTTTGCCTGCAATGTAACTGTTGTAACATAATTGTTCGTTGTTTGTTAACAGTATGAGCTAGATCTTCCCATCGATGTAAAAATCGGCACAATCGGCCGCATCAGTCTTCAGATACCATGGTCCGGCTTGTACACCAACCCGGTTGTAGTGAACATCGAGGATGTCTTACTGTTAGTCGGCCCAGCTATTTCGAACAGCTACTTCGACCCTGAACGCGAGAGAAGACTCACCAGGGCTGCGAAGAGGAAGATCTTGCAGGACTTAGAAGCGGAGAGTGAGATTTTGAAAGGACCGCAGAATTTCTTTGAGAGTCTGTTCACTGCCATTGTTAATAATATACAAATTTATATCAGAAATGTACATGTGAGGTATGAGGACTCCATCAGCTCCAAGGATGGGCCGTTGGCATGCGGACTGTGTTTGCAAAGTCTCTCCATAGAGACTACTAACAGGTTAATACTACTTAGAGCATTCTAACATAATCTTGGTATATACATAGAAATCTATCTATTTATATAGATATATATATATATATATAATCTATCTATATGTTTTGCTGATGATTTAGAAATGAACGTATAAATTTTATTATTTAATTTGTTGTAGTATTTCCTTCAGAAGATGTCTTAAACAGGTCTTCATGAAACCGTATAATAATTTTTAGCAACTCTTATTTTTTTAGATTAAGCTAAAATATTTATTGTAACGAGGTTAACCCCAAAGTTTTTATTATATCAGCAAATGGAAGCCTTCAGTGACACCAGTAAACGCATCCACGGTGTACCAAATGATGCGCATTGAGTCACTGTCGCTATACTGGAACCCCACGGCGACGGCGCTGGACGACAACGAGACGGCACACATCACACCGATGCAGTATTACAACTGGAAGCACTACATGTTGACGGGACTAAACAAGTTCTCTATGCATCACGAAGATTTCGAATTCTGTGAGTATTTGACTAATTGCCTTCAAGTATACCAATTGAAGAAGCGTTTTTTTTTTGTTCTACAAATGCTAGTTAAGATATTCTACTCAACATGCATTATGCACATGACCAAGATACATAAGGTGTTAAGTCTTCTTCCTCCACTAATTGTTTTTCGCTGCAGCGCCGTTGAAACCGTAACACGGTATATATTTAGACACTATTGTACCTTTTTTTATTTTAATTGTCAAATTTTCAGTTTTAACCATAATACATATGCTCTTGGTGTTAATAAACATTCGATGAAAAATCAATTCAAAACCTCTCCAGACGATTTCCGGTAAGAGCGCTACCGTCATTAAAATCCTCTGTTTCAGTGCTAAAGCCGGCGACGTGTAAGGTGAAAGTGCTAATAAACAGATCTGGCGAGGCTAGAGTGCCTAGATTGCTACTGGATGCGGTATTACAAGATAGTGCACTACAACTGTCGCGACGTCAATATCTATCTATCGATAACCTGCTGTCCTCGTTCAGACGCATCAAATTAAATAGGTAAGTGTTCAATGTAATGGGCCATAGCATTTTACAATTTCCAGATGTAGATCAAAATTTAGTCTTTTTTGGAGTCTATGTGGCATATCCTCCTGCTCAAACCACCGAAGTGTCCGCTACAGTTCGTTAGGATGGACACCACGATCTAAACCTAAATATTTCGTTTCGGGAGGGAGATCTTCGAAAAGTTACTCTGCCTTCTGGGGGGATGTCAGTGTTTTGTGAAGATTTTTACCCACTAAAATCCTCTCGGTGGTCTTCTTCTGCGTTTGGAGAGGTCACGGGATCTCCGTATGGAACACAACTTAAGTCCTATTTCAACTACAAGGCTGATTTATATTTGCAACTTTCAGAAAATATCGTCAACTCCATCCTGGCGTTCCGTTAACAAAGGATGTGAAAAAGTGGTGGCGGTACGTTTACAACGTGGTGTTGGAGCAACGGGTTAGACCTTACACGTGGGCAGCCATAAAGAAGCACAGGGAGAACTATAACACGTACAAACAAACGTACAAGAGCACCCTGCGTAGCCCAAATGATATAGAGCTGAAGTTGGATTTACAGAAGTGCGAAGACAGCCTACCTATTATATCGGTAGTGATTGCGCGGGAGCAGGCCAAGTACGAGGTATAAGTTCCATCATCATCCTCATCATTTATATTCTCTATTGTTAGATTGTTTACAGTAAAATAAATTAGGCAATTAACAGCGCCATTAATGTCTCTACAATTGAGACTTAGAGTCTTCGCTCACTAGAGGAGAGTCACGGCCATTTGTGCACCAGTCTGGTCAAGTGCGAGTTGGTAGACCTCACATGTTTACGATAGCTGTTCTTTTCCTTTGAATGAATCTCAGTATAGTTTGAAGCGCAGGTCCATGTTATAAACGGAACTACGACGGCTTTGGGAAATAATGGACGGATATATTGTATTACAGCATTTTCGCCAGATAAATTGGCGACGAGGAAATTAAAAGAGAATGAGAAAAATAAATAAGTTCTTAGTTTTGAGGACCTGGTTTTGCACAGATAAGGAAATATTGTTAAAATTATATAAATCGTTAAACAATTCATTTTACGTTATATCTTAACTATTGGGTTGTTTGACTTCTGTTTGTTCCGTAGTTACTGTCTCAGGAGCCCGACCGTATAGAAGTGGTAGAGAGCGAGTTAGATTGGTGGAAGCCTACGACTTCTGATGTTGAAAGCGATTCCGACGCGGAGACCAAGACCCATGTAGAGCTGTGCGTTAAGACCGAACGAAGCAGAAGTCTTTGGACGCACCTGTCCAGTCCAGAGAAGAAGAGGGTGTGCGAATTGATAGGCTACGTCGAGGGCGCTCCTAAACAGGATAAATCTAAACAATATATCGGTGAGCAAATAGTGTCTACAGGATCTACTCAACTCTTAATCCTGGCTCCGTATTATAGGCAGTTGGTCTTTATTGCCGGTGACTGCTGCGGTAAGTACCAGCGCAACTCCTAATTCTGCCGCCAAGCAGTTGTATGTAAAGGTTACTGTGTTCAGGTTTGTAGCTAGTAAAATTGTTGGGAGAATCAGACTTATCATCTCACGGCTGTCCTCTCGCTCTGTATTCATCACAATTTGTTTTTGATTAATTATCCATCGTTATTAATAATAACATTTTTTTCCAGAACACAAACTCAACTTGACCTTGGCAAATTGCTCCTTAACATTAATGAATAGGAGTAAAGAGGTCTTGGTGGTAACCCTCACTCAGTTTCTCGTCTCCCTAGAGACTCGACCCTCGGCGAGAGCTTACAAGGTATTACTGTTTACTTAATTTTTTTTGTTGTATTATAAGTTAAATTTTCATACATTATGTTAATGGTAATTTTCCATATACCAAACAAACTCCATAATGTATGGTCTGAATCAAGGACCTTGTCACAAAGCATGTCCTTAAGCAGTATATCACGAAAACAGTAGGAGTATACGGTATAGCATTTGTAATATTAACACGCTAAATCGGTCTACCTGAATGCAACTGTGGAATGACCAGGTTCTCATACATTATTGCCTCCTTCCTAGTAGACCTCCAGCAACAAAGACATACCACCAGTAACCACCCGGCTTTAGAACAGCCTGTACTTGATATCGTATAATATTTTATCAATATGTTAAACAACTTTGGTATAAAAATATACTAACAATATCTAGCTGTCTGCCCGTGCTGAAAGTATGGTGATAGAAGGAGCCACTTCTGATGGCGATCTCGTGCCCTTATTGACAACGGAGAAGGGTACGGCCTTGGCTGGTTCCAACCTCCTAGCTGTGGACTTTGAGAGGAATCCCTGCAACAACGAAGCAGACTACGGCCTCTGTTGGTTGATGGAACCGGTCGAGCTGTTGTATGTCGAAGTAAGTAAAGCGAGGGACGGATGTATATTGGATGGAATGCGGGCTTGTTGACGATGTCGATGACTAGAGGAGGTCTATGTTCAGCAGTGGGTATTGATTGGCTGAGCTGTTAGTTACAGTTTACTCTTGGTGTAAAACAGTGATTCGCCTAGGGCTATGGATCGCACCCATCTTGTGATACCCGAACCTCTAGGGTTTAGAAGATCTCAGGTGAAATTTGTGAAAGTTATATTGGTAATGGTGCATATATTGAGAATCTATAACAGTTCACTTATATAAATATTATAACGCGTTATGTCAATACGCAGCTTATATTGAACCTCATTACTAATAACTTACTGAGGTGCAGGAGAATAACGAGACAGAGATATAGAGTACATCACTTCAAATGTTGGTGGCAAGCTTCAGAACACGTCGCCACTATTTTCTGATGGCTGCCTTCCTATTGCATTTACGTAGTGGCAACGATGATGAACCAACCACTGTCGCTTTTATCTGCTCAGTCCCTCTCATAGGCCATCTTCCTCGGGGTCTGGTACTTTCGTTTCAACCTTTCCTCGGACCAAAATTCGCCACCATAACCAATATGGCCACCTGAAGTGATGACCACCACCACTTTATCAAGAATGATATCGTCGGAGAAGAAGAGACTATATAGCAAAGTTAATATTGATAATAGATAGAGGTTAAAAGTCAGGAAACGTGCAATATTAGGGAAGGGGTACTCGTAAATGGAAAAATTTATTAAAGGGCACGGAAACGATAACAATTGGGAAACACTGATCAAACGCTTGGAACTTCTGGTGACTCCAAAAACTCATGTTTAGATCTTTCTTATTGATCTAAGTAAGAGCATCTTTTCTGATCCTTTTATTGATTATACAGTATTTCCCACAAAGGACATTTTTGATGAGCAAGTTTTTATATTTTGCTTTTATTTTTTTATTTATTACGCAGCACTCGTTTACGGAGCTCATAAACTTCTTCCAAACGCACTCGATGACTTCGGAGGACCTCGCGGAGGAGCTGGCGCTGGTGGCGGAGCGGGCGGGCGGGGTGGGGCGTTCCGTGCTCGCGTACGCCGTCAGCCGCCGCAAAGTGTTCCACGTGAACGTGGACCTGAAGGGCCCGTGTGTCGTGGTGCCGGAGCACGGCTGCGTTCATAAGTAACTATTATTATTGAATTATTTATGTTAAATCGATACCGGTAATATGCTTCTGGTGAGAGCCATTGAGTTGGTAACAATATACCTTCTTTCACTTTTTATTATCATAGTTTTACTGGTGTCAGGTATCTTTTGTCGGAGACCGTCGTGCACCGCTTTAGCACCTATTTTTGCCGACAAACAGATGTACCAATGTAACTCTTCCGCCATAGAAAGCTATAGAAAGAGAGGAGGACTCGTACTCCTTGTACGAGTACTCCAATGATACTTATGAGAGTTAACATCTTCTGTCCCAAGATGATGAACACAATGTTATACAGTGTTTAATATTCTAACTAGTGGCACATCGTCATGGTGCAAGTATCATCAGCTGGATGTGCTTTTAATCTAGACATTTTCTCAAATAAAAAAATTCGGGTAGAATATGAAATATTTTCTGTTTTAGATCTGGCCGTGTGCTGATCTTCGACGTGAGCCGCATTGTGGTGAAATCGGATCTTCAGCCGTCCAACCTCGTGCTGGAGGATGCGACTTGCATGGAATTGGAGGAGAAGCTGTACGACAGACTCCACGCCGAGTGCTCATACCAAGTAAGGATAAACAATCATTTTCTTTTCCCTCTGGACACTAAGGGAGTACGGAGTAAATACTTCCACTTAGCATCGGGTTAACGTATTGTTCGTCTTGTTATAACAAGGTTATGTGTTTGTTGTAGGTACTATTTTCTGAGTGGAACGAACCTTGGCGTGAGTCCCGCAAGTACGCCGATTCCGAGCTCCATCTCATCCCGAAGGTGAAGGCGCAACTCGTATTCTCAAGCAGTATCAAGAAAGATTACAAATTATTGCCAAGGTAATATATTTTATGTACAATGAGTTTACACTAAAGCTCAAGTGTATAGGAAGTTAGGTGACAGTGAGTTGCGAAAATGATGAAATGCAGAATGTTCTGGCTCTCGTCAGTATTGACTAAAAACGTAGTGCTGTGCCCGTGCATGTCAAGAACCTCAAAAAGATTCATCTTATTATAATTTGTTTTAGATACAAGTTAAATATTTCCCTGTCGAGCTTGAAACTTAACCTGTCGGACCGTACCATCGGCCATTTACTTGACTTCTGCGACAACCTTCCCATACCAGTACCAAACACAGTACCGGTGTCATTTATGGATTCTGGTGATTATGTCGAAGAGTTGGAAGACCCTGAGCTCGCATTGACATTGGAATTGGACCGCATATCTGCAGACCCTGGGTACAAAGATCTTGTTAAACTGCGGCAGAAGATTGTTGCTGCATACTTGAGCAGAAATAGGTAATTTTTATACGTTTTTGGTGTATAGTATAATATAAAAATAACAAAAGTATATATTTATTGGTAGTAGTCCCCGTGAATCTTCGCATCGCACTGAGGGTGGTCATTGTGGAGGTTAAAGTGGGTAGAGTCCCACATAACGCAGTCTTACTCAACGTGGCATTTTTAGAAGGCTTTTAAAATTATATGTGGTATCATTTAGCTACCACTAGTATCCAGCTAAACTTATCATCCCTTTGTCTTATATTCTTTTTGCATCGTTTAGAGCCGCTGAGACAAAACACGACCACGTCAGGGTTACTGCAGCTCCACCTCTCGAGCCTGCTATCAGCGAGCTAAGCGATGACGACGTTGAAGAGTACGCGCGCTCAGTAGACCTTCCTGGCTTCGACGACAACGTCTCGCCGAGTAATACCATCGGGACACTCATGCGATTTGTCATCGGTGAGCCGAACGGAATATATTGTAGATCTCTTTCCTCAATGTCCGTGTAACCTCCGTGACTAAGTGCTTCCCCGATAAAACAGAAGAGAAAGGAGACATAAAAGAGAGTTTGACGACGTGCGTTGTGTTGTTTTGTTAGCGGTGGAGTTTTCTAATCCCCCTGGCTAGATACGACTATCGTTCTGTAAATCTCCTGCTATAACATCATCTCATTGCTTTGGCTGTCAATATTGGAGATCAGAAATATTTTGGACGAGTACAGTTCACTATTCATCGCCTAACTGCCACTTGGTGGAATTGAAGCCAAATATTCGTCTATTATAGAGACAAAAGTGTTAGTGTAAATACTATGCAGCAGTTATGTTCCGGTTTGAATAGCGCTGTAGCTATTGCAATAAATCAGTTGATTCAGTTGAATCAGTAATTAGATATTTTAAGGAGACTTCTGGATTTTTCACTCTAACAAAAACTAATCAGGCCTCTCAAAAATTTAATAGCATTTCTCTTTGTTGACAACAATAACGTTATTTCAAACAGGTGAGATAGTCGTTAACCTGAGCCGCTCCAGCGAGCAGGTGGACCGCCCGTACATCATGCTAAGCATTACCAAGGTGTGCCTAGATGTGGCAATCATGGAGTATGGGCCCGCCGTCCAATTGTCGGTGGACCAAGCGCTGTTAACCGATAAGCAGCATCATAGCAGTACTGGACAATACCTTGAGCTATTGACCAGCTCTGGAGACCTGTTCAATTTGCTTTATCGAAAAGTGAGTGCTGTATCCGCAGGTTTGGAAATCGTTGCATATATTAAAAGTGTCGTGTAAACATCTTAACGCTTATGTTTAGAGATATTAGTAATCCTTTATGTTTTAAAAAAATGATTTAAAACATAATTATTTGTATAGGTGCGGGCCAACTGTCCGGAATTCCGGTCGCACTTCCACAGCGTGGAGCAGGCGCTGGTGGCGGACACGGGGCACGTGTCGCTGCTGCTGCACGCCACCGCGCTGCGCACGCTCACCAAGTACCTGCACTACCTGCACGACAAGTGAGAACTGAGATTTTTCATGACTAAAGAAAGCAAAGAACGGTCGAACGCGACAATTGTGGAATCCAGCTTATTGGCGTCCCTGACAAAAGTTCAGTAATCGACTGAAAGCCTCCACACCAGATGATGAGCGATACGAGTATTATCATCACCGAAAGACCACTTGATTAATGCATATAATTATTGATCATCCACATACCTAGCTCCAATTTTAACTGTTGAAGACAATATCTAAAATTCTTATTTCTAAACGTTTATTGTGTGTATCTCCAATTGAAGTTTTCCATAAATAAAACATACAAGTTATAGAATGAAATTTCTAATTATTTTAATCACTGGCTAAGCCTAACTTTTTCAGGATACAGAACAGAATTGCTTTAAACTTGAAGAAGACAGTGTTGCCGAAGACGGAGACGTTATGGGACTATTTGATGAGACCGGAGGCTGACCCACCCGTCCCTCCCGGTGCTACTAAATTCAGTTACTCAGTCAGGTTGTTAACTTTTCACATATTGAACTAATAGTTCCTTTCAATTATTTTATCTGTTGACTTTTTAGTCTGGTTATTTTTTAAATTCATGATTTAAAAAACAAAGGAATACAAACAAAACCTCTCCGTATTGTTTTCTTGCAAACAAGGAAATAGAATTTTAAGTAGGAGTATAAAAATCAGCAATTTCCTCTATTTCCCTACGCAGGGCCACCTCGGTAACTGTACGCCTCTGCCACTTGGACTGCTCCCTGGTAGAAGTGCGGCTGACCTCGCTCGAGAGCGACTGCGTTTTCCGCGCCAACGACCGCATGATCTTCAAGTTGTTTCTGGGCTCATTACATCTTGATGATTTATCTGAGAACACACTATATCCAAAGGTAGGTATTAAAATCTAAATATTTTATATTTTATATAACACTATATGCACAAACTGAAAAAGATATGAAGAAACTATTAGAAGCTACAGCAGAATTGAGTAAAGATATTAACATGCAATTTGGATTACATAAATGTAAAACACTTCACATAGTCCGAGGCAAGATTCGACCAGGCAACTGTAGTATCAACAACACAGACACAATAAAGCTTGTAATACCTGTGTCCTGTATCCCTGTAGTAGCGTACTCCTTCGGGGTCATAAAATGGACAAAAACAGACACGGAACAATTAGAACGATTGACGCCACCACACTTACAAAACATAACAGTTAATACCCTAAATCTGCAATAGAAAGACTTACTATATAGAGACAAAATGGAGGAAGACACCTAATAGATATCCAACACCTTTGGCGAAAACAAATCAATAACCTGAAAACGTTTTTTTACACAAAATCTCATACGAGTAACATCCATAAAGCTGTAGTTATGAATGATATCAATTACACACCACTTAATTTAAATGAACAAAAAGATACAAACTACTCTCACAACGACGAACGGCAGAAAAAGAAAATTGAAGACTGGAAGAAAAAAGTCCACCATGGTCGACACCCACATGATCTGGAACAATCTCACATCAATACTCTTGCGTCAAATATGTGGCTTAAAATAGGTCATTTATTTCCAGAAATGAAAGGATTTATAATCGCGATACAAGACCAAATAATCAAAGGCCCACAAGAAACCCAGCACATAACCTTACAAAAAGCCGTAATTTTAAACACTTGTAGAATCGTAAGAAAGTTCATGCAAGTAGAAGATCAGTAGACACACAGTTCACACTGCATTTACTTGGCTTGCGGCCATAAATGCAGTTATTACAAGCCTACAAGCTGAGAGGAAAAAAACCTTTCCAAAAACATTTATTAGCAGTGTTTACACTTATTATTACACTGAAAATCGCGGGTCTTGAACGAAGCTGCTTGTTTCTCAGGATCTTCAATCGCAAGTTCACAACTATTTATGAGGGACTTTTTTAAATATACAAATTAATACTGAAAAAAAAATAGATTTTTACAAGGTAGAGTAAATAATCACAATAGTTATAATTGATTAGCAATTAAATAATGTTTACATACATCAAAAGGAGTAGCAATCTTCATATTAATCTCATCATATATTTCCAATTCCTAAATTAATTTGTGTCAGTGTTTGGGGTGTGTATTGTACGTGGTGTGGTATGTGTGCATGTATTTGGATTAATACACCTTATGATGCTATAGACGTTATCCTTCGAGCTCTTCGGTTTCCTCATCAGTTTGCATAAATGAGTCTGTAGCATATTCTTACAGGTGTACGGGGATCTCTTTTATATCAATTCCTCTTAGAACATTGTCGTACACTTGGTTTTGTGCATACAGTGGGCTCCTTTTGTATAATTCCGATTTGGCAATTTTCATGGGTATTTGAAATGTTCCTTTACCTGTCTAATCTTGTCGGATTTTGATTGTTTTATGTACTATTGGCGTAGCTTTTAGAACGTATAACTGGCGCATTGTTAAGACTGAATTCCTTGTAAAAGGACTCTGTTGAGTACCTGCTCGGTTTTTAAGCGTCACTTTGATCAAGGCTCGCTCAGATTTTTCTAGAGTTGTCAATACAATTTTTCCTGTACAACTCCAGACACCAATGCGGTATTGGACTATCGACTGACATAGAGCAAAGTAAACAGATCGCAAAATGTCGAGAGGCGCAGTGTCTCGTATCCTTCTAATTATATAAATAAGACTACGCACTCGAGAAGATAAATTTAATACATGGCTGCTAAACGTAAGGTTTTCATCTAAGATCACGCCGAGATATTTTACTAGTTTCCTCGCGTAATTTCACTACAGCTGTAGTCGCAGTGGGAGATATGAACAAATGAGCAGTTATGTATTTTTAGGGCGGCAGCGACTGGCGGAGTTGACCGGATTGATTTAGAGAAAGCTATGTAAGCTGATTTTTGGACGTTTAATGTCAGATTGTTGTTATTTAATGCCTTGACTACTTTATACATACTTTGTTCTGCAATGATGAACAGTTGGTCACACGTTGAATCATGGAAAATAATGGCAGTCATCAACCTAGGCTACAATGTCTACGTTAGAGAGCTTTTGATCTGCTATGTCATTTACATATAAGTTAAATAGTATGGGTCCAAGTATACTTCCTTGTGGAATCCCGCAATTCACCTTTATCTCGGCGCTGGTATAATTACTTATTTTTACACACTGCTTTCTGTCTGTCAGATAGATTTTAAACCAGTGGAATCCAATACCTCTTATACCCGCGGCCTCTAGTTTTTTAACAGTAAGCAGGTTGAAACAGTATCAAAGGCTCTGACAAGACAGATCAAGAAAGACACCCAAGCAGTGCTCACCTTTATTTATGTATTCTGCAACCAGATTTACCAGAAACAAGACTGCATTTTTGGTAACCTCCAATGGCGAAAACCAAGCTGCTGGTTTGATATAATGTGGTATTTATCAAAAAATCGAACCAACTGCAGATTTACTTTTTGTAAAATTTTTGACATAACACTAAGCAAAGCAATCGGTCTATAATTTTCAGTGTTGTTATGGAGACCATTTTTACATATTGGAGTAATTGATGCTGTATTCCAGATTTCCGTTGTTATGCTTAAGATAGCTTAAAAATTTCATTATTTAGAAAAAAAACGAAATTACTGATAAAAATTATTTCTATATTAACTTTAGTTAGTGTGGCCGGATGAGGAGAAAGTTCTGGAGGTGAAGTACGTGCGCGCGGCCACACGTTTGCGCGCGCACGCGCACGCCGAGTTACGCGTGCACCTTGGGCGTCTGCACGTGGTGCTGCTCTGTTCGCTGCTGCACCATCTGCAAGTAAGGAACTGTCTACCTTTTTAATATTTACATACACGTCTCCGACAATAAATTTGAGTCCCTGAGGAAATTTTTAGATTCCTTTCTAGTATACGTAATGGAACACATACGCAAGTGTATCTGTTTATGTAAGTAAATTAATATAAATAGTTTTTATGTACCACTTGAACCAGGGACAGAAAGGACTGTACCACGCTGATCGCCAACCTTCACTAGTTGGAGTTACACATTAGGAAGAAGAGAGAAGTTCTGAGTGTGTGTTTCCACGTAAAGTGAAATGTTATGTTTGCGATTTGCAGCAATTCGCGGAGCCGCTGGTGGCGGGCACCGCGGCGGCTGAGGCTGCGGCGGCGGCCGAGCGCGAGGCCCGCCGCCGGGCGGAGCGGCTGCGTGCTTGCGCTTCTCGAATGAGTCTCGCTATAGAGGTACACTCATTCCCTCTATTAACATAACATTAAGAACTTTTTGTATTTCCATTGTATTTTTCTAATATAAATAGTGTTATAAGTTTAACATGTTTAGTTATTCATCTTCATCTAAATATTAAGATTACGTTCTCAGCTTCACGCGCCGGTGCTACTCCTTCCGCAAAAGCCGTCATCGCCAGATCTACTAGTTCTGAACATGGGCAAGTATTGTTTTTCTTTTTATTATATCACCAAATATATTATTTATTAGTCTTTAAGAACGAAATAATATGCAACGATTAAAAGGAAAAATTACTTTGAGCAATAATAATTATGGCTTGATTATTTATTTATTTATTTATTAAAGCATATCAATATAATTATCATAATTGGTGTCATGACTTAACATTAAAAATCAAGATAAAAATATCCCAAGTTGACTTGTTTTTTAGAGCATTTTAATGTGTTCTTTCATGAGAACCAGCTTTCACATAGAAGACATTTTTTCACACCAAGAAACCAAGCCCATCAGGTATGCCGTATGTATGCCAGTATGTTTGGTTCCATCAATGTTCGATGAAGGCGACGGCACCAATAATAAACCAGAACGTTATTGTAAATATTTATGCTTATACTACTAAATATTTTACGCAGGCGATTTACTGATAGAGAACTTCTTCAAGCCCCTGAACGTCAGTCAGGAAGCCGGCAGTCCAATCACGAATCCCATCATCGACAATGTGCTCATTAAATTGGAGAACATCACACTGTCCAGAGCTGTTATGACTTTGGCCGGCACCTTAGAAGTTCAGGTAGATATTTTAATTTGGATAGATGCATAATTAGTAAATATGTAATGGTTTTTCTTATTAGACTAGGCGGCGAAATGTTCACTTCATGGTGAGTGACTTGCCTGCTCATAACAAATAATAGATTCGTGAAACGAATGATGATGAAAATAAAAAAATATTTCTCTTTAATAATGTAATATTTCGTTTTCCAGGAGCCCATCCTTGAGTCAATATCAGTACGCTGCGACCTCAAGCGGGCAGTGAGCTACCAGCAGGTTGCCAGCGCGTACCGCGACTTGCTGCTGTGCGAGGCGGATGTCGTGATGGACACGGTGATGCTGAACCTCGGCCAGAACGACCTGGCCACGGTGCTGGCCGTCTGGAGCGGCAACTTGAGCGAAGCGCATTATATTAGTAAGATGACATTAAATATTGTAGAACCGATTCCTGCTGGTTAAAATAATTAAAAAGGAAGCTCCTACATTTTTTCATTGTCGATAAAATGCACAAACAGATGTAATTTAGGTTAGGCCGCCAGAGTAAGTTTAGCAATAACTATAATGTCTAACTCTCCCTATTTGAGCTTCTCCTATGTTAGGGTTTCGCTACCATTGCCTAGACCCTTGACCGAAGGGTATTCGGCCATCTCAAATCCAAGCTTGGCTCTGAATCTTGCTTAACCATTTCTTATATATTAAATGTATCTTGCTTCTCACATAATTATCTACATGTAACTAACACTATGCATGCCGTCAAGAATTAGATTTGGTGTGAGTAAGGTGAATCTGTTTCTTTAGATAACGTAGTACCAGGGTCTCCGGTTGAGTCGGCGGCGTCGGACGCGGCGGTGAAGAAGCTGCAAGCGTTCTTCGCGCAGAGTGAGCCCATTCGGAAAGAAGTTACCGTCAGGTTTGTGTTTAATGTATAATAAAAGTATATATAGTAACTAGCAAATAGAAATTTTCTACAACGCTCTTCAGATAGGATCACAGTAATATTTTAACACTATGGTTTGGTGACGGAGACATAAGGAGCAGCGCTACCTTCCAAGACGTTAAATGTTTATACGTTACAGTTTTCCTGTCCGAAAGGAGCAAAAAAGGAGTATACGGGCATAACAACACTTAATATGTTTTTTTTGTGTGTTTGTTGTGCGCCCAATTCCGTTGAATAACATATTTTGTTGTCATACAAACATCATATTGAGCTCATTGCATCACTATCTGGTGAATGTCATTCCCGTCTTATGAATATGTAAAAGAAAATATTACAGGTTTACCCTTGAAGGGATAGAATTGAAGCTATTCTCTGATATGGATGAGATCCTGAGTTCGCCCATGCGCGACCTCAGCCACGGATTGGCGAAGATGACCGCCGGCGAGACGACGTTCGCCTTTGACTGCTATTCAGACGGCAGCACCGAAGTGAAGGCCAGCCTCCAGAGCTTGCTGATTGAAGACATACGCGCAGATCCGACAGTAGCTATCCGACGGTAAGTAGCTTGTATCTGTCACATCTAGATACTAGGCTGAATAGACTATTAATGTATTTGTGTCTATATACGAGTACATACCTAATTAAGAATCTAACAAATGACGATGTTTTACCGCCAGGATATTCCAGTCGCAGGGGGGTGGGTCGCGCGCCGCCGCCGGTATCTCGGTGCTTCGCCCCCCGCTGCTGGACGCGAGCGTGCGGTGCAGCGCGCGCGCCGCCACCTGGGACGTGCGCGTCGACCGCACCCGGCTCAACCTCGCACTGCCCTTCCTGCTGCAGCTGGCAAGGACCCTCCTCGACGCTATGCCTGGTATCTAAAAGGAAATTATGCTAACAATAGACTAGACTTTTCAACAACATTTAGAAGTAGAAATTGGCTAAGATATTTTATTTACATAACAAAAAATACAAATACTCTTACTACATGAAGAATGAGAGGACAATCTTTTACACAGGGGAAAAGATGATGGACGGAGGTGTCGTAAATCATGGGTATGTAGGCGACGTGGACCCCTCCCGCCCAGGGAACAACAATACTCGTCTCCCGAGCTCCAGTGACTCAACCAGCGGATACTACTCCACGTGTAAGTAAATCATTATATCACATTAGTTTTCTGATCTGCCTGTGCTAGTAACAGTTAAATCATGTTGTGATGAGCGATGTTATGTTACAAGAAATCATCCAGGTACTAAAGCCCATTTCTACAGTCCAGGAGTGCGTAATTCTTATAAATATAACTGTTTTTCATTGTGCCCCAGCAACTTCCGTGGCGGAGGAGAACCCCAGTCTGTCGGTATCTATTCAATGCCGTCAGCCGGAAATAATGTTCTTCACGGAGTTAACGAAGAGCGAAGGCCACGCACTACTCCTGCGAACGGAACTGCTCATCGATTACTCAAGTCACTCAAATACCGAGAGCCTTGTTATATCACTAGCTGGGCTGCAGGTATTTCATCATATTAACAGGAACCTGGAACCTTTTGAGATCTTAACTGAATGTCTTACGAAATGAATCGCTAAAGCAATCATCTATACATTCTTGATCATCATCATAAGCCGACAGACGTCCACTGCTGAACATAGGCCTCCCCAAAGACCTCGACTAAATTCATTGAGGGGCGAATTAGGCCTTAGCCCACAACACTGACCCATTGCACGTTAGTGGATGTATACATTCTTGATATTATGTCCTATTTGGTTTTATTTGTTTTTCTAGAAACTGTTTTGCTGTAAATTGTACTATGCTCAGGTATACATTGAAATTAGACGAACTTACGAAGGAACACGTTTGATTCTAGATAATGTCTAAACTCCAATCTAAACTGAAGAACCTGCCTCCGCAACTGGTACTGAAGCCGTGCGACGTGGAGTTCTCCAAGTCGTTCAAGAGCATGGAAGAGGGTGTCAAAGTGCGCCTGTCGGTGTCCGAGATTGAATTCCACATCGCGGCCACGACGGTGCACACCGTCACGGGTAAGCTGCATAAAGTTTACTCTTTTGTTGTTTCTCACATATTTTTTTAACGTATAATAAAAGGAACAACCAATATCCTATAATATGACTCCGTGTACAGCTCACAAATGTTGTACTTTTACTAGATACGTAGCAATATCCTCTATTATCTATGCGTCACCATGATGTGTGAGATGAGACACCATACATATATGCTTTGTGGCAAAATTGGATGCTGCGGTGCCAATTAACTTTTCATCAAGTTAACATAATGATGTCCTTGCAGATATAATAGAAGAAATCACCAATGAACTGACCATACCCGACGATAAGGAACCGTTTAATTTCGCAACATACAACCCCAGAGCGGAGAAGTCGGATGAGGATCTGTGGTCGCCGAAAAAAATTGCAAACCCGCCAAGTGCGCAATTCAGCATGGAGAGCAGCTACGCGCAGCCGAAGTATCCTAGCGTCAAACCGGCGGAGACCTTCGAGATTATGATCCCCAGCGTCAAGGTTCTGTTCGAGATCGAGCAGACAGTTAGGATACCAGTTTTGTTAATCAAGGTTTGTTCGTTTAACCTAGTCTAATCCTTTTTAATAAATCTCTTGATTTGAAGAATAATATTTTTCAATCCAAAGATTGGAATATAATGTTGACATGAAATGTTTACTGATTATATAATTTACAAAATAGATGTCGGCTGAGCTTAGCCTGCACGACTGGTCAAGGCAACTCCATGGCTGCGGCTCGTTGAGCTTGCAGGCGGATTGTCACAACGAGCGGCTGCGGGCATGGGAACCACTGCTTGAGCCGACGCTAGAGAACAACCGTCTAAGACCATGGGAGCTCATCGTCAACGTCTTCCAGGTAGTTAGACTTAGTCGGATAATAATTACAACAGGACCTTCTAGAATGAATCTCGGTTTCACTGCTTTAACAGTAGATATAAAAACAATGTAAATTTTAAATGTTTTTATGATCATGTAGTTATCTGCTTCCCAAGCTCTCGCATTGGGAAATATCATATTCGGCAGAGGTTATGCCCGTTACTATCTCTGTCAATCAAAGCATAAGCGAGGATGGAGGTTATCATATGTGGCACCGATGCGTTCTGTTAGACATCCTAGATTTTTAGGAGAAAGTGGTGATAAAGCAAATTGGAATAAATTGTTGTTACGTAATAAATTCTTTATTCCAGGCAAAAGCTTACGCTATGTCGTCTCGCCTGGAGACCAACACGCAATTAGAAACCGAATCCGACCAGGCTACCATGTCGGAACCCGTAAAGAAACGAAAGAAATGCAGCGGTTTCGAATCTGAAACGTCAGCTGATGAGGCAGATACCGATAATGAGATGACGTACATCAGAAATCCCAATGGTAAAGAGAATAAGAGTTACGGTGCTGGGTTTAGTGCTGGAAGTTTGTCGTTCCTGAGGGCTTTGGACATAGATGAGTCGGATTCCGAGAACGAGATAGGAGCTAAAGAGAGAATATCGACTGCTGTCGGCCATTTGTTTACTGAGTGAGTCCATTGTGTACAATGATTTATTATGTTTTTACTATAATTTAAATTACCCGAGGAGGATAATACTCTAACATTTGGTCTAGTAATAGGTGAAATACCCAGCTGATACCTAAATTGTGCTATCCTAAATCGAATCAGGTTCTGTGTACATGTGTATTTTATCATTAACCACAATAATACCATTACAATTGATCGCAATTGGTTCTTACACTTAATCTAATCTTGATGCTAGATGGTTTGACTCACTAGACTATCGCTATTCACCATCTTTTGTCACGCCAGGCCATAAGAACATACACAATTTAACTAGAATTGTTATGGAACTTTTACCAATTACTACCTGGTGAATTTGCTATTTGGTTTCAACGTTTTTTATATACTAGACAGATAACAATTTAAAAACGGTCAATGAGGATATCGTATAATGTATTGTAAATTGTGTGAATATACATAAAAACTGTTTATATTATTTATAGTGATTCCAGTGGCGATGAGATAAGCAATGACGACTCATCAGCACCGGAACAGAGCGAAGCCGACGTACTAAGTGAAAGAGAAGAAGATGAAGAGAAACCAGAAACTTACATAGACGGCGAAGACAAAGTGAAAAAGGAAGTGGAACAGAAGAGTGTGACCTTACAGGTAAAATTTTAAAATATGTTCCGAATGTAAATGTAGAATTACGTACTTCAAATTAGAAAAAAGGCCAATACTTTTTAAACTTTTTAAAAGATTTATTAACTATAATTAAAAGTTAAGTTTGAATGGCTCTTCAGTTAGTGAAATTACTATAAGTACAAACACGAGTACAATGTGATGTAGTGCATATCAACCTAAATTTACATTGTTATGGGCAGAAGTATTGCATTCCGTTAGTTGAGAGTCACAGCAGACACAAAGACAAATATGCAGACACAGACATGTGAAAACTTAACAAGGAGTAGTTCTTGGTGAAAAATAATAACCTAATTCAGTGGTCTATTATTTCCATGTAGTAAAAGGCAAGAACTAATATAAAATAAAAAGCCAATTATCATTAAAGAACAAGTGGTAGGTCTCTATTTCCGGAGACCGTCTAGGTAGGTACCATGGCCGCCGACAAACACTAATGTGCAAACATTATGGAGTCGTCTTTGTTATGGACGGGGTATCAGGTGAACGTCTTGCTCGTCTCGTGCTTCTTCGAATTAAAAGGAGTCACGATCGTCAACACCGAGAATATGACTTTTAAGTCGTTCTTAAACTAAATCTATAAACGACTTGTTAAATTTTTATTTTAAGTGTGTTAACATGTGGCACCAATTCTCTTGATTTGCAAATCTATTGACAGCGGTGAGATAAAGCGTGTTGTGCAATCAAACATTATATCAAAGTAATGGATTATTTTTTTACAAATAGTATCATTACTTCAATAAGGGAGAAAAATACTTAAATATTTATTATTAGAAAAGTTGTTGAAAAAGTACTATGTAGACATTGTTTCTTCTGACTAACATCTGCAGTGTTATTATTTACTTTACTGTTTGTCGATACGGCAGGAGCCGAGTCGCGAGAGCAGCGTGGATTCCGATGCGGAGGGCGGTGGCGGGCGGCTGTGCACGTACGTGGCGCTGGAGTCGCGCGGCGCGCTCAACGCGACGCTGTCGCCGGCGGCGGTGCGCACGCTGCACGCGCTGGCGGCGGCCGCGCGCGACCGCACCGCGCTCGTCACGGCCATCGTCGCTGCAGAGAACGGCCTGCAGCTCATTAACGACATAGGTAACACATTTTTCAACATCTTCACATTCATTTTTTAACGACTTTGGTCTAACATATAACCGCAATTTCATTGCATTTTGAGCGTCCGGCCGTCGATGGTGAAGCATTCGCGCCCAGAATACTCTCTGGCTCTCTCGTTCTAATAATAAAAAGGCGTTAAATAGTCAAGCGAATTAGAATTAGTCCTACCAGCATCCCAATACCGGAACGTATGGTCTCGGAATCGATAATGGATGTCTATGTGAAAAGGCAAGGTCTCAGCTGCAACGCGACGAATGTAATACAAGTCAAGCCTTCATTACTGTTGCTGCCACTTGTCCAAAATGTACTACTTATGCTTAAGGTCGTTTATTGTTTTTAAATTATAATAATTTCCACTTTGAATGTTTTTTTCAATTTCCTTTTATATTTTTTATCTGTTCAATGTCTGTGTTCCACCTAAGGTCCCGGATCCACTGTCCATTTAAGAACCCGTACGGAGACAGACCTGGCGGGCAACGACCGTGTGCTCGCCATCGCCGACTACGACGTGGACACCAGCCGGCCCAGCACACCGGGTAACTAATTAATTTCTTTTTTAAAGATAGACCTGCACACGCAGCCGAATATACCTGGTAAATGAGTTGCACATCACTGTTACTTGTTAAGAAAATTAGGTACCACCGTAGCTTATGACAGTGGAAGTTTCTCTGTATATTTAATAAAGAAGTAGGCTCCATTCTTTATAGTCTTTAAGTCCTAACGGTCCTGACACATCGGTAACATCATCATTATCATTATCAGCCGACTGACGTCCACTGCTGGACATAGGCGTCCCCCAAATATCGCGACGATGTGGCCCAACGATCTCGTGAACGTTGCGGGAAGCACCTGCATCGATCCATGTGGAAATTGGTGACAAGCGGTAAGAATTTGCATAGGAAAGTCGGAGTGAAGGATTACCAGTCATCAGTTGACGCTGCGAATTAAATTTTGTTTTGTGTCCTGTATTACCGGTATGGAATACAACAGCTGAAATAATATGGAACAACTCCTCGGGATACTCATGGTATATGGCATATGTGTGATGTGACAATACGGGTTCTTTTCAGGCTGTGATACATCAGGTGCGGACATACTTGACGAAGCTGAGAAAACCACTAAGCAGGAAATGACGGATGTCAGCGACGAATGGGATTGGTAAATTATTATGCTTTATGAATTTCATGTATTAGGTCCTTGCATATGAAATTGGCATTTTGTGCGGGAGGAATATAGTCAATGTTTTTTGTAAAGTATATTTAATTAATCAAAGTATGTACCGCGTTGTTATCTATGCACTTTTGCAATCTCATAGGTAGTTCATTGATACCTTTATTAAAAAAACTCAGGGGGCGAGAATCAATAAACTCTGAAGGCGGTTTTGACTGCCGCATCAGAGTTGAATTTTTGTTTCTTTTAAGAAGTTGTCCAAATTCCGGATTGGTACTGGTGCCACGGTAAAACTTGTACTCCTAAATATACCGATATTTCATGTTTTTCATTGTGTGGTAACAAGCGGCTCCAAAGAAAAAAATAAGTAATTTGTTATCTAAGGAGAAGTAGGGAAAGTGCACCTGATGGTAAATGACTTCATCTCTCTATGCAGTAATTATGCAAAAACTCTTGGATGTGTTTTTCGGATACACTAATATATACATTACCTTAGATTGCACTCTATATCTCGTAACAAGCTCAAGATCAAATCAAGGCCAGAATATTAAAAAAGAGTTCTTATTGTTTTATCTTAATGTTGGGATTAAAATCTTGCAAAGTTTAGATTATGATAATGATGAATATTCAGCGATGATTAAGGCATTCTTCTGTTAATAGGATGGGTACAGTTTCTGAATACTTGGAGTATGTTTTTGACACAAGATAATCATTCTAATCTTTCTTTAATTAATACTTTTTTATTTAGTAAGTAGATAATTTTTTTACAGCGAGACGAGTAGAACGTAGAACGTTGCTCTGGTGGTAAGGAATACATTTCTATAATAAAGATATACTACTGGGTATTTTTACAGCTCTGTCGACGTCTTCTTCACGTTGATACAAGGTGTTAAGTTTTCGTTCTATGAACTAGTTTCGAGGGCGGTTTCGGGTGCGCGGTGTCTTCCGGGGCTTCGCTGCACACCTCCCCCGCCGCGCCTCCCGCGGCCGCTGAACTGCACCGCCGCCTCACAGACCTCACGCTGTCCATACGCCTCCACGACATGGACCCATTAAACGTAACAACTCTAACTACATTGATGAAATTAGAAACTTATTTGTAATAAAATGATCAAAGAAGACGCCTGTCAACGTCTCCTTATCGCAATAATGTTTCTATCTATGTTACATGTTCACAGACCGGAACAAATAGGTCCAGCTATTACAACTAACTGCACAGTGTACAGTATGGCAGACCTCCCTGATATTGAAACTTGAAGTTAAACTGATATAACACATCGTACACTGCTCCTCATGTTTCATGACAGATCCTCTGCCCACAACGCTCTGTGTCCAAGCTGCACGTGCTTCATCCGAGCAAGAATGGTACTCGGTATTACGTAGTGGTAGAGAGGAGCTCCAAATACAACGCAAAGAAGATCGTCGTCAGATCACCATTGCAGGTACATTATCAACCTACCCTCTACCCTCTTTACTGCGTACTGATTTTCTGGAAACAATTCTCTTTAGAGTCGTATGCATATATGAAATTAGTTATGTATATTCATAAACAGTGCATTGAGTTTGCATGTTACTGATGCTTACGGCTTCTTGTGCATAAAACTTAGAATTGTTGTGTTCCAGGTGCGTAATGAGACGTCATACGCATTGGAGGTCCTATACCGCAAGAGCGATCTGGAGGCAGCCGGCGTGGAGCCAGTGGGCGCGGTGCGGAACCCGTTCTGCGGGCTGCTGCGGCTGGCGGTGCTCGCGCCACACGATACCTTCAACGTGCCTCTATACATCGCCTACCACTGCAAGCTGTATCTGTTGCCAGCTAACTTTGAGTGAGTTTGCTATGTTTAAAATCAGAAATGTAAAGTGGCTAAACCTGTTAGGGACAAATAGAATTTTGTTAACTTTTAATCAATATTCTAGGACTTATCAAACGACAACTCAAGGTATCTGGTGGATGGAGCTGGCTAAGGACTTGGGTAGGCCGCGTGACGTCATCTGCCCCGCCAAATCCGATGACGCCCCGAGCATATTCGCCATGAAAATAGTTCCGGTCGAAGGTATTATATCAGTACATGTTGTATATAGATGTGCTTATCCATGATGTCTTTATACTCCAAAACCTCAATCGTTATAAATCTCCGAGCTTCAAACCTTCTGGTATTTGAACAGGTTGCCAGTCGCAGAAGGTGTCACGCGCTATACCGAACCTGCTGTTGCGTGTGGTGCCATCTCTCAGCGTCCACAACTGTCTCCCCCACGCATTGCATATCACCGGAGGAGCACTAAATCTTCGCATAGAACCTGGAGAACGATCACACGTCTACACCCTTGACCTCTCGAATTCGCATCGTCTCACCCTGGACATTCATTACCTTGGACTGCCCTGGACCGGTAGCTTTACATTGTCACCAGGTAAACATGCAATCATTGGGTTAATAAGTAAATTTAAGCATGTTGACAATTAACTTATAATTTCATACGAGAACAGAGACCGTCTAGAGTGCATTACCAAATGCCCTCTTTAATCATTTACCACCAGATTAAGATCTTAGTCGGCTCATCATTCTACTACAAGCTACAGTATTCTATATTTTATGCCTAAAAACGATACTATAATGTTTTGTAATCAATATGTAGATATGGGCGAGAAGATGGTAAATATGAGCACTGAGTGCGAGACCGACGGCGGCAACAAGGAGTTGGGGTTGTGCGCTCGTGTGCAGCGCGGGGACAGCTGGCGGCTGTTGCTGTACGCACCATGCTGGATCATCAACAAGACCGGCTTGCCGTTGCAGATCAAGGTGCCCAACCCAACCCTATAGGAGCCCAAGCTGTTAGGAGATTTGCCACCGAGTCTGCGACAATCCACCGCTTGATAAATGCCTTCCTCGTAGGAACTGAATTTAGTTCGATCTTCGCCTTTGGCCGGGTTAGAAAAATAAGATCTAAGCGGATAGAAACAAAATTTATATATGTGTGAAATCTCTACTTAACATTTATCAAAATTTTCATATTATTCATATTAAAAAATCATATTTACATATATTGAAGTCAATAAATGGAGGCTCCCGCTCCACTCAATTCTGGACCTACTCCATGAGTGAATGATGCACATCGTCCTTATACTACTTTTCTTCGATACGTCAAATCTCAACGTGATCGTTGAACAGACACTTTTATTAGATTTGCGAATATTTGTTCAATGATCTGGAATACATTTGAAGTGGTTTAGTTCTATACAAAATCTTCTTCGTATAAAATCCATTAGACGAGGCTGCGTGTATTATACAACGCGGTATAGTTCGCTTACAAATAGATTAATGTATTTATCAAATAGTTCTACGTTTTAAGAAACCCTATGTTATGAGATGCTTTTAGAATGAATTATTTGTCGGCAATAACTGTAATAGGAAGTCATTTGAATATTTGTAAAATACTAAGAAAGAGTTACACTCTATATTGATAAATATGGCAAGCGTTGAAAGATAACATCTGTATTTAAGTTGTGCGTGTGCATTTGAGGTGAGTAGTGTGGTGGTTCAGGGCGGGCGCGGCGAGGCGGCGCAGGAGGCGGGCGAGGAGGCGCTGTTGTGGGGCGGGCGGGGCGAGCGATTGCGCGTGCGCGCGCATCAGTCGGGCTGGTCGCGGGCGGCGCGCGCACGGCCTCACGCGCCCGGCCTGCTCGTCTGCACGCACGCTGAGAGGCGCGTGCACTACCGGCTATTGTTGCACGTGAGTGTAATGCAGTGCAAATAAATACAGCCGTCTGCTATTTAATGTTCCCCCAATAAATACAACTAACAATATTCTTCACAATAATTGAGATCCCCTATACACCAATAACTATTGTTTAAAACGAAACGCGGAGGCGAACAAATAACATCACAGTACCAGTTAGTTTAAAAACTTCCTTTGTTAAAAAACAGCATACTCATGTATCTGTTTGTTTATACAACAAACTAAATGAGATCTTAAATTTTAAATCATTTCTTAATCATGAATGTAAGACAAAAGCAAGCACTGGTATTTGATGTTAGATCATAAGTAAATGGAGGAACCTTGCTACCGCTTCTGTAAAATAATAAGACTATCTTATCTTATTATTTTCCCACATTTGTACACACATATACATGTCCACGCTTTTACACACACAAACACACGCACATTCTCTCACGCATACTGCACATATGGATAGCTAAACGTGCAGATCATTTCTTATACTTAAATTTTTAAATATTGCATTTGTTTTACAATAAAACTGGGAGAGGGCGCTGGTTCCTGAGACGCAGGTTAAATTTCTAGTATAGGAATCAGAGGCGTCAAGTATTAAAGATTTGTAAAATGGAGCAATGAGCAAATCTTTATCTTATTTCTGGCAATTCAATCTATTCTCTTTCAGATTATTACTAGTAGCTGGTAGGTATTCTATAGACGAAGATGCTCTAGGATGGAGCTACCGTAGCTCCTATTTCTGCAGATGGTTTTTTTTCTATTTAACGTGGGAGAAATGCTTGCGCATACCCGTCCTCGTGGTAGCAAGGACAGGTTATGTCGGACTTGCACCGACTAAAATCCCCACGATGTTCCGCCTCGTCGCTGCACGGCAGGGTCACGGGAACGCTCTCGCAGACATACCCAACTCCGCCAGCACCAGCCGCATAACGCAGCCTCACTTCGGGAGGGAGGCAAGAAACTTCCACCTTTCCACCTCTGTAAGGGCTCGCCGGAACATACAGCGTGCCCCCTCCTCAACCTCCTCCTGTCGCGCGGACAACGAATTCCCCCAAACCCTTCGTCCAGAGGCCTTGGGAGCCAAGAAAGAAAACTCTTGCGACTCCCTGCGGCGGATCTGATCTTGGCCTCCACCCGTTAACGGCCGCGGAGGATAGGGAGAACGGCGGATCGCAATACTGATACTCCTCTTCCTCCGCGGCCCCACCGCCGCCGCATCGCCGGTGCGACACCGGTTAGTCGCAGAGAGTACTCTCTCCGCAACTCTACCTCGGCTGCAATGGGCAGTATGAAATCGCCCCTGCAGCCCCAGGCCGCTCTAGACTGCGGCCGCGGCAGCTCCAGTTATTCAACCGGTGCTTTAACCAGGAGCGGCCGCCTCGGGCCAGCCCTTCACCGCGGCCCGGCCTCTTCACTTCACCATGTGTCGGGTCCATGATTACTAAGCCTCTCCGTCACAACAAGGCGGGAACCCGTTGGGGGGATTCTGCAGCTGGTTGCTGTAGTTAATAACTGGCGTAACTTGACTCTACACGTTCCGTCTTGAAACGACAAGATCGATATAGTAAAGTGTTCATTATCCTATCAGTGTATATCTTACCATCAGATTTTGCTCGTACAAACTAGTTGTGAAATAAACCAGGTAATAAATTAGTATAAATTAAAGGCAGGGATAGAAAAAATTAGTTTATAAGTCGCCTGGCGGACCTGTACCTATAGATTGTAGCTCTCGTTGATCTCAATTTAAAAATAATTTTTAGGTAACCCTCTCGGAACTATGTCCCCAACTAACGAAGATTGTGACGCTCCTACCATACTTCCTCGTGTACAACGACACCAAGAAACACCTGCGTTTCATGGAGGAGAACGAAGCGGCCGACCTGTGGATCGACCTCGCGCCACAGCAGTGCACGCCGTTCTGGCCGCAGACGGACTCGATGTCGATGCACTGCAAGTACAGGGACTCCAACGTCGTGTCGCAACACTTCCCCATAACGAGGAATCATTTTACCGTTCTCAGGATGGATAAAGGAGTGAGTACTATGCAACTATAATAAAAGAGAGTGCCGTTAAGGCTGACGAGCACCGAGTGGTACCGGTTATAGATAATTCGATAATCTGGTGTAGATCGTGGCAATCTGATAAATGTGGAACAAGTGATGGCCCGATCACATCCTTGGTCTTGGAAAGCCTTTGTGACGCAGTTAGCATCTACCGTTAACACCATGTGACATTCAGGTCAAACGTTTCCAAATGTTATAGATAAAAACATGGGTAATACAGGGTCATCCGGAAAATAAGCAATAAGAACAATAATAACATAAGTGGTTACTTATATTTAACAATAAATTATTTACTTCACAATCTTATAAGTAAGAAACTTCATCAATTTTAAATCACTGGTTGAAGTGGTTTCTCCAGTGAAAGAGTCCCGTCTTCATGTAAAGTGTAAGCTGTACCTCTGGACCTATGGCTCCATATTTTTATGGCCTTCAGATGTGCATCGCTTTGTTCCTTGTAGTTTGTAACCATCGGAGCAAGCTCCAATGGTGGTATGTTGTCATCAGACGCTGATATTAATAGAGATGACGATGAAGATGGAGGTGATAGATCTGTCGATGGCTCGTTCATGTTTGGAGTTGTCACCTGATGATAAAAAATGTTAACTTGATTATTTCAACTTAATTTTATCTAGACTCCAATCGGATACTTAATTAATGTGCTCCTCAGCCTGTAGCCCAATCGTAACAAGAGTGAAAATTAAACTCATATGGGAAATCTGGTTTTTGTTTCGATTTTAGATCTTTTTTTTTGTTTAGATTAGATCTAGATCTATAGATCAGCATTAAATCTCCGACATATCTGACCATTGTCCTAAATATAACTTTATTTATACTTGTTAAGAATTAAAATCTTTGGTCCGAAATTGACACAGTATTTTAGGACTTAATATGAAATGGTTAGTACTTTAGTAGCTAGGATAGGTGAAGATGTTCACCCAGCAATAGTCCTAAACATAAAGCCCGTCCAAGACATAAAAATATATATAAAGTCAGAAACATATAGAATAAATATTTACAGTGTAATGCGGTACGTTGTAGGAGCTGACAGTATGTAGTTTCGAATTGTAATTCATGAGGGGCAGATCACCGAAATTTTCCACCTCATAGGAACTAGAATCAGCCTCCACTACAGACGGTACGTTGTTCGTGAACATTGCATCGTAGTCCTCATGTCTTAAGTTGACTGGTGCCGGAAGCATTCCTTCATTCATCGCCGCGCTATCGGTGAATACATTTAAATCGTTATCTTTGCCTATCGTCTGGCCAATATAAGCATCCACCACAGCAAACTGTTGGTTGTGTATCGTTTCTTCCCTATTTATTTGATTATTGTAATTATACGGCCCAGGCGTATACCCCAAATTGTTAAATTTTGTCTGACCTGTTTCCGGAATGTAATTTGGGATTGGATATTTGTATTCTGTAGTTTTCTTGTAGTCATTAGGCTTCGCGTATGGACCGTTAGGAGGAACACGATTACCGTTAGGGTTATCTGGACCGTTATATTCGTTGTTGTTGGAATAATCTAGAGTTCTATCGTAATATCCCTTCTTGTACTTGTCTTTACTTACTGCGTATTCGACAATCTTGTTTAAATCCTTTTTGGATAAATATTTAATTAAATTCTTTATATCTTGATCTCCCAAACCATCGTTGGACGGCTTTCTACCGTGTTTGTAAGGTCCGGAGTTTGTTTCTTCGTCCTCCATGTAGTTCGGAGGCGGTGTTAACGAATAGGCACCATGAGTCTGGTGGCTTATTGGCGGTCGTTTGTAGTACCTCTGTGGTAAAGTGGAGTAGTATTTTGCACGTTTAATCCTAACGTTCTGCTGCATGGATCGGCTTCCATTGCAAGGTGCATTATCGCACAAAGTTCCGATAGCACAACACAGAACTGCAATTACAACAGATAGCCGCATAGTTGTGTTTCCACGTAGGTGACACTGAAAACTGAGAGATTGTGAAATTTACGCGTAATTCTTATAAGTACTGTTGAAAGTGGTGTGAATTAAGTTAGAGCGCATGCAGTCAGTCTCCGGTACAGGTTGTGGTGTAATCGTCCGCATGTCAACTTTCATCAGTAATGAAAGATCAGTGGACTTCCGGTGGGACAGGTTTAAAGTATTTTGTGACTGGACGCATTATTGAACATTTACTCATAATTAAGCTAAGTATTTTAATTTCTGCGTTGAAATATAAAATGTCTTTATTCTGATACAATGCTTCCTGTGATAGTAATATTTAGATAAACAAAGTGAAATCAAGTTTAGTAGAACCAAATACATTACTTAACAATGGTATCTCTTACTACAAAAAAATTAAGTTAAACTGATTTACTGAATTTTAGAGGTATTATAAAAGTTGTGTGGTAAAATACTTGACACGAGATCAAGTCGATGCATTAACATTTTAGAGAAACTGAAATATCCGTAAAGTGAGTAAAATACTTTCTCTTTACTATCTATTGTCAGACATAATATACAGAAAGGGAAAGTTGAGGGAGAGTGCAGCACGTATAGCCCAAAACTTATGAATATATATATATATGTACAGCTATAACATTACGTAGCCCCTTATCTCTCCCCCTATAGCACTATCCATCTCTTCAATCCTCCACATCCAATATTATCTCATCTTTCTCCTCCTCTTTGTATATACAATTTTATCTACATATATATAATATGTATAAATTTTGTTTTAGGTTTGTGTTTTTATTTTCTTTTTGTGTAGTTTTTGTGTTGTTGTGTTCGTTTAAAGTTTAATTTCAATTTAATTTTTTTCTATTACTTTAACTCCCGGATACCAGATCCGTGAGCCCTGAGTCCGATGAAGCTGCAATAGTTGTCAATAAGTCTTGCCGCACAAACTTCATCATAAAAAAAATGTGCAAACTCTGATCTTCATGTGCGTATACAAGAGGAGAAATAATGGTTAATGTCGACAATAATAACTAATATTTATTTTATCTTTAAAAATCAAACATTACAACTTTAATATCAAAGTTACTTAAATTATGTTTTAATTTTTTTTATATTATCACGCGTTTTTCCCAGTAGGAGTAGGCAGAGGTGACTAAACACACACTTTTCGCCAGATGTGGTCAGATTAGGTCCCATGTAACAGGGGGCGAGCATGGCTGCCACTTTATCGGGGCCACCACACACACACATAAAGATGATTTCAGTATGCGGGTTTCGTCGCGATGTTTACCTTCACCGTTTGTATTTCGCTGTTACTTAAGTTCACAAATATACATAACTTAAATTTTAAGTCATCGGTACATGCCGAGATTCGAACCCACGATCTTCCGAATGAAGGCCGCACGCTCTAACCATTAGGCCAGCGAGCTACGAGTTTTAAAATAAGTTAACATATCTTTAATGCTCTATCTTTCTATATCCTAGTCGGCAATATGCGTGGATATAACCGGAGGCACGGACAAGCCGTTCATCATCACGTTCAAACCGTTCACCAGCGGTGACGCCCCCGTCCGCATAGAGAATCTTTGCGATGACCTGTTCCTCAAGCTGCATCAAACGGACTCTGGACAGGTGGCACTGTTGAGCCCGTTCCAATCGATGCTGTACACCTGGGATGACCCGACTAAGGAGAGGAAGCTGATGTGGAACATCTATAACAACAAAGGAAAGGGATTTCTTGCAGATTTTACTCAAGATGGGTAAAAATCACATGTTACTATTTTAATATTTCTATTAAACAATTTTCGACTGTTCGTAACTTTTCTAGTCTTTTGATATATTTAGGACGTTAAGTAAAAGTTAAGTAGACGTTATTTAAAACTATTGTAGGCAAGTAGTTTTGGAAATAATTAAACTGTTATTCATGCCCATTATAAACGAAAATCAAAACGTTTTATATTCTTTTAGTTATGGCGAAGAAAAAGTGAGTTTCCATTCGGTAAAACATTCTACACTCATCGCGACCAGTAGCGTAACATCCAAGCTTTCTTCAACTCTCAAGAGGCTCACCCCGAAGTCGCCGGAGCCTTATGCATCTAGCAGCGACGACTCCGACAGCTTCGAGTTACCAGAAAACATAGTAAAATCCAAAAAAATGAGGAAAGACAAAGTGATCGTTTACTGGGTATCCTTCATGAATGGACACCAACGTGTATTCATGTTGGCCCAAGACGAGAGAATAGCGCGGGTGTACAGGATGATGATAGACTCGGAAAGAAGCAATTACGAAGTGTATCTATCATTGTCGAGCGTCAGCCTCTCTGTTTGTATACAGACTGGCACCGGTGTTAAGGAGTTAGCATACATCAGTGTCACCGATTCTCTGCCGCGTTGGGAAGTCAACGTCAGTAACAAGTGGAAACAGCTAGCGCCAGATTTAACGGCTTGGATTGAAGACAAGTATCAAACGGAACAAAAGAAATGTAATCTGAAAGACTACATTCATATAGACTTGGAAAAAATGCAAATGACGAAACCTTTCTTCTCGGAACTGCGACGGAGCTATAACCCAAGTGTTTGGATGCAGCTTAGGAAGTCCGACACGTATACGTACTGTCACCTTAAACTACAGAGGCTTCAAGTAGACAACCAACTCCACGAAGCGGTGTTCCCCAGCGTACTGTATCCGGCGCCGTTACCTGCTCATTTGAAATCCAAGGACCTTAAACCGTGCATCGAAGTTGTAGCCTTAAAACGTTACGTGCCCAATCTTAACCAGGACGTGTATAAATATTTCAAAGTATTAACTCAGGAGTTTTGCGTGAACCTGGACAGAGGATTCGTCAACTACATCTTTGATATATTAAATCACTGGAAAGTGGAGGAGAAGCCCGCCGTGAGACTGCGCGCTGATTTGGCCTTAATTCATATGCCATTAACCATCTTGGCGATAAAGAGTCAGACGAGCGCACAGAGGAATGTTCTCTTCGAATACGTTCATCTGTCTCCTCTGAAACTTGTCCTAAGCCTCTCATCGCGGGGTTACACGGACAGCGCCAGCAGCCCCAGCCGATCGCATAACGGGAGCCAGAAGGAAAATCGTCCTAAACTCTTCAACAGTGATTTACTGGAGTTCCTGTTTAACTCCTGGGGTTCTTCCCTCTGCGACATGAAGGATGTTGTTATTAGGTAAGATTTAGTTTAAAGTGATATTTTTAGATACAAGTATTAAACACTAATCATCATCATCATCAATTTGTAATGAGACACGTGTTAAACTTACAACATTCTTCTTTCAGCACCTAAGATTAAAATCAATTACAGGTGTAGTTGAGTTACGGACATTCTCAACTGTTCTAGGATGTCCTACCTGGAGCTAAGGAATGCGCCGATCACCTCGTCAGGGCTGCTCGACGCAGCGTCGCGCCATTATTGGTTACAACTGGTGCAGCAATTTTACGTGCTGGTGCTGGGTTTGGACATCCTCGGCAACCCTTACAGCTACATCGGTGATTTCACTAGGAACCTCCAGCAGTACTACGAACCGTATTTGGTGAGTTACTTGTTACGTATGTAAAACAGCAAAGTATTCGCGAAAAACCATGGCTCCACGAAGATTTGATATTTATGGTGATTTGAAATGTCAAGTGTTCTGTCAATTGTTGTCAACTGTCATGTCAAATTTTGATGCTCGAATCCATGCTCCGTGCCTGTTTACCAGGTCATATTGATTTTGTCAATTTTTATATAGCTGGTAAATGTAAATATTTAGCCAAAAATCAATAACGTGATTGAACCAATGATTTTTATACTCTGCCAAAAAAAAACTAGTTGCCTTTATCGGAGCATTCTATAATTTGAGAGGTAAATCCGATCTGCAGAGCGGTGCGTGTGCGCGGCGACTGTCGAGGGTGTCGCGTGCGGCCTGCGCCGGCGCCGGCGCCGCGCGTCTCGCCTGCTGCCTGGCCGAGAGCAGCGCCGCGGCAGTCGAGAACACGCCACGACCTCGTCCAGTGCGGAGAAGACCCGGTGCGTATTCAATTATTCTCCTAAGATAGAGCGACCGTTGCATACGTTGTATTAAATAGATTACCCACGTGTTCCGAACGTAGAAACCTTGACTTCTCCAAACACTAACCGTAACAACCGAAAAAGTTTTAGTAAATAAAATTCTCTTCATAACTTTGATTTCCCTCTACAAGACTGACTGACTGTTTTAGAAAATTTTTCACTGACACAAAAAAGATAGATCATCCTTGTGCCTGTCTATTTTCTCCAACAGAATGCCATTTAACTTTCAAAATAGCCTTTTTTTGATATTATAAGAAGTAACTACTACCTCTTCTGATGCCATATTGAGAAAACGGTATTTAATAACATGATCTGTAGTAATATTTATAGTCAACCACATTATTCATTCGCAGGTGAGGAAGGTTCGATTGTTGACAACCTCCCGGAAGCTGTGCTGGAAGCGAATAGACGGAACCCGAGCAGCGTCGCACTCGCAGTCACCGGGCTCATTGCGAGGCCCACTGTGGGTGAGTCAGATAATAATTACCCAACGAGCAGGAACGACACATCGAAACTACTAACTTTTAATAAATAAAAGAAAATCTTGTCTGCGCAGCTCTCTGTTAATGTCGAGCACATCTTGTCAATAACAAATACATATACAAAGTTAAGGATGTCATTCATAAAAACTTGAGTAACTTAATCTTTTGATTATTACTTCTCTTCCTCTTATTCCCCTGTATCTAACTTTGCGTGTAGTTACAATACAACTTGTCTCTCACAATCTGCTCTATTTACATTGCATAGTCTCTTTCGCACTGCATCCATCTATTTTTCCTTTGGTCCTCCTCTACTCATTATACTTATCGACATGATTTCACTATACATACCTCTGTAATACTGAATGGATGTTATTCAGTCGACCAGTCAATTCTTTAATTGTGCAGATTGATTTTCTAACTATTGTATAGTATGCATGTAAAACTGTGTAGTTTTGTATACTTTAAAATATTACACTAAATCCAAAGCATGATGTAAGCAATGTGGTGCTCGTGTACCGTGACGTCATCAGTCGATGCTATGGGGGAACAGTCCCCATAGAACCGACTATCGAGTGATAGATGGATACGTGCAGCGTGACGTTTTTGGGGTCATTACGGTTTTGACCTTTACCTTACTCTCCTACCTCGTAGTTGCGCTATGGATCCCGCCTAAATTCTTTGTTAGGTGAAATAAATTTAGTATTGCAAACTAAAATTTAAACTCTAAATTAAATAACTAGAACAAATAAATAAATAAAAACCTTTATTTCCGGCCTCAGAACCATAGTAACAAATAACAAGAACTGAAATAATCATAAGTCACAAAATATGATTGACCTTTTGTCGTAATGATTGAAAGGCACAGCACAACAACTGACGGCATCCAAGCCAAGCTCACCTGCCCGTGGTGCACCCACCTAATTAACAAATGAGACTCTGGTTCCCAACAACCCACATTGGGCAAGCTTGGTGAGAAATGGCCAAAATCCACTAATATGAATACCTAAAAATGAAGGTCGCGAGAAGCCGCTTGGCGATCACCGCAGGCCCGATCGATGTGGAGGTGTTTGGGCGAGGACTATGTCCAGCAGTAAACGTCAATCAGCTGATGATAAATGTTTATCTATTATATATAGTCTTCTCCTTTAACTTCTCTCCTTTGTACTCGAGTACCAAGCATAAAATAATCGTATGACAGAAACCAAAGTTTTTGTAAAAATAGAACAGTTTGCACGAACTGGTAATAAAATAGATTTATTTATAGAAACCACAAATTTTGTAAATAAACTGACACGTTGTAATGAATGTGTTTACAGCATGTTGACCTGATGCATGATGATCTTTATAACACTGCATGTTCTTATTCACAATGCATTTCGTTATGTTATATACACCGATGCTCATATTGTGCAGTTTGTAAACTTAATTTATCATGAACTCATGAACATTTTCTCATTTCCTTGTGCGCCTGTGCGTTTGCTGTGGACGAGTAGATGAGGACTGTGCTATTGTGAAACGTAAGTATCTTAGAGCATGACATGGTTTAGATCGCTACACGGTCTTTAGATAAAAATGAAATATTTAACGGTCCAACCACTACCCGGTAATTTGGATAATTTACACTCCCGATCTAAAAATAATATGATTAAGAAGCATTTCAATATTCTACAATATATTTCTGGGCGATTGTAACATTTGTAATAACAAAAACAGAGGAAAGAGCCCAAATTCTGGCAAAGGGAAAATTAAAATGATTGTTCAATATTATTATAACAGTGTTAAAAGTATTGAAGAAATTACAGTTAATAGTGAAATTCCTAACGAATAGAGGCAGATGTGAGTTATCCCTGGCTTTTCATGAACGGCAAACAACCTCACTGGTAAATTATAGAAGTACGCTTGAAGATCTTAGCAATCCGAGCACGATGAGTTTTCTAATTTCAGATATCTCATTGTCAACCAAGCGGCTGATATGCCTCTCGACCCTCTTATTGTATCAATGAATCGCCAATTATATAAATAAAACGATATATGTTTAATTTAATGTGTAAACGAATGCTTGGGAACTAGACTAAGTAAAATAGCTTTAAATGTAGTTGACATCGTATAATTGGTACTGCATGGTGCACTGTGCGTTAATTAATATGTATTTAGAACCATCTCCTGACTGCTGCCTTATACTCCCTAACTCAAAAGGATTAAATATAATTAATTTTACTAATATAGAGCTATACACTGTGGGTATAATTTAGTGACGCGTGTCTTTGTGCAAATACACTTTGCATACAGATTTGCATTATACCTGATTCGCTTAATGTGGTTCTCGGTATACGATGATAGTTTACTTTTTACGGAAAATTAATCTCTTATACTATAACACTTTACTAAGTTCAGTTACTGTATCACATACAGATCTACGTATGAACTGTGTTGTTATCTAGATAGAAAGAATTGGAGAAACTTTTCGGCACACCAAACGTTGGCTGTTGGATAATACCTAAACACATTAAGCCCGCCTTTCTCTCTCGTAATCTCATAATAATATTTTACAATAAAGAAGACAAAAGTAATTGTTTATTTCACCGATAATCTGTATTGATTTTTATTTTTTTTTATATAAAAAATTCACAATAAAAAAAATTAGAGAAAATGAATTGCGGTCAGTATACATTATAAAATATTAGCTTGTGTTAGCTTATACTGATCATAGCTTGAACTGAGGTTAATTTAAACCAATTAACAGTTTACTGGTATTTAATAATGGATGGCCATCACGTATACACAGTACTGCATAATGCAGTCGCACTCGCAGTCGCAGTCCATGCGACGGACCGAACGAAACTGACTCGCACGCAGCATCTCCAAGTAGACAGCGCTCGGTAGCCCGGTGACGTCACATCCACTCACCGGGGTCGCCGCCGTACTGTTGCCAACACTTGTAATGATTTAGTAATATGAGTATAATCTTGCTTGTAAATTTAACCTGTTAACCGGGGAAATCCCTTTTTAATTGTGCAAGACATAACGGGCGTGAGCTCTTTCGCCAGGACGTGTCAGCACGTCACACCCGGAGAACGTACGAAACTATACGTCACACCCGTTTTAAAGTGCAACATTAGTTTCCGCTCGGTTACCAGGTTAATATGGCCTCTATTGAACACTTTTTATCTGTTAATACTTGCTTATCACTTTCATTTATTAAATATACTCGTACATGTCCAATGTGAGATGTTCCGTGTAATATGACGTGTGTACGCGGTGTGGACAGACGTGTGCCGCGAGGCGGCGCGCGCGGCGCTCTCCCCACAGCTGGGCGTGGGCAGCGCGGAGGCGGCGCTGCGTGCTTTCGTGGAGCGCAGCGGCGGGCGGCTGGTCGCCCGGCGTCGGCTGCCGCGCCACTGCCCCTCCGCCGAGGTTACCAATCTTTTAGCTGTTTTATTCGACGAAGCGACATCATGGAACAATCACCCGATGGCAGGCCTGGCCTCACACCCGCCATAATAAGAGAGAAACAACTAGTGTAAAAGCGAAACAGAAATAAGATAATAACAAACAAAATAAGGAAAGCAAATATGTTAATTTTTTTTATTTTTTTGTTTAACGTGGGGGAAATGCCTGCGCATACCCGTCTGCGCGGGAGCAAGGACAGGTTATGTCGGACTTGTACCGACTAAAACCCCCACGACGTTCCTCCTCGTCGCTTTATGGAAGGGTCACGGGAACACTTTCGCATACATCCGTGATTCCGCCAGCGCCGGCCGTACAACGCCACCCCAGTTCGGGAGGGTGGGAAGAACCTCCCGTTTCCACCTCTGTAGGGGCACAACGAAACACACAGCGCTCTCCCTCCTCAGCCTCTTGCACCCGGGCAACGGATTTTCCGGAATCCATCACCCAGAGACCATGGGAGCCAAGAGAGAAAACTCTCCCGACTTCCTGCGGCGAATCCGATCTTGGGCTCCGCCCTTACCCGTTATACGGCCGCGGAAGATAGGGAGAGCGGCGCATCGCAATACCGACACTTTTCTTTCTCTCCGCGACTCCACGTCAGCTGCAAAGGGCAGCATAAAGCCGCCTCTGCACTCCACCGGCACGCATCCGAGGTGAGCTCACGGTAGAGCTCCGGAGCTCTAACCTGGAGAGGCCGCCTCGGGCCGGCCGGATAGGTTCCTTTTCGCTTCACCGTGAGCGATCCTGCCACGGCTACTGAGCTCCTACGACACGACAAGGCGGAAACCTGTTGGGGGGAATTATGTAACAGTTAGGTTAGGTACAAAGTAACATATAATACATATAACAATATTTAAAAAGAAAACCACGATGAAAAAATGGCGAGTGGAGTCGAGACTCGTATTGGAAATATCATGGCCTCTCAGCATCCCAGTGCGAGCACTAACACACTCCGTGCTTGCCTTCTATCTTCGCTCAGCTGTGAGCTGCTTACATATAAAGTGTGACGCCTTCTCAATGATGTGATGTAAGGCTGGAAGGCTACATTGGCGTGTGGTTGTGTGGCGGTGTGCAGGGGCTGCCGGTGTACAGCGGGTGCGCGGCGCGCGGGGCGGCGCTGCTGGCGCTGCTCTCGCGCGGCCACTACGCGGACACGGACGGCTACGTGGCGCACGTGCACCTCGCGCGCACCTCGCCCACCACGCTCCTCGTCACCACACAGTTCGTACTATCCATGAGCGCTGTAGCTAGTAAAATTACTGAGGTAACAAGACTTAACCAATGTTTTAAAGCGGGAAGCACAATGGAGACACCTTATACACAGTAATGTTTATTTTGTTTTCTCGAAACAGTAAACAGCTGTAATAATTCGTACTCCTTACACCATCTCATCTTTAACGAATCTCTAATACACGACGGAATCTTCGAGAATACCCCCAGAAAACCTTTTCATTATTTTATCACACACAACACAGGCACATATTCCTTGTGCGAGCTGGTGCAAGCAGTAACTCGTGGCACATCGAGTGGGTGGTGAAACTGGACGACCTCATCGGAGTACCAGCCGTGGATGGAGACAAACTTGTACTAAATATTAAACAGGTAAACTGTTCAGATATTTTTATTATTATTAATCAAATATCTTTTTCCTAAAAACTGATATTTTTACATGATGTTTTTAGTTTTCTTATAAAGAGGTTACTTGTTCAGTCCGGGGATGAGGCAAAGATTCTTTTTGCATTAAATTTTTTCTATTATAGAAATAACTGAGATTATTTAAACTATATAATAAAAAAAACACTATATATATGCTAATAAGCTAAATTACATCTATTTTAATGTTTAGTTTAAGGAATAAAACAAATCGCATAAAATTTCATCCACTATGTAAACTCCAGTAATATTTGTTCACTTTTATGTATTTGGAAAAGCATATATTTTGTGCATTTTTTTTAAAATTAGTAATGATTTCAGGATGAGATGGTAAGTTACTTCCCGACCGACGAAAAAGTGATTGAGATCCCCGACCCCGAGGTGTTGACGTGGCTGCAGTCAAAGATCGAGTGCGCTCTCATTCAAGCGCTGGAAGACAAGCGCTGCCCGCCCGAATGAAACTAAATGATACATCAAAAGATCTTTCTTTATTTTAATCAGATTTATTTATTAATAAATGAATGGTTAAATCAACAGTAATAAGTAACTGTTACAGCAGACTTAACCATTTGTCCATTGATCGTAACCGCACAGTTACAACTACATAGTCAGTCTTTAATCTTTACGCCTAAAAAACTACGATAACAATAACCTAAAAATTATCTTAAATAATAATTAATTGTAGTTATATTTATTTATTTAATTCACTAATCAAAGCGCATAAATTTTATATTAAGTATTGTATTTAATGTCGTGTCTCATACACAAGATTATGTTGAATTCGTATTCATGGAGTGCAAAACTCGAGAAATTAACTTATTACTATATATATATATATATATATAGTAATAAGTTAATTTAATTACATATTATTTCGTAATTGGAAAAATTAAACCTTAATTTTTGTACAACAAAGCTTTGAAATTTCCACCGCTTCCAAATCAATAAGAAACTCGATAATTGTGACTTAGGGCAGGAGATGGTACATTTCCAGCAGACTGATAATATACAAAAAAAAATCATAAATTTAAATCATTAAGATATTCACCGGGGAATTCCCTTTTTAATTGCGCAAGTATATAACCGGACGCGAGCTCTTTCACTAGGACGTGTCAGCACGTCACGCGCGGAGAACGAAAATCATATTTCCACCCACCCGTTCCAAGGAGCAACATATATTTCAAGGACGTAGTTATACGTTCTACCCGAATCGTTATTGTTTCCTTCTGACATATTTATACGTCCCGCTCGGTTAATAGGCTAACATGTTTGGTTTTTATCATTAGTTTCTGTACTGCTAATAATGAATAGGATGCTATCCGATACTTTTGTGGTTTCTGATGTTATAAATGTTTAGAAATCGATGTGTAATATTTGTAGTTATATGTTCGTTGCACAATCACTCCAACGCGAGTGAACAACTCGCGAAAATAATTATTTAGGGAAAAGTGTATGTTGTGTAATTTTAAGCAAACTTTTATTTTATGATTATATGCGCTAAGCCGTGATAATTATATGTAAGCCTCACCTGATGGTGAAGGAAGCTGCAAATGTTTGCAAACAGGTCTAAAAGAAGCTTATTTTTAAAGACTTCACTGGTAGTAGGTCTCTGTTGCGCCTACTACAACCGACAAAGATTTGTGTGCAAACATTACTGTGTTCAGGTTTGAAGGGTGCTGTAGCTAGTGTAATTACTGTAGTGATGCGACTCAACATCTTATGTCTTAGGCGAGGAGCGCAATGTGGTGCAGCGTATATCATTCTCACTATCGCTTCATTGTTAGAGCAGGTGTATATTTACCATCAAGTGAGCGCCCCAAAAGACTATACGGAAAAACTGACACCAGCACACTTTTTTCTCTATAATCAGTAATTAATTTAATAGCTGTTTTAATTCTTTTTTATTTTTTCACATTGAGAAATGCAAAGGATTCGTGTTCTTACAGCTTACAACAAAGGTATTATTTATGGAGCATATTATTTTTATATTCGAAACGACCAAGCTTATATATAATTTTAAACACTAATAGTAAATAACACGGCCGACCGTGCGTGGCGCTAGTACGAATGATATATACTGCACCACATTAACTCTGCAACGCCCTACAAACCAGACCACAGTAATGTTTTCACAGCAATTTCTGGCAGCAGAAATATGAACTGCGGTGGTGGTGGACAGTGTCCGCTAATAAAGACATACCAACAGTAAAGTGTTTGTTAGCTGTACTCTCTTATCTTCTAGTCTCATAAATATTTATATCAATTTACGTATATTTATGCGCTTTGTTTTATAACTAATGCCATTTATTACGTACATGATTAAATATGCTTTATATTATTATACATTGCTTGTGATAAAATTGTTTCCTATATTATTATAACATTGTATAGGTTACTTTATATTTTAAACTGCCTACATGCTTACTTTAACTAATAAATGAATAAGTTATATTTAATTAAACTACCTACTTGTTCTCGTTGAGAATATTGGATAACTTTTAGATAAACAAAAGTATGTTCAATACTTCCTTACAAACTATAAACACTGCTTTTTAATAGATCTTAAGAAAATACGATTGTTGATATAAACAATATAAGATATTTGTGTATCTATCTGGTTTCCCTTTAATTGATTATATTATTAATTCAGTATCTTCATAGCTTTGATTTATTTAAAGCAGTCTTAAGTTGTATTAGATAATTAAATGTTTGTAAACGTAATCTCAACATCGAGAACGTTATTAAAATGTAAATGTTTTCTAAGAGGAAAATTCAAATAAAACAAACTTGTGAACAAATATATACTTTTATTTAATCATTATAAATCAAGTGAAAATTTAAATACGAGCTTTTTATTTGTCCTTGGATTATATTATGAAATGTAAATATTATTTATAATAGTGGCTACCACAACTCTATAAATAAACATTTTAATGTTTTAACTCCACTTTAAATTATATATAATAGTTGAAAGCCAGTCCAAACAGGAAATGAAAACAAAATACACACTCATTGAAATTGATAAAAAAAACTCAATATGCTAAATATCAAAACTAAACAATATGCAATTTATGTTGATATTTATATATCTTAACTTTTACAGTGTGTATAAAAGGCACTTGGAATTTACAACTCGGGCAGACTTGAATTACAACTTGGACATTACAAATCAGGCGTCACAAATGGAAGTGGATTGGCCACACTCTATGATGAAATCCCAACCATATTCCCAAGCAGGCACTGGATTGGAATCTGCAAGGCAAACACAAGCGCGGTCGTCTCAGACAGACCTGACGCCACACAGTAGCAGACAAAGTGAAGGTTGGGAAAACATGGAATGAGATTAAGGGTGAAGACCAAGACCAAATGCTGTGGAGAGTCACTGTGAACGCCCTTTGCATCATCATAGGGCTATTATGATGAAAGACACTAATCTAGTATTGCTTGTTGTTTTTTATGTAAAAATGTTATGTTTGTTCATTATCACCATTAAATCTCTGAAACAATTCCACCAAGCACTTTAAAAAGATATATATATATATTTCTAGTTTATAGACATGTTATCTGAAGATGTATAGTGCTGTTACTGGGCTCATAGGTATACATAGACTAGGAAATATACAGGGTTCAGCTGATCATGTAATGAAAAGTCAATCTGAACTTTCCCCACTGGAACCATAATCACCAACCAGAGATATTCCACTGTGTCCCTTTTGCGATATAATCTTCAAATCATTTATTTGACCACTGTCCAATTCTTTAGCGTCATTATTACCATTTTCCAATTTTTCTTCAACAAAAGAATTCTTATTTGATGTTTCATGATTAGTAGATATATCAGATTTGTTACTTTCATTAATATCAGACTTATTCCTCTTAACAGTGATGCCGAGAATATTCCGAGTAAGCGGGAAACTTTTACTAAGTGACTCTTCTTTTTTAAGACCACCAAAACTTGTGATGAGGCCACTGGAACTTGGCAAAGCTGGACTATTAAGGATTTTACTTCTCACCACATTCTGTCTTTCTTCAATACTGCTTGAGGGCCTGAGGGAGAGGAGTGATGCTAGATTTCTATCTTCCTCAGACTCAGGCAGAAGATTAATATCAAGTGATGATCTAGCTAATAGAAGTCCATCAGTAATTGCAGCCTCCTCAAGTTCCTTTCTTCTTTTCTATAAAAAAAATATACATAGTTTTATACCTTTGGTAAATAACAAATATATTTTTATTTTTATTAAACATAACATTTTGACACTCTTAAATAGGAATCTTTTAAAAATTTTATATACCCTGAAGTTCCTCCGTAAAGAGCAGTTAGCTTCATAATCATCCTTCCATACTGTTTCGTTCCTTCCAAATAGTTTACCAAGCCTTGGCTTGTCCTGTTTGCTGATATCCACATCACCTGTCTTATGCTCCAACCTGAACATGGCATCATCAAAGAGGCGTTTCTGTGTTTCCTTAGTCTCTGGGACAATCTGTCCATTGTCTATAGGATCCCATCGATTTTCTTGACGTCTTGCTCCAGATACTATCACATAGTCTAAATTCTGCAAAAAAACAATTAAAATTTTTTCCAAATGGTTTTTACTGAACTTTTTTTAGTTTATTCACAATATGACCTGGAGTATAATATAAAGTGTCGTACTTACTCCTGGATCAGTCTTAATTTCAAAGTGGTTGTCACATAAATGGCATTTCATACGAAATTGATAAACAGGTGTGCTGTAGTACATTCCAATCTTTTTCTTCTCTGCATTGTACCGAACTCCCATACCTATATGGCTTTTACAGCCCTCACACCAAATGTTATAGGGCATCTCAAATCTTATAATTAAGATGCCCATGTGAAGTTTCCTAGCCCTCTCACGCAATGCATGAGTTCCTTGGAATTTATTTAACCCTCCGACTTTAGGATCATAGTCAGGGGGATAATACAGATTTTGTCCCTTGCGTTCACCCATTTCGGAATTTTAAGAAAGATTTTGTTGTACTTGCTAATATCTTCTGAAAATTAATTGTAACATAATATTTTAGTATCTTCAATTATCATATATAATACTGAATATTGTGTAACTTTGTTACAGCGGATTAATATTGCCTGTGTTAACATTAAAACCAATAAAATGGTTAACATTGACTCCTATATTACTATCATACTTACAAGTAAAAATTAATTTTAATTAATTTACTCTATAACTGGCCTGCAGTAAGCGCAATATAATAAATTATGACTTTATCACAATCATGAACAGAGTACCATGTACATAAAATTATTTGAATGTCATAGTGACTGTTAATAAACATGATATATTTATTTTGTAGTCGAAGTAAGTTGGTCTCACGGCTATTATAATCTAATTACAGTAAACAACTGTTCTTAGTTGTCCTATTTAAATAAATATTGAATTGAAATTTAAGATCATTTTCGAACAAATGTAAAATATTTAGTAAACGAAATATGAAAAGTTAGACGCGTTTAAATTATTAATTTATTTCTTATTACAAAAGTTTCTAAATACTAAAACTAGCATTTCTATATAATTTAATGTTTTAAAAATAAGTACTACTAAAGTATAGTTTAAATATATATTTTTTGTAAATATTACTATTTACGTTAAATATTACATAAAACATTTTTTATTGGATATCTAACAAAATAATTAATTTGATTTCTACGGTGTATATTCTTATTAATAACTCAGAACTCGCTTGACCGGATCTTTTATGACTGATCACTCATAACAATTTTACAAAAATTATGATTTACAACGTCATTGTGTATAGATTGTTAGGTGAATATTTATATATCTATCTGTAATATTAAAGTTACTGCTGTTTCAAATTTAAATGTTTTGAATAAATGCAGTCGGATACAGAACGCGGCCATAAAGAGCGTTTAAAGAAAACAATTGGCTGGCAACAACGACAGCTGTTTGACATTTTGCTTATTTTCGAAAGAAAATTTCTTAAATTGCTAGATTTCTAGATCTTTTTGTTAAGTAGTTGACTGTTCTTCATATATACCTTTTTGCCTTTTATTTCATGCAAACAAGTGCCTAAACCGTGGAATTTAATCGTGTAATGTTATTCACTATAAATAGATTAATTGTAACTTAGTTCTAGTTGGCAGTTTAGTCCATTTGTGATGTTAGTTTAGTTTCCGTCGTATTAAGGCTAGTCGGCAGTCATGGGTAGAAGCGAGGATCCCGCTTGGGCCCAACATATCGTCGGTTTAGTTGCGGCGAGGGAGCGCGGCGATGTGGATCGTAAACTCCAGAACCGTCTTACGGTGACCCGCGGTATGATCGACCGATTGGGGCTTGAGAAGGAACTTCATGGGCATATGGGATGCGTGAATTGCCTCGAATGGAATTATGACGGCTCGTAAGTGTAAAAGCGCCTTAAATATCATACTTTGCGGTGTTCACGTTGCGTTTAATTTGTTTTTACGTCACAGTGTTTTGGCGTCAGCGTCGGATGATCTCCACGTTATCCTGTGGGATCCCTACCGTTACAAACAGCTCCACAAAATTGACACAGGTCACACAGGGAATATATTCTCTGTGAAGGTGAGATAATCATCAATATAATGAATATAATATCTGTTTACATAGTATAACTATTATAGATATTATCAAGTTATCTAGGATACAACATTGTAAATTATCATTTTTTAGTGTTTTGTACAAAGTAATGCAAATACATTAAATCATAAATAATAATTACTATTATGATGGATTATGATCTGGAATGAATGTTATGAAATTAGCCACACATTCTTATAGCATGACTGATTAAGCAGCATACAAATGGAAAACAGTGTTCACTAATCTTTTTTATTATTTATAAAATATTTGACCAGTAAGTTTTTTTGTACACACTTTATAATATTTACCTATAAAAAGTGCTTTGAATTTAAAAATAGACAGTAGGTACTAACTAAAAAGCAAAGTTGTCTTAATCATGGTATCATAGTTTCCACAATTGCATGTTGGCACAAAAATTCATTTTTATAGTTTTGTTTATGCCAAAGCTTGAACTATTTACAATGAGAGTGATATTTAAATGAAGTAAAATTGTTGATTATTTTGTGTTTTTCAAGTTTAAAACAATATTATGAAGAACACCTCAATGGTTTGATCTATAACAATTGAGCATTTTTTTGTAGACAACAAAATTCTCAACTCCATAAAAATTTAAACAATATTTTATCACAAATTATATCACCATTTGCAATGTCTACAAATTCACCAATGACAGAACAAAACAGTCATGAAATTATCATCATACCCTCAAATAATTTACAGGACATTGTATTAAATATAATATCACTTCACAAACATGAAAATGAGATAACCTTTACACCTTGTACGCATATGAGTAGTGTATGATTTTATTAAAACATTGAAAATGTCAAATTATATATGAACTATTGTGTGAAAATAAACTTCACATCTCAACAATTTGCTAGTTGGTATCGTGACATAACTTTTGACTTTTGAAAGTTTTTGGGAGTTAATGCTAATAAACTAAAATTTTATTTTAGTGTCATTGAATTTTAACTATAAACTGTTATCATTCTATCAAAGCAATGTTTGTACCCGGGTTACAAAGTTATTTTTTAATCTATTGAATAAACATTATGTTTCAGTTTCTGTCAAGTGATACATTGGTGACATGCGCGGCAGACGGCACGGTGCGCGCGCGCAACACGGCCGGCACTTCGCTGTGGGAGTGCTCCTGTCACTGCGGTAGGGTAAAAAGACTCGCATCAGCTCCTGACAACCCTAATCTACTGTGGTCTGCGGGCGAAGATGGACTTGTTTTGTAAGTGTACCATTAGAACTAAAATCTATATAAAATTTGATTTAGACGATCAATCAAGTTATACACAATACAAATGTACAATTAAAAATTGTTTATATATTTTTAAAGACACTGTAAGAACAGATTGGACTTATGTGGATAACTTCAGTAGGGTTATGTTTGTTTGCAATGTGAATAAACATAGAGCGTTAACTGGCTTTATTAATGAATCAAAGGGAATCATCAAGGGGGTTTTTTTGGGTAATAACTTCAAGAAACTGTCTCCCGACTCAGAAGAAAAATTTTCTAATAAAGATTTCTTTAAATTACAGCTTAAAGACAATATATGAGTTTGAGCGAAATTTTAAGCCAAATAATTTCAGGCAACATGACTTGCGCACTACTCATCGCTGCAACTCGGTATACTCCAATGTGTTGGTGAACTTGATCAACCATTTGGGTCGGTACGCGGAGGCGAAGTGCGTGGCTGTGAACCCGCGGCGGCCATACCAGGTTGCTGTCGGTGCCAACGACTTCTACGTAAGATTGTACGACACGAGAATGATAAAATTGTCAAAAGTTCAGGTGAGTTTCTGATGTCGTTCAATGTGAAATAATGTGCTTATTTAGCTTTATGAAGTTGCACAAAAACAGTTTTAACAAGATATTCAGTTAGCCCTGGTCCACAGTAAACCAGATGAACCAAACATAGGTAGAAAAATTAACTAAATTACCAAATTTTTTTTAACTTTCGTGGCACAATAACCACTTGTCTTGTAAAGTGAAGATTCAAGTTTAGATTTGGAGTCAAATATTATCGAGTTGGTGATATGTTTTCAAGCTAGCTACCGTAACAGCATCACTGTGTTCCAGTAATTTACCTAGGACCGCCAAAACTTTCCAGACATGCGCACTTTACTATTCATGAACTGCTGTCACATATCATTTCACTTAACACTATGTGGGGAAAAAAATATGTTGAATCAATCAAGTCTTTAACAAATGTCATAATTAATTTACAGACGCGGACCCCATCGAGTCAAATGCAATTTGATAGACAAAACATACTATGCTCGAGAGCAGGCCACGGAGACCCAGATAATGATATACCAAAGGCAGCCGTCCAGTACTTTGCACCTGGTGAGTCTATTGAACTGTTTAAAATTAATTATAAAATAATCGTATCCTTGTCGCCGATTAATATATATCAGGTGTAAGTACTGGTTTACACACTAGTTGAGGGATAAAACAAAATACGTGATCACTATATAGTGTATAATGCAACTGGCAGATATCTTACAGACACCTGGATCTGTGCCGAGTTTATACATATTACTAGATGTAGGTAGGCGCCTAAAACTGCATACCTCACAATTTACAGTGCTTCAACTTCGACTAAACTTGACCTACCAATAAAATAAACGAATTTCAAAATAATGCCACAACCCAAGTAAGTACAACTTTTAAGGACATGCTGCAATGGCCACTGCACATGGCCAGCCTTTCTGAATTAGAACTTTGTGTCACATAAAATGGATATAGTGTTTATATTATGTTCATGTTTCTCATTAATCTCATTCCAGGTCACCTTTCCATGGATCCTAACGAGCACACTTTCCCGAAGAAAGCTGTTACGTATGTTGCATTCAGTCACGATGGCAATGAGCTTCTAGTCAATCTTGGCTCGGAGCAGGTTATTGTTTTCATATATAATAGTAATTATATGGTGAGATTATGAAAGAAATAAACTTCCTTGTTTGCTTACCATTTTTCAAATAAATCCAGGTTACTACAATACAGACTTCGATGACAATTTATGTAGTAAGCAGCTCTTTTCTATATCATATAGTACTTTTGTTGTTATCTACAGGTGTATCTGTTCGACATAAACACCGCGAAGCGAGCGGTCCTAGTCGAGAGCTTCATAATCCAGCACAATCACAGCTACCGCGAGGGTGAAGGTAAACAACAACCCAAGAACGGCACCAACGGCAAGGCCAACGGCACCACCGGCAGCAACGGCACCGTCGACACACAGCCGCAATTGCCTGAGAGGATACGTCTGCTGAAGGAGACGGTGATATATCTTCTCTGCCTTCTGTCAAACTGTAGTTAAAATAACTTCAAGCGCTATCTCTAAAGCATGTCTACAATTTTTACTACTAGGTGAACATCTTTGCACCTTAAGTTACTTTGGGCATAGAATTTCTTTTAATCTTTCATGGTAATGATGTATTTTGCTTCAAGAAATTTTTGATGTTGCTATTACATAAGTTTATTACAATCAAAACTATATTTATCTTGTTACTTTTGTTTTAATAGCAACCTTAAGGCTCTAAGCAGAAGACGAGGAGAAAAAAACTAATTTAGTTTTTTTCTGTTAATTCCATAGATAATAATGTATATAGCACGTGCATTGTCATGACGCAGTTCTGTTCGCAGGCGAACGAGCTGGTGAACAAGGGCAATTACACAGCGGCCGTGGAGTACTACAACAGCGCGATAGCGGAGTGCCCGGACTGTGCTGTACTGTACTCCAACAGGGCCGCAACCCTCATGCGCAGGGGATGGTGAGTGCTTCACGGCTCGAAAGTATCTTGGATATGCACATTGTTCTACATGTCTTAAATATGTACCATTTCTTTATCTTAGATACAATTTATATGATATATAAACTCTAGTATTTATAGAAAAGTGACGTGACAAACACAGGACCTTCATGTTGGGAACTGTGCCAACTCTCTGGAGTTTTGGTTACCACAGTAATCTAATTAACTCTAGTCTCCTAACGTGAAAACATCAATGTTTGCATACTTTTTTATGGTGGGGGAAATCTTCATAAAAGATACCTTGCTTCTGGAAGGGAAGACAAGGTTATGTGGAGCTTCTATCCATTAAAACCCCCCTCGGTGGTTTCCCTCAATGCATTAGGGGGAGCTCCGGGATCTCTTACGAAACGTACCGGTGCCCCTCGGCATTTAACTAAAACATCCCACGAACGGGCAAAGCCCTCCTTTATACCCACGCTGTGCTACGGCAAATATAAGATTACCATGCATTTGTCGTCCTCCTAAGCCTCGCTCATTAAGCTCTGAGGGTCCCCACTCTCAAAGCCCATGAACTCGAGTAATACTTGCATTAGCTTCATTGAGATCCAGGCGATAAATTTTATAAAAGGATATATCTAAAAGTACGTCTAAATGAGTGACGAACCCGCAGGTCGGGCGATACTTACGCCGCGATCAAGGATTGCTACTGCGCGATCCGGCTGGACCCCAACAACGTGAAGTCACATTTCCGGCTGGCCAAAGGCCTCATGGATCTAAAGCGCGCGCGTGAGGCACACGAGTGTCTGCTATATTTCAAGGACAAATTTCCGCGACATGCGACCAGCCACGCCGTGTTCCTGTTGCAGAGGGACATCACCCTCGCGCTGGAGAATATGGAGACACAGCCCGATGAAGGTGAGCCTCTGATGATGTAGCTTCTAGTGCTCTCGCAATCGGCTACAGAATAATCCTATAATGTACTTTATATTTTTTGCTCACATTTTCACGTTACTTTAAGTGATAATAACCTTAAAGCTGATGAAGCGTGCATGATAAAAATCGTCTCCATCCACTAATAGATATCTGGGTCATTTCTGATCTCTGAGTCATAGTGGCAAAGGCGAGTTGTCGGTTGTTGCGTGTGCTGGAACTTTGTTTTTGGAACACATCAGTTTTATCAATCATCAGCCAAAAGGCATTAACTGCTGGACATTGGTCTCCCCCAAAGATCTCATCGATATCGATAATCAGCATGGCCTCCGGTATCGCCGGGCACTAAGGGCCGTCGTTCGTAGGAGTTCATATGGAGGGGTGGGGGATTTAAGCCATTTCCCACCACATTGTGCCAATGCGGATTGGTGGAAATCGGAGCCTCGTTTGTTGATTAGCAGGATGCACCATGAGGAAGTGAGGTTAGCTTGGGTCCTATGAGTTTTTTTACGGGAACCCTTACACCCCACCGGTTTCATCACAATGTTATAATTGACCGGAAGTGCAAGTATAGCGAGCATGGATCGAACCTACGGTTGTTCTTGTGTTCATGACTGAACCGTCAGCGCCTACATCTAGTTGCTTTCCACCTATTTACCTGCCAGTCAGTTTTCCTTATTAGCGGTGAATGTGTGCGCTGTCACCAATGCAGCATTTGTTTTGATCGCGGAGCAGCAGCGTGCAAACATTACTGTGTTAACAAGTAGTAAAGCTGGTGAAATTACCGGAAGCTTAATATCAGCTGATGACCGTGAAAGTTCAACACTGTTGTAGAGATCGACGTATTATTTACCACTTTCGATCTTCAAGTCATTAAACAATAAGAATTGTTGTCGATATCCACTACTATACTCTGCCCACCATCATAACTCTTGCGGAAGTAAAGCCCGCCGAAGACTGCCACACGAACCCTCCGCCTTTGTACTCAACATTAGTAACGTATGTTAAGGCGCGATCGTTTGCGATTTGCAAGTACGGCCCATAGTTGGGAACTCCTCAGCAGACGAGAGCGAAGACAACCAGCCGACGTCAGCGCTGGAGCGGCAGCTACGCGCCGCCGCGCTCGACTACAGTAGCCGCTTTCTCGGGCATTGCAATACCACCACCGACATCAAGGAGGCAAACTTCCTCGGCCCGGAGGCCAACTACATCGCGGCAGGGTGAGTGTCTCTCTGTGTACTTGGACACCGAGGAGCATATAAAGACAGGAGCACCAGCGCGCATCACCTCGTAATGTAAAATGTTAAATTTCTTTACCTCAGTGTCTTTCAATTCAATAAAAATATCAAAGTTTTAACTGATTACTGATTTCCTCAAATGGAAAGGAGGAACCAGCAGACATACCAGGTACGGTTTTACCTGGTAAGCGTGCCAGGTTTATAAATAACACGATTTTTCTATGATAAACAATTAGGAAAGAAAATCAAATATGGAGATGCTTAGGCTACTCGTAAGTATCTTCACAACTCTAATGATGATGAGGAGTCATTACCCATTATTCCCTAAGTCGTTTCACCGTCGTCCTGGCGCCACAGGTCCGACGACGGCAGCATGTTCATCTGGTGCCGTCGCTCGGGCAATGTAGCGCGATGCTTGCGCGGCGACGAGTCCATCCTCAACTGCGTGCAGATGCACCCGACCTGCTGTCTCCTCGCCACCAGCGGCATCGAGGCAGTCGTACGTCTCTGGAGCCCGCGCCCCGAGGTACGCGACAGCTGCATTACGTATCTACTGACGATGTGTTGACGGCTTCAAACCGGCAGATCGCATTTATCTATTATAATCTTCAAATAATCTGTGCATTAAGGATGGGTGCACGGAGACGCGCGTGGTGTCCGACGTGGGCTCGGCGGCAAGCGCGAACCAGCAGCGTATGCGCAGCGATCCCTTCGAAGCGATGCTGTTCAATATCAGCTTCGCTGGCGGCGGCGAGCGCGACCTGCACTCGCCGGCCTGTCGCACATCGTACGTACAGCGCACGCACGCACGCGCGCACACGCACGCGCGCACGCGCACGTCAACACACGCGCACCCACGCGCACGTCAACACACCCGCACCCACGCACGCACGCACACACGCACACGCACGCACGCACGCACACACACACACACACACGCACGCACTCACACGAACACATACGCGCACACACGCACTCACACACACACGCACTCACACACTCGCACGAACACACACACACACACACACACACACACACACACACACACACACACACTCACACGCACACTCGGCGCGATGGTATGGTAGGTGGTAGGCCAGTTACACACAAATTAAGTTTCTTTTATTCTTACCAGAAACCCTCTCACAACAGTCGGCCAGATACTTCCTCGGCTTGACTTATACCGTCCGACAGCAACCACACGCTACTCCTCAGCCAAGGGCAGCTGTGCTAACACTAATGGGTTGTTGTGTACCGCGCCATTTTAACCAATGCTGGATATAGGCCTTCTCCAATCTCTGTGCTTCAAAGGCTGATAATGATGGTGATACGATTGTTTTATGTACACAAAAAAATTCTCTTGGCTACATTGTCTGTCCTCCAAGACTATGTAACCAGGTGCTTTGCAGTGCTTTGTTACTGGTGCGATTGAAGACTGAATGTGTCAATGTTACGTTTCTTAGGAGCGCCATGTCTGCTCATTACCCGAGACACTGCTTACCACCTACCGTCCGATGAACGTACTTCTCACCATGACGCTGTAACCAGAGACCGTATCAAATTTCAGATAAAACATGGTAAACATCAGCTGGGGTTGGGTTTGATTGAGCGAGCTGCAACGACGGACGTTTGCCGCCATCCGCCGTCACCGTCGCCGTCGCTTACCGGAAGCGGTCGCTTGGCGTCCCTTGTATATAAAGAAAATGTATTTAAAAAAAGTATATTTATCCGTTTGTTCATTATTTCCGTTGTTTTTTTATTTACGTGTAGAGCTTCCGCAGCTCCGGTGTTTATACTCAGCGGTGCCAACGTCACGTGCGATCAATTTATTACCTTTTTTTTTATTGTACGAATGTTGAAGTGTATGTTTTATTTCCGGCTCCTCTTCGCCTCGGTGAGGTTCCGTTTCAGGGTCGCGGCTGTGGTATTGTGTACGTTTACATATTCTATAAATATACAACGGGAAAAAAAATTTGTTTTTTATCGCTGAAGTTTTTGATGCTATTTATTCTAGTGTTACCAGCACTTGGGTAAACTAATGAACGACCTCGACTACTATTAAAAGGCAGCTACACAAGGTGATGATGAAACTGTCGTCTATTTAGTGGTGATGACTATCCGTCGCCCTCCCTCCTTCACGCGCCACTTCTTTTGTCTGCTTACTAATTCTTTTTCCCTATTATCTACCCTCTTCTAAAATGCAGGAAGGAATTTGTTTCTAATTCAGTTATATTATTTGTACAGAACTCTATGGACTTGTAAATTAACATGCGACGGAAGGTCTTCGAAATCGTGTTGCCTAGGGTCATCAGCAACAATTTTTTAGAATGCTCCAAGTCTTTCAGTTGCAGGAAGTAAGATATAAATTCATATTTGTTTTCTCCGTTTAAATTATATAAAAGTTTAACAGAATATTATACAAGAAAAAACAGTATTTAACAGTCCCCTTACCGCTGCGTGCGCACGCGCATCTTTGCGTACATTTAAAGTATATACACACATAAAGATTGTATTTACAAATCTATTGAGCGTGTTACTCAATGTGAAATTTATAGACAACATATATATATATATATATAATAAAATATACTAATGAGTATATATATATCATTAGTATATTTTATCGGCGCCAAAACGTCTTCACAATAAAACACTGGACTAACGTATGTAATTAAGAAATTATATGTTTTTTTTATTTGTTATTATATATACACACTGAGCACAATCGTGGATTCGTACGGTTGATATATTAATATTATGACATAATAATACTGAGTTTATTTATTTATTTATGTTGTGTTATAATAACAAATGAAATACAGTGGGCCCGTGGCGTGCTGTTGGCTCGGCTCGGGGTACTGGACGTATATACCAAGATTATTTGAAACCATTGCCAATTGTTGTTTATGTACGAGCCGGACTATCCGGCTCTCGTGGTGAAACGAGCACAATACCACCACTACCGCCGCCCTGCAGCCGACACCTTACCGCGGCGAAGTGCGACAGTGATATTGTAAATAATCAACTAAAAAGAAAATGAATGTTTGTAGAGTTTAACAAATGTACGTAGCGGATACAATTACACTTATTATATATAAAACGATGTCGCGATGTTCTTTTGTATTTTTGAATAACGCATAACGCCCGCTGATAACGTGTATCGGATAAACAATATTATTTACTGTTAATTGCACTTCCGGAGTGCAATCGACCTTTGTTAATAAAGTGGAAATGCTCCGACATTTTTTTTTACGTCCTGTTTCATTTCGCAGCCTTAACCTTTGAACGATCCCTTTATTTATCATTGAACAAGGATAATTTTCATCCCTTAACAGGCGTAGTGGATAAATGGCCTGCACATAAGGAGGGACCTGACGTATGTTATTACTCCCAGCAGTGGGATCATTAAGAAGACTGAATCAAATAAAATGAAACAAGGTTGGAGAATAATAGATTTATTTACCAAATATACAATTTGTATTATATTTATGTAAATCGCGATACAACGTTATAATAAAACTAACCATTGGTGTAGCGGATGAGCGCGCAGCCAGGAGTACTAATGGCAGGTCTCTGCTGCCGGAGACCGTCTAGGTAGGAACCACCGCAGCTTCAATTGCAGCGGACAAGAGCACTGAGCAGACATTACTCTGTTCCGGATTAAAGGACGCTGTATATTTATTGGGATAGGAAGACGTCATGTCTCAATACGTTGAGTACCATACACTGCAGTATATATTACTCTAACCGTTGCCACATTGTTTTGGATAAGCGTATCACTTACCAACAGGCAAAGTTCTCGTCGCCGCGGTCTAATAAAAAAAAGTCAGAAACACTGACTTGGATAGTTTTTTGAAATTTTATAGATGTTGCGATACGGAGAGAAAACATTTGTCCTTATACCCGTAACAGAACAAAAAAAACTATAAGAAATAGCTTTGATTTGCAACATTGTAGTGTTATCCTTACCGCGATATTTCAAAAGGTTGTTAAGTATTTATGGGTTCACAAGCAATGACTTTACTTGGGTAGAAGAACACCGAAGAAAGTGTGGATGGATTGTGTGAAAGATAATATGTGTAAGAAGAGTGTGAAATCATACATGGCGGCTGATAGAGTGATGTGGATGAGAAGTACACACTGCCGACCCCACATAGCTGGGATAAGGGCGGGAGGAAGCAATGACTTGATTTATATTTTATTTATGACATAAGTAAGGTGTCGATTCGGATAAAATTTAAATATTTTCGAACGCTGTTTTTACCAAATCGTGTCTTTAGTAATCAAAAATATTTGTATTTAAAATATTATATACTTTTAAAACAATGTTTATGATAGAATTTTTTTTAAAGGAAAACGGTTCATCGCCATCTTCAGGCGAACGCCAGTGTCTATTCCGTTACAACATATTTATTTTCATAAGAAAAAGAAACAATATAATATTAATAAAAAGGTTTTTATTTCTTTGTACATTGTATGATAACAACTGATGCTCGGAACAACGAGCGCATGCGCACGGCGGTAACCAGAGATGTATTTGGTTTCAATTTGAACCTTATTCTACAGCGACGCGGGGCATTTAGACAGCGCGCCCGGGCGTTCGTTTATCCGAGCATAAGCTGTTTCCGATTTTGTGTTTCATTGCTGGTTTTTTTTAGTAAAGTAATGTATTTTTTATGAAACTATCATTTCATTTAGTTGTAATAATGCTAATAAAACTTTTAAAAAATATGATTTTTCATATAATCAGGATCGATTTTTCTTCCGTCCCATCATCAAAGATGTCATCAATACAATCGTCTGTCTTTGTTTTCGGAAGCGGTCCCTAACACACAGTATTGTAGAAATTATTATTATATAATATATATTTAAAAATTGTACATTTTCTGACCTCTCCTTCTAGATTTCCTTCCGTTCTTCTCATTCTGGAGTCTCGTTAATCCGCGAACCTCGCAACAAGGAGTAGGAACTCTGCCCCCGTTGGCAATATGATCACGCCAACGGTGGTGGAGTTACCAGGCCCAGTTACGTCCGAAGTGGTGATCCATGATAGACCTCAGACATTCTGTTGTTATCTATATATCTGGATATAGTAGTTACGACATTCTAGTTAACTTCGTGATGGTTGCAGGACGCAGTTGCCAACAAACTGCAGCGCTGTTTGGTGGTAAGTTAACAACAAAACTAGTAATATAACAACACGCCCATAAACAATTCATATACATGACAACATCAAACTCTGCTTCCATTCAAAGCGAAGTTTACCATACGACTGTAAAAATTAACTCGTGAAGAGCCCACTTCTTGCAGTCACTGCAACCCTTGAGGATGGGGGGGCGGGGGTGTAGTGTTTCACTGCTACCGTGTATGGATGTCGACCAATGAGGATGTGCTATAGTTAATTCCTATTTTTAGTACCGCGGCAACCCTCTGAAACATAATACGCGACACAAAACATGCGTGCAGTTAGCCCCTGCGGAGTTACTACAATTAAATATATCTAAATATAATCTTATGCATCTTTCTATCTGTATGCATCAACATTAAGCGGAACTTCCGGTGCTGTATTCGAGGATTTCTGTTGATGAATACTTGCTGACTGCTACGCATAACGGTTTTATTTCCTAGTGACACTTACAGCTCTTAACAATGCAATTCGAGTTACTGGTGGTAAGACGCTGAACAGCCATGTCATACTCCTAATAAGAAATTTTTGATGGCAGACACTGCATAATTAGCTTATGCTGCAATTTCAAAGCGATCTTGGTTTTTTTTTGTACTCTGTTAAATATCATAAACTGGTGGTAGTGCTCTGTTGCTGGAGACTGGCTAAGTACCACCGCAGCGCCTATTGCAGCCGAGAAACAGTACTGTGCAAATATTACTGTGTTTCCACTTGAAGGGCGCTGTAGCTAGTATAATTAATTACAGAGGTATCGTGCCTTCACATCTTGTCTCAGGCGCTGGCGCAATATGGTGCAGCATATATCATCCTAACTAGCGCCACGTTGTTATAGACAAGCGTACCACTTACCATCAGTTGAACGTTCGTCGTGTCGTTTGAGTGAAAAGAGAATTGAATAAATAATTATATTTGATCGGTCTCTCTAATCTATAACTAGCCGCGATCATTTTGCTATTGCTCGAATTACTTTCAATATCATGAATATTATGAATGTATGTTTACCGGAGAAGAAGCTCGAATATCATCAGGATATGGTGCTGACTATACCTCCGCCGTGACTAAAAAGAAAAACCTTGGAGAAGCGTATATTCAGCAGTAGATATGAATAGGCCATAACGATCGTCATGAATTCCCATTTTATAGGCTGACGAATCAGTTACCACCAGGTGAACGGCTCGCTCATCACGTTGTTTCGCGAATCAATAAAAAGAGTTGTATTTGTTATAAGTAATAAACAGCGCAAGATCTTGTTTCGTGAAATACATAACAAGAGACCTTTGCCCAGCGGTGGACTTTTGGTTGCGATGGTAACGATATATGACGCTTAGACACCATCACTTCCAGTGCAATTGCGGTCTACTCAAATTAAAAATGGAGAAAAATTATTTGCCCTCTAAAACATCTTTTAGATTAAAATTTGTGAACGTCTCGGGAAAAACGGGACGTCTGGGAGCGTAACCTGAACGCGTCATCCGTCCCGCTCGCACGCGCGGCGGCGGGCCCGCGTGCCGTCTCGCTCGCACACGCGCGCTCGCCCAATAGCGACGAGCGCGGGAATGTCGGCTGAGAATTTCAAATTCAAAAAAGGAACGAAAAGGACGCGCCGCGCTGTTCAGTTTTTTATGAAGAGAGGGAACTCTAAATTTCAACAGCATCTGTTTAGGGTTCAAATTGTTTCGGTTAATTGTTAACCGCGGTGTTACAAAGCACCAGTCGAACTGTTAACTTTGTCTCGAGCGCCGTAACGCCGCTCCTAGTTCACTTCACGCCGACACTATTTGTACTACTTTAGAGCGAAATCAAAGTATAATTGTTAAATCTGTCTTTTAAATCTATAAATAAATTTTATTTACTTTTACTTCACCACTAGTTGGCACCCTCTCCATCTGATAATAATCCGGTTACTGATAACAGAAGTATGATGTAATAAATCTTACCATTACCACGAATATTATACAATTTGAATTGATATGAATGGGGTGTAAGGTTTACCGTAACACAACTCAAGCGACCCAAGCTAATCTCACCTGCTCGTGGTGCACCCTGCTAATTAATAAACGAGGCTCTTGCTCCCACTAACCCGCATTGGGCCAGCGTGGTGGGAAATGACTTAAATCCTCCCATATGAATCCCTACCCGATCAATATGGGAATCATTGAGTGAGGCCTATATACAGCAGTGGATGTCCATCGGCTGATGATGATGATGACGATGATGTGAAATGAAAAAATTACAATAACAGTCTACTTGATACAAGTATCCTAGTTTGCTTTTAAATTCCTCAGAATGATCTGTAGATTCACAGAAAAGTATCGTTACACAAGTAATTAACATTTCTTATGCAGTTATTTACTAGTTCAAGATATAACTAACAATAAGGGTGGACGATTAGGTTCTCCACTGGCGGTTACGTATAGCAATCGTAGTACTAGAAGGTCCCTAACGAGGTCGACTGATGATCTGATGAAAGTTGTGGGATGCCGCTGGATGCGGGCGCTCACAGCGAAGGTCAGATTAGCGAGTTTTTTGGAAGAGAACTATACTTAACTCTGAACGTATTGCGACTGGATGCTAATGATAAAACAATGGATGTAAGCTTCTATTCATCCAGTAACTAGTGTTATATAATTGTCATTAGATAGATCATAGATCTAAGTATAATACCATGTTACGAGAAGCGAGTGCCAGTTTCTGAACCGTCAGACTCCGCAGCCACCGGGCGCTCGTGGGACGAGTGCTAATGTTGTGTCACCTGTCACTTCTCAGCACTCCCGCTGTTACCTGAAACAGAGAAATAAGTATTGCATTAATGCTTATGCATTTAATGCTTAGAAATAAAAATGATTTCGCTAACAGTTATGAATGGCTTCAATGATCATATATCATTAAAAGTAGATACAGTACTGTAACATGGAAGGAGCTGCTGTCTGAGACGGACTGATGATTAAAACAATTTGCGGACACACAACATCTTTGCACTTGCATCATTAGGAAACGTGTCATTCCATTGTACATGAGAGCTAGCGTAGTGGTGTTAGTGCACCGTGCCTGCAGCCATGTGAAATGCAAAATATAAGACGTGATAGCGATGTGCCTAGGCAACGGAATAACTTTCTCACACTGAATCATCGGAATCAGTTGCGCAGGCGCAGGCGCGGACACCCACGCGCTCATTGCGCACAACCACAACGATATATAACGTACTCTACGCGGAAGGCATAAACTTCGATTTTAAACGGTCAATGTATGCTTCTTCGATTCTTGGAATCTTCGATTTTTAATGGTCACCATACTTATTAACAAAGGACCATACCAGAACTGCTTTAGGACTTAAATTACAATTATTTTAATTTGCATCACCCAACGCGAAGAAAGGTTGCGTATACAGCAGGTAGGTAGTGGCGACGATGAGATTAGATTTGAAATCTCTGCGTCTTGTGACTTGAAACTTCATAGTTTTATTATTTGTTTATTAAAAGTAAAACTCAAGAGCTACAAATCTTGTGTTCTTTACCAGTCGAAGACCTCTTTTTGCAATAATTGCAGTCTCACATTACTGTCTGTCTTAGCATTAGACACTGCAGACGATACAAGCGATTTATAAATCTCTTTTACGCATTTTTAGATCACAATGTTAATGATCCTGATCCGATTATATAAGGGTATTTAGATATTCTCAAGATTCCGGCACACCACTCACTCTTTCTTTCTTAAAACTATCCTTGGATTTGTCTTTACAAATGTATTCCTGGCTGAAGTTAAATCACGTTCAACCAATTGATTGTGACTAGGAGGTTATCGCCTGGTGAAGAGTCTAGGCTTTTGTTAGATTCTAACAACGCGCTGGACGCGCCGGAAACCGATTGGAGAGGACTACAACCAAACATTACACGTAACGACGAAGCATCAGTTTAAATATGTTATATGAAGACTTTCAGTTGCGTGGTGCCCGTCGCTGATAACGGGGTGTTGACCTCCGTAGATCAGGCCTACGGTTTGTTATCTCTTCTAAATAAACATGGGGGTGAAAAAAAATGTTATCTATGTACCTCCCGGCGGCACTATTTACGACACGTTGGGATAGGACTTCCGAGAATTGTAAAACTTATTTAGAATAGTTTACACTGCAGCCGGCGCCCGCGAGGGTCCCTTCCCTGCCCCGCTGCTCTATTTCTGATTATGTTCCTCCACCTCTATGTTGTTTCTAAACAATGGTTAACCCCTTTTTTTCCAATGCACATGTGTTTTCGTTGAGGATCAATAAAACGATGTTTCCGATTTGGGAGGTCGGTTGACTTTAAAGTTAATTTAATGGAAAAAGTTATACATTATCTTTCATGTAATGATATAAGTAAGAAAATTTTAAAAATATTCTCCGTCTAATATGACATTTGTTAGTAAAAGCCCATGTGCTGATAGACGTCCACTGCTGGACATGGACCTCCATCAAAGATCCCTATATCGATCGGTCCAGCGCTCCTCGCATCGCCGGCAACCAGAGGCTGTCGTTTGTACGGGTTCATATGGGGGGACTTGGGCCATTTCTCACCACGCTGGCCCAATGCGGGTTAGTGAGAGCCAGAATTTTATTTGCCGATTAACAGGGTGCACCACGAGCAGGTGAGGTTGGCCCTGGTCCCGTGAGTTGTTGGACCCCTGACACGGCTTTTTGAATAGGTATTCCAAATAGATCATTTGAAACAGTTTTCCATGTCACCAAACGTGATCATCAACCCTCTATACAGGACGGCACAAAGATGGAAACGTGTTTCAAAAGCAAGCAGGATCAAACTACTGATACTGATAACAAAATCTATCAGCCCGGACCAAGTTATGCTAGATTTACAAAACAATAAAATATTAAAACGGTACTGCAGGGGGCTGCCGTCGCCGTACGCTCGTGACCTGGCTTGGCCGCCTCGCCGCTCACCACGTACCACATCTATGGATTGAAGGTGCATTGCTAAATTTATTTGGAGAGGAATGAGGTTTGAAGAGTGTCTAGTGTCTTTACCTAATCGTACTAAAATTATGAATAAAGACTCGACAGTACAGTGCGTTTGAGTGTTTATGTTAATTATGTTCTGATGAATGTTTCTGCTCTTCCTCGTAACTTCCGCGCCTCCCCTTCAGATATCTTTTTTAAGAAGAGAGTAAAGGAGTATTGTCTTGGTCTCCGCTGGCATATTATATGTATGTAATATGTACGGTATATTTTTCTCTCCTGTATTATACGCGTTCAGGCGTATTATAAATGTTTATCCTCTGCCAGGGTTTGCTGGAAGAGAACTCTTTTTAGGGTTCAGCTCGCCTGTGTGGAACACGACTCGAGATATATTTTAATAATTTTGTTTGTAAGTTGTAGTGCATGTGCACATAAAGGTATTACATAAACATTACGCGGAGCGTTCAGGTACGTGCATGGGCGCGCGTTGGGGCGACCCCAGAAGAAAGTGTTGAAGGTCACATCGAGTTACCAATATTACGATGACAAAAAAAGGTTATTTGTCCATGGCCTTGGACGGAGTCAACGATCGGGAACCCTCGCGTCCGATTGGCGCCGCCGTCCTGCTCGCGCGCGCGGGGGTGCGCCGCCGTCCCGCTCGTGCGCGCGCGCCGCTCGGGTGTAGTGGAGGGGGCGCCGCCACCGCCAATGGGGGCGCGCGGGTGCAGCGGCGCGCTGCGTTTGCTCGAACGCATCCAGGGATGACACGACGGCCTTTTTCTAAAGCTTTCACGTGTGCCTTTGCCTTTTTTGCCGTCCCCTATCGGATTATTCCATTGAGTGTCAGTGCTGAGTCGCGTTAACAAAGACATGTTAATATTCGAAGGTAATTATTGGACAAGTGAAGAGTATTTCACGATAAAGGAAATGTCTGAAACGTAGCTTAAATAGTTATCAATAGTTTACAAAATAATTCAAAATTAATTCGAGGTACATTGACCGGTTGTATCGAATAGTCATAACGATTTTCTCATTAAGGTTCGTTTATTATATATATATATATATATTATATATTTATATATATGTATATATATATATATATATATATATATATATTTATTGTCATATACAAAATATAATAATTTAAGTTTTTTTCCTTTCTTATGGCGCAGAGACATGGCACCTGACCATCGGACATGTCCACAGATTCAAAGTAGCACAGCGGGCGATGGAGAGAACTACACTTGGCACTTTTCTAAGAATCAAAATCCGGAACGAAAAAATCCGACAGAGAACTTAAGTTGTCGACTTAGCTCTCAACATCTGCAAGCTGAAGTGGCAGTGGGCCGGCCATGTCTCTCGTGGCAGTGACGGTCGATGGGGGAGAAAGGTCTTCGAGCGGAGGCCGCGTACAGGTCGCAGAAGTGTAGGACGCCTTCCTTCCAGATGGACCGACGACATCATCAGAGCGGTCAAAAATGATTGGATGCGAGAAGCTGAGGATCGCATTTGGTGGTAAACATTAGGGAAGGCCTATATCCAGTGGTGGATAAACAAAGGTTGATAATGATGAATAATTTTCATATTTCGACGGCTAAATATGAAACCGGTTTTGTACATACGTATATGTAACAAATGCTGGTATTGCTAGTGTTAATGTTAACTAGCACCTCTGCAGGCTAAATGACGAGGGTCACGTCACAGCACAGATATGTAAATGAAAGGGGAGATAGAAGCTACAAAGTGGAAAGAGCTACCAGTGAAATGCAGTGTTGTAGAAGCACGATCTTCTAAGGTATAATATAAGTAGCCCGAAATGAATTGGTAAAGTGAGAAAGGATGAAGAGTCACGAAGGTAATGATAAGAGTCTGTCGTTTAAAGATAGATCTCTTGAATGGAAATGTATCTTTACGTAATAGAGCAAACGTAATATAAAATTTGTAATGTAAATTGGTTATTGTGATGAGACTAACAAACTAAACCACTTTTTACAAGAAGGGGGGAATCAGTGAAAATATTATTAAAATGTTATAAAGCTAAGCGCACAGACTAAATATGGCAGTAAAGTGCCGAGGGTTTGCAGATCAGTACTATATTTAGACGGGCGTTTTAAAACATTAAAAATGTTAAAAAATAATAGTAGCGAAGTAACAATGTAATAATGGCGGAGCCGACACGCAACCCCGCATCACATATTACCGGTAAGCAGTCGTGTGGCGAATACATAATGACCTGGTCTGCAGCCGAGCACACATTTCCATAGCTCGCTCGAATCGGCTCCTTTGTCTCTCGCCCACCATTTTTTCATTCTACTTCTCGAACTCTTTTGTGTGCTATTTGCTCTTTGACAAGTGCATCGGAGCTCGGAGCAAACATTGCTGGTATGCCATCAGTTTTTTTTGTGTCGGTAAGATCTCGAGCGACCTCCTCGCTTTTCGAAAATTCCATTCGGCTACCTGTTTTACTTGCACCATCACCGTCTGCCTCGTGAAGTACATTGGAAACTTTTGTAAATGAAAGATGTGAAAAACAACCCTGCATTTGATTTTTCAAGAAGATTCTTTTTGAATCTTATTAGATTCTTTACTTTGACTAATATTGAATATTTCTTGAAACTGTAACTCTTCAACTGGACTATCAACATTTTTTTAATTGTTTATGTAAAACGATAATTCGTCATAGAAATTATTGTTATAATTAATATTGTTTTAGTAGGGCAACACAAATTACGAGGGAATAAACGGTTACTGCTAGCACGTGATGCATGCAGAGTACAGACGCATCCACTCCGCACGACAGAGGGTATATAATGCCGTAGCCGGTTGGAACAGTTGCATCGGTGCATCATTTTAATAGGTGGTAGATTAGCATAGTGCTTCGCGTGCACTCTCTCACCATTGTCTTTAGTTCCCAGCGACGGATGCACGGAATTTGATACGTTAACCTCACCTATGCTATCTCCGCTAATCAATTCCCGAGAAAGAATGAACAAAAAGACACGTTACTATTTCCTGTTTGCTCAGCATGCGAAACTACACGGAATTCGCCGTTCGACCAACTTTTGTAACGTACTCATAGCGAGAATTCGTTTTATGAAACCATACACTTCCTGTTTAGACAAGAGTTACCCGTTAGTAAAGTTATGTTAACTTTTAAAAAAATATGATTGTTATTATTGAAAAAATATTTTAGAACTCAACCATAATCACTGCTTTCCCTCACGCTTCATCACATACATCACAATAGAATATGTAACACATTCAATTCATTATTGCTTTAAAGGTCGTTTAGAACTGATGGACTAATTACTTGCATTATAGACGCATGACATCCTGTTAGCGTTACCAAATAAATAACAAAAATATGTTGCGTTTTATATCAGTGTCATTACCTCTGTTATTTATAAGTTAGCAACTTTTAAAATGTGACAACACGGAAGGGACGCGCGGACAAGATGGAGTAGAGGTGTCAGGGAGGCGTTGGAAGGTTAGCGGGAGCAAAGCGGGGGTAGTTGGTATCAAGTGGTTTCAAGAGTACTGTATATATTCCATTGTGTAATGATTAACAGTTGGAAGTAAAATCTCAACCATCTATTATTTGCTAAAGTGAAGGATAAGGTAACATTCCCTTATTTCAACCAATTAGGATTCTCTGGAAGAGAGCAAGAGGCACATAATGGCGTCCAAAATGCTATGACAAATACAACGCTCGCGATATAATTTAACACATCGTTGATAATTGAACCGTAAGCCCTTGAATCAAACCGGATACTTTTTGTGTAGTTTTCGCTGGAACGCATCGAGAAAAAAAAAACAATTTAATGTACCCACGACTAACACGAAAACTCTAAAAATTGCCAACCGCTGAAGAAAGAATTCGTATAGCAGTTAATATTCCACATCGAGTTATAAAGTAAACAAGAAATCTAGATTATAAATTTAATAAGCACTATATAAATGCACTAACTACTAACACACTTAAATAATTTATACAAAGGTTTAGTCAATTTTATTTAATTAGAAGCAATTGGAAAAGATTTTGACATCATATCATGTAGCGCCGTCATCGGCCGTCCTGCTGCCGTTCCCTGCCTGAAGCGGTGTCCCAATTGGTGATAATTGCATACACCCCGCGCCAGGCATGCGGGTTTTTTTTTATTATTAACGTGCGTAACAAAATGCTAACGGACGCACCCCCCGGAACCAAGGGACGATACGAGGTAGTGTCGAACTCCAACCGACTAAAAAGCTTTACACGGTATTCCAAGCACTTCTGAAAATATGCACGAGAGTCACAGGATAACATCGAGGAGTTCTTCCGCAACCCCCGATCAGCCCCGAATCGAACGGGCCCGCCTCCAGGCATACGAGTTGGCGAGCGCAGCGTGAGGGATAAAACCTCACACAAGTCTAATGGTGGTAGGTCTCTTTTTTCTAACAGTCTTGGTAGGTACTACTGCAATGACTACTTACTGGTGGTAGGTTTCTGTTGCCGGAGACCATGTGGGTGGGTACCACCGCAGCGCCTACTGCAGCCGACAAACAGTACTGTACAAAGATTACTGTGTTCCGCATAGAAGGGTGTTGTAGCTAGTGAAATTACTGGGGTAATGAAACTCAATATCTTACGTGTCAAGGCAATGAGCACGATAAGCAACATATATAACAACCAAACTAGCGCCACGTTGTTATCGGCCTCTCACTTAATTTCAGGTGAACGTCTCGCTGCTCTCGTAGCTCCGTTGAAGAAAAAAAATAAACAGAAGTGTACACACATAGGAAATACTATTTTGATATATATAGTTCAATCCTTCCTATCTTTATGAGTAGGCGTCTTAGTTATCACCAAGTTCACGTTCCTCTCGTTTCCTCCCTTTACTATCTATCGTCCAACAAACTTCAAGCTTTGATTTGTAATTAGGTGTACATAAAAATTCATCACGATCATCGGCCTGCACCAGTTTGTTTGCTGGATACTGTCCTCTTCTAATAAACTGTGTATTGTGGCTCTCATTAAATTGTCACCAACCGCCCTGATAGAATGTACAAATTGGTTAATTTTCATCAAGAGTCTGTGAACCCACAGACTTCTCTGGATGAGCCACTTGCTTAGGATGGGAGTCGATCGTAGAGTCAAAACAGCGTTCCTCAGAACCCCGAGTGACCGCTGCCCAGATATCGCTGGAAGGATACCGTAAAGCAGTACCTACGCGAGCTCCAAGCAGTGGACTGGCAAGAAGCAGTGCGAGACAGACAACACTGGCGCTCTCTAGTGTCGGAGACCAAGACTCACTTTGGCTCGTTGCGCCAGAGGATTAAGTTAGTTCATCAAGAATCAAAGTATATTAATTAACAGGAGGTAAAATTGTATCTGGGAATCCTAGAAAATCAATAGTGAACGTGTTGATGAAATATAGACATCCGGTATAAGTCGAAATTATGTATCGAAGCAAGTATTTAAAAAATAAATACGAGTATTGTTTTCAGTTAAGTATTTAAATAGCCCGGTACGCGTCACCACGTACCGGTTCCATGGTCTAAGATTAAAGCGCGCGATGGTTAGTTTGCAAAAATAAGCGGCTTTACATTCGTCCCTTGTTCATGGGATCAAACAAAAACTCACCCCCTTCCGCGACTATGTACTGCAAGCCTATTATTAGCTAATAATTTGGTTACACGATTAATAAATAAGGGTTAACCAAACGTCGCTTTTTAATTATTGTAGGCTCGGCTGACTTTGGAAATAATGTATTTTTTTTTTAAATAAAAACGTACTGATGAAGAATCATACAGCCACTGTTTCCGAAACTTCATTCATCACGAACGGAACTTGGCGGAAATTGATTTATATATTACATACATATTTTACATATCGTGTAAAGGTTTAATGCTTTGGCTTAATCTTCCACTCCTCTTTTAGTGATATAGACTTGTAGGTGCATATGTAAATAAAAAAATATTCATCATCATTATCGTTATCATCAGCCCATAGACGTCCACTTCTGGACTAAGTCCTCCTTCAGAGATCTCCACTGTAATCGATACGACGTTGCCCGCATCCAGAAGCTGCCTGCGATCTTCACACAACATGGCCTCCGGTTCCGTCCGGTACTAGGGGCTGTCGTTTGTAGGAGTTCAAATAGGGGGCGAGTTTTGGCCATTTACCATTACGTTGGCACAATGTGGGTTCGTGTGGGCAAGAGCCTCGTTTGTTGATTAGCAGGATGCGCCACGAGCAGGTGAGGTTAGTTTGGGTCCCATAAATTGTTGTGGGGAACCTTTACACCCAAAAACATTAAATATTAAAATAAGTACAACTAAGGGAAAACATGTAAAAACTATGTCAATCATTGATCAAAATCACGATTAATACTACATCTAGTTTTTAAATATCAATTTTACGTCAGCTCGAAACAAATTATTAAAATTTTACGAAACCTAGTATTTTGTCGTACATGTAGATCTTAACACTACAACATTTTATTCTAGGTCTTTAGTCAGATTACTCGTAGTACGTATTACACTGAAAATTCCGTCACACATTTATACGCAGGACCATATTTTATGTTCCCTGCTCCATCCCTATTCGTTCTATTTTTGAATTCCATTGAAATGACCGGTTTGTACAAAGGGCACATCCCTATTCATAGGCCAAAGGCGATATCTTTATACGTTTTTTTTATTTATTGTGAACAGTGACTATCTACTTAACACAAACAACTTTTGTGTTCTACTTGAAACATCTTTGAAAGGGGACACTAATTGAAAGTGGTCACACTGATGATATTTACAAAAAATAATAATAATTATTTATTTATTTCATAACAAATAGAAAGACTCGCCCTCTTGAGTATATTTCAGAAAGTTCAGGTTCATGAAAGTCAATAATAATCTACTACTATTCTCTTTACAATAGTAAATGAAAAATATTTAAATTAATGCTTAAAATGTATTGGTATAGTATATTTAAAAGAAAACTTACAATAAGCTTATTTTAATGTTGGTACGTTTATATATTTAATTCATTTGTATATGATTACCAGGTTTTAACTTTAATTCTTATATCACTTCTGCTCGTACGTTTTTTAAACAATTGTTCTTAACATTAGCATTTTACTAATAAACAAAAGGAACAATTAAATTTAATATTATTATGTACAATATTATTTAAAAAAATTAGCATACTGTACATATGTAATTTCAAGTATTGTTTTATAAGATGGCAGCAAATTATGGCGCCAAATCTTTTACGACTAATTTCTAACCTCTAAATATATATTGCAAATGAGTTTGTTTTTATAAGTAATATATTTAAAATAATGTACCCCGTGGGTGGGAGATGAATCGGTATGATCATTTTTTGTGACCGTTCAAAATGTATTATATTAATGAGCCCGATAAACAAATACTAACCTTAAAATCAATCTTGACAAGTTAAATATTACGGAACGATAGCGCGCGCCCTCCGATACATCATCGCTGCGCGCGAGTGTACTCTCAAAGATAACGGACAAGTTCACTTTCTTTAGAGTGTTACATTTTTATCTTACTATTAATTTCATGGTCCATTGAAGCATCTCTTCGGTTGGTGGTAGAGTTTTTTCGAGCTCGTCTGTCTAGCAGCCACCACGCCCGTGTTATAAAACTATCGCCATATTATCAACGCTGTTGTCAACGCATGAGAGCCGGGACGGGATATAAAGGACGACCACGCTTCCACTTGACACCGTGTAATATAGGCGTCAAGAGTTACCCTGTCGTATTTAAAAAAAAATCATTTGGAACTTCTATCTCTATTCTATCTCTTTTTTAATATCTAATTGATGTTTGAAATAAAACATGATAGTCAACTAATTACAGACACCGAAGTTCTAACAAAGCTATTTAGATGTACTGTTACGTCACAATCGTTGTGACTAATAAATAACATTAATTTTTTTTTATTCCACTAAGCGAAAAAACGAACGCTAAGTTCACCTGTTGGTAAGTGGCATTACTTGGAATGGTACACATTGCACAATATTCTGGTAGTCGCTTAGAGATATAAGATATTAAGTCTCATAAGCTCTATAATTTCATAAGCTACAGCGTCCTTCAAACCGGAACACGGTAATGTTTGGCGGCAAACAAAGAAGGTGCGATGGTAAAAATACAGAAAGGGAAGTATTTTGTTAAATAATATTACAGTAGTAATTATAACTTCTATTTAAGTTGTTCAAAGTGTATATAAGTCAGAAGCTTATTTGTAGAGGCGATCGCAGTGGACGGGGTGGTTTGTGGACCTTGGCCGAGAAGCTCCAAACCGGTAGGGAGTGGGTGCGGGTGCGCCAGGGATGTGACCGACTCTTTGTAATGTATCGACACATCCGTGAAACTTATAACTCGTGGTGAATATTTCAAGACTTAAATTACTAGTTGTTAGGACGCATTTCCGGTCAAAAAAAACACTTTTGAATAATAACCTATATAAGATGATCAATCAATGTTTGTGATGATATAAATTAATATTCAAACAACAATTGTATTGCTTTTGATGACACATTACATCACCATCAGCCGATAAACGTCCACTGCTGGACATAGGCGTACCCTAAAGATCTCCATGTTTGTACGGGTTTGTTTGAAAGGATTGGGGCCATTTCTCACCACGTTGGCCCAATGCGGATTGGTGGAAGCTAGAGCCTCGTTTGTTGATTAGCAGTGTGCACCACGAGCAGGTGAGGGTTGGCTTGAGTCCCGTGAGTTGTGGTGCGGGACCCCTTACACCCCTTAGTTACAAACTTAATGAGTTTAAATTTCATTGCCTAACATGAATAATTTGAAAGCATAGCCGAAGATCAGACTGGGGAGCGGTGTATAGCAGTATCGCGAGCTGATGCTGATGATGATAACGATGAAAAGAAAATTGCTGATATATGTAAATGTGATGTATCCTCGTATAACGATTATCGATAATCGACAAGTGTCAGTCCAGCAGGAGTCGATTGGCCGGAACAAAAAACCCGTCCACGGGTCATTGGTGACCTCTCAGGTAGGGTCCACTACCCGCGGCCCCGTTCGCTGAGACAAATTGTTTTAACGGCCCCGTGGCCTATAACCCGTATGCTCCGCTGCCCCTTAAGGATAAATAGGGGTTTTTATTGGTCCGTCCGTTACAGCTGGGAAACGTTTATGATCAGAATGTTGTGAAGTTATTTTATGCCCGCACAAAGGCGTGGGTGGAAGTCCGGTAAGACTTTAAACAATTTAGTTATCCAACGATCCCGTGTAGCCTTAACTGACTAGCAGACAAAGGCAAACTATATACTCGTATTAAACTTGTCATACCAGTCCGATTGCCAAACTTCAGTTTGAAGAAGGCATCTCATGATGATGATGATGATGATAACACTTTTTAAATACATACAGAGACTATTTCTGTTTCTGTCTGCGGTGAGATAGTTTCATTAATAATAATTATTCCATAGACCAGTAGGTATCTTTTAAAGCAATAGTTCTTTTCCATCTTCATGGTGTGTTGTGAAAACATTACTATGTTCCAGTTAAATTGTAGTAGTTTCTACTGACACTTTATTAAAAACTACTGCCAATACGGATTTATCAAATGTGAGTGCATTACATGAAGATGCGTGGCTTCATTTCCCTTTTAAGTTTATCCTTCCCAAAACAAACACCTTCTGAATACCAACATGGTTCAAGAACAATAACTAACGAGGATCAGGGCCATCCGCCAACTCGCACTTGACTAGTGGGGCGGATGAAAACCTAGACTATATTCTTATTAGACAAACTTCTATATCGCAACAATGAAAGATATAGAGGCTGTAAGTGACATAGATACATATGTTAAATATAATTCCTCTATTGAGTAAGGGTTGAAATTATTATTTTTCATTTATTTAACATTTGAATATGTTATTATTGAATTTAAAATGAAATACTTAGTTTGCAAATGGCTAACGTCGAGGTTACTTAGTGGCGTCGATATACTCATTATCAAGTCAACTTAAAATAAATGAGATTTTTTCAATCTTTCTACAGACGTCTAAGTTACACGGCATGTACTTAAGTGATAATGATTATTATGAACATTGTTATTTATGACGGTAAAATTTGTTTTGTTGTTTCGATCGCTATTGTTAATATTTAATCCACATTAGTTGGAACCTACTCACAATAATTCAAGTTAATGTCGCCATTAGCACAATAGATGTTACTAGTAATAGATTACTTGTCATTAACTAGTCCGGTCTGGATAGGTTCCATTGTAGGATCTATTTCAGCCGAGCAGTATAGCCTAAACATTGACATGTGGTGGTTTATAAAAGGCTAATGAATAACGAGACTATTGCCTGCCACATGACATCGAGGACAGAGTGATGCTGTGTAAACGTACTAACGTATCTTTTACCGGCAGGTGAACGTCCTGGTCGTCGGGCGCTAAAATATAATTGTGAGACGTTCGCCGACTTCAGCGAGCTACAAGAATTTTAGCAAAAGATAAAAATAAGTTGGGTAAAACGAAATTATCAGATTAGCAAATGAAAGAGACGCAAAATGAGGATGGAAAGAGAGGAAAAATACTCTCGAATGAGGGCACGAGGCCCTCATGATCGATAAATTACGGTATAGCCATAACACGGGGTCCATCGCCCGGGCGGGAGGGCACTGCGCTTGGTGGATCCGAGTTTCGTGGTCGGTCGCCCTTAAAACCAAGATTGATGAAGAACAATTGTTAAAAACGCCCACTTCACTTTATAGTAAGTGATAGTAAGTAGTCGCTGATCTACGAAGGCAGTATTCATCACATTTGGCGTACAGGTTGGTGAACACGGTAAGCTGATAGGGCCTCATTGTTGCCGTTTCAGCCCACTGACTTCCATTGCTATCGATAAGGGTCTTCGTTGGGAAGGGCAGTTTGTTCATGCAGGTCACGTCTATACCTATATTCTTTGAAATTACTTCAACGATTTACCAGAGAACAGATGATAACTAATCTACCGCAATTTGTTATAACATTATCTCGGTACCCTTAGTTTAGGTTATCGAAATGTAGAACTTGACAATTGGCAAAGGTCAATGAGAATAGGTTAAATTCGAAGGCGGAAATGTTTATTGGCCGTAGTGGAATGATCCGGCTCTGGTCATCATGCTAATATTGATGATAAAAACTATACTATACTTATAGTTTAGCTACAGTTAAAATAGCATTTACATTAGTTAAAACGTAGTCGTTAAAATAAACGTGTATAAAAGACAAATCAATATCTTCGTTAGTCCAAACGCGTGCCTACAAAATTCAAAGAAAACTGTATAAAAAGAACGTTTTTAGTCGAAGTGTAGGCTACTAGAAATTAAAAAAAAATTACTAAATATTATAGACAAAGCAAAATTTGTTTTAAATAAAATGCGTGTCGCTAAAAAATAACGAAAAAACCATACGTCATAGACAAAGCAGCGGCGCCATACTGCGTAAAAACTAAATTTTATAGACAAAGCGGAGTGTCCGCTAGCGACAGTGCATGTGCACCGTTAGAGCGGTCGCATTCCGCGGGTTGCCGACTGCATCGCGTGCACTATTGGGACAGACGCTACGATCGCTACCCGGAAATCGAATCTGGCACGAGACAGGTAAATTGCCCTTTTGTTTTACCGCTGTGCAGTCGCACACGTGACAACTCTCCTCGTTGTGATGTGACAATGCGACTAGCTGCAGCTAGGGTATATGTCACACTAGCTGACTTCTTATGAGTAAATCGAATGTATAATTATTTTGGATATTCTTTAGTACAGAGTGGCCAGCCGTAATACTTCATTCGAGGTTTGTCGTATACCATCACTTGAGACAAACAAATGAATTTTAAATGATGGTGGGACATGTCAAGCAATAAAAGTATAAATATGACGTGTATGGTATAGCTCGGCACAACGTATACGAACGGCCCCGGAATTATGAATGGCCGGTCGCTCGACGGCGGCGCGCGGCGGGCGCGGCGGGCGCAGCGGGCGCAGCGGGCGCGCGGCGGGCGCGGCGGGCGGGCGCGCGGCGGGCGCAGGTAGAGCCGGCGCGTGCACCGGCGGCGCGCCGCGCTCGGGCGCGCTCGGGGCCCCTCGGAAGTGGTCGCAAGCCAGAGCAGTGACCTAGGGTAACACTACAACCGAGGGAATAGTAACATGCTCGCTTCAATTAGACCAAACGTTGGACGCTTTCAGAATTATTTAGAAAGGAGTGTACTCACTCTTTTATTACATGTTCTCAGTTATCGCCGCCTAGTTTATAGGAATTGGAGATATGCGCACTGTCGAGAATAATACAATTTTAAAATATCAAATTTAAAATATCGTATAAATACAATAAATATATAAAGGAACACGTAACTTGGCTTTTTTTTACTAAAAATTCTATTTACTATTATATATCTGCTATTACAAGAGACTGTAACTAATAGTAAATTAAGAAAGTTTATTGTATTAGAAAACAATTAATAGTAAACAAATTTAATGTAGCACAACAGCATTTTCCCCATCAACTTCCTAAAAACTTTCTAATTACAAATTGTGTGTATATATATCTCCACCATGTCAAACTTATGTACTCCTCCAAGATGGAGTACATTGTAAAGCATCAATAAAATGTCTAATTTACATACACTAAAACTGGTTAGGTTCTTTATTTAACATTCCAGTTGCGGTACGAGTTAGAACTTCTCATCCCAGTCTAAACAAGAATGATTCGAGCCCGTGAAAGTCCACGGCCATGACCGAGTGTATTGAACTTAGCTTCCGATAGGTCTATGTTGGCCTAGGTTAGGCACCCGCCGCGTCGCGCGGTGACGTGGAGCCGGCCGCGGCGTCACGCCGGACACGGAAATTTATATAGCAAACACTTATTACGTTAAATAAAAATCGTCCTAGTACAACCTCTACCTTTTCTTTATACCGATTCTTGTGACGATTATATCATATTCAAAGAGAAAACCCACTTACGCGTGGCTAACAATTTAAACATAAATTGATTCTAAACAATGCATTTAAACATTTTTAAAGGTTTTATTGAACATTAATTTACACGGTTCTACCTAATAATTTATATTTCCACGGAAAACAAAACTTTCGTAATACGATTACCAAAATTTCTCTCGAATCAATTCTACAACATTGCAATTTAGATTACTATATATAATATTACATTATGTAAAAACATGGCCGCCAAAAATAAAAATAATCATAGTTTCAATTCATAAATACCGATTAAATGAAAACCTGCAGAAACGTTAAAGAAAGCATATACATCACAGATTAAAATCATATTTGATAATGGCACAGATAAAAAATACAATAGATAATAAATATTTTATAGGCAATAAAAAAAAATTACGGAATGAAGATTAAAAAAATAGATAAAAAAACTCACAAATTCCTCTGGATCAGCAGACGCGTTGACTGCATTACATGTGCACCGGCGTCAATTGGAGCCGGCGAATGAGTGCAACACCGTGTTCTATGTGACATGTGGTTAAAATGACAAAAAATCTAATTCTATCTAGATAGAAAATCAAGATATATAAAGAGAAAGAAAGATTTTGTTTTAATTTTCATTAAAGACCATTCACGTGAAAGGCGGCAACTGCAGGCGACAGTCACTGTCATGTTGGACTCCTATAAGTGTGATTGTGGTGGTATAACTATCAAGTTGGGGGGAAGTGTGGTGTGGTGGTGTGCGTGTGGTGTGGTGTGGCCCTCGCGGCGTGCGGGACGCGCGAGATCTCGAGCTGCACTGCGCCGGCGCGATCGTCGCCAGAGAAATTACGTCAGCGAGTGCAGCGCCGCGCGCGCACCCCTTTCTTTTTTTCCCGCCATAATTAATTTCTTGCAAGATTTTCGGCGAAGTTTTTTTTAAGAAAAAAGACAAATTCTGATGTAAGCGGCCTGATAATACGTTTTTAATAATTTTATAACTTGGCGTTGAGATTAACATATAACACTTATTTAAAAAAATCCAGTTAAGGCGATAATAGCTCTTTCCAACAGTTACTTAAAAAAATCTATAAAGTGTTATGTTAACGAGAACATACGATCAACATACCAAGCAATGAAATCTTTAATAAGTAATTCTTAAAGTTTAAATAAGTAATATTTGTACTCTCTCTTGTAGTAAGCAGGATTCGAATGAGAACTTTCACCACTAAGATTCTTCTAAGAGCAAAAATTCTAATACATTAATGTTACAACATGGCCGCTTGTTTCCCGCCTTGCAGACGGTCCCGGTTACCTGCGTCACACACACACGCGCACTTACGCAAACACACAAACAATCGGGAGACGTGAACACAGACGCGCGGCTCCTAATGCCGCCGTGACTTTCAAAGGAGAAAGGTGCAAATGATATATTTTATAATTTCTCTTCAATAACAACAAATAAAAAAAAGTGTTTTCTTATAAGAATTATTTTATGTCAATTGTCTTTCTGTTTTGATTTGCTCAGTTAGATTTTTAATATTGTTTGTTATTATGGCCGTCACAATTTCAAATTAGGTACAGATATAGATATGATTTTTTTTTAATACTAAGCGATGAGATGTCTGCTATTAACCCGGTAGTTAGTGACAGGATGCATAACAATGAGATACTAGTTAGAATGTTTACACAGCACCACATTTCCTTCGTCGCCGTCAGACATTTAATATGGAGTTAAATATGTCAATTGAACGTGAAATTGAAATAAATATTTATAAATTATAAATGGTGTACAATTAATAATTATAATAGGATGTCCGTTGTAGAAAAATCTATTTCAGTATTACCGCTACCCTTATTAGTGCCCAAGAGAAGAATATCACTATATTTATTGGAAAACGCTATAATATTTACTGACGTGACGAGACTGCTTTACTTTAGAGATATAGCAAGCAGCACCACATTGTTAACAAACAAGGTATATTTCCTCTTTCTCTTTTTCTTCATCAGAACAGCAAGGAGTGGAACAATTTGGTGGTACCGGTGTTGTTGTCCAAATACGACGTGGATATTTTTAAGAGAAGAGTGAATAGGCTGTTACTAAGTTAGTGTGCACCACCACTTTACATCAGGTGGTCGTAGTCAAACGTTAACTCGGTCAATTAAAAAAAATACTTTTGGTTCAGTGAATGATCTGGTTGGTATCGTTGGAGTGGTTATGAGATGAGAATTATTCCTTAAAATCTCTTTTCAAAAGCTCACCTAAATATTTTATACGGATTAGAGAACAGTGGTGTCTCCTGGCACAAGTATTTCTTTGCTTAAAAGGTGTATTCTTTAGTTAAACAGGTTATTATTACATCTAGTTCTATCCTCAGATAATCGGTTCACATTTTTGTAAGCAGTAAATTTATATAGAGAGAAAAAAAATGATCAAAAGCACGAAAACTCACTTACGTCCATATGACCGCATCCCCAGAGCTAAGAAAGTATAAATAAAACATAACTATCGGTCGCCGGGCCCGCGCTAGGGACGATGGCCGGCGGCGCGCGTGTGCGTGCCGGCCCACGTGCGCGCACGTGGCGGCGCGCGTGTGTGCGTGCGGGCGGGCTAAGTGCACTGCGCACAGGCGGCGCGGGGCGGCGCGGCGCGGGGCGGCGCGGCGCGGGACGGCGGCGCGGCGGCCGCTCCCACGGGCGCGCACGGTCCGCTCTAAGCGTTACAACCAAACAAATCAAACATTGCGCAGAGAGGTTTTACACTGAACACTCGTTGCACTCGAGCACAGCAATCGTAGAGCTATAAAAATCACTAAAGAGGTGTCACTGTACATAACGTCATCTTCAGCTGATAGACCTCCCTCAAAAATCTTCACGTCGATCGGTCTCGCTTTGCTCGCATCCAGTGAGTTTCCGCGATTCTCAGCAGATCGCCGGTCCACCTTGTAGGAGGCCTCCCAACGCTACGTGTACCGGTACGGGGGCGCTAGTCGAGGACCTTACTGCCCCATCGGCCACCAGTCCTTCGAGCAATGTGTTCTGCCCAATACTACTAAGTCTAGTTAAGTATATAGCTAATCCAGCGCAATACTTGTCAACCAAATATAAGTAACGGAATATTCTGAGCGAGCATGCTTCACCATCATCCAACTCCACAATTGAAGGATATAATTTTTTTCGGCATTGATATGCAGTGGTATTTCTTACTATCAGACAAATGTCCTGTTTGTGACATCAAATGTTCGTTACAGCTGCGGTTAAGAAAAATATAGTCCTTTCTTTAAAATTGTTATTTATAAAAACTAATTTTGAAATTTGACTGGATGCGAGTTGAGCAAGTTAAATCAATAGAGAATGTCAAGATCTTTGGGAAATAACCAATTTTAAGTGCAAAAGTTTTTAGTTAAGCATTTTGGAAGAATCGTCGAATTTTAGTTAATATAAACGATACGCGGGTACGCCGCGGTGTGACAGGCGGCCGCCGGGGCAACGCTGCGCTCGAGTTAGTTGAACGGAGGCGAGTTCAGCGCTGGCCAGCTCCGCGGTTCCTATGTAAATATTGGACGGCGCGCAGGCCGGGAACCAGCCCCAACACCAACTCCAGCGCAGACCGAGTTCACGGGGATCGAAAAGATTCGATATCAACACAAAGTTATGGATATACTTAATTTAACAAGTAACTAGTACACTGTTGCCAATATTTATTTAATATCACAATTACTAACAATTGGTTTTCTATATTATCATCATCAGACGATTGAAAGATCTCCACGCCGATGTGCAACCGATTGTTTGTAGCATAGAACTAAAACGTTAATTGACATTACCCCAGTAATTTCATTCGTTACAGCAGCTTTCAAATCGCATTACATCCGAGCTGCAACAAGCGCACCGATACTAATATTTTCGAAGCGTGGGGAGGAATATTTGATAAGACACATTTTTTTATGTAGGGAAATTAAGGTTATGTTGAGATTTTTACACATTAAAAACTTCCAGGTCTTCAACATTTGCAGAGGCAACGAGATCTCCGTTACGAACGCATCATGAACATGAACGACACCAAATAAATATGTACTAATAAAGGGTTCAATGAATAAAAGAAAGACGTTGTCGGCTAGTGTATACATAGAATTGGAATTTAGCCTCTCGCTGTACCCTATGCAATTACGGACGATGCAGTCGGATGTTTGTGATGTTATTGGTCGGCGGCCATGCCTGATTACATTGTGGTACAATGTGGGTGGTGCTGCCTGTAAACCTCTTTCGCACGCCGATAATATAGCTTTCCGATTCACCACGAGCGTAACCCACGCTTAACCCATCATATTACCCCTTTGATAATTATAGTAACAAATTTCTAGAACTACAACGTGTAACACAAGTAGTTCCTTAACAAATTTTGAATATTCACAAAGTTTGAAGTTTCTTATTTATCTACGGTAAGATTATAAGTAACATAAGAGTGAAATTCAAACCTAAGTGATAAGCAGCATGCTTTTTAATGTGCACGAGTCAAAGAATCAACAAAGTAAAATTGCCATTTATAACTTTTAATTTGTTGATACTTCCCTGCCCGCTTTACTAGCTGTAACATCCCCGCAGCCCTTTTTGTGGGTAAGATTTCGTAAAATCCATTGTTAACTGCCCTATACTTGGAGAAAGGAATATTCCTGCCAAATTTCAAGTGTTCATGCCTTGGGGTTCCGGAAATATCGGGATGAGTCTCTACATAGGTAGAAATCTGTTATAGATTATTTATATGCTTAAAATATTTTTTAATTAAATGAAAGGTCGAATCTTGAACCACGTCTTCATCATCCTGTCATCATCCAGTTGTACCGGAGCTTAATCTAATAAGTAAGATACAGGAAGTGTTAATAACATGGTACCGTTGATCATATGGTCATGACGCTGGGTCGGATCCCTGGAGTCGTTGCTGTGTAGACATTTTCTCACGCGTGCGCTTAGCAATTAGACGTGCAATCTGGATTGGTCGGCGCGGCCGCGGCAAAAAAACCCACGCAGTGACTTCTAATGAGAGAGGGGACAGGTTCTAAGCCGACCAGGGCCGGACCTGGCGCGAACTGACCGTCGGGGCGGAACACACTGGGCGGCTCGGACGTCGCGGCTTTTCTTTATATCCAAAGGCATAATTAGATAAATATATTTAGTAACCAGAAAACATTCGATAAACTACATATGGCTTGAGCAATCTTAAAAAAACTTTATTCTCTGCATATCCAGTAGTAACTAGAAAATGGAATGATTTTAGAAATGAGTAAAACACCATGTATTAACGTCACTACTTGATAATTTAATATATTCTATACAGAATTATGTACCTATTTTAATTTTATGTTGTTCTTAGACCTAATATTGCCAATGTTATAGCGATTTTAATTCCTTTTTAGGTTACTTTTTCTGTATGTATTAATTTGTACTAACTGTTTCAGAGGGGACGCATTTCTTGAGGCAGCCAGAGGCATAGAAACATGTGATAAACTAACCGCACCGCCTTTTAGCGCGGAATAAATAATTATATATCATTCTTGCCTAGTGTAACCTCATCTTAACACACACGAGGTAGTAGCTGATTGTTAATATCTCTGATTCTATAATACAAGTATTGATAATGAATTCGCGCATCCATGAGCTGACGGCGGTCTACCGCTGGAAGGCACGGGGACAGCGCTTTCTGACGATGGAAGTTAAAAGCTAGCTAAGCTTTACGGTTACTATTTTTAACCTTGCAATAAAAAGAGTATTATAGATTTAACGTATATGTCTTCTTAATGTTTCTATTTTTCGATACTCAATTTATTTTCTCACAAAGAGAGCTCTATCAAGCCATTTATTTACTAAAACCGTCCAAGGCACACTTCTTTCATCCCTTCTTATCACGTATCGATACCACATTAAGGTCATTTATTGTCTAAAGTAATAAAACTCGTTTTTTTATTTACCATAAAAAGTATTGTAAAATTATACAAACTCAACGCTGCCTTAGGTCTAATAATAAACTAAACATTGTAGAGCAAAAAAATGACAGGAGGACGGCCATGTTGGATCGAATGCGCGGGAACGCATCGGATGCGTTCGATAAATTGACATGCTCCTTATATGGTCCGCCGTTACCATTCGACTTGAGCAAAGTCGTTGCCACAGAATTATTAAATGGTAAGTTTATTATATTAAAACATAACTACTAATACTAAAACACAAAAATAAAAAAAATAATAAACGAAATACTGTATAAAGTATATTTCGGTGCAGACTACATTTTGGCTTTAGACTTTTTTTGTGCTAACGATGGATTTAAAAGTGTGTGTATTTTTATTTGAAAATATTCATTAATCAATTTTGTTAATATGTATTGATGTAGTACTCTAAAACAAAATAAGAATTATTTATTTTTTACTCTACAAATTAGAAGTTTTAAAATAATTTTAACTATTATTACCGTGCAGGCCTAAAGTATAACTGGTCGCGAACTACAAACGTTATTAGAATATTGTGAATTTAAAAACTTTTCCTAGCAATTTCGCGATAAGTAAACTTCTTAACTAGTCTTTTTTATGAAGGTTTAATCTTTACCATAAGTTTATTACGACATGTTTGCCTCGTTCCTTTGTCTTAAAAAATATATAGTTTTATTTAACGCAGCGACGAGACGAACGAAACCTTCACCTGTTAAGCGATACGCTTGTTGAGTCTCATTACCCCAGTAATTACATAAGCTACAGCGCCCTTCAAACCGGAATGTAGTAACGTTTGCACACTACTGTTTCGCGTCTCGAAACAGGCGCTGCGGTGGCACCAATGTACACGTTCTCCGGCAACAGTGACCTACCACCAGTAATACTACTACCATAGCCAGTCTATGCGTTCGTTGTCTATGGTGGGACGGAGCGTTAGATGCCGTGTAAACTACGACTAAAAAATATTGTGCTTCATACAAAAAGACAGTTTCCATAGTACTTAGGCATATGTTTGCGGAGTTTTTATACTTTTATTAACCTCATGACCAAAAAGAGGGATGTTAATAGTTTAACACGACGAACAGACTAAATTTGATTTTTTTTGTTTGGAAAGAAACCATGACAGTTGAGTTTTTAAGTGCATACGAACTATGCGTTGGACGACTCTGGGAGGCGTGGGTTCATTCCCAATAAGCTTGAGCTTCTGATAATGAATAATATCGTGAGAATATCCGCTTTAAAGGACACGCGTCATCCACCAACCTGGTTTGCCACCATGACGGCCTTAAGTTATAAGAGAGGAAACCGAAAGTTCCTATCCAAGTAGTGGCAACATAATAAAGATGTTTATTTTAAGTTCTTTTAAAAGTGTTTCTTTTGCAAAAATTCGGTTTATCAATAAGAATATAGTATTAACATTTTACTGCTTACCACACCATCAGCTGATAGACGTCTACTGCTGGACATAGGCTCCCCTAAACACCTTCACATCGATCGGTCACTATAGGCTGTGGTTTGTAGGGGTTTTTGTGGGGGTATTTGGGCCATTTTCCACCACGTTGGCCTGAAGCGGGTTGATAGGAGCTAGAGCCTCGTTTATTGATTAGCAGGGTGCACCAGGAGCAGGAGAGATTTTTTTTTGATTAACGTGGGGGAAATGCCTGCGCATACTCACCCTCGCGGATGCAAGGACAGGTTATGTCGGATTTGCACAGATTAAAACCCTCACGATGTTCCTCCTCGTCGCCTCATGGCGGGGTTACGGGAACGCTTTCGCACCATCCGCGACCTCGCCGGCGCTGGCCGCTTGCGCAGCCCCACCTCGGGAGGGAGGGATGAACCCTCCCTTTCCACCTCTGCAGGGGCACGCCGGAACATGCACTGCGCCCCAACCTCGGCCTCTTGCAGTCGCGCGGGCGACGGATTGCCCCGAAGCCGTCACCTAGAGGCCATAGGAACCAAGAGAGAAAACTCTTCCTGGCTTCTTGCGGCGGATCCGATGTTGGGCCTGCCGCCACCCGTTGTTGATCGCAGAGGGTACTTCGGCCGTGACTCTACCTCGGCTGCAGAGGGCAGTATAAAATCGCCCTAGCAGTCTCCGGCCGCTCTAGTGAGCTCCAGTTATCCAACCGGTGCTCTAACCTGGAGCGGCCGCCTCGGGCCAGCCCTTAACCGCCGGCCGGACGGGTGGACTCATCGCTTCACAGTGTGTCTGCGCCATGGTTACTGAGCCATGAGGTCTTGTACGGGACCCCTTACACCCCTTACTAGTTACTAATTACCAAGAGAGTATTTATTTAATATTACAAAATACTTTGCCTTGGATGAGGGTTAGAATATCCCTTTCTTATCTTACTTATCACTTGGCGTTTCGTAAGAAGCGACTAAAGAATGAATCCCCTGAAAAGGGAACAGCTTTTCGCGTTGTTATTACTAACAAATTGACCTGTCCTGATTCTCTGTTGAGGATTATGGTTCAACTTGGGAACAGTTCTAAACGAAAAACGTTCTAAAAAAAACGAGTTCCTTCCACACTCCACCTGTTCCTTCCACACTTCTTTCTTAATATTTAAAGTTTGGGGTTTTTGGATTATCCTCGCCGTTCCCCGTCGCTACTTACTATTGGGATAAGGATGTATTTTCTTAAAGAAAGCGACTGTTCTGTAGAATAAAAAACTCGAGTCCTGCAGAGGACGACCGTAGAGCTGATGACATAATTGTAGTAATAAAATTTTATAATCTATGATTACTTTTTGAATTTTTCATAACTGCATCACCACGTTTCCTCCTGATGTTTAATGATTACGTTGTTTGTGGTGGTAAAACGCACTAGGGTAGTAAAAGATTATTAATTAAGGAGATCAATTGGAAAAAATGTGATCAATTCTAAAACTATTCATTTCTAAAAACCATTGCCTTATTTTTTTATAGCTACAAACCTTTAAATATGAGGTTATACAGGAAATGGGAGAACAGGAAAGATACAAGAGTTTGTCCAGAAATTTGGGCGTTTATGGATGTCGAGACCTGGACATAGGTAGTAGGGCGTTAAGACTAATCTTGGTGTTGCCTAAACGACGGCTGCATGGAATCGGTCAATATAAATTCTTGTGACAAAGGACATGGCCGTCGGCCGCAGCAGGACCGCCGGGCCCCCACCGCGCGCCCCCACCGCGCGCTCCCACCGTGCCCCCACCGCGCCCCCACCGCGCGCCTCTAATGCTCCCGGGGAAGGCGGGGACGGTGGAATGTCGTCCACGACTGCGTTTTTGCGCTTTCCACCACAGCTATTGACCACGGAATTAATACCAATATAACGACGTACACACCGAACGCTGCTAAACGACTTCACACTTTGCACCCTTGCGGGTAATGTTTAATCTTGTTTGGCCGTTGCTACCGTACAACCAGGAATGTAACGAAGTTAGGCTCCCTTTGGTACGCTGATGGAGACCTAAGTTCTTACGCCGGGAGCAGGTAGCCTGCCAATATATTCATATATAAGTAAAGCGAATTTTGACTTATTCAGCACACGCAGCAACCACTTTGAAAGATTAAACAGAATTATTTGACAATAATTTTTTTTTGCACAAGAACAATGTAATTTCATAAAAAAGAATACTTCATCTGAACTGATGATCTTCGTCAATCGTTAATTGAATTCATAATGACTCAGATTTGATGGAGATCAGTAAAGATCTGCCCAGCATACATATACGAGGATACTTTACTTTATACGTGCAAAAGTACTTGTGGTGCTCCTTTACACGATATTTAACCGCAAAGACCTCACAGAGAGACTTATATTATTAAAAATAAAAGTTTCTTTTTTATATAATCTCCTTCATTAACCACCCTTTCATTTCATTCAATCGTATCAAAGATTTGAAAAAAAAAACTTATGTAAATGATCGCGTGGGAACCATTAGTAAATCTTAAGTTAATTAACATTTATAAACCATTTTTATATTCCTAACTAGTCCGCATTAATACTATAAATGTATGTCTGTCTGTTTGTTTAATTGTCGCGATTCAACCCCTTAACCACTAGTGTAAAGATCGACTGGATCTTGAACAGATTTTATCTAGAAAATAATACTGGAACGGGGTGTAATAAGAGTTTAATGTTTATATGAATAATCAAGAGTTTTGATGTATTGTTATATAAAAATGTAACATGTTTAGGTAAAAACTTAAAAAGTCTATGTTGTTTATAATTAAAGGTTGCTGTCGTTACGACACGCGAAGCCGCGTGAACAGCTAGTGTATATATTAATAAGCTGGCAACTCGGATGTGGGGGGGCTCCGGTCGACTGCTCCGGATATGAACCTTTCATTGCTAAAGCGGGCGCAAGTCTTGGTACACATGTTCTTTTAGGGTTTTTGTTGATAGTAGCTCTTAAGGTATAATTGAGGACCTGAACCTTAAATTGGACGTACCAGAGTGAATGGTACCAACAGTGCGTTTCACAGGAAATCACGAAGCCACTCCTGAGACAATGAAGATTTGAATACTATTACTATCCAAAAGCAGGACATCATTTAAAATGTTCTATTCTGATACTAAAAGTTAGCTCTTGTCGGAAACCGTCTGAGTAGGTACCACCGCAGCCCCTATTGCAACCGATAAACAGTACTGTGCAATCATTACTGTTCCGGTTTGAAAGACGTTGTATCTAATAAAATTACTGGAGTAATGAAACATCGTTCCAAGGTTTCTGTTATGATAGTAAACTAAATATACACTACAGATCTTTTCCTTTTTTAATCTCCGAAACGGAAAGAAGAGCCCGACGTGAACTTCATGGTGCTAGTTAAAGTCTCTCTTTACCCCAGTAATTTCACCAGGATACAACGCCCTTCAATCCAGAACACAGTAATATTTACACAATACTGTTTGGCGGCAGAAATAGGAGCTGCATGTAACAACACGGACTGTTTTTACAATTTTCAGCTTAAAATTTCTCTTCACTACCCTGATCATTTATTAAAATGAAAGTGGCTAATGTCATGCTTTAAATCATCAGCTATGGCTGATATATATGACTAGCCGTTAAGAAGTACCCTGAACTAACAAACAGACGTAGAGCATAGTTATGAATCACATGGAAATATATCAACATTTACTTGTAGTTAATTAATGTAAACAAAAATAATTAACTAAAACAATCATTCATTATTATCATCATCATTATCAGCCGACAGACGTCCACTGCCGGACATAGGCCTTAACCCAAAAATCTCCATATCGTGTTGGAGTTTATTGAGGAGAAGTGGGCCGTAAACCCACCACACTGGCCTAGTGCGGATTGGTGAGTGGTCAGACCCTCGGCTGTTATCCTGCAAGGGGCACCGCCTTCAGGTGAGGTTCAGTTGGGCTCCGTAAGGTACTTAAAACAATGCCTATAAATAAATACAATAATTTTTTTTTAATGGTTGCAGATTAAACAGGCAGTGGTATGTGAACATTGGGCGCGGGAGCATCCCCGCCGGGCCCGGCCGCCGTGTCCTTGAGGAGAAATGCAGCCGCCCGGCGAAAGTGCGCCACTGACCACTCCGCCGCGGCGGGCTGCTCGAGCACCGAGCTTTCAACCGCCACAGAACTTGCATCTTAAACGGTTTCAGTTTTATTTAACCAACGAAGCGATGGCACGACCAGTAGTGATGGTAAGCGCGTATCGCTCATCCATAACAAAGTGACGTCAATTAGTATAAAGGCCTGCTCTTGATACAGACTAATAAGCATTACATGCCCTGCCCCCCTCAACCAAAGTCATAATCTCTCAGGTTACTCAAAAGGTACACAACTATGCTTTGACTATTGCTGAATTGGTAAGTTTATTTTTAAGTATAGATAAGCACAGATTTCGGGTTTAGTTTCCATACCGTACGCCAAAGATGTTAAGATATCACTCTCAGTAATTGCACTAGCTACATCGCCCTTCAAACCGGAACAGAGTAATATTTGCACAGTACTATTTTTCAGCTGCAATAGGAGTTGCGGTGCTACTTATCTAAAGTCTCCGGCAACAGAGACTTACCATAAGAAGATGAAAAGAAAAGTAAGGAACGGACCGTCTCCCTCATTTATGCTCGAAGTAAGAAAGAAGGAAACAGGATGGAGAATGAACGAGGAAATAAAAATGAAAGTAAGATAAAAACAGTATAAAAGAAGAGAATGAAGAAAGGAAAGCAAAATAGAGACATGAAGACCAGACCGACCAACGCCAGGAGGAACGAATAAAGAAAACCAGAGATCCACCACCGGTATCCCTCTTTATGAAGGGAGATAAAAATGTTTTTTTTTTCATTTATTCTGAAAATATCATTAATTGTAAACATTTGAACAATGTATAATTTATTTGAGATCCAGTTAAAAAAAATTGTTTGAAGGCCCGGTGTGCGCGCAGCTTAAGGTCCGGTTTTCGATTCATCGTTAGGACTAATGATGGTCAAAGTGGTGAAGCTCAAAAAATGGTTTCTAATGAAATAAGTAAGCGATGGTGGTTACTTGTTATTACCGACAAAGATCACATATCTAAATTCACGTTATATTCTTTTAACAATGAGTTAACCTTCCCTCGATTTCGAGTGATGTTAGCTGATAGTGAAGCTGAAGAGGGAGAGAAATCCTAGCTTTGAATTCTCCAGCTCTATATTAATGACGCCAGGAAAATAGTAATGCTGTGAGTGGTGAGTAATCAAGTTTTTTTCTTGTTCAATTAAACGATGAGGCGAGCGGAACGTTCACCTGATGGTAAGTGATACGCCTACCTATAACAACGGGGGGCTAGTCCGAATGATATACACTGCAAAACATTGCGCCCGTCGCCTCAGAAAGATACTGAGTCCCGTTAGCCCAGTAATTACACTAGCTACAGCTCCCGTCAAACCGGAACACAGCAATGTTTGCACAGTACTGTTTGTCGGCTGCAATAGGCGCTGTCACGGTACCTACCTAGACGGTCTCCGGCAACAGAGACATACCACCAGTTATGGGTTCGGTTCGATTAAAAACAACCACCATTCAAACTCCTTATGGCTCTCCGTATGGATCGAAACTGTACTTTCGTGTTAAAAGACAAAGAGAACACCAAAAAGGTTTATAAGCATCTTCATCAGGACCTGGCCATGTTTCGGAGCAAGACTATAAATTTGTTGCACGCTTTCTCCAGGATGAGAACACAATATTTTTTGAGTTTAATGAATTACTCCATAGAGTCCATTCCTTATTATTAATGATCTTACTCCAATGGCGCGAATCGAGAACAGATTGAAAATAATGGTGACGAAATAAGAATCTCCCGATTAACACTTTCGACCACAGATTAAAAAGAAGTTAATTACAGAATATAAAATCATTTAAAAAATAATAATAAATTCACAATTGGTATTTTTATTATAACACAAAATTTATTCACAGTACAATATGTTATTAACAATACGATGTGATTTTGTAATGAATCAAAAAAACTTTTTGTTATTATCTGTTGAAGAGGATGAGTACACAGATCGAAGGTGAGTATTTCTATATATAAAAGAAATAAAATGCCGAAAATTAAAATAAGCTGTGTGAAGATAAGAGGAATTTGGTGTTGGAAAAACTTCTCAACTGTCGCGTCATTGTTGGCGCATCATTGATCATCAGGTGAACTTTCCTCTGGCTTCAATCAGTTGAAATAAATTAGTTGGTGAGAATAGATTTAGTTAGATGTATATTTGATATTAAGTCAAATATTATTAGTGCCTGTGTTCGCTGTTAGTCGTCTTGAAGACTATTAATAGCAGCGTCATCAGACCAGGGTATTCTGGAATCCGCGAGCGGTTTTCGGTGAGCTAATTAATGTGATGTTTATTTAGTTCGTCTGTGACCTGTTCCGCGGTCTCAAAAACTTGTTCCCACACAAGATAAGTTCGTGTAATTTCACATGACTACATCGTTACATGCTTGTGATTGCTGCAGTTTGTGATGCTGCAGTATTCGCGGGTTGTTCCGGCGCAAAGCGACGCCGTCTTTCGATGCACTCATTCTAAACTTTTTCTCGTGACGGCTCCGTGCGGCTCGGGCTCGGCGAAATGCGATTAGGAACAGGTTTTAGAACTGCAGGAGAGGTGCAATGACTCCCCGGCTGCACAGCGCCCGCCGCCCGCCGTCCGCCGCCCGCCGCTCGCACCCGCTACCTCTCCTCCCTCACCTCCCACCCAGCTCCCCCCGCGCTCCCTCTAAACACAAGTTTAACGTTTACGTGGGGACAAAAAGCGTTCACGAGCCCGCCGCGGTGGCGGGGCGGGGCCCGTGAGGTACTCACTCCGCACGACACGTTACGCGGTTACTCTTTAGTGTTGTAAAGCGGCGGGCGGCGAGCGGCGGGTTGTGCGCGGCAGGCGGCGGGCAGCGGGCGGCGGGCTGCGCGCGGCGGGCTGCGCGGGGCAGGCTATTAAATAAGCGGGATTCATTGACATCGGTCACGCGGTTCAGCTATGTTGCTTAGACTGGATTAGGCGAGGCTAGATGCTAGCTAGATTCAGGTTTTCCGCAACCTGTCCGCCGGTCCGGAGCGGTTCATAATGAAGCGATTACCGCGCCCCAGCTCCAGCCCCAGCTCCAGATCCAGCTCCGATTCGTTTATAAATCTTGTGAATTAAAGATGTACTGTAATATAATTTACATTCAAGTAACTGGTGCAGTCACTTTGTTATCACGCTTGATACTGCCACTGCGAATGTCACCCCCGTCGGTGGACACTGATGAAGTATTCGTTTGTGATGCATTGCTACCCCAGCCCCGACGCCCAGATATTTATCTCCAGCCTTACAGTCAAATAAATGAATTAATCGTTGAAGAGTATTAAAGTTTTGATGTATAAAAATGAGTGCGTTAGTAATTACATTAATACATAATATACTGAACGGCATCGTTCATCAATCTATTGTTTTAGATAGGTGTGTGTACGCCCAACAGTGGACGTGGACATCTGTTAATGTTAATAATGATGAATCATTAGAATATAGAAATTTACTGGTGGTAGGTCCCTGTTGCAGCAGACCTTCTAAGTAGGTATCGCAGCGGCTATTGCAGCCGATGGGCAGTAGTGTATAAACATTGCCATGTTCCAGCTTGAAGTGCGCTGTATTTACTGAGGTAACGAGATTCAATATCTTATATCTCAAGCGACGGGCGTAATGTGGTGTAGAGTATATCGTCGTAACTGGCGCTGCGTTTAGATGGGCAGGCGTAACAGTTACCATCAGGTGAACGTCTCGCGATCTCGTCGCAATAACTAAACGATCGAGTCGTTATAGATAGTTGTACGGGACGCGCTGTTCCGCGTGCGTCGGTACGCAACAATCACTTCCAGCTGCACAACTCCTCGCCGGCGCGAGCAGCCCTCGTGTCGTGAGTAGAGACACGTTTGCTTGCAGTTGAACGTTCTCGTCTGAACTTAGCGATCGTGTAAACATTTTAACAGTAATTCGATTACCAGCCGTGCCACGTATGCCATGTTTTCCAGTTGTCTCACATGCGCCACGTATGCGACGTGTGCCATGTAACACATGTATGCCACGTGTGCTACATGTGCCAAGTTTGCTTCGTGTTCCACGTGTGCTACGTGTTCCACTTGTGCTACGACAGCCACGTGCGCCACTTTATCCACGTGTGACCGAACGCGCACCGCAAACAATTGTCGCGGAATGCGAGTTCGCTCAAGCATCGCTAACAATCAGCCCGCACAGACTAACGCTGTCGTAGAGACTGCACATTGTTAATTTCTTTTATTAAATTATATATTTACTAATAGAAAATAACGCATGACTTCGCTACGTCCCCACCGCTGGGACTCAACTCAATATCACAGAGAGGAAGTCGGAGCCATGTATAAGCCACGCTGGCTTAGTGCAAAATCACGGTTTAGTCACAATCTTTTTCATCACCGGAAGTTGAGCGCAGTTCGAACCCTGGCCTCTTCGTATATCGAGTACGGAGCTATTAGGCTCCATATTATTTATACGGAGCTATTTTTATTTAAATAACGAAGGAGACGAGTCGGATATTTACCTGATGGTGATATCCTGGCGAATATCGTGATGTACCACAATGTGTATCGCGATGGTATACAACATGTAGACTTCTAGTACTTTCAGTAACTTCAGTGCTGTGCAGGTAAAAATTAGGTTTTAGTTTTAGGCAATTAACCAACGAAACGAATGGGATGTTCACCTGATAATAAGTGATACGCTTGTTTATAACAACGTGGCGCTAATTAAGATTCATACACATCACATTGTACTGGTCTGCCCTGAGAGATAATATGTTGAGCTCGTTCCCCCAGTCATTACAAAAGCTACAGCGCCCTTCAAACCGGAACATAGTAATGTTTGCACAGTAATGTTTGTCGGCTGAAATAGTAGCTGCGGTCATGCCTAGACGCTCTTCGGCAACAGAGACCTACCACCGTTACCACGGTACACCAGTAGGTACTCGGACACAGCTTGCGGCCGGAAATAGAAGCTGCACAAAAATATATCATCATCATCACTTTAACCGATGGACGTCCACTGCTGGACATGGGTACCTTATAATATGTTCCATACAGCGCGGTCGTGCGCTATTTGAATCCAGTGGCTCCCAGCGATTCTTTTTATGTCTCAGAATATACACGGATGATATAATGGACAACTTGTTCTACTCTGTGGTTTCATTGATATGGTTGATATATAGAAACCACCGAGTTGGTAACAAAAGCAACCCTCTCGTCCGTCTGTGTGTGTTAAGGGCTGCAGCGCTCGTCGAGACATCGTGCGAAATATAATTATGTAGCAGTTAAGTTACGAAGTAAGCTACTCGTGACTCCGGACCCAGCTTGATTGTCAATAATAATGATCCGCGATGATTGTCAATAAACGTTCGCACTTTTTTGATTATAGAGTCAGTCTCTGGATATTCAGGGACCAACACAGATTAATAGAAATCCAGAATATAGCTGGGCAAAATGATGCAGCTGAATGGCGATGAAGCTAGTGAAATTACTGGGGTAACGAGACTTGACATCTTGAGGACGTCGGGTGCCCCGGACACAATTATAATAAAAAAAAACTTTGTTATGTCAAGTGTCAATATTTTTTGTCTATCATTTCTGCTGACAGGTGATGTTGCTAATTTCTCGCAATAAAGATGGCGGCATTGAAATAAAAAAAAATATTTTGAAAAAGCTTAAAATCATCTGCAATCGACTCAGGCGACCAACACAATATGGTACAGTGTATAAAGTTATAACTAGCGCCACGTTGTTATGGGCAGGCGTATCACTTACTATCAGGTGAACGTCGCGCTCGTTTCTTCGCTCCATTGTGCGTTAAAGAGATTGTATGGACAGGCCGCCGGCGGGAGGAGCCTGCACACTTAAAGAGGTTTCTGCATATGAGTACAATGAGAGCTATACTTTTTTGTTATTTGTTTATAATTAATTTATACAAAAAAAAAGGTATTTAAATATTAACTTTGTGGATGACATATTGTTAAGGCAAAAAAAGCATTAATTTTCATACGAAAACAGTTTTATTTGTTAACTGTCTCCGAGAATATAATTCTTTAACAACAATGTTAATTACTTGTATCTCTAAGTATTTACTTCTTTTTTATTCGACGAAGTGACGAGTGGAGCGATACGTTCACCTGAAGGTAAGTGATACGCCTGCCCATAACAACGTGGCGCTAGTTAGTACAACTCCACACTGCGCTCATCGTCTGAAACATGAGATGTGGAATCTCAAAACCCCAGTAATTACATTAGCTACAGTTACCTTCAAACTGGAACCCGGTAACGTCTGCACACTGCTGTTCGTTGGCTGCAACAGGCTCTGCGCTGGTATCTACCTAGACGGTCTGCAGCAACAGAGACCTACCAGCAGTAAAATGTCAACACACAAGAATTGTGAAGTACTTACAATACACAGAAGCAACGGTCAAACTTCTACACACAGAAATGCTTATCTGCTTGTCACGGTCGGTCGGCAGCATCAACGTTTACAGTATCATCAGTCGACAGACGTCCACTGCTGCACATAGGCCTCCCCAAAAGATGTCCACGTCGATCGATCCGGTGTTGCCCGCATCCAGCTACTACCTTCACAAGATCGTAGGAGCACTTGGTGATGTAGAGGTGGGGGTGGGGGGGCTGCCAACACTACGTCTTAATAATTAACATAAATAATTACTATTGTAAAGGGTGAGGGGTGTTAGGGGTTCCGCCCAACATCTTACGGAGCCAGAGTCAACCTCACCTGCACGCGGTGCCCTCTGCTGAATAACAGACGAGGCTCTGATCACCCACCAACCCGCACTGGGCCAGCGTGGTGGATTACCTCACATTTCCCCTCAATGATCTCTACGATGTAGAGATCTTTGGGGGAGGCCTATGTCGAGCAGTGGGCGTCTGTCAGTTGATGATGATGATGAATTATTATTAATTAATTTTTATATATTAATTATTAATAATTAGTATTTAATATTAGTTTAATTTCACCAAAGCGAGGATCACGACAATTGGCTTCGGATCAATATTAATGTTATCATATTAGTGTCTCCATTAAGCACGCGGCGGGGTGGCAGGAGATGAGGGGAAAAACCTAGCGATGGGTCGTTACTCCGAGGATCTAGCCTTATTTGTAAACATTGGTGGTCACCAGCCGGCGGCACACCGACGGCGGCGCTATACTGCACTTTTTACTGGTGGTAGGTCTCGCAGCGCCTACTGCAGCCGACAAACAGCACTGGGCAAACATTAATGTGTTCCGGTTTCAAGGGCGCTGTAGCAAGTGAAATTATGGTCATGAGACTTAATATCTTATGTCACAATGCGACGAGCACAATGTAGTGCAGTATATACTATTATAACTTGCTCCATGTTCTGATGCACAGCCTTATCACTTACCATCAGGTGAACGTCCCACTCGTCTCCTCGCTTCGTAGCGTCAAAAAAAGCAGAAGTTAACGATATTGATGAAAAGGAAAAAACGAACTTTGGAGTACACCATCACGACAACTCCAAGTTTCAGAAAGAGCTCAATCGATGGAAACCACTCCGTCAGGCATTGTTTGTACCTAAGCGTCTGAAGACCAGACTTCTTTGCAAGTCATGGTCACTGACAATAAGCATTACAAAACTTAAAGCCACCCAAAGGTCTGGAGAGAGAACTGTGCTCCTAAGCAGCAGAGCGCTACGTTGCTATGGCAACAGATTTATAAAATGGCGTTAATCTTCGTTAAGTTTTTAAGAAGGTAAATTATTCGTGACTTATTACGTGATTATATCTTTTATTATCATAAACATATATCATCATCATTATCATCAGATAGACATATATACATAAAACTACATGTAGCGTATAGAGGAACGCCGGTGTAGCCTTTGTAGACTATATTTGCACAGCTAGTTACGTATTCCTGCAGGATACTAGTCGCATGGGGTTCCCGAGGATACACAACTGAAAATTCTATCATAACTTTTTTGTTCTACGGAACGATAACACGAGCCTGACGTTCATCTGATGGTAAGTAATACGTGCACCCATAGCAACGCTCCTCAACTAACATTGAGCTGGTCGCATTTAGATACTCCAGTGATTTCACTAGCTACAACACCCTTCATACTAGAACAGAGTATTGTTGTCGGCTGCAATAGGCGCTGCGCTGCGGCGGTAGTTAGGCAGTCTGCGACATTAAAGACCTACCACCAGTTAAAGTGGCAATCATTTCAATTCAGGTGGGGAACCACTCCGAGTGGTCTGCGCACGTATTATTTACTTCGCGTCCGCGAACCGGTTGTAACGCATCGTGTGAAAATTGCGGGAGAGGAAGAGCGCGGGTGCACGGGGGTGCGGCAGGCTGCGGGTAGCTGCTGGATGTTTATATAATAACTAGTCTAGACTGCATTAAACCTACAGTTAAAACAACACGACTATGTTAACTATTAACTATTTTTATTGGTAGATCATGTTGGAAGCTGTTCAGGTAAGTGCCACAGCGGCGAAATCTATCGCCGAGCTGTATCGTGCAGACGTATCTATACTTGATAACGGATGTAACTAGTGAGGTGACTGATAGTCGTCATCATCATCATCATCAGCCGATACACGTCCACTGATCGATATAGGTCTTCCCAAAGATCTCCACATCGATCGGTCCCGCGTTGCTCGCATCCAGTGGGTTCCCGCGACTCTCACCAGACCGTCGGTTCACCTTGTGGGAGGTTATCCAACACTACGTCTGCCGGTACGCGGGCGTCACTCGAGGACCTCACTGCCCCTTCGGGCGTTGGTCCTTCGAGTAATGTGACCTGCCCACTGTCACTTAACTCTAGAAATCTTTTGGGCTACGTCGGTGAGCTTAGTTCTTCAGCGGATATCCACATTACTGATTCGATCGCGCAGAAATCTCCGAGCAAAGCCCTCATTGCCTTTTGTGTTAATTAACAGGTGCTACAATAATTTACGCGACCTCAATTAGACATGGTATTAAATGACAATGAGACTGATGATGGTGAAGTTAGCTTATCCAGAGTACTCTTGCACTTATATCAGAGAATACTATGAGTGATGATGAAAGAAAATTTGGATTAACCCTGGGATCAGAGCAAATACTAAAATATCGGATGGTGTCCAACTAAGAGGAACAAGGGTAGGATAAAAAGTTTTATGGTTATAACCAGGAATGAGGAATTCAAAGCCGCTGAAAAGTCTGTTAGGAACAAATTGGTGATCTCTGTTGCCGGACACCATGTAGGCATCGCCGCAGCTTCTTCTTCCGCCGTCAAGGAGTAGTATGCAAATATTACTGTTCCAGTTTGAAGGGTGCTGCAGCTAGTGAAATGATGAAAGCAATGACACTTAATATTATACGTCACAAGGCGACGAGCACAATGTGGTTTAGTGTATATTATTCTTTCTTTTTGTTTCGAGAGGGAAATCTTTGAAAGATGCCCTGCTTCTGGGGAGAAGTCAGGGTTATGTGAGATTCTTACTCACTAAAATCCCCTCGGTGATTTGAATCAGTGCATTCGGGGAGACTCCGGGATCTCTTATAGAACGCACCGGTGCCCCTCTACACTTTGTGTTACACGTCTCTGAGGAGGAGGCTAACTCTCCCAGTCACCATCGCACAGCCATCCGCTGCCTCACGCAGGTTCGCTTTTTAAGCTATAAGGGCCTCCACCCTCAAGGCCCGTGAAACGCCTAGACCCTTTTCAGCCGTCTTCTACGACCGGCAGGGCTTACCTTAGGCCTATTCTTACTATCCCGAGACTACAGGGCTAGTGTATATCATCCTGACTAGCACCACATTGTTATGGGCAGGTGTTATATCATTTACCATCATGTGTAAGTCTATATGGTGTCATTGCTTCGTCGAAAAAAAAAACAACCGGTACTCACAGCATCCTTCCCTGTCATTCAATGAAACACGTCATAGTTTTGAATCGTTTATTACATCAAATGCGTTGCATTGTTATGTTATATATATATATATTTTGTTTAACTTTAAAACAATAAATACATTCGTGTTATACAATGTTGAGATGTAACTATTTAACTACATCGTTAGATCCTTTATTATAGTAACAATTTGACGCAAGCATCCTAACGGGCAGTGGCAATAGAAGATGTACATATATTTAAAATAAAACCGGAAGTCACTGGATAAAGAAAACTTAATCAGTTATGTCGAAAGACAAAGCTAAGTAGATCAAGAAAGTCTAAGTAACTCAAAAGACTAATACTGTTACTAATAGGTTAGACGTTTAACCGAATACCTTTTTACCTTTTGTTAAAAAAATTACTGGACTGTGGCTATCGTTAAAACTTGAACTAAGGAAATTAAAGATGGGCATCTATCAGCAGTTTGATGTCCTTCATTAATCAATTTAGTGTATTATTATAAATAGAAACGGCACTAGTTGAGAATGCTTGCATCAAATATATTTATGAACCGATAAAATTGATTACAAGCTGCCGTTGAGCCAATTAGATCAAATTATAGCGTAGTTAATATTATTATTTAGAATATTATTCACTTTATACATTAAAAGGTAATAAGCTAGATAAGGAATGAAAGAGGCGAAGTAAAAAAATAAAATTTGAAAGTAATAATATCGTCTTTGGCTGCTGTACTGGTTAAGGAAAATGGATATTGTACTCCCCAGGTGATGCAACGACGACGGACTCATCTGTTACTGCATTTATTGCGAACATTAGCTCACGGTGTCGACAACTGGTGGTCAGGACACAAATCGCCGGAGCAGGCCAGCCGCGAGCGCATCGCTTGCCGGAACGGGATATGTCGAAACGATCACAATATAAAAAACACATTTATCCCATCAAAATAGCACCAATACACAAATATCAGCACAACGCGAGCGCCGCAGGAAGTTGGCAGCACTTTTGAAACAATTTAACAACTAGCAACACCGAACTTTACGCGGCAAATTAACCAACCAGTTTATCAAGAGTACCGTAAGTGAATTATTGATTTTTTTTTTTTAATATTACTACAGACATGATTAGCGTAAACATTATGTTGAACATTTGCACCCTATTTTCGATCACACATTCCTAAAACTTTAGAAAATATACAATAGTTTTCATGTAAATAGATATGTAATTGTATAAGTAAAATTAACTATTCACTATGGTAACATTTTAGCTACGGAATTATAGATCAATAACTAAGCGATGTATCAATCGATCAGTTTCTACTCTATACCTGATTTTGACATGTTTATTTTCACAGATTTTTTTAATGAAATAGGTTAGGTTAAGTTAGGTTAGGTTGGGTTCAGTACCTTGACCCCATTTGGTGTTAAGTGGTGCTAGGTCTACGGTGGTATAATTCAACAAAACAGGTAATAGTCCTACAGACGAAGCTAGCTCAATCAATACACGCCAATAATGATTCTGACAAAAACAAAAAATACCGCATCGAAATGACTCGAAACGAATCGCATCAACAATGAAATTCAAACATTAACAAACATTAAAATTTACAAAAACTACAACTTAAATAAACGTAAACGTAGCCAACTACAATATAAACATACCTAAATTTATTTGGTCTCAGTTAAAACGGTCTTAACTTAATATAATAAGATTTTAACAATATTTATTATTAAACGACTCAGGGTCAAGTTTCAGTTAGCAATATTAAACTTACTCCATTGTAATAAAAAAAAAAACAATGAATCTAAGAGTACGAAGAACGGTTAGAGGTTAATAAGATTTGACAGCTGTCAGGGAAGTGTTGCCATCTGAAAGTACATTTACATAAAATGATTATTTTTAATGTGTATATGTTTTAGAAATATTTAGTGGCGACATCCCGAAATATCTGCACACAATCGTTCGATCCGACAAGTGATAAACCGAAACACAACCAGTAAAATTGATATTTTATAGTTTTTATTAGTGACTAATAAAATTGATATTTTAAGGTGAAAACACTCTAAGACTTCTGAGTAAGGTGGCGAGGACGTTGGCCAAACATTCAGCTCTTAAAGCAAGTTGTCCTTCGAGAGTGGAGTTCGTGTCCTGTCCTTGGCTCTGTGCCCTCGTGTTGTGCTCGCTGATGATCTGTGCCATCTCAGCGCCGGCCAGGTCTTTGAAGGCTGCGGTCACATCGTGCACTCGGAGCACGAGGTTCCTCGTCTGCAGGGGCGATGACGTGTGCCTGCCCAGTGCCTGGAAAGTATGTGTATGTAAGGTAAATTTTCAATTATATGTTATTAATATTCTTAGCCAATAAATTCTTCTTTGACAAATGCTGACATAAAAATCTACCCTTTTGTGTATATATAATTACTATATATTTTTTAATTAATTAGAGAATAAATTATATGTGTACATGTATTAGAACTTGACCTACCTGTGCGAGGTCAGCGAGCCGGCGCAGTGGGGCGAGGCAGTCGGCGAGCGCTTGCGGCGCGCCGCCCGCAGCACCAGCGCCGCCCGCGCCGCCCAGCGCGCCCACCAGCGTCCGCGACGTACCCACCAGCGACACCGCGCACATTGTCAGTTCGCTTCGAGCGCGCTGGAAGCAGAAACATCCATCAACCAATTTGAACACGAGAGTGAAAGGTTAGAAAGATTTCTAGCAAAGCAATCATTTGCAAGAAACGATCTAGTTTAGGAGGAAAATGAGTCCTACTTGAAACTTCACTTCGTCGATGTCCTCGCCGCCGCCGTGCGAGTGTTGGTGTGAACACTTCTGCGCGACCTGGTGCAGCCGCTGCAGGAGGCCGTCAACGGCCACTTCAGTTTTGCACAGAAGGTTCTCAATGGAAACGTGCCCATTGTTTCCCGCTTGAAACTCGGGAAACTTTACTGTGGGGGGTGAAGGTGGTGTTGGTATGTCATCCGCCACATCCTCTTTGAATCTCACGTGGTTCTGCGTTTTGGGCGTAGGACTCGCTGAGTCTAAACGAAATGATTTTCTTTCAGACAGCGGTGGACTGAACACTTTGTGCTCACTGCCCGGTGCACCGTTCAAGATGTCCGGTCGGTTCACAAACCTTCGGTTCATTTGCGGCGAGCACAACGTCAATGCTGTGGACATCTCTTTGTTCTTCAATATAGTACTTTTAGTTTCGGAGTTCGATCGGACGTGACGAGTCTGTAACGTCAGAGAGCTGTAGTTCGGTGATGAACTGACGCTAGACTCGTCCTCTGTCAGTCTGCTCTCGTTTTCTAGATTCTTGTAAGTGCTGAGGTTGCGGTGGAAGTGAGGCGATCCTATGCTAGCGAGACGCTGCTCGCTGTTGCGCACCGGCGACAGTTTCTGTGAAGATTTCATTCTTAGAACTTCAACGCTGGGGACGGGCGGCAGGGGCGGTTTCTTTGGGGGTAACAGCAAAGGCGGAGGAGGCGAGAGGATCTTATTCTCTGATCTCGGCGGTATTTTAGGTGGATGCTGCGACGTTTGCTCGTTCATATCGCAAACCACTTGGTAATTTAACTTCCTATTATTCAACGTACTGAAATGATTGTTTGGTATGTCAACAGCACTCAGTTCTTTGTTGGTACAGGTGAATGAGTTGGATCGTGGTCGCGTCGCGGGGGGCGGGAGTACCTTGGGGGGCCTCTCGGGTGCTTTTTTCGGTTCGATACTTTTTCTTCTAGGAGGCGGTCGGACCTCGCATACATCGGGCATCGCGTCGGCACTTTCCACGTGCCCGTCTAATTTGTCCGTTTCTTCTGAGCTATCGTCGTTTTTGTTCTTATCTTTGCTACAACAAGAGAACATACCTTTGCGCTCAACCGTTGGATACTCTATGATGTGCGCGACGCCGTTTGCTTGCTTATCTCCTATGACACTTTTTCTTTTGCCTTTCGGCGACTCGGTTTTACTCTGGTTCTGATTAGCTTTATTTTTTTCCTTCAACAAAAGACTATTCCTAGCTTCACTGAGAGTTTTCGCTGCGAACATATTTCTTATTTCACTAACACTTAGTGTACCTCTCACAACATCCCCGTTAGTAGATTTGGTGTCGTTCGAAGCCGTGTATTCCGTTTTATCCTGTGCGAATTGTGTTTGATCTGCGTAACCGTTATCTCTGTCTAAAATACATGAGTTTGACGCAGGTGGCGGTGGAATGATGTAAGACATTATTTCTTCTGGCGTAAGTTCTATAGCAGGAGTTATCTTCACTGTGGGCGGTTGTACAGTTACGTTTGCGATAAATTCTTCCAATTCACTGCTCTTTGGAATGTTTTCTTGATTACTATCCTTATCGTCGGCAAACGAAGGCGGTACGATAGGTAAAATCTGTGGGACCTGCGTGGCGCAGTCTAACTCGTCGGGAGTTTGGGGAGGAGGGATTAAAGTTAAATCTATAAGCTCAGCGTCATTGTCAACCATACTTTCTTGATAGCAATATGGAAACTCAGCAGTAGCTGAGTTTTCTTTATTACTTTTCTCTCGTAATTGTTTCAGATATTCCTTTAAATTAGATTCCTTATTGTCGAGAGTTGCGTTTGGACTGTGTAAACCGAAGCTGGTTCTAACACCTTTGCTCGGGGCCTTCTGCAAGTGTTTACGTATTGGGCTGCTCGTTGGCGTGTAAAACGAGTCGTTGTCGCTTTCAGATTGACAAACATCACTATTGAGGGCCAAAAGAGCATCGGTTAGACCACAATTGTTTAAAATAGCGCTAAGGCCTTGTGATTGTCGTTTGGACAAATCACTAGGAGCGTCCTTGCCTGGTTCCGTGACAGTCAAACCGCTCAGTCCTTGATTTATTGTTTCTGTTAGCAGCAGCAGGGAATCGCTGTGCTTCAATATGCCCGGAGCGTCGTCGGCCGCCGACATTCTGCTCGCATTTGATTCCGTGTCACTCTCAGCTTGGTCCACGCAAGTTTCTCTGCCACCGAGTTCGTCACTCGTGACTTCTTCGCTGTAGCCGTTCTCATTATATACATCACAGTTCTCGGTCAAATATTGCTCCGAATTTTCAACAAGTTTTTGCATTTCTGCCACTCTTCGCAAAACTTCTTCGTTCTTTGCTTCGACTAACCTTGGATTGTTAGCAGCGTTTTCAAGAAGTTCCATCGACAATACACTTTGAAGGTCGAAGCCCATACCATCGTCAAGGTAGCACGCGTCATTCGGATCGAATAATCTGAACTCCTCGGTCCGTCTGCATTTCTCAAAGTGTACGTCGTGGCCTAGGACACCAGGATTACAATCGTAACCTATCAACGGGCTGGAGTTGTTGCTATGATTTCTATTTGTGATGCTGGCATTCATGTTAGTATCTAAGTTCGTTTTCGATTGGTCTGGAGTAAAGTGGTACGGCGGCGGCATACTAAATATTGCGAAATGTTTTCTAGAAAACTCGGTGGGGTCGTCGTGGTGTAGATAACTCCATTTCGCCGGCACAACGTTGTGCTGTGACAGGTAGGGTGGAGCTGGAAAAAACGGAAATAACAATTAAGTAGTATTTATATAAAGCAAAATAACCTTGCGTTAAGCACGGCCTTTCAAACAGAAATCTGCATAATACTCAGTGAGAGAAAAATATGCTATGCTGTTTGGTGATCTATGGCCAAAAGAAGTCTCATTATAGAAATAATTTGCTGTTGTAAATTAATCATTCTAATTATTATTCCAATTATACGTATGTATTAAAATTTGTTTAGTGTGCAATTTCTGATTATATGATACGTTACCTATATCTTCAGTAATGGGCTCTCGCTCTAACTCAACATTAAGCTCTTTGCCGGTCGCGAGACGGTAATATCTGAAAATTATATTTATTCAATAATTAATAGTTATCAAAGCAGAAATCATACTATTTATACTATTTGACCGATAAAATCTAGGGATTATTCATCGTCATCATCACCATCAGCCGATAGACGTCCACTGCTGGACATAGGCTTCCCTCAAAAATATCCACATCGATCGGTCCCGTGTTGCTCGCATCCAGTGGATTCCCGCGATTCCCACCAGATCGTCGGTCCACCTTGTGGGAGGCCCCCCAAAACGACGAGAGAATATTAAATAATGTTATGGAGATCATTTTCAAATTTGGCATCGGCAAATAATTATTATCATATGAATCATGGAGGAGTGAAAATACGATCTATATATATAGAAGAGATATCCAGAGATCCATTCACGTAAACATTCAAAATTTGGTTGAGATGCTGCTTTTACCGTTTAGAGGTCAGGTATGAACGGATTTTACAATATTCCTTTCCCTAAAATGAGTTGCGGGGGTGTTCTGACCGGCAAAGCGGGCGTGGATGAGCTATATAATTTATTTGGACGTAGGTGTGATTGCGCTCACCCGGCGATAACCAGCGGCATCTCGGCGGCGTCGCGCTCGTCCATGAGCAGCGCCAGCACCCGGTCGCGCCGCAGGAACACCGCCACGTCAGCGCCGCCGCCGCACTCCCGCTTCACGCGGATGCACTCCACCTCCTCCATGGAAGCGATGGACTGCGGCTAACAGACATAAAATACATTTGATAGCATAAGTTTAAATAAATAAATATTCGACCTTAATTTTTAAATGGTATTAAGTAATAATGAAAGGTGGTGAGAAGGAAGAAGTCATGGTTGAGGCATATCAGGGAATGGACTGGCATATTTAGGGCGTCTGAATTGATCCGCCAAACCAGGGATAGAATGCACTGTACCACGCTGATCGCCAACCTTCACTAGTTGGAAAGGCACTTTAAGAAGAAGTAACATTGAGGCTGTGGATGGCAGCGCTGGCTTGGTAGATTTACATGAGAATGGTAGCTAGCCAGGCGGGTGCGAATAACACCCTATCATTATTTACTGCCTAGGTGGATATCATGGCAGCGCTTATCACTGCCGCCAAACAGTAGTAAGCAAACATTACTGTGTTTCTTTTTGAAGGACTCTGTAGCTAGTCTAATTACTGGGATAACGTGACCCAACATGTTATGTTTTAAAGCGATGAACGCAACGTGGTCCAGTGTCCATCCTGACTGGGGAACTAAAATTACTAGAGAAATAAGAGGAACTAACATCCACCTTATTATGCGCAGGCGCATCACTTACCATCAGGTGAACGTGCCAATCGCCTTATCGCCTAATCATACAAAAAAAACTGCTGGTAGTATAAATAAACTCCGTTGTACCTATCATTTAGTATAAACTGGTAATATTACCACAGAGTTGTTCCTGCCGACGATCTGACTGAGGCCGAAGCGCGGCGAGACCAGCAGCACCCGCTCGGGCCGGCTGCTGCTGAAGCACTTCGCGCCGTAACTGGGCAGGCTCGCCACAATATCCAGGTAGTGTAGCTTAGCCTGGAATTGTTCATCACGTGTTGACATAAGTAATGTTAATTGATTAAGCAAGAAGTAAAAGAAGATTGGTTTACTTTAAACACCCTTTTATTATCATCAGCCGATTGACGTCTACTGCTGAACTTAGGCCTCCCCCAAAAATCAGGGCAGTCGTATATAGAGGTTCATATGGGGAGGGTTTGAGTCATTCCTAATCATGCTGGCTCAATGCGGATTGGCGGAAGCCAGAGCCTCGTTTGTTGATTAGCAGGATGCATCGCAAGCAAGTTAGGTTAGCTTGGATCCCGTGAGTTGTTGTGCGGAACCCCTTATACTCCCCTTTAATGGTGCTGGAGATATCCTGCCGGTACTAATTTGAGCCAGGATTTTTCTAATTTCAAAGTAAAAATATATTAAAGGTTCTAGTTTTGAGAGGCTGATGAAGTTCTTTTTCGACTTTTATATTTCCATGACCTTCAGTATCTTCAGAAGGCGGGATAAATCAGTCGCAAAAAGAACAAAGTAGTGACTGTTGGCTGTACCTGCAGCTGCGTGAGCTGCCGCTGCCCGCCGGTCATATGAGCGTTGAGCTTGAGGGAGTGCGCCAGCAGACGGCGCAGTTCCTTTCGCTTCATACTCTCCATCAGCCCGCTGGGCACGAAACGCTCCAGCCCAAACTCGCGCCTGCCGAATAACGATTACAATAAGAAATCATATTTATGGGTATTAAAGATTTAGCGAACCTTGTGATGATGAAGCGACTCTGTTATACTATCACGGCGTCGAGGGTGCTTCAGTTAATGATGACGGTACACTATTTCCCTGAAGTACGAATACACTTAGATATGAGTGAAGTATAAAAAAAAAAATCAAAGAAAACTAAAACCAGACTAGACTAGACTAGACTAGACTAGACTAGACTAGTGTTAGACATGTTGTACAACGAAGACTTTGAGGGAAACAGATGAATATTAGGATAGGTTTGACTTTCGTAAAAAATAACTTACTCTACAATCTTTACTGTGAGCTTAGCCGGCGACATGTTATTGACCAACGCGTGCTGATGCATGTGCAGTGCAGCCAGCCGGAGCGCCACCTCGGGCTGCAGCTCCGGCGCGAACCGCTCCTGTGCCACGTCGTTGCAGCACTGCAGGTACAGGTAGTCCAGCGCAGCCAGGTCGCGCTGCGCCAACTCGGCGGCCGAGCTCGGCACGAACACCACACGGTACAGGCAGCGCATCTTGTGTGAGCCGGGTCGCGCTGCAATCTGATACAGCGAAGTGGAAAATCTTACTGGTGATAAGTAAACATTTTCCACACCAAACAGTGATGAGGTCAAGAGATAAATATGGATCGTCTGCATAGACAGTGCAATGGAGCACCGGTGCCTTTTTTATATAATTAAGTGACAAGACGAGCGGGACGTTCACCTGATGGTAAGTGATACGCCCCCCTTAACAACGTAGCGCTAGTTAAGATGGTACGAAATAAGTTAAAAGCTTATAATTTAATAATTGTTACTAAAGCTAATTACTAAGTAAGTAGCTAATAAACAATTTATGCAAAAATCCCAATTTTCAACCAACCCTCGCCAAAGACTCCTTAGGATCCAAAAGGGTGAGCTTGTTCCTCCTGAGGCTTTTCACATGCTCCACAACCAAGTTGAAGTGCTCGGCGGCGGTGATGCACAACTTGTCCTTCAGGCTGCTCACCACGTCGGCAACGGTAGTGGTGGCGTCGTATTTGAACGACTTCGTCTGACCGTTTTCGAGGAACACCTTGAGGACGTTCGCCATCGGCGGGAGACAGAGATCGCCCAGGGAGAAGGCAGACGGCTGAAAAAATGCAAACATTGATTTTTGAATGTTGGGATACGGGACAGCAGGCGAGGCTCTATCTACTAGTTCCGTCCCAGCGACAAAACTGTGAAGGATAGTAACCGCTAAGCGATGCTCGTTTAAAATCAGAGAACGCGCTGATCAAGTCAGCAAAAGGATGTACTGGCGGAGCGAGCGGTGCAGGACTCGCGCGTCGCCATGCACACCCGTGGCACGGTCACAGTTGCGAGCTCGACTCGGTTCCCGTTATCGTCAGCGGTGTTTGTTTCTATTCCTTACCGGATACATAGGGGCGCCGTTCAACTGAACGGAGTCTGCGAACCGGACCTTCGGGGGCTTCGCCCGCAGGCGCGCCCGCTTGGCCGCGGATAGGAGGGCAGAGCGGCGCGCCTGGGTGCCGCTCCGCGCGGGCTGGCACACCCGCAGCGTGACCCGCTCCGCGCAGGCCCGCACCGCCGATATCACGTGCTCCCTGGCCGCGAGGCTCACGTCCTCCCCGTTCACGCATAGGATCTGGTCCCCCGGTTCCAACTGGAATCGCACCAAGACTATTCTTTACCGATGATACGTCTCCTGCCATCATTTCCTACTAGACAACCATTTCTATGCGCTGGTCGGTTCTTCTGCGTTATGTTCCAATCTAAGCTTAGACGGTCAGGTCTTTGCAGTGAAAGTCCCACAAACAATTAACTCTACACCTGTCACTGATTCAACTCTATTTCTAGTCAAAATACATTTCCTGCAGATCTTCTTGATAGAAAGTGCTATAATTTTTTAAATCTTCAAGGTCAGCGCTTGATTACATACCCACCTGATGTTAAGTGGTGGTTAAACGCACTCACCTAGTTACAGCCTATTGTCTACTTTCTTGAAGTTACTCGCGTAATATTTGACCGGAAATACTGACGCAGGCAAGTTGTTCGACTCCTTCGCTGTTCTCTTGAAGAACCAGGAATTAACCCTTTTTGTTATGGGACACAGACGAGGGATGTATCGAGACTCGCTGTGCAACTGGTCGTCCGGTGCGAAAAAGGGATGGGGTAATTATATCCTGTAATTCGCTCTCTCCAAAATACATCCTGCAGAATATTTGGTTCCCACGCAGTGTACTCCGTAGTGTATTTCCGTCACACATGAAACTACAGTTTCCAGTTCTCAATAACAAAAAGAAAGGTTTCACTACCAGGTCTATAACTTACCTTCCCTACGCTGGGCGAGTTGTCGGTGACGAATCTAACCAGTACAGGTTTCTCGGAGCCGGCCACGAACCCGAAGCCGAGGTCGGGGTCCCTCTCCAGGACGACGTCGCGGGGTGCAGGGGGCGACTCGCAGGAGCAACCCTCGGGCGCCACGTACGTTGTGGTCTTATTGACATGACTGTAAAAATACGCAGTTATTTTTTTCTAAAACCAGTTAAAAATAAACTAAGTTATAACAATAATGTAATGTTCCCTAAAAGGGTGGAAAAGGTAAGTAAACGTAATTCTCTTTACTTTTTGTAGTTTTGTAGTTCACAGAAAAGTAGTCGCATATTTAAAATTTCTCGGGGGAGGCTTATGTCTAACAGTGGAGTGCTGCGAGCTGATGATAATGCTGATGTTTGAATTATTGGATGCTGGGAACATGAACGACGTTACAATATATAAGGGTCTAAGTAAAGGAGCAAAAGTAATATGACTATTACAAAAGTAACCCACTTGATGTAATAAGGTTTCCCTCTGCTGTCCAGCGCTTGCTCCCATCCGTACGGCAGATCTGCCTCATCCTGCTGGGTGCTGCTGCTCCTAAGGCTGGACCAGGACTCGGCCGGAGGCAGCCAGCTTGCAGTGCGGGTGATGTGGCTGCAACAACACGGTCTGTGCTGAGCAAATGTAAATCGAAGAAATAACTTTTATAAAAGATACAAAATTTGTATTTTATCTCAAAGTTTCAAAATATACGTATTGTTGCATAGTTACATGAACTCAAGTTCACATTCACGTGAGATTAAGTTCAAAGACAATGGGGCTGATGGTGGTGAAGACTGCTCGCCTGTAACACCCAGGCTCTCATATTGTTATCTTGGTACACCCTAAAAGCGTTAAACATCATCTTTAATAACTCGACGATAATTTTTTTTGTCTTAAACATAAAGCAAAATGTTTGTTAAGCAGCGGCTGTTCGAAGGTTGAACATTGATAAATGATTGTACTTGAAGGACCGGATATCCGCAGCGGCGAGGGGTTCTAAACGATTACAAACCATTATCATAATAACGCACACGTCCCTAAATCCGTAAACATCCATCAGACAACGTCGTTATCATGTAAAGCGGCAGCTGACACCACAACACATAAAACATCCCTCAACAGACCTCAACAGCCCTCAACAGCCCCCGCCTCACGCGCGCAGTAAATACACACCCTTACGAACGTATTTTTTCAGGCTCGTTTTATATCTGAGCTTTTATCGGGTTTATGTAGACGTAAGCTTTTAGGGTTGCGGACGGGGTGTCCGCCCTGCGGCACCCTCGCGCCCTGCGGGACAGCCGTACTCTGCAGGACTCCCGCGCCTTCCAGGACCCCCGCGCCCTGAAAAACCCTCGCACATTGCAGGACCCCCCTGCGCCTTGCGGGACACCCACGCCTTGCAAGATCACCGCGCCCTACTGGACCCCCGCGCCCTGCAGGACACCCGCGCCGTGCCAATAAAAGGGCAGGTCCGTTAAATCTGGTAGAGTTGAAAACCATTTAGTTTCAGTACAGCAATGCGTGAACCGGATGTATTTTTATCTTCATTTTCTCCTTCTCTCGCTCAACACAACGGAACCATAAAAAAGGAAATAATGAAGGTAACAAGGGACGGTCCAACAGTACAGAGCGGTTTCTTCCAGACAATCTGGAAATGGACATGATTGAATGGATCTTGCACGGAGGATGTGCCACAGACACACATATTAATAATGATTTTTTTTAATTAGATGGCCAAAGGCGATACATCAACAACGCAGCGGCGAGACAAAGCTGACGTTTAACTGACGATAAATTATACGCTAGTTAGGATAGTGTACACTGCACCACATAGCGCTCATCAGCTTCAAACACAAGATGTTAAACGTCGTTACCACAGTAATTTCATTAGCTAAAACGCTCTTCAAACCGGAACACAGCACTGTTTGTCGGCTGCAATAGGTGTTGTGGTAGTATCTACCTAGACGGTTTCCGGCAACAGAGATCTACCAGCAGTGAAGTATTTAGCAACTTTTTCCGGTTTAACTTTGAGTATAGGACTAAGCTATCAATGCACACGAGACCTTGAGATGATCAATTAAACATTTAAGTAAATATTTCTTTAAGAAAACTAATATTAACATTAACTTCGAATCCAACAAAAGTTATTTAAACTTAAAATCAGTTCCGAACAAATGTAAACTTTTCCTCCGAACAAAATTACTTGAGCTTAAGCACAAGTATTCGCGTCGGTACGGCTACGTACTTGCTAAGCGAAAACTTAATGCTGACTTAAACATTCAACATTTTTGCATTAACTTTTATTCTTAATTAACATGTATTAAAACTTGACTTGCATTTTCGGTTGCACTTGGTTTCCGGTTTGAAAGTAAGCTTCCGCAGACGGGATGTAATAATACGAAGTAAATTTGTGTGTCTGTTCATTTCAAGTAGACTGTAGTCTGAATATATAGGTAGAAGGAAAAGTTTCACTGATATTTGCTTTTAAATTTTTCCTTTGTCCACAATTTCTATTAAACGTATCTCCATATACCGTCCGAGTGTAGCATCTGGATGGAACCGTAGCTTGTGATATCTCCAGGCTTACGAGACCATTTGACGGTTCTGTTGTTGCCAGAGTAAAAAATGTACTACCAGTGGAACGCCTCGTCACTTTATCTTAGACACCTCCAAAAAAACTTATTCATTTATGTACACAAAATTACTTGAAGGAAACTGTTAAATATATCATTTTTTAAAGGTGTAGTGCTGTGTGAACATCTTAACTAATGCTCCATTATTATGCGCAGTCGTATATCGAGTCCATCGGGTCGGTGACCAGTTCATCTTTTTGCTTCGTTGTTTTAAAATTATCAAATCAACCTTACATTCATATGCAAAAATATTAAAGTTTTATGCTCTACATTGCTTATCTCGCGTTAGAATTGCATCAGCATCATCAGCCGATAGACGTCCACAGCTGGGCATAAGCCTCTTACAAAGATTTTCATATCGAAGAGTTCATTGCGGGATATGCGCCTTAGCCCATCCCGCAGACCTAGTGCGGATTGGTGGGTGGTCAGAGCCTCGGCTGTTGTTCAGCAGGGTGCACCGCGTGCAGGTGAGGTTGATCTGGGCTTCGTAAGATGTTAATCGGAACCCCTTACACCCTGTTGTATGAATTAGATCTCTTGTTAACATATGAGAGCTGGAGTGTTCTGGACGAGATATAGATTGTCACATGACACCATATAAAATTAAGGACAATCATTACACTATTGTAGATAATGAAAGGAAAATGAATACTATGTAAAAAAACTAACGCCAGCTATACTACAGTTAATTACATACCGGAAATAATTGAAAAGCTTTAATAGGAAATGTATGCAGACGCATCCGTGGGCTGTTCTTGTCTCACGGAAAGCACTCCAGCCATGAATGTAGTCCCCGCGCCAGCGAGCGCCCGCTCTCCCAAATAAATGGGCAATTACACGACGACATTTTGTGAGGAATTAATTTTGTTTCGGAGCAAGTTTGAATTGGTCGAGGAGGAGTTTCGCAGAGAAGTAGCATTTTAGGAATTTCACCGGATTCCCCCGTTTGAATATCAGTCATTTTGTACAGTTTCAGGGATTTCCGTTTAGACGTTTAGAGATAGCCGAGTTCTTGTAAAATTTACTTAAATTCTTTGCGTGGAAGAACCTTACATTATATGGAGGCTTCAGAATTCCTCCTACAGCCGACATTATTGATTTAGCAGGGCAACCGGCAACCGGGGTGGCTTCCGACTTGTATAGGTATAGTGCCAAATAGTTGATGGACTAACTGATGATTCGTCTACATTTATTGAAGACCTAGACGTAGACTAATAGACTAAGTACAAATTCTTCTCTTTTCGTCGCTTTAGCTGCTCATAAAACCACCGCAATATTAATTCCCTTACCATCAGGTAAACTCTCAAACTTATCTCTATAAACATTTCCGCAGTGTCACACGGGTGAGTGGAAGGTGTGTCATGAATAATGATCCAGATAAAAAAATTGGGCGACGTAAAACAAATTTCGTCACCTGACACGGGGAACATACGTTTTCCTGCGTCCCTCCCTCCACTCCACTCCACTCCACTCCACTCCACCTCTTTTATGGGGACATGTTTCCCCACATCGTTCGGTAACGACGTGTAGGCACACGGAATAACGTCATGCGTCCTTACATTCGCTTGTAACTAAGTTATTGGATTTTTTATGATGTTCCCAAAACATGTTACTTGTTCAGCGAACCTGTCACTTTGACGTGAGAAAGTAGACTGGGGAAATCTCATACGGTCCTGTGAGGGGATGATCAGCAAGTTTCTTGATGTATTTACAAAACTAATAATGGTGTCGCCTAGCCAAAACCACTGTAAACGTTTCGTTGGTATGTGTTGGTACAAACTTTTATTCGCCAATAGGGTTGATGAGGATTCTTTTTCCTGTTGTGATACGTTGCTTTCACATTATTATGGATCACCCTCATCCGTTTTCTCAACATAAATAAAAAAAATGCGCTTCCTCTTCCTCATATTGAGGATTTTAAAGAGAAATGGTTTTGAATTAATAGTAAACGTTTTATAAACATAATTTTCCTGAAAAGAGTCATTATCATCATCAGCAGCTAGACGTCCACTGCTAAACATAGACCTCCCCCAAAGATCTCCATTTCGGTCCCGCGTTGCTCGCATCCGGGCGGTTCTCGCGTTTCCCACCAAATCGTTGGTACACCTTGTGGGCGGCCTCACAATGCTACGAAAAGAGTATTTGATGTTATTTATTTATTTCTCCTCCCGTAACATAATTTATTCATTCACATCTTTCATGTTTCTTCTAAAAAATCCTCATCCTCTTTTACATAACTGCTTCCTCGTTAACCCTATTCGTCAACATCATTTTAGCCTATTGATGTTTACCGTAAAGTATATAAGGGTTGTAAGGGGTCCCGCACAACAACTCACGGGATCCAACCTCACCTGCTCGTGGTGCCTGCCCCCTGCTAATCAGAAAACGAGGCTTTGGCTCCCACCAACTCGCATTAAGTTTGCGTGGTAGGAAATGGCTCAAATCACCCACATGCGAAACCCTACAAACGACGGCCCTTGGTGCCCGGCGGTGCGGGCAGCGCAGGTCCCATCGATGTGGGGATCTTTGGAGGAAGCCTTTGTCCAACAGTGGACGTCTATCGGCCGATGAGATGAGAAGAGATGAGATATGCTTCTCCGATTTGGAAAGAGAATGAAAGACCTGACGCGTAGTGTGTTAGTCGAGGAAGCTCCCTAAGTGAACAATCACAGCCGACTGGAAAGTTCGGAGTCTTATTATCTTCTTTCCCCGTTCATAATGTTCCGAGACAAAACAATTTGAGGAGTTATAAAACTTAATACTTTAATACTCGGCAACTTTTCAGCCCAACTCGCGGAAACGTTTTGGATATAAACGTTTGAATGTTTATTGTCCATCTCGCGTTGCTTACGATAACACGATTTTGTTGATTTTTTACTGGTGTATTATATAAAGATAATGCGGGCCGACGATCTGGTGAGAATCGTGGGATTCCACTGGATGCGAGCAACGCGGGACCCATCCATATAGAGATCTTTGGAGGAGGCCTATGTTGATGATAATGAAGGAAAATGTGGTGCATCTGTTAAAAGTTTTTTTTATCCTCGATTAAATTTTTAGAGAAAAAGTATATTAATATTCCAATAGAGAGAGAGAGAGAGAGAGAGAGAGAGATTTGTAAAAAGCAGGAGGTATTTTAAAGCAGTGAATTAAATTTTCCATGTAATTTTGCTGATTATTAGAGAGGGCAACACTGCCGTCGAGCAAAACGACGGGGGATCCATCATATTAAGGTCTTACCGAGACCGTCTGGCGCGCTCTTCCAAAAATACGCCATATTTTTAGCACAATAAAATATAAAATGGTGTAACTTGTCCGTAGTCAGGTTATTTAACTTGAGGAGGGAAAGAGGATTTTTAGAATGAGGCAGGCTCCATTTTAAACGTTTGAAACGAAAGGAAAATGGGAAATAGAAATGACGATAATGTTCTCTCATTACAAAAGGGAGCCACGTTTATATTCTGAAGGGGAACATCCTTCCTTGTTGATAATTACTATAATGATGGTGGAAGGTTATTGTTACGGATTTACCAACCGTCTGGCAAATCGTTATTGATCATTTATGTACCTAGTTATTACATTTTGTATTTAACATTACTATTACGATTTTTATTTACGTTTCGAAAACGACTTTGTATCTTAGTTGAACCTGTGAGATTTCTCGTCAACTCTTTCGCATACATTTACGACTCCGCTATTACCATATTTGGACAACAGAACCCAGTGTCTGTTACCCAGAGAATGATACCCCATGAATGAACCTATCCAATGTCCTGCTTTTTGTCTTTATAATTGACACTTATTGTGATCAGCGAAAAGAAATACCTTAAAACCAATTTTATACATATATGGAATTGAAAGAATGAGTAGACATATTCTTTCGTTGTAAGAATACATCAAATACGAAAAAATATAGTAGAAATTTATGTATACCGTTCACAAATAACGTTAAAGGGGTGGGTTCACGGCCACATTCGCAGAGGTATTCAAATTAAAAAGCCTCAAAGGGAGCTGGAGTACAACATTCCTCGTGTGTCGTGCGCCAGCCGCACGACGCGGCGCGCGATAGATGCTTAGGACTCCTCCATATTAGTTTATCTTAAATGTCAGTATATCGGCGGAAGGGCGTTTTAAAAATCATCTATTTGATGAAATTTCTTTGAAATTATCTTTTAAATTCAAGCATGTTTATTATTATGCTTGTGAGGGTATTAACTAAATATGCGGCGCCGGCACAGTCGCGTTCCGACCGCCGGAGTGTTCGGACGTCCCAGGAAGACGTCACGTTTACCAACAGATATTAGAGAATTCTTATAAATGTCTATCACTTTTTAAGAAATCAGTAGTGCACAAATAGAGGTTAGTGGATTTCCTGGAGACTAAGATAATAAAATAATAAACTCGGCACCCTGTCTGTTTAATGTGACGTGTCTTTTTAAAGACGTACTGCCGTCCGACATAAACACTGTTAGTTACACTAAACATTTAAAAAGGTCGTGGTATCTCCATTCCTACAAGAACTGAACCTCTAATAACCAGTACCGTAGACTGAAAACAGTTCCCAGCATCCTAGCCCCAAGACTACTTCCTGTCATTCCAAACCTGACTTCTTATTAACAAAGAACTGTCCCATTATTCTCTACAAACAAAAAGACATATCCATCATAAAGCTGCAGATATATGGATATGATCTCCATTTTAATTTCATATGTCAGAAACAGCGCCCAGGTTGCGGATGTAACGAAGGCGGACAAAGAGCTCCAGCTCCGTCGCGTATCGCGTTAAGCTCCCCGCGGGGCTGCAGCGCGGGCTTTGCATACCGTTAAGGTCAGAGATCATATTTTGTCCGTATAAAGCTCGGTCAAACGTCAGACCGAGTAATAAGAGGAGCGGGTTTTAGTTTCATTTGTAACTCGTCAGTACCGGCTGTCCTCGCTGTCGTCATCAGCCGATAGACGTCCACTGCTGGACTGAGGCCGTTCCCGGAATTAGGGTCGCAGGTAGCAATAGTAAGAAGAATATGATAACTTAATGATTAATGTAACAATTAAACTGTGATAGGTGAGAAGCTTATACTGTTGGGATATTAAAAATGGATCCTTTATGTACAACATTTTTGTATTATTTCGTATATTGCTTGCTGCAGCAGGAGAAGTAAATCAGCAAAAAGAAAAAGGACAAGGCAGGGCAGGACAGGGCAGGTATTACACAATCGCTACCGCGCGTCAGTGTGCGCGCGGGCGGTGCAGCCTCAATGGCGGATTCGCGCCATTGTCCCGCGACATCATTGTGCCGCGGAGATTACGCGCGGCTCCGCTCGCTGCTGATCCCTTTTAAAAACCATGGCTTAATGGCGGCCGCGAGCGGACGCACTGCTCTTCCCTCCATAACCATCGGCCAAAAATTATAAATATATGTCAGTCTGGCTGTCCTCTCCGCCATTTCGGCACGCCGCTCCATTTTAACCTATCATATAATTTAAAACAATCCGGCGCGAAATTAAACAGTTAACGTTTAACGGCATCATAACTTAATTATTCATAAATATATTTACACTGGAAAATGTAGAGAATGCAGCTGCTTTCGGTTACATCCGGTCGGACAGACGGATGTCCGGATGACCGATCGTCTGTCCCAACGTAGCTATGCGTTATAAAATTAAACAGATATTAAATTTTAAAACTTATATTCTTAATTAACTTAACCTAGAAACATTGTAATAAACAAACGGCTCATAACGATCCCATCGCTGGGCCTTGAGGTCTTCTCTTACAGGAAGAGTCAAGGTCATTTATCCAATACATAGACTTTTTGGGACATGACAGTTTATAATGTAATTCTTCCGTCACCGGAAACTCAAGGACTGAAAGTATGTATCAACATACTTATAAACATATCTTTCCATCCTCCTATATAAATAAAAGGCTATATATAATAGGTATAATACTATATATTATAATTATTGTTTTTGTTCTAGTAAAACAAATTTCTCTCTAGGCGAATATTGTTTGCAGGATCTTTAGAAATATTCTCAATGAAGAGTTAATGGAAAAGATTTTTTTGAATCGTTTCAAGTCCCGCCTCCACTGCAAAGACGGCTTGCGACGGGGAGCGGGGGATGGGGGTTGGGAGATGGAGAGAGGTAAAAGGGGGAACTCGTTTGCTTAACAATAAACCTGGTAGGACTGGCTGATGTTATTAGAAAACCGCGAGGAAGAAACGCGACGAGCGAGGTCCCCCGCCCCGCAACCTGCGTCTCAAGACGGCAGCACGAGCGGTGGACGTATATCGCCTGTGTACTGATGGCAGAACAGCATTTAATTATTTGCATTGCTCATTGGAAAAATTTTATGTTTTTACTCATTCTAATGCTTCTAGTTAAGATGTTTACATTACATCATCCATCGCTTTAAAACTATTTATCTTAATAGTACAGATACAATGGTCAACAAAACATGTCACTGCACGGCAGAAATGTTTTTGCTGGTGGCAGGTCTCTGTTGCTGCAGACCGTCCATATCACCGCAGGGTTTTTGCACACTGGCGAGCAAAAGTTTGGAATCACTTATTTGAAATTAATTCCGCGCGATCTTGTGTGCTTAATTTTTTTTAATAATAATAAAAACGACATGATTTTAAAGGTTCAACTCTTAACTTTAAACTGATACCAAATTCATTAAAATCAAGCCAGTGTTTAAGAAGCCATCCCGGATTAAGTGAAGGAATAACGAAAAAGACGTGTTTCAATCGCTTGATACGTCGCGAGTTGCGACCCATTCACCCCCTAGAGAAGCACCTGTTATCGGATTTTCTTTATCAGTCGACTTTCACACGATGACCGGTGCACATGTCCGCTACTTTTGACCCTTTACCTTGTACGACAATGGAGAGAACACCTACAGAAGCAACACAAATCGTAGCCCTATTGCAAGCAGGGCTCAGCCAGCGCGTTGTCGCTCGTCGGCTCCACATAAGCCAGTCCGGTGTTTCGAAAGTTTACAAGCGCTTTCAGGAGACTGGTGGCCTTATCCCGAGACCAAGATTTGGACGACGCCGGTGTACATCGGAAAGGGATGACCGTTTTATCGCGTCAACTTCCTCCGAAATCGGCATTTAACTGGTTTCGACGTGCAACAGGAACTCTGAGATGTTCGTGGGGTAGTAGCCAGCGAGTGGATAGTTCATCCACGACTCAAGCAAGCGAATCTGACTCTAAAAAGCCTGCCACAGGCCCGAAACTCACGGCAGCTCAGTGACAAGCACACCTTCAATTTGCTCGCACCCATCTTGATTGGGAGGTTAAGCAATGAAGAAAGTCTTGTTCTCAGACGAGAGCAGGATGTTTTTCCACGGTAGCGACCGAAGAGGTCGGGTCTACGGGCGGCCTGGGGAGCCATTTGCGCAGTGCTGTTTCGCTGAAACAATGGCTTATGGGGGCGGCTCTTGTATGATGTGGGCCGGCATTTCCTTCGATGGTAAAACCGAGCTGGAGTTCGTGCCTGGCGGGGGACGAGGAAACGGTCTAACTTCGGACCGGTACATTCCCGATATTCTGCTGGAACATGTCCTTCCCTATGCGGGATATATCGGTGATAACTTCCTCCTTATGCACGATAACGCTTGTTGTCACACTGCCCGTGTAACAACTGAATACCTCAAAGAAGTCGGTATCGTCACATTGGACTGGCCAGCGTTCAGCCCTAACTTGAATACCATTGAGCACATGTGGGATGAACTGAAGAGGAGGGTTCGTTCCAAAACTCGTGCTCCTTCACGTCTAAATGAGTTAGAATCGGCGTTGATTGAGGAGTGGGAAACTATCCCACAAGAATCAATTCAGAAACTGATCAGGTCTAAGAAGAATCGTCTTCGAGCAGTTATTAGGGCGAGGGGAGGGAACACAAAGTACTGACACTTAATTTTAAGGCTAAATAAAATATTTATTTATTGTTTTATTCATTCATAATTTTTCCATATTTCCTTGTTTTCCTACCTCCCTCATTTAATCCGGGATAGCTTCTTAACTACTGGCTCGATTTCAATGAATTTGGTATGAATTTAAAATTGACAGTTGAACCTTTAAAGTGATGTTATTTTTATGATAAGTAAAAATTTATTTAGTAAGCAAGATCGCGCGGAACCAATTTCAAGTAAGTGGTTCCAAACTTTTGCTCGCGAGTATATATGCATAAAAATAGTACAGAGCGCCTATTAAAAATTTAGCGGCAAATTCTCGGTCTCGCCGAAGTTTTCTTTTTGAGCGCTTATAAATAAAGCTCATTAAAAATAGATTAAACCTTATAAAGGTTTACATCGTACATGTTTATATAGTTAACGAATGCTTCTTGCTCTGTTTGAGATTGTGTATACTACATAAATTTAGTTTTTTATAAGAGATAATTGATATGAAAATATTTTAAAAAAGTTTATTCTAAACGATTCCTAGATAGTTCACAATTCTTGCGTTAGACGACTAGATCGGATTGCAAACACTGAACCATGATAATTTTAACTTAAATGAGTGTTAACATATAAAATATTCGTCTATTTTAAACCAATTGATATTGACAAGAGCATTCAAAATCAGTTCGTTTCCTGCACCCTTGTCAAAGTTTACAATCTCCAAAGTGTTGCGGCGATCAGCCCCCGAAGTTCGTCTTCAGATTTTGTGCTTATCGGACTTGACAACTCGGGCTAACATTAAGTTGCCCGCGGGTTCGTAACTTTGCCGACGTTTGGTAATTTTGATGGATTAATTTATTTTTTGTAAATAAACTCCCGACATCCAACCCAAAGGGCAAACATACCACAAAGGTTACTTTGGTAAATTTAGATTTATTTTAAAGTAATTTAAACGAATTTCATTGATGTAAATAAAAAATTTCTTAAATTTATTCAAAAGTTTAGGCACTAAGATTCAATACAAGTAAATATCAGTTACAGTTTGTTTTTTCTATGTAATAAATATTGTTATATTTGTTTTCGTGTTACTCTGTTATCAAAATGATATTCTTTATGAAGGATATATTTAAGATATTTATCCTAGATAAATGAAAGTTAAATATTGTTATATACTGTCAATTCCAGGGTCCGGCGGTACCACGGCTCTTGTCTCTTGCGCCGCCATTGAAATTTTCACTTCGCAAAATTGACATTTAATTTCCTTGCGCTTGTGTCGGGTGGCTGTTCAGCTCTCGCCGCTCCTATTTGTAACAACTCTCACCCTCCCTTCCTCCCATGCCCACCTCGTCCGCTTGCAATTTCTATTGGCCTCCTTATCGACACAGCTTTCTTTTTACGACAAATCTTAGTATATTCCCGAGATGATTATGTGATTTCTTTTATCTATAAAGGGTTTAACTTTTTGAATTGTTTAACTTTACATTTAAACGTCGTGTTAAATGACAATAGAGCCATGAATGGTAAAGCGTGATCGCTAACGATCTTTTGGCTTTTGGAGGCTACAATTGCGCTACAATAGCTAGACTGTTGGACTGGAAGAAACCTATCTCTGACCAAACTACAACATGTAGCCTCAGAATTGAAACAAAGACCTCTTTTTAAGAAATGCTATTACGTTATTAAGGTATTTAAAACTATTCACTGCAGCCCACGAAAAAGGAGATTTTATATGGTAGCTCTAAAAACAGAAAATTTTTGACGAAAGCGTTGTCTGGACCGCAGCAAATGATAGTGATGCAGGTTTTCCGACCCAAAACGACATGGGACCTTCAAGAAAAGAATGTGATATTCTCTTAAAAGTGGCGCAGCTGCCACTCCTCTGGAGTTGCAGCTGTCCATGGACGCCAATGAACATTTTCCACTGGGTGAATTGTTCGCTGAATTGCCTACCCTTGATATAAAAAAAATGTGAACGATTAGGTGGTTTCGTCGCTTCCAAAAAAGACGATGAGCTAGACAATGTGAGGAGTACAGCATTATACGAGTGTGTATGTACGTGTTCAGCTTTAGTACAGTATTAACTTGGCATGTACCGGCGCGCCAACCACCCCGACCGTCTCGTAACTGAGCCGGTTCATGTAATCACTTAAGTCTAGCTGTCACTCGAACTTAACCAAGTTTAAAGGGAGTGTTTTTTTGTTATCACGTTGCATGCAACAGTACGGATGTCTGTCTACTTTGTGTACTAATGTAGGTTACGCAGTTTATCTAGATGTAGAAACTAACTGTACGTCTGAAAGAGACAGGTAACGAGCTAAGAACTGTTCCAACGGGTTCCCGCCTTGTCGTGGCGGAGGGGCTTAGTAACCGTGGCACGACAAACGGTGACGCGTAGTGAAACCCAGCCGGCCGGCCCTTCGCTGCGGGCCGGCCGAAACGGCTTCTCCAGTTTCGAGCACCGGTTGGATAACTGAAGCTCACCAGAGCGGCCAGGGGCCGCAGGGGCAGCTTTATGCTGCTCTTTGCGGCCGAGGTGGAGTCGCGGAGGGAGCACCCTCTGCGACCAAACGGCGTCGCACCGTGGATGCGGCGGTGGTGGGACCGCGGGGGAACAGGAGTGTCGGTATTGCGATACGCCGTTCCAACATCTCTCCGTCGCGGGGAGCCGGGAGAGGTTTTCTCCCGTGGCTCCTATGGCCTCCTATGGAGACTGCAGGAGGCCGAGGAGAGACGCGCTGCATGTTCCGCAAAGGGAAGATTCATCCCGACCTTCAGAGGTGAAGCTGCGAAAGCGGCCAGCGCCGGCGGGATAGCCGTTGCGAGCGAAAGCGTTCCCGTGACACTGCCATCAGGCGATAAGGCGAAACATCATGGGGGGTTTTAGTCGGTGCAAGTCCGACATAAGCCGTCCTTGCCCCCGCGGGGATGAGTATGTAATGTATTTCCCCCACGTAAAAAAAAACGAACTAAGAACTCTTTAGGTTTTATATATTCAACTAATATAATGGATATAATGGATAAAATGGACTTTTATGTAAAGTTTAGAACGTAGTTAGTAGTAGTAGAACGTAGTTTAGACGAAGAGTGGTCCATATGCTTCTAAAGTTTTACATACACTCATCATAGCGAGGCAAATGCGGCAAATACCTTCTGTTGATGATTTCTATATTCAGCAGTAGACTGGAGGCTGTATGGTTTAAATACACGATATATCTCCAATAAGGAAAGCGCGGCTCGCCGACGCGTACGATGGTACCGCACTGGTAAAGCCAATCAGGCAGCTTCACGGCTAACTGGGCGGTAATTCATTCTTGTCCGAGCCTCCGCAAATTCAATTTCGTTCGGGATTAGTTTATAATTCGCTTAAACGGCCCCCCGTCCCAGTTTTGTAAATGATTTGCCTGTTTATTGCTCGAAGCGAATCAAAATGTTGAGTACTCTATGGGATTTCGAGGATAGCAAATTCGAATCTGCTAAAAACGACTTTAGCACATCTGACAGCAGATTACACTTTTGGAAGAGATTAAACGATGGCGAAGGTTGCATTAAAGGATGAAAGTATTTAGGTGCGAGGAAGAGTACCTGTGAAGTGGACCGATCAGTTCATAACGCCAGTAGACATCTATCCATGCGAAAGTATTAAAAAGCTGCAGTAACGAAAGAATGGAAGTCGCCTAATGAAACGGAACAACGGGAAAACTGTAGTGATTGGAAAGATGAAGAAGGGTTCTTCCAATCCACCTGATTATCTTGGTGAAATAATGGTTACCGATATTGTGAACCTACCTCCTGGTATATGCAGACCGTTAACAGCAATGGTTAGAGTCAATATCCGCAGAAAGAAATCTTTCTCCACCAAGGACCACGTTCATTTTTTATCGCTTGATTATAATAGGTTTTTAAATATTATATAATATTATTGATAATTACTTGCAATTGCTTTAAAACATTGGATTTGGGCAAATATTATGTCAATAGGCGCTGAGACAAAACTTTTTAGAAGGCCTAATATTATAGCAGAAACAGGTCAGAAGGCCATATCAAATAATCTAGAAACATAGATTGCAGACATGAAAATATGCAATGTAGATTTCAGATAACATCAGCTCGGAACAGTCGCTGCGAATAACAACTTGCTTTTCATTGCATTGAAAGAAAATGAAAAGTAAATTACAATTTTTCCACGTCTACTGAGAGCACGACTCCCTGAAGCCGGAGCAGATTGTATTGGAATGACGATATTGGAAATGAAATATCTACCTTTTTATATCAACTGAATTTAAATTTATTTCATCTAAAGTCATTTATATACGGAATGGATCCGTTGCTATGAATAAATAAGTGCAAATATAGCACTTTATTCATATTATTGTTATTCATCTGTTGCATATTAAAGGATTGACTTATTGTATTGGGTCCTTCCTTGCATATGAAAGTTCTGTTTTGTGCGGGAGGAATATATCAGTGTTTTTTTGTAAAATGTATTTAATTAATCAAAGTATGCACTGCGTTGTTATCTATGCACTTTTGGCATCTCATAGGTAGTTCATTGATACCTATATTGAAAACGAAGGGGGCGAGAATCAATAAACTCTTTGAAGGAGGTTTGGACTGCCGAATCAGAGTTGAATTTTTTTCCTTGTAAGAAGTTGTCCAAATTCCGGAAAAAATGATACTCTGTTGGGGCAAGGTCCGGAGAGTACGGCGGATGTCGCAGACATTCTAATTGTAGCTCACGTAACTTAGTGGTTGTTTGTTGTGCAGTGTGGTGGTGGTGTTGCGTTGTCATGAAGCAGCAGTGAGTGGCCTAGAGCGATTCACCAATATCAGTTGTTTAGCAGCTAGTTTTTCCATCATGGTCTGCAGTTGCTGACAATAGATATCTGCCGTAATCGTTTGGCCAGATTTTAGAAAGCTGCAGTGAACGACACCGGCGCTAGTCCACCAAACACTCACAAGTAACTATTTCTGAGTCAATTTTCGTTAAGGGCAGGATTTGGCTGGGTCTCCAGGGTTCAGCCTTTGCGACGAGCGCTTCAGATTATAGTACAGCATCCACTTTTTATCACAAGTAACAATTCGATTTAAAATCCCTTCATCATTATGTCGGTTGAGCAAAGTAACACAGCAGCAGCAGTCAACACGTGTCTGCGAGTTCCATTCACTCAATGCATGAGATATCCATCGTTCAAGCTTTTTTACTTTCCCGATTTGCTTCAAGTGGATTAATAAGTTTTGTGACTTACCCCGAAGCCTGCAGCTATTTCTGAAGTGCTTAGTGATGGATCCGCTTCCATAATAGGCTTTAATTCTTCATTTTCCACTTGATCTCCGGCTGTCCACGGGTTTGGTTCCGAAGGTTTAAATTTCCAGAACCAAAACGAAACCAATAACGTACCGTCCTTTTGCGACACCAGCGCCGTACACATCATTAATCCTTCGAGCTGTTCCTGCAGCACTGGCACTGATGCCACGGTAGAACTCGTACTCGTAAATATACCGATATTTCATGTTTTCCACTGTGCGGCAATAAGCGGCGCCGAATAAAAAAATATTGAGGAACAAACAAATGAATGACTGTTTCCAAAACTCAAATGTAGCAGCTAAATGAATTTATAAATTTGAATTTGGAATTCTTAACCAAAGAGGAGATATTTCAAATCAAAATGGTGAATACGACAAAACGCAAATTTCATATGTAAGGAGCTAATATTATCATGATTGCTATTTATGAGTTTTATATTCTATAAAATTTTTTGAATCCTTACCAAGTTTAGTGCTTCAGCTTTAGGACCTCCTGCATTCGTTTCTGAATAGAGTCCTGTTGAATATCACCGCACAATATCCTTTATTTTTAGTGAGCGTTTGCGTGTGAGTGTTTAATAAAGTTATCTTTTTCTCTTTCATTATATTATACTTTTTGTAAAACAAAGGCGATATCAAAACGTTCACCAGTTAATTAGCGATAGAATTGTCGATAACAAAGTGACAGTAGTAACAGGAAACGAGCTCACCGCTATGATAATAGATTAAATTCTCTAAAAGACTGACCAGCTACACTTACAATCACTGCTAGTAATGTTTGCACACTACTGCTTTGCGGTAGAGACAGATGCTGATATCCATCTACAGGTGACAATTTTGATGACGTAAAAGTAAAATTGATTTGACCTATAGCTCAAGGAAGTTCCTTGCCAACGACGATACAGGAAGAGCATTTTGTGTAGAAATCTTGCTGTGTACTCTAGATCCATAAGAATAGTTAAACCGAAATGGATCAAGATAATTGTTTAAGAAACAGTTCAAACACAAAAATGTCTTTATTTCTTCTTCTCTTATCTTCATAGATATTTTTCAATTGAAGGTATTATTAAATTTTGATTGAAGTGTAATCTTATTGCACAAGTCATTCGTTACATCGTTGTAGGAATGCAGTAGACGGGTTGTATTTCCCATTTTGACTGGGTAAACTGGGGTTGTGCTAACGGTCTCCGGTCGCGACCGACGCTACCTGAAGCACCTGCTCGGTTTGCACAGCACTCCGCTTTCAATATCTAAAAATAAACAGACTCCCTTCTATTTACACTTCTGTTATATATTATAATTTCTCATATATGTAGCAATGCGACATGTATAGCAATTCCTTCACTCGTGTTGTTAGACAGTTTCGGTGCTTTATTAGTGGGAAGTACTGTTGCGTCGAATATGTTTGTAATATTATGTCATCTTTATAAGACGAGCTACTGACGCTTGGAGAGTAAACAATGAGCCGTGTTCATTGTTCGTATGTTTACACAAACGTATGACGTTGACTGTCGTTAGTCTATTAAATTCTACAGCTATTACTACAGCCCCCTTCAAACCTGTACACCGTGAATAGTCATACAATATCCAGCAGTGATATCGGCTATTAGTATTTGTGTGATTTTTATTTAACTACACATATACTGGTAACATTATAATGTTACAAGTTAATTTGGTTTGGGTTTAATATATATACAGTGAAACGTAATAGGTATATAAAATCTGTTGGAGCTAAAGTATAGCTCGTATCCTATCTATGTATGTATGGAATGGAATACCTCATCCAAACACAATGCTGCTGGAGTTATTCATTTTTTAAATATTTTTCAAAAAATTTTCGATTTTCTAAGAAAAATTTCTATGATTTTATTTCTTACTTATTTCTAGACAAATTTTAATGTTATAATTATTGTTTAATCATTGTTTCAATAAATTAAATCAATAATCATCACTTAGAGGCTAAAACTTTTAAATTCGGTTCTTTGAAAGTCGTGACAGTAAAAAATATATCGTCATACATTTATATTTAATCTTAAAAAAATATATATTTATAAAAATACATATAAAGCACATAAATACCCCACATAAGTACCCGACCTCGGTACCTATCCGACAAGGTATAAGAAAGTACGTAAAGTTTCTAACATTTAGAAAGAAAAACACTTTTTAGGTAATGAGTGAGTGCGACAGTTAAAATGTAACTAGTTCCGTGGGCGGAAGTACATTGTCGTTGTCATCTTAATTCTGAATAGTATTTTCTTTTGTTTCAAATTTCAATGTGTTTCAAATAAATTTAATTTCAATGGCGGTTTACGGCAATGAAGAATACGCTGACATTTTGTATTGTTTGTGGACTCAGTGATGGAAATTGTTTACAAGCACGAAGAGAATATCGGCTACGTTTTACAAATCGTCACCTACCAAGTCAGAGTGTTTGCTGCGGCGTATCAACGCGTCAGGGAAACTGGCACCGTTCAACAGAGGCGACATGATGCAGGCAGGCCGCGCGGCTACGGTACTGAAGAGGAAGAAGGAATCATAGACGATTTTGTTATCGACCCGACTACGTCAACCAGGGTCGTGGCAAGGTTGCTGGGTTTAACACAATGGAAAATGTGGTTTACTGCGCATACGGCAAGGCTCTACCCCTACCATTATACACCAGTCCAAGCCTTAGAGGATGGAGACCCTGCAAGAAGATTAAGCTTCTGCCGTTTTATGCTGCATGCAGACTTAAAAAATATTAATATTCTCATCAAAATATTGCGGAGTGATGAATTAAAGTTTACGACGGCATAACAAATGTTCATATAGTCATTATTGGGCTCTGCGAGGTGAACATCCCCACGTGGTTAGAGGAGGAGCTCATCAGCAAAGATTCTCCTTAAACGTATGGATGGGCATAATTCATACTTACCTGATAGGTCCAGTCTTCTTGCCCAACAATTTAAATGAGGAGACGTACGAAGATTTTCTTCGAAACAATTTTTTTAATTATCTGGAGGATATACCACTGGAAGCCCGAAGAGAAATGGTGTTTCAGCATGACGGTTGTTCCGCCCATTCTCGTGTCGGCGTAAGACAGCGGTTGGACACCAGTTTCCCACGGCGTTGTATTAGCCGAGGCGGAGCAACGCCGCGGCCCCCAAGGTGTCCTGCTATAGCACCTGGCATCTATTACTTATGTGGTCACGTGCGAGCGTTAGTGTACACAACAACAAATAACGCGTTACAAGGATTAAAGTGATGCATCATCGTCGCTGATGGACATAATAAGAGAACAGCACAGGGTTCAAAAGTCTACTGCGAGGAAGTCTACTGCGAGGAAAAGTGTACTGCGAGGAAAAGTTTACTGAGAGAAGTTTACTGCGAGGAAAAGTTTATTGCGAGGAAAAGTTACTGCGGGGCAAAGTCTCTAAGTGATCATTATTAATATAATTTAATAAAACAATAATTATTACATCAATATTTGTATAGAAATAAGTAAGAAATATAATCATCGAATTTCTTTCAAGACAATCGGGAATTGTATGAAAAATATCTAAAAAATGAACAACTCCAGCAGCATTGTGTTTGTATGGGGTATTCCATTCCATACATAGATAGATACGATACGAGCTATACTTTAGCCCCTACAGATCTTTTTTACCTATTACCTTTCACCCAGTATATATTAAACCCACACCAAATTGATAGATTTCCTAAACACTATCCATTCTAAAGCAGCAAGCAGCGGACGTCTATAGGCTGACGATGATCCATCCAAAGGTTGTTTAGAAGAAATAGCCTTTAGTAATAGACCGTGCATTAACGCATGCTATATATACTATATTTATATAAAACGCATACACAACGTTTTGCGGTAACTGTTCTATACTTTATACAGAGGGCCGTACATTGAATTCTATTTTATGTATTTCACTCTGTAACAAAATCCGAAAGCTCTTTTAAACTTTCAAAGCTCTAACTCCGGCGGAAACTTCTCCAACGTAAGACGTTTGCACGTTATAAATCGCATTTCGAGCATCCAACGAATATATCCACTTCGATCCGGTTCAATCCAATTCGAACTGGATTCAACCGCACCGGCGTGCGAACTGTTTTCCCGCTTTTATTAAATGTAAATAAAACCTTACTCGTTTGACTTATGAATTTCATATTCAATAATTTCAGGTTTTATTTTTAATCTACAACCAGAAATAGCAATGTTGTATCTCTAACAGATATGTACTGTGGCTCTCTCCAAACTCATTTAAGTTTTAAATATATGAAGTTTTCAGACTTACGACAGAATTTGTTTTAAAATTCCTTTCCTTTGTTTAACTATATAGTAAAATTAATAAGTTAATGATATGAATTTACTTAGATCTCAAGAATATATCTTTACAGATAATACTTATACCAGTTGAATTCCCCAAACAGAGTTCGTGCGTGATTATCATTCACAATCATCACCACGAAAATTGTATCACAGGAACAACAGCTTATGAGCTCCGCACTGGGATAACTGTGGCGGCGACGCGATTAGCATAAATAAAACTAACCTGAATCAATTGGATGCATGAACCATGCAGATCGGATGAATAGCATTAAAGTTTATATGTTGTAGCTTCATTTGGTCATAAATTACAACAAAGTTATATAGTATAATAAAACCTTCAACCAGAAATTCGTTTGTTTAGTTTTACGGTTATCGCTTCAAATGCTTCCCAAATTTGAAATTTCTTAAATAATTTTCGTCTCCTATACAAAGTAATGAAACTGAAGTGTTTGTTTGTAAAATTAAAACAACAGTTAGTTCTTTAACTTATATAAATATACGATACTGTGCATCAAATATTAAATTCTAACACATAATTATCTACCTTTCTGGTTGTTCCGGTTTATGTCCGCAAATGTCTTATCAGAACATTCAATGCTAGAGCAAGAAGACAAGAAATAAATCATAGAACAGGACAAATCTTTTATTGTTCTCCGCGACAATAAACCTTATGATTATTATCAATTTCCGATTTAGTTTGCTCCCAAACTTGTTACAACATGTACAGAAAATCTGAAGATTCTCATACCATACCAAACAGTAATTGCACTATTACCCATTTTATGTAGCTGAGATAATCAAACAATATCCATCATCTAAACTCAATACTAAACTACCTTAGTGATGAATATCTTGTCTATTAACTATAAAATTAATTTCAAACACCCCCACCCCCTCTCTCTATTATTCGGGAATACAGTCTGAAGGCGTTATAACTTTAGGTTGAATATTGTGATAGCTATCTTTGGAGCGCCTGAATTCATCTCCCCGATGAAACTAGACGAGATTGACGGAAATTAATTACAAAGTCAGTAACAAAGCGACCGGAGCAGTTGTGCAAGGGTAGCAAGTTCGACTCTCACAATTAATAAAATTTAAAAAAAATACTTGTACACAAAAACTTTAAAGAAGAGTAAATGAGAATTCAGTCTCTGAAAGTACACAACAGGATTTCCACAGCTGTGGCCAGAGATGGATAGCTATTTGATTATGTCTATTGGAGTCTAGATTGCAATTCATACACCGAAGCCCACAAGAACTTGAGAGCTTGAGGGCGCAGACGTACTCTAGCCCTCTCAAATGACAAAGACGTAAAATTCCAGACGATAGTAGGGTTCTAAGGACTATCTCCTTTCTCTTTCCAAATACTTTTAGATATGAAATCAAAACTTGATTTGACGATTTAAAGAAACTGAAAATGATCAATCGCATTAGACAATATAAGGTAAAAGACGTACAAGCAGACCTAAGTAGTTAAGAACAATTTAGTAAAGACAGATATTATCTGACTAAATATAAAAATGTTTTATTTGTATATATTCCTACATCCGGGCAATACGTCACAAAGATTTGGACTAGAGCAAGAAGAGACAAGAAATAAGGAAACTACAGAAACAGGATTTATCTCATTTTCTCAAAACCTACAGCCTACAAACACATTGTCTATTTGTGTCTTTTTCATTACATTATTTCGTTTCATGAAATCAAATTCAACCCTTGCCACAAGAAGCCTCACCCTAACTATCTTTAAATTGTTTTAATTTAATTAATCTTTGAAAATTTGCAAACAATACGGCTTGTTATAGGTTATTCAGCGAGTATTATTAATAATTACGTAATGTATACGAGTATCGAGTATGAGACACGTTGGCAAGGCGCCGGAACCAGGGGTGCTAAGAATCCCCGGGCGGCGACGGCTTCCCACAACGTGGACCGACGATCTGGTGAGAATTATGGGAGCCCACTGGAAGCGAGCAACGCGGGACCGATCGATGTGGAGATCTTTGAGGGAGGCCTATGTCCAACAGACACAGTGGACGTCTATCGGCTGATGATGATGATGATATGAATATAGTTGGGAAAATGATTGGTGGGTATCAACGCGACCGGATTGTACTGCAGGGGCGGCAGGGGTGCGGCAGAGGTTGCGGCGTGCTTTAAGTTTGTGATGGTTAAACTAAAAGTAGACAAGAAGGTGATCGTTGAACTAAATTATGAATAGTTGTTAATAATATGGAGTATAATGTGTCGTTGAATTAAAAATGGCAGCGTCACAGACAAAGAGCAAGGTGAGGAGTTGTTGCTCGACTCCTTGGAGCAGCGCTGTGAGGCGGCGCTAACAAAGCCCGCGTGAATTGGAGAACTGGGGCAGGTCGACGAGCTGCCTCATTTCAACCCGGATTACAAGTTTCTTTTTTTTTAATTACTAGTATTTGTTACATAGCTGAGTGTTTACGTGTGCTTATCGAACTAATCCGTAGTAAGTAATATCCTAGACCGTCTAGATACAACCACAGACTCTATTCCCGCCCGCAAGCATTACTACGTTCCGCTTTGAAGGACGTTGTAGCTATTAGAATTACTGGAGTAACCAGACAACAACTGATGTCACAAGTCGATGAACCACATTGTTACCACATACAATCAATTTTACGTCTTGTTCGCCCTTTTTTTGTTTCGAGAGGGAAATCTTTGAAAGATGCCGTGCTTCTAGGGAGAAGTCAGGGTTATGTGAGATTCTTACACACTAAAACCCACTCCGTGATGCGTCAGTGCATTCGGAGAGGCTCCGGGATCTCTTATATAAAGCATCGTTGCCCCTCTACACTTTGGGTTATATGTCTCTGAGGAGGGGCTTAACCTTCCTAGTCACCATCGCTGAGCCATACGGTGTCCACGCAGGTTCATTTGTTGAGCGATAGGTATCCCCACCCTCAAGGTCCACGAAACTCCTAGATCCTTTAAGTCGCCTTCTGCGACAGACAGGGCTTACCTTAGTCCTATTCTTACTAGCCCAAGACTACAGGGCTCACCTCGTCAACCAACAAAAGTCGCTAACCAAATACGAAAATCGATTAAATCCGATTCATACAATCACATTATATTCATGTGTATTTATCTTCGCGTGCACACTCCTCTTTTTTGTCATAGGTTGAGGAAGACTGACATTAACAGCGAAAGCGCTACGCAGGATATCGAGTCCGTGGCCCTTCAAATTTGCGTGGGTGGAACTAAAATCCCTGTGGAGTACCTCCGCACTCGAGTCCCGTCTGAGTGCCATTGAGGACCTCGGCCCCTGCACGTTACACGGACGGACAAGCTGACTGGAATTTGTAATTTATAAGGTCTGGACAGCTCCCGGCAACATACCAACTATAAGATAGACTAGACAGAGATCTCTCTTAGGAAAGTATCTAAGTAATCAAACAGGATGTTGACTTGATGGTAATTGATACCTAATGACCCTTGATGTTCAACTAATTTAAAAATATTTAAGAACTGTAGTAGTAGTAAGGGAGGTCCCCTGCAGTCGCTTCAACCACTGCGACGCGGGGTGAAACAGCTTACTTTAGTTATCACCCGCCCTCATTGCGGCAAAGTGGTCCGGCCGCGCTCCACTTGTCCCAGTTCCCCAGTTCATTATCTAACCCACAGCGCGGTGGGGAATGGGACATGTTAAATATACCACCACAGGATACCCAATTTTACACCAACTTTTCCTAATACACAAACCATTTAAAACTTCTACAAATGTCAAAGTAAACGCAAATTCGGAGCTGGTCCTCAGTTTGGTTCCATATATTGTAATCTGATGGTAGATATGTTGCCGTCTCGTTAACTACCACTCTCATTTTATAACTCTGCCGTCAGTAGGGGTAGGGACCGTGCTTCACCGTGCATAGTCTGTCACTTAAAACTCAGTGAAATTGAAGTCCAATGCCAACCCATTGTAAATTAATCATAGTTATATTTGCATACTGCCATTTGGCCAGTGATGGTCATTACTGTGTCACTATACTTAGTAGCCAGTAACAGAGGCTCTCCATCAACAGATTTACTCTTTAACCTGATACATACAATTATCATCATAATCATCTGATAAATGTGCATAGTTGAACATAAGCTTCCTACAAAAATCTCCACACCGATGAGATCTGAAGAACCATATCGCAGCATTCTATATTAAGCAGGTCATCGAACCAACTTCTGAAGGTCCATCCGTGACTTCTTAAAGAAGAAAAAAAAAGCTTTACTTAATAGATATAAACGTGGAGTCACTCCTACAATCTGTTATTCCAAGATGGCCGCCAGGCGACCGTCGTGACGTTGACTCGGGTACACCCACGTCACAACCTGATGGATGGATGGATAGCCGTACTTACGTAACACCGACTCCTCTGGGCATCCAATGCATTTAATTATTATACCCCATGATCATATTTTAAGTCTTCTCTCATAGCAATGTGTTTGATTAGGATGTTTATATAACAACATCCATCGCTTTAGGATTCCCAATAATTTACGAAACCGATGCTTGAAAATTATTATCGTTGTTATGTCCAGCAGTGGACGTCTATCGGCTAATGATGATGATGATGATGCTTGGAAAAAAATAGTTTTTTTTTATTATTAAACGAGGAGACGAGACGATGAAGAAATTCAGTTAGGATTTTATACATAGCATCGCATTGTACTCGTCGTTTTGAGGCATAATATATTAAGTCTTAATAATTATAATTGTTGCAGCGCCCTTCAAACCGGAACACATTAATGTGTGCGCGTACTGTTTGTCAGCTGCAATAGGCGCTGCTGTGGTACCCACCTAGAAGGTCCCCAGCAACAGAAACCTAACATCACTAAAACTACAGTTCTGTGCCTACCACCAGTCCTATTAATTATTGTTCATTAAATTGTAGGTCATTACTAAGTCTAGCTTAAACCGTTAGGTCTGGACGGTGCTGTCAACTTGTTAAAGGTATGTCTGCCGTGTCGATTAGAAATGCGTGCTGCGTGCTGCGTGCTGCGCGCTGCGCGCTGCGCGCTGCCTGGTGGCGCTGGACGGCCATTGTTGCGAGCTTCCGTGAAACACTGACTGTGTACGTCGTGACTAATCGGTAATATTACTGTGTTACGATTTAAAGTGCGCTGTCGGCAGTAAACTAACGGTACAGTAAGATATCCTCAACGGTAATAAGAGACGATTGCTGCGTGTAAAGTTCAGGATAAATGGGGATATTATCTGATAGCACATCTGTCTAGATAGAAATTACTTTTATTCTAGATATGATTTTTTTAGTACAAGAGATATCTGCGAGTACCGACATTGACGAGAGAAGTTATGGTAATGTACACTCGGTTTGATCGTTGTGGAGATCTTTACGGGAGGCCTATGTCCAGCAGTGGACATTTATCGGCCGATGATGATGATGATACACTCTTTCCAATAGAATCTTGTTCATGGCAAAAGGAGTCTATATCTCCGACAGACAACACCAGAACCTGGATACGCTTGTACTTATTGTTCGTTACATGTTTTCTTGTTTTTATCAGTTCCCCTGCGCAAGGTATGGTGGGTCAGGGGTCTTGCATTTCTTTTCATTTACCATCAGTACTTTCAACTCTATTTTCTGCTCATACTCATCTTTCACGTTACATGTTTAGTAGGGAATGGCCCCCTTAAACCCAACAAACCCAAAGTGTGCATTAAAAACGAAGTAAACAACTATTGTCTTATTGAAATCTGCGCCAATCTCGTTTCTATGTACAGGTGACGAACTATTGTTTCCCGCCCTTATTTACTATTTATAAGTAATATATAATATGTTACGTTTATATAAGAAATTATAAACAATAAATGCAGATAGGTTTATAAACAATAGTCTGTGCCGATAAAGAACAGAGTAACACTTCCTGTTCATGAGCTATGCTCGTATTACCGGGTTGTGTGGAACTGCGCCGGCCACTGATCTCTGCCACTCGGCTCTATACTCCGGTACTCACCTGAAACAGAAATAAATACGTTTACTGTACGTGCAGGTGCATTAAGCATCTGGTAACACTAATAAATACGTGAAGTAAAGACGCGTGATTTGCTTCTTTTTTCTAATACTTGACAACATACAGAACAACGTGAGGAAACTGACATGTTCTAAGTTAAACAGCTTGCAGCAGCTCGATTCCTTGTGAGGGATGATCATGAGTCCCTACAGTTTCCCACTGTACACGTGTCCATGGGTTTATTGTTTGACGCAATGGCGCATGCGCTGTAGGCGACTCTAATTAAACGGAATCGTTTGTTGTAAGTTTGACAATGTGTTGAGAAGACAGCAGGCAGTCGGCTGGTGGTCGGCCGCAGGTGTAGTATAAAATGGCAACAGTTTACAGTTACTGCAGACGATTACTGCAGATAACACTTGGTTATACTTGTAATTACTTTGGGTCCAGTTTAAGTGGACCGCGTAATGTCACCAATTCGCAGATGAAGGTGGCAGTAAACAGGACGAAATCAACTAAACGAAAATCGGTAATCAGAGGACGAGCTGTTGGGAGGTTATAGTCTACGTGCTGTACTAATATTACTGTGTTTCGGTTTGAAAGGCGTTGTAGCTGGTGAAATTACTGGGGTATTGAGACTTAACAGGGTGTAACGGCACAGCAACTCACGGGACCCATGCCAACTTTAGCTACTCGTAGTGCACCCTAATAATCAACATACGAGGCTCTGGCAACCCACCACCAACTCAACTCTCATTGGACCAGAGAGGTGAAAAATGGTACAAATCCCTCCATATGAACCCTTACAAACGACGGCTCATAGTGCGCGGCGGTACCGGAGGTCATGCTGACTGTAGACCGATCGATGTGAAGATCTTTGGGGTTGGCACAAGTCCATCAGTGTACGTATATATGCTAATCACGATAATGATGATGAGACAACATGTCGTATCTCCAACTCTTAATTAGCGCTAAATTGTTGAGGGGGTGGGGAGAAGGAACATTATTTATATTTAGATAGTCATATTATTTTTCTCATCAAATAAAAAAAGGAGGGATGTAATGAGTTAAGGAGTTTTAATATGTCCGTTTTCTATGTACTTCTTAATTTAATTTGAACTTTTTCTTGTACACAACTATGCCGATAACATTTCGGATGTGGTTTGCATATCCTACTCTGTCTCCGTGCATGTCCCTGCCGTCAGGTACAAGTCAGATGAAGCACATGAAAGAGGAGATGGGTAAGGAAATCCTGTACTCTTCAATCACGGAAAAACTCCGCAGGTTATTAAATACCTTGTGATGTTGTGAAGTCACTTTAAAGCTGCGTATCCCAACCTGTCGGACGCGTTCTCTTAGGGGTGCACAGGGTGAAGTAGGGGCACGTGAAAACTATATAAAAAAGGTCATAGTTGAGGATTATCAGGGAATGGACTGGCATATTTGAGGCGTCCCAATTGTTCCGCGGAACCAGAGACAGAATGTACCAGTATGTACCACGCTGATCGCCAACCTGCACTAGTTGGAGAGGCACTTTAAGAAGAAGGTTATATATGTAATGATGGAAATACAGTTAACTTATACAAACGTGATGCAGTTTATAATGAACCTCATTACTAATAACTTACTGAGGTGCAGGAGAGTACAACGACAGAGATATAGAGTACATCACTTCAGGTGTTGGTGGCAAGCTTCACAACGCGTCGCCACTATTTTCTGATGGCCGCCTTCCTATTGCATTTACGTAGTGGCAACGATGATGAGCCAACCACTGCCGCTTTTATCTGGTCAGTTCCTCTCATAGGCCATCTTCCTCATGGCCTGATACCCTCAATCTTTTCACTTTAATTGATGACCACGACCACTCTGTCAAGAGTGATACCGACGCAGAAGAAGAAAGTACATAGCAGAAGTTAATATTGCTGACAGAGGTTAAAAGACATGAGACCTATTTTCCGGAGTAGGTGTATTACCAGAGAGGGGGTATCACTTGTAGTGGTGCTGCTTTAAATTAAAGATATTATCCATAATGTAAGCAATAAGATTTTTTTAAGTGCGACAAGTTAAAGTTAAAGTCTTCGAACAGAACTTCTTGTCGTTTATCAACACGTCCGAAGGTTGGCTGTGTCGTTATACACCTGATGGTAAATGACACGCCCGCCCATGACACTGTGATGTTATACTCACAACCTTGAGACGTGAAATGTTCAGTCTCGTAACTCCAGTAATTACACTGGCTCTAGCGTCCTTCAAACCGGAAAATAGTAACACTACCTTTTGTCGGCTGCAATAAGAGCTGCAGTGGTACTAACGTAAACAATCTTCGGTAACAGAGACTTGCCACCAGTAAGAGACCTACAACCAGTAAGCGACCTACCTCCGGTAAAGTGCCGACCACCTCCGGAGTCAGCAGGCGCCGACTGTTATAAACACATCGCGTTGTGTACGTTGTCATTCAAACGACCTGAACTGAGCGCACTCGGCCGCTGAAATTCACGTCACCAATTAATGACTTCATCAGCGCTGATAGTCTGTTATTCTATTGTTATCAATTTAAAAACAATTAAGCGATGTGCGACCACTGAAAATGGGGACTGCGCGAATATATTGCCTGCTCTTTATTTCTTCTTCTTCTTAAAGTGCGTCTCCAACTAGTGCAGGTTGGCGATCAGCGTGGTACAATCCTTTCTGCCCCTGGTTCGGCGGAACAATTCGGACGCTCCAGATATGCCAGTCCCGTCCGTCAGTCCCTGATATTACTCAACCATGAGTTTTTTCTTCTCGCCACCGTTCGTTTTCCAGAAACTTTACACGTCTGTTTTTCTACTGGACCTTAATTACTGATGATGGTGAGGGGCGAAGACGTAGATGGTGACGTTCGCCCAGAACGCCCCGGCTCTCATATCTTTATATACTGAACACTGCGTTGTGTTATATGTTGGATTTGGAGGTTGTTAAAAGTAATTGGCAGCTGGTTCCGAAAAACTCCAGCACAAATAACCTGCAGACCAGATGGTCGAGAATTGAGAATTTAAGGTTGAGAAGACTAGATAGTCTTCTGAATATTCATCATCATCATCAGCCGATTGAAGTCCACAGCTGGACATAGGCCTCCCCTTAGGTTTTCCAAATTACTGCGTCGTAATTGGAAGTGGTTGTTAACCGGTGATTACTTGAATAAAGAATCTTAACGCATTAAGTCTGATGGAGACCAGTTCTTACACCACATTGTCGCGTGTATTATTTACCACCACGAGAACGTCCAGCTCGTTTTAAAACTATAACCTGAATTCCACGTGGTAAAAGCACTACTTTATTGGTGGTAGGTCTTTATTGGCAGCGACCGTCTAGGTAGATACCACCGCAGCTCCTATCTATCACTGTCACGGAACAATATTGTGTGGACATTAGTATGATCCGATTTAAAGGGAGTTGCATTTAGTGAAGAGTGAAGCCTTATGGGCAGACGTATCACTTACTATCAAGTGAACGTGTCTAACTTGTGTAATCGATTGGCAAAAGAAAAAATATAGTCAAAAGAATGTTGTGATAAAAGTAGTAAATTCGAGATGGAAATGGGAGAACGGTCGAAGTTCATATTGGTGGTAGTCTTAAGTACGGCAGAGCGAATGATGAGCAGGGCGCTGCGTGTGTGCGTGCGCGTGTGCGCGTGCGCGTGCGCTCGGACGGCGCGGCCGCTTCAAACGCGCCGCGCTCGTAACATGTGACACTGCGCGAGATGTGCTCCTCCAAGATCGTGCTCCTGCACCTGACTGTCTCGCTGTGCGCGATCGTCGGTGTCACCGAGAAAGCTGGTGAGTGCTCCGCTTGCTAAACGGAGGTGTTCTTTAACGAGAACATGGATTGAGTATTGTTTTCGCTGGCACAAGATGATCATCAGCGCTGCACTCTCCTGCTGCAGCATGTAGCTGAGCTGGGCGCCGTTTTAGTACTTCTTAGTCTCTAATAGTATGTGCGTATTTTAAGCTGAGTGCGCTAAATATCTTTCTTTCTCTTTGTAGATAACCAGGTTCTATTTGATGTCTAACTTGTTTTTTAATTATTTAAATATTTTTAATACTTGTATGTTAATACTTTAAGATTTATTATTTTTTATAACAAATCTATTTACTGGTTTAAAGTAGATATCCGTTCCTATATAATCTGTAGTATCCATATTTAATTATTACTTATACATACCTAGTATTGAGCTTTGACTACTGTTTGAACCGTAGCATAAGATTAAATTTAACGAAACTAAAATAATTTATTATTTTCCTTGTATATATATGTATTTACATTACTATGTACGAGTAATTTATATTGTTATTAATTTCTTTTTAGGTTATTTTATTTTTTAATTTCTTTTATTCGTATAATTTTTCGTTCTCCTCTAAAGCTGAAAGAGAATCGACATCTAGCAGCGAGCTCCACGTTACATACCGTGACTGTTTAACTTTTTGTTAATTTAACTAAGTTTAAATTATTTCAGCTAACAATAATGAATTAACGTGTAAATTAGTTCAAAAAGCAATTAATATAAAACATACAAGTGTTTAACAACAATTAACTATTAATATTAAATACATTTCAACTTGAATGCGAAGAATATTTAAGATGAAAATAGTGCATTATCAGTTACGTGCTGAAGGAACCAGTTAAGGTCCTTGATATTGATATTGTTTACAATATATAACAAATATTCGGTTAATTAAGGACCCCCTCTTTTTCCACGGTTAAATTGTCTTTTTGATCAAGTCAATAAATGAAACAATTAAATGAATTATAGATAAATATTTATAATGCGGCGAGTTCACATTGATGTGACATCCTGCTTCACAATGTCTCCCACACTTGGGGCTTCAACAATGACCTATCTAAAAAAAATTCTCAGGACATAATAAAGAATATATTTATATGTATTATATATATATATATATATACATATATATACACATAGTAATATAATTCGAAAAAGTATCCAGGCTATACAGTTGGTAGCGTCTCTGTTGCCGGCGACTAGGTAGGTACCACCGCAGCGTTTATTGCAACGGATACACACAGTACTGCGCATACATTACTGTTTTCCGGTTTAAAGGGCGCTGTAGCTAATGAATCGAGACTTAATAAGGTGATGGACACACTACGGTGCTATAAGCTGGCGTATCACTTACCAACGTAAGGCATTAATTCCCTCAGTAATTTCACTAGCTACAACCGTGCACAAACACAGTAATGTTTGCACAGTACTGTTTGGTGATTACAGTAGGAGCTGTGCTGGTACCTGGACGGTCTCCAGCAGCAGAGACCTACAACTTGTAAAAATGCAATATAATAATGCTTGTGTACACATCTTTAATTAGCTGTGTAAGCTACTTATACCCACCATCAGTAACGGGTATTGATGTGATGGTAAACTATCTAAGTCCCCGCGTATACCGGCAATGGCAATGACTTCAGACCGCTTCATCATCGCGTGCCACACCAGCGACTTCGAGTGCTTCAAGCGCCAATACCGCTCGCTGCGGGACACCGTGCTGCTGGGCAGCCTGCACTTCGCGATCGACTACTACAAGCCCTACCTGTTCAAGTACGGCGACAGCGGCACCTGCATCAAGCTCTCCGGCCTCGAGGAGAGCGAGCTGGTGGGAATCAGGTGAACTAGCCTCAAGTTTTACTAGATCACTTACCGTACGTAAATCAAATGCCCAAAGTAATGTACAAACGATTGTCCGAATTGAAGGACTCTATAGCTAATGAAATTTCCGAGGTAATGAGACTTACCCTAGTAATGTCATTAGCTACAGCGACTTAGACTGATGACGTGAAGGTCGCGGGAAGCCGCTGCATGCCGGCACTACAGATATCCTCGAGTGGGGCTGATGCCCAACAGTGGACGTCATCGGGCTGATAATAATGAGACTTAACATCTTATATCCCAAGTTACGAATCGTATAAACATTCCAACACCGCTATTTTATGACTTCCGGTTTGAAGGCTATTGTAGTTATAAAAAATTTGGTACATACAAAATAATAACACTTCCAGCATGGATAGTGACAGCAAAGAATACATGCTGACCTTGGAGCTGCCCCTCCGCATCCAGCAGACGAGCAATAAGACGGAGATCTGCATGAAGCCCGACGTGGGTAAGATCTGCCTCATATAATATGAACATTGATTCTGGTCAGACAATATATACATACATACATATCTATATATATATACATATATAGGGGTGTAAGAGGTTCCGCACCACAACTCACGGGATCCAAGCCAAGCTCACCTGCTCGCGGTGCACCCTGCTAATCAACAGACGAGGCTCTGGCACCTGCCAAACCGCATTGGCCCAGACTGCTAGGAAATCTTTGGGGTAGGCCTATGTCCAGCAGTGGACTTATATCGGCTGATGATGATAATGATTCGGCGAAAGATATGAGTGCTGCTATAGTACTTATCATTACAGAGACAGTGTCTGTCATTCTGACATGAATTTTTTTTTTATTCAACGAAACGACTAATTTAGCGAGACGTTCACCTGAAGTTGAGTGATAAACCCGCCCATAACAACGAGGCGCTGGTTGGGATAGTATACACATACACAGCACCGCATTGACCTGGTCGCTTTGAGACAATATGTTTCCCAGTTATTTCATTAGCTACGACCCTTCAAACCGGAACAGTAATATTTGCATACTACTGTTTGTCAGCTGCAATAGGAGCTGTGGTGGTACATACCCTTTTCTTTATAGCGAGAGAAATCTTAAAAGATACTCTGCTTCTGGGGGTAAGACAAGGTCATATGAGGCTTCTACTCAATAAAACCCCTCGGTGGTCTTCCTCAATACATTAGAAGGGGCTCCGAGATCTCCTGTGGAACGTACGGGTGCCTCCCAGCACTCTGGCTCAAACATCCCACGGATGGGCAAAACCCTCAGCACTAGCGCTGTACTACGGTAAATACAAGACCACCATGCATTTGCTGTCCTCCTAAAGCTTGCTTATTGAACTCTTCGAGCCCCCACCCTCAAGGCTCTCGAACCCCAGGACGATTTTAGTCGCCTTGTACGACAGGCATGGAAAACCTTAGTCCTATTCTTAATAGCTCAAGACTACAAGGCTACATTGTTTCTGATTATAAACATTGTATAAACAATAATATCTTTCTGAACAGTTGGAAGAACTGATCAGGTCGGTTTATAATTCAACTCTTTGTTTCAGAGTTCAGAAACATTGGTCCTCATACTGGTAAGTAGTAATTTGTAAAGTAATCACTTAACTATAGTAAATTTCAACTGCCTCCGCAGTCCAGCTGTTATTCGTTTACTTTGTAACAAAGCTTGAGTGGTAATGTTTGCATCTCGTCGCCTTGATACGTAGATGTTAAGTCTCATTATCTCGGTAACCTCCCTAGCTACAGCGCCCTTCGATCCGTAACACAGTAATGTTTACACCCTACTTTTCCACCGCAATGCCTATTTCTAAACGCTCTTCGGCAACAGAGACCTACCACCAGTAAAAAAACCTTTACTATCAACCATCCATCATTTAAAACTTCTGCCGTCTTCGAAACGATTACAAATGACATCTTCAGTATTCTGGATAAGCGAACTCCATGATCTCACCATCATCCCAATGGTGTAAATAAGTTAATTAGAAACCCATTGTACATAAAAATGTTTCAACAACAACATCCGTCACTTCTTTTTCGATATAGTAACTTAACAAATATCACAAGCTGGAGGTGGTTTGCTGGTAAAGGGTTAAATACTACACAGCCTACCTAACCTGTGGAGGTCAGGTCAGGAGTTAAAGCAATAAACTAACCAGAAACGTACTGCCGGGTCCGGACTGAATCCAGCTATTAATTACTTGAAACCGTTGTAAATCAAACTGATTGACATCAAAAAATCACAAATTACTTGTAATTTAACTATACAATTAGGAACGCCTATGAATGGTTTTTTTCTCCACTACTATCTTATACTGTTTTTCAGTTAAGCTGTGGACTTCTGATCTTGGAACCCAGGAATCAATGAATTGACCATAGACCCCTTTCAAAATTTAGCTGGTCCCGGTCGACTCACTGCAGCTACATGTCTTCCATATTCCCAAAACTCGATAAAATATGTAAAGATTAGAGCCTACGTAGACCCTTTCTGTCTACCTGGACTACTTTGGGAACTAAGAGTCGATCTCAGTTTAATTCGTTTCATCCTGTTCTAATAAAATCTTTATCTTATGTCTTAACCTCTTCTGCTATCTCTTCTCGTACAAAGTATTTAGATTCAAAATAGATCAATTGTTCTATCTGTTCCTAGTCCATGACATTACATTCACCTACTTCTCTTTAATCCGTCTCCATATTGCCAATTCCCGATCCTAGGCTTTATCTGGCTACGACGTTACAACTCTAATCGTTCGTTACATTATCTAATTCTAGCCTAAACTTAGAGAAATAGTTTTTTAAAAAAAAAAGGTTTACAAAATGTACAATGTAGTATTGTAAGTTATTGCACTTATATTCTTATAGGAGCTGCAGACTCAATGAGGCAATCACTGTGATGCATCGTATCGACTTATATTTGATATATCAATATCAATATATATTACAATATATATATATATATATCAATTCTTCGAGCGATGTGTCCTGCCCATTGGCACATTGATATCCAACATAGATCGTTTCCTTCCGGTGTTTACACACTTTTGAACGAACTAACGAACATTTTTCATGTAATTCCAGGTCCGTACCGGAGTTTCGATGGTAACGGTGAGTTATCTAAACTAATCAGATATTTTTTTATTTATACATTCAGAGGACTTCCGTTGTGTGTACAATCATCAACAATTGGGTTTGGGAAATTCTTCCGATCTTCAGCTGTTCTTTTCATCTAATGGTATGTATATTAGGGAATGGTAATGTAGTAGTTTCCCTTGACTTCCCATATCGTACTTCCATGACCTGCATACAACCGATTGGAGACAAAACTGGTATCAGATCGATCTGTTGCGTTTTGTGCAATAAAGTCACCAAAACCTTGTCCTGGGGTATATCGTTAAAGTGGAACCACTTAAATGCTTCGGAGCGTCGGCCAAATGCCTTTACAGTTTTATCCTGGCTCAGTGACTTCTATTGAGAGCCTCTCCGCACCGGAAGTGTCTCCTTATCTTTTGTTTCCGACTTCCTACGCCATAACCGACCCTTCGTTAGCAAGTTTGTCCATTGTTCTGTCCGTTTTGTGAAATTACAAAAGCCCAAAGGTCTGATAAAGTGATTTTCTTCACCTCTCACGATGTGAACAGCGAAGATTGTGATTGATACGCATAATGACGTGGTGGTAGTTAGTTTCCGACTCTACCGCCATGAGAGGTCCAGGTCAGAACAGCCCTGTAATACTTACCACCATAATGACGTACATATCAACAAATGTGTATTGATATCACAGCAACCATTAAAGCCACATTTCCCTACGAGCTGCGGAAGAGGAAGGGCGACGTATACCTGCTGCTGAAAGAGGAGGACCTAGACGTGATACTGGATATACCGGACCTACGTCCGCCTATCAGGAACACAGAAAACGAAGGTACATATTTACTAATTACATTATTGAGCAGTTAATCTATAACCTTTATAGAAGAATCTTCAAATGGAGTATCAGAAATAGCCATTCATCAAGTGGTAACACATTATACTATCAGCTAACGCATTGAATTATGGTATTGATGTAGGCAGGACAGGTACGATCGCCGACAATAGGGACTTACTACCATTTAATCAACTTGTAACACTCATCGGATACTGAGAAGACCTGAAGTCAGACCTTAATAAAAAATATACTAGTCGTAGGTCTCCGTTGCCGGATAACATCTAGGTTGTTACCAGCTCCTATTTCAGCTGTCTAACAATACTTGCAAATATTACTGTTTTCCGGTTCGAAGGGTGCTATAGCTCGTGAAACTACTCGAGGTAAAGACTTGTCATGGGCAATTAACGGCTCGTTCGCATCTTCGTAGGAGGATATTAGACTCTCGTTGGAGTTACTCCTAAAGATCCAAATCATTTTTTTGTCACGAGAAATGGTTAATTCTGTATACTTCTAGATAGTTCTGTATGGTTCTGTGGCAGGGAGCAACTACGAGATATCGGAGTGGGCGTACGAGGTGGTGGAGCACATAGACGCGGCGCGCTACTTCGCGCTGCCCTACACCACTAACATACGCCTGTTCTCCTCCACGGTACCTGTTCACAAGTAAGTAAAGACCATGGAGTGACAGACCACTATCTGGAGCCGCGACAGTTAAATTTCTAAAATCACGATGAGGTGCAGGTTCGATTTCCGTAGAACTCTAGCGTTTCAATGAAGGAAACCATCATGAGGAAATTGACTCAATTCCAATATTAACTTTCGTAGACACGCAATTACTTAGCATATTATATAAATGACATTGAGGTTATCCTCGTGGGAAAACGCCAAAATCCCAGCGGTGGACAAAACTGGGGCGGCTGTTTATAAGTAGAAACTAAATTACCAAATACTTACCTAACCTAAGGGTGTAAGGGATCCCGCACAACAACTCACAGGGAGCCAAGCCAAACTCACCTGCTCGTGGTGAGAAATGATCCAAATCCCCTCCCATGGACCATTACAAACGATGGCCCTTAGTACCTAACGGAACCGTATGCCATACTGACTGTGGACCGATCGATGTGGAGATTTTTAGGGGAGGTCTATGTCCAACAGTGGACGTCTATCTGCCGATGATAATGACCATTGCGGTTATATAATAACAGATCTTAGAACCGAGGGGATTTTAATGAGTATGAATCTCACATAACCCTGACTTCCCCTCAGAAGCGAGGTATCTTTCAAAGATTTCTCCCTCGAAATCAAAAAAAATATATATTAACATAACTCTAAGTTGTGATAGATCTCTGTTTCCGGAACCGTCTAGTTACCACCGCAGTTACAACATTACCGTGTTCCGGTTTGAGGGGCGCTGTAAGTAGTGAAATTACTGGGGTAACAAGGAGCACAATGCTGCAGTGTATATCATTCTATCAAGTAAAAGTCATAGAATTGTATTTTAACTTAAGCGGCGAGTAAAGACAGTGACAGTTACGTATTATACGTAACTTAGTTAAGCACCGGACGTAAGGAGCTGTCATATGTTTAAAGTTATATATGTGTGAGTTCATAACCAGCTCACGTTTGTGCTGATCTCCATCTAGATTCCTTCGATAGAAAGTCGATCTCTTAGGATAATTGCAAATAACCTCTACAGCCATTTCAATGATGATCAGCCATTTTGTAGTATTTATTATATTTTGTATACATATGATAATATTATTGTAATTTCTATACGGTAAGGGGTGTAACGAGTCCCGCACAACATCTCACGGGACCAAAGCCAACCTCACCTGCTCGTGGTGCACCCTGCTATTCAATAAACGAGGCTCTGCCTCCCACCAGCCCGCATTGAGCCAGCGTGGTGGGAAAGGGCCGAAATCTTTTCATAGGAACCCCTACAAACGACTGAAAATAGCGGGAAGCCGCTGGAGGCTTGCGGCGCAGGACCGATTGATGTGGGGATCTTGGGGGGAGGCCTGTCTCCAGCAGTGGACCTCTATCGGCTGATGACGATGATGATGGATACAGTAATAATTTTAAATCTCTATCTATAAACGGGTAGTTGCTCCCCGCCCGCTTTGCCGGCCGTAACAACCCCGCAACTCTATTAGGGGAAAGGACTTTTGTAAAATCCATTCTGAGCTGATCTCTAAACGGCAGAAGCAATGTCTACCAAAATTTAAGTGTTTACGTCAAATAGTTTGGAAGATTTGGTGATGAGATGATGAATCTCTAAATATATATAGAGATAACTAAATGTCAGTTTATAGGAGACACCTCGTGATGATGATGAGGAATAAAGACTAAGATTAAAAGTATTGTTATACATGTATACCTAGGCCCGCCGTGTAGGTACAGCGAGGTCTCGGATTACTAACGCAACTTAGCCGCGACCTCGGACCGGTCGGACCTGGCACCGGGACCACATTTCACCACCATTCGAGGCGTAGCTCACATTTGCAGCGGCGCGGGGCCGTGGGTAAATCGGCAACTGTTCAAATGTCAGACCAAAATATTCTAGATTGAAATATGTCCTAACGGTATTTCAATAGAAACTTAGTAACAGGTCGAATGATTTATAAGTGCTGGTGGTGGAACTGCAGATGGCCGTTTGGGTATACAGCTACGCCCATTTGTTTGGAGAGTGCTAAAGCTAGATTAAATAGGTAATTTAATTAACTAAAGAGTTAACATCTTATGTAAATATTCTAACTAGGACCTCATTTGCTATAACCAGACTTAACTGATAATGATAGACTGCCTGTAAGGTCCTGGTGGTCATCACAGTATTATAATTTTTATTTTACGAATTGATGCTAATTAGGATGATATACACAACAAGCTATAAAGGGTAGGGGGCGGGGGGGTTCCGACCAACATCTTACGGAGCCCAAGTAAACCTAACCTGCACGCGGCGCATCCTGACGAATAACAGCCGAGGTTCTGACCACCCACCAACTCGCACTGGACCAACGTGATGGGCCTAATTCCACTCAATGAACTCTGTGTAGATCTTTGAGGGATGAAGGGCCTATGTCTAGCAGTGGACGTCTATCGGCTGATGGCGAAAAACAAGTTGCATGAATGACCTGGAGCTGTCCTAGAGAATGCTTCATATCCCGGCGGTGGTGACATTAAGGCGAATATTCATTTATGTGTCCACCACCATTAACAGCACCGGATACCTTCGTTTCTACCAAGTTCAAACACTTGCCAATAAAACTATAAGTATCAATGCAAACGCTATCATTATCATCATCATCAACCGATAGACGTCCACTGCTGTACCTAAGCCTCACCCAAAGGTTCCCCTCGATTGGTCCAGCGCTGCTCGCATTAGCGAGCGTTAGGCGATCGTTTGTAGGGGTTCATAAATGGGGACTTGGGCCACTTCCCACCACGCTGGCCCAATGCGGATTGGTGGGAGCCAGGGCCTCGTTTGTTGATTAACAGGGTGCACCACGAGCATGTGAATTTTTTTTTTGTTTTACGTGGGAAAAATTCCTGCGCATATCTGCCCTCGCGGTAGCAAGGACAGGTTATGTCGGACTTGCACCGACTAAAACCTCACGATGTTCCTCCTCGTCGCCTTATGGCCGGGTCACGGGAACGCTTTAGCACACATCCGCGACTCCACCAGCGCCGGCTGCTTCATGCAGCCCACCTCGTGAGGAAGGGAAAAAACCATCCGTTTTCACCTCTGTAAGGGCACGCCAGTACACACAGCGCGCCCTCTTCTCGACCTCTTAAAGTCACCCGGGCAACGGAATCCCCCGAATCCGTTACCTAGAAGCCAAGAGAGATTCTCGATTCCCTGCGGCGAATCCATTCATGTGTTCCGCCCGCAGCCGTTAAACAGCCGCAGAGGATAGGGAGAGCGGCGGAACTCAATATCGACACTCCTCTTTCCTGCGGTCCCACCGCCGCCGCATCAGCGGTGACTCTACTTCGGCGGCAAAGAGCAGTATAATACTGCCCCTGCAGCCTATCGGTACGCATCCAAGGTGAGCTCACTTTAAATGGGAGCTCTAACCTGGAGCGGCCGCCTCCGGCCGACCGGGTTGCTTCCTTTGGCTTCACCATGAATGACCAAGCCACGGCTGAGCCCCACCGCCACGACCAGGAGGGATCCTGTTGGGGGGACGAGCAGGTTAGGTTGGCTTGAGTTCCGTAAGTTATTATGCGGGACCCCTTACACCCCGTAATAACAGGACAAATCCTATACGGGAACCCTATTTCTTATTTCGTAATTAAAATAGCTTAAGTTACGCCTTACATTATAACTGTTTGCCTGTAAAGCATCCAGCAAAATCTATCTTAAACTGTATCCTTTAAAATATGTACACACAGTATATATATAGTGTATATATACTATATATATACAGGCGGACAGGCAAATTGCCGTCACATGGTTAGCAAACAAAAGCCGTGTACAAATATCATTTCGAGCGAACTCTTGTTTTTGGACACCGCTCTTCAAAAATACACCTGCAGCGCAAATATGCCCCATGCTCAGCTCACTCCAGCTCTATCACTTTAAGCTTAAGGTCCATATTCGCTTGTGTGTATACTTTAATAATTTCGCGTTTACTTTTCGCAAATTTGGTCCCGGCCGAGGTTAAAGCGCGGCGCAGGTTGCTGCGGGCCCCGTACACCCGTTTCTCATTTAGACGTCTAGAATTACTGAAAAAAAACCACACATCAAAAAGAGAACATGCAGCCGTTTCATATTCTACATGACGGCAGCCAGGAGTCTCTATTTGTCGTGAATATTTTGTTGAGTATGTTCACGTTTGCCTTTTTTTAAAGGTCTAAAATTTGATGATTACCTTTTTGTTGGAGAAAGTAGTTATAAGCAGTGCTGCTGTCTTTCTACAGCAGGACAATACAACGTTATCCATCCATTATCCTTTTTTAACCGTTTAGACAACTTTTAACTGCATCCCTGCAACTCCCTTCGGATAAGTAAGTTTGTAAAAATCCTTTCTTAGCTGACCTCTAGGTGGAAGCAACTCTCTATCAGATTTTGAGTGTTTACGTGTAACAGTTTCTGAGATGTGATGAATCAATGTATCTTTACATATCTCCTTTGTATATATAATATTATATAGATATATAGTTCCAAAGTTAATGTTTATATATTATATAATACTTCAGGCCTACTTAATCACACTGGAGTCATCTCAACTTACTTTGTCTCTTCTATTCTTCCACATCCGTCTTCTCCTTAGTAGTTACCTTCTTTAAACCGCTGTCCATTCAATTCACAATCGTATTCTTCATTATGTTATGTCAATACTCCTTTACTTGTTTTCAATTTCAATTTCAGGTACCTGCTGCTGTATCCGGAGGAGGAGTACGCCGAGCTGAAATTCGCCTTCTATGATTCAGACTAATCACAAACAATGCTATAGAGTTAGAAGGCGATATTTGTATTATTACTTTTGTCATTAACCATTCATCTAAAAGTTTTTTCACGTATTCAAGAACTTGCCTCTTAAATAAATCAAACTGAATCGAAATTTGATGATAATTTGAAGAGTTTTAATTGTTCTCCGCCGGAACCCCAATTTCCTTTTTAAAGGTTTAAGGCACAACAATGTGCCTTAAATTTTCAATTACAAGCCAATGAAGGTACCCTCTAAATCTTTATAAACCCGTCGAGAGTTTCCGAGGAATATTCGGGAAGGACTCGCCGACAATTCCGAAATTGGTGTTTCGGTATATGTATCGTCTGTACATGGATCGTGTCGTAAGTAGACCGATTACCTGGTGAAGACCGCAGGGTGTGTAGATTCTTGAAGGCTATGCCCAACTGATAACGCTAACACTAAACATTGAATGAATTAGGTATCAGCTGCTATATTGATACTACAAACATAGAAGACCATGGTGTCAACTTTAGAACGTGAAATTCCAGATGAATACAGTTAGTATTGCCGTGATGCCACAGACACACAAACACACGAGCAATCAGTGTTGACTGAACGCGGACGCGTTAACCTCCTTTCGTGCGTTTGGTTAAAGTTGCTTTCAGATCAGCGAGCGCTGTTCAGTGTTTTAATATAATTAAAACGTTGCTCTGAAATACTTTACAGCTTCCGTAATGCGCTCATATTTTATTTTTTTCCATCCCCTTAATATTTTACACCCCCTTACCTCTCCTGCTTTACTCGTGTGTCTCGTTTAATCATGATGAAACTTAGAGTTTTCATGTAAAAGAGCCAAACATTTTAAGTATATTTTATATAAGTTTGTGTACGGAGAAGTAAGCGAAGGTAAACGAATATTCTTGTTAACAGCAGAACAGAAGAGTTGAATGATTTAGTGGAAGAGCCACTGATCGTTAGAATGATAGCTGATGGAACATTGGGTCGTGGTTACCGTATACTGGTAAATTTAACGATAGGAGGAACCTCGTAAGTTGAACCAGTGATTTAGAGAACGTCATAGAGACGCTAAATAATGTTTAGTGTTTTATAAAGCCATATCCATCAATGAACTACTCTCAACTGCAGCAAACAGTATTGTGCTAATGTTAACATGTTCCGGTTTGAAGGGAGTTGTAGCCAGTGAAATTACTACGGTAAGAGAGGCTTAACAAAGTCTTAATACGTTGAATGTGGTGTTTGTACTATGGATCGCAAGTCGCTGATCGTTTCGCCGCTTGCTTATGTAAACATAGAGACTTCATGATTACTAAACAAAAGGTTAAGTTACTTCATTAACCGTATTTTCGTGGTGGTTAACTACGAAAATAATTAATTACCTCGTCTCCAGCCGTCAGCAGCTGACCCGCGGCTACACAAACAAAAACTGCTGCAGGGAGTTACCCCGCTTAAACCACAGCACAGAACACAAGCGAAAAGCGGTTACTGTTTAACTTTGAACCAAAATGGTGGGGTTAAACATTTGTTTGTGTTACATTCATTAGAAACGGTTCAACTGATTATTTTTAAATGAAAGACTAGACTAACAACCGGAAACTGCTCTTTGCAATGGTTCTAAAAAGTCTATAAAACAATTCTATGTACATAACCTCTCTTCTAAGTTCTCTTTCATCGTCATCTTCAACCTTTATTAGATAACAGCTGGATATACTCCTTCACGAATGTCTACCACCTAATTTAGTCTTCAGCTTTTCAAATCTAGATATACCACAATTTCCGTTTATTTACTTTTTTTTTGTTTACCTGTTCCAATTTTTTAATAAGTATAGCTTAACATAATGTAGCGATAGTTAGAATGGCATACACTGCAACATATTATACTCATCTCATTGAAACGTATAATGTTAAAGCTCGTTACCCTGGCGTAATTACTGGTAATTACACTAGCTATTAGCTGCCGATGAAAAATACGTTGTGGTGTCTGTAACGCTGAAAGCTTTAAGACGCTGGATGTAGGTAGCAGTCCAACTCGTTAACTGTATACTTCAATAAATAATTCGCGAAGGTAGGTTCAAATTTGAACTTCGGTGAAGCTGAGCTGGCGAACACCACGACCTCCTGCAGGTCGCGACTAATTAAAAAAGTTGTGGACAAGCGTCAGAACTAACTTTAGACTCGAACAATTCTCGTGGTTTGCAAACATTTTAATAACTCCTCCCCCACATATCCGCTCCGGTAATTCCCACCCCTAAAATTACCCTTTCAGGCACGCTGTTGTTATGCTTCTTTATACGCGTCATAACATTTTTCGGCTGATGAAGTAAAAAAGCATTCATTATCTCATTTACTACTTACATATCTTATTACCTCAACAATATTGCAAGGGGAGTAAGAGGAGACCGGAAATAACATCCTTAATCGGCCCAACAGTCAACCTCGCCTGCACGCGTCGGTAGTTCGTCATGAATAACCGACGGCGGTGTTCTGTGGACGTTTCAATGTTGCCTTCTAGACAACGTACGAGGCTCTGGCAACCGGGCAATGATGATCACCGGTCAAACAACCGGCCGAAGGGACATCGGTGGCCTTAGAGTATTAGTAACTGTAAAAGTGTCTGTAACAGAGGGCAATTGGAAACCACTGCTTCTATTCTTCCATAAAGAGAGTACGAAAGGTTTAAGAACAGAATGTAGCATGTCTGGCGATTCGGCTGACGCCCGGCGCCATCTCACCGGGAGAGATACGATCGTAAGAGATACGCTGGACAGAAACCGGTGGAAACAGTTCATCCGCTCCAGACAGCAAGCCTACCACTGACGACGATCCTCAGACATGAGGAAATGATCCTAGAGAGAGAATATCACAAACTAGAGCGCTTTTCTAATTGAAACTACGGAACCGGTAAGATGTTCGCCTAATGGTGTGCATTACACCTGTTCATAACGATGAAATACCAATAAAGATGTTTACACAACACCACACCGCATCACCACGAGGCATGCCACATTGAGTTTAGCGCAACATTTAACCCCAGTTACTCCTAAGCAGTAAATTTATATGCTACTGTTTGGTGATAGAAATTGCGCTTAACTACTCTAACCAGCAGTATAATATTGTTGTTACATAATTATGCAAATTTGACGAATAATTTACTAACCTCAAATATATATACTACTTCCCCGTGACTGGTTAACTCGGTAGAGGCTTACAAGAAATTTCACAGAATAAATAACTTCAAGCGACGCCGCCGGCGGGGTCCCTGTATCCCGTTCATTAGGAGAGGGCCAGCTCTTTAACTGCTTCGTGGAGGCAGGAGGGGTAGAAATAATACACCTCTTTACACTCAGTCGCACGGCCCAGAGAAAATTCAATAATATACTGTACTGTAGTAACTAGACGACGGAAAATAGTCCGTTTAGTCAAAGGCTGTAAGTCAGCAGCGGTTTCCTCTGTTGCCAAGTAGTTCGGAACTCGATTTTATATCAAAATGGTTCGTGCTCATCCACGATTTCACCTGCTATTAGGTGTCTGTGGTGATAAATGGCACTAACCTAATAATAGTCTACTCATATGTTACAGACACTCGCATCCCTTGTTTAGAAATACTGACAATGGCAGTTGTTTCATTCCTTTGCTGTTCTGATCAAAAACTTGAAGTCAAATCTCTTTATTTACAAACTGGGTATGATTACAAGGTATCTATGGTAAGAGGGTATATTACTAAACTCAGGTTTGAAGGTCTAAATTAAGGTAAAGGGACGTAGCGTGCAAATATACGAATTAGTGCCAAATGAAAATCTTACACAACATTATTTCTCTCGCAGCAATGGAGGTTTTTTTAACATCCCTTTCTCTGTTCATCTAGTCTTCCTCTTGTTGATGGAAATGCTTTTTTTATACACTAAGTTACCAAAAAGTCATGCGGTGTACCTGATGGTAAGCAAATACGTAAGCCATTCAAGATCATTGTAGTAGTATTGGTAACACAAGCGTGTTGCCGACCTGGATGAAGCGTTATAAAACATTTTTTGAAGAACCTGATTTTGTAACTCAGGATAACCACGGAGAGAGGTTCATTCCGAGAAGCTATACTTTATGTTAATATTATATATGTTTTTTTAAATATAAATCTCTGCCCGCGTGTGATTTGGCCCACACACCAGCGGCTGTATCCAAGGGGTGTCCTCTATGAATAGAGCCTGTAATCATTTCGTATCGCCGTATAAAATCACTGCGATGATTTAACAAGGTATCAATAAATGAAAACAAAATGATGGAGGCATTAAATCAGCCGGAAGTCGTGGACCATAATTTTTTTAATAATTCAAATGTAGCATGTCACACTCTCTCCTCCAAAGTTTGCTCTTTTCTGACTAATATTGATTTTTTTTATTTATCTAAGGAAGCGACAAGACGAGCGGACGTTCACCCGATAGTAAAAATCGGTCAGATCCTGATGTTAGTTAGGTTGACTGTTATGTGACTTGCTGCAGCGCAATTCAAACTGGACACAAGAAGCGATAAACGAAGAACGGTAAGTTTATCCACGATATACCCGTATTGATGACTGACCGCCACTGCAGCTGTAATGTCGACAGTAAACATTGATTATTTTTGTTGCAGATCTTTACCATATAGTGGTGAACAGTGGTAAAGTACATGAGTCTTGTACGTGTACTATACACAGGAGTCTATTAAAAAGTGATTACTAATTTATATGCCGTGTGAATGTTATCATGTAAATATTCATGAACACTGTGAACGTGGGAAATGATACAGACACTGAAAATCTATTATAAATGATAAAGTGAAAAGGAAACTAGCAAAGTCCGGACCAATTTATATAAAGTCTTGTGTAAGCGGAGGTTCGTTTGATAGGGATCATAACGAGTTGAGGACGGAGGCAGGGGAAGTTGGTGCCGTGCCAGGGGCAGGAGATAATCCACGCGCAGCATCCGGCTACCTGACCTCACCGCGTCCGGGGAGATGAATGATAACGATACATGTAATTGAATTGTGATACACCGCGTCCATATCTAACTGTTCTCGTAAAGAATTTAACTGTGCCATGAAGAGGATTTGAGAATTGGAAAAGTAGTTTCAAAATTATTATGATTGGTTTTTCATTGAGTATAATCAGTCGTACGTATTACTGGTAGAAGATTTCTGCAGCTCAAGTTGTTTAAGTATCACAGCAGCTTCTACTTCCGCCGTCAAATAATAAGAGTTCAAACATTACTGTTTCCGTTTGAAGTTTGAACCAAATTTAATTAATAAAAAGCGTATCATCGATATTAATCCTTTTGACATCCTGCTCGTGTCCTCACTTCGTCGAATAAGAAAATACTTAAATATATTATTATATCAAAAGCTTAAGATTTTCTCTTTAGTAGTAATTTACCCCCGATGTCAGGGTCGCTCGTCCCGCGACGACATAAATCTAATGCAATATGGAAGGGAAGCGGCCCCGCGGACCTGTTGCTGCCCACTCGGATTCCCTACACTTGGGGCCTTCCACTGCCACAATAAGATTTATCAATGCAATAGGACATCCGTTTGCTTATTAAGATGTAAGTATATCTACCGTCTACATGCGAGTATATACGCTAGTAGCGGAAGAAACTTAAAACTTTGAGGCTACTGCACGGACAGAGGAAGTTTAGTTGGAAAAAGAGCAAAGAAAATTCGGAATTTATGAATATGTTAAAAATGTATTACTTTATATAAAATATAACTAGTAATGTTTACATAATATACTATAGGTTATATATTTATTTATTTGATTAAAGAAATACGTAAATGTAGAAAATATATTTCAATATAGAACAGTCTATGCCCTTGGTATGAATATAGATGTTCAGCTATAGTAATTAATTACAGGGTATCTTTACGAAATATAGATGATGTATAATAATGAACAAATAGGCGGGAAAACGTATTCATTTAAGGAAAATTGACAAAAATTTGACGGTTGTAAGAGATGGTGGAGTTTTCAAAAATTTAAAACATAGATGAGATTTATTTTATTAAGTAAAATGTCAATGGGAGCTTACCCCCGCGGGCCCGACGCGACCTTTGACATAAACCCTTCCAACTTAACTGTAAAGGGGTAGGTGGCAACTGAGCGTGTCTTTACAGGGGTGATTGTACTTCCCGGAAAATTAACCCTTACAATGAAGCGACGGAAGGAAGGCCACCTTGGTAAGTTGTGTACGAGTATGCCAATAATAAAACCACGATCGTCTTGAAGCAAGAAATTATACTTATAAAATGTTACTGAGTACAACACTCTTTATACTGGAGCCCAGTAATATTTGCACACTACTAACATAATTAGCCACATAATTGTATATATCACTGATCATATATGTAATAAATACATATAGATAGGAACATGGCGGCTTTACAGGAGATCTATACGCTACTAATATGTATAACACTAATGTAACTTCTTTACAAGATAGACTCTGTCGGGGGTGTAAGGGGTCCCGCACTACAACTCACGGCACCCACCCAAGTCAACCTCACCTGCTGCCTGCAACCTGCATTCGGCTAGCGTTGTAGGACATTACCCAAATCCCCCATTTAAATCCCTATCTTATATTTAGCAGAGGACGTCTATCAGCTGATGATTATGTTTAGACTGTGTCTAATTTTCAACCCCTCGTAGTTACTTTTGTAACTTGCTTTCACTGCAGCATCAGCGAAGAAGCGTCAGAAGAGATTCTAATACTAGTGGCCTATCTACTATCCCAATCTAATAGCAGACATGGAATTTTAAGCTTTATAAGGAATTGCACTGGTGGTATCTTTGTCATCGAAGACGGTCTAGGTAGGAACCACCGCAGCTCCTATTACAGCCGACAAACAGCAGTGTGCATACATTACTGTGTTCCGGTTTGAAGGGCGCTGTAGCTACTGTAATTACTGACATTACGTCTCATTGTGACGAGAGTAACGTGGTATAGTTTATATCCACTTAACTAACGCATTGTTGTTGTAAAGTGTGTCATTAACCATCAGGTGAACGTCTCCCTCGTCCTACCACCGGAAGTTACAGTTTAAAATTTACAAACAACTCATAAAAAAATATGTTAATAGCAAAGCTCTATCAAACTGAAGGAGGAAACTCTTCAAGAACTTCTAATATAAAACATGATATACTTATTAAAACCTATATGTATATTATACTTATATATGTATATATGTGTGTGTGGTAATACATAAGTTATCAATAATCAACGAGCAAGTTCCTTTGACCCAACTAACCCTATTAAGTTAGGCTTATTAATATCAAACTGATGGAGCTTCGTATATCTCTGATAGCGGGAATGTAATCAGACACAATTTGATATTAGGAAGCGGAAGGAGCGCGCGGAATTCGCGGCTGACTCCCGCTCCCAACCCCCCAACCGCCGCGAGGGTCGGGGTCGGAGGAGGCTATTTCCGTGTGACCGGCCGATGTCCGACAAATACGTTAAGTAAACCAACCCACACATGAACTAACCTTCCCATAATTGATCCAGTCTTACTCTAAGGTTATTTAAGTTACATATATATATATATATATACAGACGGGCATTATTCATTTTGTTAAAGTTTTATCATCATCATCATCAGCCGACAGATGTCCATTACTGGACATAGGCATCCCGCGAAGATCTCAACATCGATCGGATCTGCGCTATAATAGTTACAGTCAGCATGGTCTCCGGTACCGCTGGGCACCAGAGGTCGTCGTTTATAGGGGTTCGTGACGGGAATTTGGGCAATTTCCCACCACGCTGGCCAATGCGTATTGATGGGATTTTCAGAACAGATTTGATAATTGATTGATTTACTGGTGGTATATTTCCGCCGCCGGAAACAGTCTAGGTAGGTACCACCGCAGCTGCTATTGCAGCCGACACATAGTAGTGACAATATGGTCCAGTGCACAATCAACCTAACCGTTTCCCTCGTCTCGTGGAATAAAACAAAACCTGATGAAACAACTTACCGCTAGATAGGATGATGTACACTGCACCATGCTGTGCTCAGCACTTTGTGACACAAACCGTCTCTATATCCTAGTATTTTTATCTGACTAGACAGAGCATTCTATGACCATGATTCTTTACGACCTGTGCTCCGTTAAGGTCAGGAGATGGAAGGTTCGGTCCTTACTACTTTAACCGGAATATATTAATATCTGCACAGTACTGTTTATCGGCTGCTGTAGAAGCTGCGGTGGTATTTAGAAGGTCTCCGGCTGTAGTCTTACCAGCATCTATGACGTCACAGAAATAAACGCATCAATAAGAAGGCTCCAGGCGCCGCAAGTCCAAGCAATGCTATCAGTGGCATACCCCCCGACAATGGGGTTTGTTGATAATCTCACATCAAAAGGGTCCGTGCCCAAAGCCCGGTAGAGGCCAGTTTGACATTATAAGGACATCTTACTTTGTGCTGGATTACCCTTGTCTCCTCGAAGATTAAACGGCTTGTGGGAGACGAGCGATTTGTTATTCAAAGCAAACTATTTGGATCCGGCGGAAGTCATACCTGCATATACATTTTCTATAAAACGCTTCTACGTAACTAACTTGAACCTTGGATGAGATGGTGCATAAACGCTCATTACTCTTTATTGAACATCCAAGTCCCACCAGTGGGAAAATTAAGACTGCTATTACTAGTACGTAATATTATTATCATTGCTGTGGGATATCTAAAACGTTTGAATCAAATGCAAACACTTACCAATAAAACTGGCCAAAATAAATAGCAATGTCATGCGGAACCCTATTTCTTATGTCTTAGTAGAATTAACTTAAGTTATGCTTACATATATATCTTAACTGCTTGTCTGTATCAGACCCGTCCAAATCTGTTCCAACTGTATGCTTTGCAATTAGTATATACACTATATATATATATATATATATATATATATATATACACTAGATTTCATTTATTCGTATAGATCATAAAATTATTCGTCTTAGACATTTTAAAGAACTAAAGACTTGAACTTAATATCACGTGGTATTAAGTGACAATCAAGCCGTGACTGGCAAAGCGTTCTAGTCAAGAATAATCGTACTATCATTTATATACAACAGCTACACTGTTGCAGCAGATTTACAATATGAACGTGGTAACTAACCAAGCGGGTTGAAAGCAGACTGCTCATCATTACGCACCGGATTTAAACCAGAAACCTCCATGTTCCAAGGCAAGCGGTTAACCATTACACCACGGAGGCAGCTAAAACTTGTGTTAAAGTTTAAATGTTATAGTCTGATGCTTCCATCAGACTACGTGACGTGTCTTTGGTCAGGCTATATCCAGCAGTGGACTACGGTGGATAGAAATATGATTAAACAATAGATATATATATATATATCTGTAGTGATGTAAGAAGAATAAACCAGTTGTTATCTATAGGAACTACGTTTCATTAGAACCATAGCATACCTAATTAACTAGATTCCAGTATTTACTAGAATGTTAATAATGTCTAACAATAACAATGCAACGCAAAGCTAACTTGTTAGTTATTACCGCTTATTACCTATAATTGCAGTATTAATACGTTTTTATTATGTTTACTGGAAAATAGACGTCTATGTTGCACTGACGTATCCAGTAGTTCATAGTTAAGAAATATTATTGCACTGCAGAGTAGTAACTGAAGAAAGCTGGTGAGTAGTATAGTGCTACAGAGGTCTTCTGAAAACCTGTAAATATTTACACACCGCCACAATCACTGAAAGTATACAATAATCATAAATTTAGACTGAATAAAGGAGCTGAAAAATCCATTCAAGTTAAAATTGAAAGCGAAACCTTGGGGAGAGAATCTCTGCCGCCGTTACTTACAAAGTAATGTATTCGCTTTAAGTATATTTTCTTGCCCAAGAATCACAAGCTGATTTTTTTATGTATTATAAGATTTCAAGATCATTCTACAACTTAATATATTAATGAATATGTAACAGTTTAGTTGTATATATAAAATGATTGCTGCGAAACAAACGGCAGGCGCTAACGTTCACAGTATCAATACATATAACGATTTAAGTTATTCATAAACATATTTTAAGAGAAGAAATATCCTATAATTTATTAGAAGATTGGCAATAAGTTAAAGTTTAGGAATCAAGTGATAGTTTAATATTTATATTTCCTGTATTTTAACAATAAAAAAGTCGGACCTGACCATAATTCAGTAACCTTTATTACGTTGAAGTGACTTTTATGTGTTTGTTATAAAATAAATCAAATCTAATTGTCTCCTTTTAACATAAATACATAAAATTTGAACAATTATATTTATTACATGATACATAAAAGTAATCAATTTGTTAAACATCTTTTTAGCTGAGCTCAGGAACGCCGGGTCCGTACACATTTGGCCTACTAAGAACAAAGGACCTTAATAGCAAGTCAGCCGCTACGGCACTGAGACAGTTAAATCTATAAAATCTTTAATAAAATTTAATTCAGTAACAATCAACCATCAGCCGATACACGGTAATTATGAGGGTGCCTAAGGAAAAGTTAAGGAAAAAAAAGGAAAGTTAAGAAACATAGTAAATGTACGACAACGAGCTCCAACGTCAACTAGTATTAAACATAGTTTTATTTAATTAAAGGCAAACCAACATGGATAACCATAGCTGAAGTAAGGCCAAGATTGGAAGCAATGGTAGTGTCAGCATGTCACTCATACCGACGTATTAAATAAGGTTAAACCATATTATAGTTGTAAGTAGGTTTTATCATGATAATCCTGTTCACTTTACATACACTCGTACTTACATCTACTCCGGCCGTACGTTCTGTCAGTGCATGGCAATGCATCGTTTTGTTAATGCAGTAATGTAACATTATATTACTAAAATGTGTCCGCTCCTATCTACCGACACACACACACACACACACACACACACACTAGTCGCAGCAACGTATAAACAACGATATACCGTTACACGTGGCCACCTTCCGCTTTTATACAGGCCTTTAATCTGTTCGCCCACGGATCACGAATCTATGGACCCCACGCACTGTCTCCAAGGGAAATTTCCACCACCGCCACCGCCACCGCCACCGTCACCGCCACCGCCACTGCTTGCTCCAAACATACTTTTAAGAAACTCAACGTCGCCGTATCGTTTAGAGCAGCAGCAGGCCATGTCCTCTAAAACTGACCATAATTTGATGTCTAGTGGGTTCATTAAAGACTGACCATCACTGACGCAGGATGATGACCATGACCACGTTGTATCTTTCCGACCACCACCACTTGAGCAGCTTCACTAGAACCTAAGTGACCTGATAAGCATCGAGCACCGAGCTTTAGGTCTTGTTTTATAATACGCGATACGCGACATTATTATCGGCCTTATAAAAAGGCTGAAGGTCGCCCAAAGGGCAATGGAGAGAGCAATGCTCGGAGTTTCCCTGCGTGATCTAATCAGAAATTTGGAGATCCGCCGAAGAACTAAGGTCGCCGACAGCTCAAAAGATTGCTAGATTTAAGTGGCAGTAGGCAGGGCTCATTGCTCGATGACACGGACACGGTCGACGGGACAGTAAGGTCCTCGAGTGTCGCCCGCGTACCGGTACACGTAGTGTTGGGAGACCTTCCACAAGGTGGACCGACGATCTGGTGAGAATTGCGGTAATCCACTGGATGCGAGCCACGCGGACCAATCGACATGGAGATCTTTGGAGGAGGTCTATGTCTAGCAGTGGACGCCTATTGGTTAGTGATGATACGCGACAGAGTCCTAGCGGGAATCTTCATTTCTCGCGATAAGAATTTTTGATTTGCTTCCTAATGGGGTTTCGACGAATTCTGCCTTCACCAGCATTGACAGCCTGTGTAGTTCTAACAGCACAGCACGCGGCCGCACCGATCTCTTCTGCTCTTTGACACACGACGGAGGAAGTGTTGTTGTATCTGTTGATAGTACGATATACGAACATACGGCTAACAAGGTTCTGATGTGTCTGGAATATGAGCGACCGGACCGGCTCCACACCCGTCTTCATGCAAGGCGATCGCTGCAATCCTATTTTCTTTACCACCCCCACCCCATTCCATATTGTAATTTGATAATGACCACGAAAAATTATGTGAAATGGCGCAAAATCGAAACAAGTTTTTAAAATAATATACGTGTTCCAAATTGGGAATAATTAAAAAGTTATCAGGAGATCACATGTGGCCGAGATGCGAATGTTAAGATGGATGTGTGATGTGACGAGTGTATTAGAGGAAGTCTGAAAGTTGCTGCAGTGACAGAGAAGTTGAGGAGCAAGAGGTTAGCGTGGTGCGGGCGCATTGTTGCGGAGGGATGGAGGACATATAACTAAGAAAGTAGTGTATTCTGGGCGAATATATTTCACCATTTTCCATCTCATTGTTACTTAATATTAGGTGAAAGATCAGAGCTTTGTAGAGCTTTTTAATCCAAAATTTCCCTGATTTTCATGTTAATAACCTTTTGACAACAATAATGTTTGTCAAATCCGGCAAGTGATGAAGAGTATGCGTATGGGATTGCTGGGAGGATGCTATAAAACGCGAAAAACATTTAATATACAAGGTTTCTTTACAGGATCTTACTCCCTACCTTCTCTCTTCCTCCCCACCTCCAGGTCAACCCCGCAGCTAAACAAACAAGCACCCCGCGTACAATGGAGCTCGTCCGCGGCGGTGTCACCTCGGATTCAATTAATATCATCTCGTCAAGTAAATAAGTTGGGGAAAATGAAAACTGGTGGTAGCACAAGCTATAAGCGGAAGCGGGATGCTATATAATTAATATTTTCGTACACATTCACTTTTTTATAAAAATTGTACGAAAGCAATGCTTTGTTCGGAGACCAGAGTCTTTTCTATCGCTGCTCCAGATGAATATGTGAAAATTTTATCTTAATAGTGATTAATTATCATCATCTCAACCGATGGACATCCGCCGTGGGATATCATCATCAAGCATAAGACGTCCTCTTTCGAAGATATCCACACCAATTAATTCTGCGCCGCTCGCATCTAGCGACGTCCTGCAAGCTTCACCATACTATCCGTTAACCTTGTGAGATCCCCCACCCCCCGCATTACGTCTAGGGTCGAAAGACTGAAGGCCGATGGGGCAGTTAGATTCTTTTATAACAATTGGATATGTCATAATGAAAATGGATTTAGTATGTAGAGCTCTGTAATAAAATTATCGGATGGTGAGACAAACGTCTTAAGGGAAGCTCTATAACACCGCAATAAGAAGCTGTACGGTACAGAGAGCTGGCCCGCAACCAAGGCACAAGAGCAAAGAATGCTTGTTGCAGAAATGCGATGAAAATGACATTGATCACGAAAGTGGACAAGAAGAGTTACCCTACAAGACAGAGTGAAGATCATCCATGTCAGAGCTTTCTTTAAAGTACAACCGGTTCAAGAAGAAATAGTAGAGAGACGCTTGCGCTGATACGGCCATGTTATGCGAAGACCAACAACGCATGAGGTTAGGTTAGCGCTGGCTCTCGAAACTTAATACAGAGGCCCTGGGAGACCCCCGACTACTTGGTTCACGATGTTCAATAAAGATCTAAAGAATAACAAATTGACACAAGCTATGACACAAAATAGAGATAAATTTAGAAGAATGACTAGGAGGGCCGACCCCAAGTAAAGATGGGACAAGGTCTAGCAAGAAGAAGAAGACGATGAGACTAACATCTTAACTGAAACATCGAGTGTTTTTTTGTATTACGTAGGTGAAATGTCTGCGCATACTCGCACTCGCGGGGGCAAAGACATGTTATGTACCGACTAAAACCTCCACGATGCTCCACTTCGCCGCTTTATGGCAGGGTCATGGGAACGCTCCCGCTCACTTCCGCGATCCCGCCAGCGCCGGCTACACCATGCAACGCCACCTCGAGAGGGAGGGAAGAACTCACCTCTTTCACCTCTGTAAGGGCACGCCGGAACACACAGCGCGCCCCTCCTCGGCCTCTTACAGTCACCCGGATTTCCCCGAATCCGTCACCCATAGGCCTTGGGAGCCAAGAGAGAAAACTCTCTCGACTCCGACGGATCCAATCTTGGGTTCCACCACCATCCGTTGCATGGCCGCGGTAGATAGGGAGAGCGGCGGAACGCAATACCGATTCCACCTCGGCTCCAAAGAGCAATATAAACCTGCCCCTGCAGCCCGCGCACATCCGAGGTGAGTTCACGGAGTTCACCTGGAGCGGTCGACTCGAACCGGCCCTACACCTCGGGCCGGCCGGGTAGGTTCCTCTTGACTTCACTATTGGTAACCAAGCCTCGGCTACCGAGTCCCACCGCCACGACAAAGCGGGAACCTATTCAGGGGAGACTTCGAGTGTAATTTAATATCAAGCTCAGAGGGCTGTAGGTTCACTTTATGAATTATTTTTTGTTATATGTAAATATTCTAATTTTAACTGGTATATTAACAACCGCCGCCGCCCGTGAATTAAGTTCCGATACCAAGTTACTCGCCTTTGTCTAAAGCAGGTTAAGGAAATGGCGGACGCAACGCTGTGAAACTCTGTCCACGTTTCCGATTTGTCTTACAGTTATACAAATTGATAAACAGAAATCTGTTCAGATTTGAAAATTTGTATTTATTTAGCCTTTATACAAACGATAGCAGTTAATTCCAATGTTTATATAAACTCTTAATATTTTATGTGTTGTTTCGACAAAGGTCTCCTCTAAACATTTCCTCTCGTCTCTTTACTTAGCTTTCTAAATCCATTTTGAACCAACAATTTCCTTCATTTAGTCTTCTCATCGTCTACTTTATCTCTCTTTGCTAATATTATTATTTGTAACAAGGAGTTTTCAAAGAACTCGACAGATGGCGCCACCATGATTTACAGATCACGGGCTCGTTTATCATGGCGCAAGTCCTTGTAAGTATCCTACATCTTTATGTACGTTGATTAAGCTCAACATGTCATTACGGAGTGCACAATTATATCCATTAACTGGATCTATCCGAATCTCTATAATACGAAGACTGGAGTGACTAGGTCATTATGGACTATACAATTATATCTATTAACTGGATCTTCGTAATACTAAGAATCGCGACAGTGGCCTATCACAAAATATATAACCATATCCATTAACTGGATCTCTCTGGATCTTCGTAATGCTGTTGTACTTAGTAACTTGCTATGTTCTTTAAATCGCTGTGTCCATTATTAACATAGTGCCGATGCTGCTGCGAGCGTTGTCATCCACCAGAGAGCTCGCACCCCGCCTCAATACCCCTACATAGTATATATTTATTATTATGATTGTTTATTATAAGTTTGATCCAGCAGACCGTAGCTTGTCAGATCGTGACGCAGCATCGCGCAAATATTGCTGCGCAGATCGCGATCGCGAACTAAAGTTTATGCCCCGAATGAAACCGTTTAGTTTCATGGTTATTAGTATCGGCAACCTTTCCTGTGATTACGAACGAGCCGCCCTCGCCAGCCCGAACCCCAAAATTAGAAAGGCATACGTTAACCAACGGATATAAACGGAAGCGATGTCTTTTGATTTACTTGCCAGCAAAGGGTTGCCACCCTCTTCTCAAAGCTGATGTCTTTGTAAATACGCGGAGCGTTAATTTTGATATAAAAAACTTTTGTTAGACGCTGAAGGTCTACAAACATTATGTCTCCCTTCTTCAAATCGCTCGCGGCATTCAATTTCAAAAATTATTTTTTTACCAGCATCATCATCATTCAGCTGATAGACGTCCACTGCTGGACATATGCCTCCACAAAAGATTCCCCCGTCGATCGGGTAGGGATACAAATGCCTGTCTCATTGCGGATTGGTGGGAGCCAGAGTCTTGTTTGTTCATTAACAGGGTGCACCACGAGCATGCGAGGTTGGCGTGGATCCCATGATATTTTGTGCAAAACCCGTTACACCCTTTATTAGCAGCACGATTGTAAATTATTTCGATATACCATTAGTTTATTTAATAAAAATATATAATAAACGGAAAACAGCGCATTGTGGAAACTTTACTTTTCTTTCTGGTCTAAAAGGATGTGTAGTTTATGAAATCAACGAGAAATCTGGATTAAAAAAAATTGAATATTGGACTAGAGTCTTGTGACGTTAGACATATATCAATCAATTCGCGTAATCCATGTTCAGCACAGTACCTTATGAAGCAATATTCCAAATTTAGAGTCATTAGCAGTACGTTTACCGATGGTGAATATGTCATGCCGGAAACCGTGTACTTAAACTGTCTTGCCAATAGCAGTACATAAACATTTAACTGTTTACAACGCGCTGTGCAGTAAACTCATGGAAGAGAGAAAAGATCATCACTAGTCTCAAGACGACGGCCGCAGTGTGGACCTGACCTCACAAGTTACAGACACGTGTATTACTTACAATCAGGTGGATGTGGATGGACATCATCTTGCAATCATTCCTTTCTTTATCTCTTACATTTTACATCATTTTTAATTAAAAAATTAGCAACATTATGAATTAAGATTTCCGCAAATTTAAAGTAGGTTTAAGTATATCTCCGGAGTCATACCTATGTCCGTACATTGTGCTGATGGCGCTCAATGATCTAGAACTCTTTGTAAATTGAACAAAGATGTTTCCGGTTCGGAAGAAAAATAAAAGATACTTCTTCATAAGAATTCTTACAATAAAATCCATTTCGCTTCGTTGCGAGGAGATATTAATTAAAAAGTAATAAGAGGAAAGCGGCGCTGTCGCCGAGAAACTGTACGCGGACAGTTGCCGGGAAACTGGGACGGAGCTTCGGGGACGCAATCCCACTCCCACTCCCACGCCCCAACCCACGCCCACGCCCACCCGCCGGCGAAGTTGTTACAAATGAAGTAATATTAATTAATCGAACATGATTTAAGATTATTGCTAGCAGAGGAACAGTTCCAGGGACATGTCAAAGACGCCGATGATTAGGAAGAGTGGTGGCCGTCAAAACTGGTTGTCAAACGCTGACTGATGATTAATCCTTATTAATAGCAGTACAGTTATCTAGAATCGAAGTAAGGACCTCCTGGACAGTGGCTGTACCACGTAAACAGTTCTCTGATACGTTTCCCTCATGCAGCCCGCTGTCAGCTCCAAGCGACCGTGCATCAGGCGCTGACGAATACAAACCGCACGGCGCGCCGTCCGCACTGTCCGCAGCTCTACACTACTGGATTTACGACACAGAGCAGAAATGCACAGCGTCAAAATTACTAGTAACAGATCAGAGGTCTGTTGGTGAAGCACAAAAGCAAAAATATACTGTTTCTTATTAAAAGTAGTTTCATAAACAAACCCCCGCACTCTTATTACTATATAAAGTTTAATGTTACCTATTATTTTTTTTAATTATATGAAGCGACAAAAGTAACAAAAAACACACCTGATAGTAAGTGATACACATACTTATAATATTGTAATAAATGACATAAAGCGTTAGGCATCGTTACTGCCGTAATTTCACTAGGTACCAGCGCCTTTCAAATCGGAGCACAGTAATGTTTTTTAGATTGTACAGTAGTGAACGCAAGTTTATAACTTTAGTTTATTTATAACTAAGTTTAGAAAACTTTGGACAACCTCCTTATGTTAATAGATCAATGAGATGCATCTTAACTACCCTAATCTACGACTATCTACGGCTCATGCTTAGTCTGGTCTCCAGCATCAATTGTTTGGCTGGAGCGTTTGCCTCCCCGACTCCCTTAACCCGCGGGCTATATCACTTCCGCATCAACACGACTGTGATTAACCGGCGGATGTTTTATTACAACGCGATTACATCCCCGGAGGCATCAGCTCCAGGCATTTATCACGAAATGATTTCCGAAAAAAAATTGTATAGTTCTCCGTTTCCGGATATGGAGCACAAATACACATGAACAAACATCAAAATTTACGTATCATATATTATCATCAGCCGATAGACTTCCACAGCTGGACATTGGCCTCAAAGATCTCCACATAGATCGATCCCACGTTGCTCATATCCAGTGGCTTCGCGCGATTCTCACCAGATCGTCGGTCCAACTCGTGGGAGGTCTCCCAACTCCACGTCCACCGGCACGCGGGCGCCGCTCGAAGCCCTCGCTACCCCATCGGCCGTCGGTACCTCGAGCAATGCGCCCATCTAAAGCTAGTTGTATAGTTAGTATGAGGTCTGAATAAACTTCAATTACTCTTGTTAATAAACGGAATTAGGGTTCCGTACGTTGTCGGCGATTGAAGGAACTGTAATTTTGATATCATAGACAGTTGTGCACATAGGTTATTGGTGCCGCAATTAGTCCAATTGTTTTTTAAATATTCCCTGAACACAAGAGTGGGGCCGCGCGGCTGTCGGCCTCTTTGTTGGCTGCTATCTAATCAGTGCGCCCGCGCCTGCGCCGCGCCCGCTCCCGCGCCTGCGCCCGCGCCGCCGACGGCGCCAGCTCTCTCGTTATTGCATAACGCGCGGAAGTCGGCGCTCTCGTCAGCGCTCCACACAGATTATAATACAAAACAAAGTGACTGACAGGAATACTGGCTCCCAAACTGTGTTGTAGGTTTGCGTCGCGAACCCTGTTCTTGGAGTGGAGTCGAGATTATGTGGGATTTTTATCCATTAAAACATTTCCCGTGGTCTCCTTCAGTACGCTAGATGGAGCACGTCCCAAAAAAGGGTAAAGCTCTTGCATTTGCCGAATTCCCAGGGCGTCCGTATCGATTCGTAAACGCCCCCACAGCCTAGACGAATTGGAAGATCTTTTCAGTGGTTTTCTACGACAGGCAGGGCTTCAATCATCAGCCCGTAGACGTCCACAGCTGGACATAGGCCTCCCCTAAAGATCTCTATATCGATCGATCCTGCGCTGCCCGCATCCAGCGGCTTCTCGCGACCTTACAGTCAGCATGGCCTCCGGTACCGCTAAGCACTAGGAGTCGTCGTTTGTAGGGGTTCATATGGGGACCTACTTCAGCCCTATACTTAGTAGCCCACCATAGCGACAGTATTCAGACAACCGGGCTCTAGTTGTATGGGTGCAGTTATCCATGAAATTATTATAACTGTGAAGCTAAATATTGTTTTAATGCAGTGAGCAGAAAAGTTTTTATTACCTCACATAAACAACATACTTTTAATATGAAACGTTATAAAAATGTAAAAATCACGATACAGATAAATAATAAATTTTTAGACAGCTATAAGGGTTCCCGTTTCGACGAAACATTCCCGCCGGAAGTTGGATTATTCGTACCATAAAGAGTTGTATGTAATATCTGTATCTGTTATGGATATAGGTGTAAAGGATATCGCGCTGGCCGTGCCGGGTGTGTTCGGAGGGATTTCAGTATGCAGACAATACCTTCCCTCTCGCCCCCACATCCCGCCCCTATCCTCACTACCGTACCTCCGCCCTCCCCGCTCACGCCCTTAGCCGTCGCGAAATGTAATTAAACTTCGGAATTAAGTTAATTTTACGTACGTTCGGATTACGTCTAATTGTTTTAACTGGTCGATAAAGAAATATTCTTTTCTCCTGTACTGAGTAAGGATTATATATCCTTTCCTGTCCTTAGCGTTACATTTGATATATTCTTTAACACCTCGTGAAACGACGTGTCGAGCAGGACGTTCACCCGATGATAAGTGACATCACGTTTCGCTAGTTAAGACGGCATTACACCACCTTATTCTATCTCCCCTCCACCGTAGGGAGGTAGCTATTGAGCAACCTGTGATCCAGGGAAAGATTTAAGGTACCAGGCCACGAGGAAGAACGCCTATGAGTTGCATTGACCAGATAAAGGTGGCATTAAATCGCTCATCATCGTTACCAATATATGAGTGCACTAGCAACCCGATCATCAGAGAGGAATGGCGACGTGTAGTGAAGCTTGCCACCAATACCTGAAGAAGTCTTCTTCTTCAAATTGATTTTCTGTTTAGTCCGCCTTCTGCTTAGAAGGCGATTAAAATGGAAATCAATTCCATAACACTGACAATATGTAGAAATGATGAGCATCACCTGGTCTGTAGCAAGAAACCGTCTTGGTAGATATCACCGCAGCGCCTATTGCAGCCGACAAACAGTAGTGTACCAACATTAATGTGTTCCGGTTTGAAGAGCGCTGCAGCTAGTGTAATTATTGGGGTAGCGAGACTCAACGTCCTATGTCTCAAGGCGACGAGCTCAATGTGGTGTTGTGTATGCCATCCTAACTAGCACCACGTTATTATGGGCAGGCGAATCATCTACCATGAGATGAACGTCCCGCTCATCTCGACGCTTCGTTGATGAACAAAAAGTGACGTCATCAACAACGGAAGTGGTTGGACTTTAACTAAGTACTGTATTATCAAGTACATTATATATTCACACTTAGCAGTCTAGAAGCAGGACATCAAAAATAACTTTAACCTTCGCATCGCAGACGTGTTAATGGGATTTGTGTAAGCTCACACAATAACGTTGGTGTTGAAGCTGACGCGTGTTAATGGTAATAGTCAACAAGCAGATCACGTGATAATCAGTAAACACCGGAAGAAGCATCGTGAACAGTCGTAGAATCAAATTTAAATCGACTTACATATGAGGGTCTGGTCGGAGAAGCGCGCTCTACCAGAACACTTCCACTCGTATATTAGTTGTCGGTGCAAAGCAATGTTTCAAGAGCAGATATATATGAGGCGACCTGGTGAAACTGGATAACCATATCACCAACCAATGCCCACATCATGTAGCCTGAACCAAACCTTCATTATTACCTCCTTCAAATCGTATTCCTTATGTCGTCGTACCAACTCCGGCTAATCCAAGAGCATGATAGACAGTGGAATCACAGCCGTTGCTATAGAGCCGTCCATAGGGAAGCCTCTACTAGGTGGACTATATATATATAGATAAATATGCAAATGAATTTAAGACGCGCACGGTGCGCGTCGGATGACGGCAATGACTATGACGTGATCGGAGGATGGCTCGGGCCCGTCCTCCAATCACCTTCACCTGTATCACGAGCCCAGGGTGGTGCGGCCGCCTCGGCAGCCGCGTGTGATTCGTGTGCGCGGTGAGCGAGCCTGACGGGCGCCTCAACCAGCGACGGAAGCGGCGCGTCCGAAATGTGGTGAAACCGCGATTGGTATCTTCACGCTTGGATGTCTTGTTGTGCGTGTTGGTGCCGGTGGTGGGTGTGGCGTGTCTGTCGGGTCGACCCCGTGCATCGTTGTGGAGCGGAAGCACGTTCCGAGGACGTCGATTCTTTCTGGTGGCATCGGGGATCCGGACGTAGTTCACTGTTTGCTCCATTAATGAGTTTGAGTGGTGTATGGCCTTGGCAAAGTGATAGATAGCACCTGCATGAACTGTGCCAACGAAGAGGAAGTAGTCTGAGCGAGAACTCTTCGATATATATTCCTTATTTGTCACCAACCGTCGTGTTATATTAAGGTCAAGTGCAACCCTACAGGAGATAAAAAAATGAAATGGAGCAGTACTACATTGACGTAGGGCCCGCTTCCCGGCTGGCGGAGGACAAAGCCGTCTGTAGCACGGCGCCGAGCCTCGCAATGAACACCAGCTGACGAGGCCGCTCCTCAATGTACACACGAAACGCTTCACGTCTTAACGATATAACTAATTAACAGTTTTCTTTTTATTATTGTTGTTATTCAATGAAACGACGTGACGAGGAATGAACAGGTCGTTCACCTGATGGTAAGTGATACCTGTCCATTAGAACGCGACGATGGTAAGAATGTTATATACAGCACCACATTGCTGTCGTCGCCAGGAGACATGTGTTGATTCTCGTTACTTTAGTAATGTGTCTATCTGCAACGCCCTTTAAACCGGAACACAATGATATTTATACATTACTGTTTGTCACCCACCAACCCGCATTGGACCAGCGTGGTGGGAAATAGCCAAAATCCCCCAAGATGAAACCCTGCCCGATCGTGCGATAATCTTTGGGGGAGACCTATATCCAGCAGTGGATGTCTATCGGCCGATGATGATGATGACTGTTTGTCAACTGCAACAGGCACTGCGGTGATACCTACGTAGACGGTCTCCGGCATGAGAGAGATACCATCAGTAAAATAGTACATATATTGAGAGAAGATATCCAGAGAATCATTGGCTGGTCACAACATCTTCAAAACAATGAACATGAACACTCAAAAATCAGTAAAGATACTGATTCTACCATTTAGAGGTCAACTGATAATGGATCTTACAAAATTCTTTATCCAGATAAAATTACGAGGTTGTTATAGCCAGCACAGCAAGGGGGAAGAGGGATGGAGCTAGTTACATATAAACGAATGCAGTGTAAATATTTTGTTTAAGGGAAAAGTGGCTCAATATACAATCTGAGATAGAATTATCTGGAGTATCAGTAAGGTGAGTGTATTGGTCGGGTATTTAATAATAAAATCACCGTCATCGTGTAAGCTTATAGACGCCCACTGCTGGACATTTTACAATACTACGTCTAAATATAAATACATACGTAAACTGTACACAGGGCATCGCAGGTTTCACAGCCACTGAGCCGGAGTTAATTGTGCATCGGGTATCGACACACAACTGCACGGACTCGTACACTACCGCTATATATATATATATATATGTGTGTATATATATATATATATATATATATGTGTGTGTGTGTGTGTGTATATATATATATGTGTATCTTCTTATCTTTCGTGTACTTCATGACTGTAGGTCGTGTTCGTCCTGATATATTCTTAATGACGCGTCAACCAGCTGCCTCCACAGCGCTCTGTTCTCGGCACGAGTCAGGACATTCGGAATGTTGGTGCCTAAGATTAGCTGTGCCTGGTCGGACCATCTGATAGACGATATATAGGCATATGTGTATATATACATAAAGAAAATTTGACCGTCTGTTCATAATGTTTAATTGTCATATGAATGATTACACGATGAAGGAAATCGTGGAGGATCTGATACGTTCCAAGAAACAGCCGGCGGAGTCATTGAACGATACTGACCCTCTCTCTGTAACAAGAGGTCTCTAGTCACGGTCGTGTCCTGAAATGCTTTTGATGGTGCATCCACCAGCTGCTTCCTTGTATACGGAATGTTGGTGGTTGACATTGCTTGTGTCTGGTCTGATTAGAGGGCAGATGATCGACCGCTTGATCTTTCGCCCTCGATCTTTCCTACTTCAACCACCTTATTCAGATCTGGTTATCTCCGAGCAATGTAGCCAAATTATCTTAAGACTTAACCAGTCCCAGTAGTGGGGAACATTAATAGGGCTGCATTTTTATTAGTATTATCCTACATTAAATATTTGTATATTTGTTAATCTTATTTTTTATTTTACAAAGCTTCAAGACGAGCAGGACGTTCACCTGATGGTAAGTGATACGCTTACCCATAACAACGTGGCGGAAGATACGTTGGTATACACTGCACCACATTGCGCTCGTCAACTTGAGACAAGATGTTAAGCCCCGTTACCCCTGTGATTACACCAACTACAGCGCCCTTCAAACCGGAACACAGTAATGTTTGCGCAGCGCTGTTTGTCGGGTGCAATAGGCGTTGCGGTGGTATCTACCTACCACCAGTAAAATCGAATAATCTCCGAATTTAAAACTGTAACATCGTAAATATCTAACGTAAAACATTGCTCTCAACACATGCTTTTAATCCATTAACCCGAAAAGAAATCGTGAGGGAACTGGAGCATCTGGACAATGGTTATGGAGGCGGCAGTCGCTAATGGATACCCGTGCCTGGAGCCGGGCCCCGCCGGGTGCGGGTCTTAACTCAATCCCTCTATTAGTCGCGAGGGCTAATGCCGCACTCAGACCTCTACCTACGTCCATGAAGCTTTTAAGCGGATCACGCGCCGGTGAGGAGTTATCGTCTGCTGATACTCCTAGTTATAGAGGATACAGATTTATTTTATTATATCGATCTTGTCAGTAGGTAGTTCCCGAACACCGTCTAGGCAGGTACCACCGCAGCGCCTGTTGCAGCCGACACACAGCACTGTGCAAATATTATGGTGTTCCGGTTTGGAGGGTGTTGTAGATAGTGGAATTATAGATATGAGACTCAACATCTAATGTTTCAAGGTGACAACTACAATGTTGCACTTACTAACACCGCACTGTTATAGGCAGGCGTATCACTTATTATCAGGTGACCGTCCCGCTTGTCTCGTCGCTTCGTTGAATAATAAAAAAAAAATATCTTCTTCATCTTAGTTCAGAAAGAGACTAAGTTCTATTTGAGATGAACAGTACAATAACATACACAATATATCTTGGACAAAACATCCCCTATTCCATTCCCCTGGAGAGTAAAACTTCACAAATTGTACAGTCATATACGGCCTAATGCAAGGTCAAGCGTGGGTTAGGCCGTATATGACTGTACGATGTGCACTCTTCGCGCTCTACCTTCAAAACGGTTGGTCGTATGAAAAAAAGTTTAAACAAAAGTTGTAGGGAATTTTATAGCCTACAACTTTTATAATAAATGCAAATCTCATTTAACCGATAGGAAGCCAGATATTCGCGAAAAACCGATTTTTGTGACCTTTGACCTTGAATATCTTGAGACGCGGACACGATAACGATTGTGACTTTTGAGACAACATTTAGAATGACAAAACAAAGGTTCATACCAATTTGCAGCTTATTATCTTTCATTCCGAGGTTGACCCCTTTTTTTACCTAATATGACTGGGCTAATTACCGTGTTAGTCTTGACGAGCGCTGTAGCTAGTGAAATCACTATAGTAACGAGATGTAACATTTCCTGCCCCAAGATTACGAGCGCAATATGATGCAGTGTATATAATCCTAACTAGGGCTTTGTAAATAATAAATAAACATATTATTATCTTTATTTACAGAGCATATTACGAGATAACTTTGTTCAGCAGTGGACGTTCATCGATTGACGTGATGATGATGATGTTTATTTATTATCACAGATCACCATTAACCATCAGGAAAACGTTTAGGTTGTAATCTTCACCACCTTATAATAAAACTGAACCCTAGGAGGTTTTTATACCTCATTAAAAGAGTTATCATTACGGTTAGCTACTAAAATAATTAATTACTTGCCTTCCGGTCGATTCCGACTGCCCGGAAGTTCGCCCGCGTCTCGTTATTTATTTACCTAATAAGGCGAAAAGACGGACGATAAGTTCACTTGGTGGTAATTGATAAGTCTGCCGATAACACTGCACCACGTTGTGCTCGTCGCTTAAGTCGTCGACATAAGATGGAAAGTGAGTTTACAATAAGGAAATAGGATAATAGTTCGCTAATGACGACTACATTAGTTCCATTTGTTTTTATAAATTCTAGCTATCGACTACTCCTCTCAGCTATTACAAATTCGACATTTTGTTTTTAAACGAGAGCCGTCACAAAATGGCGACGTTTCCCGCCACTTCGTTACACCGCAGATGCAATAACCTCGCTCCGACTGAATACGTGTACGACACTTTTATTTATGTGTCAGCACATTTTATGTTACAATAAAAGTAAATGAACAAAGTGTGAACCGTTTTACTTTTCATATACACAAACGTTCATTTGTACTGGTGGCAGGTCTCCGTTGCCGGAGACCGTCCGGGCAGGTGCCACCGCAGCGCCTATTGCAGCCGATGTACAGTAGTGTGCAAACGTTACTGTGTTTCCGTTTGACGAACGCTGTAGCTAGTGTAATTACTAGGGTAAAGAGACTCGACATCTTGTTTCAAAGCGACTAACGCAATGTGGTGTAGTGTATACCATTCTAAGTAGCGCCACGTTGTTATGAGCAGGCGTATCACTTACCATCAGGTGAATGTCCCGCTCGTCTCGTCGCTTAACGGAAAAAAAATAAATAAATAAAAGAAACCACTTCTACTTAATACATTTGCAGCGGCACATAAGTTAATAGCTTTCTAACAATATTATACATCTTAATAACCTATATCGCTATTCGGAGATATACAATACTTCTTCTTCTTCTTCTTCTTTGTCGTAACCTCATGACTGAGGGACGTGACTATGGTGCGTGACGTCGTGCTATACAATACTACTTGGTATTTAAGCAAAACTAGAGCACAAACATGGAAATCATAGTAAAACTGAAAATATGAATCTTGATTGTATGCGCTACAATTTCCCTTTGTCGTAACAAAAAAGTAAAAAAATAGTTTGGTTGGTGAATTTCCTTGAACTCGACTAGCTGGTTACCACCATTCTCATATTTTTTCCAGCTGTCAACTTATGAGGGCATGAATAATCCTACTTTGTCTTCCACGACCGAATTATGACTCAACAGTAGATAAAAAAAAATAATTAAATCTCATCCCCCGCGCTTTTCATCTATTTATGATTTTAAAACAAATAATGAATGCCAAGTGGTTAATTGGAAACCAGCTGTATCAACAATCGCACAATGAATTGATACGCGAACGTTCGCGCCGCTGTGTGTACAATATAAAGGAATCCATTTTGTTCGACGTTTGAAAATGGCGGTAAATTATTTGCGCCCGTTGAGAGGGGGCTTTTGAAATTAATGTTTGCGCCGCGTCAAGGGATATAATAAAACGTTTTATTTGTTTTTTTTTTTATATGCGATGCTATTGAAATGTTTTCGTTAGTAATCATATTAGGCATGAATGTGTGGCAAGTAATAAAAATTTCACGTTATTGTTAAAAATTAAGTTAAGAATTAAAATTCCGCAATCATCTGAAGTATAATTTTTACTTCACTCCTAGCTAGCGATATCATCCTTATTTTTTACATCTGACGCCTTAACAGCATTTCTGTGTTCCAGTTATTAATAACATACAGACTAGAGAGAGATATGGGCCATCGTACTACACCATCAAAGGGCTCATTATTACTTCAATCATAAATATGATTATTAGCCGATAGACGTCCACTTTCGGATATAGGCCTTCCCAAAGATCTTCACCTTGATCGGTCCCGTGCTGCCTGCTTCTAGCAGCATTATTACTTCACCTCATGTGAAATTGCAGTGAAGTGTTAAAAAACTTACTTGTAGCTGAAAGTCAGTATTTTACCTGTAGCAGGCGAAAAATATGGTGAACTGTGGTTTTTTGTACTATTACAATGCACATACACCCGAGTGTGTCCGCACTGCACACGGAATTAATTTTATTACAGTTCATGTGTTCATCTGTAAATTGTGAGTTCTGTTCGGTTTCAATAAACGTGTAATTCATTCATTAGACCTTTGTATAAGTACACACTTTTTTTACTAAACACTATCAGTTAGTATTATCACATAAACACTTACTTGCAATAGTAAAGTCTGCCATCCCTCCCAGTGTGTACGGTCCACCCGTCTTTCAAGTCAGCCTGAAGCCTCTGCAACACAGCATCGTCCTCCGCCGTCACTCTCACAGATTTAGGACTTCCATTTCCTAGCCTTGGACTACCGAATTTGGGATTCGCTCCGATTTTGGGACTGTTCGAACCGAGCTTGGGGCTGTTGGAACTGGATGCGCCATCACTCAAGTTTGGACTGCCGGCAAATCGAGTATTGAAGCAAGGACTGGGTGTGGTATTCGGTTTTGGGCTAGATGTTAGTTTGGGGCTGGCCGTGCCGCTGGGACCGGGGGACGAGGAGGCCTGCTGCAGCAGCATCACTCACTCACATCTCTGCACCATTTCATGTATTATCTGTAAAGAAACGATACAAACTTTACGTAAACGGTCTTATAAAATATTAATTCATAATAATAGTTTGACAGTTGCGATTTATTTATTTATGTAGATAATTATGTTTGTATCATTACATTTCTAGTTTTTTGTATTCGATCGATTGTTTCTTTTTCTCTTCTCAACCTGAAAGTCCAACTGGAAGAAAATGTCTCATGGCAGTATGAACGCCTGTTTTATTTATTTTATTTCTTGTCTGTTTACTCTCCAAAAATGTTAAATATTTTTCAAATATTAAAAATGTTATTGTCTGAGACAGTTTTACTGTATCCGTGGGCACAACAATAGGAATGCATTAAGGCGTCATAATGAAAACAGCGGCGTATTTTTTTAAAAAGAGCTTTCAAAGGCATAGAGAAATGAAATGGCCTCGTTGGCAAACTCTGCGAAATGGCAGCGGCGATTAAAATTGGCCGCAAAAAATGGCGCGGAAAATGCTATTCGAATTGCTACAGATAAAGAGGGCAGGGTTTCCCGCGCAAATAGCCTATATGGTATTTTTAAAAAAGTTTGCAGAGAAAAAAATGCTATTCTGTTTTTTCTAACTGTATGAATGTAGCAAACATAATTGTAAACAAAATTTACTTTTATATAAGTACATTGCCTTTTTGTTATTACAGTATATAAAATCTCTCATAATTATTAGAGAATCACGATCTTTCAGCTTGTCTTACGCCAGATTATAATAAAAAAATAGCAAGAGACATTGATAACCCGTAATTTAAATATAAAAAAAAAAGGTTTATACCAGAAGTATTAAATTTTGATCTAACCAATACTTTGATAGCATTTCCCTTTGTTATTAAAGTAGAAGAACGAACAGGATGTTTCAGTAGCGTTTATTACATCCGTAATTTTATATAGATGTTGATTTTCTGTCGGCAAATATTTCTTTCTTAGTCCATGATTGTGGATAAGATAGCAGTATAAAGAGGCTTTACTTCGACGTGGTAAAAAATATATAAATGATTGTTTATAGACTGCACTTTGAATCAATCTGTTTGGATAATTTAATTTTATATAATGCAAGCACTGAAATTTGAAAATGTATTTCAAATTTATTGATAATTGAAAACAGCATAATTATAAACGATAATGCCGAACGACATTTAATTAATATTTGACATGTAAATTATGAGCAAGCGGCCGCTATCGCAAAATGGCGCGAAAGCAACAGACTAAATGTCACCGCAACGTCCATTTTGATTTCACATTTCATTTATCCGCACGAATTTTAGAAATAAGCTTATAAATTTTTTTATTTAACATGATTTTTAAGATTACAATGATCGCATAAAAAGTGTCATTATCGTCAGCATAACATAATGCTTGGCATAGACCTTCGTTAACTATTTCATTACAGATTGGTCTTGTGTCCCGCGCAACGCATTGGTAAGGGTAGAGCTAAAAGATCAGACTAAATAATATTTAAAAAATCTGTTGTCTTTCCGTTATAACTATGGTGTTAGGACATCTGATTAAATCATTCCACGCGCGACCGTAAGTACTGCAAAACACTGAAGATGTCGGCGTAATAAATAATTATGTAAATGCAATAAAATCTGTGCAATTACGGTTTATTAAATATAAAGTATTCTCTGGTATAAAAGAAAATCTTCACATTAATGTACTCATTTAATAACTTCATGCCAAGGAATAAAGTTTTTCTTGATGTACCAATGTATAGATCATAGAAAGGGATATTAAGAATAAATTTCATTTATCCAACATATATATAGAAAATTCGTTCACTTATTGAATATCAGAATCCAATCTAGCACCCATTCGCTAAAGAAATGCTGAGGACCTAAGAAAATTTTGGGCGCAAGAAATTCTGCGGGCTATACATATATGTACGCGTATATGCTGAGCGGGATTTATTGTTCATGTGCTAAACTGACTAACATACTACTCAAGTAGGTTGCTTTGTTCGATTGAACTTCCGTCACACATAGCACATACCCTAAATTATAATAGATCGTTGTAGTAACCATAAACAAAGCATTCGAACTTTAATGAAGTTCCAAAGCCATCCATCTTCGTGCTGACAGACAGACACACGCGTCGCGCAGCCCGACCTTTGTTACAAGTTAATAAGGTCAGCGGTTCGCGACGTTTCTAATATTTAAAATAATTTATAATATTTATTTTTACACTATTATATCTAAAGATAAGTAACTTTGATGTCTACCTTTGTCGGAGTAAACTTTGACCTTCAACCTAATGCATAAGCGTTAGATACTAAATATGCATTGAGAATAATGCATCGCTATTTAATATTAATTTTTAATGATACGTGTATCGATTATATATAAAAAATCTGTTCTAGAACTCTAATTTTAAAGCACGCTTTTAAAACGGTTACAAAGACTATTCATCAAGTTACACTACTTTGAGATCTTTGGTAGTATCTCTGTTGCCGGAAATCGACTTAAAAGTTATTTACTTTGTCTTTATTCGCATTTAAAGGCGTTGTCTGTAGTGAACTTCTGAGAATAAAGAACCTTAACGATTATTGTCACCTAAAGGCGTTGAGCACAATGTGGGGCAGTGTTTATAGCCTAACGGTTATATAGCGCCACATTGTTATAGTCAGGGGTATCACTTACCATCAGGAAAATAAAAGATCGTCTGGAATAAAAACTGACGTATGATATAAAATATAATGCAAAATATAAAATACATATAAAGAGTACATTTGAGACGCAGTTCTGTTCACATTGAAGCATCTCGAATAATAATTTATTTCCCATCATGACATCACTAGATGTAACATGGTCTTGTCAACAATACCTGCCATAGTGGCAGCGCGAGTGAGACGGCTAATAGGCGAGCTGCCGAGTGGGAGAGGGACAAAACGAGCGGGGAGTACGACAGGTGGGCAGTCGTTGAACTCTATTGAATAATGGCGGTATAATTTTGGCGCTCTGCGGTTCGTTTTATCATATTCCCGGCTCCGTTATTAATTTTGGATTAAAAACAAAGGTAAATATGCAAATTCAGATTTATGTCCGCACATACCTTCCCTTTTATTACTTCTTGTTACCATTTATATTGTGTGAACGTACTTGCAAATACAAAACAAAAAATTGTTTCAAACGTAACGAAAACAAACACTCCGCTTTATATTACCTCAGCTATGACTGGAGGTGTTCTCCTTATAAGGAGAGCGGCAAGACCATAATTCTCTAGAATGGCCAAGTTTGAGTTAGTGCGAAAGTTAATGGCGGAAGATATCAGTTTCATCGATTTCAATAGTCAGAAGTTCTAATTGGGAATGCAACAGAGCTATTCTCGCGTCATTCGATTCGCCAAAAAAGCGAATAGACATCCTGGTGGTAGTTATTTACACTAAGGGCTTTCCGCTTACTGGTTATTACAGCGAGGTTACCACTGCAGCTCCTATTTTTACCGCCAAATAGTAGTGCGTAAACTTGACTATGCTCTGTTTTGAAGCGCGTTGGAGTTAATAAAATTATCAAGGTAACGAGAGTTAATATTTTATATAACGATAAGGATGCAATCAGGTGGCATCCCGATCAACTCCATAGATTCCTAATAGGATGGTACCACCCTCTTGTGGGTTCTGGAGTTTTATTACAGCAAGATTAGAGAGAGAATATTTTTTTTATTTTATTATTAATAGATATTAGACATATAGAGGGTGATAGAGGTATATGGAAGAGAAATACATACTATGCGGAACCCACATAGCAGGAAAAAAGGCAGGAGGAAGAAGAAAAAGACAGACATATAGAAATAGTATAATGGCTATTATGTAACAGGAAGCGGTGGAACTTTTTTCTATGTAAAGGGAGCACTAGTAGGCACAGCACAAAAGTAGCTTGTTTGCAAACAATGAAGTTCAGCTTCTCATTCTTTGTGAGAACAGAAGAGAAGTGGAACAACTTGCCGGCGTCAGTGTTCCCGTACAAATAGGACGTCGATGTGTTCAAGAACAGAGTGAATAGGCTGTTACGTTTACGATAGTAGACTATATCACCACTTAACACCAGGTGGGATCGTGGTCAAGCCTAAACCTTTCCTCTTAAGGTTTGAGAATATATGATGTAGTCGCTTTGTTAAAAAAATGACAAAAGTTTGAGGATCTTTCTTCAGTAAGGACGGTTAGTAACAAAGGTAATTGGAAGTTTTTAACAAACACGGGCCGCTGTTAATAGGTTGCTGGCGGCAGCCGTGTTGGTCTATTAAGTTACAAAACCCTTGGGTTGTTTTGTTAATGAAACTGGTGCGGCGAGGAGTGGGACGCGGCCGGCTGCTGGCGGGTGGCGGCCGGCGGCTGGCGGCTGGCGGCGTGCCAAGCTGCTGCCAGGCGGCGGCTGAGTCACTCGCCCCCGTGCGCCCCCGCGCCTCCGCGCGCCGCCGCTCGCCGCTGAAGGCCGATTTGTACTACGACGCATTCGAGCTGTTTGTAGTCGAGTGTAGAGCACACACTCCTCTATTTATAGAGGATGCTGTGTCCCATAATCTCAGCACCCGCGTGCACAATCGTAACAGGTCTTTTGTACTTTCGGTTTAATAATGTTTTTGGTAATTGCAAACGGATGCGTGGGACCGGCGGCAGCGATATCGTACCCTGCATCCTCTGCCCCCGCCCCGGGCATAAAATCCAACCAGACTCCAGTTTGCAGAACAGGAATGGTTAACCGCCGATTACAAAATATCTCTAGTTCTGGTTCATATGATGAAATATATTCTACAACATATTGTGATGACAATCTTTCAGTTGAGAAGATATATCATAGTCAGGGCTCGTGCAGACATCGATGCTAAAATTTTAATATACTCGTAAAGTAGGAAACATGGCGTAAAATCACCCAAAGGGCAATGGACGGGGCTATGCACGGAGTTCCTCTGCGCGATCGAATCCGAAATTTGGAGATCCGCAAAAGAACTAAAGTCACCGACATAGCCCAACGATTACTAGATTTAAGTGGCAGTGGGCAGGGCACATTGCTAGAAGGATGGACGGCCTAAGGGGCAGTGAGGTCCTGAAGCGGCGTCCGTGTACCGGTAGTCGTGATATTGAGAGGCTTTCGACAAGGTGGACCGACGAACTGGTGAAAATCGCGGGAACCCACTGGATGCGAGCAACGCGCGATCGATGAAATCTTTGGGGGAGACGTATGTCCAGCAGTGGGGGTGTCTATCGGCTAATGATTATGTAAAATTTAAAAGCTATTTTAATGATATATAGCTTATTAAAAATCAACAATTCTAACATTTGATCGACCATTTACTTCGAGAGTAGTGTTTAAAAGTAGGATGAATAGGTTTTATTATATTATTAGTACTTTACCATCAAACACTACATCTCTTTAATATTGTGGTTAAGAATTCGTATATTTCTTTTCCTATTATTTCATGGTGGTGGGGACCGCTTTTCTTGTCCACCACTTCACCTTGTTCCCAACGTGGCGTTCGGCCATTCGGCAGTCACACATCATCTGTCGATACAATTAAGGTCAAACACTAGTGTGTTAAAATAATGTTAGTTTTTCGTCAATTTTTTTAAATTGACGTTAATGAACGGATTCTGCTAAATTGTTATATTTTCCTCTATAATCTATTTGTAAGTATAAAAAAATAAATCTTTGCGAGTATCGGTTTGCGTGTAAGAGAAACCTCACAACGCGAACGCATCTGCATTAAATCCGTTTAAAGCGTCGCCCTTGGCAGCGGCAGCGGCGGCAACGGCAGTGGGGGTGGGGGTGGGAAGGGGTGCGGCACGGCGCGGGGGACGCTCACCTACCGCGGTATGCGGTCACGACAATTTCATAATTAACGCAAAAAAGAAATCACTTAATTTTGTCTGATGGTGTATAATTGAATAGTGGGAAAAGAACTATCGTAATTCCGGTTTTCAATACTAAAGCATCTACTGGTGGTCTCTGTTGCTGGAGAGCGTCTAGGAACCACCGCAGCTCCTATTGCAGCCGACATACAATACTGTGCAAGTATTATTGCGTTCCGGCTCAAAGGGCGCTGTAGATAGTGAAATTATTGATATAACGAGACTCAACATCTTACGTCTCACTGACAACGACAGCACAATGTAGTGTAGTGTATAACATCCTCACTAACGCTGTTATGGGCAGGCGTATCACTCAGCTTCAGGTGAAGGTTCAGCTCGCTCGTTGCTCGCTTCGTTGAATAGAAAAATCTGGTTCGCAGTTACAAATAATAGTTATAACGATAATCGCGCGATAATTTCCGCTATATCGTTAATGCGTATTATCTATAGATGTCAAATGATCCTACCATTTTTAAGTTGGTTTACTTTAGCTACGCAGTCGACTACTTAGTTAGCGTTCACTATAAAGTTTCGTTTCAATTGCACAATAATTGGTGGTGGATGATTAAAGCGATTGTTTGTGTAGAGCAGCACACTGTTACATTTTCGGTTTCGCTGCTCGTTCGCCGGATACACAATGAGCCGGCTGATTTGCTTCCCGTTTTGTTTTGGGGCAGTACTAGCCGCGACCTGAACCCTCCCGAAGGTATATTTTACCCTAATGGTCCAATTTATACTAATTCAAGTTTATTGCGCGGCCGTTTTTTAACTTAACCGTGGATTTTTGTTTCCCCATAAATAACTTTGAAGACACTGCTTTTTTCTCATTTTTAATTTCTAATATATTTTGTTATATTTGTGAGATAATAACGATACCTAGAGCTATCGTAATTAAATGACATTACGTATTTATACAATATTTTTCAACAAGTTAACATACAAAAAGAAATATAAGACTGATAAATACAAAGACGGATCATAATGCCACAAGAGATATTTCTATATCAGTCAAACTTTCAAGTTATAAAAAGTTAAAAAAATAATAAGAAAAACAGTCGTCATCATCATCGTCAGTCGGCAGACGACCACGTCCACTACTGGACATAGGCCAACATAGAAAACCAATCAAATGTAAAAAATACGTATACTGACTAGGAACTAGATATCTAGTATATACAACCGGTTTGCCATAGCAACCCCGTAAAAAAATTCCAAATTGGGCCATTCGATGATTTCGGCCATTTCCCATTGGAGGGAGCCAGAGCCTCGTTTGTTGAATAGCAGGTTGCAGCACCACGAGCAGGTGAGGTTGGCTTGGGTCCGGTGAGTTGTGCTGCAGCACCCCTTACACCCGTTATTATATAATATATATATATTATTTGAATAGAAAAAGTAATGAAATCATCAATGCTATTAGAAACAGTTTTAAATAATTATTATTTTACTTTTAAAAGCGTTTCGTTTAAACAAAACAAAACGCAGCCAGCGCGCCACCGGAAGCAATTACCTCCACAAAAACCTTAATCACAATGATGCGCGATGTGAATTAATTTTTATAATTGCTCTAATGACGACTCTCTTAGATTTAACCGACCACACAAAACCGTGTATCCGTATTTTAACATATATATTTACCAATCGTCTGAATCAATTTCTATATTCGCTTTATTTCAAGCGTCTCCACAGACATATCTTCTTAGCTAGAAAAAAATCTCCAGTAAGAGAGGTCTACCATCAAAGGATTTATCGTGAACGAGAGTATATGTTCGATTTTGATGAACCCTATGTTTGGCGTTACATAAGTAACAATATTATTATTCAAAGATCGATATTCTCCAGTTTGGAGGTGGGGAAGTCAAAATATTATACCCAAGATTACAATGTTTCGGGTAGGTGCACCATCTAAGTGAGTTATGATAGGATAAGTCTCAATTCACACAAATCAAGTTCATTTGTTTAAACAATAATAATCTCCAAACGACTCTCCATATAAAGGTCGACTGGCAGAAAATGCCAGAGGGCTTTGTTTGTATTCCCTTTTTGAATCTTTACATAGAATCACTTTTCAAAGAGCAACTATTTAGAGCGGAAGTACACAAAGAATAAGTCTGCCAGTCCTGAGTTTGTTCGTGATATGTGTGAGCATGATCAGATCACATTGACTGCCGTGATAATCAATTTTTTTAAAGAGATCTCATGTACACAGAACGTAGACCAATTTTGTTTATTCTAATTTCCGCAAACTTCTCTACATTAGCAGCAGGGAGCAGTTATTCTTAGAATCAAAGTTAGTTCTTCTTTTCATGAGCGTGAGGAACCACTACACCAAATACCGAAGCATCGATCAATCTAAAATACACACCTACAGGGTCTATGCAATCCCACGCTCGTTAGACATTAAAAACTAACTACATCAACGAATAGTAACGCAGTAAACCAAGTTCTACCCCTAAGTAAACTTTCAACGCCACTTTATAGATCAGACACTTGGATACAAGTGACGTACTTGTTTATTTGTAAGTGAACAGATCAACTTTTGTCCCGTAAAAGAATGCCGACTGTAACAAATAAGTAAACCGAGAGAAGCCATTCTCGCATCCCCGCTGAATAAATCCATGTGTTAGCTCTGAATGTGCTTTTATTATTCCACCCCCGCTCGCCGGGGGACACTGCGCGATCCGATCCTGTATTCTGATTAATTTGTAAGAGAATGAAATCAATACACTGTAAACGTGGTAAACAGAAAGAGTGATAAATAAAGAGAGAGAGCGATTGAACAACAATTTTTTATTAATTAAAGTTTGAAAGAACCATTGAGAGAGAGACACATTGAAGCAATTAAAGTAATTATTTATTAGAGATAGAAATTGTTTGATTAAATAGGATAATATCAATTTTTTGTACTGCATTTTTCTATCGTCCAGTTGTGTGTGCGCGGCAGGGAGCGCGGCAGGGAGCGCGGCAGGGAGCGCGGCTGGGAGCGCGGCAGGGAGCGCGGCAGGGAGCGCGGCTGGGAGCGCGGCAGGGAGCGCGGCTGGGAGCGCGGCAGGGAGCGCGGCAGGGAGCGCGGCAGGGAGCGCGAGCTGGAGCGAAGAGAACAATGAAGAGGAGCTATGTAGAAAAGCGTTTTGTCTCAGTCTCTCACAGCTTAACTGCTACGTCTAACCTAACTCTAAACTCTATTAGCCGAGCTTGTTGCTAAGCAACAAAGGAGTGCTTATTAGCAAATATGTCGTCGTGGTCGATAATCGCATTAGCACTAAGCGTTTAGCTTCAGCCCTCATAATGCAAACCGCGAAGGATGGGAACAGTCTGCCGGCGATAATGCTGCTGTCCAAGGATGACGTAGAAATCTACAAGAGCAGAATGAAAAGGCTAGTTCTAGACTAGTCCACCATCTTACACTACACCGCCGGCTATCACAAGCAGAATCGTGTTCATACACCATTCCAAAAAATTTTTATCAAGCATATTATAAAAATTGAAAAAAAATTATTTGTCGATTAAACTAGTGCTCTGTTAGATAACGTAAATCTCCTGGACCTCTGCTGAAAGTGGGGAGCACTCCCCAAACTTTGCGGGATGCCGGAAATATTTGTCTGCTTCCGAACAACGTGTGTGATTAGAGTGACAAAGACGAGATAGGGATAATTATTAAAATTAACATTTTGACAATGTAAGAATTTCTTATCAGCCGGAAAACGCCCTCTGCTGGGCGTAGGCTTCCCTCAAAAGTCCTCGTTGAGGGGGAATTGGAGCTCAGCCCTACCATGCTAACCAGCTCGGATTGGTGGGTAGTTAGAACCTCGTCTGTTCTTTAGCAGGATGTACCGCGTGCAGATGCAAATGACTTGCGCGAAAACCCTTTCGTCCATTGTAAGAACTATAGATATAATTTTTTTTATTATTGAGGCCTAATGTCTGGTACCAAGGTAATTTAGGTCTTGAAAACCAACGAATGAAAACATTAAGATATTAATTATGCAATTGTCATAATATATATAACAGTACTGATACCACATTCAGTATGTGTGAAAAACTCAAAAGGTTTTCAGTAGTATTACATCACAAATAGTAAATCAGAAACTTTAATTTTTCATTTGGATACCACAAAATGGTAAGACTTGAGGAAAGTTCACTTAGGTAATTGTTGCGCCAACCCATGACTATGAGCAACACATCAATTTTGTTTGTATAAGGAAGCGACGAGCGAGTGATTATATCACGACGATCACCTGGTGATAACGACGTGATGCTGATTAGGATATATACTACACCAAATTAAGTTCGTCATCGTAAAATGCAACATATTTTATTGTTTATTTGGTAACGTTAACATGTTAGGTCTGTCTGTGGAAAAGCGGAAGCGTGGCTGCCCGAGGGCAAAGGGTGACGCAACCGCACAACATGGCCGCCGCTTTGATACCAAATACTCGAGGAAGTTTGCTTTGTACATTGTTCAGCGCTCTCGGAGCTCCGGCTCTACAGCGCGGGCTGAGGAGCGGGGCTGGTGCACAGCTAAATACAACGTAAGTACAATAACTAAAGGCAGCTTATGAACGTGCTGCTCTCTGCTCTGGTGGCAGATCAGTACAGTAAGTAGTGTGTGAACATTACTGAGTTCTAGTATGAAAGGCGTCGTCGCTACTGAAATTACTGAGGTAACAAGACTTAACATGTTCCGTCTCAAGGCGGAGGTTTTAACTAGCACCAGTTTGCTATGGGCAGACGTTTCACTAACTATCAGGTGAACGTCTTGCTCCTTCCGTCTCTTCTTAGAATAAAAAAAAATCAATTTTTGAGTGAACACTGCAGCAACTAGAGAAATGAGAAAGTAATAAGAAATGGTCGTTTTGTCGCTTGCTCTCCGTTTTATTGATTCTGATATTTGGTTCAAGATTTTGATATCAAAGTGTACTGAAACTATTTAACCCTCTCCAGGATATTTATTCGGAGAGAGTAAGAAACAGGTTCAATAACAGGTTATATATATATATATATATAATATAATTCATAACAAAATAGTAGGAAGGTTTTCAAAAGTATTCCGTTGGAACAACAGAGTTTATACAGACGTAAGCTTAACGCCAACAAAGCGACAGAATCAACACTCAGAGCGTCTCCGGATGACGTACTTCCGGTATCACCTACTTAGGAATAACAAGGACGGTCTTGCAGAACGGAGTCGAGGTTATCATACTTTATTTTGTTTTTTATACGTTTTGTACTAAATATGGGGTGTAAGGGGTTCCCGCACAGCAATTCACCTGCTCGTGGTACATCCTGCTAAGCAACAGACGAGGCTCTGACGTCTACCATTGCGCAAGCGTGGTGGAAAATGGCCCAAATCTTCCCATACGAACCCCTACAAACATGCAGATCTTTTGGGGAAGGCTTATGTCCAGCAGTGGACGTCTATCGGCTGATGATGATTGTACTAAATGTGGTTTAAATGATTCTAGTTGAGCTTGCACCACTGCTGACACTGGGTATTCATATTTTTCTTTTATTGGACAAATGAACAGATTTGCGAGAGGTCTATCTGCTGTGCTTAGGTAATGAGACGCTGATCAGGATACACTGCAATAAATTGCTTAATCCATCAAGTTACCTAGTAACGAAACGATCACGACGCTCATTTGAGAGCAATCGTCATAGTATATAAAATGTTAAATCTCGTTACCGCAGTAATTTCACTAGCTACATCGTCCTTCAATTCTGGACTCAGTAATGTCTGCACACTAGTGCTTGTCGGCAGAAATAGATGCTGTGATAGTACGTATGTTTATAATCACGTGGAAGCAGTTTATCTCCAATGATCCAAGTCCTTGACAGAGCTTACTTCATACGCAGGTTAATGACAACCTTCATGCAAAGAAAGGTTGTATTATTTCGGACACCTTCAAAGATGATGCCTTTATGAGATCCCAAGGTTGATGGTTCTGGAGGGCAAAATTCTTGGAAAACGTGCACCTGGTAGACAGCACATGAAATGGTTTGATGACGTAAAGAACTCGACCGGGTTTAAGTACCATCAGTTAAAAAGAGTAGCTGAGGATCGAATTGGTTTTCTCAATCTGATCGCCAAACTTCGGATTGAAGAGGGCACCTAATGAATAAATGATTTACAGTCTTTGGCAACACATACGGATGTAGAGGAAGTCGCTGGTGAACACTACTGTAATTACCTGAACTATTTCAACGTTAAGAATTCACCGCGGAGAAAGTGACTGGGTGAGTCGGAAGGAAACCGAAAGTGGTAGCGGCAGCCGTCCGCGGCCGAAACGTTTCCACGCCGTGACGTCACGGACGGTGACGGGTCGTCGACACCACCGCGCTGTTGGCGTACTACAGTTTGGCACACTACGCGACCAAACAAGCGAGACAGTCGCATGGTGGTCAATAATACGACTGTTGGAATGATAACACAGCACCACATTGTTCTCATCACTTTGAGACATAAGATGTTAAGTCTCCTCACCCCAGTAATTTCACTAGCTACAGCGCCCTTTCAACCGGAACGTAATAAAGTTTGTAAACAGTTTGTCGGCTGCAATAGGAGCTGCTGTGGTACCTACCTTGACGGTCGCCGACAACAACGTGTCACTAGTTAGGATGATATACACTGCATCCCACTGTACTCACCGCCTCGTGACGTAAGATGTTATGACTCTAGTAATGTCAGTAAGTAGAGCGCCTACAGTACTATCTGCACACTAGTGTCTGCCGACTGCCACAGTAGCCGCGGCGACACCTACTTAAACGTTCACTAGTAAACTGGCTGCCAGTAGTGTGTACTGTTACTGCGTGGCTGTTTACGCGGCGCAGTGGAGTATACTTTAATTAGGAGGGTAGTTTCTTGTTCTGTTTGCGGCCGCGTCTCGCCCCGCACCCCCCGCGCGGCCCGCGCTGCCGTTTGTCGCGGCCGACTAATGAAATGCCTCGTTTGCTTTACTTAACGACTTTGCGACTCGTAATTAATAAGTGTGCGGTGCACCAGCGCGCTGCGAGCTGAACGAGTGAACACACACTGCTACCAATGCTTATACAGTGTTTCAACCATGGGCGACCACTGCTGGACAAAGGTCTATCGTAATGTGGAACACAAAGCACGGTGTGGCGCTGTCTGAACCCAGTGGTTCCCAGTGATTATTTTTAAAGCCTGTGTCTGCCTAGAGGGGGGCCTGCCAACGCTGCGCTCCCAAGTGCGAAGTCGCTATTCCAGCACTTTCTGTCCCTACCTTCCATCGGTTCTACGAACTATGTGCCCCGCCCATTGCCACTTTACCGTCACAACTCAGGGCTATGTCGACGACCCTGGCTCTGAGCTTCATAAGAAAGCTCAGTCACACAACGTGCGGTGCTTGGAGTATCTCTGCGTGATCAGATCAGAAATGAATGTTTATGCAACCAACGGGAAAGGAGATTTGTTATGTTTAGAGGATATTTGTGCGACTGTAACAAATTTAGGGGAAGGAAAAAGTCATGGTTCAGGAATATCAGGGAATGGACTGGCCTATCTGGGGAGTACTAATTGTTCCGCCGAACTAGACACAGAAAGATTTATCCTTCACCAACCTTCACCAGTTGGAGAGGCACTTTAAGAAGAAGATGAAGAACAAATTTACATATGGGGATAAGTATCATATTTGTATTTAATAATTCGCTGACAGTCACTACCACAATACTGTCTTTTCTAGAATACCCTTATCTTGTGTAACTCTGAGCTTTCTTGTGAGGCCCAGAACCAGGATCACCGACATAGCTCTACGAGTCGTGAGGCTGTAGAGGCAATGGGCGGAGCACATAGCTCGTAGAACTGATAGACGTTGGGGACATTCGTTGGTTGCTGAAACGGCGATGCTCCACTAGATGGACAGAGGACATAAAAATAATGGCTGGGAGCCCCTGGATTCAAACAGCGCGAAATCGTGTTGTGTGGAACACATTACAAGCGACCTATGTCCAGCGGTTGAGCTGATCATATTTCGTAAGGGATAAGAAAGCGTGCTCTCTCAGCTTTAATGCAATATTCAAGAGTTTGCGGGTACCTGGATCTTTTAAATTTAATGCTAAGTATTTTCTGTATGTACAGCTAATTAGCTAATTAGCTGTACATTCGGTCCAACATCTTACGGAGCCCAAGTCAACCTCAGCTGAATGTCCAGCAGTGGACGTCTGTCGGCTGACAATGGTGATAAGGAAAAAAACAATTACAACAAACTGTTAACATTTGTAACAGAGGAAGGCTGTGTTTCGGAGAATTTTCACCCTTTCACGTGAGGTGTATTTGTTTTCAAATTATTATCGTACGACTTCCACGGATCCCGGGGCTCGGCCCCCGGCCCTGACCTGACCCATGTAACAACCCCTAATGTCCGCCGCTAACGGACCTTTAAATTGAAGTTTCCACGCTGATAAATCAATAGTGCTGAAATGATTCTTGTCTTCTATATCTTGGTAAGGTCTGCCCCAGTTTCAATATAATATTCAGTTTATGTACAACAGGGTTGATGCAGCCAAATGTTGCAGATCGTCTATATAAGTATCACCGCAATCGTGTGTTCCGGTTTGAAGGGCGCTGCAACTAGATAAACTACTAGTATAACGAGACAACATCTCATCCGATATGGCGACGAGCAGAATGTGGTGCAGTATATATCAATCAGCGCCACGTAACTAGCAGGCGTGTCATTTTGTGTTGAGATGAACGTCTCCCGTCTCGTTTCTTCGTCAAATAAAAAAATGATATGATCTATTCTTAAACATACATGCCATAAATCACCTCTAGATCCGCACCAGCAGTACGGCCGTGGTTATGTTTGTACACCACGACAACAATAAATATGTTTTGCAGTCAGAACTGGACGATCGCGCAAGAGATCCAGTTCTTTTTCTTCTTTTTGTGCCTCCCCAACTAATGAAGATTGGACACCATCTTCTAACTTGCGCCTATGCTTTCAGTCGCTGGCAACCAACCTTAGAGTTTTCATCAATTCATCTTTCTATATTCTTGTGGGTTTTCCACTCTTTCTTCATCTATCATGGGAGTACTAGGGTGTCACTGATCGACTGCATTTATCTAGCTTGCAGCTCAGATTGTGAATAATCCTCTGAACATAGTGTTTCACATTTTAGAGGTAGTGGTCAAGAAAGGATGCATCCGTTTTTTTCTGTATAAGTATATTCTCTTTTAGTACATCATCATCATCATTAGCTTTAGTTAATGCACTGGATGTAGACCTTCCCCAATGTCTTCTACCAAAAGCGATGCTCAGCTTTTCGCTTCCACACACCTCCGACTGCCGTAATGATGTCGTCGGTCCATCTGGAGGGAGGGCGTCCCACGTTTTTGAGGACGAGGACAAAATGGCGACGGGGATGTCGTAACGCATTTCTCGTATACGATATTAACAATATATATTGTGTTCGATATAATTATGGATATTGCAAGGACTGTACTCATCGAGTGTACATATGTATGTATGTATGTATGTGTATGTATGTATATACGTATATTTCCTTCTCAGTGCGAATATATTCTTGCAAAACTCGTATACAGCGATCGTAAACAAAATGCGAATTTTTCCCGCAAGCCGCGCGTTCGTCTGGCGTATGACAACCCGACCCACCCCCAGTGGGGTTAACTCCCACGCCCACTTAATTACGCGTGCTTTCAGAATACAAACGGCGAGCTGGGCAGACCTTCGGTGCCGTCCGCAACCGTCAAAGGTAAGAGGTATTCGAAAAATATTCAGCGCGCGTTGCGGCTGAAAGCTGTAATGAAATTTCATGAAAACTCGCGGCGGGAGCCGGAGTCGCTCGCACCGGACATAAACGTTTGCCATTTATTGCTTTACCGTATCTCCGGTTTGAAATATGAAACGATGGACCTGCATTTTTTGGAGCTTTTTTCCGGAAGCTCTTTTACTATCTATATGTTTATTTCATATATCTATATGATACACTAGAAGGTTACTACAATTGACATCAAGAATGTATTGGAGATAAGACTGTCGCCGGTAGCCGTCAGGGCACCACCCCTACTACAGTAACATGCAAATATCACTGCGTTCCGGTGTGAAAGGCGCTGTAGCTAATGAAATTTCTGTGGTATCGAGACATATGTCTCAAGCCGACGAGCATAATGTGGTGCTGTATGTATCATACTAACAAGAGCAACATTATTCTGGGCGAACGTATCACTTACCATCAGGTGAACGTTTCGTACGTCTCGTCACTTCGTTGAATAAAATAAAAAACCTATCACCATCATAATTGGACAGTGCATGTACTTTTCCATAAAATATCTTCTTCATGTATCCACTTAAAATTTTCATGTCTATATACCGACATCTCATATACATTATTCTACTTCTGCTTCATCGGTATCACTGTTGAGAGAGTGGTCGTGGTCATCATCTCAGGTGTTGGTGGCAAGCTTAACAACATGTCACCGTTCCTCTCCGATAGTCGCCTTCCTAGTGCACTCATATAGTGGCAACGATGATGAGCCATTTACTGCCGCCTTTATCTGGTCAGTCCATCTCATAGACGTTCTTCCTCGTGGCCTGGTACCCTCAACCTTTCCGTGGGCCACCAGTCGCTCAATTTGCACGACGAGACTGTACCCAAGATAAATTATTTACATAATATAATAAACAAACTGACAGGATATAAAGGATGTTATTAGAAATAAATTCAAGGATACGTTGAATCGACGGGAATTATGCAGCAAATAATCAGACGTATCTGTTTCGGTTGAGACTCCTCTGAGGAGTAAAAGGGGTATGATTGAATGTGGCAATAGATCTGCCACTTGGCGTGCACTCGGCGCGCACTCGGCGTGCACTCGGCAGGCACTCGGTATAGAGTGCACCCGCTTGCACAGGCGAGAGCGGGCCGCGTCGCGCTGCGGAATACTAATGAGGCGATATTCAAACGCTGCAGCGCCCGCGCGAGTGGGCGTCGGTCGCACTGCACACCGTGCAGACACTCTCGGTAAATTTAGTGTCATTATTGCTCTGTTAGAAGAACTACGGGCCACCGACATTGCCTAGATAATTGCACTACACTTATGTGGCAAGTAATGCATTAGGGAGGCGGCCATCAGACAGAAATGGCGACGTGTGAACCTTGCCACCAACACTTGAAGTGATGACCACGACCACTCTGTCAAGTGTGATACCGACGAAGAAGCAGAAGATGTGGCAATGAGCAAGGTATATTACTTTAAAACAGCCAATGAAAGCGTAAGGTCTTAGAATAGCAGCTGGGCTTCATGAAGTGGACGGACGATTTGGTGAAGAATGAAGCAAGCCGTTAGATGTTGAGCCGAATAGAGTGGAAGTCTTTGAGAGAGGCCTATATCTAACAGTGGCCGTCTGTCGACATCATCAACCAATAAAGTCCACAGCTGGACATAGGCCTTCTCCTAAGACCACGTTTGTAAGCGGTTCATATGGTGGGATTTTTAACCATTTGCCACGACGCTCGCCTAATGCGAGTTGGTGGGAGTCAGAGCCTCGTTTGTTGATCAGCAGGGTGCACCACCAGCAGGTGAGATTGACTTGAGCCCCGTGAGTTGTAGTGTGGGACCCCTGTCACCCTCTGTCAGCTGATGATAATTACTATGAGTTGAATCCACTTCCAATCCGCAATATGTTATTTGTATTGGTTTTAAGACCAACACAGCAGCGACATGTCGGCGATAGGTCTCGGTACTTGCAGGCAGGTACCACCGCGACGCTTACTGCAGCCGACGAACAGTAGTGTGCACACATTACTGTGCTCCGACTTGAAGGGCGCTGTAGCAAGTGAACAGTAAAGAGACTTAACATTTTATATCTCAAGACTGGAAGTACAATGCGATGCAGTGTATATATATTATTCTAATCAGCCCAACTTCATTACAGGCAACGTCTTACTCGTATTGTCACTTGGACGGATAAAAATAAAGCGCAAGTAAACAAGTTGATCAATAGGTAGTAAACGATAGATCTGCCAACAACAACAAAGCTCAGGATACTTACACAACTCCACATCGTCCCCATCAACCATAATGGCTTTTATTGTTATCTGTATTATATTTGTGACATCCCCTATAAGGGTAATGTTTTCAGGTCACGTCATTCACTACTCCCAACTTGTGAGAGTGATATTCTTCTGATGTCAGCACCGGCGGCAACGCGCACGCGCACGCACACGCACACGCACTCAGGCACAGTGAAATGAACATAACCGGGACACTCACCCTGCACTACCGAAAGGGTTGCGGAGGCGTTTGATGTGCCGACAGAGGGAATAATTCATTTTTCCACTTCATTACTTCAAAGTTGACGAAGATCGAGGCTTCACAGCGTCATTTGGTTCACTTATCATTTTAATCAAAGGTTAGATCATCGTTATCATCAAATCAGGATATTTATGTTTATACCTAAACAAAGACAAAGGAAATCTGCTTTAGTTTTCCTGGTGCCTTTAATAACCGTTTACGACACGCCAGGAGTTGAGTTGAGTGCTGGTGAGGAGGTTCCTCATCACAATAATTATACCAAACAATAGTATATTAATATAAGGATTAATACAGGTTACTTCTAGAGTATCGCGCTTTACAACCAAACTACTATTTTTTAAGTATTACTTTTATTACTTGTTTAAGCTTTCTCTAAGTTTCGGTAATATTGTTATAAAAAACATTGCGATCTAAAGTAGTACTAGAACATTCTTATTTTTTATTATTGTACGAAGTGAGACGAGAGGACGTTCACCTGATGGTAAGTGATACGCCTGCCTATAACAACGTGGCGCTAGTTAGAATGGTGTACACTGCACCACATAGTGTTCGTCGCCGTGGGACATAAGATATCAAGTCTCGTTACGTCAATAATTAGCTACAGCGCCCTTCAAACCGGAACAAAATACTGTTTGTCGGCTGCAACAGGCGTTGCAGTGTACCTCTGGTAACAGAGACCTACCGCCAGTAAAAATTCGAGAGTGATGTGTCATGGGTCAGGTGTCCAGCGACCAGTTTAGAATAAACAATCAGTCATCGCTAATAAATAGTTCCCGTTGTATCAGAAAACGGACAGTTCTCTGGAAACTTCTAGAGTGATGGGTGGACGACTATATACGAGTATGGGGCGATCGGCGAGTAGATAACTAGTTCTAGAGTTTCCTCGCCGACCGGGTGGATTCGCCAGGGAGCAATAATCCAGACACGATACAAAAATCCGCCGCCGGATGTCTACACTCCATGTACGTTTCGCTTCTTAAGAACTTGCCGTCCAAGAGCTCAGTATCAGATGAACTGTAAGAGTCGCTATAACTTTCAAGCACTAGCATCATCAGAATCTAGGAGACGACTCGTTCTCGAGTTGAACCTCGAGGTGATACCGCGAATAATTTATACAGGATATACCAATGCAATACTACTTGTCTAAACATGTTAGACTTTTTTTGGATGGCATGTGGAAGGACTTTTTTAATCTTTTTTTTTGGGGCCGTTATCCCTTAAGGACTGGTCAGCCTCATTGACTCAACAGCACAAGACAAACTGATATATACTATGTGGCAAAGTAAACTTTTGTTAATAGTAGTGCTGTAACAGGTCGAACATGTCTCCGACTGTTCTAGACTTTAGTTCGTATTTTAGACTTCTAGACTCCATTTAATTGGTTACTTTTGTCGTCAAGGACGTGAAAATAGTAGCAGGAATAAATGTCTTCATCTTGGACCATCGTTTATTTCGACCTAACCCAAAGCTGAGAGTAAAGCGGATGTTATAAACGAACACGACAAATGTGCTCAACTTCGAAATCCATTGCCAATGTTATTGTGAAGTTTGCGGCGAGGCTCGCAGGGTTGCGCAGCCCCGTGGGAAGGGTCTGTTTGTGCAATAAAGTGTTTTGCATACATTTGTTACCAGTAATCATTGTACTACATTCATACCCGTCACGCCGTCCGTTTTAATCAGAGTTGGTGGTTCGGAGGGTTGAGCTCACGCAAACACTTTACCCGTCTCCCGAACTATTCTATTAATGGATGTTTGTTTCTCTACAGGATAATGTTTTTTTTTATATATCGTGATCATCAGCCGATAGACATAGTGATTTATATGGAGGGATTTGGGCCCATTGACCACCACGCTGGCTCAATGCGATTTGGTGGAAGTCAGCACCACGAGCAGGTGGGGTTGGCTTGGATCCCGTGAGATGTTGTGCGGAGCCCCTTACACCCTCTGTTATATATAGGAATATAAATTAACGTAGTATAGTCGTTTTTGGAGATTCCCACGTCATTCCCGAACGGGAACACTGACGCCGGCTTACTGTTCCCATCCTTCGCTGTTCGCATCCAAAAGGTCGAAGCTGAACGCTTTGTCTTAATGCGTGTGACTTTTTTTTTAATAAGAAGGGTAGACAAACAAGCGAACAGTTTGCCTGAACGGAAGTGATCACTGACGCCTGACCCATGGACAGTCTCAACACCAGCGGACTCGCAGCTGCGTTGCCAACCTTTAAGGGATTAAAAACTCCCACAACGTAGGGGTAAAGAGTAAAGGCTGAATCAGATCATACAGTTCTTGGGCAAATTCTCCGAAATGCAATCGGTAGAACAGTTAGCGGTTGTCAGGTCATTCTCACCGACTATCCTTATGGCGCGCCTCCCTGCCGAGCCTGAAGCAGCCAATTGGTATTCAGTAGCACGTGCCCAGATGTGGCAGCTGTATTTCACACACGATCTGTGGACCGGTGCTTTAAAAGCTGTCCGGTGTGACGGACCTTGTACTTCGTCAAGGACTTCAACGCTCAATTAACTCCAGTTATTAAAACATTTAATTCACCCTTAATTTTCAATACCCTTGATTTTTGGGATAAAGTAAAAAAAATAACTGGGGCAGTTAAAGTGAACCTTTATTTTAAGAGAATCTTTTTCACCCCACCACAAACAAGTGGAGCTTGTAGCCATTAATTAAATCGGTAAAGGAGTGGCGATGCGGCGCGGGTCCATTAGGAGGATGCTGTTTGATTTCTTTAAGCTCCCCCTCCTCCCATCTGCGCACTCTCACATCGGTACACACTTGATCGATGATCTGACCTGCGGCTCCGATACTATTAATCTTGCGCGGCTTAAAAAACCTAACCATTAGTAATATTCAGCACTTTTCACGAGTTTTTTTAGTATAAATTTTTTAGAAATACTTAAGTACTAAAAGGTCTGTTACTGGCGAAAGTCTAGATCGGTACAAACGCAGCGCCCATTGCAACACACGGTAGTGTGTAATCATTCTTGTGTTCCAGTTTGAAGGGCGTTGTAGCTGGTGTAATTACTGGGGTTCCGGGACCCAACATCCGTGTCTCAGGCGATGAGCGCAATCTGGTGCTGTGTGTATCATCCTAACTAGCGCCACGATGTCATGGGCGGGTGTATCAGTTACCATCAGGTAAACGTTCCGCTCGTCTCGTCCCTTAGTTTTATAAAAAAAAGGTAATATGGAAAGTCTGAAAGGATTCTTTAAATGTTTCTCATTGAACAATAGCTGCTGATAAAGCTGTCTTCTTAAACGTTCCCTCGTAATCCCTCTCATGGAGCTCACTCGTGGGGCGGGGGCGCGGGCGGGGGCGGCCAATGAACAAGTTAAGCCTGGGATTAAATGTTTTAGGGCTTAAGAAAACTGACTACGATGTATATTTAGACTAAGCTAAAGCTCTAATATTATTTTCTCAATTTATAAACACTAACACAAAGACAATTCTAACATTAAATTGTCTATGGACAGTTAAAAAGATCCGCGGGAGATTTAATCTATAATAAAGCTTTAAGTACTGATCCTGATCGGGCACAGTCACCGGAAGCAGTACACTCTCAAATCCAACCCGAAATGTTTCAACCCATCATCATAAATGTTAGTATTAAGCAATTTACAGATGATTCACTGCCGCTTACGTTTATTGCAGATCTTTCTTATCTAAGGCAGCCCTCGAGAACTACACACACACACACACACACACACACACACACACACGCGTAATACATGCATACCTATACAGGAGCTCATCTTCCATCTCATGTGATGATAAATGGTGATGTGGTCGGTGGTGCACACAACGCCCACTAACCACTAACTTTACTAGTGTTAGATCTTGGTTTGAATGGCGCTGTAGCTGGTGAAATTAGTAGTAATGAGTTTAACTTCTTGTGCCGTAAGGCGACGAGCACAATGTGGTGTCAGTGTACATCATCCTAACTAATGACACGTTATGGACAGACGTATCATTTACTAAACCTAGAAACGACAGCCAGTTGTTCCACTCCTTTGCCTTTCGAATTAAAAACAAGTTCATCAGAGAAGACACATGGTGTACCATATATAACTGTTCCATGGATGAAAGCCGTTGTAACAATATTTATCATCATCATACGCCGATAAACGTTATTTGCTGGACATAGTTGTCCCCTAAAAATCTCCACAGCGACTTCCCGCGACTCTTGCCATATCGTCGGTCCTCCTTGTGGAAGGCTTCCCAACACCACGTCTACCGGTTCGCGTGCGTCACTCGAGGACCTCACTGCTCCATAGGCCGTCGGTCCTTCGAGCAATGTGCCCTGCCCACTGCCGCAATTCTAGCAACCTTTTGGGCTATGATGACCTTTATAAATGTAACAATATTCATTATATTAAAAAAAAAAACAGAAATTAAACAAAGCAAAAAGCTTAAGTGAAGTGCTAAGTTCGAGTTTGTACTAACTCGCAAAACTTACATAGAACAGTGCGCAATCCGTAAAGCTTTCACCGCTAGTTTCCAATCTACCCTCGCAGCCGGCCGCGTCAGGCGCGGTCGCGAGCCAGTGGGAGGGAGACGGCGCTACACGACACGCTGGATATGATAAGCGACACCGCGTTTCCGGTTACAGCGAAGCCGCACGACCACCAGACGACCGCAGCCACGGTACGTACCTGTATAAGAAATACGCAACGCTGGTACGCGGGTACGCTGGTATTTACAACTTATTTAATAAACGTGATATGAAATACATTTTAATCATTGTTTATCCCGACACGTAAAAAGAGGAGGGCATGTAAAAGTACTGTTTTACATAACTTCCTACCGCGCCTTAAGGTCAGAAGACTGGACGTTAACTTTGAAAACAGACTAAGAGAAGAAAGACAAAATAAAAGAGAAAAATAACTGCGACGAATCGGTTTTTTTTTTGTTCAACAAGATAAGCGGGACGTTCACCTGATGGTAAGTGATATGCCTGCCCATAACAACGTGGCGCCCGTCACCTTGAGACATATGTCAAATCTCGTAAGCCCAGTAGTTATACTAGTTACAGCGCCCTTTAAACCGGAACACAATAATGTTTGCACAGTACTGTTTGTCGGCTGCAATAAACGCTGTGGTCTTATCTAGATGGTCCCAGCAAAAGACACCTACACCTAGTAACGATGTTTACGAGGGTACTTTGATAAAACTTGGTCTTTTAGTGCGTGTCCTTGGACTTTTAATGCGTGTTCAACATATTCAAAATAAAGTATCTAGCTCCTCTCACCAACCCGCCCGCATTAGGCTTGCGTGGTGGGGAATGGCCCAAATCCCCCCACAGGAACCCCTACAATCGACAGCCCCTAGTGCCCGGCGATGCGGTCAGCGTAGGACCGATCGATGTAGAGATCTTCGGTGGAGGCCTATGTCTAGTAGTGGACGTCTATTGGCTGATGATGATATGTTCTAACTCTGTATGATTATCGTTTTTTCAAACCCTTTATCCGATCTATAGCTCCTAAGTGACGCTGATCCCGCATCCCGCATCCCGTTTGATCTATAGCGTACTATAAACACGTGAAAGTTGTTTCTATAAATAGCGCCTCTCACAACATTAGCTCCACAATAACTCCTCCATGAATAGACGCTGGCAGCCGGCAGCCGGCAGCCGGCCCCGCTGATAATTCGCCCGCGCCGAGTACCCCCTCCCGCGCCTCAGGGTTGTTAGTTACCACTTCAAAAAAACAATTATATTTTTTTAGGCGACGAAGCGGCAACACCAGCGGGACGTTCACCCGATGGTAAGTTATACGCCTGCACATTGAGCTCGTCACTCCGACACAGGATGTTAAGTCTCGTTACTTCAACAATTACGCTAGGTAAAACTCGCTTCAATCCGGAACACAGTAATGTTAAAGCATTGGGATCTAGAACAATCCGACACAACTCTTAAAAGCCAAAGCTGTAACTTAATAACCAACTTCAGTCTCCTCATACATTGACCTACGTTCGCTGCATACTGATACCGTTGACTGCTCTACATACATACCGATCCATAGCAAATACATCCGAACGTACTTCTCATTGCCACGCTTATCACATTCTAATATTTACAAATCTCTCTTTAACAGTAAACAGTACGTTTTAACAATTTAATTGTTAATAAAATACTTTAAAAAAACCTCAATATTTCAGCTCGTACCGAAACCACGTGTATTTGAGTGAGATTTGTTGATTTTTAATACGCATCTTCCAATCCACATCCACAGTTAATAAAACGTTAACGAAGCAAGGAGATGAGCGAAACGTTAACCTGATGTTAGAAGACTCTGCGGTGTATTGTGCTCGTCGCTTTAACACGCAAGATGTCTCGATACCTCTGTATTGTCACTAGCTACAACATCCTTCAAATCGGAACACTGTAATGTCTGCACACTACTGGTTGGCGACAGAAACAGTAGCTGCGGTATGACGTGGGAATCTTCAATAAATCAGTGAGTAGTCTAATAAAATTCTTCTTGACTAGTGCCCTTAACCACCAAAGACTACATCGCCGATTACCATCAGGTGGGATCGTAGTCAAGCGCTAGTCTATTTGTAATAATCTATAATATCAGTAATAATAAAGAATGTGTCCACAGATTATAAAGCAATCGGGAACCCTATTTGGTATTGGAGGCGCGACACGCGTTTCAAAAAAGCAACGTGCCCTGATTGCAGACGGAAGCCGCCCGTTTCCTCCTCGCCTTCGGAAGATCGTAAGTGCATCAGCGCCGGCACGCGTACAATGGCGCGAGTGGGTTGATCCAGATACGATTTCCTGTATTCAATGCGTATACACACACTCACTGTAGGGTGCGGGGGGCTTATTGTTCGAAGAGATTGCTTCACGCACGGGTAATACAATATACGCAGTTTATTGTCTGCCTGCGGGCCCGCTGACACGTTTCAATCGCCTAATACGCAATAAGCGTCGATACAATCGTAATAATATCTTCCAGGTTTCCACGTTCACCTCATGGTAAGAGACATGCGCATAACATTAAGGCACTAGGCAGCATTCACACAACAAGACGTGCATTCGTAGCTTTAAGAAACCGTAATAGGTCTTTATACTCTATTCGTTTCGCGAGCTTCACATGTTTTTTTGTATTTGTTATGGATTGCCAACGTAATTAACAATTATACTACACATACAAAGAAATATAAAAATACTGAACTAGTTGTAATTCGGATAACATCTTTTAAACAAGTACGTACGATAAAGTTTGCAGTCTACTTTGCAGACAAAAGAATAAGAAATAAAGCCACCATTACCTTTGCCTTATTCAGCGTTCATAATATTTATTTATCTTTATAGTATTTAGATATGCTTATATAATTATTAGCACAGACATCCGATGGGGCACCAAGGACCTTGAATGACAGTCGCGGGAAACAGCTGGATACAAGCAGCGCAGGAACGATCAATATAGAGATTTTTAGAGGGGGACTATGTTCAGCAGTGGACGACTCTAGGCTGATGATGATAATGATTAAATTATGTAATGTCTTCTTTACTTTCAAACTTATAAATAATTAATCAGCGTTAGGCAACAGGAAATAATTAAATATAATAAACAAACATAAAATCCGCTAATCCCCATTTGGTCGGTGTGGTCGATAAATGGTCTTCTTTCTTATGAAGCAAGAATCTGTCTCTAATAAAGAGAACATTAACAGGGGCTGTTCATTGTTATTATTTATTATTAACAAACAAACTCATTATAGCGTAAAATAGTAAAATAAACAATGTAGCATAATTACGGCTGCCGTTTACTGCGCGTTCATTAATCGCTACCGTCCTGCGTGTGATGGAATGAATGCTATGAAATAAAATGGCCGTGCTTTGTTCCCGCGTAAAGATTGCGCGGGAAATCAATTACACTGGCTGTCAAAGCGGTGCGCAACACAAACATATATTCTCTATAGTAAGCTGTCAGTACATTCGATTGGTTCTACATTAACAACGAATTAAATAAATATTAGAGACGAATCAACCGACTCAAAGAGTTGCGTTAGGATAGATGAGCAACAGTCCTGTGATCTTGGGCTAGGCTAGTAAGAATAGGACTAAGGTAAACCTTGCCTGTCGTAAAAAGCGACTAAAAGGGTTTAGGAGTTTCACGTGCCTTGTGAGCGGGGGTCCTTATCGTTTAATAAGCGAACGTGAGTGAGACAGTGTAGGGCTGAGCGATGATGCCTACGAGGGCTAGGCTCCTCGTCAGAGATGTGCTAACACAAAGTGTAGCAGGGCACGGGTGTGTTATGTAAGGAATCCCAGAGCTTCTCTGAATACACTGATGCAGACCACCGAGGCGGTTTTAGTGAATAACAATCCCTGATTTCTCCCCAGAATTCCTTCCTAAAACAAAAATAGGACATGAGCAAACAGAATTAGAATTTTTAACAGTAATTTAAAATGAGTTTCCTTATATATTTTTATTTTCCTTATATATATTTCCCTATATATAATATTTTTCTGACAAATTCTACATAATTTGTTTTATTGAACGAAGCGACGCGACGAGCGGGACGTACACCTGATGGTAAGTGATTCGCCTGCCCGTAACAACGTCGCGCTCGTTAAGATGGTGTACATAGCACACACGCGCACATATACATCACGCCTCATTTCCAGTGGGGTAGGCAAAGACCACCTCTCTCCACTTGCTACGATCCTGGCACACCTCTCCCGCTTCCTCCACTTTCATGAGCGTTTTCATACATGCTCGTCAGTTGCGGGTGCTCTCGACGCGGCCTTCCTTTAGGACATCTTCGATTTGACCGGCATATGTCCGCCTAGGTCGACCTGCACCGATTTTTCCAATCATTATTACCTTGTATACCTCTTTCGTTAATCTTCTTTCATCCATTCTTTTATAGCACACATTGCACACATTGCCTTGAGACAGGATGTTAAATCTCATTACCACAATAATTTCACTAGCTACAGCGCTCTTCAAACCGTTCGTCGGCTGCGATAGGCGTTGCTGTGGTCTCTGGTAATGGAGACCTGGTACTTCGACTTTGAATTGCACGTAGACCCTGTCACAAAAGTGATAAACTCAAAATGGACTAAAACGTCCGGGCTGCATTCAATGGTGTGCAGAGAAACGTTTCCCAGTTTCCAGCGCAAACTCGTTGAACATTTATTCCGCAGTCCACGTTCAGGTCCGGACGCGTGTAGTATAATTTTATCGCTTCCATAAATGCGCAGCGTCATCAAAGAAAACGTTAGGAGTTTTTCTCGCATCCAACTGTAATATAATATTAAAACGGCGAAACACAACGACGTCATTATATATATATATATATGTCATAACTTTATACGGATTACTATTATTTATGTCAGAAAAAAAAGTTAAAACAAATCCATAGACAACGTGTTCACATGGCTTTGTCTCTGATCACCGCTCTATTACATTTGCAATGTTCATTTATTTCGCTGGTCACGGCGCCTGTTCAGCCGTCAGGCAGCAGTGCGCAAACATTACTATTTACTGTAGCTAAGTATATTACTAAAGTAACTAGACGTGACATCTCGAGTTCATGCCGTGCTTGTAATGAGACGTTGTGTAAATATCATAACAGCTTACCGCCTCACTGTTATCGTACTAGGTTATTGCTGGTGCTAGGTCCCTGTTGTCGGAGACCGTCTGGGTAGGTATCACTGCAGCGCTTATTGCAGTCGACAAACAGTACTGTGCAAACATCACTATGTTCCGGTTTAAAGAGCGCTGTAGCTGGTGTAATTACTGGGGTAATGAGACTTAACATTACAGCCACGTTGTTACGGGCAGGCGTATCACTTGACATCGGGTGGACGAGCAGCTCGTCTCGTGCAGTTGGATGGTCACGTAGGAATGTGCTGTATAGTGTTGCCACGCCGTCGATGGGCTGCACGTTGTTTATTTCTGCTGTGACGGCGTCAGAGGCACGGGTTCCACGAATTCCTTGCTCTTTATTGCCATCGCAAGCCTGGCTGTGTTTTGCTGCTTTTATTTTAACCTTTTTAGACTTACTGATGGATATTTTGTTGTTTATGTGGAACATATAAATGAAAAACGAGTATGTTTATATATAATCGTGAGAATGTATTGATGCGAACTCATTTGGCTTACTTTGTTAATACGAGTAGAACTAAGTCAAGTCCTGCCTGTCATAGAAGACGACTAAAACGGTTTTCTATAATGGTGGGGGCCACCAAGCGAGCCTGGGATGAACGATAAGTACTAAATTGCTTATTGCTTGTCGTACTAAAGTCAGGGCGCCAGGGACAACTACAGCCCTCCCTGGGATATGTGTTATATATCTCACATAACGTTATCTTTCCCCCAGAAGCATGGTATCTTTTTAGTAGATTCTCTCTCTCCCTCTCCCTTCGATAACAATAAAAGGTGCTTATTTGGTGTAATGAAATCGATATTCACCATAGTGATGTCAAAGCTCCATCGGTGGCGTATGAATTGGATTAAATGTAACAAAAATGTGTAACGATAAAGAGAACCATAAATGTATTTATAGAGTTAAAGCCGGAAGAGATTGAGATGAAACAGTTTCTATACAGGTTTACTACTTCTATAGTTTATTTATATCATTGTTATATACCTACCAGAATACGAAGTTTTACCTCAACTCGTTTATTTTATTGTTTTTATACATAAGTAACTTAATTTTGTTCTTTATATGATGCGCTAAGAATTGTCATTGGCTATGACAAAGTTATAGATCTCAGCGTGTGTAAGTAGACAGAAGTTTGTGGACTTTAAAGTATCCTCGAAAGTGTTACTTGAACTCGTAAACGTCTCTACATGTTGTAATTTCAACGCAAATGATATTGTTGTACACGTCCATAACACGAACATATTAGCCACACTAAATGAACATTAACCTTCAAAACGTACGTTATTCAGGAGTTCCGAATTAACAGATTAAACCGTGTAATCATATTACCGTAACAGATATAACTAACAAATTAATTAAAAGATAACGGTCTTAATGTCTCCATTACCGAATAACATATATCCACGTTATGCGAGATGATAAATTGTATGTTACAAACTTAGTGCTGCTAGATATCTGTTCCCTAACACCGTCTAGGTAGGTACCACCGCTGCTCCTATCGCAACCGACAGGCAGTGCTGTGCAGATATTACTATGTTCCGATTTGAAGGACGCTCTAGCTAATCAAATGACGAGGGTAAAAAGACAACATCTTTTGTCTGATGGCGACGAAAACAGTGTGGCGAAGTGTATGTTATCCTAACTAGCGCAACTTAGTTATGTGCTGACCTATCAGTTACCATCAGATGAATATCTCCGTCCTAACATCGCTAGGTCGTATAAAAAAAGATTAAATTTAAGAAATAAAGTGTAGAATACATGGACCGCTACCCTTTCGAGCTGCTGCTTCTACGACTGCCATTGTCATAATGAATCTCCAAATGTCTAAAAGAACAGGTACTGTAAGAAAAATGTCTATTTCAAGATCCCAGTGAATGGAAACGTAGCAAAAATCCAAATATAAATAGTAAGTTCGCGAGCCGCCATCCAATTTTGCTGGATGGATAAATCGAGCGTGAACACTACTTCCAAGTTACATTTCATAGATTGTTGTTCACAAACACCAATACTTCCATTATCCGGTTCGGTGGATACTCGCACGGGCCGCGGCACCGCGCCGCGACACCGCTTCAAAATCGATAAAAACACATACATACTATCGAGATATAATCGAATGCAACACAAATATGCGTCGTACGCGAACCACCGAAACACCGGCCGCTTACGTTGCCGATCCAGTACATCGATACCATATTATTAATGTGAACAACAGGAAACGGTACGGTGGTACGTACTCTGGAAGGAGTCCCGCGCCACCACTCACGGGACCGAAGCCAACCTCACCTGCCCGTGGTGCACCCTGCTAATCAACAAACGAGGCTCTGGCTCTCACCAACCCGCGTTGGGCCAGCGTGGTGGGAAATGGCCCAAGTCCCCCCACATGAACCCCTTCAAACGACGGCCCCTGGTTCCCGGCCATGCGGTCAGTGCAGAACCGATCGATATGGGGATCTTTCGAGGAGGCCTATGTCCAGCAGTAGACGTCTATCGGCTGATGATGACGATACTCTAACTCCTACCCTACTAATAAAATTATTACAACTGTTACCATCCTAAGCCACGAGTGCAATAGGACGTAGTGTAAACCACCTTACTCATAGTTGTGGTCGTATCCTTCGAACTAGCACTGGAGATAACAAGAACTTCATTATTTTTATTCTTTATTCTACGTATTGATGAGAGATAACAACGTGGCGCTAGTTAGGAAGGAATACATTGCACCACATTGTGCTCGTCGCTTCACATACAATATATTAAGTGTCGTCACCCCAGTAATTACACTAGCTACAGCGCACTTAAAACCGGAAGACGGTAATGATTGTCGGCTGCAATAGCCGCTGCGGGGGTACTTGCCTATACGGCCTCTGGCAGCAGAGAGACCTGCCACCTGTATTACTACCGAAGCTGAACTGAAAGGTAAGTACAGAACGTTCATAGTTCCGTTTTCTAATCTGGAAATTTTGATCTCTAAAACAGAAACCGTTGTTGACTTTTGCCATGTTTTACATGATAAAAAAAACTATTGATAGACGACAGTTACCATTTTGTTCAATTAGACTAGAATACTCCACCTGTTCCAACACGAAAGACGCTCCGTTCCACCATCCCAGTAGGGAGCCCCCAGTGACCGTCTACAAGTGGAGCGGGCACTGGGGGCGAGCGACGCGCAATTGGAGAATTTCTTTGTGTTTAATTTGATTGCCACTCGGGAGCCTCCTCACTCGCAAATTTCACTCTGAATAGCTTTTCACCTTAATTGCGTGTTCGTGTACCTTCTAGGCCCAAGTGCTCCTTAAAATCATAAATAATTTTGGTTATATGAATATTGGTTTAACAAACGGGTGCCTGTTCTAAGCACCGCTATTGGTGTGATTAAAGTACCTACAACAGCTACATAGAGCTTTTAAACGTATTAAAATATTTGTTAGAAAGGCTTATTCTCCTGTCCTCCTTTGACCGGTGAAGGTGAAAAGCCAAGCAAGGTAAAAGGCAGTACCACCATCTTACTAAAGGGAAACTGGACCTCCCCTATCGCGTGGGCAAAAGTAATCCCATAGTCTCACCATAATGCATCAAATTCGGGAGATAATGCTGATTTCAGGTTAAAGATATTCACTTCACGTTAAATTACGAAATGATAACTATTACGATATGTTTAACTTTGGAAATGTCTACTTAACACCGAATTGCTATATTGGTACATGTAAAATCCATGATAACAAGTATTATATCATAGTTATTAATAGTGATCAGAACAATACGAGACAATAAGCCGCCGACAGAATTTACTAAACTCCGTTAACTTAGTTTTACAAACGCTCTCGCTCGCACACGGGAGGCACCACGTCGCGCTCCCCGCCGAGGAGTTAGCGAGGAAATCTCATCACTGTTGTAAAGCTATTATGTTATTACTTCAACACAATTTTCAAGCCGAATCTCAGCAGACCTCCCGACTTGCATTTAAGTTATCATTTAAATTATTATTTGAGTATTAGCTCTGCTCGCAGCTTCCATCTCATGCAATTCATGTACAACCTGCAGTCGTAAAACGCAAGTGTATCCTCTGTTTCTTACGAATAATAAAGATGTTGAGATGTTATAATATGATGATATATTTTTAGAATAAACTTTAATATATCTAATAAACAACGGTGGACTCTCCAACCATTCCTTTGTTATTAAAAGTCCTTAATTGTTTGTTGTAGATAAACCAAAATAACTTTTTCAACAAATTTTCTATTACCACAACGAAAATAATGATACAAATGTCGACAGGGTGGGGATAAGTTGCGATAACAAGGATCGCAGTCTAAACAAGTGTAACTCATTATTCCAAGAAGTACTACCTGACAGAAGAAAGCTCCAGAATAAAGTAAACTATATTAAAGAAATGTGATCGTTGCTACAGAGCTCGGACGACACAAAGTTTTATTGCAATATCTACTTGTTACAAAGCTACGAACAACGTTTCCACAGAAACCAACGGAAACGTTTTGACTAACTTCGGGACAGGTTTACCTTTTTCAAAAATACACATTCACATCGAGAGGATAGAAATCAGGAAAGACTTATCGAAGAAAATCGTAGGACGTTCGTGGCGTCGGACCGAGCGCGAAGCCCAGGTTTTGTAATAGACCGGATCGATGAAGAAGACGGACAAATATAAGTCACATAATTATTTATCTAAAACTGACTGTAGCTATAAGAAACTCAAGAAGTAGAACAATATAGCGTCAAATTGAACAGCAAGTCCCAGGAGCCTGTACCAAAGGAATGTAATAACTACTTGGCACTTATTCGTTCGTTTAGAAAATGCAATTTTCAAAGCGGAATCCCGTTTCACCCCCCGTTTCACCCCGTGCCGCATTCCCGGCCGGGTCGCGGTGACATTTATTAGTGTGACAGTGCGAACGTGTTGAGATAGTGCAGTGCCGTGTCCCGACCGAACGGTAACCAACCAATTAATGGATAGTTAATCATTATCCTATCATAACAGAGATCAGTTTGAAAGATGCTTACACTCCTATACGAGTACATCAATTCAGATGTTTGGATTCCAATTCCAATGCTCATGGCTCATGTATTAAAATTTTACCGCCTCGGACAGATTTCTATAGTTTAACGTTTTAATCCATTTAAGAAATACATCAGTAATTTTTACAGTTATGGGTTAGCAGAACCTCGTTTTTGTTACTCAATTAAACATCGAGATGCGTCGGATGTTCATCTGATGGTAAGTGGTATGCTTGCTCGTAGCAACGTTGCACTAGTGAGGATGATATGAACTGCACCATATTGCGCTCGTCGCTTGGGATGTAAGATGTTGAGTCTTCTTATTCCAGTAATTACACTAGCTACAGCACCCTTCAAACTGGAACACAGTAATTTTAGTTTGTCGGCTGCAATAGGCGCCGCGGTGGTACCTATCTAGATGATCACCCGGCAACAGAGACCTTCGACCAGTAAGGTCTCTTGTGTTAGCAAACGTTCAACAGCCTAATGGGGCCACAAATTTCATTAATCATGTTACTGGTGTTAACGTAGAGCCGGAGTACACAAACCATTTTTGGCAGCAGATCAATATCAACCAAGATGTGAACGAACTGCTGGTCATTTCTACCACAATCTTATTTATCGTGTTCTGGGTTTTGCGGAGGTCATAGTTAATAACGTTAACGTGCTTAACGATACGTAGCGTGATAGGCCAGTAATCAAGTGTGAAGCAATATCCGTCGACGCATTGCACCCAGCAGGCGAGCAGACACAATCAGAAGACATCGTACTTAAACAAAGTTATTTATTTATGTTCTTTTGTAGATGGGTGGTTTATTATCTTTAGGATGTAGGTCGGAGGAACAGATGTTTCCGTAAGAATTTGGAACGGGTGGTTTTTCGTAAACGATCGATCTTGGATCCGTTGTCAGAGCTTGCGTGCGATCTTTTATTTGCTGTTTCGACGGTAGCCTTCGATCGGTCTAACGGTGCGTTACGTACTTTAAAACCTTGAACAAAATGATGAATGTTATCAGTTTGCCGAGTGTTAATTTCTACAGCAACTTAACCAGTAATAAAGTTAAAACGTTTCCAAAAAAACTAAATGCACAGTTTAAATGTGGGAAACCAGTGTGCCCGTGATCCTTCAATGCCTAACAGAGTTATTTATATACAGTCTTGATTACTAAAACACCACAGCGTGAGACTTGTAATGTAGAGGTCCCTTTTTCAATTCCATGTCCACATTAGTTAGAGTGATAGTAGAATTTTCCGTCTCATCTTATTAACTTGTATCTCCATATCAGATCTCTTCTATATTCCCATATTAATTGCTTTTTTTCCTGTGTGTAGTGAGTATGGCAATATCCTCTTTCGAGTATAGTCTATATTTTGCAGCAGACACTAATGAAATAAATGAATGATGATTGATGGACCAAATCTATATTATCTCCGATATTTGGAGTTGTAGCTGAATTATTAAAGAAGATTGACATTAATTATGAAATCAATGTTATTACCAACCGTATGGCCGATCGCGGTTGCATTGTGAAAGCATGGTTGCTTTATTTCGCGAGTTACTTAACTACCTCCTTCCAAAAGCGACGACCGACGACTAGTGTATAGAAAAGCGAGGGTACATTGCAAACTCCGCCGGCGCTCCGAAACTAAGTTCGTTTGCTTTTAATAGAAAAGCCGGGCAAACTTTTAATAAAGTTGAAACATACTGCATTATTAAAGTTATATATAGTTTCATTACAAGTTGATATTGTTTCTATACAGCATACGAGTTCGTTTATTCATAACAATGCTACGGAAGGCCAATAAGACTGCTGGTATACAGTACGAGCTCTCACAAGCTGAGAGGTCCACTACGCCAGCTAGCCAAGAGCCGGTAGAAAACTAAACGCGGCTACGATAATATTTTTCTTGATATTTCTGAGACAATATTTTTTTATTTATGTTATAATGTGTGTCTTCATAACAGAAACACCAGTTCGCTTCTCCGAAAGTACAAGGTAAATATTAAAAAAAAATCTTAAATCGTAGAAACGGCAAAGGATCAAAGTAAATACATTCAATAAGAACTTTGATTTCATTTGTTGATTCTATAGGGTACGTACAAACGACATAAATATACATAGCAAATATCTTCAAAGGGTTGTGAATCCATAAAATTTCTCATCCAGCAAAAGCACAGAAGTAAATTAATGTTAAATAAAATAATGATCGGCCTTTGTTGATAGAATATCATAAAGTATGAAAAAAGTTCAACAACGTGCTGTACATAAATAATATAGTATAAACAAATGTTCTATGAACACTTCATATTTCATACTCATATAAATAGGTAGCCATCATCATCATGGAATTCCTCATTCAAACCTATATTGGGCTATCTTCAGAAGATACGAACTGAAGTGGTGTAGATTGAGAAAGCTTTTTGGATTTTCAGCTACATTTTTCATCTGATGGATGAAGTTATTTCTTCCGCAGTATTCCAAAACCAATTTCCGATTGAATGTCACTAAGATCTTTTTGTTTTTCACCGTATTTCACTGATAAAGTAGTATAATAAAAGTGTCCACTGCGCCGGACAGGATATAGTGTCTCAATTGAAACTTGCCCATCATCATACAATTGTGCTCATCCTCTTTAGACAAAGCGAATACACAAACGCTGCTGATATATCTGTTTGGGGACTTGCAGTATATGCATAATGTTATTTGCTTGCAGATTTAACCGATTTCTATAACTTTACAAGAACAATTTTGGTTTTCTGAACACCACATCATAACAAATAGCCAGATTACGGCTTTGCAATAATAATAGCAGAGAGCATCCGGAGGGTATATATTAAACAGAATTGAGTGAGAACTATTTTATAAATATTATCAGAAAACTATCAAATGCGATGACAATGACGCATCATTCCTGCTCTCATATTCTGCCGCCAACTAATCCCGTGATAGATACTAGATACTGTTCCGGCGTGAACGTCTTAAAAGAAAACATTATAGCTATTGTCGTCATCACAAACTACACTACACATTGAATAGTTGCTCACCAGGACGCAGTACGAGTGCAACGTACACTGAGGCGCAGTGCACTCATCGACCAACAAAGCGCACACATTGCTGACACAGGAGACTTAAAAATACAACTAAAAATAATGAAAGGTGATAAAAAGGATGTACGGTTGCACCATGACCATATGTTATTATTGTTTAATAAAGCATGTAGTTCAGAAGCCGGATAAGCGGAGACAAATGACAAGGGAATTGATATAACACGAAGGTGAAAATTATACACCTAGGAGAAGAGCCACCACGAACAGCAGCATTAGAGCACTCATATTTTATTATATCATACTTCGAATAGATTTCTAGGTACTCACACAGTGACTCCTATTTTACCGCCAAACAGTAGTTGCTGGGTTCTGATGAAGTAATCGCTTCAAAGCCGTAGAGACTATTCCAGCTCATCTAATACTGGGCTCGTGAACCCGAGTCCACGGCCTGTTGCTAACAGTAGTGTGTAAACATCACTCTGTTCTGGTTTGTAGGGCGCTGCAACTAGTTAAAGAGTGGAGCAACGACACTTAACATGTAAAGAGTCAAAACAACAATCTATACGTGGCGCAGTGCACGAGCATGTCGTCCCTGACTGGGCTAAGGTTGTTATTGGGCAGGCACATCACGTACCTTCCCGTTTCCTTTGGACTTACTTTCTTCGACGAACAAATAAACATTCTATATGAATATTATGAACGTTAACAATATTCTGAAGCCATTATATATATCCCCACACTCAATAATGAATGGAACAGATTAACAAATCCTGTTAAACTATCCCTGAGAAGACTCTCCTTTCTGTTAAATGCTTATCAAAATCAATTCAAACAACATCGGTTCAGCCGATAAGTACTATTGAGACTAATTTCATTAAACTAACTAATAACATAACTGCCTCTGCGACTAAGGCAAGTTAGTTGTAAAATCTTGAATTGGTATTGTCTATCAACTTTATTACTAGTTGCTAACATTTTCCTAACTTTACCTCTTTTACTTTATTTAAGTTGTGTTTTATGTTGAAATTTTTATTTGAATCATAACTTACTTTCTAAGCAGATATTCCATGTAAATTGTTCTTGTTGCATTCATCTCTTTTTATGACGGGTTCTGCTTTCCTACATCTCAGTCTAAACTTAGCTGCAGCAGCTTTCCGTGTACAATAAATAGTATGTAACTACACCTAACGTTTCATCAATTTTACCTTAAACCTTAAAATGTGAAGTAGGAGCCTGCAGCTTGGGGACGGGCGCAAACTGTTTCTGCGCTCCAAATAACGAATAACAAATAACCTCTCAATCGGGGAGGCAAAGGAAAACGGCTAATAATGGAGTTGGCACTGTTTACAAATTCTACGTAGCAGCACATTCGGCTGTTTCTTTTTATAGAGGGGGAGGCGGTGCGTCCATTCGAGGGCCATCAGACGGCGGAGCCGATCCCTCGCTAAGTCTTTTGACGAGCGCGGAATTGAAAAACATGCTCCGACAAAGCGAAAATACACTTTCTTTTTACATCCGGGCCGTTTCTGTTCCGATGCTTCAGTCGATATTTACGTTCCAGTTTCAGGAAATATTTTGTGATAAGCGGATATTCAGCACAGCGATATTTTTTTAATATTCCACGGGCTGAGCGTTCTCGTGATGGTAAATGATGCATGTGATGCATATTACAAATGTGGAACGAATTTAATTGATATAAATTGCATCTATTATGCAAATCTTTTTACTCCAATAATTTTACAAACTACTTCCCTCTTCGAACCAGGATTTATTTGTTTCCTGCCAAATCGTATTGTCAAAAATATGGAATGGTGGCAGCGGAAATAAATGTAGAAACAAAAGTATAGAAGAAAGTATCGACGCGATGGTCTTGTCAGTACAAGAGAGGTTTTCAGTCAGTAGTAGAAGCGGAGGATCACCTTCGTATCAGCAGAGATGTCATTTTGTCAGAGCTGACTGATTATAAGTATAGCGACATTGTGAAAAATTTATATCCGGCTAGACGAGCGATCGATGGCTGAAAACTATTTCCGCTTAGAACAACTAGAATAACTACTACCATCATAAGTATATAGTAGTAATAAAAATATTTTTAAACTACAAAGTGAAGAGATTCATGGGTTCAGCTGGTGCCCAGGAAGCCTTTTATTCTAATGTTCACCTCTAACAAAGTTTCATGGGGTTACCACTTTGAAAGTGTATTTAGAGATCGTCGTTGTTACTTCCGGCTACTAAACCTCTTTCATCATGCCTTATATTGATTCGCTATGTCGACTTTTTTAGACTTTTAACTGCCACCGACGGCGCAGCAGTCAAGATAGATGTGCACACTTACAATTGGTGGTCCATGCAGGTAACTCGAATAATAACAACTATGTCCAGCAGCGGATGTCTATCTCCTGATGATGATGATGATGATGATCATGATGTAAGCAACTTTACATAGAAACAATTATTTACTAAAGAAAATGCACTCTACATACATTGCTAATGTTGAGTACTGAAGCAAATTGAATTAAATAAAGCACCGCACCACAGATAACATATATATTCTATACCTTGGACTGGAGCATAAAAACAATCTTGAATAGTGTATGTAATGTAGACTATTACTCGAGTTGCTTACATGGACCACCAATTGTATTTGTGGATACACAACAACGTATATGTTTGTTTGAGTTCATTGCTGGCAGGTGGCAGATCTATCTTTACTGCGGCGCCATCGGTGGCAGTTAAGTCTGAAAAAGTCGACATAGCGAATCAATATAAGGCATAATGAAAGAGACAATACATATATATACATACACATTCATTAGAAATGTGTGAAATAATTGTATTGTGGCCTTGCTTTGAGGAATATTTAAAACTAAGGTTAGTTCGCAACAAGTCAATTCAAAACGGTGACTGATGCGAAGCTCCTCAAGCCGCGCCTTAAGTCATGGCGCCACCAGCGCTTCGCTTCGCTCCACGTAAATAATATCAACGTCAAGGGGAAACCCTTTCCGGTTCCGCGAATACACGCGCCATTCAGAAATATACATTGGAGATACGAATTCAAATATATATTGCTTGTTCACAGCGTCCGCGTGGGAGGCGACGGAGGCTGCAGAGTGTCGTCTGGTCTAAGGGGCAGGGGTAAAGCGAAACGTATCTTTAATATATTTTGATAACAAATTTAGGCGGAAGTTAATAATAAAAGGAAATAATATATATTATTTCGCTTTGACTTCTGCTATCAAGTACTGGAAAAGGACTTATTTGCAACAAATGATTTTAACTTATTATAACTTAGTTATAATTTATTAACTATGAAACACGTGGTAAACAATCACATAAAGGAATGCAGCCATAATATTTAACAAAAACACTAAAACATGAACAGTTGTTTAGATGTGCGCAGAGCTGGGAATTGAGGAGTGGGATACCGGTGTCCTTGTCGTGAACAAACCCCGCCGACATATCATCTGCTATGTTCCTGTAACTATACTCCGTGCAGAGGCAAGTTGGTTATACGGATACAAAATGAACAAACGTAAATGATTTTTAACATTATTTATATTATTGAACCAGACCAACCCGCGTTGGGCCAGCGTGGTGGAATATGGCCCATGTTCCCGCTTATGAACCCGAACAAACGACGGCCCCAAGCGTGCGGCGGTACCGGAGGCCATGCTGACTATGGTCCGATCGTTGTGGAGATATTTGGGCGAGGCCTAAGTCCAGCAGTGGACGTCTATCGGCTGATGATGGTATTATTGAATCAGTGTAATTTGACCAGAAGTAATGTCAAGTCCACTGTAACAGTTAAGAAATAATGTACAATAGTTTTTTAACATCTACAATGGGATAACGTGTAATATCAATTTCATACGATATTAAGTGACAACAAATTGAAGGTGGTGGAAGGCGCTCGTCCACAATTCGGCTACTCCTGTATGTCGAAACCCGGAACAGATTAATGCTCTTGTAATAGGAGAGGTGGGCTACCAAATTACCTAAATTTCAAATAGCTGTGTAACCCCGGAATCGAACCGGGAACCATCGAGGTACGATACGAGCTCATAATTGCTACGTTTCGGAGGTACTTAAAGTTTCGATCACTAGTTTGCGAAAAAAAAAATTGTTACGTTTACATGTTATCCACATTACAGCGAGGTTCGTTGGCTACGTAACAATTACACGAACAACGATCGGCCGGAAGTGAAATCACTGTGGCGGAACTTAATATTCCGTTTTTAAAATTACAACGAATTCCTCCGTTTCGCAAACCAGTTCCCACTATTGTTGAAATTGCTTTACTTACATACATACATACATACATACATACATACATAGGTCACGCCTCGTTCCCGGTGGGGTAGGCAGTGACCACCTCTCTCCACTTGCTACGATCCTGGCACACCTCTCTCACTTCCTCCACTTTCATGAGCGTCTCTATGCATTTGATCGGGATATGTCCGCCTAGGTCACCTGCACCGATTTCTCCATTCATTCTTACCTTGTATACCTCTTTCGTTAATCTTCTTTCATCCGTTCTTTCTACATGGCCAACCATCTAATCATCCCTTTCTCTATCTTTGTCACTACATCTTTAACCACGCCACACCGCTCCCTTTCATACTGTTCCTCACTTTGTCCATCAGCTTTACTCCAGTTATACTTCTCAAGCTTCTCATCTCCACAGCATTAATCCTACTTTTAGGTTTCTTCTGCCATACCCAACATTCACTACCATACATCAGTGAGGGGATCTACACGTCTCCATGCACAGCCAAACGCGCTCTTTGTGATACGTTCCAGCTATCCATAAACTTATGAAGTGCCCCATTCACTTGATTCCCTTTCAAAACTCTTCTTCCAACATCACCATCACATTTGCCATCACTCGTAAACTGCGAACCCAGATACACACATTCTTTCACTTGTCCCTCAATCACAATGTCACAGTTTGTCATACATTCTTCTCTTTCGAAAACCATTACTTTCGTCTTGCTTGCATACACTTTCATTCCTTTGCTTGTTAAAGCACCATGCACCATGCACCATGCACCATCGCTTGCAACGACCTCTCCGATGATAATAACACTTGCTCATCGGCGCATTGGAGGCATTTGACGATCAACTCATTCATTCTTACTCCACGCTCACTATCTTTCAAGCAATTGTCTATAACTGAGTTAAACAGCCACGGCGAGACCACACATCCCTGTCTAACACCCTTCTGGATGCTAAACCAGTCTAAGCGCCGTTTACCCTGACACAAGCACTGAAACCCTCATAAAGTGATTTCAGTGCTCGTATCCGCTTTATAACAATAATAATGTTTCTTTAGTGATTACACAATTCGATTTCAATTAAAAATCAAATCGCGAGTACAAAGATACAGGAAAACAATATCAGGGTTCAAAAAGTTACTAATCATCATCATCATCGATCGGCAGACGTCCACTACTGGACATAGGCCTCCCCCAAACATCTCCGTAGTTGTAGGGGTACATACGTAGAGTTTGGGGCTATTTCTCACCACGCTGGCCCAATAACGGTAGGTGTGAACCAGAGCCTGGTTTGTTGATAAGCAAAATGCACCACGATCAGGTGATGTCGGCTCAGGTCCCATGGGTGTTAGTGCGGGACCTCTCGCACCCCTTACATTACCAATGTCTTGATAGAAGTAACAGAAGAATTAGTTAATGACGGACGTAAATAACCATCGTAGGACGCTTCATCAAATAAAAAGCTCAAAATATGACTGTTTAAAGTTCTTCAAACATTCAGAATTAACATGAATATTGAATTGCTTTGTGTATTATTTCATATTCTATTATAGTAAGTAATGCATAACTAAAGCGGTTTCCGCGTTTCCGCAGTCCAAAGGTTGCTTCACAAAGGACAAAATGCAAATTTAGAAAAAGTTCGCGAGTGGGGTACTCTTTATTTAAATGACTTTTCAATAAAAAACTAGATCAAAAATTTAAAATCATACATTATTGTTATTAACTAAAAAGTCTCAATTGTTTTTGTTAATCTTACTTTAAGTTGTTTGCATTTTTATTTATTAAATTAAGCGACGAGTCGCGCAGAACTTTCACCTGTAAGTGATACGCCTGTCGCTAACATATAGCACTCCTCGCCCAGAACATAACGATATTGAATCTCGTTACACCAGTAATTACACTAGCTATAACGCCCTTTAAACCGGAATACAGTAACGTTTGTACGGTACCGTTCGTCGGTTGCAATAGGCACTGCAGTGGTACATACCTGAACGGTCTCCGGCAACAGAGACCTGCCGCGAGTAATTCGTCTTATAACAGCATTCGTAATCTGTGATGTAATTAACAGTGCTAATACCTTCGAAACCGGCAAAAAGTTCCGATAGTTGATTCACTTCCGCGGCAACGCTACTGGCTGGCTGGCTGGAAACAATCAGTTCCATTCACGATTAACACTGCAGCCAGCAAAAAAATAAATAAAAGTTCTTAACAAACGGCACCGCTACAAACCGTCGGCCATTAACTGCGCACACTTTTTATAGAAACAAGAGTTATATAATAACAAATGAATAAAATTTGCGCGTTAACCCTTAGAGGTCGTAGTTTTTTGTTAAACGGAAGCCATACAATGTGGGCTCCATCGCGGCCAGGTTTTCATACTCGCTGGTTGTGAACACCCGTCACTGAGTGTTTTGTGAGCATTCAAATAAATTCACTGGCTCGTACAGCCGTGTCGCCATTTAGCGACGTAATGACGTTCTCTTAACTGTAATTCATTAATTACTGACGAACAGTACGAAGTTCAATATCTGTATGCTTACCCCATCTGTTAGTCACAGTTACAGGGACCTGCTCGTGGTAGATCTCTGTAACTGGTGGTAGGTCTCTGTTGCCCGGAGACTGTGTAGATAGAGACCACCGCAGCGATTATTGCAGCTCAAAAACATTACTGTGTTCCGGTTTGAAGGGCACTGAAGCTAGTGAAATTACAGGGGTAACGGGCTGGGCTTAACGTTTTGTGGTGCTATGAATACCATCCTAACTAGTTCCGCGTTCGTTATGTGGGCTGGTGTATCGATCCCTTACCATCAGGCAAACGTCCCGTTCGTTTCGTTCGTACAATAAAAAATATTATAAAATAGAATAAAGCATAAAGCGGACTCGGCGACTAACAGCGCTTGACACATTTTCCTTCATTCGAGATTACTTGAAAATGTATCAACAAAACTTTGTAGATTTTCATTAATGTTTTTCAATAGTTTTTTATTTTTGTAAATGAGAAAAGACAAAGACTAGATGTTTATAAAAAAAATATAAAACACCTTTATTTCAGATACAAGATCCTAATTGGTATACAGGAAAAAAAATACTAATCAATAAACAAATTAAAAAATCTCACCCTGGCCCGGCAGCAACGCTCAACCACTGTTTATAAGTATGGCTATAGTGCAACCCCATTGCCAGTTCCTGAACTAGCAAGCTACTACCGTTTATAGCAGTGTATTAGATAAATGTAAACATTGCAGACGCAATGAAAACCTTCGTCCTATGAATACTATTGAGGAATTTAAAATAGAGTAAATACAATATACTATTATAAAGAAATAAAACGCTGAATGTTCATAAAAGCAAAAGCAAATGGCTGAGCAAAATTAAGTTTTGCTGAACGTAGCGTAACCAATGAACGCTTAATTTGATGTATCGACCCCCTTCATTGAACGTAAGGGACCGCTACACATTCGTTATTCATTATGCGGCTATGTGAACCCGACGAACCCTGCTCCTGCTCCGACTGATGTCTCCATACATTGGTCTCACTAGCTATAACTCCGTTCAATCAAACACAGCAACGCTTATTCAGTTTGCAGACAGGAGTAGAAGCTAGTAGTGGCGATAGCTGGGTGGTAGTGGGAGACTCTTAGCTAATATATGTTCGTGGCGGGCACCGCAACACTTGCTTCCGCCACCAAACAGTAGTGTGTAAACATTACGTGTTCCGGATTGAAGGCAGTTTTAGTGAGCTGAAACAACCTCACTTTTCTCTTCACTCTTATGGCTCGAAGCGCTGAGCACATGTGGTGCAATTTACACCACCGTAACTAGCGCCACGCTGTTATGTGTAGGTGTATCAATAAGTATCATATAGTCCGATAAACAAAAATAAAAAAAATATATTTACTATTTACATTAAAAGCCTTCGATGTAGAATAACTTGTAGCATGATATGTTAAAATGAATGGAACAAAATGATAAATGGCTGCAAATTAAAGCGGGTAACATTTGTATCTAAAGCGATAAACTATTAAATACAAGCAAATAATCGTTTTCTATTGAAAAAACTTTAGTACGACTATGTTATAATATCACTTATATAAAAAAAATAATACCTTTACTGTAGTCTGTACACCAAAATGGTCCATTATACTAATACAGTCGATTTCCTTTTACAGGACCAAGTGCGACCTTTTGTAAAGCACTAACTTGTATCCTAAAATTACGTACTAGAAATAAATCTCAAACAATGATACACATGGGAAGATAGAAATAAAGTAAACTTTATTCAACATTCACTCGCACACAGTCAGTATAGATAGGATATTGCTGCGTGATGTTGAACAGGTCTCCTAACACCTCCAGCGATACGTCATTAAAGCTGCTTACACTTATATAGTATTTTGTAGAGCATTTGCCAATGGCATTACAAGGCATTTCAGTTCATGCTCTTTGTGGTTATTTAATAAAAAATGTTTCCCTCTATTCAATGGTATAATTTAAATGTGATTTACATAAAGGAACCATTGGAGCGGCGGGCGACAGCTAGTTATGCAAGTGACATTGTGGTTGCACGTCAGCGCCATTTTGTGAAACGGCATTGTAATAAAGGTGGTGGCGTGAGTTCGGCAACAGCCAGCCAATGAACTCTTCAATTATCTTATCATATATGTATTATTCTATTGTTTTGTATATAATAAAACGATGTCACGAGCGGTAAAATCACCTGGTGGTAAGATATGTATTTACCTGTAGTATTGAAGCGCTCGGCGCCTTGACACGCATTTATTATTGAAAAGAAGGTTTACTTTATTTAAACGTACAAATCGAACACTAAAATCCTCAAATACGTATTCAAAATAATTAGTTTTTTTTAATTAAGTGCAATAATTTCACAAAACACAGATCCATGTTTTTATTTATATAATGATTCATTATATTTATTAACGGTTTCTTTTACTTATTTCAATATAATGTTTAATCATAAAACAAATAAGTGAGATATTTACAGAAATCACTTTGAAAGATGAAAATTAAAAAAAAAAGATCAATAGTCATAACAATATTTATGAAATTTCAAAACACTATTCTTTATAATCTGTGGCGATTGAAACAACTGTCACGTTTCCCGCCAAATTGATACGCTCCAGGTCAGATAAGGTAAAGAGAAATCTATTTGTAAGATGCCTTTACTGGCCGTACACGGGCCACTATTAATTCTATTTACCGAGTGGAGGGGAGGTTGGGAGGGGGGATGATTTATGGAGGCCGGCCACCGAGTAGATCCTCGAGAAATTATGCTACGGCGTTGCAAAGATTAAATTTGTAGGTTAGTTTTTATTTTGCTTTTGTGAATTTCCACATGCTTATTGTTGCAACTTGATGATTTATTGCAATGTTAAATAACGATTCGTCTTTCATCAAATCACTTAAAGTACGTTATAAGTTACTTGTAATAAACGACCTCCTTGTCCTTATGCCGTAGATTTCCTTTTGAACCAAAATATGTTATGTATTTATTTAGGTATGTATTTGTTTATGTATGTATGTATATATATGTGTCGATATTAAGTTAATAAGTATTGTCTTATTTTCTTTTCTTACATACCACTACATATCGCGTCACTTGCTTTAAATATCATGACGTTGCTGTTCAACTTTTCTCTTAACAAATGTAATAGAACATACAGTTTTTAACATCAATATAAAATATATAGGAAAAGCATAAGATCAGCTTTTCCATACTTTTAATAAGTACTATTCGATCGATAACACTTTTGTATAACAAAACGGATAAAACTAAAATTGAAATAACTAGACGCAAGATATCCATCCTAATTATAGAAGTACTCCTAATAAGTAATTAGTAATAAATTATTCATTTGGTCGGTTTAATTTAATCAGTTTAAACATCATTATATTAACGGTTAACAGATAACTTGGAAGTGAGGGAAGATTCGTAATTTATTCAGAGTTATTCTTTGTAGCGTTTGAAGAAAAGGAATAATCTATAAACTCTTCAGCCTGTTCGCTTTTACTTGGCGCTCCATTGCAGCAAGATTTATCTAAACTAGTACTCTTGTCACTGGTCTGGACCGTCAGGTAGCAAATCTATTTTTGACATTAACAAATAGTAAATACAAAAAATGAGGAGTTTGCATAAATAATACAGCTACGGCAGTTTCTGAAAATGGAGGTTGTTCGTGATACCTCTGATGACATATGAAATGTGAAGGTTGTGTGTATGTGTATGTGTATTGCCAATGATCAGGTACGGAACCGAGATGTGGATACTTTAAATAGGCATTATAAAAAGGCTTACAATCATGTTCAATGGCAATGGCCGGACGGAGTTCGTGTTAGTACGAATCAAAAATGCCATAGCCCAAAGCTTTGCTAGACTTATACGAGCAGAACATATTATTCGAAGAATTGATGCCGGTGGGCCAGGAAGATCCTAGAGTATCACTAACGTACTGGTAGACTTAATATTGAAAATGCCTTCTTAATACAAACTGATGATCTGGTGAGGATCGGTGCAAACCTCTGGACGCCGGCAGCGGAGGACCTTTCGTAGAGTTATTTCAGAGAACATCTATATCCAACAGCTGATGTGGTCTGTTCGGTGATGATGATTTGAATACTAACTTATACATTCAATTTTGTTACTTGTCTGTTAACTTCGCTAAATCTTGCAGCCAACGTTTCCCTTATATAATATGATATTGCTGTACTGGTAACCCATGTCGGGGTGGTTGCGGCAAGACCTCGAAGAATTAGCGAGCTGAACTCGTCCACTCCGTCAGGAATGTCAAGTGGTCATTTTGTATCTGATGCATTTCCGATGCAAATCTTATAGAAGTATCTGAAGCCGTGATAGCAGTTGGTGAGAAGATCGTAGATAGGTCGAGAATAAACACGAGCTCGATTCAAACTGAACTTGTGTTTCCGGCGACAGAAAACATCGTGAGAAAATACACACATACCATCACCACACAGTTCCATGAACTATGAGCTTTCATAGACGTGATTTCCACCAACTCGCACTTGGCCAGTATGGTGGCCAGCCTTGAATTCTTCTTTCTTTTATTCAACGCAGCAACAAGGCCACGACGTTCGCCATGATATACACAGCACATTGTGCTCGTAACCTTGAAGAATATAATGTAAAGTCTCGTTACTCCAGTAATTTCATTAGCTTCAACGCCTTACAAACCGGAGCACAGTGCTGTATGTCGGCTGCAATAGGCGCTGCGGTGGTCTCACCTAGACGGTATCCGGCAGCAAAGACCTACCACCAGTAAACCTATCTACCTACCACCATCTTTATAACGACATTGAACTTTAGTATTACCACCATGAAATTATAATCTTTCTCCAGGCAGAGCTGGAGACCAAGGAAGATATATACATATATGTAATAAGAGATCATATGTTTGAATAAGATGACACATACATCGTTCCCCTCCCGTCAGCAGGACTTGGTGCTGGGTCAATTATCCCAATTATAATCAAACTAAAGTGAACGTTTGGTTGATTTGAGTGGAAGAGCAATGTTCACTCGATATCAAGTAATACCATTAACCCGGTGTAAGATTCTAGTATTATATAAATAATATGAAGAAACCAACTATCATCATATAACAGATAAACCTCCACAGCTGGACATATGCTTCCAGAGGTCCCTCCGCGCCAGATCGTCGGTCCAGGTCCATCTTGATCTGGTCCACATATTGGTAACATTTATTGATTTTTAATAATTTATCCAAAATTTCCTTTATATCACAAATACTGGTGGTAGGTTTCTGTGGTCACCACCGCAGCTCCCATTGCAGCCGAGAAACAATAGTGTGCATACATTATTATGTTCCGGATTGAAGGGCGGTGTAGCTAGTGTAATTACAGGGCTGGCGAAACTCAACTATAGCGCAATAACTCAATGATATCAGACCTAAAAGTCAAATTGAATTCCAAATCGGGGACCTGGGGAGATCCTGTCGACGTCGCCACCGGAAACGATCGCACATCAGTGCTACCGGTGGAGGGGGCCGCCGTTGTAAAATGAACCGAACGCTGCAACAGTTAACGCTTGACTCGCGACAATGCTGACGTATAATTGGGCGCCCCTCGGGAGGGATCGAATTCGTAACTTAAGGGCCACTTGCTCATCTCGAGCAATTAGAACGGACCTAATTATCCAAGATTGAAGAGGCGGGACAGCCTTCAAGCCTCTTTTAATTTATACTACAACTAATCATTAATTATATACGCATTCGTAAATTCTGAAAGTATATTTTATTGCAATATCAATTACAACTGAGACCATCTCGAACTTTTGTAGCGCTTCTTACCTGTGAACTACAATAATTTAAAACTTTTAAAACTACCCACATTTATGATGGTAGCCATAAAACTCCCCGTTCGATCTGCCATATTTAACGTCAAACGTCACAAAGGACGACCCGGACTGCACCAATATTTCCACCGGACCAAATACAAACTATGAACTAGATCACGATTGTCTTTAGCGCTGGACCGGCGCTGCGCCGGAAGCGGACTTTCAATTACGAGCCGTCGATAGAAACTGTTTCGGAGCCTAAAAAGTAGAGAAATTAACTGGGGACCGCGGCAGGAATGAATAAGCGGCAGTTAAGTACAGTGTATTGCGTGTCGCAGTACGTTCGGGCAGTTGATTGACGTTAACGCTGAACCACGTACGAGGCGGACGCGTGAACGTCGCGGCCGCAGCCGGCGAGCTGGCGGGCTGGCGTGCTGGCGGGACGGCGGGCTGGCGGGCTGGCGGGCTACGCGCAGGGAATAGCTATTGCGAAAGTCCTGTTACTGGCGCCCGCGGCCCGGCCGCCGCTGCATGCAACCGCGGGCACGGCGAAACCGTCTTACCTGCTCTACGCGACGCACGTCTTCATAACTGCGTTAACATTAATCCGTACACATAAAAAAAACGGACACTAGAACACTTTGCGGGCACAATTTGTGATGAACAGAAACTGTGTCACGTCGGAACGTAAAGTGGTGAGTGTGCACACATTTTTACTGCACCAATTTTACGGGTCATTTGAGTGCCGAGCCGTGCACAGTATTTAGACAGGTGCGTTGACGCCGACACCACGCCAAGTTTACGAGCGGCGCGACGCTGCACCGCCGCAGCCACGACCACGCTACTGAGTACAACCGGAACTGTGCGTGCCTCGTGTGCTCCGCGGGCCCGGCGCGCCTTCCCTTTCTAGCAGGAAATCACAGTTGATAACAGCGCCACCTGCCGCCTACCAGCGCCGTGCGGTTGAAGCTCTGTTCTATTCCGAACAATCTACTAACAGATCTCCTACAGTCGACCAAACGAGATGGCATTTATGAGATAAAAATACTTTTACATTTTAGTTTTGGCACCACATACTTTATTTATTTATTTAAAATATTATTCAAAGACGTTTTTATTATGATTTCATAATTTTTTTGTTTTAAAAACGTGGAAAGAAAATAACTCATTATCAGCAATAGTTGTGCTTTCAACAATAACATTATTAACACACATCAAAAGGGTATCACGAAAATCTTGTTATTAAGTTATCCACCGCTACAAGAAATGTTGAGACTTCTAAACATCTAGATTTGGACGATTTTTGTAAAGACTTGTCAGTATTCATTGGACATGAATAAATTCCATGTGTTAAATGTAAAAAAAAATTTGATGATATTACTGTTAACAAGTATTTATTATTTTTTAATAATTTTTTATGCTAATCTACAGCATTCTTACAGTGCGCAGTCAAGCCTGGACTTGGACAATGCCGAATAATATTGGAATAATGAAAAAAAGAACAGGACCATCGTAACATGTATTTTATTCACAAGTAAATTGTTACCTAATATTCACCCGAGCACTAGCGTAAAGACACTTTACATAACAGTTCGGAATCTGTTTGCTCCATTAAAACTTTCAACATGTTACCACTGGACAGTAAGTTCTTAGGCTCGAAACCAGAATTTAGCCAGGACTCGAGCACATCTGTACTGGGCAACATTGTCCGTAAAGTATTCCTAACATATATATATGCTTGGGGTGAGTACTTGTAAATACTCAGTGCGAAGTGCTTCAGGTCATCTGTGTGTCTCATTGGCATAGCCAGAACTAGGCCATTAGTGTCCTCCTTAATTTTATCTTGCAATGATAGTAAAATTCTAGACTTCTTTTTCCTCTTCTGTTCTAGTATATTTTTCTTCATTTCTATGACTTTTTTCAATCTACCTAGGACTCTGTTTTGCCTATTGTACATTCTCATGTTGTATTTTAATTTGTCTCTTAAGCCTATTGCTTGTCGCTGCATCCTTTGTACTTCGGTGAACAATTTCAAAAGCTCAACATTGTCGTCTTCTGAGAGAGTTTTTTCATTTGTGCCACCTATATGATTTGTATGTTTATTCATTTTTATATAGTGCTCCTCCTCTGAATCCATTTCATATTCCTCTTCTTCTTCATCATGATCTAATGTTTCTTCGTCTATATACTCCACCTGAGTGAATAAATAACTCAATATTTATAAACAAATATTTGTTACAATGTAATTCATTAGGTAAAATCCAACTATTATCATTATCATCAATTTTACTTGTTCTCCAGAGTCATACAAGTTTTCTGAAAATCATGCTCAAGTTTTAAAAATTCCAAATAATTTAGAAAAGTATCCTAACAATATCCTTTAGTATTATTTATATATTTGCACAATGATAATGGTTCATTTAGTTGTAATGGGATACTTAGATCTATTCACAGTGAGGTATTAGTAGCAATGTTTACGTAATTCCATTTACTTTTCATGGAAAGACAAAAGATGATCTGGATTTACATAATTGTGTGGTGGCAAAAGATATGACATATAAATTATGATGACAGGTAATACAATGTGGCAATAAGTACATTAAAACACTGATACAAAACCATATTGCATCTTTTATTTTGCAACACATTGGAATGTCTTAAAGGCTCATTAATTTCACTAATTATTATCCCACCAGACTGAAACATTAATATTCACAATGTATATTTATTTAATTATTGAAGAAGGCAGTAGAAGTATAGATAATTTCTAATTAATTAGTGTAATGTACTAGTTAGTCTTCTTACCTCTAACACATGGTTTGGCAACTTCAATGATGGTACTGCTTTACTTATCAACACAACTCTGTTTTCACTGTCACATTCAAAACAGTCAACTGAAAAATGCTGCACACAAATATATGAAAAGTCTGTTGGAGTCCAATTGTTCCTGCCAGTTAGGTCTGTCCAGATTTGTCGAAGGTTTGCATCTTCTGGAAATCTGTTAGCAATGTAGACTTTAAGTATATCTATTTGAAATTATTGGCAGTTAGAAGATCAAGATTTTTAATAAGGGGCATTGCCTTGTAGTGCACAAAGAAACCACTGTTTTATAACTAATTACATAAATAATGAAACTAAGTTTTTACCTAAAAAATGAATCAGAATTTAAACTTTTTGACTCTTCACATCCCAATACTGCACAGGTTTTCGTAATTTCCGTATCAGCTTCAGCGTTTTGTTTCAACTCAGGTGCGACCATTGCTGCAATATGTAAATATTTATAAATTCATTTATTTACTCCCTCTTCAAATAATGGTCCTGAAATAATACATACCGACAGGAGTTAGTTTAGATTTTGAGTCATCAATGTCTTTCATTTTAATAAGTGTTTGATTTAAATTCATTATAAATGATTCTGAGTACACATAAATTTGGCGGGATTTCTATATAAAATATAACGAATTTAACTACGTATTTTTACATAAACTATGAAAATAAAACAGGTCACAAAAAGAAAACTGTCTGAAAGTTTCTTTTTAAACCATAAAATTACATGCTTAGCGTCTACAACAATCACAATGATAACAGGTTATAGCCGAGTATGCTCGCCATTTACTAACGATAACTCATGTTTCATGTCGACTATTAGCTAAAGGCAATAAGTTGTGAATTTTTAACAATGCCTAATATAAACTAAAATATTTTAAATCGATTATGATAAATTTAGGACAAATTATTGTTCACTTTCATGCATATTTTAAAATTCAATGACATTTGTGTATGATACAGATTAAAGAGCCTCTACAAGTGAATCGATTAGAAGCGTGATGAATAAAAACTATTAAACTCGTGTCTATGGATAAAATATAAAACATTAATTATCATGCGAGTCTATGATGTGTGAACTGTGGCGTAGGTTTCTTTGTATATCTGTGTATCTGTTTTCTATTTTCTGTGATGAAATGTCATTGTGATTTCATTTCATTTGTACGCAAGTTTTTGACGAGATCTTTGTTGTTACCAATTATATGCTTAGAAAATGGTTGACCCAATATTCGATTACCAATTTAGGTTGATCCTCATTGGCGATAGTACAGTGGGTAAAAGTTCACTTCTAAAATACTTCACTGATGGAAAATTTGCAGAGGTATGTACCATTAATTGATGTTTTGATGTCTTTGTGATTATATTTAACTTTAAATGGGAAGTAAATTACGCACAACTTTTAGCTCTCGGACCCGACTGTGGGCGTTGATTTCTTTGCCAGGATAATTGAAGTACAAGATGGTACAAGAATTAAATTGCAACTTTGGGATACAGCTGGTCAAGAGAGATTTAGATCTATAACAAAGTCTTACTACAGGAACTCCGTTGGTGCCCTATTAGTGTATGATGTTTGTAACAGATCAAGTTTTGAGCACATACCCTTATGGATGATGGAGGCTAAGAGGCACATTGAGCCTCATAGACCTGTGTTTGCTTTAGTTGGTTGCAAAGTAGATTTAGTGGGTACAGACAATAAAAATGGTGCTAGAAGAGAGGTTTCCTGTGAGGAAGCCAGGATGTTTGCTGAAGAGAATGGTAATTATTTTTATATATTTTACATTAATAAATTATGTAACTTATTTGATCATAACATGTGTAATGTAAATTTAGAAATCAAGGACAATTTGTTTTGCATAAATTTATTGAAGCTTGTAGATTCATTGCTTACATTTTTGTTGATAACCTTCTAGTACCTCTAAGGTTAACTTTTCACTTAGTCTCAACTAAACGTTTTACATTTAAAAGATCAGTAATAATTAAGAAATTGGTCCAGGTACATTAATGTTTTGGTATGATAGAAATATAATAATTTCTACCGTGTTTACTTACTTTTAGTAGTTACTTCAAATCAAGCCGCTTGAAATAATTATTCGTCAATTTATTAAATGAAATGTTTTAGTAGCAACTGCTCTAAATTAGTATTAATTGCCGCAAAATATAAGTGACTAGTAAACTGTTAACTGGGGAATTCACTTTTTAATAGTGCAAGATAGATATGTCACACCCAGAGAATATATGAAAGTATAAATCCCTCCTAGTCCAGTGTTAAACATATATTTCAAATACATATTTATAAGTCACACATATTTAACAGGTTATTTTAACATTGCATAAAAGAAAATGAACAAATGCATTCAGTGTAAAATGTAAATAAAAGAAGAGCAATATAAATACGAAGTGTAGTGCAATTTTAAATGTACATTATTTCTAGGGCTTCATCATGTTGAGACATCAGCTAAAACAGGCTTAAATGTGGAAGAGGCATTCGTTTTGGTCGCACAGGAAGTCTACAATCGTATACAAAGCGGCGAGTACAAGGTTGAGGATGGTTGGGACGGAATAAAAACAGGGTTTAACCGACCAAACGGGTTGGATTTTAACCTCCTTGAGGCGGAAACTGTGCAATCCACCTGCTGCTAGATATATGTTATATTCTTTTGTACATATTGACTCTTGTAATTAGTATAGGCGCATATTATGTAAGTATAAATTTATTACATAATGTAGATATGTTTCGCTGCACTATGTTTCCAATTGCAAATGATAAATGCAGTCAATTTTTTTATTGATTCACGGGGTCTACAATACATGAATTATTATAATATTATTTATATTTTTATTGTTACAAAAACAGTTGTACTGAATAAAATTATTATAGCATAAATTTTGTATGAAAATGCATTTTGGAAAGCGCAGAGTTTATTGTATAACTTTTTCTGATGTTCTTAATGTTACCGTTCTGTCGTAACTTATTTTTTTATTTAACAAATATATATGAGAAAGCATATAATAATAATTTAAATTCAGATCAAAGATCTATATAAATTTTGAACACGTTAAAATTAACATTGAAATGAACAATTATTGTAATATTCAAAATTGTGTCATTTTATCTGTACATTTATTTATTATATTATTAATGATATTTAGTTAATTTGCACACTATATGTGATATTGTCTAACTTTCTATGTAAATTAATTATAAAAAAAATTGATTACATCTTCTGCAAATTGGGCATGAAAATAGCACAAGTTAAAAGTATGACTCATAAATCTCAAAAAAAAAATACAACCAAAGACATGATTGTTAATTGTGTAAACACTTTGCAAGTAATTAGTTTTTAATTGTATAGTTTACTGTTGTCAATCATTGCGTAATAAATATTTCTTGTACCTGGTAAAATTAAAATTAACATAATTAGAAATGAAAAATTAATCTTGACTCCCCATACAAATTAATATGTAATTAAATTATCTTTTTCGTTGGGCCATTTTTGTGTTATTGTTTTTATCTTAATACTTTAAAATACGATGTTTTTTAAAGAATTTATTTAAAAAAATTGACATGAAATACACGTAAGGGAAGGTCCGTCCAGTAAATCCATTCGGGCGCAGGACTCGTGACTAATTATTGATGATGCCTATACAAGATTTTTTTTTGTACACAAAGTTGTAAAACTAATTAATAAAAATAAAAATATTTAAGTTGTGTACATTTTATTGACATTTGTGGAATAACAGCTACAACTCCTTTGCCTTTGGTCAAAGTACTAATTAAAACATGGTTTAATTCGCAAATGACATGAAAAGTGATTCGCGCTCAAAATTGTAAAAAATATTTATGCGACATTTCTTAATTTTACTACATAATTACTACACTGTTATTACAATGCTTCTACGCAGTAAAGTTTTTGTTAATCATTATCTTGTTTTAATTCTGTAGCGTTTAATTATAATTGACCCCTGAAGTCAAGTCGATGGCCCAGTTTCAACCTACTGCGTCTTTTACTAAAACAAAGGTGGGATTTGATAGACTAACACAATGATACTGTTACAGTATTTCAATGGAGGTGTTTCCTGATGCTGGAGTCGGTTGGTAATCAAAATGTAACATTGACGATAAACGTACTTAACTAACGATAACGTACTCAACATTTTCAAGTTAAGATGTTGACGCGTTGAATAGAAACGTATTACGCTGTTTAAAGTTTTATAAAGATGATGCTCACGTGTAGGGATCAAAATGTAGTGAGAATGGTATACAGTATGACTAATGAATATTGATAACTTAATAATTTATTTTTGTACATAGTCTACGAGTCTCTCAGCACACCGAGTCCAGAGCTATGCCAAGGCTTCAATTGCTTTTAAAAAAAGTTTCGTCTTGATCCTGCTAGAAGCTCTCCACGGCATTCATCACCTCGTGATCGTCTTTGTAACTGTTTCCCCTTAAGTATTCTTTTAATTTAGGGAACAGATAAAAATCGCTATGCGCCAGATCTGGTGAACAAAGAGGGTGGTCAACCAATTCGAAGTCAGCTTGCTGAATGGCAGCCATCGCAACTGCCAACCTGTACGCGGGTGAGTTGTCGTGATGAAACAGCACACCACTTCGAAGTTTCCCCTCTCCTTATCTCTTTCATGGCGTTCCTCAACTTGGTAATTAAAGCTGCATAATATTGGCCTGCAATAGTGGTTCCACGCTCCAGGTAATCAATCAACAATATTCTTTCTGAGTCCTAAAATATTGAAGCCATGACCTTGCCAGCCGATGCCACGGCACCACGAAACTTCTGCGGAGTCGGTGATGATGGCCGTTTCCATTACGAAGATTGCTGTTTTGTCTCGGGATCAAAATGATGGACTCATGTTTGTCCATTGTTACGAAATGCAGGGGCGGCTTTACACCGTCCCTCGCAGCCGAGGTGGGGTCGCGGAGGAAGTACCCTCTGCGGCCAACCGGGGTCGCACCGATGATGCGGCTGCGGGGGAAGAGGAGTGTCGGTATTGAGATGCGCCGCTTCTCCCTATCCTCCGCGGCCGTCTGACAGGTAGCGGCGGGCACTAACATCGTCTCCGCCGCAGGGAGTCAGGAGAGGTTTTCTCCAGTGGCTCCCATGGCCTCTGGGCGACGGGTTCGAGGGAACGCGGTCGCCCGCGCGACTGCATGAGGTCGAAGAGGGGGCGCGCTGCATGTTCCGGCGCGCCCCTACGGAAAGGGAGGGTTCATCCCTCCCTCCCGAGGTAGCGGCTGCGAAAGCGGCCAGCGCCGGCAGGGTCGCGGTTATGAGTGCACACCCGCGTTCCCGTGACCCTGCCATTATGGCGATGAGGCGGAACATCGTGGTGGTTTTAGTCGGTGCAAGTCCGACATAACACGTCCTTGCCCCCACGAGGACGAGTATGCGTAGGCGTTTCCGACACGTAAAAAAAAAACCCTTACCTCTCCTGTTTAGTCCATTGACTTTAGTATCACATAATATTCAGTGACAATTATATAAAAAATGGTGAACTAGCTCGCCCTGAATATCATTGTTTTTTCAAATATTGATAGCCGAAACTTTGCTTAGCTAGATATGGCAGCAGATTTTTAATATAAAGATAACAGCTATTCAGGACGATACTTAAAAGTTTAACCAGAGACATTAATATTAAAAACAATAGGTCCACTGCTGCGCCGGCGAGATAGTCTTACTAGAAGAGTATATTGTACATCAAACAACTTTTCAAATCTCTCATCAAATATCCATAGGAACAGAATTATTAATTTTTGCAAATAATTTAAATTTAGAGATAGTTCACAAAAATAAAAGATCTTTTTCACTAAAAATATTCGAAGTTGTTTAAATTTAGTAGATATTCCATTACTAATAGCCCAGTTTCTATGTTTTGTATCCTATAAAGACCTTAGAGAGGAAACGTCTATGAAGAAATATAAATCTTCTTTAGTATATTCTGGTATTAAACTGTAACGAAAGGCACAAAGTTGCTTATGCATAACGAACACGTAAAATAGTATTGAGCGGTAGTATAGCGTTTATGTGGTTTTTATAATCATTTACATACATAATTCTTAAGGCTATCGCACAACTAAGTTTTTTGTCTAATATTTTGTACTCCATTAAAATTCCTGATAATAAATCCTATTAAACATGGACGTAAACGTGTATGTGAAGCGCTATGTTAAAAAAAAAGTATAATTTATTAATTTTTATTAAATTTTTAAATATAATTTTTGTAAGAGAATTTTCTTTTGTCGCAAGTCAAAAAATCAGTACTATTCTTTTATTAATAAAATATATTTGTAACTTATGTATTATATTATGTAATTTATACATTTATTATCAGCGTGTTCTGGTAACCAGAAATTAAAATAAAAACTTTATTAATTAAAATAAAACAGAAAAAGAAACTTTACTAATTACTTGTAATTCGTCTATGACGGAGTCAAATGAAACATTTTTTCATTTAATTTACACGCTAAGTGGAAATATGAAATTGATATAATATTTTTATTCACACAAATTCTTTTGGAATTCTCGTTTAGTATTGCAGTGAAGGAGCAGTTCTGGGATTTCTCACGAAATGCACTAGTGCCTCCGAACTTTGGCTTAATATATCCAAAAAAAGGGTTTAGTTAAATCCAGAACTTCTAATTAAATACTAGCAAAACGTGTTCACACTTTTACAGAAAAATGTAAAATTAAAAATGATTGAAAACACCCTTACGTGTTTTAGACCTTTGCCTTTTTTATTTCATAAAAAGTTAACCGTCAATAAATAATACAGAAAATTGACAAATTTTATTTTAATTCATCGATGTAATATAAAACCAAAACAATGTCTTCTAGCCGATCTAAGACGTCGATATTAGATAAACCGTTAAGTAAGGGAAAAGGAGAAATTTCCTTAGCTTTGTACGCCCTTTTGTTTTCAGAAATTGTACAGTATTGTCAAAATCGATCACATTCTATTCATGAGCTACAGACTAAGTAAGCTTGCCTTTTTACACTACACGTCCCTCCGAAAAAGGTTGCGTTTATTATTAAAAAATGTTAAAAATATACACACCTTTAGGTGTGGAAATACGCCCAGCAACCTTAACCACCAACGTCTTTATAAGTCAACATTTGATAATGATGATTATATGAAATTGAAGACAAGTATAGTCAAATGTAGAATAAAAAAACCTTTGTACTAATTAAGAATGTTTATATTTTAGGCTATCAGATATAGGGCAGGATGTGGGGACGAGGTTGCTCGATTTATATTTTGTGAGGGAGAGAAATAGTAAGAGAGAAATTAAATTGCTTAATATGTTACTGTTTGTTAAATCAACACTTTGGAAGGTAAATGCCATTTCAATTAAAAATTTTTAGTAATAGGACAGTGAGAACTATAGTTGAAGATATTCAAACATTATTGGTTATGTACACTTAATTTTTAGGTATTGTTTGGAAAAGAGGCAGACAAACTGGAGCATGCTAATGATGATGAGAGAACATACTACATTATAGAAAAGGATGCATTGGTAAAGATTTCATATATTTGTTTTTTATTAAGAAGTAAACCTAACAATAAAGAAGGAATGCAGGCTCACATACATACTGCAGGTCTCATAAGTTAATAGCAACAGTACTGTTATAACTCTAGAAAGAACTACATACAAAACAATGTTTTATAGGTAAACAAATTCATCAGTGTACCCAAAGACAAGGGCTCTCTCAACTGTGCCACTTTTAATGCGGGAATCATAGAAGCAGTTCTTACAAAAAGTGGTTTCGTGAGTATATAATTTAATTACACTACTGAAAAATTCATTTAACTATTTGGGTGTATAGGTGTTCCAAATACACTCATAAAATTGTACCAATATGTCTAGCACATATCTTCCTCAATAAACTTATTTCTTTTTTCAATCTCCTTTTCGTTTCAGCCTGCAAAGGTGACCGCCCACTGGCATAAGGGTACTACATACATGGTGAAGTTTGAAGACTCCGTAATAGCCAGGGACAAATCCTTAGACGATCGTTAAGTTTGTAATTTTAAGAACTGCTAACATTGTATTATTATGCTAAACAATAAAAAAAATATGTTGCACTTAATAACTTATTAGTATTTTTGTTTTGGATGACCCACCTCAGCGTTCTGTATTATACAGTGTTCCATTATTTACTGCTCATTGAGTCAGCAGCAATTGCGTAAATTACACACCAACCATTACACCTACTTTTTGCACTGGGGTGAGCTATTAATCCAGATTTTATTTGTTTAGACATTTACATTAATTGTTTACAGTCCACTGAATAAATAGCTTTATTTTAAAAGAAAATAATTTTATTATATCACAAACTCCCAATCTGAAACTTTTATTCCAATTAACATCAATTCTAACTTTTTAAATAGTCATGATGAAAAATATTAGTTTCAATGTAACTTGAAAGTCCTATCACGATATCTAAGTTTTCCGCAGCGACAGTCTTCTTCAAACTGACTTTTCTGCTGGTGCACAAAAAAGCCGAAGATAAGCATTGGTACAACGGCGGTCAAACCCTTCATAATTGTGTTTGGGTTTGCTTGGAAATATTCAAGTTGGGAAACCTTCATAGACAGCCATTGTTGCAGAGCTTTGTCGAACTAAAAAATAATTAGAGCCTACACAAGAGTTAAAAAAATAGTTTTTTTTTATATGAATGTTGGTGAAACGTTAATGCCATTTCAACTTTGTTAGATGCATGTTATGGGAGATTTTTTACATTATTTATATTTAAAAAAGCAAAAAAACATGCAAGATGTCCACCTACCCAATACAATGTGATTTATTGGGCAAGTGGACATCTTGCACTATGCTTGCAGGCTTGAGATATAAAATGCTGTCTTGTTACAATTTTATTAAATCCTAAACACAGAAATGTTTACTCACTATTATTTGCCAGCAGACATAAGCACTGTGGCACTGTGGACTTACCTAGATGGTCTCCAGCCACAGAGACCAACCAACAACAATAATCATTTTTAAGGTATATATTTGTAGATGAATGTTATTGCCTTGTATAACATTAGTGAAGAGAAGCAAACACTGGTAATTATCCAAATAAAGGATATATATATTTCAGTAACTACTACAGACAATAGACTAGATCCATTGTTACTTCTATTTTAATGCTCAACAATAGTTTTACAAAATTGTAACACTGTAATATAACAAGTAACAAAAGAGATATATTGATAATCTTAAATTATTATTCTGTACCATTTCTTCATTTATCTTCTTCCTTTCAAACAGTAAAGTGAACCATAAATTAGCTGTATATTTTAATATCTTTACCTCATTATATACTTACCACATAACCTGCCTCTTTACTATGTTTACAAGGATCAGTTCTTGCTTTCAAAAACTGTTTCCTGTATTTTGCTCTTCTTTCTATTTGGACTTTTATTATTTTACATTCCATTTCAGACATTATTTTGTCAGTCATTTTGATGATTGGTTTGCAACATTCACTGTCACAAGTATTAATGACTGATTTACTGAATGATATTAATTTTATAAAAAGAACAATTCACATATATTCAAGTGGCCAACATCAAAGAATAATAAAATAATTAAAATTAAAAAATAAAAACAATTAAATAGATATATATAATTTACAGATTTTACTAATAATGAATAAACTGGATAATATTTTAAGCAAGTTTAAACATCCTGTCCTTGTAGCGAAGTTCACCACTTCTGATCTTCTGCTCCCGATCGTTGCGTTCGTTCCAGACAAAATATCCGTAAACAAACATTGGTAGTACTATTGTACAAATACCAAACAGGCTATTGCTCCTATTTGGTTTGAAATGATCTAATTGAGTAGCTTTCATAGACATAAACTTTTGAAGTGCTGGGTCGAACTGAAACAAAATATATGTTGATATCCTGTTCATAAAATGTATTAATATACATTTTAAATTACGTAATTGTGAACATGAACTCACGACGTATCCTGCCTCTGCGGCATTTTTCCAAGGATTTGTTCTTTGTTTAAGAAACTCTCGCCTTAGTTCAGAACGCTTAGAAGCCTGCTGTTTTATAAGTTGGAACTCGTGATCGGATATACCGTATTTTTCTGCCATTTTTGTCTAATATTTATGATTTTGAAATATTATTGACGTTGAAAGTACAGTGTGAGGTAAAGTGCACAGTAGATTTTAAACCACACTTCATCTGTCACTTGATAAAAACGAATTAAAAAACAAAAGAATTAAAATGAATCAATTAATTTAAGGTTTTTTTGTAACATTACAAAATAGAACATTTGATTAAGTAAATTTCTATCAACTAAATAAAGTATTATTTTCTTCAATATATTACAAACAGTATAGATTAATGACAAAAAAATTGTATTCGATGGTAATCTTAATAAATAAAATAATTTAAATACGATGTTATTAATAGATAAAATAGAATTATTTTTTGCAAATTTTAATTAACTTAACGTATGGTTGACCGAATGAATCTGGAACGTTTGATAGAAGTGAATGAATACGCGTCTTCCGGACACCATCTTTTTGGTTTCTCTTGTTGTCGTTGTCAGATCGGCGATATTTCTTTAAAGCCATAACCATGGGTCGTATGCACGCACCTGGGTAATTACTTGATTTTTAAAAAATTTCTGGATCTATGTTTTATGCATATATATTAAGTTTTACATTTCTTAGACACGAAACCTGTTTATGACTGCATAACCTCGAAACGTTTCTCGTGGACCACATGGCGTCACTAATAGTGCAATTTTGTGTTTCAGTAAGGGTATATCCCAATCGGCACTGCCGTACCGACGCAGTGTGCCCACTTGGTTAAAACTGACCGCTGATGATGTTAAGGAACAGATATTCAAACTTGGAAAAAAGGGCCTCACTCCATCTCAAATTGGTATGTATTAAACCAAAATTATTATCATGCTTATTTAGTAGTAACGCTAATTTTGTATTTACAGGCTTACAGACACTATTCTTTGAATTATACATACAGTTACAAGTATATTTAAAAAATTACAATTTAACAAGTTTATGGCACGTTTTAAAGTTTGTTCTTTTTTTTCTTTACAATACAAACCTTAGTTACATGGCTTGCAAATAAAATATGACGGAGACCTCCTGGATTAATTAGAGATAAGTAACTTAATAAGAAATAAAGTTCATATATGTTTGTCATAATATAAATGATACAAGTAAAGTTTAATAAAAACTATATGAATAAAAAATTCTTCATTCTCCATTAGCTTTAGTTCGTGTGCAAGCCATTCTTATATAATTGTTCAATAATGTTAGTGATTTCAATAATTGTCCTTCAATGTTGTGGATGTATAGGAGTAAGTGCAACTACCTACTGCTAGTAATACTTAAAATTAATGCACACCATGCATGCCAACTATAGAGTACTGACATTGCTTTAGCTGTATTGGACCTTGAATTATAGTCTTGTTTCATCGTTCATATATCCCTAATAATAAACTCTGTTTTCAATATACTTTTAAATTAAAAGCGAGTCATCTAGAGTTCTCTTAGACAATTTTTAATATTATATGTTCCTACATATATTTTAATCTTAGAACACTTAACTAATTCAGTTATTATGAATGTTTTAAAATTTAAATTATACTAAATATATTATAACATACTAAATAATCTATATCTAACTGCAAATGCGGTGAAGTGATTATAAAAATGTATTAGTAAAATTGAATTAATAAAATGTATTAGTAAAATTGAATTAATAAAAAGGAATCAATGCAATTTTAATTAGAGATAAAAATTTTATTGTCCTCAACTACATATTAAAATATGCTGGTACTAATAGGAAGTTCACATTGCATATTATAAGTCAGTTTTACAAAGTTATGTAAATTTTTTGATAATTTTAAATAATCTATCTATAAAGGAATAGCATTAACAATTTCTCCATGCAACATCAGAAAGAAGAGGTTTTATGGAAACATTTGCATTTCTTCTCATGGAGTGAATAAAAGTAAATTAAACTTAATTGTTTTCTTACAGGTGTCATGCTCAGGGATTCACATGGAGTTGCCCAAGTCAGATTTGTCACAGGCAAAAAGATTCTGCGTATCATGAAAGCCATGGGCCTCGCTCCGGATCTACCTGAGGATCTGTACTATCTCATCAAGAAGGCTGTAGCAATGAGGAAGCACTTGGAGAGGAACAGAAAGGATAAAGATAGCAAATTCAGGCTGATTCTAGTTGAATCAAGAATCCACAGATTGGCCCGCTATTATAAGACAAAGAGTGTGCTGCCTCCCAACTGGAAGTATGAGTCCAGCACCGCTTCCGCTCTGGTGGCTTAAGTTTAAATAAACAATATAAAAAACTAAATTTTTAATTTCTCTTTAGTTTGATTTGGAAATGAATATCCCTGTATCATTTGGGTACCACCACAGCTCCTGTTCCCACCGCCTAACATTTCTGTGCAAACAGTAATGTGTTCCAGTTTGAGTGGGGTGCTCTAGTTGGTGAAATCACTGTCAATTAAGTAAACGGTTTTATTTCGAGGCGTTTACAATGTGGCGTGGTGTTATGTATATCATCCTAACAAGTGTCACGTTGTGCGCCGTGTCACTCATGAGGTGGGTGTTTCGTCATTTTGTAGAATAAAAAATGAGTATGTGTCAGTCAGAGCAGCCATAGTCAATACTGGAGGTCCCTACATACAAGGTTTGTAGGATTAAACTAGTTCTAAATTTACGTTTTAGCGATAATAAAAGTAAATCAGTTTGAAAACTCTTCCTCCATGTCCATGTCCAAAGCATTGGTTGATGACACTAAAGAGGTAGTGATTGCTTGTACTCCTGTCTTCAAGATGAAATCAACATAGTATTATAGAGCGATAGAGGCCGCAGAGCCTGGAATACTCCAGCTCTCATATTTTGATAACCGGAATGGAATCCGATTAAATAAAATACGGAGGTGAAGATTCAGGCCAAAAAGCTTACCGTGAACTACATAAAATGTGGCTTCGGGATGAAACCAGGATCTGCGCGTTAATATGCAAGCGGTTAAACATTTCGCCACGGATACAGTATCATCATCGTCAGGCGATAGACGTACACTGCTGGACATAGGCCTTCCGCAAAGATCCCCACATTGATCGATCCTGCGATGCCCGAAACGCCGGGTACCAATGGCAGCCCCTCCATGCTAACCCGATGCGGGTTGGTGGGAGCCATAGCCTAGTTTGTTGATTGGCAGGGTGCACCGCAAGCAGGCGAGGTTGGCTTGGGTCCCGTGAGTTGATGTGCGGTACCCTATATACCTCCGGATACAGTTTACCTGCACGTTTTTTTTATTCAAACTAAATTACTTGAATACTCTGAAGTCGTAGGACTTTCAGGGTATTCTATCTGTCCTATGCAAAGACATCTGAATTGACTCATGGTTTGTGTATTTGAAATCTTTTAGTTTCTTAGAAGAAAGAAATCAGAAGCATACAGAGTCAGCTGTCTCATCCAGTATTTAAATGAAACCTTAATGTCAATACAAGTGCACTATTATATGGTTCCATGTGAGCGCACCGCCTCTGTGATAATGAATCCACTAGCAGCTGAATGTTCTGTCAACGCAGCGCTGAACCTTCGCATACAAACCCGAGGAACAATTTGAATAAAAAACTATCAGTGATCAGGTGCTTTCTTTAAACTGAAATTTGTCAATCACAATGAAAAGACTAATCCTGTCTTCAGCTCTGTTCATCATCATTGGTAGCCTATAAACGTTCACTGCTAGACAAAGGACTTCTCCAAAGATCTCTTCATCAATCGGTCCTGCACTGCGTGCATCTAGAGACTTCCCGCTGCCTTCTTTTTTCGAGGTTCACATGGGGGGATTTGAGCCATTTCTCACCACAATGGGCCAATGCGGGTTGGTGGAAGCCATAGCCTCGTTTGTTGATTACCAGGGTGCACCGCGAGCAGGTAAGGTTGGCTTGGATCCCGTGAGCTGTTGTGCGGGACCCCGTACGCCCCACTTCAATTGATGGTATTTAAGCCTAGTCCAATACTTTAATTTTTAAGTTTTTTTTTTATTCAATTAAACAACGAGACGCGCTGGACATACACCTGATGGTAAGTGATACGCCGCCTCATAACAACGTGGCGCTAACTAGGGAGTTATATACTGGAACACATTGCGCTCGTTGCCTTGAGACAAGATGTTAGGTCTAGTTATCCTAGTAATTACCTAGCTACAGCGCCTGTCAAACCAGAACACTGTAATGTTCGCACAGTACTGTTTATCTGGTGAATAGGCAGGCGCTGCGCCTGGTCTCCTACTATAGACAACTACCACCAGTGAAAGGTGATCTGTGAGACTGGCGAGAACAATACGGCCCAACTCAGCGCCACATTATTTTTAGAAGAGCCCTATGTGCAGCAGTGGACGTCTATCGGCTGATGATAATGATGATGATGACATGGGCGGACGTTTATTATTAGGCAATGGTACCGTACCGCTGGTCCCGTAAATAAATAAACAAACCAGACTCAGTATATAATGTAATTATCAATAATCAATTAAATCTAAATAACACTGTGTGGACACTTGAACGCTACAGTTTGATCATTTGCTGTTTGAGGGTGGACGATGTATCGAGTTCCTGGTGGGTGACGCGGCCCTCACAGCTTGCGGCGCGCCCTGGGCCGGTGGTACGAGGGCCTGGGCACGCGCAAGCGCTCGCTACTGTCCCCCGCGGCGCACGGGCTCTCCTCCAGCGGCTCCGCGCGCGGCGTGAACAGCTTCCTCCTGCTGCGCGTCACGCTGTTGGCAAACGATTTGGAAATAACGTTAGGCACAACGCTACATACTAAAACATATCTGCTGCAAACATATAACAGCGGCTGTCTAATATTATAGGGTAATTGCGATATTCATGAGTCGTAGATTGCCGTTCCCTCAGAGTCGTTCATTGACCGAGGGTCCACCTTTTCTCGAGATATAGATATTGATGTTAAAAATGTCCGTTGCGTATCTGGTGTCTAACAACAGACATTAGTGACGACGTACGTACATACACACATAGCTACGGCGTAAACCATTCTTTATAGTGATTACCTTTTCGAGGGGCAGCTCTGCACCCCCGGGGGCGGCGGTCGGTTCTCCTCCTCGCCGAGCTTGACTGGTGAGGGTATGTCTTTCACTAGCTTCGTAGGAGCCGGCATGTCCATCGTGACGTCAGAGAACTCCACTTGCAAGTTGACAATGTCCTTCAACTTATCGCCCCCCTCTCGTTGCGCGGTGTCGCACTCCGCTTGTCCCTTCCTCCTCCTCAATCTCAAGCTCCTCTTTATCCTGCCAAGGCCCTCGCATTTCTCCCCGTTCCCTATTGGTACCTCTCCCGGGTCGTCGACTTTCACCGTGTTCCTCTTTGGCAATTGATCGTCTTCGTGTTTTTTCCTCAGGTTGTAGTTCGGCCCGGCCGCCTCTGTCCGGCTCGCGCTCACATTTACTTCGGAATTCTTCACTTCCATACTCACCAGCTGATCGAACTCCGTGGCCCTCGGATTAGATATATCTTTGTAAATAGTTTCGAACATTTCCATGGTATCCTCCATTGTTTTCACTTCTAAGGATGTGTCTCTGGGTTTGGCTGCCTCGGGTTGTATGAACACGTCTTCGTCCCGAACCGGTTCAATGTTAACTTCAACATTTGACAAAACGACATCACTGATAGATTTCCGGATTTTGTCAACGTCACCTGGTTCCCTTTTTAAATATGGTTTAGTGTTAGTAGAAACCAGATCCTCTTCAGGTTTCTCTTCGTCTGAAAATGGATCGCAGGAATTTTTGCTATCGTTTAAATTTTTTATATTCTTGACGTTGGAGACGACGTCGAGTTTCGAGAACATTTCAACAATTTTACTAGGCCGGTATTCATCATCCAACTCTTTCACGACCGACGGTGACCTGCCATCGTAATTTTTTGGATGACACATATTTTTGCCAACATCCAGATTATCAAAAAAAACTTTCTTGGTTTTTTCAGATTCCACACCGGTTCGGTCTCCACCACTACCTTGAGCATTGCCGTGGAAATGCTTCTTATTGCTGTTGTTAACATGTTTATTAATAAAGGCATCAAAGGGTTCCCGCTTAATGGAGTCCAAATCCTTTGCTGCCATTTCCAACAGTTCGAACTGGGCAAGAGACGAGTTAGAGCTTTGGGTGATCGGGTTATATCGGACGGACTTCAACAACTTGTTCACTAAACTTTCGGACATGGCTACCGGTGCACTGTTCTCTTGTATTTTGTTCCCACGTTCCTGACTGAACTCGTCGCTCCCCCGCAATGCGTACTCTGATTCGTTTCGTGTTGTTTCATTGGAGATGCTGTCGTCTTGTGAGGTCCTAACAAAATACGTCCCGCGGAGTGGCACTTTCTCTTTCACAGTTTTACTACTGCTGAGCACGATCTCAGGTTCCTTTACGAAGTGAGTGTGTCTGTTGATGTCAAATGTTTTCATGACTACTTCTTCAGTAATTCTATCCGTGTCTGACCCATCATCTACACCTATACCTATTTCACTCTCTCTTCCACTGCTTCTGTCTTCGATTGCACTAGTATATGCGCCTTCATTAGTAATATCGGTAGGATCTTCGTCTTTTAACGGGTCATTGGAACCTTCTAATGTCTCGTTGATTCTCTGCGCAGTATTATTCAATTTTTCTGATGCATCTCTTTTTATATTGGTAACGTTCTCCTCGTTTCTACTGATATATCGGCTGCACCCGAGTATACTTTGCCTCATTATTCTCGATCTGTTATTGTCTTCCTTTTTGAAAGTTGGCTCGAGACTTTCGTTACACGGGTCTTCGTCATCTTCCCCGTCGCTCTCACTGTCAGACAGACAGATCAACTGCTTTGGTCCTTCTCCGACTTCGTGTGTTTTTTCTAAACAAACAAATATTTTCAATTATTTATCATTACTAGAATAAAATATAAAAAAATGTAAAATAGGTAAACTATTTAAAAATTTTATTTATTCACAATAAAGTACAATAAGAATCCTAGTTTCCTGTCATAAAATGATCTATAGTTTACTAAATGAAAAGACAAATTGTGCATATTTTAATTTAGAATGTAGATACACTGTATATCCAGATGACTGCCCGGGAGTGACCGACTTTACTATATGATTATACACATTGAAAAGATTATAAATATCTCAGACTGTATTATCGAAAGTCTCCTTGTCAATATGTATCATTTCACTTTGAATATATACTGTGATATAGCTAGTCAAGTATACCGTCGGTTTCCTCAATGCAGACTCGAAGATGCTGCAGCTCCTCCTCGACCCTCGCGCGCGCCAACGACTCCGCTGTCAATTTCTCCTGATAATATATAGTAGCAATAAGTTTTTTAGTGAAACGACGGCGTCATGGCGCTTGACCCGGTTTAAATCGGTGATCACTGACCAGTAAACTGATATGTTTTAAAAGATGTAACTGGTTTCGTGGCCCCAAATTTGGATATCCTTTAATTATCTTTTAATATGTACAAAAAATGATACAGTCATCATCATCAGCTTTTGTTTGTCCACAAATGGTTATAGATTTTGCCCAATGCCTTAGACCATATACATCAACCATAGACTGGTTTAAAACTTCTAGCGTTCATCTATGATCAGGTGCTCCTTTACGGTCACAGGAATTAAATCATTCCCTGATATTCATTAGTGCTAGATCCTCATTCTTTAACGCAATAATCACAGAGTAGTGTTAACATTCACCATTGCACATACCATCAACCATGACATTTATGTTAAGTATAGTCACTATAAGGTCACTGGTTATAGGACCATGCTGGAGACCATATAGGTAGGTAGCACCGCAACGCCTATTACTGCCGCCAAACAGTACTGTCCAAAAATTACTATGTTCCAGCTTTGGATGGTGCTGTAGCTATTGTGATTACTTAGGTAACGAGACTCAACATCTTCTACCTCAAGGCACGAGCACAACATAGTTTAGTGTATAACATTCTAAGTAGCATCTCTTTGTTATGGGCAGGCATATCACTTTACATCTGATGAACATCCTATTTGTCTCATTACATCATTAAAAAGTTGTACTCACTTCGAGAATAGCCCTTTCCGTCATCAGTTGGGATATCTAAAAGAAAAAAAAATTTCTCATCAATTAGAGAAATTTGTTTGTAGGTGGTTCTCGTTAGTGGGTTTTTACGTAAAATGAGCTAATACATAACCATAACCATACCTTTGTGTGGTGTTCAGATACAATGAGGCTGTGGCTGGTAAAGGGTGCATGTTGTATATAAAGGTGGTAGCTAGACATATGAGTTCTAATATATTGCCACCAATCAAAGTCTACAACATCTACACTAAAACTACAGATCGCTGCATCATCATCATCAGCCGATAGACATCCACTGCTGGATATAGGCGTCTCACAAAGACTTCCAGATTTGTAGAGGTTCATATGAGGGTATTTGGGCCATTTCCCACCATGTTAGCCCAATGTGGGTTGGCCAGTAACCAGACCCTCGTTTGTTGATTAACAGGCTGCACCACAAGCAGCCGAGGTTGGATTGGGTCCTGTGAATTGTTGCGCGGGACCCCTTACATCCCCGGAAAGCTCTGCATCATAAGGTAATTTAGATATTGCACCATGTCAACTACATCAAAGTAATCATGTACTATTCACACTGAACTTTACCTTATTTTGTAGGCTACGTAACGGAGTCCCCCCTAAGGGCGGCGTTGGCGCAGCCACCTCTTTTAACTGTGCCTCGTATTCCTCTTTCATCTCCTTCATCTGTGATGAATAGGTTTTGTATTATCTGAACAAGGAGGCATTTGAGGATGTAGATACACTGAGTTGCATTTAGGCTAGTTAGAATGATCTGCACAGCATCACATTGTGCTTGTCGTCTTAAAAAAAAATTATACTATTTATTAGTGAAAGTACTGTTATACTCTTCATTATTTAAAGTGGGAAACTTGTTTCATTGCAGTGCTAATGCGTTTTTATTTGTCATTTTGAGACAATAAAAAAGGTGAAGTGGCCTTCCTTGGCCATAGAATATGTCCAGCTATGGACTGTCTCACACTGGTAATGTTATCATAAGTACAAGTAAATATGTTGACTCACTTCATCTCTTAGCGACTGCATGAGAGTTTCATAGTATTCCCTCGTCATGTCCTTGGCTTCGTCCACCAGCTCCTTCATGGTGTTTGCCGTCTCCGCCTGTTTCTCTTCCATAGACGCCAACAGCTTCTTGTAACATGCTTGTGCCCTGGGAGAGTATTTTAAATTTATTTCAAAACAATATATAACTTCACGTTTTACTTAACATTGACTCATCATATTGTTTACTTATCTTATCAAGACAATTTTTTTGTTGCTGGAATATAAATAGATATTTTTAAATGAATTAAATATACTTAAAGGATCTAAGTGTAGAAGAAGAGGCCTCCAATCTGTCCATTTGAAGTAACCTCAACATAATGATTTGTGTTAATACTCACTGCAGTAATTCAAAGTGAAGCCGTTCATTCTCCACTCTAAGTTTGAGGACTTCGGAGCTATTTAACATTATTGTGTCCTGCGAGGTGTTTTCGAGAGATGAGTACTCTGATACCGTGTTGTTGACCTCTGGAAATAAGCAAAATTGATATCACACTGTCAATGTTTCACCACACACACATTTACAGCTTTTTTGTATAGCTATGGATAAATATTGATATTGCCAGGTGGATGGTACTTACGTATATTCCTTGCGACGGCAGCCAGCTGCAGGACATGTCGCGTTTCGTGCGCGCACTCCGGCGCCGGGTTGAGAGTTACCACCACGCTCACCGCCTCACCTCGCGCACCGCTCAGCCCCGATCCCAGCAGTCGCGTCAGCTTCGACTCACTGGTTACAGATAGCAGCAGTTAATTTCTTTATCCATAAAAGCGACCACAGTGATTTCGAATGTTCCGTTTGCGGCTGGTGGTACACATACCGATAGGGTACGATGGCATCGCGACCGGCGCGCTGCCGGCTACGCAGTGTTCGCAGGCACCGCTCCAGCACATGCAGCGAAGAGTTGATCGCGCGAGACTCCGCAAGCCGTGCGCCCGCGTTGCGCGTGCGCCGCGCGCGCTCGCAGCCCGCCAGGTCGCACAGCCGCACGCTCGACACACGGCAGCCTGCCTCTGTTCAGTCAGTCAATGTTATTGTTTCCTTATGTATGATTTAAGTTCTAATTAATAGCCAACACAAATACCACTCACCATCAGACTATTCTTTTACTAGCCATTTAAAATATTTGACTTCCATGTTTCCATTATTTATTACTAGTTATAGCTTTTCAGTTAAAATTTCACTATCATTATTTCAACATATCCATGAAACTGTACCTGAAGCTCAGATGGTTTCGTAGTATTGGGTTATTTTAAGTATGTGCCCACATAAAAACTGGGAAAATCCATGATTTTTGGGGTTCGCCGTTTTTTACATATGGAGAGCATTTTAAGTACAATTAGAAATATATTGTCACTCACCTGATTCAGTGAGCATAGTGATTGTGAAGATGCAATGGGAGCGTGAAGAGTACAAGTTGACCCCTGTTGCGGCCACTTGCAGGTTCTGTTTACCAGCTACCATCACGTCGTAGGCCTCCCCTCCTGTTCTCACGAATACTTGTGTTGCTCCCTATGATGTTCACATGTTAAATACACACTTTCTATAAGCTCAGGACTAAAGGTTCAGGGTGCGGCTCCAGTGTTTAGTTTCTCAGTTTACCAATCTTATTAAAGATTAGTAGTTATATCACAATGAAGAATAGGTCCAATAGTGACAGAGATAAGTGGTACATGTAATTTATTAATACCTTTACATAAACATTGCCATTGGAGTCTTCACGGATAACCAGTTTGGCAGACCTTCTGTCGCAATTGGTCAGCAAGTCATAAATAGCTTCATTGTAGATTTCGACAAATGATACCTAAAATAATTCAGGAGTTCAAATAACATACTTTTGATAAGTTTAAACATTGTAGGAAAAAGTTTATTTAATTTTATGAAGATGTAATGAACTAGTTCATAGTACGTTCACATAGTAACTTTCTTTACAACAGTCTGTCTTTACTGTGTGGTAAGTAACAAGCTCCAGCCATTAAACAATGAAAATGCTTAGAATATTTACACAACAAAACTTCTGCTTGTGAAAGGATACTATCAGTTATATTCCTCTCAACTACTCCTTGCTTACTAACAAAGTGTATAGTTTGCTGGATCAGTTACAAAGAATATATATGCTGAAGAGTAATATACTTCATATTATAAGGTGATGTTTAGTTTTTTATTAAAAATCTTATAGTTTTTAAGTTATAACACAAGTGGTTAAAGTACCAGTACAACTTACCCATACATAATATTTCATTCTGCTCGATATATCCAGATCACTTGAAAGATCATTATGCAGCCGTACACTCATCCTGCGATATTTATCTCTTAAAGATGTTGATACCTGCCGAAGCTGCTTCACAAACTATAAATAAGATTAAATTATAACTTACAATATATATCTATATAGGTATCATAAATATTGCATTAAGTTATTAGTTAAACTATCTAAGTCAATAAAGTACTTATGGAGGTTCCAGGCAATGATTAAATTTTCGCATCAAGTTTATCTGCAATTAATACCATATTGCAGTAGATCTTATAACAGTCAATGAATTTAAGTTAATTAGCAGATAAATGTGATATAGGTACAAGTAGCCAAGTTTCATTTTTATAAAAATGGAACAAGAATTACTCACCTGTAGCTCATGCTCTTGGGCAGCACAAGAGAGTTTTTCAGCACCATTGTCACCAGGTTTATACACTGGCTTTTGTGCAGCATCAACTATTTTAAACACATACTCTAATGACCGTGGTACTAAACCAGGAGCTGCCACTGTGCCCATCAGAGTGAATGTCTTTCCCGAACCAGATGCACCATAGGTGAGTAAGGTAAAACTATGGCCATCCAGAAGTTTTTTTAAATTGTCCTTTACAATTCTTTCAAATAATTCCTAAAATATTAATCATACATTGTAAATATATCACTTAAAATTTTCGAAATTCTGTTTGAAATTTAAAAATAAAACATCCACTAACAAGTACCTACACACATATATACTAAGACTTTACCCAAGAAAGAGAACAAAGAGTCACATAGCATCCTAGTTTGAGTGTTAGGTATACAGATACTATGGTTGTGGTACCACATATGGTATGTAGTGGAACATGACAAACATATACCAACTAACTGAGGGATGTGTGGGCACCACATAGCTCTTGGGTAGCCCTTTTGAGTGCCCATGTAGGAACCCTGATCCAAGTGCCAAACAGGTCTTTGAATTGTAAATGATATATATACAACAAAGTAGTTTACACTGGTATTCTATATTAAAAACATAAATGTTACATCCCATTCCTTAATAGAGAAATAAATGATTTTGGATATTATTAAACATTTTTTAATTTAATGTGATAAGCTTTTTGATATCTTTTAAGTTATCAATTATCTTGCTTTGTTTATTTTTTACATAACTAAGATCTACTTATTACAATAGAATACCAAAATTTGTGGGTAACAATAATTACTAAAAGGGCAAAAGAAGGGAAATATTTTGGTTAGTTACATTTCTTCTTCCTCCTGCCCTTCTCCCAGCTATGTGGGGTCGGCACAGTATGTACTTCTCTTCTGTATCCCTCTATCAGCAGTCATATTTGAAGGTTACAGATGTTTACATTTCTAGATGTAATAAATTGTAATACATCATTTTAAAAACTTGCTTTAAATTTTATTGATATATTTACTTCTTAGTTTACGTATATATTACTGAGTGTCAAGGGCTTAAACAAAAAATAAAAATGGTTAGTACGTACTTTTTGTTTTGCGTCTGGTCCAAATATGTGAGAGAATGTGTACATTTTGGAGACATTGTGCTGAGTTTTTCGCCCGTGCCCGACGGTAGCAGTATCCAATGAAGTTATTAAACATTTGTCGGACCTTACTTCGTACAAATTACTGGGAATATGACACGGTTTGAGTCTTAAATAGACCTGAACTAACTCGGGTTCATCGCAATCAGAGTCTTCTTCGAACAATTCTAATAAATTTGTACCTTTTTGGGGTCTAGGTCGCATAAACGGATTCGATATCAAAGGCGGTCTAGGTTCTATAAAAGAAGGTACGTCCCGCTGGAATGTCTCCCCGGAACTCCTTTGATCCATTCTTTTATTACTAACTGATACTAATTTGTGATTTTTAACAGCTATTAAACAACGGTTCGACGTTTTCAAATTTCAAACAATCTTCGTTTTTTTTTGTTTTGTTCAATTCATGTCTGTGGAAATGAACAAAGATCTCTTACTATACAGCCACAGCTAAAGATTTTTATGTTGTAAAAAGGAATTAGTCAATAGTTTTGAATTTAATTAAATATATTTAAACTTATTTTAAAGTCAATAAATGGCGGTCTGTGTTCACGCATTTACTTTTTGAAGAACACTTAGATTTTTTGTCTTAAAACAAAAATTTTTGCTAGATGTAAATTATTGTCATTTTTAATTTCATTTACATCAACTTACATTATACAAATTTTTTATTACAAATAAGCTTAAAAATTATAATAAGGTACTAAAATAATGTCAATGTCCTGGTCATTTACATTATATCTATGAGCAATGTATCTCGTACTGATAGGATGGATTTATATCGTCTATATACTGTGATAGTACATTATTTCAATGTAAATCATTCATTCTGTCATTCATTTCTTAACGAATGTTGGATGGTTGCTTGTATACGATATTTTGCTTGTTTATATTCTTATTTATCTAAAATTAAATCTGTGCCAAGATAAATAGGAGTCTCATTTAGTTTTATGACTTTAAAGTAATTTATTATCCCGTTTTTTACTGAGGCACTATAGACGTTCTATTCAAGAAAGTTTCATTTTAAGACGCTTTGAAAATGTGATTGTTATTGGTTTTTGGCTTTGTGCCATAGTTTTTAACACAATTATATGGGAAGCCAACAAGATGCGGTGGTGTTTGGTTCTGATAGTGCTTCTATTTTTCGACGAGGCGAGGGCTTACTGCCCATCATTATGTACCTGCAAAGGCAACAAATCCGTTGATGGCGCTGTTTCGGACCTTCAACCAGATGAGCCCCTGAAATTAAAGTGTGGTGGGAGTCCTGCTCAGGTTACCGAGCTCAAGGAGATCGATCTCAGTAAACTGTGGACACTGGTGGTCAGTCTGTAAGTGTCTGTTATTGTAATATTAAGGCAAATTTTGTTACTGGCATAACTAAATAATTTATCTCTATCACATTTAGCGTGTTAATTTGCCAAATATGAATGAAAGTAAGTGGAGCGGAGTGATTTTAACAAAATTTCACTTTTTAATACATTAAAATCTAAATTTTATTAAAAGTATTTCAAATTATATTAAATTATAAGTTGCATCAATTAAAAAATTGTAAAAATAATATTTACGTTATTAATACCTTACATTTTGTAAAGTTGAAAAAATATATATATAAAGTTACGTCAATGTTATGATAATAATTAAAATGCCACATAATTACAATTATGTTATTTATTAGTCATATGGTTCCTATTTTACAGGAATTTATCTGGAAATGCTATCTCAACTTTGTCGAGGGATCTCCATTTGCCTAATCTACAAAAACTGTAAGTCCTATCTTTTATTCCATAATGGAAGTGATAATAAAAATTAGTCAGGGGTTGAAACTAGTATTTATATAAAAATCGAAGTTCCAGAAACTGAGGTGAAAAAGTATTAATTCAGTATTTTAACTGCTTTATTCCCCACTAAATTGCACATTATATTTTAATGCTGTTATGTTGTAGATTTCAATGATTGATTTTAAGTTAGTAATAATCAGGCTCCATTAAAACATTAGTTCATATTAGTTTCATATTGGTTTTACAATGTGTTTTACAAGTTGCTGATGCATTCTATTTTTGCTAGAGTTAGCCATAAGATGGACCAAGTTTGATTCAGAAAATCTTTAATTGTCCTTTATTGTAATAGAGTATTAATGTATGTAAATGTAATATATTTTTTTTAATATTCATAAATCAAAAACATTATCACCTCATTAAATATAATGAAATCTTTATACTTACACTACGAATCTTAAATTTTGACCTGAGGTTGAGTTGTAAGATTACATTGATGTCAGTAATTTTCTGATTCCTTTGTAGGCTTCAGTAAGTTGCAATACATAGTTTCTGGAATGGTGAAGATTTTCTAATTATATTACTATATAGTCTATTGTATTTTGCCTATATTTAATTGTCAATTAAAATTAACACCATCATTAAAAATTGTTCATAGAAATTTTAAACAATTCTTTCATGTAATGTGAATCTTTTAATTTCAGTGATCTCAGCAGAAATCAAATAACCCTTATAGAGTCTGATGCCTTTTACAACATGACCTCATTGCAAAGACTGGACTTGTCATTCAACCAAATAAGCAGTATTTATAAAGAAATGTTCAAAGGCTTGGTCAATTTAGAACGGTTAATATTGACACAGAATCTCATTTCAACATTGGCTCATGGCACATTTGATTATCTTGTAGGCTTGAAACAACTGTAAGTAATTGTTATATGTTTACATTTGTTATGTGGGACAAATGTCCAACATTCAAATATTTTTGTAATGTAACTAAGCCAAAGATTGTGCAATTTTTTATCTTTATTATGGTATTCACTTCTGTTGTAATTTTACAAACTACTCGTATAGAGCCAATCAAATAGAAACAGTGAGTGTAATACACTATTGCTTGGTGAAAGATATTGCAGCACCTTTCTTCAGTTATAAGAAACTTCCTAGTAATTTCCTTTAATTATGTTTTTGTTGCAGAGATATAACTGAGAATCCACTCATATGTGACTGTGAATTGCTGTGGGTAGGCGATTGGTCTAGGAATACAAGTGTAAAACTAGTTGGTAATCCAAAATGCAGATCACCTGAAAACATGGTGAACAAAACTATTCGCAAACTGAAGATATTTCTAGACCTCTCCGCCTGTGGCAGTGTGTTACCTTCAAATAGTTTAATTGTGAAACCAATGCATGATCAAGTGGTGTTTGAGGGTGATATGTTGATGTTAACTTGTAATGCCCCTTTCGCCTCAGTTTTAGCGAAATATGAACTTAAATGGGTGCATCCAATGCTTGAAATATGTGATGTAAATATAACAAATACAGATGTGCAGGAAGAGGGACTAGCGGAGATAACAGTCTTCTTCCCAAACATAACAAACCATCATATGGGCAACTGGACTTGTGTATACACTGACCAAAATCGTATACATCACAACCACACTGTGCAGGTGATGGTCATATCAAATGGAACACAATACTGTGGGACCAATCACACAACAAACAACAAAGGACTGTATTCTTGGCCTCAGCTGCTATTAAATCATACTGCCGCCGTACCCTGTCGTAGTGGTGAAGGGATTGCATACAGACAATGCTATGGAAATGGTACTTGGGGTCCGGTGAACACAACCGAGTGCTCTTACATAAGCAACGTGACAAAACTCCTGCAACAGTTTGCATTATTAAATGTTAGCTTGGTGCAGTATTCAGCATTGAACGCTACTGAGAGACTGGCTATGCTCATACAAGAGAAGAGTTACCCTTTAGCTGAGATATCTGATCCTGATGATGTAATGTTTATATCGCAAGCTGTTAGGAATTATATGCAATATATGCCTGAGGAAAAGGATTTGGGTAATTTTTTTTTTAATTATAGACAATTCTTTCCAAAAGGTGAACCTAATGTTTATTTGATAGTTAATGTTATAGTAGTTAGTATATGTGATTATTAAAATATTTTAAACATTAAAAACTCTTTGCTTAGTTTAGTTTATGACCATACTATAATTTTCGTTACAATTGGTTACTTTTATTATTATATTAATTAGTAGCATATTTTTCATTATAAACATTCACTTATTCATGCCCCATGGTGCAATGGCTAAGTGGTTACCTTGTAGATCTACTTTGTAGTGGTACCTTTGTTTTGTCCCTGATTAGATCCAATCTCATATTTTTAATGTGTAGCCATAACAAATAGCCTATTGCAGATAAATAAAAATGTTAATACAATTAGCTACTCATTGGAAAGGGTTTATATATTTTCAATGCTGCAGCAGTAGCTGAACGGATACTTACCATCACTTTGCCATAGCCTATCACTATAGTTGTTATTAGTTAAAATATTAGTAAATTAAAATTATTTTATTTTATTCTTTAGATATAGTGGTAGTAGTTCTTTTGTGTTGTTGCTTTGTGCTTGTGTGCATAGTCTAACGTCCATTTTTGGCAGCACTACAACGTTAAATGTTTTTTATTGCTATATTAAGTGGATTTGTCAATAACATTACAGGAGCATCACTATTGGACGTCATCAGCACCGCCATGAACATAACGAGGTCGATAATGGCAAAGGCCGAGATGCAATACGGCGCCTGCACTGACCTGCTACGGGCTGCTGAGGAGATATCAGCTTATACCAGCAACGTTCAGGGACATAAGGTGAGCATTTAGGCGTCTAGAGCATTAAGAAATAGTGGAAGGTTTAGTTCAAAGACCAACGATACTTTATTTATCGTTGGTCTTTGCTTGCGTGCATGGTTTAAGCAAATGATTTAATATTCAGTGAAGATATTTGCAGTCATTTGATTGATGCAGCACTGGTTGAAGTTCCTCTTCAAAAATATTGTGTTTAGTCATCAGTTTGTATTAGTTTGCCTCGGTGCCAGGTGAACCTAGCGGTGGAACGGTTCCCAGTTCGCGAGGGATTCAGCGGCGTGACGTGCGTGTGGTACAGCGCGGCGAGCCCGCTGCGCGAGTCTCGCGCGCCTCCTCGCCTTCACTGCTCGACCACCAACCGGACCGTCGCGCCGCTGCTCACTGTCAGCGACGCGCTCATACACGCCAGTGTGCAGGTGCGTACTGAGAACTCCAGGGGTTGTATTACAAGATGGTCAATGATGCGTCAGTCCATAACATCGTGGTGTGATCAGGTTGTTATGTGAATATCATCTTAAAACAAAATGTTAAGTCCCAATTATCTGTAATTTCAATGTAGTTTTATTGCACTTGATATGGAAGGGTATAGCTAATGTAACCATAAGCTCCTGTTCCCCTCCAGATTCCCCAATCACTGCTGTACAGCACGACGGACACTGGTGAGCTGCTACAGGCCCATCCGCAGGAGCTGGTGGTGGCGGTGTACGAGGACGCAGCGCTACTACCGTTGCCGCCGGAGCCGGGCAGCGACGGGCCGCAGCGCGGACACCGCTCCAAGGACTACTACGGACGCAGCACCAAGCGCGAGGACATGAACGTCGAGATCACATCACCTGTTATTGGATTCCGGCTTAGTGAGTATTTATCTAAGCGTCATTTTGACTATGGTCAAGATTGCGTTAATTGCTGTAAAAATGCGCGTTGCTCTGGTGTCTGCTCTCTGGCAAGTTAATCGATTAGAGAATGTATGCGCACGCGCAGGTGAGAGTCGGCTGCAGGGGGAGCTGCTGGAGCCGGTTATAGCGACGGTGCGCGCGGGGGCGGTGGGCGGTGCGGAGGGCAGGGCTGCCGTGTGGGACGCGGGTACGAGACGCTGGCGGGACAACGCTTCCGGTACGTTACAGACGTTGTCATTGCTCCATTTGGAATCATTCACTTACTGCTCTCGCGCAGCAACCCAAAGTGAGTCTTGGCCTTTGACACAAGAGAGCCAGCCAGCGCTGTCTGTCCGGTTCTCGTTTGCAACCGTGCACGAGCACATTTCTTTGTATATAACATTATGTCCTTAGCCACGCTACGTGAATTTAATAAAAACAGTTCGTGAATGTTCCGCTCTTTCAGACTGCAAAGTGTCGCACGTGGTGTCCGAGATGATTATCATGACCTGTACGCGGCTGGCATACGTGGGGCTGCTACAGAACGTAGAAACAGGAATTTATGGCGCGCGAACAGATGGTGCGCGCTTTAAGGTTTCTCATCCGGCAGTCTACGTGGGCAGCCTGATCCTAATCGGATGCGTCAGCTGCGCTGCGCTCACCTACCTCGTTTGCTACCCCGCCATTCAGATGCCCAAGAAGGCCAAGCACGCACACATCAACACGTGGGTAGCCATCGGCCTACTTTGCTTGATGTATACGCTTGGCATATACCAGACCGAAGACGTGAAACTCTGCCAGGTACTAGGCCTGCTCATACATTACCTCTCCCTCTGCTGCCTCCTTTGGATGTGCGTTTCCGCCAGCAACATGTACAAGTGGGTTACGAAGACTCACGGCCCAGTCAGGACGCCCGAGGAGGAAGTTCCTCCCGACGTGCCGGTTCAGAAGCCGATTCTAGGGCTGTATCTGGTCGGCTGGGGAATCGCGTTGATCGTGTGCGGCATATCGGGCGCAGTTAACTTGAAAGACTACGCGGGCTACTCGCAATGCTTTCTCTCCACGGCGCCAGCTTTAAGCTCTCTCTTCATACCCGGCGGTATCTTACTGCTTTTCTTGATGGTTCTGTATCTACTGATCCGTTGCACGATAAGGAACATGAACGTGCAACTCTCGGAAGGCACGCAGGCAACGGAAAACTTCGATTTAGAAATGCTTGAGCCAAATCCGGGGACCGAAGGCGCTGAGAGACGCAGCACCAAATCTGCAATGGACTCGGAAGTGGAGGACGTGGAGCACACGCCCATAATTCAGCTTCGTGCGCAGGTGATAGTGCTGTGTCTGTACGTGTCGGTGTGGACGTGCGGCGCGGTCGCGGTGTACCGCCCCCTGCCCGCGTACCTGCCCTACCAGGAAGACATCTGCAGCATCATTTACGCTGTCTGTGCCACTGTGCTGGGCACATTCATCCTCTTTTTTTACGGTATTGCCCGCAGTGATGTGCGCTCGCAGTGGTCGCTAATGCACTGCTACCTACAGAAAAGTAAGCAGTGCTGCAGAAATCGCTGCGTCTTTGATGCTAACCAACGGAACCTACAAACCAGTCATAGCAACGCGCCCGTACCTGCGCCTGTCTCCGTCCCCAATGACAACAGATCTAGATCGGACAGCAGGAGCTCGAACAGAACTAATTCAAAGACGAACAACAGCGGCACTTACAAAGCGGCAGCGGAACTGAACGGCCAAACGCTGCAGAAGGACTTTATAAAGAATACCAATGGGAAAACGCCTAACATTAACTTGGTGGTACTCCATCGCCAGCAATACAGGTCTAACAATTCGATGATGACATACCCCGAGCCGGGGAACCTCGGCCCCGAGATCTTCTATAACCCTAACCAGATGAATGTAGCCAAGAAGTTTTTCAAGAAACAAAGGCAGCACATGAAGAGGAACTGCCTCGAGCTCCCCGTGCGGCGAGAATGCGATAACGACTCCCACGTCTCACTGCCTTCTCCGACGAACGAGGTGTACCACGGCGTCGCGAGCATCATTAACGCCGGCACCAAGGTAAACAATACGAATTTACATGTAGGGGGGCCGAACAATGGGATCAAAGAACCGCGGAATGCAGGGAACCCCAATCTACTAGAGGACGACCCGAGGAAGAACTTCAAAAATTATGCGTCAGAGAAAAAATCATGGCATAAGGGCGAAGAGCCGAAGTCGGGTCGGGCGCATGTAATGAATATTTACACAAATGTACCGGAGACACAGGTACCTCAGCACCAGGTAGTCAAGTCCAACGTACAGAAGCCTCTGAATGGGCATAGAAGTAGCATATCAGAGGAGTGCCTGCAGAGCCGTGCCGAGCAGCCGGAGATGCGCACGGTATCGCAGCAGTGCAGCCTAGAGTACAGCTCGGCTTCCGAGGCGGCGATGCCACATACGTGTTCCGACCAGACCTTGAACACGCACTCAGAGATGACTTCGTACCAAGAAACACACAGCGCTCTCTGCTCCACCAACGAAATAACCGACACGGAGAGCTTCGGCCAGTATATAGACTACCTGCAGCCGTGCAAAGGGCAGGAGACGAAGGACGCGCTCGAGAAGTCGCTGCAGGATATATCCGAGGAGTGCACCATGCACAGCGACGACGCGCACCGGCCCACCACGCCGCGCCTGGACGGGCCGGTGGGGGGCGAGACGGACAGCTTGCTGCGGGGCTCGCGTTTCGGCGGCTCGAAGGAGAAGATAGATGACAGCAAAGAGTCATTCTACATGGCGAAAACTACGTACGACTTCGAAACGTGCAGCACCAACGCTAGCGAGCAGGGCTTCGAAAACGAGAGTGACATCTACTGTCCGAATTACCAACTGTCGGAGGTCAGCATCCGCAGCCACGGGCTGTACGCACCCTCGCCTTCCTCCATGTGCCCCAACGAGATTAGCTTCAGCACCGAAGATGTGTGCAATTTGGAGAGCCAGTACGTCAACTACGATCCGGGGTGGCGGGAAGGCGTAGGGTGCGACTCGAAGCCGGGCAAGTGCGCGCCCACGCCGGCGCTCAGTTGCCCAGAGGTGAACAGGGCGCCCAGCGCGGCCTCGTTCGGCAGCGACCTCGACGAGCTGTACACGCGGATAACAGGCGGCGCGGCGGTGGGTAGGGTGGGCGACGAGCGCGCGCTCGACCTGGCCGTGGCCGTGACCAGTGACGTCACGCTGCGGCCCGCCGCGCCGACCAGCGACGGCTGCGCGAGCGGGACGGCGAGGGGGACGGCGTGCGGCGGTGAGACCACCGTGTAGCGGCGCAACGGCGCAGGACACTCGGGGAGATGATATCATCCGTTTGAGGGTTTCCAATGTCGCGTTGTGTAAATTTTCTAACTCGCCCAACATGCGGTACACACTGTGATCGAGCGAAGGTCACGTTTGTGAGCAGTTCGCAATAACCTAGGTTGCCATTGCAACGAACGAGCTAGCCTCATATTTAGCTGTTGAAACTGGACGATGTAAATTATTGCACATAGTGTACAGTCACTTCGGACGTGTGCCGGCGGCGGTGTGCGCGGTGTGCGCGGGGTGCACAGCGCGCTACCTTCGATCGTAACGGCACTAAACACACTTGACATTGCAACATGAACCGGAGCCGTGCGCGAGGCGCGCCACAACACTTCCCTAATGAACACAAGCTTAGTTAACGAGCAAAGTGTAACTGTTCACACGTCAGTATTGCAATTAAATTATACATCATATGATTTTCTCAGAACTTACTCATTAAGATATTTACACAGCACGTTGCCGGGGAACGTAAGATGGTACAACACGTTATATAAGCAATTTAGTCACAGCAAATATTGTTGCGCAGGATCGCTCCCTGTGGAGGAGATATTTGGGAGAGGCTCATCTCCATCAGTGCACGTCTATCGGGTTATAATGAAGATGATCATGAAATATTGATGTTGGTACAACTCCGAAGTAATGGAAGTTAATCGAAGAAGACAGTTTAATGTTTTAATAGTACTCATATATATATATACCCTTTTCGGAAATTGATAATGAGGTTATGAATTGCTAACCGCGCGGCGTTACGGTCAAGCGCGAGTTGCCAGTTAGTCACCGAGTGTACCCGACGGCCTAAACGGCACTGTTATTGCGTTTGAGGCAATAATGGAACTCTGGTCTAAATAACACTGTGTTCGACGCCGCTCCTTAGCAGAGGGTCGACACCATTTAACCGTCTTCGGTGTTAGGTTTAAATGTAGTATAATGTACATACTGTATACAAAGCGCACAGATATATATATATATATATATAAGTTAATTGTTAACTTAATACGGTATTAAGTTACGTTATTCGGAGTAGATTTTTATATAGGGGAGGACCTTGTTGGCGGTCAGGGTTGTGATGTCTTATTCAATATACAAATGCAACATGTACGTAATGTCAGGATACGTAATACTTGTTCAAACTTAAGTTTGAAACACGTCGACACCGGCACGCGCCGCCAACTCCTCCGCCCCGCGTAGACCGCTTGTGCCGCGTGTCACATCGCAGCAGTTCATACGAAAGTGCCAAAACATTATGTATCTTCCCCTGACCTTCCATAATCAAACTTCTTTCTTTAGGGTAGTGGAATATTTCCAACGCGAGTACCTGCTCGTGTCTCCAGCAAAATCATGAATAACTCAATCTGCTTGTAACATCGCCATTAAACTGCATGTACACTGCGCTGCACGTGCACCCATTAGTGTACACTTAGCTTAATTTCCTTTTAGTTTCTTATCGTTTACTCTGAACGGCTGCCCGTCCCTGCAGCTCGCATCCGGTCTCGTCCCAGTGCAGTGTCGCCATGTAGTCGTGTGGTATCAAAGCATTACAATGTGCTTACGTCTTCCTCTACCAGGTTAGGCCTCAATTTTTTCGATTGTGTAAAAAAAAACCAGAACAATCATTAATTTGTGCGACATCTATTTTGATTTTGATTTGATTGAATAAATTTCTTATCTTTCGTGATTTACACGATATGTAGTAAAATTTAACTTTCTCTAACGGACGTTCAACTGGACAACGTTTCCTGTGCAAGCTCCAGCCGATGCGCGTACCTGCGCGCACCCACTGCGCGTGCCTACGCGCACAGTTTATGTAAATACCGTATGTGTAGTTGTGACGGTGTGACGTCAGCGGCGGAATGTTTATGTAAATAACTTCACATGATATTAGTGTTTATTTCGAATGATATTACCGGTAATGTAAATGAACGTCTCGAAGTGTTGCTAGAGTTTTATTCAAATTCTTATTTTTCTATGTAATATTTATTATCTTATGTATTTATGAGACGGAAGTCATTGTCTCTTTCTTGCCTACGATTAGACCAATAAACCCATGGTCCAGAAATCTGCCAAAATGTGGGCCTCATTGTGCATTTGTACATGTATATGTTTACAGTTTAACAGATATATTATAGTGATGTGATATAGAACCTCTTGACGCACCAAACCTTTATGTTACAGGTAATTAGTATATGTGAATATTATATATATAGCGAAGAGTTTATATGAACGGATAGCTTTCTGCGCCCATGTTGCATAATAAAGTGCATTGCGATCTCTGATTATTTTTTATTTCTTCAACATATCCATACAACACGAGAGACGATCTTTAGTAGAGGTCCGCAACTGTCGGAAATGTTTTGCAGTACGAATAAATTAACTGATTTATAAATATAGGCAATGAAAGTAGTTTTGTTTTAAAAATGTAATTCAGTCGTAGGCAGTTGAGAACCTCTGTTTAGTTTCTTTGGCTTTATAAAAAAAACATTTAAATTATCAGACTTTTAAAACTTAACATTTACAAAGGAACATTAACTAACCCCATATTAATATAGATTGCGTGTAAGATGAATATATATATATATATTTATATATAAATATATATATATAAATGTAATAATATATATAAACATTTTCCACCTTTTGACACTGCAAAGGAAATTGTAATTCTGTAACATAACAAATTATATTCACTTTTAATTTACCAATATATACATATATATATATATATATATATATATATATTTAATATGTTTAAGATTGGATTAATATGTAAATATATAACAACATGCAGTTATTGGTGCACAGACGAGGAGCAGCCATGCAGTTGTATAGTAAGACCGGTGCTGCGAGTGCAGTGTAACCGCGCAGGGCGGGTTTAGTTCTGCTGGCGTCTCCGTAACTATGCAAGTTATTAAGTAAACGGCTGTTACACGATCCTTTACGTGATACGCGATTAACACGCGATTATCGCCCACTACATTTTCACGTAATAACCCTGCCGAAGAAATTAAAAGTAGGTAGTTCGTCTGCACTATTAGACGATAACATTCTCCACTAGTTAACCTAAACGTCGCTCGGTTTAACAAGGAAGAAGGAAATGTCCTTTTGGAACGGGTTATACTATATGAAACGGAGTGAGATGGTGGTGACAGTGGTGCAACGTTGGTCACGCCTGCGCGGAGAGCGCAGGCAGAGCGAGCCGCGCGGTGAGGTCGCGCCCGCGTCCGGCCACCGCGAACAGCACGCGCCCCACCAGCCCGCGCCCGCCGCCCGCCGGCAGCTTCTGCTCCTCCGCTGACACCGGTACATGAGCAGAGTTACACAACCATTCGAGGAGACGGGTCGCTACCCCGTGGTAAGCAACGCGTCCGCCACATTGTCTTCGCTGCATTTTATGAATAAAATTTAAATGGTAAATCAGGTCTATTTCATCATATACAATACAGGAGAGTGGACATTTTTACTCGTTAACCCTGGCAGATGTATTATTAGCTAGAGTAAGTCGACTTGGTGCATCGTTTGTTATGCGTAACCAACGATCTCGTCTTCAAGCAAGAGATACTTCGTGGTCTTCTTGCCATCGAAGCATTTTGGCATCATCGACTCACCATAACTAAACGTCGACTTGCACCGCTATGCTACTTCACATAACTAAACGTTCTCCTAACCTGCGCTACCCATGATGAAGTCGAGCAGCAACGCGGGCAGTTCTGGGTCTGCCGGGCCGGGATCGCTCAGCAGTCGCAGCGCGGGGTTGGCACAGTGCTGCGCGCTGTTCACGAGCTGTGCGGCGCACGCACGAGCGCCCAGCAGTAGCGCCTGCGCCTCTGCCTTGTGTCCCTCCGCTATGCGCCACCACGCGGCTCCTGGTCGTACACGTGAATTGTGAATGAATGACTTAAATTTATATCGTCACTCTCAGTAAAATATGGATGCTTTAGAAATCTACCCAAACAAAGTAAGTAAACAAGTAGCGCCAAGGATCTGACCACTAAAGGTGCATAACCAGGAGCAGGGCTCTATAATTGCAAACACGAGACCGCTCCGTGTTTGCCATAACAAAGAGAGCCTTGCTCTTTGCTTCGATCGGCAGACTGCTGTTCCAGAACACACTGTGCTCCACATGACCGTATTAAAAATAAAAATAAAGGATGTAAAGATACGTACCCCTGATGTAGTTGAGTGCGCCGCTCCAGTCGCGCGCACGGGAGCTGCTGCCCCCGGCGGCGCCGCCCTGCAGCGCGCCCTGCGCCAGCCAGCGCTCCGGGAAATGCGGCCACTGCCAACGCGACAGCCCCAAGATTAATTATGTAACTAAATCGTATCTGCAGCTTCACAGCGAATTGTTACTTATCACCAACCCTGATGCGTTCATCTACTGTATGACAAACCTATTCCTCATGAGTAGTAAGCAGTGGTTGTCAACTGTACTGAGTTATTGAAACACGCAGATGATCACATACTGTGCATCACATACTGTGCATCACATACTGTACATACTGTGCATCTTCGGCATCATTTCTTTTGGGCCCCGTAGGTCAGATAGACAGACATTATTTGTAACAATAAGATGTAGATTCGAACACATCAACATATATACTCTGTTCCAGGAGTTGGTATGATCATTAGTTTCTTTAGTACATTAATTTCCCTGGCTCCATAGCTAGTGTTTGTACACTACTGCTAGGTTGTAGAGCCATAATTTACTTTGGTGACCAACGAGAATAATTGTAAACATCTGTTATCTTTGTATTATTTACTCGCTACTCGGATGACCATCAGCTATATTTGACCTTTATAAGCGAGCGAAAAGTGTGTTCTGACCTGCACAAAGTAGAGAGCTTTCTGGCAGTAGGTGGCGGGCGGGTACTGCCAGTAGAGGTTGGGGTGGGGCGCACCGATCACGGCGAACTTCCTCACCAGAGCGCCGCGGCAGTGCGCCAGGTACCTGCGACCATATTTTGTTCAAAACAAAGGGAATGGAGGTAAGGCAATTGTATGAATATATTGTGAACAACGTAGGTGGTAAACAATACGTCTAGATTCTTCTGATGGTATGCGGTTGCTGTAGCCTATGGACGCGTGCAGTGCCAGAGCGATTCCTGGTGTGTTGGCAATTCAGATTTCTTTTTTATTATTATTATCAGCCGATATTTGTCCACTGAACATAGGCGTCTCCAAAAATCCCGCAACAGGGAGGGATTCATACGGCAGGATTTGGGTCATTCCTCACCACTCTGGCATTGGGCCAATTCGGGTTGGTGGGACCCAGAGCCTCGTTTATCGATTAGTAGTGTGTACCACGCGCAGGTGAGGTTGGCTTGGATACCGCGAGTTGTTGTGCGGGAACCCATAAACCCATTCCGATTTAACGTGTTATAAATTTTAAAATACGATAGGAAGAGTAAAGCACATCTACTTGACTATAAGAGGACAATGTATTCCTTTGTTTCGTCGCTCTGTATTTCGGGGGGGGGGGGGAGGAGGAGCGATGAGTTGCTTTTAAAGTATTTGTATATATAACTGCTTCGTTACAAGCTTTAACTGTAGCACATGTCTAACTGCACCGAGGTTTCGTTTACATTGCTATAGGTTAGGAACAGTGTGAAGTAGTGCATTCCGCACAAACAGGGAGCCGGCCGTTATTCCATATGTACAGGTAAACATAATCGTATAGATAAAACACAGGTTCAGATGTGCACACTACGTATCGGTCAGGCGGCGGGTTGCATCATGCGAACGTGCACCCAGCCCCTCGAGACTAATCAAACCAAACGGATTCTTAACCTTAGCGACGAGCGCGACGTAAACGTCTAAACTTGAATTAGGAGTGCGACGGTCCGGGTCCACCCGCGACCTGACCTACCATACGAATACTCGTTTGCGCTGCTGGATATGGTACATTTTGAAACGACGAAATTACAACAAGAAATAAAAGATTACACCATGTAGTGTTACGAGGGAGACTTAATGTTTTATCTGTGTAACCCATTATTATTTACACTACTCTTTTGGCGCAGCGAACCAGCGATTCTTGGCCTCCGAGCATTGCCTGCCTGCCTAGCACTGCCTGCTGCCAGTCCACTGCTGGGATTTTGCATTTCTTATATTGTGGCATTTTTTCAGCGATATCAGGGCCGGCTGATACATAGGCAGACAACCGGGGTTCCGAAGTACGCTTTTTTGATGCTACGATCGCCTCTTATCTTAAGCAAATGATCCATCCAGCGGATTCTGTGTGCTTTAACTCATCCCATGTTTAGTTCACCTGTGAACTTCTCGACTTTTTTAAAACGTTGGATTCGCCGACTACCGTCATCTCTCTGGGTAGGGCTCAAAAATCTAACCCACGCTAGCTCAAAATCCTTATTATTAATAAAGCAAATGATATCAACACCCTTCAAACTGCAATGCAAATGTCTGCATACTTCTTTGCTTTCAGTAAGATTGTCTTATTACAAGTAATACTTTATAGCCTTGTCCGTCCGCTTTAACCACATGTATGTGGCGGTCGTCCCCTGACGTCGACTGACCCACCCACACATGATTAAACTGGTGCCACCGTGCCGCAGCTGTGATCCGGCGAATGAGAGCAAGTGCGAACGAGCGCGCTCATTATCACTTAACTTTAGGAAACTTGTGCTCGTTGTTAATAAAAAATAAACTATATCATTTCATCATTAGTTCCGCGTTAGCTTCTTCGACTTTCTTATCACTAAACGTTATCAGGCTGACCAAACAGTATGATTCATGTTGACATGGTTATGATAACCAGAGGATAAACCTTAGTATGTTAACGAGGAATTCCTCAAACGAAATTTGCAAGTTTACCATTCCACATAACAATTACAAATTGGCTCTCTAAATCATGGTGACAGAGAACATAATATAACTTTAGTCAAAATAGTAGTGTAACTAGCTACAGCGCCATTTATACGAGTACTTAAAAAGTAACATTTGTTTGCGAACAGAATATGCGGGATGAGGGCTCTCTGTTTGCAATCTAAGCTATGTTGTAGCTAGATTTCTTTTCTGTTAATAAATTCAGAGGTATGCAGTTATACATTGATTGATATTGTTACGGTACGCGCCTGAACCAGTATTTCGGTTAATTAAACATTTAATTACAGTACAAAGACTATCCATCGATAAAACGTCACGATACAGAGTTGTTCATACTTAACTTTAAAGAGAAAATGGCAAAGAAGTTCATTTATCTAATAGTAACTGATATATCTGCAACTAACGATACGAATCGAGATGCGACGTACTCGTCCTTTACTTGAATGTAATCGATATGCCTTAATAACAACGTGGAGTTAGGATGATGTACACTGCACCATAGCGCTCGTCGCCTTGACACATATCATTTCACTAGTTACAGCGCCAATGAAACCGGAACACAGTGTTGTTTGTCGGCCGCAATAGGACCGACGGTGGTACCTACCTACACGGTCTCCTTTATTACTTTGAACGCCCGCCATTCTGGTGAGCCTGGCTGAGTCTGAGCGAAACGCCACAGCACAGATTGCGACATACTCGTACAAAGAATGTCATATCCCATTGCTTCCAAATATCGTTAAAAATTTGAATCACCAATATTCTTTAAAAATATATTTCTTGCACATAGTAATAAAAAAAATTGTCGAGGCAGAATTTTGTTGTTGTTTATGAACGTTTGTTACAAAAATACTTCTATTATTATATTCCTATTTAACCAGATAATTTACTTTACAAATTAAAACTATATACACTATTCCTAGGTAAATCAGTGCTTTACATTAATGAAAGAAAGCTAGACTATTAGGCTATAGGCCAAGATCAATTTACTGCAAAAAATACTCTACGAAAGAATTAAGCACATAAACTGAAATATTGGTCTTTGCCTGAAATTTTATACAGAATCCAGAGCCAAAACACTGGTAATATACTTATTTTTGGATTGCCTAAGTAAAAAGTATAAATCATCAAAATAATAAATATTAAATATTCTGTTACATAAAACCTATTTTTGTTTCAAATTATTATTGAATGATATATGTATATTTTAAAATGTGATACATTTTAAAATATACATGTATTATATCATTAAAGTTACATTAATTTAAAATTAATGTATACATTCAAGTCCAAACAGTTACAAATGTCATCACAATAATACATCACATAAACTCACCATGTTAACATGCCCCCAATGCCAAAACCTATTAAAACTGCTCTATTATTAGCAGTGACACCAAGTGCTTGTAGTAAAGCTGTCAATTCCTCAACAGCCCTTGGTGGAGAAAGATCAAGTCTGTCACCGCATTCACTTCCACCTGTGCCTCGAAGATCTAATGTGATTACATGGTAATCATTCTCAGCCAGCCTTCTGATCACTGACGCCCAGGATGGCACCCATAGTTTACCAGCATCTGGAGCATCTCCAAGAATTAGGACGACACTACCTGTCTTTGGACCAATTTCTACATAGTGATATTTCACTCCCTGCAATAATATAAATAAAGCAATTTACTATGTGTATGGTTTACAAGGAAAGGGTAATCATGCCAAATCATTACAGATTATATTAATATCGATTATTTTCAATATTAAATGAAATTAATCATTTTATAATAAAACTACTAGATAATAGAGAAGTGAATATTGTTATCTATTTTAGCTATGGACTTTAACCGCAATCGTAGAATGATATTAAAAATTTTGCACTTCTAAAACAAAATTGAAAAATATGTAAGAGATATTTGTTTACCCACCATAATTTTAATGTAACAATGAATACCTATCGACGAATCGACAGTGAGCTCAACTGGTGATAAGTTCTTCGAAACCTTTCTGCGGTGTCCTTTCCATAACCTTCGCACTGCAAATTGAATAAATTCCCATAGCCCTATAAACACACATTTGAATAGCAGTTCCACGGCGTTCCAACCCGATACTGGAATTAAAACTTTATGTTTTTTGACACCCATATTCGAAAAATATACATCGGAGATGCGCCCGGGTCGTAAGGTGATCTATACGCGATGTTATTGAGTTCGGCGCATTCTTATCGTAAACTTTATCTAGTTAGTTTGAAATAAACGGATATGAAATAGATGCAATCCGGTTGTCAATGTCACACTATTATGGATGCGATCAAATTTAAGCACATTTTTTACATATATCTCAGTGTTCAGACACTAACAAATTTTAAATATTTTAAATTACTACTACCTGTTATTTGTTTTCATAAGTGAAAGTATAATATTAATAAATAAAAATTCTGAGGGCTATAACTCTATCACGAATTCTTATACAAAGCTGGTGTCAATAAATGTCTTTCTTTTAGGTATAATAAGGAAAAAACTGCGCGTGTACTTCTTTAATAACACTGATGAATGAAACAAATTCAACAACATAAAAAAATTATGCGTTCATTTCAGGTTAAAAAAATATCATAAACAGGTTTAGCAAAATGGAGGTAAAGATGTTGTGGTTTGTTTTACATATAAAGTATAAAGCGCCTCGTCACTCTGATCAGCAATGTCAATTCGCCACAAAAAATGATTGCCTTTACATTATAGTAGGCGTTACACGAGCTGCATCTTGTGTCCATCTCAACGCATAAGCAGATTTAAACGACGCTCGTGGTCAGGTCCACTCGTTATCCCATCGTTAGCTGACATGACTGAGCTTTTCTTCGTTTGTCATTACTCAATCCGGTCTGGAGTGCCTACTGTGTCGATACGACCTTAATTTATTTATAAATAAACTCTTCACTGTGCAGCCTTCGTGCGTTAAGATGAAACATTGAGTGTAAGTCAAGAGAATTTAAACTTTCAAATATATTGTTTATAATCAAGAAGAACTTATTTTCAAAAATTGCATTTTATATTATGTATGAGTTTGTATGGTTTTTTGGTACCTGTACGATCGGAGAAAAATAGAATTTAATTTAAATCTATTTAAAAAAGAATGTCTCGTAACTAAGATTTTATTTAACTATAAAATAAGATAAATGTTTGACATTATTTTATGCTTTACATATCTGCAGTTATTTGCGCTAACTTATCACAGTACCAAGCCATAAAATTATAAACGTTATTTTTTTAAGGGTTTATAAACTTATGTTGTTTACGTTGCACACTGCACTCGCAGACCTGCAAATGATGATTGTGGTGAAAATTCTGTCTGCGAATGGAGTACAGCCATACATGAAACTATAACATATATAGTTTTATAGTCTATGCAAAGATAATAATAATAAGCTGGTACGGGAGCAATTTGGAATTATTGCCAAAAGAGCTTACTTAATCCGACGCTTCTGTCACCGAAGACAGACAGCAGGATATCATATAATTACGACAATGTTCAGCGGCGGATGATTATGATGACATAGATTATTATTGATACAATTGTAAGACCAATGTTATTCATCGGTTCATTGTTAAATAAAAAACATAAATACACATAAAATATAAGAAAATCTCAACTCATATTGATTACAATAAAAAATAACAGCTAGTATAAAGGGTTGTTAAATAAAATGCAAAAACATGTTCCATTGATCATCAGTTCACTGAGCTCCGTGACGTTAGTTACTGCTGTGTCCATGAATTAGTTGCATTGTATGCATTTCCTTTAAACATATGTAATGGTCCGGTTTAGCGGGTGATCACGTTTATGACTTATTGGGATAATTGTTTTTAACCTTAATTTATTTATTTAACGTTACTTTATAACTAACTTTCGTTTATAAATATATATATATATATATATATATATATACATTTACATAACTACACACCTCTATGAATACAAACTGCTACTTTATTCTACATTGTAAATGTCTAGTCACTACTTCTAGGGACCATCTAACTAGGTATCGGTGCAGTTCTGTTTATACCTTCAAACACTAGTTTACAGACATTACTGTGTTCCAGTTTCGTGGGCGTTGTAGCTTATGAATGAAATTGGAGTAGCTAGGTTTATTGTCTTGTACATTTAGGCGACGAACACAATGTGGTGCAGGGTATATATTCCCACGTAGCGTCTTATTGTTGAACAGACGTTGACATTAAAAATCATCAGTGGAACGATTTGCTCGGCTCGGCTTTATTTAATAGTATAAATAAATAGTAATCAATTTTTTTACTCTGTTCACAGAAACACTTTCTTCGCAAGTCATTCGGCTGTAAATCCCTTGTAACGAATAGGCGGGGAATCTGACAGCAGCGGGATGTGGAGGCACGTGCAGCACGCGTCCCGCTCCCCCGCCTGACACTCGAGAGACGATGTCACTTAATATTATGTATCAGATACATAAGGGAACTTTGGAGATTGTCTGGAAAGCCCTTGTGAGGATCTTAGCACTAGAAATATGTCGGTTGTTACATGGTGTGGGGCGCGTTTTGGAGCGGGTAGCGATCGCGGATTTACTCCTGGTGTTATAAAAGAATGTTTGTGTTCCTAAACTTTACTTGTCGATTATTTATAATAATCACCGTGTCGATATAAGAATATTGAAAGAGTAACAAATAATTCCTTACCTTGCAAAGGACCTTAAAGGTTAAACTATACAAAGTAAAATTGGTCTTGAATAGTATATAAAAAGTATTAAGTAAAAAGCATTTCATTAACTTTCACATCAGGCGAGCTACGTTGACAAGGTCAGAACCAACGACTCCAATGGCACCTACGGCATTTGGTACGGATTTTTCTATTCATTTAGTTTACTGTTACAATCATTGCAGATAAGTGATTAATAAGCGATATCTTATTTTTTCAATGTAAACCTTTTTATATGTAATATATATTTTTCATCATTTCAGCATACTGTTGACTGCTGGGCGTGCACTATACGTCATAAAGTATGTCGCTTTAAGTATATATCTACTAGCTGTTCTATCCCTGCCTGGCGTTTGCTGGCTGGGTTTCATAAAAGTTAATAATAAATAAAATGTGAAGGATTTACGAGATTCAAGAAATAACTACCCTATACCCATCTCAAAATGATTTCGGGACTAATGGTCATATAAACATGTAGATTCACTAGTTTTCACGTGCATTGGCGATCATATAAAACCCAATTATTATGTTATATATATATATATATATTCTAGTGGCAAGTAGTTTGACGGGCAGACTTCTACGGAATTTTCAGTTTTTCTTTTAACATCATTAGAGATTTGGGTATGATAAAAATGGAACAGATGACATTATGATTGGGGAAACGGTAGGCGGTGGTGGCGCGGAGTGCAGCGGGCGCGGGCGCGGGCGCGGGCGCAGCGGGCGAGAGCGTCTCCGCGGTACGAGTATATAGCCCGGGGGACAGATCGTGCGATTGTCATGTAAATGACGAGCCGGGGCTTGTCGCCCGCCGCCCGCCGCCCGCCGCCCGCCTCCCGCCGCCGATACTAGCCGACACTTTAACCGTGGACCCCATCCATCGCGTGTTTTATTAAAAAAAACCATTTCTAATAACCCAAACGTCTCACATTCAACACGGATCGGAAAGCTGTCAACAGTTCCTATAAAAGGTTACGATTATTATTACGTTACGATTTATTTCAAACTACGACTTAATCTGCTGGTAGGTGACTGTTGCCGGAGACGTCCAGGTACGTACCGCCGCTGCTCCGCTCCTATTGCAGCTGACAAACAGCACTGTGCACTCGTTACTGTGTTCCGGATTGAAGGGCGCAGTAGCTAGCATGATTACTGAGGAACGAGACAACATCCTATGCCTCAAGGCGACAAGTGTTATGTGGTGCAGTGTGCACCATCCTAACTAGCGCCGCCTTGTTACCGACATTGAACTACTTCTCATCTAGTGAATGTCCTGTTGACATCGTCGTTTCATAAATAAAAAAAATAAGATTTTCTTCTAGATTTTCTGTTTAGTAGTAAAAAGCTACAAAAAGCCGGGCTTAATGCCACAGAGCGTTGTGTCCGGGTTTACCGTAGGGTCGAGCTGAGGAAAAAGCAAGGGTGCAATTTGGTGTGTAAGTATATAAGTGGATATCTAATACCATACTTAGTAATAAACTAATTAGTACTTTGCTAACGTGTGCTCAGGTGCTTCATTGTCAAATGGAAAGTCGAGAGACGGAGTTACTCGTTAACAAAATTCAATTCTGGTGTAACGATTAATTTGCTTCCGATACATATCATATTATGTCGCAGTAGTGGATACTAACAATAACAATAACCTGGGGGTGCGTTTGAACCCTTCCTTACCGATATAAGCGGGATTTTTTATACCGCCTTCGCTACGCAAGCAATGTATACTCGACGTGTGCGACAACATGGAGAGTCGCGCCGGGGTGCGTCGGGGTGCGCCGGGGTGCGCCGGGGTGCTGACGGGGTGCTGACGGGGTGCGCACGGGGGTGGGTCGGCCCGCCCCGTGGATCGGACGCGGAATGATTAATAATTACGTGATACCCGCCGCGCTATGTAACGAATGCGATTCAATTGGGCCCCGTCCCTATGTATGCTTTTGCTTTAAAAAATAAACTAATGGCAGCTGATTTCACTCATGTTAGCTTTTATGAAGAATAACTACTTTGCCGTAATGTCGCACAAATTGTGTTTGTGCACTACAATTAATAATTGTCATAAATGTAATAACTGTATAATTAGGTCTTCGTTACCTTAAATCGTCTGTACAGGTCATAGAGCAGCTGCTAACTTTGCAGCAAAACAGTAGCGTGAAAACTGTTCTTTGTCCTGATTTGTAAAGCTTCGTAGATAGTAACATTACTAAGATAACATCTTAGGTCTCAAGGCGCCGGGCCTGTGACGCGGTGTATACCATCCTAACAAGTGTTACATTGTTACAGGTGAGTGCATGATATGCCACATGGAAATCGTCCGACTCGTCTCGTCGCTTCTTCTAATAAGAAAACGTGCTATCTTTATATGTGAAGGTGGAGCTCCCTGTGGCGTGTGTGTGTGTGTGTGTGTGTGTGTACAGCTTCGCTTCTGGATAATCGCATCACCTAATAAATAACGTCGGATTAAAAGTTTAACCGAGTTGAATCTGCATCCATTCAGTTGTCAGCGGGCCCGAGTGCTCGGCACGGCCGCGGCGGCGCGACTGCGTTGTAGCGTGACGTGTTATTCGATACGGTGCCGTCGGCCGCGGATCTGTGCCGTAACAAATAATATGATTTTTTATACAATAAATTAAGTTTTGAATGCATTCACTAATCAAATAATAGAATCGAACCCGACACCTCGGGGCGGGCCGATGGGCCGGCGGGCTGGCGGGCGCCCGCGGCTCCGTATAATGCGCCAGGTACGCAGTGTCACGTTGCTGCAACGTGCAGTAACGTGAGGCGCGATGCTTTTGTGGGTTTGCCACTTTATAGGTGACTAACTGCGGCGGGAGATCCGCCGGATCAGCGCACTGATACTAAGACAAGATGATGCATAGAGCCAGGTGAAGAACGCGGAGCATTGTATATTTTCCTTTACTTCAGCTTCTTTTAGTTCTATTCAAATATTAAAATTCTTCCTGGACTGGTTCAGCACGTCAATGTTGTACGCATATCATCGAGATGACAATAAACAAATACATTTAGGCATCTTTCCCCATTACGTTTAGATAACTGTACTATTAAGAAAACTTGATATTGGAGTCGATTCTTTTCTTTTTACTATTATACCTTTCTTTTAAATTTGTACATAAACAAATGATACATAAACATTTTTTGTTGTATATATGCTTCTGTTCCGTCATTTCAGCATTTGATTTCCTTCGCTAAGGAGAAGTGTGTTAAGATTGCTTGGTGTCAAATAAAATAATAACAAAAGAGTCTGGAGCTATAACTAAGCAAATTACTGAGGTAATGAGACAAACCATCTTAATATTTAATAAGCATAATTTATGATGAAACTGTTATTAATTTGGAATTTCATCGCATGTTAAGTATGTGAAAACATTTGAAATTAGCAACGTAACCTTATCACAATTTGCAGAGGTTGAAAAAGAAACGTCAAAACGCTCGGAGAGCAGAAATGGCGGGAATTCAGTTCACTGACGTAATTGTCGCCGGGCATAGAGTTTTGTTATTTTTTCGCAAGGCATTAGCATGCGGCTGGCGGCGGGCGGCGGGCAGCGGGCGGCGGGCGGCGGGCGGCGGGCCGCTGCGAGTGCGGCGCGACTGCGAGCGCCACTCGTTACCCACTTGACTGTGTAACTTCGTTTGCGAGCGCTCGCTGGGCTGCGCCGCTTGCTACCGCGTTACGGGGACGCGCCGGTACTTACTGCTGCAGGTTGTGTCGAACAATTATAATTTTACTTTTCCAATTTCGAATTATTTATAAAACGAAGAACCACCACCATCAGCCGATACACTTCTACCGCTCGACATAGGTATCCCCCAAAGAACTCTACGTTTGTAGGAGTTCATATGCGGCACGCTGGCACAATGCGGGTTGCGAAGTGAGACCCAAAGCCTTGTTTGTTGATTAGCAGGGTGCACCACGAGCAGGTGAGGTTTGGCTTTGGTCCCGTGAGTTGTTGGGCGGGATCCCTTACACACCCTACACAAAACAAAGAACATTAATATTTATATTAACAAATAAAATCCTTCTTGACACAGAAACAAAAAAATGTCAAGTGTTGAAAACTATAAAAGTGCACGTCATCTTAAAATGATTGAATAGTATTCCTATTATAATTTTTTTTATTCAAGGAAGTGATGAGTTGCTCGAGAAGTTCACCTGATGGTAAGTTATACGCCTGCCTAGAACAACGTGATGGCAGTTAGAATAACTGTTCTACAATGCAGTCGTCGCCTTGAGGCAAGATGTTACCTTAGTAATTTCACCAGCTACAGTAATATTTGCACACTACGGCTTATCACCAGAAATAGATATTGCGGTGGTACCTACCTTGGCGTTCAGAAATGTGTTCGTCGGGGTTTTAAAGTTCGTGTGATATATTTATGTCCAACCAGCTCGTATGTGAACGGAGAAGCATTTTGATTTCTTTCTAAGTTAGGGTACGTCACACTGCCAGCCTGTAACAGCTATTATGGCGCCCCTGCTCGAAGATTCATTTAAAATGTTATTTTATACCGGGCCGTTATGTATGTGCTTCCTTTGTGTCCAATTGTAGCTCTATGTGCATTGTTAATGACGCATTAGGAGCTGGAGCTGGAGCTGTCGCCGTCGGACTTTGAACCCTAAGCTCGTCGCAGCCCATTGTTTATGGTCCACGAGCCGTCGCCATTTTGTTGTAATGGCCGCGCGGTGTGACGCGCTCCCGTCACCAATTACCGCTCTTATTGATTTGTGTTATTTAGTTACATTGAGTGGTTATTATATATTACTTGAGTGCTTTTGTGTTTGTGTTAGTTGGACGAGTTAAAGTTCCATTGCTGCTATATAATTGCGTTACAAGTTAACGGTCTCTGCAGTTTATAATTGAAAAATTAAATAACGCACACTTAAGAGATCTACACCAAGCAGTGGACGTCCATCGGCGTAAACTTTAAATGAGTATGATTATGAGTTCCTCTCTCGCATATCGAGAGACATTTCGAGAATGTTGCTGATTGTTTTTGGGGTTTTTTAGCTAAAGTTTTGCAGCAGGTCGAGGGTTCACGCGAGTCGCGGCGGGGTGCGCTGGGTGCGCTGGGTGCGCGGGGTGCGCTGGGTGCCCCCGGATGCTCTGCATCGCTAACGAAGTCAATTTGCCGGCCCGCCGTAATGAAGCGCCGGTCACCGTCCCACTTTCAGCCGGCCCGCGTAACAATTAATTCGCACCTTCATTTTTCTCTCATTGGCACTCCATTCAGGATTGGATTGGACTTTTGGTTGTTCCTGCCGACACTTATTGGTAATTACTGGTACTAATCAGAACAGTCGATTATTCTTTTAGCTTCCTTAAATAAGTAATTATTACAAACACATTATATCAACGTGGGCGAGAGGCCGCATTGTGAATAATTATGATTACTTGATAACTATTATTCATTGATAACTAAACTAGGTTTTTAGTATATCTTATATTCACGTCACCTTTCTACACGTCAAGCTTGTCATGTTAAATATAAAATGTGAAGTAATGTCGGGATGCATATTACTGTTTAAGTATGATAGACAGGTGTCAATCCAGGAAGTGGCTTCGTTAAGTGCAGAGGGAGCCGCTGGCGGGGACACCTCTTGGCGCGCCAATTACACTGATGAGCGGAGTCTGGAGCCTCGCAGGAGTGGAGCTATCCTTACTTATATCGCATTGAGATTTGATTTTATCTGAAGAGCTCTAGCACGGAGGCGGCAGACTCCTACTTAATACCATATTATAATTATTTGAAAGATGTGCTGTAACATTTTATCTGTGTAGATATAAACTTAAAGGATGTGTACCACACATGGATAAGGAGCGTGTTAGATGTTCGTACGCCCCATATTGTTTTTGTTGCCTTGATGTATAAGGTGTTCAATGAATAAAATGCATGTGCAATATGCAATGCGCTAGATGGTCGCTTGCTTTAATAAATGACAGTTGTAGATATGATGGCGCTGGCTTTACGACGCGCCCGCTTAAGTAGGAAGCGATAAAGGTTCGCGTTAGTTATGGCGGCGGCGGAACTGCCGGCTTCCGCCGCAGACGGCCGCTATCTGCCCCTCGCTGCCTGTTTATGGCGTTGCTGACGCCTCCACTTATCTCCGTAATACACAGCATAAATATATTGCACCTATTCTTAGCTTTATACAACCTTCGCCACAAATTGCTTGTCTGGACCATATTTATGTTAGGTAATAACTTGTGAAATTTGTGAGATCAATTTTTCCACGGACAATTTTTTTATAGAAATAGTTAATTGTTTATCTGTGGACGAGAGCAATACAAGAAGTCGCAACAGTGTACATGCCCTCCCCACGGTGCTACCACCTACCATTAAATTAATGTAACTATATTTCATTGTGTTCCTCCCTGTTTACCGCGATTTGTAACATAAAATTGAAATTTCCGTTATGTTGACACTTTGTTATTTCCGCTAAAATACAATACGATTAATGACTAAATTAATTATTTAACACTATTAGTTTAATTAAATCATAATTTTATACTGTTTTTTAATTACAATGTCCATAACATTTATATTTGTATTAATATTAAAAATAGTCATATTATCGATCGACGTTACAGTAAAGCTGTAAACATGGCGGACTGTCATTGAGGCGGTGGTGGCGGGGGGTGGGGGTGGGGGGCGCTGTTGTCCTGCCTCTCGCTCTGTGCAGTTCTTATTCTGTAATAAACAAATTATTTTCATACTTCGAGTTTGTTTTTGATATGGATTTTGAGGATAATCCTGGCCACCCGTCAACAAGTACTTTATAAGCTGATCGTAAATGTTTTATCGACGAGAAGTGGGTTCGATTCCCATCGATAGCAAACTTCTGGAAAATTCTAACATGTTGCAAGGAGAACGGCTTTTGCAGACACGTGATATCGACCGACCTGGTGAGCGCGGTGGTGAATACATGGTATCGACTGTCTCGGGAACGAAAGCTGCGTATCCCAGTAGTGAGAACAAAAAGATAACTATTTATAGCAGTAATAAAGAAGGGAAATCACGCAATGTTCTCCTACAACCCGTCTGCTGGAACTGCTTGTAATTTAGATCTTGGAATGTTTACCATATGGTATTGATATTGTAAATATAATTTGTAACAAAACTGTTACGCTGCCGGAGGATGGTGAGTGTGACGTAATGTTTGTTGTGACCCTTCGAGAAGTATCAGCTGGATAAATATAAAATCCCGTGGACAGCGAACAGTATCTTATTCAGGACGGCCACTCGGGCGGACAATGTCGCGTGGTCATTGTGTGCGGTCACGTAACCCATTGTGTCACGGCCATTGCATCTGAACGGGACGCTTGAGATAACATTCGGGATGCTGCGTGTTATCTCAACTGCAGCGCGCGTGACTCCCCGCAGCGGGATCCGGGGCGCATGAATATTTAATTGGGGTGCTTCACAACGTGAATGTTGACAGAGCCACGTATTATAATGTGAACTATAGTAAGATTCGTTGCAGGTGATAAATATTTAATGAGCTTTTGTGGTACGTTAAAATAATACAGGGATGCACCATGAAAGATACTCGCAATACATTAAATGGTCCGCACAGCGGAGGCTGTGACTTGTTTCACTGGCCGTGTTCTCGGGAGAGTTGCTTTTGGGCCGGATGCCAAATCATATTAATTTAAAGGGGTCAGCAGGGTTAACTTGTTTATTGTGAACGTTTCATTATTCAGTTTAAGGTGCAGCAGGAGTTTTATATAACTTAACAATATAATTGTTGATTGTGTTAAGGTATTGTTGTTGTTGTTGTTGTATAGTTTAATGACAACGTTGGTAGCTTTGTTGTTGTTACAATTAATGAAAAGATAAATAAATATATCTGCTGTAGTCTATGGAATTAATTTAATGTTTTTTGTTTATAAGTTCCGTATTTATTTTAACGTAAATAAACGAGGCGAGTGAGACATTCACCTGATGATAGGTGATATACTTGCCCATAACAACGTGTGCTAGTTAGGATCGCATATACAGTACCACATTGCGCTCGTCGGATGAGACGTAAGATGTTGAGTCTCGTTACTCTAGTAATTTTACTAGTTACCGCGCCCTTCAAACCGGAACAGAGTACTTTTTATCGACTGCAATGGCAGCTGCAGTGGTACCTACTTAGACTATCTCCAGCAGTTGAGACCTACCACTGGTCATTTGTAAGGTTATATATAATAAAATACACTATGTAGTAGAAATGTTGACTTGCTGTGTTTAGTGGGTGGACATTAGGTGTGCTTGAAATGGATACTGCCCCCCTGGGCGGGGTCGCCGGCAGCCAATCCTGTAAATGATACCCTACTTCTTCTTATCGTGCCACATAGGAAATTCGCTTTTAAAATAGAACAATAAAGGCCAAACTCCCACTCGCGGCGCACGCACTTTTGTAAGCAATACCCTAGCCGCGGCTGCGCGCGCACGCGAATCTCGCACCTCGCGCCCTCGCCGCAAGGAGCACTCTTGCTCCGCTCCGATTTGTAATTGATATCACTGGGTTGACATTGGTGCAACGCAACGCGCTTTGTACCTACGCCGTTGTGTAAACTTACACCGTAGACACTTCATAAATGTCAGTACGGCGAGAAGAGAACACCGTTTACAACTTAGATTGGGTCCATGGGAAGTACAGTGTTTAATAAACGGGTATATAACATAGTATTGTGTTAATTGTTATTTCCTATTCAAAGAATAATCTGCACCGACTTTCGATTTGCACTCCAACAGCATGCCCCACTCGCTGCAAGTTGGTAACAAACACTAATATTGTTAATATTACCTTAATATTAACAGCTGACGGGGGTGGACAATATCTTTTTTCTTTGCCAATATGATCGATTGTTGTACAAAGTATGCACAAGTGAATAGAAAGATACAGAAAACGTGTCTCCCTGTGAATAGTTTACATCTTAAGGAGTTAAAGAACACATTAATGGCAAACAGTAGCAGTTGGTGAAAAGATTGAGTTATACATAGCGACGTTATTACTCTATAGATATAGATATAGATATACATGTATATATATATATTGCGTATTTGCGTCATTATATATACATATATATATAATGACGCAAATACGTCTGTTTTATTCTAACGTTTAACAAATGTCCCCTTAATCGAAAAAGGGCGGGGGGGTTGGTAGGCACACCTGACGCCGGAAGTCATTAGTAAATAGATGGCGATAACGCCCCGCACTCGCCGAAATTACAAGCCACCAAATTATCTTGTACTAAGCAGCAGCTACCGTTTCGAGCGCTGGAGCTCTTATAGCCCGGGCCCAGGGTGCAGATTCCTGGGCCGCGGGCCCCCGGGGCGTGTTTCCAAATGGTTACTTCTCATAAAAAGGTCTGACAACGCCACAGTGTATCTTTTGTTAGGATCTCCTTCGAGGCGTCTCCAGGGGACTTTCAATGTGTCTGTGTCGACGATAAGGAGTTTTTTTGTTGCGGTCCAATATTGTGATTCGACTTAAATGTAGAGAGAGGGACACTAATGGAAATGGACGTTTTGTCGTTTTGTCGTTCTGTCGTTCTGTCGTTCTGTCGTTCTGTTTGTCAGCGCCCCGCGCCATCACCTCGCACTGCACTTTAATGTTAATGTTTTAAATCAAATCAAATAGTATATTTGCCTGAATATCGTACAGGTCATGGTCATACACACAACCATTCCGTCACGTTTGACCTTTTTTTTGTTTCGCGGGTGGGAAATCTTTGAACGATACTCTGATTCTGAGGGAAAATCGGAGTTATGTGAGATTCTTACCCACTAAAACCTCCTCGGTGCTCTAGATCAATGCATTTGGAGTGGCTCGGGGATCTCATATAGAGTGCACCGGTGCCCCTCTACACTTTCTGTTACACGTCTCTAAAGAGGAGCCTAACCCTGCTAGGTACACCATCGCTGAGCCATACGCTGTCCCACGCAGGTTCGCTTGTTGAGCGATAACCCTCAAGACCCGCGAAACTCCTAGGCCCTTTCAGTCGCCTTGTACGACAAGCAGGGCTTACCTTAGTCCTATTCTTACTAGCCCGAGACTACAGGGCTGGTCTCGTATGGCCTGCAAATATTATGGTGAAGTTAATGTATCAATTAAATGTACATGTATACTATCACAATGTCACTTGTCAATTACTTCATTATGCCATTCAGATTATCCAGCTGTTTCATATGAACTTAAAGTTTCTAAATCGGGTTGCAGCACCCCGCCAGCTTCAGCTGTTAGGAAGCTACTGTCGCTGACACTGCAATCCAGTTGTCATGATCATGTTCTTGCGAATCATCGTCTTACACGATCCTTGCTGTAGAATATTTTTCTTAATAAATCTCTTACCGGAAACAGTCTTGGTAGAAGGTGGAATAAGCAAATAATGCTTAACACGGGTAGTTAGCAATGTGAGGGAATACGGACTAAAGCGAATGTGGAACCTAAGTAGAAGAAAAATTTGGATGTGAAGAGGATACTGCGCAGCATACCTTAGAGCATTGTTCGGCATGGGATGCCCAGCGGCAAGACCGCGTCGCTGATGTGGGGGATGACCTCTCACTTTTTATCTTTATCAAAATCAAGGTCAGTAGCGAGAAGTCGTGGAACGCTGGGATGGCCTTCTACTAGGAGGTAATGCTGCAGAAAGAGGCTGCTGATAGGCAGCATAGAATAAACATCCATGTCTGAATCCGCAGGTAAAGCCTAGGGCGTCGAAGGAGAATGTTTTACGTCTGCTAACCCTTATAACAGAGGCCATGGTGGCGGATTCGGGGGTAATCTGTCGCTAAATATGAAAGGCTTCGAGGTGATGCGTGCGGTAATTTCGCCTAACACTTCATAGGGGGTGGAGAACAGTAGCTCCACCTCGACACATGGTTTTATCAAGACCTCTCGTTGTCGGAGCCACGGTAGTGTGCGAAAGCGATCCCGTGGTTCCGGTCAGATGCGATGAGTGGGGAACCGTGGGGTTTTAGCGGTAACTCTGGTATATATCTTCTATTGCCCCGACAACAGAGAGTTATGTAATGCAGGATTTCCCCTCGAAAAAAAAGAAGGTAGAAGAATAATTGGATAACTAAAGAATAACAATAAACAAATAATCAGAACAAAAAAAAGTAAAAGAACAATGAGGGCCCTGACTTATTGACGTCAGGGGATGATGCATTAAACGACTGAATATGTAGTAGTGTAAACATCCTGGAGAGATTTTTATCTAAACAAATGACTATTTTATTTATAGGTGGATGTAGGGATTCTTGCGCAACAACTCACGGGATCCAAGCCAACCTCACCTGCTCGTGGTGCACCCTGCTAATCAACAAAGGAGGCTCTGGCTCCCACCAACCTGCATTATGCCAGCGTGGTGGGAAATGGCCCAAATCCCCCCTCTACATACGACAGCCCCTAGTGTTCAGCGGTACTGGAGGCCATGTTGACTGTATGTGGAGATCTTTGGGGGAGGCCGATGTCCAGCAGTGGACATCTGTCGGCTGATGATTTTGTTTATTAAAGCTTTAATGTTAATATTATTAATTATAAAAGTTATTTTTAGTATTTTACCCCTGCAATACGTTAGTATAACATGCATCTTGCATGATGTCGTCGGTCCATCAGGAGGGAGGGCGTCCTACACTTCTGTGACCTGTACACGGCTCCACTCGAACACTTCTCTTCTCCATCGGCCGTCACTGACACTTAGTTCTTCTTCAAATCTCTTCGTTATGGATATTGTACCTTGGACAAATGGTAAGTATAGCTTTCCCCATCGCTCGCTGTGCTCCTTAGTGTCGCTGGACCAGCTCGGTGGTCAGGTCTAGGTCTCTGCGCCGTGAGTAAGGATGGGGAGGACGTGCTGGTTTAAGGCTTGCGTCTTGAGACAGTAGGGTACAGTAGTAATAGTATTCATTGTGAGGTTTCGATTTGTTGCTCCACCAGCACAAGGGGCTGCACCAAATTAGCTATAAGTATTATTTGTGTTTCATTAGGGATGTTATCGTGCGCTCGCTGTTAAAAATATATTTTTAAAGGGGTGTTATTACAGAAGGGGTTAACGTTTAAGTGTTTTTGTTTTTTTAATAAATAATAGATCGGAAATGGAAACATTTGCGATGTACACAAATCATATTCGGTGCAAATTACTGAGCGTTTCCTGTACAAACTTTTTTTTCTATGATGGGAAAAGACGAACGGGACGTTCACCTGATGCTAAGTGATACATCATTATAACCAGACGGATATCCGCTGCTGGACATAGGCCTACCCCAAAGATCTTCACATCGAACGATCTTGCGATGCCGGCATCCAGCTGCTTCCCGCAATCTTCACCAGATCGTCGGACAACCTGGTAGAGGGGTCCGCCAACACTACATCTTCTGGTACGCGGTCGCCATTCTGTCGAGGACTGTAATTACGTAGCGTTAATTACAATGTTATGCACTGCACCACATTGCGCTTGTCGCATTGAGACATAAGATCTTAGGTCTAGTTATACTAGCTACAACACCCTTCAATCCGGAACACAGTAATGTTTTCACGGTACTGCTTGTCGGCTGCAATAGTAGCTGCAGTGGTCATAGGTGAACTATACGGTCTCCTATAACAGACACCTACCAGTAAATCTATATCCGGAATATCCGTATTGTTTTGTAAATGTTGTACTCTGTTTCGAGTTTAAAAATGAACAAAATATGTTCACCTAGTGTGTGCGCGTGTGTGTGTGTATGCGTGTGCGTGTGAGCGCGTGTGTGCGCCTGTGCGCGTGTGTGTGCGTGTGTGTGTACAAACAGTTAAAAGTTCAATTGAGGCGCGGGAGTTCGTTAACGCGCGAGCACGCCCGCCACCAGATCGGCGGCCATTGTCAATAAGCGAGATGTCAATGCATTTAACCCTTGTGTAGCGAGGGCTAGCGCCCCCGCACCGCCCCGCACCGCCCCGCACCGCCCCGCACCGCCGCCGCCGCCGCCGCTTATTAACTTAACAAAACCAACAATCGTGATTAAATCGCGCGTAAACTAATAAAATAATGCTCTAACGCTTCAAGTTGAGCCGAGCTTACATCGCTGCGTGGAGCTTCCATTTAAATAATTCATCTTTTTTCTATTTAATTAGCCGACGGGACGAGCGGAACGTTCACCTGATGGTTAATGATACGCCTGCCCATTACAACATGGTGCTAGTTAGGCTGATATACACAGCATCATTTTGCGCTCGTCGCCTGAGACATAAGGTATTGAGTCCTATTACCCCAGTAATTACTCTATTTTGAGTTGTTAGCAGCTGCTGTGGTACCTGCCTATTTGGTCTTCGGAAATGGAGCCCTACCGCCTTAAGTCTTCTTTAGACTTTAATTCTACCTGAAAGACTGTGAGTGAGTACAGCAGCCACGGATCTTTTAAGTAAGTACCATCGCAGCTCCTATTCATGCTTGCAAACAGAAGTAGTTGAGCATTACTGTGTTCCGGTTCGTAGGGCGCTGTAGCTAATGTACTAATAACGCTGCACTAGGTTAACGAAACTTAATTTTGTATCACAAAGCAACTGGCATGATACGGTGTAGTGTATGCCGTCGTAGCTGGTACCGCATTGTGGTGGGATACCAGTGCCACGTTGTTACAGGCTGGCGTATCACTTACCACGAGGTGAAAGTCTCACTCGTCTAGTTGATTGGTTGAATATAAAAAAATATATATAAATCTGGTAAACTCCTAGCATTCCCCTTTTTTGGGAAGGGTTTTTTAAACAACAAGCGGCATGTAAGCCGAGCCGGAGGGTTCAGGAGGATGCGGGGTGCGTGCGCGGGGTGTGCCGGGCGGGGGCGTAAATTTCATTACAATTAGCCGCCGCAGCGCATGAATAATTCATCCGGGAGCACTCCGGGCCGCGCAAACATCGAAGGGTTGATTGCCGCAATGACCAGTTGCAGCGCGCTGGATGTTTGCTGGTATTACGGCGCGCCCAATCTACGCTCGCCCACCTTCATTAGCGCTCAAGTTGGAACTGCTCGCGCTCCCCGCTGTTCCCCGCTGTGCCCCACTGTCCCCCACTGCATGCACCACGGCCGCCCTCACCTGCGGCGCCGCTCCGCCCGCCGGTGCCGCCAGCCTCCGGTTTGTTCTACGTTCAACGCAAACAGCAATCTGTCAATTAAACTCATGTCAGCAACACTGTACACCAACAATTAACCACTCGCCGTTTGTTTAATTACACTTTATGGATGCTAATTAAATCCGTGATGCGATTCGTTTTGTGTTCATTGTTATGACATATCCTCATTCTAATCTGATCGGTCAATCTCGGCGCCCGTCTTACCACTCGGCGGTTAGCCATTGCACGGGACGATCACTGCTGCAGTGATCGTTCTGTCTCATGTTATTTTTAGGATAATGCTGTAATGCTGATCAGATCACAACTCCTTGCTCCGTTGCAAAGTTTCCCGGAAATGCTACTTACCACACGCCTCTGTTTTGCCACCATTAAGCTTCCAACTAATACGTATATCGCGTTACCCGCCCGAAGCCCGCTCGCCTGCAGCTCGACTGACGTGATGCACACTATCACCTCGCGACCCTGCCGGTCGGGTTTCAGGAGTTAGTCGGGACGCGAGTGGCGGGAGCCAGCGGTCGCAATTAGTACTGATTTAAAACCTACCCATTGACTGATAACATGAAACACATCATTTCTTACATCCTGCGATAGTCCTGCATCTTTTTATCATTGAATTAGGATACGTGGCAGTTAAGGCTTTCTTTTAATGAGAGGAATGCAAAATAAATCTTTTACTAGAACTTCTTAAGTTTATTATTGTATATTGTTGGAAATAAACGCGGCGGTGGTATACATCCAGACACTCCGGCTAAAGATACTTTTCCATTTGCAATGGTTATCAAATATAGGAACTGCTAGTGTTGTGTAGAACTGATCACCCGCTCATTCTTGTGCCTTGTGCGGTGCCATGTCAGTTGAGGCACAGGGTGACGAGCTCCATTTGGTGACGGCGCCGGCGCCTGTACATCCGCTTTCATGACTGTATTATAAAATTCTAAGTTAGTGACCTAGCAACACTTAAATTTACATCATCTAACGTGAGAGATACAGATACATGAGAGCAGATATAAAGTTCGTGACACCGGGTCGGAAACAAACATAGATGTACAGGATCAATATCTAGACACAAATATGTAGACGTGGTTAGACTGCGGAGACCTATCACCAACTCGTTGGTGTATATGCATATACAAACGGACAAAACGGAACACGTTTCATTACGTATGGCCTCGCTGTCGCTTGACACTGTTCGTACCGAGGTCAAATGTTAGCTCGTTGCACGGAAAAAGTAGCATAGCAGCTTCATAGCATTTAGCTATACGAGTATATGTAGCTATATGCTACCCAGCTGTCCGTAACAGACGTAACAAAGAGATCAGTTAAGATATTTACACGGAGCTGGTGCCGCTCGGCACGCGTTATCCAACGAGTTGATGGATGCCTTTGCTCGTATGTAGGTCGGCATCTGAACTAGTTGCAACGTTGCAATTTGTGTTTAAATGTATAGTAGTGCCCGCGTGTGTGAGTGGCCGACGCGCAGGTTGGCAGGTTCGTTACAAAAACGGAACAGTTGTAATAGCGCCCCGCTCCTCCCGCACCGCCCGCTCCTCCCGCACCGCCCGCGCCGTCAGCGGTGTTTGGTTTAAAAACACTCCGAGAAAACAATATTTGCCGCGGCAACTAAATATTTTACTCCATTACAAGGAGACGGGCCTAAGCAAACATCGTGCACTTCCTCCATTATTAAAACTTTTTTCGCAAATACCGCGAACGAAAGTATAACATTACAGAGCAAAAAATTCCGCGGTAAGATGGCGCCAGTGGTTTTTTAGTTAAACGCGGAGAGGCCGCACTTAAATAAATAAATAAATAAATATATTGTGTTACGGAGCGAGCCCATGAACAATTACCATCATCATTATACTTTTACAGGAATGGAATGCTGTTTATTGCTCTTAAACTGCCTCCGCGGCGCAGTGGTTGCGTGCTCGCCCGGCCGCGAGGTCCCTAGTTCGATCCGTCGGTAGATGAGTGTGATCATGATATTACCATTTCACCCATCACTTGAGCATTGTGTTTCGTTTGCTGTGGGATTGGTGGGCAAATTATAGATTTTTATTGAACGTTCGAACGAGGTCGTACGACGTAGTAAAGTCTCTTTACACCAGTAATATCTCTAGCTAATGAGAACATAACAAAGTAATAATTGTATATTACCAGTTAGCGGTGTGGGAAGTAGGCAGTTGTACCTGAACGCTCTCCGGGATAGTTTCGATTGATGAATTTACTAACAGCAATAGTATTGCTGATTTCGAAAGCTTCATCGGATCCGGCATCCGCGATGTAAACATTATGAACAAATATGTAGATAATTTTGCAAAAAAACGAGAGAAAGATGAGACACTATTGAAGGGAAGAAAAGTCATAAAAGCAAGGTGGAGAGAAACGGGGCCAATAAAGACCTTCTGCGTTACCCTTGCAGTACGTATTTGGTCACCTGAGTGCTGAACGTCATTTAGTTCGAACGTCACTTACAAATGACTTATTAAATTCCTCAGCAGATGTTACGAGTTCATTTATTCTGTGCTCGCACATTAGCGCGCTTCCGTTTGCAAATCGCCACGGCCTGGTCATTATCGCCGCGGCTTCATTACCCTGCCCCCTGCCCCCTGCAACCGTGCAGCCGTGCAGCCCTGTAGCCGTGCAGCCCTGTAGCCGTGCAGCCCTGCCGCCGCGCGGCCACGCAGCCCCCCACCCCTCCGACCAAACTGGCAATCATTATATAATTATTAAAGAGATGACTTCATTACTTCATTTCCTTTTCGATCGGGAACAGGTTGTGTTGTGTATTTTTTATGATTTCATCGAACGATTGACCGTTGGCGGCTGGAGAGTCACCGTGACGGGTGACTAATAGCTGATGAATTCCTACACAAATATTGAGACCTACCCGCCGCCCCCGACCCCACCCGCTCTGCTTACAAAAAAGACGTTCTCTAAATAAACTAGTTATTAACATTAAATGTAACTTTATTAACTCTCTTTGTGATTAAACCATCACCTAATTAAAAATGAGCCAATGATGGCAGATGCAGGTAGATATAATTTTTATAACTGCCACGAATCTGATGCAAAGGTGTGGTTGTTACATAACTTAACAATTAAACTGTAATTAGGCAACTGTAGTGTTAGTATTAAATGATAAACATTTTAAGAATATCACAGCTTGCCATGAACAACAGGTGGTAGGCCTCTGTTGCCGAAAACCGTCTAGGTAGGTACCAGCCCCTATTGCGGCCGACAAACAGTGCTGTGCTCCGGCTTGAAGGGCGTTGTAGCTAGTGTAATTACTGGGGTAAAGAAAGTTAGTACATTGTCGTTACAGTGGGTGCCGGAGCATTCTACGTAATGTAGTGCTTTGTCTTATGTAATTGATTGTTACGGAAATAGAACTTCCTAATTGTAGTCCCCTAAACGAATCATTCGATCCATTTTAATAGTAACATTTATTTACTGTTTATTATTCAACTAACAGTAAGTAACGTCTACATATTTTTAACTCGCGGATACCAGATCCGCAAGTCCTGACTCCGACGAAGCTGCAACAGGTGTCAATAAACCTTCTGGCGCGAACTTAATGAAAAAAGTCTAGATTTATAGCAGTTTTGCTGCCGCTGACTCGCCCTGCATTGCTTCACAATTAACCAAATTTATTCCTATTCATCCCTGCATCCAGATCTAGAAGACCAGCAGGCTCCTCTCCCACGATGCCTTCGCGCCAACGGCTGTTCAATGAGAAAGTGCTACTTTATGTATTGGTCTATTCCACTAACGTACTATGGACCTAGGCACACGAATCGATTCTTATGACCTCGGATTATGTACCTATAACGTCTCGATCGTCAGCAGCTATATTTTAAGTTTTCACTTGTGGACCAAGTTCGATCATCTCCTTGGCACTGTCAATTTGGTACCTGCTACCACCCACCTATACCATGCACCAACGTAATGCTGCACCGGAAGCTATGGATCCCTAGGAGTGTGTCAATATTTGAAGCGAAACCGCAACATGAGCATTCCGTGAGGCTTGGCGCTGCGCAGCGGGGCTGCCTGTGCGCCTGCGCGCCTGTGGGTTGTTTTTTAACAGTGACTGGTGACTACTTTTAACTCGGCGTCGTGTTTCTATCGGTGTATAGCGGCAGGGTTGCCAGCCTTGATAGTTAAATGAAATTATATTTTTAGTAGTATAGTACTAATAGATATCGCAAATGTAAGATATTAAAACCAGAGACAGACTTCGTTTGAAGGAAACGCAACCTCTAACCAAATTTGAAACCTTTATTCTGGTTTACAAACAGAAGGCAGCCTACGAGAAACCTGTAATAAGGACGAAAAATATAACGAAACCCTTTCCAATCGAACATATGGCTCCGAAGAGGATAATGGAAAGATTCAAAGTTCAGACTGGATTGGGAGAGTCAAGAAGAAAGAAGAATGAAAGGAACTCTTTAGAGGAGACCTTTTTCGAAACACAAAAGACTAAATATTAAAAATTTACATATAAACATCTACTTCACGTTTTTTTTCTGAAAAAAGATTAAATACATAAATATTTTTTTTCATTTGACTAAATAATTACACGTTCGTTAATTACAACTTACCGCCTATCAGAATTTTTACACTACAACACATTGCCCTCCCAGCTTGTCGGTTCTACACTTACACGAGCTGTAGCATTGGTGGGATGTACTTTTATCTGATTTAATTTTTTTTAAATATATTGTTATAAGTACGTATATTTTGTATAATAACATTTATACGTTTGGCTGTTGTCGGCGGTCGGGGGTTTGGCTCGAACCTGAGCCCTACATAGTTTTACATCATTGAGAATATTCATGAAAGTATATTGGAAGAGATTTCCATTTGCAATTGTTTGTTCCTATTATTTTATTCAACGAGGCGAGGCGAGGCGAGGCGAGGCGAGGCGAGGCGAGGCGCCGCGCGGGACCTTCGCCTGATGGTAAGTGATACGCTCGCCCATAACAACGCGGCGCTAACTAGAATGGTCCCCCCTGCACCATACTGCACACGTCACCTTGAAATATAAGATGTTGTCTCGTTACCCCAGTAATTTCTTTAGGTATTGCGCCCTTTAAACCGGAACAATCTCAAGGCGACGAGCGTAGTGTGGTGTAGTGTGTACCATTCTAACTAGCGCCGCATTTGTGTGGGCGGGCGTATCACTTACCATTAGGTGAACACCCACAATGACGAGATGGCTTAATGAAACAAAAATCCGCACCGTGGACGTGGTTGTGGACGTGGTTGTGGACGTGGCAGCCCTATTAATTATGGGAACTCTGTTGACGTGTCTTTCAAACTGTGTAAATACAAGACGGACTCGGGTTTCGGTGTCGATTTTAAAACAATACAAGCGCGTCCCGTCCCGTCCCGTGCCGTCCCGTCCCGCGTGTCCCGCGTGTCCCGCTGCAGGCGCCTGCACGCAAACACGTTCGAGGACATCACAAATAAAGCTCTCGGCACACCGTAAACACCGGGAATCGCGTGGAGTGCACTCGCCTGACAGGGATACAAGCAAACGTAAACACGAGCCGGACGTTTACACCGTGTAATCGCAGAGCTGGTGGTAGCTCACGTTTATCTTTCAACCTCTTAACAAAAAGTGAGGTGCAGTTAGTGTAACTGCGCGTAGAGTCCGCTCTCCGGACAGCCTGTCCAGCTCTACCGAATAACAACAGCAAGCAGTGCTGTACTGAAGCAATGCACTTAAACATGCAATTTTTCTACATTACAGTAATACATTTAATGCATTGTACCAACCACCACGGCACCTACTTGTGTCAGTAGGCACTATATTAAAAACGTTGCTATTTTATCATGATGCTATCAAGACGCATTAGCTAGTAAAATTACCGTGGTAACAAAACTTAATACCCTGTATGTGAAGGCGACGATGATTTTGTGGACACGGATATTGTTTTACCATGAAGTGAAGAGGCTGCGCGTTTTGTCGTTCTGTTGATTAAAAACATATTAATTTGTTTAATAAACAATATTTATATTCACTTTATACTTTACAAGGGAAGTTTTTAAGTTTTACTGGACATGTTGTATGGCGGCAGCAGGCGGCAGCAGGCGGCTAAGGCGACTGAGCTTTGCGAGCGTATCGTTGCGCAGGTCGAGGGCGAAACTTTTTATGCCCGCCGTATCTGGTGCGTGTAAGATGTGATCTCTCCGCAGAGCGGACCGGTGACCGTGGCGGAAACGCAGCGCAGCCGTCGCCGTACCGCTACCGTACCGCAGCCGTCGCCGGGCTGCGAGAGGGCGCGGCGCGGGCGCACGGCTCCGGCGTACGTGTTACCATACCTAACGAGTTATATTTGCAATATAAGAAATAGAACAAATTAAATAAAGGAACTCTAAGGTTTTCTATTATTAACCCAATATCAGAAGACGTTATATGCACGCACTATAAACTTCAAAATTTATCCGGCGAACCGCTTCCTCTTCAAGAAATTGCTAAAAAGGTTTCATTAATCTGCACTGTTATCAACTCGAGCAGTTTCCGTTTCCCTACTTTACAAATACACGTTAATTACTACATACTTTATTATTTCGTTTTATACTCTCCATCACACAAATAACTTCCGCCGGTCTCTTCATCAGCTATTTATCAATAATTTTCCTAAGTTTTAATATTCCAAACTGATAGTCTAATTTTTTTCTAATAATCGTATCCTGTTTCCGCAGGATCGCGTGGTGTCCGCAGTAAATCCTCTCTGAGAGCGATTACCTCCCGCTCCGCACCACCTCACCCTAGGAAACTCATTTTCCAACGACGACTCAACCTCCGTGCTTATTACACCCTCGCACATCTTTGTTTACTTCCGGGTTTCAACAAAGCCGACCGTATGCCGTCAGAATAGAGTTGAACGTGCACCGTTGTTAGATTTTGCAAATGCAAGAGCAATCGTGGATTTGAAGTCGCGCCCGCGCCTCGCTGCACGAGCACCGTAAGCCGGATGCGATGAGGTTCAAAATGGAGCGGTCGGTGCGGCGCGCGCATCAGCTGTCAGTGGGATGGCGACGCGGGCGCTGACAAAGGATATTTCGCGAGCGCGGCCGCGACCTCCGCCGCTGATCAAAGCGCGCGATTCCTCGAACCAACCCCCGCCGAGCTAATCCCCGCGGCGCGACCCGCGGCGCGAGCTGGGGCGCGAGCTGCGCCGCGCTGCCGACCTTCACATTACAAATTTCACGCCGATTTCTAATTTCTTGACAGCTTTTGATCCTTCTCTTTTTCAATTTGCTTTTGAAGTTTTCCTTCCACACCGACATTAAACTAAGTCGACAAAATACTGCAACTCTACTAATATAATAACTGGTGGTAAGTCTCTGTTACCGGAACCTATCTAGGTAGATAAAACTGCAGCGGCTGTTGCAATCGACGATCAGTACTGTGCAAACATTACTGTGTTCCGGCTTAAAGGTTGCTGTAGCTAGTGATATTACTATGGTATCGTGACTTGACGTCTTGTGTCTCAAAGCAAGGAGTACAACGTGGTGCAGTGTATATCATACTAAGTAGTGTCACGCTGTTACCGCAGGCGTAGCACTTACCATCAGGCGAACGTCCAGTTCATCTTGTCACTGCCTTAAATAAAAAAAATTGATGTGGCACACTCAACCAGCGCCCACCAGAACTTCTGTTTTTACCCCATTTGGTGTTACTTAATTTTAAACTATTTTGAATTTTTCGTCAATTGGTACAACAACAACAACTCACGTGGCCCAAGCCAACCTCACTTGCTCGCGGTGCACCCTGCTAATCAACAGACGAGTCTATGGCTCCCGCTAATCCGCATTGGGCCAGCATGGTGGGAATTGGCCAAAATCTCCCCATATGCACAGAGGTTCACAGAGGAACAAATGTGGAGATTTTTGGGGACGGCCTATGTCCAGTAGTGGACGTCTCCGCTCAGTTGTAATAAGTATCCATAGCCATAAATCATCCCTTAGCTGTACTTATTTATTTATTTCTGTGACTTTTAACACCACGACTAACGCGTGTTCGTGGATCTCATAAAAAAAGTTTGAGTATCACTGGTCTAGTTAATGACCGCAGCGCCTACTTCTGCCATCAAACAGTACTGCGAAATTACTGTGTTCCGGTTTGAAAGATGCAATAGCCAGTGAAATTGCTGGGGTAACGAGACTTAACATCTCGTGCCTCACGATGAGCTCAACGTGGTGCAGACCAAACAACGTATCGAGCGTGTTAGAAACAACATGTACCATGGGGTGGGGGTGGGTGGATGGGGGTTGGGCTGGTGTAGCAGCTCTGTCGTAAGCTATTTTTATATTCATTCAATTTAAGCGACGACACGAGCGGGACTTTCACCCCACCACAACGCGGCGCTAGTTAGAGTAGTATAAACTGCGACATAACATGTTGAGTCTTGATACTCCAGTAATTACACTAGCTACAGCGCCCTTCAAACTGGAACTGGTTTGACAGTAGAAATAGGCTTTGCGGTGGTACCTACCTACACGGTCTCCAGCAACAGGGACCCGCCACCTGTGAAAATGAAGTTGCGTTGTTGGTAAATGATTCAGCGGTTAAGTGGTTAAGCGGTTGAGTGGTGAACAGACAGACGCTTAAGCGTCGGATGCGGAGCGCAATGCGGAGCGCGGCGGTGCCGGGAGATGCGGCCATTGTGAGCCCCCACAAACAGTCGGCTAATTGATCAGCCGCGGAAGCGAGCAGAAAAAGTGTCACCGTGAATGCCCCCACAAATGAGCACATAATGCCGGGGGGGCGGGGGACAAAGGCCGCTTTGTGCGGAGGAAGCGGCCGCGATTGTGTTAGCTCAAAGGCGGCCGATTTGTATGCGCGGAGGATGTGCGCGATACGCGAACTGGTGCCACTCCGCCGCCGGCCCTGGCTGCAGCGCCCGGCCACTCGTGGCACACACTTTTATCTCGTACACGCATTAGTCTTAACTCTCTCACGATTACAATGTGCAACTCGTGCTCTTGACATATTTGGTAGCTCGAAAATTAGTATAAATCTCTTCTTCGGAGATGAGAGATAAGAGTCACGTCAACATCGGTTAAATCGTTTCGGAGATGACTCATAATAAAAAGGCAGATGAAGAGACAAAAATTAAAAAAAAATCTGTTTCTTCTAAAGTGTTAAACTGTGAAATCTTTATTATTACATTTCACATATACACTGCTTATATTTAAGTAGCTGATCCCCCCAACCGCTTTGCTGGCCGCAGAACACCCGGAACTCCCCTTGGAGAAGTAATTTTGTAACGTCCATTCTTGGCAAACCTCTAAATGGCAGAAGCAATCGTTTGGAAGATCTCGTGATGAGTCCACGAATCTCTGGATATCTCCCATATATGAATAGATTGTTGTGATTGATTTCCTCTTAGCATTTGGTTGCTCCAAGTGTTGTTTGCTCTCAAGATTACTTTCTATCAGTCTCCTTGCTCATCAGGGTTTGTCTGTACAGTAATGTATTGTACTCTTCAGTTTGAAATCTAGACCCAACCGAGTCCATCTAAATAATACCCATCTAGGTTCTTAATAATTTCACTAGTTACATCACCAACGTCTAGTAATGTTTAAATATTGATATTTACGTTAATGGTATAAATTGTTATCATCGTCAGTCGCTAAATGTTCACTGCTGGACATCAAAGATCGCAGCATCGATCGGTCTCGCGTTGCTCGCTCCCAGTGGGCTCCCGCGACCCTTAACAGATCGTCGGTCTACCTTGTGGAAGGCCTCCCAACACCACGTCTACCGGTACGCGGGCGCCACTTAAGGACCTTACTGCCCCATCGGACGACGGTGCCTCGAGCAATGTGCCCATCGCTCCCTCGTCTCCCCTTGTTCTCCATTTCATAAATTGTTATATTATTTATTAATACTGCAACAAAATTCAGTCAAGTCAGCTGCTTCCGGTTTGTAATGTTTTTATAATTAGTGTATCAAAACTTAAAGGATTATAATTTTTTGTGATTTGGAATATTGTTGTGATTTAATAAAGTTTTTATTTAAAAGTAATGCGACGAATGTTGTTAGATTTTTATTATTAATAAATAATTATTACTAAACAATGGTATTACCTGGTCATAGCACCCCGTTGGCAAGTCGAGCGCCGCGCGCGTGGCCCAAGTATCGTAACTTAAGGCTTCCATTATAAGGCGGAAGTTACTTTGAACCACTGCCGCATGTGAAAATAGCTAAGGTTATAAAAATAGTTCCACCATCGACCGAGAGTACTATGTAAAACTGACATAAGTCTGGATGTGGGCTTCCCATCGCACCTCTCATAATAGACGTGCACGACGTGACCGGTACACGTAGTCACGCTTTAAGAAGTGAAAATGACACATTATTAATTTATATAAAAGATCAATGATTATGACAAAATATACTGAAGAAATTGGCAAAAGCACTACTCCCTGGATACAGAGATAAGCCGTGCCGTAATCACTAACAAGATGGAGCCGTTCTCCAATTATTGCGCCAGAAAAAACGGCTAGTTGAATATGCAATTGAGGAGCCGCGGCAACTCCGTCATTGTTCCTGCGCCCCGCACTCCTCGCCACCTCCTTCCGTATCCCCTCTGTAGGCTGTCGTAATCGTCAAATTAGCGAGTCACGGCATCAAAGGATTCGTCGATTTGTTGCGTTTCCATAATGTGATAAGTTTCGCGCACGGGTACGCGCGGCGGGGCGCGCACGGGGTGCGGCCGCACTGTCGGCGGGTGTCCCAACCTACACGACGATGAGTAGGTTATTAATTAACACATAGTCTTTACTGCCACACCTAACTTGCGGCGATGTCGTACGTTTTCCTATACATAATTATATTTAATAATATAAAACATTGCGGAGCGCAGACCCTGCCACAAGACGGGGCAGATGCTAAGAGGAGGAATGTGGAAACCGCAAAAGAACAGCTTATTGTTACTTTTACTTTATCTATATAGTATCATCGATTTTAGTTAATTATTTCATTGTTTATAAGTCTAATTAATTTGCTTTTAGTTTTAGCATGGTACTAATGTGCGGTAATTGCATTTAGCAGCATTCGCGTTTCACTTGCACTTGCGCTGCACCACTATTGTATGTTACTACGCAGCTAATTGAAATTATTCTAATAGTTCTGTAATATGTAATAATTTGTGCTGGTACACGAGTCCCGCCGACAGCGGGGCCCGCCGACGGGCCGTTTCGTTTTTCATCCCTTAAATAAGGGCGGCGGGGCGAAGGGTTGGTGTAATTGTGTTCCGTCACACGCGAATGTGATAACTGATTGCAGAATATTGTAACGCCGCGAGTTTCCAATCCGATTTGTGTTCGATACACTCGCTGTTCGTAAACCGTTCTGAGGAGTACCTCTCCCACCAAAACTGGTCCGACGGCTCATTTATTCAATCTGTCGCCGGGTGCAGGTCTGGCCAACTGTGCACTATCTATACAGTGAAATATCTAACTCCTTTGTTGTCTATATAGAGCGATTCCTGAACTTTGAGATGATACATCATCTACTCGCGATCTTGTAATGCTGTGCTAGCTGCCGTCCTCCAGTACCCCAGTGCTGTATTCCGACAGTCAACAGATGGGAAATTGGTTATTTGAATAGCGCATTCTTGACTATATCCGTTTTAGTTCGTTTTTGTGTTAGCCTTAAAAGATATCTAAATGTATTGAGGGTGGTAAGTCCTAATCATTCACGCGAAAGTCTGAAACAGACGGAAGAGGCAGCCAGGACGCGTGAATCGAAGGATAAGCGATAGTGTGAACGTTCCACTTGGTTGCCTTTAGCCGCAGTACCTGCAGCCCCGTTACCACTGCATTTGACTAGCTGCAGCATTCTTCAAATTGGAGGTTTAAACTTTTGTACGGTTGACGCATAAATATTCACTTCCGCTCCTACATTCCCGTACGCGCTGTCAGCCAGTCTTTGTCCGGCCGCAGCACAACGTTCGAGCTGCCCGATGCAGGAGTAACAGGAGCCAATTACCTGTAATTGTGTGCCGGATGACGCGGCAGCTTTGTGCGCAGTCGCAGGCCGGTGGCTCCGGAGGTGTAGTGCCACAAAATAAATGTTTATTTGATTAAAGTAAAAAGTGTCGGGGCGCGGCGGGCGCGGCGGGGGCGGCGCGGCGGCTATCCGTTCCCTGACAATGGCGTAAGTAAACGCTTGATGGCAAACGGAAGCTTCTTAAATTGTTTTCTAAAAACAGGGCGGCGGCGAGGTCGCTGCGCCGCCGCCGCTATGTTTATTTAATTTGTCCCGTATTTTTCTTCCCCATTGTTGCGCAGCCGAGTGCGCGCGAGTGCCCCAGGGTTGCCACATGCGCATTACAATTAATTATAACACTTCAATTAATAACGACCACTCGACCGCGACGCCCGGATGGGAAATCAGCCCTAACTGATAAAACGATCGATAAAAAATAAACAACCTTCTTATTGTTACCCTCACTGGAACTTTCACAAGGAGCTTCAGGCCCCATGCATCTCACCACACTAGCTAAGGATAAATGAAGGATATTACATGTCCACAGCTATTGCTCTTGGAGCCTTTGGAAACCTTTCATGATAACTTTTGAGGGTTGCAAGGGGTTCCGCCCAACGTCTTATAGAGCTCAAGTCAACTTCATCTGCACGCGGTGCCACCTTTTGAATAACAGACGAGGCTGTGACTACCCATCAACTTGCACTGGGCCAACGTGGTGGAGGTTACCGCCTAATTCCCTTCAATGAACTCCAACAATCAACGTGGAGATCTTTGGGGGAGGCCTATGTCTAGCAATGGACGTTTGTCGGCTGATGGTGTAGATGATAATTAGGTAAGTAAGGTAATCATCGCCACATTTATTCCTGCCAGCAAGCATTACTGTGTTCCAGTATAAGAGACGCTACAGCTGTTTAAATTGGTGTGGTGTTGTCGAAAACACTTAATATTAGGTGAGCATTAAACATATCTCGTTGGTACGTTACATAAAAAAAAATTGTTACGTTTTGATAAAGTTTGGTGGCGGCCCTGGGCAGTGCTGGGCAGTGCTGGGCATCGCTGGACAGTGATGGGCAGCCAGCCAGCCAGTGCGGCGCACTCGCGACGGATTGGCCGAGCGTCTGATTTCGTTAATCGTTCAACTTTGTGCTCTTCATTTTGTTTGAACTAGCCCAGCGGCTCTCAACATTTACTGGTACCACTGCAACAACTACTGCTGCGGCCGAACAGCAGTCAGCAAACGATGCTGCGTTCTGGATTCAAGGGCATTTATAGTTAGCAAACTTACTGAGGTAAAAATATATAACATTTTATGTACCCAGACGAATTTTTGTTTTTTATTCTAAAAGCGACTAGACGAGCAGGACGTTCACCTGATGGTAAGAAATACGTCAGCCTCTAACTTCGTAATATCAGTTGGGGATGGTCTACTCTGCAATACTTTATGCTCGGCGCTTTGAGACATAAAATGTTAAATCTAGACTATAAGTTTCTGTTCACTTTAATATTCTTAAGCCCAAACTATGGCCAAAGCTGTGTGCGCCTACAATAGGCATACACATTTAATGTTGTACACTGTACTAGAACGTAAGATCGTATATAATGTGTTATGCTGTTGGTGTATCAATAAATAAATACATCTCATTACCACAGTAATTTCTCCAGCTACAGCGCACTTCAACCGTACCACAGTAATGTTTGCACAGTGCTGCTTGTCGGCCGCGGCAGGAGCTGCGGTGGTACCTACCTAGACGGTCTCCGGCAATGGAGAATACCAAAAACTAGTGAATGTGCAAAAGATGCAGTGTATATTATCCTATGTGATGTCACATTGTGCGAGTGGTCATGTATTCACTAGTTGCTGTCGTTATTTTGACATTGATACAAAAGTATTTTTCTGTAATTAAGTTGCCTTTTTATGCATTTGTTTCTTGAAGAGGTATCTCGGTAACCCAGAATTGTAGTTCCAGAAGCCGTTCGGTTTCCATTGCAGCTCGGTGATGGCTAATACGTCTGTACTATGATGTAGAGAGCGAGGCGGAACGCGCCTGATTCCTACAGAATCGAGATCAGTTAGATAGTAATTGACTGTTTTTTCCACCCAGCGTTCACTCGCATGTGGTCGAACACGATCGTGAGTCTACACGGGGCCCGCGATTGGACGGCTGCAATTCCCGCTTCCTGCACTTCAATGAGGATGCTGTGATCATGTTGATTGGCGGATGCACCACGCCCGCTCGTCCATCGCGTCGCCTCCGTGCCAATCTTTATTGACCACACGGCTGCCGCTGTGAGGGTGTTCGCACATTCAGCCGAAACGCGGACAAGTTTCGGTGGAAGCTGTTGGCTGTTGACTAGCATTTACAACGCAGTGCGCATGTTCTGTATCAAACCTGACGCGCTGCCTGCACCCAGAAGTCGGCCCGTCCGCGCCCGTCCGCGCCCGTCCTGTTCAAATATTATTCGTTCACGGTGCCGCGAGCTGCGCCGGCCCCGAATTATTTTAAAGAAAGAAAAACAATTTAAGCCGACAGAAGCTCACTGAGCGGCGAAACGTATTCAAATATCGAAAATTGTTGACAAATTAAGTTCCCTATCGGGCTCGAATTCCCTCACCACTTGAGGGGGAAGCTCTCCGGGATCGCACGCGAGCGCCAGGTCCGTGGCGCGGCGATAGGGTGCACATTGCCGCGGCGGGGTGCTGCGGCGGGGTGGCGCGGCGGGGTGGCGCGGCGTCGCGCGTCACGCTTAGGGCCGGGACGAGACGAGACGTTCGCTTTACTAGTTACTCAATTAGGCCCTTTGTATTTGTTTATGTGAGTTTGTGTAGGGCGCGGGGGAGCGCGCGGGGCCGCCGGGGCGCAGCCTCCAGTAATCTGAGACGATTCTTTTCAATACGTTCCTATTTCGGGCGGCAACACGAAGCCGGCGGGAAATGCATTTAGGAGCTCACTTTTTCCTTTTCTAATTCGTGTAATGGCCGCCGACGATTTCCTTTGATACGTTCGGAAAGTTACATTTGCGCGCGACATTAACACGTTAAGGAAGCTAATGTTGCTCTTTAGCGTTACTTTAGTAATTAAATAACAATTTCAACTGCCGCCATGGCGCACTGGGTTAACCTGTTGTCTAAACGGGGGTTCCTAGTTTGAATGCGAGTGTACATGTGATGTTTGGGTTATTGGAATTCTCCTGGCTGTCGCCTAGCGGGGTCCGATAAAACGGTTCTACTGCAATTATTTCACCTGCTGTATCAACTAAGTAGCTCGCTGGCCTAATAGTTAGAGGGTGCGGCCTTCATTGCGAAGGCCGCGGGGTCGAATCTCGGCAGGTCCCACTAACTTCAATATTTAAGTTACGTACATTTGTGAACTTTAGTAACGGCAGCGGAATACAAACGGTGAAGGAGAACATCGCGAGGAAACCAGCACGTGAATTAGAATTTATTGTAAGGTGTGTGTGAAGTCACCAATCCGCATTGGGACTGCGCGGTGACTGTGGCCCATCGGCCTCATATTGAAGGTAGGCCTGTGCCCCAACAGTGGGGACGTAATATAGCTATTGGAAAAATCTGAAAAAAGGTTACATTCATTACCTGTAACAACACAGCTAGGCAGTGCATGCGTCGCACTTGCTGTCAGTGCTGTGTGTGTATACAAGGAAGCGTTAGTTGCAGTTCATTCTCATTAGTTAGAACAAACGCAAGGGTTTGAGGGTTACTCCGGAGTATGATCAGGGCGGGATCGGCGGATTGTCAATACAAGTTCAATTGGGTGTGAAACGGCGTTCGACGCGATGGCGCGGCGCTTTATATTCACGTCATACTTTTCGACTCGTTTCGGATCAACCCCGGCGGACGCGTGCCCCTCTCGCCGCGCCACCGCCACCCCATCCAGTGATTGAGCAAATATCGTAATACCGGAGTGGGTGAGCGATCGAAACCGATGGCGCATAAAATATCCAGGAATCAAACAAATCTGGATGGCAGTGTGCAACATGTACTAAGCAACACCGCCGCAGATCGTCACTCAAGGAAGCTACATGACCATGGACACGTTCACCTGTTGGTAAGTGATGTGCTCACATTGCACTATATTTTATTCGCTACCTGGACACACACGATAATAAGTCCCATTTTTACCCCAGTAATTACATTAGCTACAACGCCCTTCAATCTGGAGCACAGTAATGTTCACACTTTACTGTTTGGCGGCTGCTATAAGGAGATCCATCAACTCGTTCACAGCCAGTGTGATGTTCTATGATTTTGACTATCTCTTTGGGAGCCCTGAGTGCCACCAGTGAGAACCTCAAGGGGACTATTATAGTAACCCCTGAGGCATGAGTTGTTGTGCTTGTGCCTTCTTGGATGCCCCATCCGACGGGTGTCTGGTGGCGCGGCGCGTAACGAACTCCTCGTGGTGCTGCGCCGCGCCGTCTCTGCGATCCCTCCTCCCTGTTCACTTTAAAATCAGTGGAGTGCGTTCCCGGTTCAGTTCCCCGCGAAGACACAGAATCTAACCGTCATGTTCACTTTGTTGTTGTTGTGTTTGCGTGTCGTGATCTATTTATCATGTATCACTGGATTTAGTTTTGTACTCACAAACGCATTGTAGCACACAATCGTGGACACTGTGCTGGTGGGTGTGGTAGAACTGCTCTTTACTATAATTAAGGTACTGTTAACACTGTTTGTGTCCCACAAAGAAATAAATAAATCATCATCATCAGCCGATAGACGTCCACAGCTGGACATAGACCTCTCCCAAAGATCTCCATGTGTGAAGGGGTTTATATAGGGGTGATATGAGCCATTTCCCGCCCTGTTAGCCCAATGCGGATTGGTGGGAGCCAGACCCTCGTTTGTTGGGCCCGTGTGTTGTTGTTGTGTTTACACTGCGCTGTTATAGTGGACTGTGTTCATGAACTAAATCTGAACGGAGATCATTACACGGCATCTGCTTATCTCCCCACCAGATTCAAAAAATAGTCTATTTACTCTGAGAGATCGTTGGCAGACTGTTCAGATTCCTAGCTGTTCGCTCTATGAAGGTCTAAGTGACACGCTTTGCCCAAACGCGTCGAATGTTGACAACGGATGGATGAAGATCTGCCGCGTGTCTCTATAGCCGGTTGTAAATCATCCAGTTTCCGTAACTTCTGGACATCTTCGGTGTCTCCGTGGCTGACCTCTCCACCGAGCTTTGCCATAGTTGATGAACTGAAGGCAATACTTTATACTTCGTGGAATTTTGAAAATAATTTCATTACCAACAAAACAACCAGGTCTTTCTCACGTTGACAGTCACTGCATCTCTCGAAGAAGTGACCACCGGTGGAGGAGATGAGTACTAGACAGGAGATCTATTAGATTTACTGGTGTTAGGTCACTGTTACCGGAGACCGTTCAAGTAGGTACAGCCGCAGCTCCTATTGCAGCTGACAATCAATATTGTGCAAACATTACTGGGTTCCGGTTTAAAGAGTGTTGTAGTTAGTGTAATTATTGGGGTAACGATACTCAACATGCTATGGCTACTATGTCTCAGGCGACAAGCGCAATGTGGTGCGCCGTATAACATCTCAACGAGCGCCAAGTTGTTATGGGCAGGCGTATCACTTACCATTACGTGAACGTCTCGCTGGTCTCGTCGCTGAATTGTATAAAAAAATGAATCTAGTTTAGGCAAACGTAGTGCGGGACACGCTTTGGCCAGATGGGGCAGTGATCTGCTTAAAGCAGTTGACATAAGAAGTCCAGCAGTGGACCGCGTGGCGAGTGGGCAGATGAACATAAATATTAAAAAAGAAATGCAACAAATGCAATACTCGCATACTCTTCACTCCAGTCTGAACTCGTTCGCAGTGCAACAAAATGAAAGAAACGTCGAAGGAAGACAATAAAGTGAGTAACTGCCGGCGGCGGTTCCCACGTGAAACTAAACGATCACTTGAAATTCCGTAACAGAATATATACAAAGTCCGGGCGCCGGGGAGCTGTTTGCAAAATAGAATTAAATGAGAGGAAAGGCTTTGTCTTTGAGGGCCATTGCGGGGCTCGAGTGGACCCACTCGATTAGTCAAGGGTTGAGGCTCCGCTCCGCCGCGCCCGCCGCGTCCGCCGCACCCCGCGGACAGCCACCCCGCGGCCGCGCCCTCGTTGTATAACGTTTTTGACTCAACCGTCAAGTGTGTATTGTCTTTAACGAGGCGGTAATTTTTTCCTTGGCAACATTGTTTGCGGTGTGGTCGCGGCGGGCAGCCCGTCCCCGCCGTGATCCAGCTGCCGCTGCAAATGCAGTCTGCAGTGCACTATAATGCCTTTTAGTAAACTTATACAAATTATTTGTTATAGGAATGCTGAGAAAGTTTCAATCAATGCCGGCCGCGTTTGTTCGTGGCTGAACAAGCTGGGAGACTGCGACCACTTACATCACCAAATACAAATTCAATTTCTTATCGCTAAACACTTTGTAATAAGTTATAGTTCTCCCACCGAGCCGCATTGGGCCAGCATGCTGGGAAATGGCTCAACTCTCTGGGGGAAGCCTTGATGTCTATCGGGTCATAACGATGCTGATGTAGTTATATATAAATTTTAAGGGTATACTTTGTATCCGATTACACTCTGTCACCTGTCTTTTCACCACTAATCAGAAATTTCATTCATGTCACTTAACCATCGATTCCCTAATATCCCCTTTTTTGATTCACGGTATGATTTGTTAACGGTACGTCTGCAGCGTATATTTTAGTGAAAATTGTTCCTGAAGATGAATCACAGAAAGTACACAGAGGATGCACAAAGGTAGGAGACCAGCGCTCTGCATGGAAAACACATTTAGACTGTGAGAGCGGGGCGGGGGCGGAGGCGCGCGTGGGCTTCCTCGTTACGCAGCGCCGTGATTCAAAAATGCGACTAATTTTAATTGAGGACGCTGATAGAGTCGCATTATGGCATTATTTCCGGTCCCCCGCGCCACCACCACCGCCACCACCGCCACCACCTCCCCCCGGCAGCCCCCTTCCCGCCCGGCCCGCTCTAATGCACCGATTCTTACAACAATTAGGAGGCGCGCCCCGTCCCCGCGCCGCCCGCGCACTTTTGTTTGACATCGCTTTGTTAAGGTCCGCGCGGAACATTTCTTTTTTGTGTATTTTTCTTATTTCCCCATTAATAAGGTTATCTTGTTACACTCATTACACTATTTATCGAATTCATATTTGTGTAAATTCGTTTCTTAATAATTCTTATGAAATCAGTGTCCCTCGTCGTCTTTGCTGGTGTAGTCACTGTTAGACGGACGACGTGGCAAATAAAATTACAGGATTGACATCTCAAAATGTGAACATGGTGAAAGCCATTGCGATGCTGAGTACCTGAACACCAGCTTCATTGATACTTTTGAATAGTTTCATTCCTAATGTGCTTGTTACGACGTTTTGTTACATCCAAATGATTTCGTCCTTGTCCGTAGGTCAAACGTGCCCCCTACAAAACAACACACATACCTCTAACTTTTAATCACTATATATATATATACATATATATATATATATATTTACCTATATATATATACATATATATATATACATATATATATACATATATATATATAAACTGCACTCAAATAGCATTTTATAGATAAACAAAAACTGAATAATTTACCTCTAACAACTAATTTCAAACTAATGGCTACTAAAATTAGATTTGGTGCCAAAACACTAATAATACCATTATCTGCACATTTCTTTGCAGGAACACGACGCAGCGACTCCCACCTACGCTACTCTGTATTATGTGGCTTTGAGACAAGAGCTGGTGGAGTGAAAATCGAAGGACCGTGCCGGGGTTGGGCCTCCCCCTGCGCGGCACGGCGTCGTGTCGGATCAGGTCCTCAGATTGAATCTGTCCGGATTGTTGCAGCAGAGACAATATGTCCGCCGGATTACGACGCATTAGATGCGGCGGCAGGCGCCGTGACGCCGCCACACAAACCAGATCGAGGGTTAAGCACACTACCTCCCTTCCTCCCGACATACGTCCTACACGCCAGTATGAGAGTATAAGTTAATTTATTTTCCTGTAGACTTAACTAGTCATTATCTAGATATCAGCGTAATTCCTATTTCTGTGGGCAAACAGTGTTTATACAATATTACTGTGTTCCGGTTTTAAAGGCGTTGTAGACAGTGAAATTACTGACGTAACGAGACTATATTTGATGCGACTTAACACATTATCCGTACCTGGCCGCAGTACAACATCGTTGTGGGCGGATGTAAACTCACCGCGAGGTGACGTTCTTGATCGTTACGTAGCTGCGTCAAATGAAAATATTAGTTGTCTAATTAGAAAGTACAAGGAGGTTCATCAGGTTGTACCGTGGAGTAAGATATCTTTTCTGGTATATTAATATAGCAAACTTATTATCATCAATCCCAACATATTCGTTTTGTTGTTGCCAACAGTCTGTTCATATTGGAATTGATTTTGGTGATTATTATTAATAATGCGTTGCCCCAGTTCGCGCAGTGTTGCATTGAATCAATCCCACGGCCGGCGGGGGTGTGTGGGCCGTGGGCCGTGGGCCGTGGGGGTGGGCGAGCGCTCGCGTTACTCTGCATTATCATTTATTCATGCGGCTGTGAAGCGATGCGTCCAACATTTGGTTATATTCTCATTTGCGAGCCGCGCGCCGGAGCCGCGCGGGGTGCCGCACGGGGTGCCGCGCGGGGTGCCGCGTGTCGGGTTACGGGCCGGGGTTCGGGGCCCGTCCCGCCAAATCTACTTCGATTAGGTTAACTCCGTAACGTATAAACAGCCAAATTGAAATATTATCTCCGCATCGCAGTCACCGCGCAGTCACCGCGCAGCGCCCACCCCCGCCTATCGCACGGTTACAATAAGTAACCGCTCACTTGCTTAGCTCACTAAGTAACAAGTCACAAGCGCTAAAACAATTCGCACTAAGATTTCAATTTACACTAATGTATATTGTAAACAATATTTAAAAATAATCAGCCTTCTTGTTGTTCTAATTACCAGGACCCGGAAGGTTCTTTCTCTAGGAGAAAAGATCATTTATACATCACGCTGCTCCAGTGAAGGTTGGTGGATGTCAACGTGCGTATAAGTTCAAGCAAGATGAGCGTTATATAGTACTTACGAAACAAATATTACTTACCATCAAGCCGTACTTCGTGTGCAAAAATCAATGCTAACATAAGCTAAGTAAGAGATAAGTGAGGACAGACGTCGCCGGGGCGCGCTGCGCCGGGGCCGACCCGGGAACGGATAACGAGATCAGTTCACGGTCTCGTTGCCGCTTCTATTACCCTCCGAGCCCTCGGGCGCCCGAGAGGGATGGTACCCACTCTCCATTGTACTCTAATGGGACTTGCATTGTTAAAGTTAAGATTATCTGGCGCTTGTAACTGTGAAAAAATGCAAATAACCCAACACTACTTTACTGGCAACATACGAGTTCATTTCACAACAGCGGGTTAACATTTAACCTCATTTCCAAAATGTTACTTTTACAGCACCACTCTACTCTTTATTACGTCCATCTCATTTCCATCAAGTCTCATTAGCCGAGTAAGTTTCCTGGCCACAGCGCCCCACCAATCCTACAAAATATGCTACAGCTTAACTACATATCATGCTGCTGTTAATGGCTTCTTTATTATCTTGAACTAAATACATAATAATTGTTGAAATAATAGAGATTAATGAATATACAGTAGCTCCAATTTCTGTCAAAGATACATTCTCATTAAAGTAATGTTACTAAATCTCATAATTCCCATAATCCATGGGGTGTAAGAGGTTCCGCTCAACAACTCACGGGACTCAAGCCAACCTCACCTTCTAATCAACAATCGAGGCACTGACTCCCACTAACTCGCATTGGGCCAGAGTGGTGGGAAATGGCTCAAATCCCTTCATATGAATCCCTACAAACGAAGGTCGCGGGAAGCCGCTGACGTGGAGATTTTTGAGAGAGGCCTATGTCCAGCACGTGAATTTCATAATCAGCTGTGTATAACCGTGTTATTGGAAGCCGAGGTTTAACCTGCTCATGCTCTATACAGCCAGATTGTAATTTAGCCCGTTAGACGCGCGTTCGTTAATCGGATGAGTCTTTGTGATGGAGTTCTGGCGGAACTGTTGAGACAGGAAGAGCGGTGTACTTAGCAGCGCCTCGAGCGGCCGCCGCGCGGAGCTGCTCAACCAGTCCACTCGAGGATACCAAGTGAATTGGGATTGCTCATAGCTGTAACACAAATAACTATCATGTTTCCGTAGAAAGTTAAGCAAAGAATGTGGAGAAATGAAGAGAGAGATAAAAGAAAATTTGGATTTTTATATTAATACAGGCTTCTGTTGCTGTACCTTGTCCCTATGACCGTGTAGCTGCTGTTCCGCAGCAGAAACTGGTGTTACGACGACAATAATTCGGTATCCGGCAACTACACAATTACAGTACAGGCATTAGTACAGGCCTACCGTCAATATGAGGGCGATGGGCCACAGTCACCGCGCGGGCCCAATGCGGATTGGTGACTTCACACACACCTTACGTATAAATTCTAATTCACGTGCTGGTTTCCTCGCGATGTTCTCCTTCACCGTTTGTATTCCGCTGTTGTTGCTAAAGTTCACAAATGTACGTAACTTAAATATTAAAGTCACCGGCACATGTCGAGACTCGAACCCGCGACCTTCGCAATGCAGGCCGCACGCTCTAACCGTTAAGCCAGCGAGCTACTAAACGCTCACTAATAACATATCTAAATTCTGTTTTGTACGACATTTGAGTGAATGTAAAAACCATGCATCCTCTACGGAGGGAGAGGGCGACAGCTCACAGCTCCGCGGCCGCGTTACAATATCGGAGAGGGCCCGAGGGCAGCAATTATTTCCAACAAAGCTGCTCTGTGTCCTCTCCTTCCTGCGAATGAAACATCGCTAATCGGGTTTCGTTGCCACCGTAACCGCGAGCTCGCTTAATAAGCCTCCAGTTAAATAGCGAGTCTCTTGTAGTTAATGAAATTGTTTACCGGTTGGAGGCCACCACTGCCGGAGACGAGCTCCGGTGCGCACTCACTTGGCGCCGCTGAATACTGCCCAGGTATTATTAGACAGCTCGACGCCGCGGTTGAGGAGACGCTGGTGTAACACATCCATGTTGCCGAGTGATCTCTCAGATTGCCTTTATAAGATTGCTGCCGATTTCACTTTGACTTTTAACAATGTTCTGGATATAATGATCAGTAACAATAAGAAAGGAAACTTTGGGGCGGTTTGTTGGTTCGATCCCCATTGAGCATGAAAATATTGTGAGGAGTTTCGAGATCATGCAACAACTTAAATTATCTTGACTTTTATAGAGAATGCCACAGCATTTCAGTTGTGGGATTAATACGAGTGCGGTTTCATAATCATCAGCCGTAAGACGTCCACTGCTGGACATAAGTCTCCCCCAAAGAGCCCCACATTAATCGGTCCCGCGCTGCCCGCATCGCCGGGCACCAGGGGCCGTCGATTGTAGAGGTTCATTTCGTGGGACTTGGGCCATTTTCCACCATGCTGGCCAAAGCAGTTTGGTGGGAGCCAAAGCCTCGTTTGTTGATTAGCAGGGTGTACTACGAGCAAGTGAGGTTGGTTTTGGTAACACCCTAGTGTGTGTGTGTTGTTTGCGGTATGAAAATATTACCGAGTTGGAATGACGTTATAGTTTGCGGAGTTACTTAGAGTAATGAGATGTTATGTCCTTTGGTGATCACATCATTTAACCACCGAAAGAATAACTAACCAAAGCCATCGCTTTGGTTAGTTATTCTGGATTTTTATTATTTTGGATTAACCAGAAATGGGTTCTGAACTCGAGTCGTTACCATTACAGCTTGTTATAAAACGATAAAGCCACAAAACATTTTCATTTAATACACGACTGGTTTCGAATGCGGGGACTATTCAATTTCAAAGGCCTGGCGTAGCCACCCCCAGCCCCGAGTGCGGGCATGGGGACGCAGAAAGAACAAAATTGATATCGTTAGCTCCGGAGAGAAGCCTATTTGCCTAGGGCCCGTCCGCTCCGTCTCTCATCTCGCGCACCGGCACCGGCACCGGTACTTTAGCTTAACGTTGTTTGTGCTTTGTAACCGCAGCATTCGAATGGAGTTAATGTGCTATATGCTACGTCATCATCATCATCAGGCGCCCTCCTCAAACTGAAGTTTGACGCTCAGATTGAGAAAACCAATTCGATCCTCAGCTATTATTTTTAACTGTTGGTGTTTAAACCCGGTCCACTCCTTTATGTCGTTAAGCTATTCGTTGTGCTGTCTACCCTACCTGGTGCACGTTGTTTACATGCTACATGTCAACTGTTGGGGCACAGCACCTTACTGATTAGACAGCTGGTTGGACAAATTAAGTTCACGTAGATATTCTTCGTTCTAAACGGTCTACATTGGTGCGCTAGCAACGCCTATATCTACAAACATAGAACAAAGTGTACACATTATAGTGTTTTAGTTTCGAGGGTGCTATAAAAGGGGTAGATTACCGGGGTAACGAGCCATTGTATTCCTTTGATTGTAGCGAGCTCAAAAAAATAATTTTTTAAAGAAATTATACAGAAATAACAAACAGCTTAAATGAAACCATTTGAACGACTTGAACATGACCTCATCCTCATCCTCATCGATTGGACCACTTAATCATGAAGTGTCGATCTTTAACCATCTTTATGCGGCACGTCCGTTATTACCGCTAATATATGGTCCTTAACGTGTAATTGTGGTGAGCAGCAGCTGCCGCCGAACTGGCGCATCCTGTGATTTATGGCAGTTAAGATGGACAGCTGTTAACTGCTCCAGTTGAGATGTCGTTAGGGGAATTGGTTAACAATTATAATACAGTTTGTTTCTTGCAGGCTCAGCTCGTTACGGTTACAACATGTTCAGGTTATTGGAATCGACGATGGACTTGGATGTATATTGCGTAAGCAAAGCTGATAATCGATGATACCAGTACTTCTGGACTATAAATTGAAATACCACAATCGAGTCTGTCAGCTGTTTCGAACATATCCTGGTACGACTTACTGTCACGGAGTGTGGAAAACCTCTCGTATTAAGTCATTGGTTAAAGAGTATCATTAAGACGTCCACTTTTAATCAGCTCGGCGGATGCGGCCGCGGCGCGCTGGCGGCTGCCCAACAAAAGCGGCGGAGTCCGATAGCAGGCCCATCCAGATTTATTCCGCACCTCGCGCCCCGCCGGCGCCTGTAAATCTTATTTAATCACCCGCCGCTCCTTATCAGATCTTGAAGCGGTTGGTTTCGTTTTAGCTCTCGCGTGGTGAAAACATTAGCTCATTCGCGCGAGATTCCTACTATTGGTCAGCAATCATGAGACGTATTTTGCTCTTGGTGGATCTGGTGCTCAGATTGAATCTTGGCACATATACAAGCTACGAGGTTCGTTTCTCTCATGACCGGAGGAGCCAGGACTTTCAACAAATTCGCTGCACTACTTCGGTTACACTACGAGTTAACATGATGTAAGCATAAGGTCAAATGTTATCCTGCGTGGACTGCACCAAAGCTTCACTTTAGATATCACAAGCCTCGGCTTATAGATAAAAATCTATGTTAAATCTTCTAAATGCTTAGATTATAATGTAGAATGATAATTGTGGAATACTTAGGTGTATGGTGTGTTGGGGATAGTCAATCTGACCCGGTAATTAGAGGTCCATTAATAAGCTCCCACCCCGGCGGCACCCGCGGCACCCGCGGCGCGCCGGCACCGACACGCCGACCCCTGACTTATGAGGTCAGTCGGTAAAGCGGCGAGGTGGAGTTGGATTAGTGCGGACTGGACAGGACCAGTTATTCATCCGTAGCGTCTACACCATCAGAAAGTAACACGGCACACTAATAATGACTGCACTGACAGATGGCGGCTACTTCAGATATTCAATTTCCCTCTCATTCTTCTTAGTTATTATCCTATAAATATTTTACATTGCGGTTAGCTTTTTTATATCCTCGACATTGTCATCAGTCAGTTGACCTCCATACATGCCTTTTGGCAGTACATTTGTCATCTTGAAGGAAAGCTGCAGTACCGAGTTGTCAATGTGGTCAGGCGGTGATTTTATAGCTACAGCGCTATTAATAAGAGACCGCAGGAAAGATTACATTCTTCTGCCTAGCAACAGACGCAGTCGTCGAGGTACCTGTCCAGGTGGACTAAGGCACTCGAGACCTGCCGACAATTGTAGTGACTCGATCAGAAATCCTTGCGAGGTTTAATAAAGAAAATTGTCATGTGGACGTATCCATGATGTCCGGACGCGCCTTTCGTTTCGCTAATGAAGATATTTGGTCAGTATCTCGAAGTCAATAAATATGGCGCCCCCGCCCCTGCGCCTCCGTGGCCCCTATCTCGCCCCGCTTCGCCGCCCTCCGCCCCGCGGGCCTCTTTTATTGCTTCCTTTGTTAGGAAATCGATACGCCGCAGGTAACTTATAAATGTCGTATCGCCATATAAGTATCAAGTAATAACAATATCGGAACCAACACGACGTACTTAAGTACCTGCGATAATTATTTACTTATCATCCAACGATTGAAGCGATCGCTTTTAACGTCGACCGTCAACGTTATGACCAGGAGTTACTCTGGTGGTAGGCTCCCAGTGCAGCGCCTATTTCTGCAATAAGTATGCAAACGTAACTCTAAAGAAAGTTATTGGTGTGCTAGCGGCCAGTGCAGTGTAAACATTTTGAGGGGCAGTGTCTCGCGTGTCGCGTCTCCTCGCTTCGTTTGCATGAACACGCTGTATGGGCATTTGATATGGTCAGAGCGTGGGAGCAACGGAGCCGCATTCACCCGGTTTACCGGGAAAGCACTAGATCGGGTCGCGCCGAACCATAAAAGGTGTCGGCACTTGAAATCGAACCGCTCGGTTTCGCCGAACGCTGACGCTTTTTGCCGGCTGCTATTTCGGCCACGGACCAGTTTTTGCCGACAGCACTCTGTCGGCGAATTTTACGGGTTTTAGCCACATGCCGTGATGGTGCAGCGGTGGGAGCACGCAATGCATTTGCTCATAACGATGTGTACCGTCTCTTCAGAATATTATAACTCCTAAACTCACAAGTGAATAGCCTACTGCCTCCGTGATGCATCGGCGAACGCTAACCTTTTAACTCGGGGTCCTACTGCTGCGGCAGCTTGCGGTGGACCTTAGATATTAGTACACATTTCCCAAACTCGCCGGGCTAACGATATATCTAACGATGAGCATAGCAAGAACAATACCAACATTTACGTAATTTTAGCATTGGTCTTGGTCTTGAGACTGAACGAGTCTTGGTCTTGCTTTTTCGCAAGACCTAGATCAATTTTACACATCACTAGTTGTATTGCAAATTTGTCTATACGTACGAGTAGTAGTGTGAAAACATTACTGTATTTCCGTTTAAATAGAGAGTTTTTTATTGGCTTATTATGAAGATAAACTTCCAGCTGATATCGAGTTGTTCGGGGCGATTCGAGGTTTCCACTCAAACGCTGCGGGTAATTAGAAAGTTGCGACCGCGCTGGTCAACAGTGGCGGTCCATAAGAGATGCTGTCCCACGCCGTCTCCGGATCCCCGCCTACGCTAATCGCTCGCAGAATAAGTAATTACGGCCAATCGCGGTTCGTTAGTGGCGAATCTGGAGCGATTAACACTTCATCGCTTTTTTCCCGCGCACCGATCGCGGCCGCCATTTTGGTGTAATTACGATTATAAAATGGCGGCGTAACTAGCCGGTTGCGTTTGATGCTTTTTGCGTGCTCTTTTAGATCTCCTATTCTCTTTGTAATATACGACATAGTCGTGAATTGGATTCAAGATGATCTATTAGAAACGGAAATTTATAGAGATGAGTTATAATTTAATGGGAATTTATGTCGATAACAAAAATATCAATTAAACACAATTGACTTTTGCAAATTGGAAGTTACTGGTTATGGAATCTGACCGATACATCGCCGCCCTCATCAGTACGCCCACACAGCAGCTCGTTTCACAGAGACACTACGACAGGCCCCAGTAATCTTGAAAAGAAACGTGTAACAAACAATCGGTTTTATCTGTATTAAAATAACAGTGCATGGTCGTGCCACGTGTGGCGTGACACGTGTGCGAGAGTTGAAGTTTTCAAATGAAAGGTCCCGAAGGAAAATATTTAAATGTTTAGCAACCGGGGATGGTACGGGAGGTAGCTCCTAAAGATGGGTAAAGATTATGTATCTATTTAGATTTATGAGGTTGGATCAGCAATGATCTCGGGCTGATCAGTGGCTGCCAATAAAAAGTCCAGCGGCGGGCGCTGCGCTCCCGATTATGTCATTAGAGCGACGGCGCGTGAAAAAGAGCAAAGCGGCCGATGATACAGCGCAATTACCCTGTGGCTGCATCGTGCACATTGCGCACATTGCGCACATCGCGCACCCCGCCGGGCCCGCGGCCTGATGAGGACAGTTTTTCAGCAGTAATTGGCCGGGTGCACCTATTTAGGCCGCTCGCATCCAGTTGAGAGTCCGCGCTCGTCGCGCCCGCGGTCGCCGCATGAATCGCTCCCGATTTAGGACTTCGGTATTTACTAATGCTTCGCCGAGTTTACTGGAAACGGCACGATTTGCGGTCCCCTTCAGTGCGCCCAACTCGACCTGTTTAGCTTAGTTTGGGCACTAGTGCACCCGTTCCCACCCCGGGCCTCTCGTGACGTAACATTACTCAGGCGTACCATTCTGTTGTCTAAAAACTACCACGTTGAATTATCAATTTTTTGTCAGTTTTCCAACAGGAGCTGGTCTCCCTGCGCGCGGGGCCCGTTGCGTACATTCTTTGCAATAATTGTGCGTAAAATTTGCACCATTTAAATGCGTGTAGCGTTAATAACGCGTGACGCCGCTCCTAAGAAGGCGAGCTTTGGTAATAAAAATGTGTAAAAGAGTTTGTTAGCGCGCGAAATGGGCGTTTGCATGCGCCGCTGCACCGGCCCGCGCCCGCTTCCGCGCTCGCTCCCGCGCCCGCGCCCGCTTCCGCGCTCGCTTCCGCGCCCGCGCACGCGCACGCACACGCCGCGCTGATGGCGCTGGTGACGCTGGTGACGGCGATACGACAGTGTTCCTAGATATACCAAATATAGAAATACAAATGTTTGAATCTCACTAAATCTCTGCTCTCTCTGCTTGCAGGTATTTTTTTTTTTTTTTTAAGTAATAAGATATTTTCGTCAGAGCCGCAGTGGTTTGATACTTACTGTTTGATACCTGTGTGTGCACTGACTAGTAGCTGCTAAGTAATGGAGCGCATCGAATGGTTTATTTAAAGTTTTTATGTAATGGGGGCGGCGAGGAGGGAGCGCAACAAAGTAAGGAGTTCCCGGAGCTGCACCAAACACGCACAAAAACTTAGCACAACCGCAACAATTACATCAGCGCGGAGCCGTGCGCTGGCGCAGCAAACACGTCTGCTTTTCGCTTCATAGAGATCCATTACCTCGATATATAGATTAAAAAATATATTATTAGTCGTTATTTAAATTAAATGTTGTAGACTAACAATATCCGTCACAATGTTTTTACACGTTTAGTGTGTTATGAGATCAAAAGAATCTCCTACGAGTCCTTCAGTTAGTGCGGCGCCAAAAATCGTGTTTTCTTCTTCTGCGCGAGAGGTCGTCTTTTATTTGTGTCTGGCAGAACCGTATACACACATACTTCCAGATTTCACTTGCATTCAATAGTTAATAAAAAAAATATTGGACATTGTGTAAGTCTCAAATGCATTGCGATTAAGGGTGGTTAGGAAATTTAATAGGCCTCTAATGCACTGGCTGTAACCCCTCTAAAAATAGCTTCGCAGCTAACGTTTTAAAAAAGTTTATGAATTATAATTGAATGAGTACGCGGAGCTGCCGGTGCAATGGTCGGCCGCGGGTGCAGCGGCTACTGTCTTATTTCAAAATTATCTAATATTATGTCTTTCTGAAGCGTGGGTAATGCTGTGCAGAGGCTGTTCTCAAGAACACGCACACTAATCGGTCCTGCAATGCCCGCTTCCGGCTTCTCTGCACATCATTATTGTTTAATTACATATAGTAACATTAGATACAGTTTGCCACAACAGAAAAATGAACACAATATGTTTTGATTGTCGCAAAAACTTGTCGTTACAAATAAAACAAATGCATGTGTTTGAAATGTTCGTTAACGGCACATGTCTGCTGGTGTGAGTGTGGAGCGCAGGCGGAGGCGGAGGCGGCGGCGGCGGGCGCCGTCCGCTGCGCAGGAGCACGCGCGCTCGCCTTCACCCCCAACCGAACGCCTTCCCCCGCTACGCGCAAACACGTCGCAAGCGTGTTGTAACAGTCTCCCTACCCACTCGCCCCCACCGCCCGCTCCCCGGCGCACCTCACGCGGTGGAGATATACACAGAGCTAGATTCGAACGATGTCAGCGCTGCAAGCCATACGACTTTTACAGTTTATCTGACACTGAGCTCGAGGACCCGGATCCACACCGGAGGCCTGACACACAGAGCTGCTATCCCCAGTTCCCCTGGTATTTACTTTTTAACCGTCCCATGCAATAACTACGAAGTATTTAATAAGTGCCATGTCAGCTCAGCTCCAGCGCGTCGCATCGCATTGATGGCATGCTCTAAGAATCGAGCTGATTTTTGGGAAAAGTGGCCACCGTCATCATTATCAGCCCACAGCTGCATGTAATCTCATCGCACATCGCACAAAGTCTTCTTTTCGCAGGCTTCTGTTATACGCATCCAATTGCTGCGTAAATGTTTGTTTGTTTGTTTGTTTGTTTGTTTGTTTGTTAGTAGTCGGTGGTGTTTGTGGTAACACACAAACAGTACTGTTGTAGCCAGGCGGGGGTCGCGCGGAGCCGCTGGATGCGAGCATCGCGGCACCGATCCGACCGATGTGGAGATCTTTGGGTGAGGCCGATGTTTGGCAGTGGACCTCTGTCGGCTGATGATGCTGATGCTGCTGATGATGAAATAGCTTGGTAATGTATGGAAGTACATGTATGGCGCGTCACTTATTGTGCTGCATTTAATGAAACGGAAACGGGTTAGAAGTCCAGCGCGCGCTCGGTTCCGCGCGCCGCGTGTGCTGGCATGCCTTACAAATAATTAACGATCAACTCCTACTGCTGCTGATAACCGCTGCTCATTAATACGCCTCTTAATTTACTATCTTTTTGTTTTTGTTTTTTGTAAACAACATGCAATCGATAGTTAGCTTGAAAATAATTTATACGGTGTACGTTTCATAGAAATGTTATGTGATGATCACTGATATATAATACATGTGCATATTCATGCAAGGAGTAAAGGTGAGTCGTTTCATTGCAAACAAGTCTATGCTCTCAGGGACCTGGTCACTAACGTCACTATCATTTCGGTGCCAGCGGTATGTCCGAGCCAATACGACGACGTCGGGTCCTTCAGGAGGCGTATCATCTCCTTAAAGGTTGGCAACGCGGCGGCGTACCCGCTGGCGTTGCGACTGTCCACGGGCGTCAGTGATCACTTTCCATCACGCGAACTGTTCACTCGTTTGTTCACCCTCACAATATACAGAAAAAACGTTTATAGTTAGTTATGTATAGCACCTTTCGAATTGGATCTCAGTTCAATTATTTGGTTAAGTACAGAGTGGTATCATTAAGTACATAGGATATATTTTAATATTACTTATTACGTACAGACACTTGAAAATTTAATTTGTTTGTATAGATCAGAGTTCCCCAAACTTTTTTGTGTCGTAGACCCCTTGCCATGTTTTTCCGTGTTGGGTAGACCCCCTACTTACCTGATATTGATTTCCTGTAAATGTAAAATGTAATATAAATAACTGTAGCGAAGTTTAGTGTTAAAAACTTAAAGTAAAAACACATGTTAATTTTTACATTTATTAATTGAATTTAAATTAAAACTACTCAAAATAAAATTTTGTATCTGTTATGTAAAATATACGTATCATTAAATAAACTATAAATAAAATAACATAAGCAATAAGTCAATAGTTTTTGTGAGAGGGATGAACCTGATGCTTTAATAATAAATTATCAACATTTGGCGTCAATTTTGTCAGAGTTAATCTTAAATCTCCTCGGCTAATGATGTCCAGTCTGTTTCTTTTTTTCGTTAGGAGATTGGTAACAGCGCTGAACCCCCTTTCCACTAGGTATGACGATGGAAAGGAAATTAAAAATTTCCCCGCTATATTCCTTAATACGGGATAAGTAACGGGTATGTTGTTTTGCAGCCAGAATTGCTGATATCGGTTTTTAAACTGAACCTTAAGTTCTTCGTTTGTACTTAGTTCAGTTAGTTCCTTTTGTATTATGACATTCGTTTCTTCTATGTCACCATATGGATTAATTATCCACGGTGGTATTACCATAGTCAAAATATCCTCAAATCTAGGTTCAAAATCTGAATAGGGGGTATTTAAATGTTGAACGTAAGTTGAAACGTCGTCTTCCTGGCAGCTTGTCTGTGACAAATTGGGGAACTGAGAAAATTCACCCCGTCCAATATTTTGCTTCATTAGTTTAACTCTGGCAAGATACGCGGATAAGATGGACTTTGTTTTAATCAAATTTAAACTGTCGCCTTGTAATTGCAAATTAACCATATTACATTTTGTAAACAAATCTGTTAAATAGGCGATGTCTGTTTTCCTCTTCTTTAAATTTATCTTTAGTATCCAGAAATTCTAAAATAGTCTCAAAAAGTGCAAAAAATCTTGTCAAACATAAGCCTTTGGACAGCCAGCGTACTTCAGTGTGAAGGAGTAATTGATGAAAGTGTTCGTCATTTTCTTCACACAACCGCACAACTGCACAACTGCACAACTGCGCAAATAACCGCGCATTCACCGCGTTGCTTCGGATTCGGTTTCCTGCATCACTGACAACGACTAAGTGAGTGCCTCATGCAACCTAACACTCGAATTTTTAACAAGTAAACGTTGTCGCCGGATGACATACATTGCGTATGGTATTGCTGACACCCCTGACACATTTTGTTTTAAATAGCTTATAAATCCAGGATAACGTCCAACCGTGGCAGGTGCTACTGCTCCATCTGTAGCTACTGATATTATATTTGATAAAGGAATTGCTTTTTCAATGAAGTAATCCTTCAAAACATGAAGTATTGATTCAGCTTTAGTGTCGGTTATCAAAGTTCTTGCGAAGAGCAGTTCTTCGTAGATTTCTTGATTCATAATAAAACGAACATATGCCAATAATAATAATAATGCTGCATTATCAGGTAGAGTTGGCTCGTCCAGTTGTATAGAGGAATGGGTCGTTCGCAAATAATTAGATAAGGAGCTTTCAATATCAGAACTCAATCATTTCTTCAATACGTCTTTCAATATTGTCAGTATTGTTGCTCAGGGGAATTCTTTTAACGATATCGGATGCAGGTTTGTGTAAAACAGTTCTTAAAACCTCTTCAACGGCTGGCAAAATTAACTTCTCTCCGATAGTAAGCGGTTTTCCGGATTTTGCTATAAGTAACGAGATATTGTAAGCCGCCCGCCCGCAAACCATCATCATGTCTTTGTGACGTCGAAGCGAACATTCTGTCCAGTGTAGGTCTCTTCTGAAGTTTATCTTTGAGTGTTTGAAAGTATTTCAAATCTTTCTCTGTTTTATCAGGGTGGCATCTTCTCAGATGATCTTGCACTTTAGACGGTTCCATAGCGTCATTGCCCAAAACTTTGTTGCATAAAAGGCACATAGGCGATTGTTTGTGCGGCAATGATGGAATGAAGCCAAATTTCAAATAATCAACACTGTACTGTCTACATTTCTTTTTAGATTCGGACATGGCACCAGTCATCTGTGGGCAAAATTAAATTATTTAAATAAGACAGAAAATCCAGCAGGTGTATATTAAAAATATTTTTTGATTTTTCCGAAAACATTCCATAATTGGAACATGTTCTTGCAACAATTAGCTCGAATTACGGAGATTGCACTGTAATTATAATACCGATTGCTAAAACTTTCAAAAAGAAACCATTGAGGAGTGTTCGTGTAATTTCGCATGATTGAATATTAAACTACTAATAACCTAACTCATGATTGGCGTAGTTTATCTACCTGTGCTAACTACGAGTACAAAACTAAAGTTTAATAAAAAATAATGTACTTTTCTCCAGCACTCTCAAACAAAATAACACTGACTCACTACAATTTGTGTGATATACTATCTGTTTATATTTTTTTAAATATTTTCTTAGCACTTTCCTTTTCAAGATTCAGGAAACGAATAAACGTATTTGTCCCACATTCGTATTTATAGAGTGACGAATTGAACAAGTCAGTGCAAGGTGCAAGGTGCAAGGTAGCGCAGCTCTGATACTGCGCGACCGCGACTCTCAGCTTTTTACAAATTCAAAATGTATTGCGACCACAAAGCGAATACCAACAACCAACAACCAACATCCAACAACCAACAACCAACAACCTACAACTTACACTATTTTATAAACATATATAATACATTTTTTACTTCATAGGTACTTTTATAAATAATGTATATGTTTTGATATTATAAGATAGTATGATGTAAATAAATAGGTACTATCAGCGTATGTGTTGAGATCCACTATCGTGGACCCCCATTTTCATTTCATAGACCCCCAAATTTTTAGACCACTTTGGGAATCACTAGTATAGATTATTGTTACAATAACCCGCTAAAGGTCAACAGGGCCGAGCAGCTCCACTATCCAGTATCAGATGAGCTGTGAGCGTCGTAAGTGATCGTGAATCGGTTTGGATATCGGTGGTGATTTTTCCATTGATTACTATATTTGAATTGTTGAATTGAGCATGCGGCGTGGTGGTGGCGTGGTAGCGGGGTGGTGGTGGCGCGGCGGTAGACCCGTTTTAATGCAATCGCGTACAGAAACCCCGCCGGCGTGAATGTAACAGCGGATGCGCGCGCAGCAACACAGTGCTGGTGCATATCGCGAGGTGTTAATTATTTATTTGCTTGTTACAATCTCCATATTGGGAAATTGAAACGCGTTTACGGTGCGTTGGCGCGGCTGCACTCAATGCTTCACGTGGCACCGCTCGGCTGCTTTACGAGCTGCTCGCCGCTGATATGCAAACTAACCGTGGAACTTCCGCTAACGACGCTATTTTGTATAAACACTTGTCGCCAATAGTGTACTGCGGAGAGCAGCAGAATGGAAGATATGCACAACGTTGCGCAAGAGCCAGTACAGGATGGGAATAGTTATGTTAATGGCCGGTTCGTTCCCAGCTACAAATTCAAGTCCTGCAGTCGGCTCGTCGACAGTGATTAGGTCCGCATTTCTCTTAATTCACTAAAGCCATTACAGCGGGATCTCCTCCCGGCGAGGCTGACAAGCGGTCGGTGAGCAGCAGCAGCTCGACTTTAATGAATTAATCAATGTCCCGGCGAGATGCCGCGGCGCGTAGACGCACGCTCTATCGGCGGCCGGGGTGCAACAAAAAGAGCAGTTAAAAATATAAATGCCGTATAAGGGGTGCGCGAGGTGGGGCGAGCGTGCGCGAGTTATTTTAATCAAAATACCAGCGTGTAATCTCAATACGCGCGTTTCAATGCACTCGCTAGCTAAAGAAAGAAGAAAAAGAAAGGAAAGCGCAGCGCAAGAAACTATCTCAGCGGATCGATCGAAATTTCAGGTCGGGCCGCGCCGAGGAGCCGCTAATTCAGGCGTCCAGGCTTTATTTATGTCTTCATACGCGCCGCCGATAGCCCCTAATTACGGCGCCGCGGCAAAAACACTAATCGCGTCCAGCAGCAGCACCAGCGCCGAGGACAGAGCACGAAGCCCCGACGCGCCGCCACGCAGCAGCGGCTCTCGCACTCGTGACATTGAATTGCACCCGGCGCAGCAGCGTCGCGCCGTTACGTCCTTTCAGAACATCGGGACGGAGGCCCAAGGTTAAGAAAGACTTAACGGAGCACAGCTGCGTCAGTTCCATTTAGTTTCGTATTTCCAACGCAACAAGTACCAACAAAACTAACGAGTGAAGCTGCGCCGACGCAGTGTTTTGCTGCGGAGAGGTCGCCGCGTCGCTGCGTGTCGGAAGCGACCGTCTCCTCTCGCGTTTGCGGTTGCTTTTTGCATCCGCTTGTCACTGAGTTAGGCCCTCTGGTGGCGGGGCGCGCCGACGCGATGGAGAAGCGTTAATGAGGCCGGGCTCCCCGAGATTCCTCCGCGGATCGCCTTTTGTCGGCGCGCTGCTGCTTTTTGCGATCTCCAATGATAACAATGAGCGGTGTTAAGAAAAGCGGCGCGCGAAATTCAGCATCCAGCGACAAGAAGCGGGATGATAACTTGTTAATTAATTAGAGCCTCTCTCTCTCCGACCCCCGCTCCCCCCAACCCGTCTCTCCCGCTCGCCGGGCGCGGGCCCGCGGGCGCGGCGAGTTATGTATCGCTTCCGCCTCCGCCTCACTCTCCAACTCTCCTCAACGCCTTTGGCTTTGACTTTATTGTTTTATGTTTTACTGGTGGTTTACTGGATTTAGGTAGCTACCACTGCCTCGTCTATGTCTGCCTACAAACAGCAGAGTGCAAATATTACTGTGCTCCGGTTTGAAGGCGACGAGAACACAAAGTGGTGCAGTGTACTTCGTTGTAAATAGCACTCCGTTATAGACGGGAGTATCAGTTACCACCAAGTTAATGTATGAGCTGGTTCCGTCGCTTGGTTTGATGAAAAAAGTAGTTTTAATGAGGTTAGATCAATTATTATCTAAATATTTAATCAAGATAACATTAAAGAGTGAATACATTGGTGGTAAATATATATGTGAGCGGGAAGTATATCCGTTATCCTGTCGCGCACACAACTCGTACGACACACACGCACACACTTTCCAAAACCAAAGCAGTGAGAGGAAACCTTTAACTGATCACAACTATTGATGTTTCAAATTTTTGAGCAGTTTTTCTTTAGCGGCAGGACAGTGATAGCTCTTCCATTACAGTCCTGCCACTAAACAGCTGGTCATATGTAAATATTATGATGTGGTGGTCTATTGAGGCTTTAGCTGGCGGAAGTACTAAAACAGAAGATATGCTAGTCCACTAATCAAAAGCAGTGTTAACAATGTAACGCGGCGCTACATTGCACTGAATATATTATGAATAAGAAAGATCTAATCAGTAAGCTTGTGAAGGACGCAGCTGATCCTGAACTTGTACCTAGGAGCCTTATCGCGGAGTCGGGAGCCCGCCGCCAGTGCCGCAATGAATTCATATCAAAACGCAATAATTGCAGGGGCCATTACCAAGTGAACGTTTATCGGGCGCCGGATCTGAACCCGCGCCGCCCGCTCATTATACCGCATACATCAACTGCGAGTGCGCTGCGCATTCATTTACTTCTCAATGCTAAATTGTTTTATTGCTATCTGATCCGGGGTCGAGGCGGGGGTCGAGGCGGGGGTCGAGGCGGGGGTCGAGGCGGCGGTCGAGGCGGGGGGTGAGGCGGCCCGGCGCGTTCGCGAGTGCGCTGCCGGGCCATTTTTAAAGGACCTACAGCCAGTGAGTTAGAAACTTGTTAGCTCTGGCAGCCATTCTTAATCGCAATAAATACGTTTGAGACCTAAACGATCTCCAATGTTTTCACTTAACTATTGAATCCAGCCGAAAGCAAGAAGCATGTAGTACACAAAGTACTAAAGAAATTATTACGGCTTCTCACACAAAAGCAAAGAACACTTCCTGGCGGCGCACCAGCTGAAAGATGCCGAGGAGGTCGTTTGAACAAAATCGAAACTTGTGCCTTGTGCTTCTAAATTTCAGGGTAATGTCCAGCAGGTAAAAGTTAGCTGGACTAAAGTAAACCGAGAAGGGTTAACCTTTGTGAATGATGTACGGATGTTTGTTGTGTCCAAATGTTTACGATAATATAATTCCGGTTCAAGATAAACATCGATGGAATTTCTACCTTCAAACCTCACTGTCGTCTTCCCGTGCCCCGTCCAGCTCGCGCCGTGGCGACGGGCAAAAAACCCAAACCCGTCAAGGCATCGCCAGGTGAATTCGCCGGCACAATTACTAATTAGGTACGGCACCGATTTTCGTGAGGTCCGCGGCGGATCCTCGCGGATGTAACAGTGCGGATGACAAATTGCCGGCGGATTTCGCACGCAGCAGACGTACGAATGGCGATTGGATTATTATATCTCGCTTAACCTTAAACTGAGCGGCGGGCCGGTGCGTCCTGTGTGATTGCGGGAACTCGCCTCGCCGGCGCTGGCTCCTGCCACCTCGTCCAGGTACCCCGCCATTTGCGAACCACCCGAGCATTCCGCACGAGCACCCGGAGTTCCTCTTCGTGCATTAACTGCGACTGTCCAGGTTTATTAGTTAGAACAAATCAATAACCTCCGTGTTTCCCTAGAAGCTGGATATGTTGCAATAACTTCTTCCAAGCTCTCCTCGTACCATGTACAGAAGATTCATATCATTCCGATTTGTTTCTTTCTGTCATTCATTCTATATGATAATGTCTGGGCAGAAGTAGTCTGCTACTACACTATTTTGAGATCTGAATAAGAAGATGCTTTAGAAATGAAGCTCAATTGTTATGGTTCCTTATCCCGAAATGTCGAGAATATTTAGTTGCTGTTGGTCATCATCTTAACTGACACTGTCATGGCCATGCAAAGTTTTCTTCACAGTGCAATAATCTTCTAGCAGACGCAGGCTTCTCTCGAAGCATGACGCTTGTTTTTCTCCAACTAAACTAAACGTAAACACATCCCATCGTCATCGTCATTTGATAAGTGACGATGTGATTCTGCTGATGCAGCCAAGGAAAGGAGCTTACGTACTCTAATCTTGAAAGCTGCAAAGTAACTACGGTAAAACCGTTAAAGATAATAAAATTATACACGTGGGTGCAAATAGGACGATAAATAAAAAAATTACCTTTTGATTAGAAATTAGTTCTTCGTTTAAATAAACACCAAGGAATGGTTTTTCTGGATCCTCAGACCATTCCTCGCGAGGCATCCGAGGCAGGCGCAGCTTAATCGCACCTGAAAACACTGTATAATGTTACCAGAATATTTAACTAAACGTGTGAAAAAAAATACATTTTAAATGTTTACACCGCCGGTATTGGAGTGGCGAGAATGTCTATATAATCATCATCATCGTCAGACAGACAGCCGACAGACGTCCACTGCTGGACGTAGGCCTCCCCCAAAGATCTCCACATCGGTCGGTGGCGCGTGGCTCGCGTCCCACATATATACCCAAAGTCTATATGTGCGACATCCGTTATACATTTACATCGCGTCAGAGTATGTAAAGGAATAATTGGCTCTTTTAATATTATTTATAACTTATTTAATTTACTTGTTACTTATTATCTTACTTCTATGTAAATAGCCTGATTGAATCTTTACAATGATAAATCTCTATTATTTTAAATTACGCAATGTTGTTTAAAAGCAGAGCAAAAGTTTTTCCTGTAGTTGTTAAAGGGGATGAAACAACAGAAGGTATATTTATTCGATACTACTTAATACACAGTAAAGATACACTACAGCACTGCATGCTGCATGCTGCATGCTGCAGCAAAAGCAGCAAGACTAATATTCGTTGGGGGCGGTGACATACGCCTTAGAGTTGTACGAGTATATTAACATTGTAGAAACAAACAATGGGGTTACAATAAACACACTCGCACGCAAACAGGCAGACAGGCGGGCAGGCAGATAGGCGGGCAGGCAGGCAGGCGGGCAGACAGGCAGGCCGGCAGGCAGGCAGAGCTTCTTGTACTTTAATTTGCGACCGATGGAATGTGCTTCTTGTTATAGATCATTATCATCCTTATTGCAACGGTTGCAGCTTTCGCTTCGCCGTTACTGCAGCAATAAACTTGCCAAGTACTCGCACAGTTCAATGTGGTGATACCGGTGCAGGTCGGTGTTGGCCGGTGCTGGCCGGTACTGGCCGGTACTGGCCGGTGCTGGGACCATAATTAAGTAGCTCGCTGCGTGTTCAAATTAAATTATGTCGAAGTGTAAGCGCGGCGCCGTGCCGCCGTACCTCCAGCGCTCACCCGTCGCTTCCGTTCCCGCTGCCGATCCCGCTCCCGCTCCAGCTCCTGGTCGCACTGCCACGCTTGTGGTCCACATATAATAAATAATATTTAAGATTCTTCGTGATGTATTTACTCTAAAATTCCTTAGAATCTGACGACCAAAGTCTCCGCTCCAAAATATAAGAACTGTCTCTTCTCTTTCCTCGCATCCTTAAAAATTCCCACTCGACGGTGGAGAGTCCGAGGTTCGAAGTATCTCTGCGAGATACAATCCATAGAAATGATAAAACCCATGGAATTATAATCACCACGTAATCTTTCAGTTGCGAGGCTGAAACGGTAATGGCCAAGGCGTATAGCTCGTAGATTCTATAGACATGGCGGTTATTAGGAAGACGGACAACACCCAAAGAACAGCAGGAGCTCGGTACTCAGTATATCACTGCGTTTTGTGGAATATCTTATTAGGACTTGATGTCTGTCATGATGAAGACTTAATTGGAACTCTAACAGACATAAAAAGTTAAAACTTGGGAATAGTTAGCACATAAAGAAAACTTTTCAATTAAATTCATCAGCTGCGGCACGGATTTCAGGGACGGTCAGCAGCAACACCGTCGACCTTGACTCGAACTAGACTTGTTATGTTGTGTTAGAAACCAGCAGCACCCCGCCGTTGCCCGCCAGCGCCGCTAAACGTCGTGACTTGGGCCGCGCTCTGAGCGAAAATATAACTTAATCCGCGCCCAGCAGCGGCTCCATTTAACTGTTTCCGTTTGTTTTTGTTGCTGCGGATCAATAAGGCGGCCGCTCGGATTGCTCGGCGGCTACCAGAATGCGCCGGCGGTTAATCAAATGCACTTCCACTGTATGCGCTCAACTTCTCCCGAGCGCTGCCCGCCGCCCGCCGCCCGCCGTGGCTCACCTGGGCACACTGGAGGTCACAGGCTTCAAGAAGTTAACGGTTTTTATGTCAGTCTCACAACACTTATGTTAATATACAAGTATATGTAAATAAATAAGTAATTATAAATACACAGTAAATGTGTAAGTCTTTTATTCTTGAGTAAGCAGTTACATCTGGCTATTCATCTCTGCTATCTGTATATTTCCTATTGACTGCCACTGTCCGAACTTTACATGTGGTCCCCGGACTCGCACCGGGTACCTCGTTGTTGCAAAGCAGGCGGGTGTGGCCGCTGCGCCATAAGGAAGTAAGTTCAGGCCCGGAGTCTTATTGCGTTTGATTTACAAGTCTGAGTTCGGTCGGAGAACTGTACCCCGGATGAGCTGGTCCTTAATTATAAGTTTACGGTTGATTGGCCGGTGGTGGTGCAGTGGTGCGGTGGTGCATTGGTGCGGAGGTGCGATGGTGTGGCTTTTTGCAGCGGCATTGTATGCAAATGAATTGTAAAGTTACAGCGATGCTGGGATACTTTTTGTCCGCGGCAGGGCACTCAGTCGTTACTCCTCACTTGCCCCGCGGCCACTCCGCACCTGGAGAGTAAAGGCCTTATCATATACATCACACTAACAAACCACATAACAAGTTATACTTAACTTGAAAGTGTGGTGAAGCAGACACACCGCGGCGATAAGCGTTGTCTTGCTTGTCTTGTAACTCTTGCTAGATATCCACCCGGTTTCCTGAGCTGGATGCAGAAGATACCTATTATACTTAACATATGTACAACTTGATTTGAATTTTGCCCTTCCCAATGCTGATGCAGTAAACATACTTCCACAATTGGGAGGCGCGTGAATCATATTGCTTGTGCCAACGAAACGCTCCTCCCTGTAAGGACCTGGATAGATTACATGACACAAAGGTGAATAAATTGGCAGTACTTCGCGCGTGACTGGCATGTTGAAAGTACAATGATGGTGATGAGTAGAACAAGACCTCTTGTAAGCTATTTAAGTGGACTACCGCAGATGTGTACTGTTGATGAATGGCAGCTTCCTTGTCCACGAGTGTAGTCGTAAATAAAATTGCCAATGCACAATGTAATGGATGTGGCAGTAATGGCAACGGGTAACAACTTAATTATCGTTGGGATTGCTTCGAGATCGCGTGACTTGCGCGAGCTGAGCCAGCGGCGGGACGACGGCGACGGCAGCGACGGCAGCGACGGCAGCGACGGCGGCGACGGCAGCGACGGCAGCGACGGCAGCGACGGTTCACTCTTCACTCACCGGTCACAATGGACACGTTTCTATCATTATAGGATTTAAGAAAAACTGCAGCGATTAATAGAAGCGAAAATGAAAACAACGCAAGTGTATTTCCTATGCCGAGTGTGCGCGTGCTGCTGGTGACGCGAGCTTGCTGCGAGGACTGGCTGCGTGTGAACAGGAACAGATGAGTGTGTAGGCGAAGCGGTTGCTTGTAAATGAAAAACATATCTTAGAGAGTATTTCTTGTTTGTGTTTGCTTAAACGGAAAGTTCTTGTTATTACTTACTATAAAGTTTAACGCTTACACTTAACAGTTTAAGTTTCTTTAAATTCACCACCACCACGGCTAGTTGGTAAGTGTTCAAGACAACGAGTCGTTAGGATGATATACACATTAACATATTACATGAGATGTTAAGTGTCATTACTCCAGTAATTTCACTAGCTGCAACGCCATTCGAACCGGAACGCAATAATGTTTGCACAGTACTGCCGGTCGGCTGCAATAGCCGCTGCTGTGGTACTTAATTAGAGGGTCTCTGGCAACAGAGGCTTACTATCGATAGGGTTTTTGTCAGCGTGAGTCTGGGGGGCAGAAAATGCTTTTAAGCATCGAGGACGCTTTTTGTCATCACTAGGATATACAATAGTTTATATATATATAAAAAATAAATGTTAGCAATGATCTTAATTTGACTCCCGTGGATGCTGTGGTGCTGTGTAAATTTCTGAAGTGGCCGTTTCTTTTACCTTCGACTCTTCGCGAGCACCTCGTCAGATAGAACCAACTTCCGCGTGCGCTGGACATTTTATAAAATGCACCTCTGCGACATACGGACACATTGTTTGATGGTGATCATTAACTTTAGAATACAAGGAGGATTTAGAAGTAAGAAGATTATGGATTACATAAATCAATTTTTACCTTAACAGTTAACCCATTTTTTGGTTATACTCAGTAAGAGGGAGGCCTCTTAATGATTTAACAGCGTTGCCCGTACGCTGGCTGCGTCGTTACCAAAGTTGCATAACGTTCACCTGGTGGTAAGTTGTCCATCCTAACTATACTGCTCAGAGTTTATTTGCGCAATACCATAACGTATTGTTCACCATAAAATAGTAAATGACGTACTTCGTTAGCTGAGACACAGCGCCCTTGTAATGTTATTTACTCATTTAATTGTAGTTACCATAGCTTCGTCTGTCAAGAAGTAGTTCAAAATGGATTGTGGCACCACCGCAGCGCCTGTTGCTACCAGAAAACAATACAGTGTTCCGGTTTGAAGAGAGCTGTAGCTAGTTAAATTGTTAGAGTGACGAAACAATTCCTTATGTCTCAAGGCGACGATGACCATGTGATGCCGTGTATATCATTATGACTGTCACTTTGTTGTTATGGGCAAATGAACGTCTGAATGCTCGCTCACACGACACCTACAGACAAGCGTTAAAGACAAGTACAAAGTTGCTTTTCCGCGACGTGGGTTAACACATGCTGCGCAGGCGCTTTGTCCGTGTGTCGCGCGCCCCGCGAACTATTTTATTTTTATTTATTGATACACCAACAGCATAACACATTATATACGTATCTTACGTTCTAGTACAGTGTACAACATTAAATGTGTATGCCTATTGTAGGCGCACACAGCTTTGGCCATAGTTTGGGCTTAAGAATATTAAAGTGAGAAAGAAACTACAATTAATTAAAATATACAATTGAATTTTGAACTAATAACAGTTTCCAAACAATCAGCAGTTAGGTATAGCATGGTGTCTACATTCAGCACAGTGACATCTCGCAGAAACCACATTCAGTAAATAATCATTAAATCATTAAATATCAGCGAGGTGATGTAGCAGCTTATCTTTGAAAACATTTCTAGAATCGCTGAAAATGTCTGATTGCGGGTATCTTGGCATTAAATGTATTATAAGCATTGCACATTCTGGCTATCGGGTGGTGTATTCCAAGATTTGTTCTGTACTGTGGGAGACTAAAAATGTTGGTTATTGGACGACGAGGGTAATTGTGGGGTACTCTAATATTGATACTCCCAAGTATAGGAGGTGATTTAATTTTTCCGTTTAGAACCTTGTGGAGGAACATTAGGTCAGAAATTATCCGACGATTGTGTAGAGTGGTCATTTTAAAGAACTGTAAACGACCGTCGTAAGTGCCTTTGTATGAAGATCCGGTTGTCTTGTAGGCTAAGTATCTGGTGTATGCACGTTGAATACCCTCCAATCGTTGTGATGATGTACTATAGACTGGATTCCACACTATAGAAGCGTGTTCTAAGTGACTTCGTACCAGAGTGTTGTATAAAATCATTCGGGTTTGAGGTCATTTGAAATCTGTAGAGTTTTGTTTCAGGAACCCCAACATTTTAGATGCTCGCTCTACTACTGTGTTAATATGACTGTGAAATTTAAGTTCCCTATGTATTATAACTCCCAAGTCTCGGATTTCATCAACTTTAGGTAAGGCTGTTCCGTTCAGAGAGTACACCGTCACCATTGCATTCTTTTTTCTAGTAAAGGAAATCGAAAAGCATTTAGCTACGTTAAGTGACATTTTGTTGTCGCGGCACCATAATTCTATATTGTCTAAATCTGCCTGTAAGAGCTGCACGTCTGATGGGTGATTAATGGTTTTAAAAAGTCTTAGGTCATCGGCAAATAAAGAGAAATTACTATTTTGTATTACGGCGCTGATGTCGTTAATAAATATTAAAAATAGTGCAGGTCCAAGGTGAGAACCTTGAGGTACCCCGGATTGCGCATGATACGTCTTAGATTTAAAACCATTCATAACAATTTTTTGTGGCCTATTGAATAAATATGATCCAAACCACTTTAATAAGGGTCCATGTATCCCTATTTTTTCTTGTTTACCGCGCGGCGGCCGCTCGCGATCTTAGACGAAGATGCGGCGGCGGCGCAGCGGCGCTCCCGCAGCGGCCCACCAGCGGCCCACCAGCGGCCCACCAGCGGCTCGGCGACGGTTCGGCTGCGGCTCGGCGGCGCGCGCAACATTAAATAATTAACGGCAGTGGCGGCGCGCGACACACACGGAATGTGTCGGACCTGAATTCTTTTAACCAAGAAACAAAACGAGAAGTGTTGATAGCTGAGGTCAACTCTCAAAGAGCCGGAAACAAACATTGTCGATAAAAATATCACTTTATCTTTAGTGTACAGCTGTAACAGTGAGGAGATCAAGTGCTGCAGGTAGTTAGTTCATGTTTCTTACTTAAAATTCCTTTTCTGCTCGTCTGATCGTAAACACAAGTTGTCGGCAGCGATTTGTTCAAATGAAAAAGCGTTAAGCAGCTTCAACGATCGATGTATCGATAGTACGAATCGATTCGTTGAATGGTGACCCGTGGGAAAGTGTTTTTGTCTGAATGCCTGACTGCCTGACTGCCTGTCTGCATGTCTGCTAATTGTTACGGCGTATTTGTTTCACGCACCTTCCCACCGCGCGATCAGCACAACTGGGTGATTGTTATGAACGTTTGACTCGCTGTTCCTGTATCCGGATGCACGTCAGCGGAACGACCCGACCTACGAATAGCAAAACGCGCTCGTCCGACGGCTATACAACAAATTGTCAAACAATAACTGTTCATTTGTGAAGATTCTTTGAATGATGACAACGTTTGAAAGTGAACTGCTGATCTTCTTCTTCCTCACTCTGTGTATGAGTGTGAGTGGGAACACGAAACCTGACAAATCCGTCAGTGGCCGCTGTAAACTGGCTTTCCTAATAAACGACTGACAAAGTTATTTCACAAACACAACTTATTGAAACGAGTTTAAGTTATGAGGTCCACGTCGCTGTCCATCCGCCTAGCAGTGTTAGTGTAGTTGTAGTTGTTGTGTTGTCTTTATGTTCGGGTTTGAATGGCGTTGTAGCGAGTGAAATTATTTGGTTGTTGTATCATCTAATAATTATCGCTACCGTAGCCTAAAGGGAGAGGCAGTGTACAAATTGCACATGTATATGTAACTCCTCAGCGGCTGAACCGAACCAGTTCCTAGAATTTTGACAGTAATTAAACAACAGCTCCGGCTGCTTAGCGATTCAAGATTTGAAATATTTAAAGAGTATGAGATATTAAACAGGCACAGAGATAGAAGTATGAGAGTTTGCGGACGGATGTGTACGAGTAATTACCACCAGTCGTCCGTAAGTCGCAGCAATCATCCCGCAGACCTCTTAAAGGGACGAGCAGATCAAATTGTCCCGAACGGCGCGGCTATTGTTGACCTTGGATGTGGAGCGAAGTGGAATTGAAAACTAAATTGATTTGTGGAGGGTCAGCGGCGTCTCGAGCCTCGCCTCGGAGACGTGGAGCATGTTTACATCTTCCGCGCAAGTGCTGCTCGTGTTTATAACATAAAACCTGGCACAATGTTTCATTGTGTCTCCTTGAGCAACCAGGAAGGTCAATTAAAAGACATCCACTGCAAGCACAGGATTTTCTCACAGATCTCGGCTGTTGTGTCCAGCGCTGTCCACATCATTGACACATCCTTCTGTGGCCACTAGTGAAAGACCTTATTGTCCCGATGTCGGTTAGTGCTGGTGTGCCCTGATCATTGTCACTTAGATTTATGAAACAGCTTAAAGGCTGCGAGTGCAGGTATTCACTTAGTTAAACTAGTTATTCTTCTATAAGTAAGATCTATTAAGGTATAAACGTTACGGGAGGGTTGCGGATGAAAAAAATCAATTGATTACAACGTCCAGTACCGAAGGGACGGGTCGGGGTGCGTCCGGGGTGCCTCCGGGGTGCGTCCGGGGTACGTCGGAGAGTGCGCAGAACAAATGCCGTCACCTCGGCCGCGCGTCCGACGGGATTTAATCCTCCATGAGTGACACGGGCCGTTTCGGACTTGTTCCTGTTCTACGTAATGTCATAGCAATAGAAATTATTTGACTATGAAATGTTTACAGCAATATTCATTATATTATAAAAGGTTGCCTTTGCCTATCTTAATCAACCCTATCGTGAACACTTCGCGGGTGAAAAAAAACCTTACAGTACTTTAATTTCAGAAAAACAATGAACGTTCCGCAAGGAAATATGTGTGAATGGGAGACGGGTAGTAACCAGGTCGCCGTGCCACCCCCAGGCTTCGTGGAAGGCGAATTACTTAGAAAGACATTCCCTAAATAGGTTTAGCAGCACTCGTTTCATTTTTGTGAAATTACTTAAGTTTCATGGACTTAAAAATAATTTGAAAAATCTCCACTACCAGAACAAAGTTAATGGCTACGTGGAAATAGAATTGGATCGACCTGGTGAATGGGGCCGTAGACACCACCAGCATGCGACGCTATTACCTTCGGCGGCGAGCACAAATATTTTTTAAAATGAACAAAGCAGCTTAACAGTGAAGAGTCGCCACCTCACCGTGGACCACATGACTTGCAGCGGGGGAGAGCTATAACCAATTCTAAAGCTGTAGACTTCCTGTTAAACAGGAACCAGTGCATTATATTTATATAGAGTAATAGGAGAACACGTAGCAGACGAGAGTTGCGGGGCCAAGGGGGGAAGGGTTGTCGTGATTTAGCCGACACCGCGCTGAATATTCAATTTTGTTTACAAAGAGACTTCTTTGATAGACTGCCCGGAGACCCACTCGCTTCTCCTCATCCCTAATTCAGTTTTTATGGTTGGAAAAGGACGGAGGGTGGCGCGGAAAGGCTTGCGTCTCTAAGTAGGCCGGTGGACCTCGGACGGTGGACCGGCTGAGGGGTGGCCGCCGTTAATATTTGAAATCGTTTGTACCAGCACCTTAATTAGTTTCTGCAGGAGAATCCGGTGCGATGTGCTCCTGCATATTTCATGAGCAAGTCACTAAGACGGGTCTGAAGTTGAAATGGATTATGAACAGCCGAACCGTACACCGGAACACGATCCAATCATTACTGGCGACGACATCCAGACCTTGAGCTGAATTTAATTATTAATATCGATATTTCAAATTCGAAACTTCTTCAGAATATCTATACAGAAAGTAAAACATTATTACATCATTACTTTGTTATCTTTACAACTACCCTTCCCTACTTAATCTTATACCATAAGGTGGGGATGGGTTTAGTGCATCTCCATATCTTCTATCACATTGTTAATTTAAAACATTGGTTGAAGTATTTCATCTGCGATCCATTAAAGTGTTTTTAACTGCTTTTTTATTTATAAATTAAAAAAGTTTACACCTTTTTGGTCTTGGACTCCAGACCCCAGAGTCCAATAATTCTTTCATTTTCCATTTTGCAACTTTCTTAATTGGAATCAGCCGTCGCTAACGGTGTCTCCACGTCCACGCGGTTTACTGTTTCCTTAAAGTTCCTGCTCTCGTCTACTCGAGATGGTTATCCATCACATGAACCCTTTTTTAATTGTTTTTTTTTAAGATCATCATCATCTTTACGTCACTGCAACTAAATAAACAGCGCATTATTTTTAGTGAAGTGATTAAAACAAATTCGTGTAATCCCTAAATTCAATCAAGTTGTTGTTGTTGCTGCTGCTGTTGTTGTTGTTGTTGTAATTTTAAAGTTCAGTAAAGGCGCTGCACTCGGGATGGAATGTAAACAGGGGGACCCGGTGTGCCCTTTGTCTTAGCTCCTCTCCAGGACAATGGGCTGTCCTTTCCCCGTCGCTGTGCGTTTAGCGGCACTCCAGCCGGGCGCGGCTCCGGGACCTGCCTCCGCTGGATGTTTGCTCTGGAAATTTCCATTGTTATCGAGTTTTGTTCTCGCATTGCGATAGTGCGGGGACCACACTCCCAATCGAGTGCCACTCGTGCCGATTGTTTTACTTTTTTAAGTATAATGGTGTATTGTTTGCTCTGCAAATATTTCACCGCGCAATGGTACGAGCTCGTTAATTCCATTTGTGGTGGGGGTGGCTACATTTACGTTTGGTTTAAACGTTTCAACGTGTAGTACCTGTGTCACCAAACTTTCATTTTAATTCAATTGTCATGATAATGCGATCAAAATATTTCTCTTGATCGATGTGAGTTGACTTATGTATATCATAATACAACCCCCAGTGGAATCACCACTCACTGTTAAATGTCGCGGCTGCTGTTAATCATGAGACCAAACTCATAGGGACAGGCAGATGGAAGACGGTGCGGTTGGATTTAATGGATTTAATTTAATATTATTGCAGTACCGAAACTACGAAGATACCTTACAAAATGACGCGCTCCAAATAGCGTTGTGTAAGCATGCTGATTAGGAACCTGTTGGAGGTTCAGCCTCAGTTGTCGATTGGCGATACAAAAGAAAGCTATTAAACCAGCTCAAAGGTTTAAAAATGTTGTAATCTACACTTGGGCTGCTAACAGCGCGTTAAAAAATCCTAATGTTAATATTTCCTGTAGTGCTTTCACAATTTAACTGCGATACAGCGCACAATGCAGTTCGTCAATGGGAGAAGTCAATCATGTTCAGCAGTCGAGTTCATTCGACCCACTTAACCATAATATGTGATAAAGTGTTGAGGGATTCCCCTCTGACCAAACAGAGGGTGTAAACCTCCCCCGCACCACTGCACCGTCGCAATGCTCGCGAGCGATGTGTTCGCGACACTTCCGCTGCGGGGAGTCGCTCGGCCGCGCCGCCGGAGGGTGCAGTGGTGCGGGGCAGGGTGAGGGTAGCTCCCGAGGAGTGAACGCGGCCGATTAATCGATTTTTGTTAAACTCGAAGCGATTACGCGGCGATTCTTTTTATGTTTGCGGCTCCTTGTACGTCCATTTGTTTATATTGACGACGTTGAATGTTGTTAGTCGTTTCACCTACTAGTATAACTCCTTGGATGCTGGGCTCAAGGACCCGCAATCTGATCTGATCACAAATATCTTCATTCTAAATCGATCAAACCAGGTGGACATCAATTTATTTCTATTGTTATTATTGTTATTGTCAAATTGCATTGAACCTCTTGTCCATCCGTCCAGAGGTGGACTATTTGGATTATTTAAATTACGTTCATAAGTCTATCTAAATTGTAATTGAGTGGAAATTAAGTTGGGACTGTATTTTAGCTTATATCACTTGAATACAGTTTATAATACAGTTAATTGAACGAATTTGAATGTAGCTTAAAGGTATTCTCACAATTGAAATGGAAAATATAAAACAAACCCGTTTCACGCCTTGCATCTTCAGCTATCTCTCATTGCAAGTCCCGTTAATATTGTTGAAGTAACGTTGGTTTTTTTTGTAAAATTTTTGTCATCACAGTCTTCCCTTTCGAGCCTCTGGGGGTAGAATCTCGCCGGGGGTGTTCTATGTGGGACAGTTACAGAAACCTTGTCATCAGACGTTATGGGAGTTTAATGAGTCTTTTTCATTGCTACGTCATCTCAACAAAGAATAACTACCGACATGTCACTGTCCATAGAAATGCTTCAAATGAAGCGAGTTCCTCCCCTTCCCCCCACGCCACTTCATCCACACCGGCGGTGCATCCTGATGCGTCGGTATAAATGCGAGAACTTTATTTAAAAACAACCAATGCGAGTTGAATTGTATGAAAGTGTTGCGAAAGTCATTAAGCAAATGGCATCGGCGAGCTGCACCAGCGCCGCCGGTACACCACCGCATTCACGAGCACCACGTCCAGCAGCCGGCGCGACTCACAAGCGGGCAACACGAGCCCGACCATAGCCATTGCTTAGTAGATGGTATATCTGTTTATGGTAAATGAGAAACGTTGTTTACACTAATCAACTTTCATCGGCGGCTACAGCGCTTTGCATCATATAAGACAGAAATAGCTGCTGCGATGATGAAGAGGAAGAGGAGCGGGAGAAGCGTGAGCATTGCTATTAACTCTAATCATTTATTAATTTTCCTCTTGATATTTTTGTTTGAGAGTCACGTTATACTTATCAAATATATTTCATTACAAATGTCCAGCAGTGGACGGGCACTGGTTGTGATGATGACGAGGTAACAAATGTACACTACTCCTGAATCATCAGATGATAAAGAGATATAACAACAGAACTTTAAAGCTGTCCGTATAGTACATAGTTTCATTAGCATTAACCAAACCTTAACGAATGTAATATCCGGCTACGAGCTGTCTACCGCGGGAGGGAGCGTTGAGGTTGTTCGGGAATGGAGCTGCTGCTGTTGTATGCTGCGGAGGTGGCCAGCCGCTGGCGCTCGTGGCGGGCACCGCTCGCGCTGCAATATTAACTGTCACTCCGGGAGTCACTGTGATTAATTGTATGAGCGCGGACAGAGTGGCCGGCCGGACACCCGGACACTCGGACACCCGGACACGCGGACACAGGGTCGCGGTGTGCGGGGCGTGCGGCAGGGACGGGGGGGGGGTGACTGCGCGGGTCCGCCCGGCGCGTATTGTTGCGCGTTGATTAATACCCGCGCGCGTAATTATCAATGCCGCTGTACAAACGCTGCGCGCGCATGGTGGCCGGCCGAGGAACCATTGCCTGCTTTATTACCGACCCGACCTGCTCATCACGTCCCCGCGCACCTGCCGCCGCACGCTCCCAGCTGAGATAACTGCTGGCAGCGCGCATCAATCATTCCGTCACCACCCGCAAGTTCAAAGCACACACCAAATGAACTTCGATTGCTCACTCCGGACTTCCATCACCGCGCGGTAAATGACACTCCGGCCCATGACTATAATGCGCTGCACCGCATTGCGCTCATCGCCTCGACACTTAACATGTTAAGACGCATTACCACACTAATTTCACTTGCTGCAGCAACCCTTCAAACTTCTTCTTCTGCGGCAGTAACGTAATAGGTACTGCGGTCTACTTAAACAGCATCCGGTAATAATATTGTATCACCAGTAAACAATAAGTTTGTTAAGTTTATTGTTAACTTTTCTTAGTTAGAGTACAGTTAAATGTTATTAATGTAATTTTTAATCTGCGATGCCGGAACCGATTCTCGAGTTGTATGGTTGATGATAAAACGCATGCGCAGCAGGAAGCTTCCTAGTCCTGGTCCTCATTTCTTTTTAGCCTTTTCTAATATTTCACCTATACTGTGGATGCGGATGAGTTCTAACAATGAGAGTCAAAATATGTTGCAGTGTAGACATCCTGCCTATTAGCACCTTTGTTATAAACCCTACATCAAAGTTCCTGCGTTAATTTTACTAGTTACCGCGTCCCTTGAACTGTAACACTGGAACGACCAAAAACGACTGCTTGGTGGTAGAGATAGGTCCCGTGCTAGTGGTGAAGATGTGAGAAGCAGTCTTAAAGTCCTGTGCCAGATTAAGGCTCAAACTGTATTGTGTCTGACAAGTGTACTCGTATATGATCACCTCCCGTACCGTACTCCCCCTCCGGCGCCGGTTCTGTAATAGATATACAAATGATGAGGCCCCGCATCATTCCGCATTCAGGCCGGCCGATCCCCTAAGTATTCCTAACTGGCCCATCAATTGCCCCTACAGCGGGCGATGGACAAAAAACAACAATGGGCATCCATCAACGTCGACGAATACCAAAAAGAAAGATTGCTCGGATCGCTGCGGCGCGGCTGTCTGGCCGGGGAGGCTGCTGCCTTGTTTTGGAATAAGACGTCGTTATTGGGCACTCACCTAAATATGGGTGATGCTGCGTACAAAAGTACCTTGTTCTTATTAAAATTATAACACTTCCTAAAACGATACAACAAACCCTTTACATCTACAGTTGTTCCTTTTGTATACGCTTAACTGCCTCCGAGCAGTGGCCAACCGGTTGTTGGGTCAGTTCCGGGTCCACACGTGATGAATGGTAGTTTTTTCGCACCCGCATGGCATTCCTTTGCTCCAGCGCTCTACACGTGAGAGTCAGGTATTATGGGATATCGAGATCAGATAATAATCGAAGGCGGTACATGTAAGAAATATAGCTTCAGAGTAAGATATATATCTATATATTTTATATATATTATATATATATATATATAGTGGTAATCATCAAAATGCCTGATTCTGAACTAGAGAGGAGATGAAGAACAAGAGGAATGAAGAGAAAGTCGATGAACAAACAACAACAAGTCACACATAGATGTCTGACATATTTCCTTCAACACCATTTACGTTAGATCATTGTTATTTTTATTTTGTTTTCTATTTTGTTGAAAATTAGCTTTGGAAGTACTGCTCCCCGTCCAACTTGTGCGAAAGCTGACCAGCCCATCGCTACAGCCAACGGTATCACCAGGCACCGAGTGCCGCTCGACACCGCCCCGGAGCCTCGTTAGCGCTGACGGACGCCACTTAAATCTCAATTAAGCCATCACAACACCGCTCGTCTCCTGGCGCAGCGGATTACCCGTCCGTTGGAGAACTCCTACCTCGTCATCGTAACATTTGAACCCGATCAGTTTGTACAGTTGGTCGGACTTTTATTTCTTAGTAAAGTGAAATTAATTGTTAAACTCGAAGTGATTGTTTGGATTTAACAGAGGCGGAAGCAGTTGGAGTGTGAACTAAGCATCTATTTGTGATCTGTTCCTTTCCTGGGACCATAAACAAATAAAAGTTAAGGACACACTCACACACAGGTCGGATTGTGAGTTAAGTAAAGCGAAACACTTTGGTTTGTCTGACCAATAAAATCCGGAACTGATAGCCTACACGTGAGATGTTCTAAGCATACGCTAGCTCGCGGATGGTGCGCAAGCGTCCCCGTAACCCCGCCATCAGGCGACGAGTTGGAACATCGTGGAGGTTTTAGTCGGTGCAAGTTCGACATAACCTGTGCTTGCCCCCACGAGGACGGGTATGTGTAGGCATTTCCTCCACGTTAATCAAAAAAAAATATACATGAGCTGTGTCACGTCATTCGGATGAACACAGCAAAAACTCAGGTCAGCGTCTCCGCCGTGTGCGCCGTAAAATGGAGCGCGAACTGATATGAATTAATTATTCTTTTTTTGTGCATGCTGCCGAGCTGGCGGGCCCCGCGCCGACCCCAACAACGGGGCCGTCTAAAATAACCCCGCATTCAAATGATCAATTATTGCGGGTAATGCTAAATGAACCAACACTCGTACTAATTATTTTATTTATCCTCCGCGCGCCGCCATTGTCCCGCCGCTCCCGCCGCACCCGCCGCTCGGGTCTCCGCGCGCGACTGAATGGAGCGGGAGCGGCGGCCCCGGCGGCCCTGGCGACCCTGGCGACACCCGATACGCGAACGCAGCGAGCTAATGTGCGCGGATTCCCGCACAGTGCGCGGGCGGCGGCGGCGGCGGCGGCGGCGGCGGCGGCGGGCGGCGGCTGGTAACTCGAAACGACCATAAAATAATAAGGCGCGGATGTTCATTAGTTGTTTACGCTCCCCCATTTACCATTTACCATAACAAAGTGGACGGGAACGGACGGAGCCCATTGTTTTAGATTTAAAGGATTTATTCGCACGGACACGTTCAAAACAATCCTAACGTGGCGATGATGCAGGCGGCGAGGACGCGGCACTGCTCTGCAAAAACCCCAAGCAGCCTTACGTCCTTGCAAGTGGACGTGTTGCTGTTCCTGCCCTGTCCGCGTTGCTCTAACGTTTTCAAACATTGCTCCAAATATTACCCCGTCCTTTGCCAACAGCACATGCAGCTAGTCCGGCCGTACGCCGACCCGTCGCTGCGTGTGCCGCGCGCCAGTGCATTGTTATGTGTCCGCTCCTATCTAAACAACGATATACCGTTACACGTGGCCACCTTCCGCTTTTATACAGGCCTTTAATCTGTTCGCCCACGGATCACGAATCTATGGACACTACGCACTGTCTCTAAGAGAAATTTCCACCACCGCCACCGCCACCGCCACCGCCACCGCCACCGCCACCGCTTGCTCCAAAGATACTTTTAAGAGACTCAACGTCGCCGTATCGTTTAGAGCAGCAGCAGGCCATGTCCTCTAAAACTGACCATAATTTGATGTCTAGTGGGTTCATTAAAGACTGACCATCACTGACGCAGGATGATGACCATGACCACGTTTTATCTTTCCGACCACCACCACTTGAGCAGCTTCTCTAGAACTGTGAGCGTACACTTTATCATTTTGCTTATTGTGGTGTTCTTCAATCGTGAAAATGTTTTCATCTGTAAAGAGGATATTTGTGTGCCTTCCACCTGCCTGTTGCATCGCAACGGAAGGTTTCTTGGTTTTGATCGATCCACCCCATCCATCAATCTTTAATTGTATAGATTGATTTAGGGCATGTCCTGTATATCGATCGTGACCTGATAAGCATCGAGCATCGAGCTTCAGGTCTTGGTTTATAATACGCGATACGCGACAGAGTCCCGCGGGAATCTTCATTTCTCGCGATAAGATTTTTCGATTTGCTTCTTTGATGGTTTCGACGAATTCTGCCTTTACCAGCATTAACAGCCTGTGTAGTTCTAACAGCACAGCACGCGGCCGCACCGATCTCTTCTGCTCTTCTTCCAGACGGAGGAAGTGTTGTTGCACCTGCTGATAGTACGATATACGAACATACGGCTGATAGCAAGCTTTTGAGGTGTCTGGAATATGCGCGACAGGACCGGCTCCACACCCACTTGGTGCAAGGCGATCGCTGTTATATATATCTTCTTCTTTGTCGTAACCTCATGACTGAGGGTCGTGACTATGGTGCGTTGCCCTGGCCACCATTTCTTTCCAGGGCGCCAACCGGATGGTCCGACAGATTCGTTCGATTATCTGACATAACACCATATTATATATATGTTGTTAAATAATGTTATTTTCTATCACACCCCCACCCCATTCCATATTGTGTTGCAAATTCAAAAAATTAAAAAAAAAACAAAAGTTTTTATGCAACAGTATTTATGGTCAGACTAGTTACATATATACTGGTGGTTAGCCCTCTCTCAAGAAAACCTGGTCATCTCACCGCGTATTCTGCTGCTAAATAGTGGACCGACTGATGTCCTTATCCTGACTATCGCTTCATTGTAACGGACAGATGCGTCTCTACCGTCAGGAGATGGTCCTGTTCGTATCGCACCTTGACTTTATAAAAAACTTGCTCAGTTTTAACGAATTACATAAAAAATGTACCGGACCTCTTCTACTTGTCGTTCCTCTTCGTGTTTGAAAGATGATTGTTATTCCGGAAAATAGTAATACCATTTGTAAATGGTAGGAACGCTTCTCGGACGTGATGCCGGTCCACTATTATATTAGCAGCATCGTTCATTATCACTGGAGTTCGCGTGCGCGGCTGTATTCAGTGGAGTACAAGTGAGGAACGCGAGTAATTTGTTTGGCGCATTCATCGTTCAATCAACCGGACAATGGACAATGGGTGCGGCGGCGGCGGCGGCTCCGGCTCCGTCTCCGTCTCCGTCCAGGGTGTCACAGGCACGCCGCCGCTTCACACGCCGCCCGGGCATCACCGTTAATAAGCCTCCTACTGTTTGGTTAACCCTCGCCGGGCGAAACTGCGCAACCGCCTCGGCAACACAAACGAATGGTGTCTTTAAGGTCGCCACCGTGGGGCTCGTTTTGTTCGCGTCGGTGTCCGGACGCGAGGCGGCGCGGCGAGGCGGCGCGCGTCCTGTTATTATTGTACGCGTCAAATCGGAACAATGCGTCAGTGTCGCGCGTTACTCGCAACGTTATCGCAACATTATCGCCCGCTGTTTTTCTCGGTAATTGGGCTAGAAATCACGAGCTCGTGATGAGTTATTGGGGCGGCGGTGCTCGCGCGGTGCCTATTTGCGGAAGTGATGGCGGAGCGCCCGCCGTCATATTTGTAACAAGACCTACAACTTTTAGTATTATATATGTACAAGTTGTTACCAAGATATCATTTCTTATAAACTTAGCCATTTACTTATTTATTTACTAAGAAATAGGTTCATCGCTTGGTTGGGTAATGACTACCTTGCGATCTATTGACACAACAGAACACACAACAGCTTCCCTAAATATTTTCTAGCTCTATAGCTGCGCTCGGCTATCGTGGCCGATAAACAACTGTGACTCTTCCTTGGTGAAAGGAGGCTTATAATACTAAGAGTAAACTACTGAGAGTTGGTACATTAGGAGGCGAGAATCTGTTTAATATATGATATTACTCTCGAGCTAATAAAAGACAACTTGACGAATTGGTAATCGCTAAATCCAATTATCCTCAGCTTCAATAAGTATTGTATTCAACAGTCCAGGTCAACAGTTTCATTAGCTGCGCAGCGAGTGCCCGGCCGTTCGGGAGACGAAGATCTATCTGTCAAGTTGACAAGCGTGAGGTGAAGGGAACATTATACCGGAGTTGAAATGACTTCAACTTTACCCTTAACTGTGTAAGATTGCGAAGAGGCTGCGACGGCCGGCTGCGGTGACACCGGCGGGCTCATTTGTCCACGGCGACTTCAAACGGAGCCGCACTCGGTGGCCGAGCGCACCAGGTCACGGGAGGCGAGCGGTTTTCCTGTGCTAGCTCTTGTAAGCCGGAGACTGTGTCACATCTACCCGCACTCCACACATAACTGGTCTTGTTTACAGCGAGTACGCCATGCCTGTGCAGGGCGGTTTGTAAAAAATTTCATCAAATGAAAAACCGCTACAGTTTACGTCTTAAGCTCGAAATAGAACTCGGTCAAATTAAAGCACTAATTATATGTCCAGCTTGAACTCGGTGCTTGCGCCGCCACGGGAGGCTGTTGCGGAGCGCGCACTGCACATGCTGGTTACATATTTGTTTCACTTTTGTCATCTATTGTGCAGTTGGTGAGTTGAGAGTGTCATGCGCTGCGTTGAGCAGCTTCATAAAAGTTATCTTAGATTACCCCGCACCAGCATATATAATATAAAGATAGCTAAGCGCGCACGAATCCTTCATCATCATGTGAAAGGAAATTAAGGTCAAGCTTTAGTACATTGTAAATAGTATAATATAAACGTGTTGTTCCTAATCAGCTAATCATTTTACTAAAATAATAAAGGTCCCTTTTTAAACAAGCTCACTCAAGACTGAGTGTTGAAACGGACCACGGATTACAATTCAAGTGCGATTGAAACACAGGAGTTAAGTAGAAGATGCATATCATTCGAGTTTACTTAACTCTTTCAGCAACAAAAGCTACCAATATAGAGTTAGATCGTTTAACTGTAAACAGCAGTTGGTGAGAGGCATCCGCATGGAGCAGTGTGCATCAGTCAGGATTCGAACTGCGGACGGGGCGGCGCGGCTGCCAACGCGCTGCCAATAAATCATGTCAGCGGGCGCGCCGAGCCGCGCCGAGACGCGCCGAGCCGCACCTTTATTTAATATTGTCGTTACAATAAAAACGCGCGTTAACGCGCCGCGGCAAAGACGAGCGCGCCGCAGAGACGCACCGCCGGCCCGACCCGTGCAGCCAACGTGTCCGGCCAACGTGTCCGGCCAACGTGTCCGCGGGGCGGCGCAGCACGCGGCGCCTTCGTCTTGTTAACGCACACATTCACATCGGGGAGGCGGTTACTGGCTCATGAAGTGCAACAAAGCAATGATTAGGAAGTAAAGTTGCGACGCCCGTTGGCCACCGACGACAAACGCAGGGAGTTAGCTTGCATCTGCTATCTGTTCCGACAACTCCAGCTGCTGAAACTGACATTAATCGTTTTCTGAATTCAGAGCAATTTGATACAGCATAAAATTTCTAAATAAACTAATTATTAAAGACATATGGAGTACTGCTTTATTGTTTCGGCGCTGTTTATTAAAGCGAAACAATTTCAGCACCCTCCAGTCCGGACACTGTTGGCTCTACATGGAATTGACGCTGTCTCAAATTCGTTCGAACTGCTCAGTAAAGCCCGCTGTGTGCGCCGTCTGCGCAACATGCTCCATGACCAGATCAGCCGTCTCACCGCTTTGTAGCTGATGGCCTTTTTTGCCCCACTTCGAGAGAGCTTTTGACACCTGCGTGATGGTGGCGGTGGTGGCGAGCCCCGCGGCGCAATCCGGTCTAAACATCAATAACACTTAGTGTCTCCACGGCGGTCCTTCGCCCTTTGTTGTAATTAAGGGTAAAATTGATACGTTAAGGGTTGTGCTAACCGGCCGAGATAGCCGCCGCCCGCTGCTCGCTGATGACACCAAACCATTTCCGATTTCAATTTAGACTTGGGGTAAATTAGTATTTTTTTGTCGGCAACCAAACCTCCACAGCAGTGCGCTGCAGTTCAATCGTAGCTGATCTGAATCGAACCAACTGAAGTGTTATGCAGTTCACGGAGCTTGCTGTGTGACATCTCATCCGTAATCTTTAGCTTTCATGTTCACATGAAAATGCGCAGGCAACCGTTGGATGCGAATACTGCACCTGCCGAGCTGGTCCACTTTGATTAGTGGTACTCAGTGAACGGAAATGTTGTTGATGACATGTGGTTCCTAATGGTCGCATATCTATCCAGCAGCGACAAACTCAGTAGGGACAGCTTATAATAAATTGAGGGTGACTACTTATGGGGGTTTTATTCAGAAATCACAGCTTCAGAAAATGGTTTATTGTTAGGCTTCGAAGCGATGAGCGCGTTGTGCTGGAGATGAAGTGCGAAACATTGCACTGCACGTTTTATGTCAGGAATTATATATCTAGATAGATAAAGACTTCATCATCATAGTTAACCGATAGACGTCCACTGCTGGACATAGGCCTCTCCCAAAGATGTCCACATCGACCGGTCCCGAGTTGCTCGCACCCAGTGGGTTCCCGCGCCTCTCACCAGATCGTCGGTCCGCCTTGTGGGAGGCCTCCCAACACCACGTGTACCGGTACACGGGCGACACTCGAGGACCTTACTGCTCCATCGTGCCGTCGGTTCCTCGAGCAATGCGCCTTGCCACTGCCACTTAGGTCTAGCAATCATTTGGGCTATCTCGGTGACCTGAGTTCTTCTGTGGATCTCCACATTTCTGATTCGATCGCACAGCGAAACACCGAGCATAGCTTTCTTCATTGCCCATATAGACTTGGGTAAACTGAAGTACGAGTATAGTAGATTTTAGGAGTTGGTATAGTACAGTACAGCAGCGGTGGTCCAGCGCGGAAGCAGCCGCTCAGCAATCAACCGATAACATTGATGCGCTCTTTTTTACAAAGGTCGTGTTAGTATATCCTGCATATTGACATCCTGCGTTGGCTGCGGCGCGGCAGTGTGTACAAGTGAATGATGAACATGATGAACATCCATGAGCTGTCTGAAGGAGATACTCCTACGTACGGTGCATTAGAGCTGCGGGTTTGCGACAGGCATGCGAGAGGCATGCAGCCTCCACGCTGCACCGGTGCGTCAGCTTTAACACACGACCTCGTTACGCGGCGTCGGTAAAAAATTTGGTGGAATCTCAACAGCGGCCCATTACGCAAGAGGCAGCGGATATTGTAAAGGTTTGTGAGATTTTGATAATAGAATTGTTATAAGCCTTTTAGATACTAATCTCTAAATAATGATATTAGGAAAATGTGCAGATGAGGAAACTATAGTAACGATGACAAGATAAGGTACGAGTAGATACTCCTGTGAAGGTTCATTAAATCAAAACTATGTAAAAATTGGCAGACACGAAAATTGCATTATTAGGTTTGTACTGCAATGCTACAGCAGATCATAACACAGTGGATTAATCGCTTACTAGAGGTGATGGAAAATAGTATCACTGACGCGTCTTCCTTCACTCCTCGTCACGTCGTCAGCACATTCCAACCGCAGTGATTTTTTTATTCTTTTCGTTCCTAAAGTACCAGGCGTTTCACACCTTGTAGTAAAATTACAACTGGTGGTACAGGGCATATTAAACCCTAGTAATGTTTACTGAAGTTATGCCCTTCGCATGGCAGAGCAGTGCATGTTTTCCTTTGTCACACTGTAAGCGAGACTTGGATCAGATGTTTCAGATCTGGTTTAGCTTCTGGTAATTCAACGAAACGACGATACCAGCGGGACGATCACTTGATGGTAAGTGTTACGCCTGCTTATAGCAACGTGGCGTTAGTTAGGATTGTATACACAACAACACATTGCACTCCTCGCCTGACACAAAAAATGTTGAGTCTCGTTACCCCAGCAATTTCACTAGTTACAACGACCTTCAAACCGGAACACAGTAATGTTTGTACAGTACTGTTCGCCGGCAGCAATAGGCGCTGCGGTGGTAACTACCAGGACGGTGTCCGGCTACTAGAGCTCGGCCTCCCGTCGCTCGTCGTTGGGAACCGCGGCAGCCGCTAATGACGGGTTTGGGAAAAACGTTTAAAGCATTCTTTGTGGGCTACCACATTGGTCACGCCGCCCGCCGCCCGACGCCCGCGGCCCGCCGCCCGCCGCCCGCCGCCCGCCGGCCGCCGCGCGCTGCGCGCCTGCGCGCTAATGGCGCGTGATGTGACCGCGGGCGCACCGCACACATTAAGTTGGGAAATTACATAGACACAGTAAGTACCTCTGCAGGACGAAACCTCAAACGCAGGAATGTTAGAACACCAGCTCTGATTTCGTAAAACAACACGTGAACTTCGTATAGGAGGAAGAACGCAGTGACAAATTCAATTATCATCCAAAAGGGAACACTCAACAAACCACAAATTACTGGTGGTAGGTCTCTGTTGCTAGGTGGCACCGGTGCGTTCCGTAGGAGATCCCGGAGCCTCTTCTAATGCACTGACGGAGACCACCGAGGGGGTTTTAGTGGGTAGAATCCCTTACTTAACCGTGTCTTACCCCCAGAAGGAAGGTATCTATTAAGAAAATTTCCCCCGCGATAAAGAAAAGAAAAAAAAGGTCTCTGTTATCGCAGAACGTCTAGGTAGTTAGCACCGCAGCGACTGTTGCTCACTACTTACCATCAGGTGGACGTCTCACTCGTCTGATCAGTTCGTAAGACAATAAATATCCCGTTGGGTTTATTTTGTTTATCAACAACTACTCAGCTTATAGGACTCCGGTTTGGTCTGAGTCATTATGTTCACTACTTGGAATCACCTACTCCACAATGTCACTAATCATTTGATTTATGTCAAATTGCTTCAGAAGCGGTCAGCGACGCAGGCAACGCCACTTCATCATCACTAGGAAATACGGTATTAAGAAGTCATTCGACGGAGCCACAAATCATAAAGGTGTTTTTAATTGCCGCCATTAATAATTTGAGTCGTGGTAACATTCCGTTCCACCTCTTGCAGCATCTAATGGAGGCAGATCATCAAGTTTAAAATGCTTAACTGAACACCTGCACTAAAGGAATAACATAACGTCTGTAAGTTTATCAACTTTAATACTAATATATGTTACTGATAAGTTACGAGATCTGAACGATACTGAGCGACATGTACTCATGGCGTTGACAAATGAAGACTGATAGGTAGATGATAAAAGAAAAAAACAAAAAATTCTTCATCCCCGATACTAGAACAATTAGTATCAGTGTTAAAAGGTGATCTGCGGTCCGATGACTACGCTACAAGTAGTACATTTAAAAATAAAAAAATAAAAACAGGCCTTGGATCCGGGTCCACGAGCCCGGTATCAGAGGAGCTGTAAGAGTCAATATGACTACCAAGCGGTTAACATCTTCATAGAACAGAGATAAAAACTGAATTAAAACCATCAAATTGAAAAAAAAAACCCTCATTGCAAAGTAAAATGTCATTCAACTTGTCGTTTCCAGAGCTGGACAAGGGTGTCCATGACACGGGTCAGTTTATGGGATTGTCCATCTTGATGACTGATAACCGTCATGTTACCGTGAGGCCCAATATCAAAAACTTCAGCTGTTTGTTGGTAACAGCCGCGCAGAAGCAGTAGCAATAATGAGTCTCCCCTCCACTCGCGCCCTATACAACGACTCGATGCCGTTGGCAATAGGCCGTTGAGGTGAAACCAGGGTTAAGTTCCGATTAAACGCCAACTAATGAAAAAGACAAAGACCCTTATATAAGACCATGAGAAGTCCAGCTCGTGCCACGGCTTGATTTAGCTTATCGTTAAGTAAGACGCGAACCGTTTAAAGTGATGAAGTGTAGTGGCGTTACGCTACGTACAAGAGTGACAGTGACCAACCTTCCCTGATCAAATTAAGTCATCTGCCGGTTCCGCTAGATACATAGATAGATAGATCGTTTCTGGTAATTGACACTGCGCAGCAGTACGTCGCACTCACCACCGCCATGCACTGACATAGTGACGCTTTGGTGCCGTCACGCTGCGGTATTGGACGATATCCGTAGACGTGGATGGTCACCGTCGCGACGTTGCAGCAGTTCCTACGAATGCAACTGTTTATTTATATTTTTAATTGTGCGCTAATCGAAGCCTGACTGCAATTGCACGGCGCGACACCAGCACCTGCCGCCGCGCTGGTGGCGGTGACCATTCAATTAATTCTGCGCGGACGGCCGCCGGGGGCCCGTTCGGTGATACCAATTACATACCAGACGAATGTTTTGTCTGCTAGAATGTTCCAGCAGCATCTGCTGTCCCGCGGACTGTGTTCCCAGCACATTGCACCGACACTAAGTTGATCACGATCAGATACATCAATCTGCAGCAAATATGGCCCGAATCATATTATATTCGTTTCTGTATGTATATGCACCCCGCCACAGAATAAAAATAGTTTAACTGTAATCAGCACAGCCAATGACTTGGCTTTGTACAGAACCCCTGCAGCAACAGGCACAAACTTAATACAGATGACTAGTTGGTTGATAGCATTGGTAATAGAACTGTTGGAAATTAATTTTATGCAGTTGAACCGTTGACACTTTGAGATAATCACACGACAATCGTTAAACGTACAAGTCAAGGGATTGCTGCATATCTTATTAAGCACATTCCCCGGCTGCTGCAGTTCACGGCCATTCCAATTCGTTACGGAGAAGAGCAGAAAGTTATAATCGATATGATGCTACCAATTCTTTAAGTTAAATGAAACTTTTTCTATCAGCCAACTTACGTTCCCACTGTTGGGGCACAGGCCTGCCCTCAATATGAGGGCGATGGACCACAGTCACCGCGCGGGCCCAACGCGGATTGGTGACTTCACACACACCTTACAATAAATTCTAATTCACGTGCTGGTTTCCTCGCGATGTTCTCCTTCACCGTTCGTATTCCGCTGTTGTTGCTAACGTACAGAAACGTACATAACTTAAATATTAAGTCATCGGTACATGTCGAGACTCGAACCCTCAACCTTCAAAATGAAGGCCGCACGCTCTAACCGTTAAGGCAGCGGGCTACTCCCGAATCATGATCGTGTTGTAATATCTACACCAATAACAAATTAAGTTTTTATTTACGATATTTATCGATCTCTATGAAATTATATTCTTCTTATCACTTATTATTGCGTAAAGTGCAAGCGGCGGCGACGGCGGCGGCGGCGTGCGTGCCTGGTGGACAGATGATCCGGCGAAGATCGCAGGGGAGCGTTGGATGAAGGTGGCATCGTATCGGCAGCGCTAAAAATCCCGTGGAAACGTCGATGTTCAGCAGTGGACGTCAGCGAGCTCATCACCGTATAGATAATCATCCAAGTGATCAATCAATCAGAAGTGGGGAGAGGTAAGCAATTTGTTCTTATGATTGCAGATGTAATGTATTTTTTATTATCATTTTTGCATTAATGGTTTACTAGTTTAATTAACCTTCAGAAGGGGGTGGTGGTGTGGTGGTGTGGTGGTGTGGTGGTGCGGTGGTGCGGCGGTGCGGCGGTGCGGCGGTGCGGTGGTGCGGCGGTGCGGTGGCGATTAATAATTTTTAAATAGCAACACAGACGCGGGCAGCTTAACTATCGCGCAGACCGGATGTCGAGAGCTTACGGCGACGTCTCGCGATATTAATGATGGCTGACGCGGCGGTGCCTTCACCAAAGGTGATACGTTATTAATTACGTACACCGACGCTTGATTACAATCACGTTATGATAAGCGGATGTACAGTTTTTCATAAATAAATCGCACCTTGAAGTATCCTGGTCGCTCTTCTTTAGAAGATTCCTACGGCATGACAAGTTGGTAACACCTGCGGAGATGACGTGATTATGGAGATGGAAGGGAAAGAAAACGCACTTTGTTTTGCTACTATTTTAATATTTCCCGCACGATTTGACAATCGTGCTACATAACCAATTCTAGCGCTCTTTTTAAACATCATCCGCCATGTTGGATTGGTGACAGTTCAGGTGCGCGATGGCCAGGTGAGCGGGCGCCCAGGTGTGCTGGTGGCCAATCTGGGGTATCGTGTTGCGGCCTACCTGCGCGCGCCCTCGTGCTTCCGTGTTGGTGCGCAGCGGAACTGTGTTCCTGCCAATAAACCCTTTATTAAGTTAAATAGTGTTACCGTCCGCCTAGTACTAGTACATAAGTATATTATTATTATTATTGTGAAGGGTTTTTTTTTCTCAGCTTTTGGGCTGGTAATAACTGCATTCACGGGCCCAAGCCAAGTAAATGCAGTGTCAACTGTGTTAGTCTACTCATCCTCTACTTGCATGGACTTTCTTACGATTCTACATATATTTAAAATTACAGCTTTTTGTAGGGTTATGTGCTGGGATTCTTGTAGGTCTATTAACCTGAGGCTGCGGAGAAGATGATGCGGTATAACACCTGCTGTGGATAACACTATAGCACGACATATACTTTATCTTGTCTCCAGGTTCTAGCCACTTCGTCCTTCAGTTCTACATATTTACTCATCTTTGCAGCAAATGTCTTTTTGTACGTCGTGTGTGTTGGGGACTGCAATGTCAATCAAGTATGTGATCTTATTTATTTCATCTTGTAGGGTAATATCCGGTCTGTTGCAATGACTTGTCCTATCGGTGAGTGCAGCGCGCTCGTAGAAGAGTTTGTGCGTTGCATTTTCCGGAACGGTATCCGGTGCGTAGTTGTAGTGAGGAGTGTTTGTATTCTGAACGAGTTTATGTTTTACTGCAAGTTTTGGTGAATGATGTTTGCAACCTGGTTGTCTGCGAGTGCAATCGGTTTGTGCAAGTGTTGTGCAAGCTCCTGCGATGTGCTGAATGGTTTCTGACTGTGTGTGACATTTACGGCATTTATCGTTAGTGACTGTAGGATCCTTAATTATATATGTTCTGTAGTTTTTAGTGTTGATTATTTAGTCTGGTATTATAACTGCAGCTTTATGGATGTTACTCGTATGAGATTTTGTGTAAAACAATGTTTTCAGGTTATTGGTTTGTTTTCGCCAAAGGTGTTGGATATCTATTGGGCCTCTTCCTCCATTTTGTCTCTTTATAGTAAGTCTTTCTATTGCAGATTTAGGGTATCTAACATAACTATTTATGTTTTGTGAGTGTGGTGCGCGCGCGTCAATCGTTCTAATCGTTCCGTATCCGTTTTTGTCCATTTTACGACACCGCAGGAGTACGGTACCACAGGGATACAGGACACAGGTATCACAAGCTTTAATGAGGTGTTTACCAGAAAGTTGGGACTTACGTATGGCATTAAGCCTTCTCTTGTATTCGGCGGTGAGTGTATCTGTTACTTTAACATGGTCAAGAGCTTTAAGTTGCGTGTACCCCAAATATTTATACAGATCCGCATGTGGCCTTTGCACCCCATGTGGCCTGGTCTGCAGCCTTTCTGTTCTTCCGCTAATATTTTATGGTGTTCGATATGTGAGTTGACTTTGTTGTGATTGCCGATGTTAATATTTTATATATAGTGGGCAGGGATGTGATTGCTCTATATTGGGAAGGGGGGGTTGGGTTTTTAGTTGTAGTGCTTCCGGTTGTTACAAATTTGGGTGCAGTCTGTTTGCCTAGAATAATTTCTGATAAATTTTTTGCGAGCGATTTGTGTAATGAAGTTAATTTTTTATACCAAAAATTATGTATTTTATCTACTCCTGGCAATTTCCGGTTATGTAGCCTAGATGTAATATTTGAGATATCGGACTCTGTTATTGCAATAAATTCCATTTCCTGTATGTTTTTCCATTCGTTTTCTTCTTCCGTAATCCAAAATGCGTTGTGGTCGTGTTGTACATGTTCCTCCCAAGTGCTGGACCAAAATGTTTCTATTTGTTCTTCTGTGGGTGTTTCTAGATTCGTGTTTGTGTTATTTGTATGACGTAAATTTATTTGTGGATTTTGTGTGTTTCTATAAAATAATTTTTCGTTTGTGCTAGAGATGGCGTTATCTTTTTGGGATGTTGTGCTTTAATATATCTCCTGAGTCTACGTACTTTAGTGCTAATTTCTGGTTTAACGTGTCTAGAAACTCCTCAGGTGTTCTGTTGCTTTTTTCATATCTTGTGTGAACTAAATTGCTCTGGAATACAGACTCAACTCTCTTAACTACCTTATTTGATCTATCGTTATTAATGTACTGTGTAAGTCTACCGCAATCTGCTCTCAATCTCTCTGTATCTTTTTCCAACCTTTGTTGCCATGGTGGTTTGATATTTTATCTTGGTTTTGTGTTCCCAGTGAATTCTGTGATTTTAAAGTTGAGTTCTTCAGATATAACTACCGCTGCGCAATATATAAGTGTGTGTATGTCTGTTAGTTGCATGGTGTCAGATGTAAAGTGTTCTAAGATATCTTCATTAAATAAGTGAATATAACGGAATAACTTAGGACTGTATTTGAGTTTAAGTAGTTCCGGTCGCGCTGCTGGGTCCGTCCCAGGGTATTGTATTAGTGTTGTTCGAAATCTGTTGGCTATGTCTGTGATATTTCCATTTGTTATTATATTCTGATCAGCAATGGTTGGGGTTTCAACATCATTCTCCAGCATTACATTAAGTGCCTCGGTTTGTGCGGACGTATACGTATGTGTTCTTTGTGTACATGTTTCATTGTATGATTGTGGTTGAATATTTGTTTCCGGTTGTGCATTTGCTTGTGATTGTATTTGTGTATCTCCGTTTATGTTCCGTGATGTGTAAATAGTATTTGTGTTCTTTTCTTCTTCTTGTAGGTATATTCTGGTTTCTTCCTTTAATTTTCCTCCTCTGATCTGAAATTCTTTGTTCTGAAACTGATATGTCCGGATATTGCTGTGTAAAAAGTTCATGCAACTGCTTTCTGTAAATGGTCATGTCTGACTCTAATTTAGTAATTCGGAAGAAGTTCGCATAATAAATATATTAACATCTTTGCTCCATCTCATGCGAACTCTTGGTTTACCAGTCTTGGTGGACGCAGGTAAGAAGGTATTTATCCCCCGCGCAACATTCAAGGCTGGAACGGGTGGACTAGTATTTAAAATTAAACAAGGAGGTGGCGATGATATGGATGATGGATTGTTTACATCGTCACTGGACTCAGCTGTAATATATTTGTCGGTGGGAGCCCGCCTGCTCGACTCCTCACCGCTGACGGTTCGCATGCTGAAACACCCAGCGTCAGCTCCAGATGTGCCCCGGCGATCACCCCCGGGTAGCGGCCCTATACGTTTACTCTTTGAACGAGACTCCATGTTTTATGGGTATCCAGAGCCACGTTAGCCACGCCAGTAATTTCTCATTCGTGTGTACGCCCCCCACGTGATTAGGTGGTCAAGCAGGACGTGTGGTTGTTTAGGGGCTTATTATTATTATTATTATTATTATTATTATTATTATTCGGGTCTATTTATATTTGTAGCGTCTCGACTCATTCCTAGTTATATTATTTAAAGTGTTTAATTTTTGTATCGTGTAACACAATACGGGAATTAACGTTCAGTTCCACGTGGAAATAAACACGCTAGTATTTTTTTTTTTCAAATTATTCGCAACTGACAATAAGGGTCTGTGCCGTGTGGCCCCTAAGCTGTCAAGCATAGAGTCTTCACGTTGTAATTAAATAGACAATAATGGCTACCCACATTGCTAGTATCTGGTTACGGTCGTTTCGAAAGAACCGTCATGCGCAGCCGGTGCGCTACTTGTTGCCGGTGTCGGTCAGCAGTGGCGCGGCGCATGCGCACGTGGACCATTATTCAAATGAAATAAAATAAAATGCTGAAGGCTTGGAATAATATTAAAGCACTACTAGAATAACTAAATTAATTTTTCATACGATTTGTAGAATATTTCGCTACTGCGACGTGTACGCCGCCGCCCCCCGCCGCCCCCCGCCGCACCGCCGCCGCCGGGCCCCTATTTCACGTCTCATTAGACGATTCCAATGTCCTTTTTTGCAACAAACCAGTGCCTCGTGAAAAACGCTTCGCTAATTTTTTGGATATAATTTTATTACGGCTGGCTGTGCCGCAGCCGTATCGGTTACTTTAATTATAATATCGGTTCAACCGGCCTGGCCCCGTATCATGTTCGCGCGCTCACATTCAATGAGACATCTTATACTCTTAGTGTTCGGCGGGAGACAATGGCTCAGGAGTTATTCAGCCATGTCCTGCTGGAAGCGAACAAAATACATATTTTTTTATTATTACCAGTTGGATCCTCTCACATGCAGCTTTCTGCCGCTTTCTGCCGCCGTCTGCCACCTTCTGCCGACAAGCTGACACTATTGTGATTCGGTGATATTCCATATGCGCCAGGTCATACAATCTGGTAACGAAATGTACTATGTTATATTAAGACGAAGGGCGCAATGTGATGTTGTGTAAACATTTCAACTAGCCAGCTCCTCATTGTTATAAACAGGCGTACCGACACACGGCAAACGATTCACTTTATATTAAGTGTTCACTGCCGCCCAACCACAATATGGAAGGGTCTGTTTGATTCATGATGATTATAATTTTGTTAGCAATAAATTAATCAAAAGCAGAGTAGTTTTTTTTATTATTTAGTGGTAGCTGTCCACCGCCAAGTTGGAGGTAACTTGATAATCATGTTGTCACGGTGAGACGGCCAGCCGCCGCGCAACCCGTTCGAGTCCTGTTCACGCACCATTAGCGGGTAACGCGAGCCGCCCGCAGACCACCGCGCCGCCGCCGATTCGCGACTGCGCCCGCGCACCGCGCCCGCCGCACCGTACACTCTCCGACAACAATAACGACCGCAACAACACAAACAAAATTGCACTTAAAACATGATCAACATAATATAATAATATGGAAATTTAAATAAATATCAAGTTGAATGAGGTAAAGCGCCGCATATATGATTACATGAACATCTTAACATCAAAACCAATTTTAATACAATATTTCAAGGCGATCAAATTATCGAAAAGTTTTAATTGGAAAACACCAGATATACAGCATACGTATAGATCTGTTCGATCATGGCTCAAGCATGCCACAAATTGATTGTTCAGTTGATTGGGAGTCACGGAGACGCACAAACAAAAATGTCCGATTCGATTAACACTGTTTCTTAAGTAAAACTGAAAGTTGCTTGCGCCCTTGTTGCAGGCTTGCAGTTCTGCTAGTACCGATTCTTTTAATCCTTCATAATTGTTTTTGATTGAAACCTTAATTGTTGCTTTCAGCCAATATATTTTCTTAATAAGCATAATGCTGCGCGTGAGTGTACGGTGGGCGACAGTATCCCCGATCGCTTACAGGCGCGCCCGCGTAGTCGGCCTACGGGGCGTAGCGCTCGGCGGGGGCTGCGGGGAGGCAGTCCTCTAGGACACGGAGACACTGAGCTACCAGTGTTCGCGAGCGGCCGGTGTCGTGTTGCTGCCGACACTCTCACTTGAACAGAACCAAACGGACTCAGTTTCTACGCGGAGGCAGCACCATGCTCATAGAGAATAGACTTGTAAAGTTTGTTGTATAAAAAGTGATGACGAAGGTGTTCATCCGGCACCAAGTCAAATATACGACCATGAAAATGAGAAATGATATTGGAATGTTTACACAGCATCACATTGCGCGGGATGCTCCGTAACTTGAGCAATAAATTGCAAAGTGTTGTTACTGCTCGCTGGTGAAGGTAGTCCTGTGAGAGTGTCAACACAAAACAGCTCAAACGGCAGATCTCCATTAGGCTCGCGAAGCACGTGACCAGATGATGACTTCACCCATCATTGTCCCTCAAACCTCCAGAGTATGAGATGTTTCGTTCAATGAAATTATGCGAACAGGCTTAAATCGGTTGAACCAGTATTACATATAAATAAACAGGCATAAACAAATTTTATCCAAAAAGTCGGTTAAGCCAACTGAGAAAGTATATGTGTGGTGTGAACTTTTAAAAGCTTTAGCTGGTTATGCTTCTGTGCCGTGCTGACGCTGCTATATCTAACTGGAACTTTTCCTTTGGGCATAAATTAGAATTTAAATATTTACTTTTCATTATTTGTAAGAGATGAGCTCTCTCTCCTCCTCCCTTTAAGATCATTCCTTAATGATAACCCGAAACGGATGGCACTTCACCACTTCAACCGAATGAAGTTAACGGCGTGATTAATAAAAAATGAACGACAGTCAACACAAACGCATCGGAGGAGCGCGACCGGCGCCATTGTGTTTGGGGGGATCATCCCGGAGGACGAGGTCCCGCAGCACGCAGCACGCAGCACGCAACACACAACACGCGTTACCAAGTGTTGACATAGAGCAGCGGCGCGACGGGACCACTTGAAGTTAATTGTGCAGCGCGTATTCCACGAGCTCCAGCTGACAGCGAGCAGTTCGCCCCACAACGCGATAAGTGACGTGTGTAGGAGACGTCGGCATTAGTCGGTTGGGTTACATTGATATTCGTGATGAGGAGCTCTCTTCTGGGTAGACCTTGACCAACGGTCTCCACGGCTCAATGCTTTGGCTTTATCAGTATTTCATTTGAATGGTAAGCGATAACTTCAGCTAAAAACTGAGGTTCGCTGTACACCTTCTGCTCCGGTACACCAGTGGATCACCAACAAGATCTGCCAAGTAAAACCTTTGAAAAACTGGTACAAGTTAATCATTATCCTATCCACCGCTGGACATCTACTGCTGGACATAAAGCTTTGTTAAGGTACTAGACAAAACACGAACTTGAGCTGGTTGAGTCCAGCTGGGGGCTGCTAGTGATTCTCTGCCGTATCGTCTGCCTTTAACGATTACTATTTTTATTAAAGCGACGGGACGAGCGCGACGTTCACCTGATGGTAAGTGTTGCTCCTGCGCATAACAGTGTGACCCTATTCAGAATGATGTACACAGCAGCACGTTGCGCTCGTCGGCTGAGGTATATTGAGTGTCGCTATTCCAGTAATTTCACTACCTACAGCGCTCTTCAAACCGGAACTCGGTAATGTTTCTACAGTGTTGTTGGTCGACTGCAACAGGCGCTGCGGCGATACCTACCTAACCGTTCCCCACTCCACCACACAGAGACCTACCGCCACTTATAGTCAACTACTCGGACATGTTGGAGGGGCGGGGTGGTCTTCGCAGCCGTTATATATAAAGAGAACTAACCTTTTTTATTTCATTTATTATTAAAAAGCGACATTACAATCAACCGTAGATAGTGAGACGCTGTCGATCCTCACGTCGGCAGCACGGGCGCGCGCCAGCACCGCGTGGCCTGGCGATTGTCATTTATTTAAATTTGCCCCCAAGCTCGGACGCGCACGCTGCGCACGCTGAGCACGCTGCCCATATCGCCCACGTTGCGCACGCTGAGAACGCTGCGAACGAGACCCTCGCAGCACACGCTGCCCACGTTGCACAGGCTGCCCACGCTTCGCACGATGCCCACGCTGCACAGGCTACCCACGCTTCGCATGATGCCCACGCTGCGCCCGATGCCCACCCTGAACAGGCTGCGCCCGCTGGCCACAACGTGCTTAAATACACTTAATACGTAATATTGTAACGTCTAGGGGTGACGGGGGGTCCGTTGTCCCCCACACCAGTTAACTGTCGTCGTCGGAGATTACGTTTTGTTTTGATAACAAATCACTCGTGTAAACATCCTTGCAATGCAATGATTGTTCACTTCCTCTATTGTCTCCGCGCCCACTTTTTTTAGATAAACTTAACAACTTTAATAACGCTTAATTACTTTGCAGCGTCTGTCAGGCGGTGTGTCCTGCCAAAGTGTCGGCGAATTGAACTTAACCAACGCCGAGTGCCTCCTTTGTCTCTCTGACGGGACTAGCCTTCATCCAGGTGTAGTGCAAACCGTTCGAGGATGCTGTGACTTAATTTGATTTTTATGGTACAGATGGTAATGTAAATGTAAAGATCTGTCATTGTTATTTTGTATTACTCCAGTATGAACAATAATCTTTACGTTTACGTTAAATCCGTTAAATCCGTTGGCGCAATGCTGTGGTGACCTTCAAACACAGTACCACTTCTTGTGTCATTATTTGTCGTATGACGAATACTCGGGATGAAGTTGTTATATTAAACAGCGCCATTATTAATAACGATTGTGGGCAGTTCACCCTAATCTTAATAAACCCCTCTACTGAACTCTATTCCTGAACTTCCATCAAAAGTTGAGTCCCACTGACTGGGGTTGTTAGGTTGGGTTAGGTTAGGTCGAGTTTGTCGAGCCCGTATGGTAAGTGGTCATTACTTACTGAGGGTATAATAATATTAACCATTTTACTGTCTTTAAGTAAGATCCGTACTACAAGACTGAAACGAATATACTGTTGCTCCTTTTCCGGATGTCTACATGTGCGGCTCAGATCATTGTGGTCGATCTGAGCTCAGCTGTTTGTTCATAAAAATATTAATTATCGAACATCATTATAAAATACATTAAATATTCTTATCTATATCTCTTTGTATTTGTGTGCAATAAAGTTCACCCCATTAAACTACCCTTTTAAAATTGTGTTATTAAGCTTGGCAAAATCTTTAATGCACATTCAGAACAAAAGATCTGCAAGCGCGGGAATCCCGGTGTGGGACACCCGATCCGGGATCGAATCCCGCGCGGGAGGGGAGGCATTTACACGTCCCGATTAATTATTTACACCCCGATCGCCCCGTGGTCGCCCCGTGGTCGCTGCGGGGCTGCAGCGGAGCGGCTGCGATATTCGTTTTACAGCAAATTCGTCGAACAGTTCGGCGAGTTGGCGATGCTAGTGACATTATGAAATGCGATTCACCACTGCACCCTGCTGGCAGGTTCCTGTCGCCGGGACCGACCGTACAGGCAGGTACCACCGCGGCGACTACTGTAGCCGCAAAGCATTACTGTGTTTCGGTTTGAAGGGCGCTGTAGCTAGTGAAACTAGTGGGGTAACGATACTCAGCATCCTATCCAGTGCCACTTTGTTATAGGCAGGCGTATCACTTAAAACCAGGTGAACGTCTCGCTGCTCTAGTCACTTTGTCGAATGAAATAAAACGAAATATCTGCATTTATTTAGTGAAGCACTCAAACAGTGCAACACCGGGTTTATTGCAGTACAGTACAGTACACCTGTATCCAGCTGTAGACGTCCAGCGTTTGAGATGACGATGGTGATTCAATGAAGAGATTACTGACCACATAATATTACTTCTTTATTTGGTTTACATATTTATGTATCTATAGGGTGTCCCGTAGCAGATTTAGGATTTCTTAATTAAATTAAAGGATGTTATTAATTTAGAATATACATATATTTGTCATAAAAAGAAACACGAGACATGCGGATTCTATATTTTGAAGATCACTCCGTCCAAATGTTTTCCATCGCGGCGTACACACTCGCGGAATCTTTCGAGAGTATTCTGGGTGTATCTCGCGAAGGAGGCTCATGGTGGCTCTTGCTGTGTGAGGCGTGGCGCCATCTTGTTGAAGCCACGTGTGAGAGCTGTTCGATAGATGTTCTCTTAGTTTCGGTATACAAATGCGGCGATAGACATTACTATCAACAGTTACGGTTGCTCCACGAGAATTTTCAAAGAAAAACGGTCCAATTATTCCATTGACGGAAAGAGCACCAGTTCACTGCGACATCGCGACTGACCAATCCGCACAAATGCCGCGCCAAACTGTAACCCCTTACCTCCCCGGTCCGCCGCGCAACCGTTAGAAAAATATTCGAATTTCAAATCCTAAATCTGCCACGGAACACCTATATAACAAAAACTAACATATACAAAATAAACTTACAAGTTAGATGACATGACTCCATTATACGTCATCACCAGGAGTTATTAGTCAAGAAACAGGTTTGTATGCACCTACACCAACATCAAGAATATAGTGTCAGCATGTTCACGGCGTGCAGTGCACTAATCCAGCGGATAAGTTCACCTAAGTGAACCGAAACTGTGGAAAGGAATGATCACTAAGTTGCTTCCTGACCAGACTCGGTCACACATTCTCATGTATTAGTTTTGTCTATACATGAGATGGAGGTGCACTTGAAGTAAACAAGACGGGTTGAACCTGCCACTCCCCCCTCGTTAGGACTTTAAATTTGAGTTTGTGCAGTACATTCGAATAATTATTTCACGCTTACACTAGGACCCTATTATAGTGCAGCATCTGTACATAACTTAGTTTCGGGAGCAGTAACTTTGTAAACTTTCTATGTGCTCGTAACAACAACAAAAGGATGTGTTTAAAAGCGCGGGTAAGTAATCAGCTCCTCTCCATGATGTTTTTTAATGAACATGTTTTATGAAAATATAAAAGGATTCAAAGAGCAATAAGCAACATATGAATGGAGCAGGACAAAGATCCCTGCTCCTCTATCACGTGCACGTGAAAGGGTACCGCTCCTCGTGTACACGAGGTACACGCGAACGGCAACACAAAACGGCACTCGTTAACAGCCATTCGATGGCTCCCGAGGGTCGAGCCGATGGAGCCGCACAATGCAACTTGAACGTCTCCGACAGACTGAATGATCTCTGTCGATACATCAAGTGCTTTGTTGTGCGTGTGCGCCGGCGCACTGCATCGCTGCGCCACTTGACGGTTTTTACGGGTCGCGAACGGGTGCGCTTCACCAGCCGACGACCTGACGAAGACTGCTGCGGCACCGCGGCAATGCTCCCGCAGTTTATTTGCTTTCCGATTGCGTACTTTGTATCGTAATTCAAAACGATAAGATAGTCTTGCGGATGTTTTTTCGTTTGTGTAGAGTTTTTGTTCCCCGCCGAGTGATTGTGTGAGCTTCCGACCAACCTTTTTATAACAACGCTCTTTACTGAACTCCTCGCTGCGGTAAATACACAGTTTGTTATTGCTAGTGCATGTTGCTGTGCAGTGCAGGATGCTATCAATAGCAGTCCTATAGATATTGATTTTTCAAATCCGCTCCCTACCTACCACCGCCATATTCAAAATATGCCGTTGTAAAAGCAAAACTCTTCTTTAATAGACGACCTATGAGGTCCACAGCATTCTAGAGCTTTAGATGAAGTCGACGTCAAATTTTATGCCACGCTCGAACTTTTGCCATTGATGAGCAAAAGGTCGAGCATACCGGCCTCTTGATTACGGCACACGGCCTCCAAACGCGAACACATTCATTGTTATGTTCGCAGCAGTGCTTAGATGCATCTCCGGTGTTGCATTTTTGATTAAAGTTATAGTTTGTTATAAACTCTGTTTGCACGGTTGAATTGAAGCCCGAAGCAGATCAGTTTAGTTTAGCACGGGCTCGGCGGAGCTAACGGCGAGCTGATCATGAATAATCATTGCCTCGGCGATACCAACATCGTAATTAAGGTAATATCGGCAGGTAATTGCTCGCCGGTGGACAGAGTGCACTTTTTATCAGTCCAGTTCGCTCCCCTTTACTAGTAGCGGTCTAGTCGACCATCCACTGCCAACAAATACTATCACTTACTATTTGTTTATAGAGCACAACAAACATTTTCATCGGAACCAGCAGAGCTCTGCGTCAAAGCAAACTTTATTGTATCGCCTGCAAATAAATCCGATGAGCTGAGCAGTCCAGGATTAAGCAACATGCTTTTCGTCCCCTTGAAGTCCGCTCACTCAGCTTTCAAGCGGTAGATACTTAGTACTAACGTTGGGCTGGATTTAAATTATTTCTTTTTAAGATACGATTAATTTCAATAATTTCTTCAAAATATTTGTAACTGTTACAAGTAGATGTCTTTCTTTTTCCGTTACAGTAATAATTTACTTTTAACCTTCCTCTGGTAGGCTGACTAAATTGTAAAACATTTTTTTTAAATGTATTTCTCTTAAACTGTGTAAATATGGGAAATTTAAAATGTCTTTACGTGGATAAAAAGATAAATGAAGAGAATGTTTGTTTAGTTCACAATACAGTCCCACTGCTGGGCGGTCGGGCCGCGCGACGAATGCTGCAAGTCACCGGCGACATGCGCCGACCTCGGAAACGAACCGCGCGCTCGTTTTTTAACAATGTCCCTTCCCGGGAATCGAAGCGGACAGTAGATTGTAGTTCGTAACGGTCTACGAGCTGGTTTTTTGCACCGCCGCGCCGCCGCACCCCCGCACCGCTGCACCCCCGCACCGCCGCACCCCCGCACCGCCGCACCGTCAGCTGTGTAATGTAAACGTAAACATTATTTCGGATGGACAGCCGCAGCTTCGCTTCTCCGGCCGGCGCGCATCATTGACCTAGCCTCCGTTTAGTCGTCTACGTTAACATTAGTGTTATATATAGTAGATGAACTTGATTAGGTAACAGCTCGTTTAGAGGTGACTCGGCCTTACTCGACGAACTATATAACAAAAAATCCCCAGAGCCAAATATTCCTCCCGGATACCGTGACAACTGAATAAGTAGGGAGTAGCGGCACAGCGGCACAGCGGCACAGCGGAACAGCGAACCGCTCCGCGCCGCGCGCCCGCTGATGCGTTTTTTGTTCAGCGATCAAAACATTCTATTAAACAAAGCGAGCTGCGTCCGCTGATTAATTCAACGGAAAAAACCAACAAACATTTTTTTCCACATCATCGATACTTTATATGGAAATCGATATTAAGACACTGTGCGCCAGAACTCCCGAATCATCGTCGCCCGGTACACTTTTTACCGATGCCTCGATAATAAATTCTCCCGGCGGGTGTTGTGCGCGGTGCGGGGTGCGCGGTGCGCGGTGCGCGGTGCGGGGTGCGGCCGGGGATGGCCGATACAAAATAAATAGTAACACGGGGCCCGTAATTACGAGGTTAATAAGTACAATGGTCCGCCCGGGCCGATCGGTTTGACGTTTCAATCAACATGGCTTTGTTTGTATTGTGAGTTCAGTATCGGGAGATCGTGTTACAGATATACCGGTTTTTTGTTGCAGCGCAGCGAGATGACGAGGCTTTTCGCCGGGCGCCCCGTCGGCCCGCTCGCGGCTCCGCTCGACTCGACTTGGCTCGATTCGGAGGACGCGCCACTTGTTCTGAACATCCGACAGACGAAGATCCTCCGGCACCACGGAGCTACGACCTTATCCGATGCAAATATAGCCGTTGCATTCCAGTTAGTGATGCGCCAATAATTCACGATTTTTCTGATAAAAAATTATTGTCTTCAATCGTGTTCGGGATAAGCTGGTCTGATTTTCTCAAAGCAATTATATATCGCGCTTCCGCCTGTTTGCTCGTTAGTGAGCACATTCCACGGAATAACATCGACGTTGATGAACTTCATTTATTCACGGATTACTTTAACGGTGTGAATATTTTCAAGATGTGCTTACTACAGTTTACTTGATAATATCGTTTGTCGATTTCTGTTGTCCATCTTAAATTAAAAGACAATGTCTAAATGCACGTCTTCTTTAATATTAAGAGAAAACAAAAACAAGCGCTGCCAGGAACAGATAGAGCGTTTAGTTGAGTCGTCGGCCTCGCTGCGTGTCAATCTGTCACAATAAGTAAAGTGAGATTAAAAGCATTTCGTTGGCTCGGAAGGACAACGAGAGCTTTACACACAACTGAATCTTTATTCTTTTATATTACAGTAAACGTATTAGTTACAGTTGTTACAGTAATAGTTTATCAATGCTACGAAATAGAGCATGTAAAAGGAAATGGCCTCTACATTTATGGTAGAAGTAAAGTTATACTATTAACACTTAACCTTCATCACACTGTGTACAAACTAAATTGTTCTCTGTTTTTTTTTTTCAAATACTATATAAACATAACACGTGTGCTGGCAGTGGCGGGTTTGCCATTAGACTCCTTCATTTATCCTCTCCTCGTGTTGGAAAATTAGAATTCAAGTCAGTAGTATTATTAAATTAATTTATCCGCGGCTGCTCTAAAAGCGGCGAGCGTAATGCGTTAGTAAAAACCTGCACCGCCATTTTAAGTAATGCGATAGTACGCCAAGATGGCCGCGCACTAAATTGGCGCCGACAATTACCTGATTCACCGACACCGTTCGACTCCAAGTTCGAGTCCGAGTCCGAGTCCGAGCCCGACTCCGAGTCCGAGTGGTAGCGGAAGGAGCACTTGCTATATATAATTAATCAACCATTCGTATAGCAGGCGATACGGGCGGGGAAACTTTGGTTTCCATTTGAATAATCATGTGCGGGAGAAGTGATTCAGTTTAAGTCCATATGAAGGGAAAACTTAAAATTGAACACGTAACTACGTCGTAAATGAATGAAACACAGATTGTCAATGAAACACTTTTACAGCCCAAGTAGGTCCATTGAAAGGCTCACCAGATACACTTATCATTATCGGCGTTGAACATCTTCTACACTACAATAGACGAAAGTCACAAAAACAATTTCAAGATTTAAGTTAAATCCAGTGGCACAGACAGGCACATTTCCGCAACTATCCATCTGATAATGCATTTCTTTAATCTATCTGACGACGGCGATGCGAGCAAATACCTTGCACCAACAATATACACTGCACCGATGAAATTAAAATTAATTGCACCATTCACACACTCCATTTATAAGGTAGTCACCAACAATAAATATTAAACAATAATCCTTATTCCTTTAATTGTTAGCGGCGAAAAAGGAATGCATCCCTGCATCACATGCAGTTACTGCACCATTATCACACGAGTTATTAAAATTTATATCCGATTATAGTAAGTTGGTTCATGATCTCGCTGCAACGGGCCGTTGTTGCCCTGGTGAGTGGAGGGTTCCTAAGTCCAAAAGTTATAGATTTCAAGTAATATCTGTACCGGACATTTGAGTACAAATATTGTGAACTCGTCGACGTTAGATTTTATAGAAACGTCCAGATCTTCTTTTATGTCGTTGTACTTCTGGCAGAGCGGTTGTGGCCCATCGTCGGTATTCGCGCGCTGCGGCTCTTGTTGCTCTTTTGCGCAGAGGATCATTTAGTCCTTAAAGCTTTTGAGTCCGTCGCATTGGTGTCGTCTCGTCAGCTCTACCGTAAGAGCCCCGTCAGGAAGAGGACTCTGTGCTGCAGTGTGTTCAGGTCGGCTGCCCGGCAGCCCGGCGGCGCGTCGGTGTGAGGCGCGCCCGCGGCCGCGGCGCCGCCAGAGCTCGATTTCTAATAGCGTATCGCTCGATCAGTGTTCGCCCGCATTTACATTCGGCCGACGTTTCCGTGTCAGTGACGGATGTAACTGTCGACTTAGTGAGCCGACTCTCGCTCAATACTATTCTATATTACTAAACGTATTTATTGCTATTCGTTTTCACCGCTCCGAAAGCCGCCAATCGCCGATAAATTACCACTACAATCAAAACTTAATCCAGGCTCATTTCTCTCCCCATTTCCTTAACTTCTTTGTTTTCACTTGATTTTAATTTTTTTTAAAGAACAATTTAAATATAGCACTAGCATATGCTTCTTTTGTATATCCATTGCTAGGGTTCCTCTTATCACTCTTTTCTATTTAAATTCAAGCTCAGTACCAACCGAACCCACACAGACAATGTGCATGAGGTTGATCCTCACTGCATGTCCTGTAATTGCATCGCGTAATTAATAGTAACATGCTGAATATCAATAAAAATAACAGAATTAGATATTTACTTTTTTATTAAAAAAATATGATACCATGAAATTGTATGCTGTATGAAATGTATCAGCTGTATGTGAGTACAGTGTGTGTGTGTATGTGCGTGTGCGTGTGCGTGTGTGCATGTGTGCGTGTGTGCGTGTGTAACCTGCTGTGCGAGTACTGTAGCTATGTTAGAGCGGGACATTCTAGCGTACCTGCAATTAAGTAGCAACTTAAAAGAATGTTTCAACTGCTAATTGCAATCGTTAATAAGCGGTATCGACTGTTCGCGGTTTCAATGATCACAACCCTTTCGCGTTGAGAGAAACATTGGGAAATTATAAATGATTTAAAGGTAACGTTGCAGACGAGTTGGGGCGATCGCAGTCAGGGCGGCTGCGGTTTCTTTTATCCTTTTCGCATCTTTACATATTAGTCTCGTTGTTAAAATAAAATAACAGACAATTCTAATTTATAGAGTCCAGCACAAAGGCGTCCAGTTGCACACGGACACACACAAAGCCCTCAATAATGGACGTATAATAACCCCCGACGGGCCGCGCCATTGACAGGCCCCAAATAAACTAATCCAGTTTGATACAGGTACAGATTTCAATCAAACATCTCAATTGGAATCAATCGATAGGCCCACGCTGCGTGAAGACGGTCCGCGGGACAGCGCCAAGATGTTATCAGGGGAGAACGCACCCCGAGTCCCCGCGCTCCAGGCCCCACACCCCACGGCCCACGCCCCATGCCCCATGCCCCACGGCACCGCTGGCGCGACAGACGAGTTGGCGAGATACCAGTATCTTGTTTCTTCATCATTCGAAGTAAAATGCAAGTGAAGTGCAACGATGGATTATGCAATTCAATAAAGTATTTAAACGCGAATCAATCCCTTCATTACACGGAGTATCCTCGTAGTAACTTAATGTTCACTTACAGAATGTACTGAACTGTCTCCAACTAGACAACTACTTGACGGGGTTCAAGTTCAAACGAAATGGTTACATCCAGGTAACCCGGGCTCCGCGGTTAATTTCCTATCGATTTGTGCAGCTCCACGCCATCTGCTGCTTCCAAATAATTGATATTATAAGATCAATAAATGTTATTATGCAGTCATTTAAATTGCCTTTGTATTGTGTAAGTTTCAAAGTAAAGTACAGCACCTGGACGCGTGGTCGGGAGCCAAGCAGCATAGCAAGCACTTACAATGAACGGTGACATTGTGGGACTCGAGAGATGTACCGCTTCCCTCCACCACGACGGGACGGCGCGGTGCTGCGGCTGCGGCTGCGGCTGCGGCTGCGGCGGTGCTGGATGCAATTGAGCGTATTATTCGCGACCAGCTCCGCATTCTGATGGTATTATTATTTTTATCTGTACGTTAAGAGTAAATGAGTTTTATTCAACTAGTTTGCAATAAGTGGGGCTATATTCTATTGGGAAAGGCAAACGACTCAATTTCCCCCACTCTTTCAAATGATCCTTTGTATCCTTGAATTTAGCAAAAGTCGTGAGCCAAGAGCGGTGTCGCACCACGTATTACTGACGCAGTCCTCACGAGTGTAGGGTTGGTGTAGAGTGGCTCCCTACTTGCGTGCCTACAATTAGTTTACCTGCTGTGTCGAGGGCGGACGGTGGGACGGTGGGACGGTGACGCGCTGCGGTCGCGTCGAGTGGGCCGGGCGACGATGACTCGGCAGAAGCGCTGGCGCCGCCGCGTCGTGCCGAGTGATTATCGCGTAATGGCACCACCAGCCCGGCCAGCCGGAATTCCGACAGCACCAATCTACAACTTAATAGCCTACTTAATCCTCGTCGGGCACCCGGCCCCGGCCGCCGCTAATTGACGCGACCTTTGCTTCACCACCCGCGCGACGCATCGCGTCAACCGTGGGTTTCGGTAAAACAACACCTTCCTCTCCGACTGTTGTTCCTCGATAGTGATTCATCGCAACTATACACAACCTGTAGTTGGAGGTGGACTTTGTAACTGCATGTCATCTCATATTGTTTTCGGAGAGACAATTATATGATGACCACACGGAGAAGGTGTCCATAAAGCCACAGTGTGCGCACAATTTATTTTCAGAGATAACTAAGGAAGTTATATAAAACACTCTCTGTTTCGATGCGTCAGTGATTGTCAGTGATTGTCAGTGATTGTCAGTGGAAGGAATTAGTTTCTCAAGTATCACTTTTCAGCCGCCATGTACCTCCCAAACGTCGCTGTGACACTAGAGCACCAGCACGGCAGATGTGCACGACGAGAGGCATCATATAGTGTCTCGAGGCGAGGGGTGCAACGTGGCGCCGCGTGAACGTCTTCGGATCGAAGCTCCACCACCAGCGTTAATGAGAATGGACGACCGTATGGAACTTAGACACTGTGTTACTAATGTTATTTCACTTTATCTTGTTCGTACTTAAATATTCCGATACTTACCGCACGCGCTGTTAGGATGTCTCCAATTAGGATTATGCCTAATTCGGTACCTCGGTACTGTAGGAGTAACTTTATACATTTACTTTGGTGTTTATTTTTAGATCTCATGAAGATCAGTCATGTTAGAGCTTTATTAAGTAACGCGGAGCGATATAATGAAGCGGCGTCGATTGATCAAGTTGCGCAGTGCGCTCAGGTCCGCAGGACGGCTCCCATCGGCCTCACTCGAGTCGAGGTGAAACGGAAACAGAGCGATCGCGATCGCGAACCTTTTCCGCCGAAACGGCAAAAAATAAAACAGCTGACGAGTCTTTTGTGAAGGGGCGAGTGGCAAAAAATAGTGGAGACTTCTTACAAACTTTATTATGAAGTGACATTGAATTAATCGCGGAGGAGGCCACCTTGCGGCTCTCATTAACCCAAATGGGGCCGCAACAATAAAAATCGCATTCACACACAAAAACGCGGCGCGTGATTGATGACGTGCGCCGCGCACGCGCACTCCGCGCGCCGCACGCCGCACGCCGCACGCCGCGCGCCCAGCGCTGGGAGCGGAGCACCCGTCTCATACTGTGATGTCCAGTAATGATATTCAATTGCAGCTTTTAAAAAACCATAATACATTGTATTACGCGATATAAACGAAGCTCCACATAAAAATATAACACATTATATATACCATTGTATATTTCATCATCATCACCATCAGTTGAGAGACGTCCACACCTGGACATAACTCTCCCCAAAGATTTCCACATCGGGTAGAGATTCATATGGGGGATCGTATATTTCATCATCATCATCATCATCAGGCGATAAACATCCATTGCTGGACATAGGCCTCCTCCAAAGACCTCCATGTTTGTGGAGGTTGATATGAGAGGATGTAAGGGGTGTAAGGTGTCCCGCCCAACAACTCATGCGACCCAAGCCAAGCTCACCAGCTCGTGGAGCACCCTGCTAATTTAAAAACGAGGCTCTGACTCCCACCAATCCGCATTGGGCCAGCTTGGTGGGCAATGGCCCAAGTCCCTTCATATGATCGTATATTTACGTTTATGTAATGATAAAAGGTGCGGCCGCCGATAACAATACTGCTTAAGGTACTTACACAATATCTCCTAGTAATCCCACTACAACACCGTTCACGGCAACCTAATCCGACAGCCATCACATCGGCGAGGTGCCCGCACTCGCAGTAAGCAGCTCTTACCGCCGGCACACACCGGGATCGTTTGGAACGGTACTGACCGTACGCATCACACGCACCACACGCACCAGACCTCCAGCGGTTCCCAAGCATTGAGCACTAGCGCGCCAAGCACACAATAATCGCGCCTGCGCCTGCGCCTGCGCCTGCGCCGCCCATTGCATGCGTACAATTTACGAAACATTTGCAAATCAATTATTTTATAGCGTTCCGTCTTTGGACATCGTTCATCATCAGTCGACAGACGTCCACAGCTGGACATAGGCCTCTCCCAAATATCTCCACACTTGTAGAGTTTCATATGAGGGGATCTGAGCCATTTCCCTCCGCGCTGGCCCAATGAGGGTTGGTGGGTGCACCACGAGCACGTGTGGTCGGCTTGGGTGCCGTGAGTTGTTGTGCGGGAGCCCCCATACTCCACTTGGGAATCGTCAAAATATTCAAAATAATTTATTTATTTATTTTATTGGAAGAGTGCTTCAAGGACTTTGACAACCTTGCAGGTTCTAAGTCCGCGCGCCAGTGCTTTAAGCTTTCCACCTTTTAGTATGTTTCCTCGTGTTAAAGCTGCCACACGGGGAAGGTTTCCACGGGGGACAACTTAACCGTACAACTATGTGCTTTATGTGACAAGTGACACGTGACACCTGTCCAACCTGTTGCCCAGTTAACTTTGTATAATTTTAGTTTGATGCAACCTCGACATTGGTCTCCGTGTGCCGGCACCCGTCCCCAGGAGCTAACTGAGGTGGCACCGGGACCCCGCCAGGCTCGGCGTCTCATTCGCCGCGCGCTGCACTGCTACCACCTGCCAGCCGTGTGATGTGGTTATGGTGGTTGTGGGAGGTATGGCGGGGTGCGCGCGGCCCCAGTGCCGCTGCATCTCAACAACATAATGAGGGGCTCTGCGAGTGCTTCCGTATAATGGCTCATCTCTTTTTGTTCTATAAACTGACAGCCGTCCCGCTCTGACTGACTTGCTCCTCTAATCCTCGTTAATGTATGCAACTGATTCGCTGTGCATTACCTTTTAACATATTATAAATCAAGAAGATCAGAAGAGCAAGGCCAGACTTGAATACCTGGTAAGTGTAACGCATTGTTGATAACAATACGATAAGTATAGAGAATGGTATGTGCGTCACCAACTCACCACCAGTCCCTCACACCGGGATGCCTCAATATCAGCACTTGACGGTTTGACAACCAACTATACGGTTGCTATGACAACATACGGAACTGCAATGATAAATTCAAACTCAATAACAGATTGCTTTTATTCGAGCAACCTGACAACAGACTTCCAATTCATGTCCCCGGTTCGAGTCCGTGGCCGCATGTGGAGGGGTTTGGTTTCGGGCATGGTTTGCATACCGCCATTAATACTGTATTTTACTATCCACATAAAAGAGCTGGAGTATTCCTCATAGGATTGCTCCTCTACTCACGGCTTCATTGCCACCTTACTTATTCGATGGCGCTACAACCCTTCACGGGTCTTGACCTCCTGTCTTGTGTCCAGGTGCTGCGAGTCTGTCTTCTTTCTTCATTCAGTAATTTTTTCCATTGTCCTAAGGTTTTCGTTGTCACTTAAGACTATGTAAATTTAAAGTCGACTAATATTGCTTACATAATATTAAGGTACCTTCGTATCCTCAATACGTACCTTTAGCAGGAGATATATTTAAAAGAAAACACGTCTCTTATTGTAGGCCCCCAGCGACTCTTTTTGTGTCCTCTGTCCACCTAGCGGAGTGTAGTGGGGGTCAAGAGCATTAAGGATATAAATTTAAATAAAAAGGTCCACGACCATGTTATTGGAATGGAATTTCGTTCAGGAATGCTTGATTACAGCGGAGTCTCGAACCTGACCAACCAACGTCACCTCGTCCGTCTGCAGCAGGCTGCGTAAAGTTTGCGTATAAACATGCCGGTGGGATTCCACCTTCCTCCAACGATGCCCTGTGTACATCTCCAAGTCTTCAGTCCCTTGGGTTGGAAGTAGCGATGCAAATGATAAGCTATTAAGCTTGCGAGATACTACACAAACTTTTTGTTACGTGGCGTATCCTCTACCAGAAGGTGAACGTCCGGTTCATCTTATCGCAAAAACGGAAGTGATATGTAATTTAAAATGGAAGGAAAAACCCTCCCGTCCGCCCCTCGCGGACAAAAGTCCTCGAAAGTTGGACGTTAACGAATTGTCAACGCAATATAAAAAGGTAATGGGTTCCCGGCGCGCGCAAGTTTCCTGATTCGCGCGCGCCGCGAGATTGAAACAACAGCACGGCACAGCAGCTCGGGGGTGACTCCCGCGGGACACGGCCGCCGCCGCACCCCCACGCCCGCACACCCCCACACCCGCGCACCACGGTGTGCTGATTCGATTTGCCGAACCCACCGGCGGTGTATTGGATGAGAATTGATGGTTATTCAGTTATGGAGTTGGAATTGCGTAGCCGCGCAGTGGACCTACTTGTTGCTAAGCCGCCAGGCGCTGACGGCTCAATCCGTGGGAGTATAAACCTTTTCAAGGTCTAGCAATCCAACACAATTCAGTTCCGTCTAATACTACCTTGCTCTGCCACTCCCAGGTATTTGGGGTGGACTAGACAAATTTTAAGCAATGTAATAAAGCTGCAGGTGGTTAAATTACCTGAGTGAGGAGATGCATCGCCCTCCTTCACGACACGATGGAAGTAACGCAGCGATATGAGAACTACACCACTGCTGAGGTTTGACGCCTTCCCATCAAAGCTGAGAGTCAATCATAATCTGCTGACTAGTTCGGTTTGGCAGATATATCCTCTCCGGAAGTTATTGCTTTTGTACTCTACTGATTTCAGAGGGCCTGAACCTAAACTGTCTTGACTCGTGTAACTATGGTTTCAGTATTTCTTCAGAACACCTGTTGGTGCAACTGTTGACGCAATCCGGGGCATGAGCAATGTGGGACTGCGTCGCGAACTGCGAGCGATGTTGGGCGATGTTGAGCGATGTTGAGCGATGTTGAGCGGTGTGAATACACGCACAAAGCTTATGTATTACAAAAAGTAACAAGAAAACGGGCTCCGGTGACCGCACAGGTGGTGCGGTACACCAGCGTCAGCCTCGTCAACAGTACCCGGCGATTGCACTCATTTTATTTCGTTGTACGATTCTGACACAAATGTAATTATCTGCTCGTGGTTTCGGAGGCTACTCCGACGTGAGCGCTGTGAACTTGGAGTAACTTGATTATATCTGATTTGAATAGAATCTAAGTTAAAAACCCATTACGCTTATTGTAAGTAATGATGTAGTCTAGTTCTCCAAAAATTCCAATCACTCTTCTCTTAAAAACTTCTGCGTAGAAGAATATTTTCGATATCTGCGGCACTCCCTTTGCATTGGGCCAATTTCCGAAAGGATATCCTGGTTTCTAGGGGTTATGTATCGTAGGGTTATGTAGTGACTTTAATCTTATCAGCCCTCTGTAAACGTCCGTGTCGCTGCATAAAAGTGTTGCTGCACAAACTTTACGAATACAAAAGATTGGCGTTGTCACATCACTAATGTCGTACTTGTTACCTCGGGGCGGAGCAAAAAGCCGAAAACTCATTACCCTAATGCGCTAACCGGCGGTGGGGCAGCCGCCTGAAGGTCACCATCACACAGCAGCAGCGCGGCGGTGCGCGGACGGAGACGCAAAAACTGGCCCATTGTGGACTCACGGGGAAGTCCAGCACCGTCCCACCCTGTCCTATATTTATCTATCTGTAATAGAAACTGTCAACATTTATAAGATTAATAACATGTTAGTATATTGTTATGATGAACACCGACATAACTTGGTACCGGATGTCAGGTTGCGTTACACGTCAAACCATACAATAGTAAGATAACTTGTGTGAGAGGTGTAATCGTCATGCACTTGCACCGTGCACTGTGCACTGCGGCTAAGCTATACTGCCTAGTGGTACACTAGCGTTCGCTGTTGCTGCACGGGGAGAGAGTGGAGCAGGGGCGCTGTAGGTTCGTTTCCGCCGCGCCGGAAGCGCGCCCGGCGCCGGAAACACGCGAGATTGGACAAAAATTGTCGCCACGCCAGTGGTACATCACCAGTTGTTTCGTTCGGCTAGGTAACGGTTGTACGAGTGTGTCAGTATTTACGAGTATAGCTGCGCTGGTGCAGCCTCCGTGTCAGGAGTGAGGCGCTGCCAATTATTGCAATGCGGAAATATTTTAACTGCGTTATTAAAGTAGACTAGTAACTATAGCAAAAATTTACAAAGACAGGGTGTCTAAGCATGCATGTCATAACACGAGCGTGAGCCACTTTGTGATTGTCACAATGAACGGGCCGCGGCGGCGAAACGCAGCCGAGGAGTAAGGATCAGGGCGGCTCGGCAAGAGACCACGCTGGTAGCAGTTATAAAGTGTTTGTAATCACAATTTCCTGATCAGGCTAACAGTGACGTATTCTTTTGCTCATCATTATTGTGATCATTGTTATTTAATTGATGAACAATGTGTGTGTGTGTGTGTGTGTGTGTGTGTGTGTGTGTGTGTGTGTGTGTGTTTTACACTACTGCAGACCGCTGGGGTGGAACGGGAAGACCTAATTTACGGAGTACGGCGATGGAATAATCAATAAGTTTTTACATCACACGGTGTAACAATGTTTTATTGCGGAATTATGCACGGAGAGGTCGTGCAGGGGGGTGGGGCGGACGGCGGACAGTAGAGGGAGTAGGGGTGATGGTGGGTGCAGCTCGGCGCGCAGTGCCACAGCGCAATTTAAAAGTGTTTTTTTCGGGGTCTACATTCATGTCTCAATAAGCAGATCTCACCTATTAGGAAGCGCCAATTTACTGAACGGCCGTACACGTGCGTGTGCGCACGCCGGTGAACACAAATTCGGTTCCGTGAACATTGCATCGGATTTGTACAAAAAATATGTATTCGTAACTGCTAATTAGTAAAGAATCTGTTCGTGATTATTCATTTCTCACATTATAAACTTAAACTGTTCAATTTCGGTGCTTCCTCCCCTAAGTGAATATCATTCTATTTCACAGTCAATGTTCACGTGAGACCAAGGGGAGGGGGTGTCGTAATATGCATGTCGCACGTAATGCACGTCTCCAATAAATTTTTATGAACATCCAATAACTCATAGAGGTAATAACTTAGCTCAGTCATCTGTTCATAAGTTGCAGTGACAACCGGCCGGCTAAACATTTCGCCACTTTAAATCAATTATCTCACTTCATCATAAAAGATCTTAATCCTTCTCTTTCCCTAAAACGGGTGACAGTGAGGGCGTCGTGACTGAATCGAAACAGACGTTACGCTCATATTTATGGTCATTTTAAATTTTATTAGACAACTGCGAAAGGTGATTGCATGAGATTACAAGGGGCCTATAAATAATCGCCACCACCACCGGACAAAAGGCCCTTACCACTTTTTAAAGCGGGTTGCCACTGGCCCCGCCGCTGTAATTACACACCTCCGCAGCGCCGCACCGCGCTGCACCGCACTGCACCGCACTGCACCGCGCCGCACCGCGCTGCACCGCGCATACTGCTATTACCCCCATAAACAGATATTTCAGCCGTTCCACCGCCGGCAATGGTTTATTGCCGCTATAAATTAAACGAATAACTATTTTATTCCGAAAGCTGGCGCATCGCCACGACACAGGTCTCCACAGTCCTCAGTGCACAGTGCACAGGACTCAGTTTATTGCACGCGCCGGCGATACGCCACCAATCAAACTTTTTCTAGGTCGACGGCCACACAACCAGTCTCCGGTGTCACTTCACTTGATCAAAGCAGGAGACGTCCACTCAACGCCTTACTACAAGCATGAAGCGTTGCGTATAGCAAAGCTCGTGTTCTGTTCCTGGAGATTACGTGATTTGGTGACGCGAGGTTTTTGATGATGGTCGCGGCAAACCGCTAGATGCAGCAGACCCAAGACCGAATGGTACTGAAATGTTTAAAAGCCTGTATCAGCTACGGGCGTTTATCGGCTGATGATGATAATATTTTTTCTTGTTCTGAATAAGCAGTTCGTGGTGTAAAGAATAATAAAGAACAATATAATTTTAAGGATCATTGTGTCCTTCTCTGATCCTTTCGTTTTTAAATTGAAGGAGAATAAGGCGAGGCGGCTGAGCAAATCATTCGCACGTCGCGACTACACGTAACCATTACCGGGAACTATTACCGTGACCGGTGAACCGGTCATGTGGTTGCATCTAATTGGTAATTAATTACGCGGGCAAGAAGCGGCTCCGCAGACGAGCTCCCAGACAAAGTAATCCGTTACCAGCGAGCGCACAGCGCTACCTACTACTGTATCAGTGATCAGCAATTACCAGCTACGTATCATACATATAACATGTTCAACTGAATGTTCCAGTGCAGCTGGGTGCCATCAGCGAGCCCGTCCAAGCTAAGTGCGTAAAACTTATTACCCTGATGAAAGTTCCTGTTCATATTATCCATTCATACCACACTTAATATATCTTAATCAATTAAATTTGTGTAATTAATTTATCCATTTATACGGCCAGATAAGTAACTGAACAAACGTTTCATCTTACATGTGTGACCGTACTCCGACTGCACCACACCGTACGCAGAGCAACACATAGTGCACCTCATAACTTGCAGCAACGTTGTATCCGTCGCCAAGCACTGGTGCGGGGACATGCGTCGAACCAAAAGTTTGCCCGCGATGCCTTACTTATTATCTTATATAGTATAGTAGCTAGTGCAAATCGTTCATTAGACCTGCTTACTACCGGAAATCCGTCGCATTACGAACGCGTATTACTCGCCCTCATAAGGTCACAGGAATCAAAACAATCAAGTCAATGGTGCAGCCGTAGCATCCCAAGCGACGAGTACATTTCGCGGCAAATAAAACGCTCGCCCGTCGCAGTCGGTAACGAGTCCGCGAGCAATATCCTGCCGCCCGCGGCTCTGGGCCACTGGGGTAGCCCCGACCCTCGCCCTCCACCCTACCAGCGCCCGTTACCTAAAACACCCTGGATGCGAGTTGCGGCGTCAGTATCGTTAAAAATTGAGTTGTAACAAACTTTAAAGCGTTAAGTTTTTTTCCAGGACCACGAATAGCTTCTGTTATTACAGAGTCCTTCCAGATTCTTCACGCAGAAGGTCATAAATTAAAATTCTGAAATTTTATTTTATGCTTGAAAAAAAATAATACTACTTTATGAATGGTTAACAAGTCACACACACAATCGATAATAGAGGATGACTTACAGACTGCAATGCTGAAGCTGTGCTTTACATCATCTCCCCTGCAGGATAACAAGGATGGGGGACAACATTACATACAACATCCGCGTAACTGATTGCGCCGGCCTACTTGTGCACGAGACAGACGTGGCGCCGCTCGCGTGCCGGGCTGGTCACTCTCATTGCACAAAATAGTTAGGACCTCTGCATGTCTCATGTTCTAAACTTAAATAGTTTCAATTTCTGTCACTGGAGATCACCAAGTATCATCACGAGTGTCATCGCAACGCCAGTTCCTGTCGCCAAGCACAAGTGTGAAAATATTTATATATTTTGGTTATAATGATCATGGAACTAGAGATATAACTGTGATGTGATGAGGAAGCTTATTGCAATACGCGGCTGCCGCACCAGCTGCCTCATCGTGAGGTACTTGAAAAACATTCACCGTGATTCGAACGCAGTGCCGGCGGCACGCGGCCCGCGCACTCCCACCGCTGGGCACGCAGAGCACCAAAATTAATTTACGAGCACAAATCGCTTGGTGTGGTTCGGTGCGAGTGTACACTCACGCGCAAGCAAACGGACCGACGTCTTGTTTGTTGAACGGTAAGTAATTAGTACAAAGCCGATGTCCAAACACAGGAAGTGGTTGCCGTGGAGAGGGGCCGGCGTAGGGCGCGCGGGGATGCGACAGGCATACGACGGGGAGGGTGCAGGAGGCAGGCAGCAGGGGGAGTATGCTCCCGCGGGAAATCGGCGCCGCGGGTGTGAAGGAAAAGCCGGCTCGAGGTGTCGCACCGCTTCGTGGAACGCGGCGCGGGCGGCGAGCTTCCGGCGGATACAGGTACACCAACTACAATACAACAGCGCTTACAAGTGTAATGAAAATTAAATTTAACTATTTGTTTTTGATTTTGATGAAAAGTAAACGCGACAAAATATGTAACGTTTACATGTCCTTAAATGTGCAGTAGTCGCGGGAACACGCGCAGGAGTGCGTGCGTGTGTGCGTGCGTGTGGGCGTGCGTGTGTGCGGCTCACTAACGCGTGTCGCTTTGTTTACACGATTTTATCTGATTCTCGTAATAAAGTTTGCAATAAGAAAACTATTTATGTATGCACTTTTATATCTCTGTATTTTAAGATACTAACAACATAACATACCCCGGACAGTGAAAAGTTCTTTTGCATTTCGCTTGCATGTAGTGTGGACGTAGTGAGCAGTGTACGAGCAGTGTACGAGCAGTGTTCAGCGTGGCCTGTTCTGTCTAAAAATGTAAGCCTTAAGGAGCACATTGGACGGTGCTTTAGTCAGGAGCTCAATGTTGCGCTGGGACACGGAGCGTTTCCTTCTAAACATCGGTGGCTTGTCGTTTTGTACCATACCCCAAAATGTGAGGGGTGCAGCAGTGGATTGACGAGTGTTGCCATTGAAAACAAGTCGACGGAGCAGCCCCCGGACAACAGCCCCGACCGCAATATCAAGTCGCAGTTAGGAACGGAGTGGGCCGCGAGTTAGGCTAAGTAGTCCTCTTAACCCGGCGAATGTTTACCCGGGGAACGAGGGCGGTACGCCACCCCCGCCGTGGCGGAGGATTTGCTTTCATAATAAACGGGAATTATGTTTGTATGACATACTACATTCATTTGTACTTTATTTGCACCCCCAAAAAGAGAGTTATGTGTGTGTCGGCCTAGCCGGCGGACCACTGCTACGAGCAAACTGTTTCAAACCTGATATTCGCTTCTTGAAGTCGGCATGCAAACAATTTATTTATTTATTTATGCATCTCGGCAGGGAGGGGCCACAGTCTAATGACAAGACGACACGACATGTTTAAGAAGAGTGTCAATTCAGATATGACGGCTGATAGAGGGATCTGGAAGAGTAGTACACACTGCCGACCCCACATAGCTGGGAAAAGGGCGGGAGAAGGGGGCTATAATTTATGTTTAGATAATAAGATGTAGTCTTTAACACATTGTATGTAGTCCTGTAGCTGTTCTGTGTAGCTACTAAAACGAGCCCATCCTTTAAGATGTGGATTGGGATATAATTACGATACATATGAATCTTGCCAACGGAGTTATTTATATAAACATTTGAAAAATAGGTTAACGCACAGCAGAGGTGTGAGGGGGGGGGGTCTCGCACAATGCACGGGACCCAAGTCAACTTCAACAGCTCGTGGTGCACCCTGCTAATCAATAAACGAGGCTCTAGCTCCCACCAACTCGTATTGGGCTAGAGCGGTGGGACATGGTCCAAAGGCCTTTATATCCATAACATTTGTGCCAATTTACGTTCCCACTGATGGGGCATAGGCCTACCGTCAATATGAGGCCGATGGGCCACAGTCACCGCGCGGGCCCAATGCGGATTGGTGACTTCACACACACCTTAGTACAAATTCTAATTCACGTGCAGGTTCCCTCGCGATGTTCTCCTTCACCGTTTGTATTCCGCTGCCGTTACTAAAGTTCACAAATGTACGTAACTTAATTATTGAAGTTAGTCGGACATGCCGAGATTCGACCCCGCGACCTTCGCAATGAACGCCGCACACTTTAACCATTAGGCCAGCGGGCTATGGCTTTACATGAATCCCTACAAATGTGGAGATCGTTGGGCGAGGCCTATGTCCAGCAGTGGATGGTTATCGGCTGATGATGATGTGATCGCACTGATGTCTTAATTTTAATGATTTTATCGCGTGATACTTTATGTATATACCAGTTGTTCCCCGGCCGCTTCGCTGGCCATTCCATAGCATTAGACTTTCTATAGCAACCGTTACTATGCAACTGCATAAATAATACCAAATGAAAATATTTAGAAAAGTAAATTATAATAAAATGAAGTTTCTTTAAAATTGAAATATAAATACCTTATAACCATCTACAGAGCATTCCGAACCGAATGCTCGTGTTGCTCTGTCCATACGTTCGCTAGGTGTCACGTGATTGCTGAACAAACAACGCCCATATATACATATCATCATTATCAGCCTTTGTTTATCCGCTGCTGGATATAGCCTTCCTCAATGTCTTCCACCAAATGCGACAAATGCGATCTCTGAGGATGTCGTCGGTCCGTCAGGAGGGAGGACGTCCTACGCTTCTGCGACCTGTACACGGCCTCCACTCCAACACTTTTCTCACCCATCTGCCGTCACTGACACGACAGTCATGGCCGGCTCACTGCCACTCCAGCTTGCAGATTTTGAGAGCTACGTCGACGACTTTAGTCCTACGTCCTAATTTCTTCGTTCCGGGTTTTGTCCCTTAGGGAGATGCCAAGCTTAGCTCTCTCCATTGCTCGCTGTGCTACTTTGTATCGGTGGACCAGTCCAATGGTCCGGTGCCATGTCTCTGCGCCGTAAGGGCGGGGAGGACATACTTGTTAAAGACTTTTGTCTTGAGTCATTGGGGTATCTGCGAGGTGCGGATGTGGCGGAGTTCCCTAACGCTGCCCAGCCGTGCCGAATGCGTCTATCGATCTCTACGTTGAAGTTACCTCGGCCAAGTTCTATAACCTGTCCGAGGTAGACGTACTCATTCACTTCTTCAATCACCGTGTTCCCGACGGTTACTGGACTAGGGATCATTAAATGATTGGACATGACTTCAGTCTTGTCCAAATTCATCTGCAGTCCCACGCATCAGCACGCGGTGTTGAGATCATTCAGCATCCGACTAAGATCCTTCAGCGATTCTGCCACTAAAACCAAATCATCGGCAAACCGTATATGTATATATAGATTAATAAATTAAGAAAGTAACGCCATTAAGTATATACCTTGGCGTGGTGTCAGTGGCAGTGGCAGTGACAGTGCAAGGGGTGAGGTTTACATATGGCTGCATTGTGCACGTTGGCGCCTACCGACGCGCTACATCAGGCATACGCTCGACGTGTTTTTTAAAAAGAAGAATAAATCATTGTCAGTTCTTTCTTCTTACCAGACATTGTCCCATCTTTGCTTGGGGCCGGACCTCCTGCTCATTCTTCTAAATCCTTCCCTATTTTGTGTCATAGCTCCTGTCAATTTGTTATTTTTTAGATCTTTATTGAACATCGTCAACCAACTAGTCGGGGGTATCCCGGAGCCACTTTTTTGGTTTGGAGATCCAGCGCTACCCTAACCATATGTACCGTATCGGTTAAGAAGATAATTATTTATTCCCCGCCCTTAGAGTATTTATCGTAGTCATGGTAACGGGGCACTGAGCTAGCATCACGGTATTCACGGGCAGCTTGCAGCATTGATTTATAGTTTTTAGTACAATCTATACAAAATGTAGAATATATAAGTAAGCTCATGCTGCACACGCCGCACATAAGTTAATTTAATTAAAAGTAAGTGTAGGTATTTAAGTAACAGCGCAATACCGCGGAGGAACAACGCGTTAATACCATAGACATCGATTTCAGTGCACCGCGACCTTACGAGTTACATGGTTATGGGTGAACTGTAGTGTCTTTTACCATCTATGGTCTCGTCATCAAACTCCTAGAAAACCAAGTTTAAAAGTTTGCTAGTTTTATGCAGTATCAAAACCTTCCTTTGCAGTACAGTTGTTGGTGACGGGAGAGCTGTGGTGTCATCCGCGCACTATTAGCGCGACGTTACCCAGGTAATACGAGGCAATGCGAGCGCGTCGCGTGCGGCAGGCGGAAGTGCCGGTGGTGATCAATCATAGCCGGCAACACACAAAACCACACAAATAATTACACACACATGAACCAGCTCTCCCGTGGGGGCGGCCGGTGCGTGCAACTGCTTTCGGTCATTTCCAGTTCGCGTTATACTTTTCATTGTTTTTTTCTCCTTCGTGCTTGTAACAAAAACAAAACATGAACTTCAAAAACGTCAATGTGTAGCCGCGGACAACTTAAGTTATTCAAGACATTCCGGATAACTTAAGTAATTTTATTTAAATCAATAAGATAACGTGCTAAACAAGTAAACCTTATAATAATATGAATATATCCATCGATGAGTTGGAGTGATGTGAACGGATTGGTGAAGCGCGGCAGCAAGTGGAATTACACGGCGACGAACGTGGCGCAGTGTACACATCTGAACTAGCGTCTCCTTATACACACACCACCACGTGAACGTCGGGCCCGTATCGTCGCGTTGTCGTATAAATAAATAAAGCAACACCGAAACGAAGGTGGCAGCTGCCGGCGCGCTCTCCGCGCCAAGAGGCTTCTCTTGTACGGCACCTATCGCAACGACTGATCTACATCCACGTCGGGGGTTCACGTGCTAATGATACGTCTGTTAATTTATTTGAGTTGCAATTAACATATCCATCTTCGACTTTTTGTTCGCTTGCCGCGGGAACTAAACAAAAAAACGCACCGAGCCCGCCGCCCCACCTACCGTCCGTCCGTCCGTCCGTCCGTCCGTCAGCTCGGGCGCTGCCGGTGGATACGAGCACCTCGCCCCCGGCCAACGGGTTCTACACTCTGACTGTTGCCGAATACAGTGAATAGTTGCGGTGCTTGGCGGTTGTTAAATGATTTGTTTGTCCGATTACATCCCGCATCCAGCATCCAGCATCCCGCGCGGGAGGCGCGGCGCACAAACAGTTTCGGTGTCGATACGAGCGGCGATTAGTTATTCAATATCAATAGATAAATGTAAACAGGCGAAGGTATATGTTGACATTGAGGAATTATGCTTACACCAGTGAAGACGTTTCACTTATCTAATATATTTGTTTATACGTATAAAACATTAAACTCTATGCAAATATATATATTACGAAATACATTCAGTTTATCAAGTTGTGAGGAGCGTTCAGCGAGCGAGGCCACGCCAGGGTCGGCCAGCCTTTCATCTTCTAACTTGGCACACGGGGGATTTTAATGCAACTTTAATACTTACAATAATTATTTAAATGTTAAGGAAGCAAACAATGAATGCTTTAACCATTTAATATATATATATAGTGTAAGTCTGCATTACTAATCTATGCGGTCATCCAGTGGTGCCCGGCACCGCCGCAGCGGGCACTGCGCACTAACACTGCACCAATGTGTGCACGGAACGTGACGCATTCTCAAACTGTCACTGTGTCGCTCGGTGGGGGGAGGGACGGTGATCGATTTGAACTAATTACAGAATATAATCCCATGGTGTGTACAATATGCAATCCTTTCCTTATAAGCAAACAATAATTAACTAAGTAAAGATCAAGCTAACTTCAACAAATTCCTTGCGTTTGCTTCGGTTATCGCGCACGTAAGCTGCGACGCCGTCACACGGGATAAAGTGATTATGGGATTCTCAAAGCGGGCGCTGTAATTAAAATGTTCGTTGCCCCCATTGCCCGCTTTTCTCCCACCACGACACTAATTGGCCTGGGGTATGTGAGAAATTAAAAGTTTCGCGGGTCAATTTAATTTGTTGAATTTGCGCACGCGTCGGACGATCCCTGCGACCGCCTTCACAATGTGCACTTCACATTAACTTCATGAAATTACTTAAACGGTTTATCAGCTTATTGTCTGTCCGACCTGGAACCGTTAAAAATATAGAAAACTTGCTTCCTGAGCAATAAAACCAACTGAAAATGAACAGTGAAAGGCTCAGGGTGCGTCTATAAAGAGACAACAAAAGTGTTAACGTAGCAAGTAAAGATGTATACAGTGCACTAAATCATGTCGTTATAACATAATGTTTCCAGTCATTTCTGTAATTTTATTAAATACAAGGTCTTTCAATCCGGAACAGAACCATGTCATCAGGTCGGGCGTAGGGTAAAAGACTGCGGGCGTTCCTACGTGGATGGTCTCCTACGAGGACGGCCTATAACCAACCTTTGGACACCTATAAGACCTTTTTAGCACTGATTAGACTGAGCTCGTGTTGCCAGTTGAGGATTTTATATTCATAGCATATTGCACAGACTGCTGGAGAAAACTGGCATAATGCAAAGTAGACGGTTTCAAAAGGCCTTTATTGCGGAGGTGCTAGTCCCGTGGTATTCATTGTTTCCCGTATACAAAGTATTCCGTATCAAACGATTAATAAAAGAAAAGTCCTGAATTTCATGTTCTTTTTATCGATAATTATACGAAGATATTCATCAAAATTCTCTGATCCTCCGCTGAATAAATCTCGTTTGTGCTTTCGGATCTTTCCGTCGTTATTCTAATAAAGAATAGACAATCAAAAAAATTATACGTTTAAAGGTTTTTGGTTATTAGATTATTTATTATTTCAGGTACTGTCGCTAATGTAAACCAATTAAAATAGGTGTTTTGTAATAACGGGGTTCGTGCAGCGTCGCTCCCCGGTGGTTAGAGCCGGACGCCGGACGCCGGACGCAAGCACGAGAGCGTTGGGACGTGCTCTCGTCGCCTGGTATGCGCTGGTATAGAATTACATTCAAATGAAGCTTCGACAGCGTTCATTAACGTAACGCTGCTCCCGATACATTCATTACACTCATTACACTCATTACAACGTAAACACGGCGGCCCACGAGCGGACCTGAACGTGCACCGACGCGCTGACGGCCCGCCGCCGCCACCACCGCACCAAATTCGTAAACGAGCGTACCAATTGTGTACCAACTGTACCCGTACATCCAATGTCTAGAACGTTCTACGGACAGCAGCACTTAAAGCTTTTTTGTTAGAGAAAACTCATCATTACACGGCAGTGTCTGACCCTGACCGCGATTCGGTTTAGACCTCTTATGACGTCGTCAAAGTGTTTTAGCCTAAGTCTTTTCAGCTCTCCATCATTACTGCTCTATTCGCAAAACAATAATAGTTACTTTAAACCTGTTAACCTGTAGTCTTAACGACAAAATATATTGTAAGGAGTAACTGCAGGAACAGGTACGTGCATAAGTTGTAGGGTTAACCTATTTGTATAATTGGTAATGGGGTTCCTTTCATCGGACGAATCACCATCACAAAGTCCTCGTTTACAATCTGTGTATGTCCACACATGCGGCGACAATATGAATGTTGAAACTTTAATTTATTGGATAGATTTGTAACGATTCATCATCAGCCGAACGACGTCCTCTGCTGGACATGGCCTCCCCCAATAATCTCCAAGTCGATCGTTGTAACGATTGCTTTACTTAAAGTTCAAGTTCCTGCTCCTCCGTTTAAACTCTAACTTAGACAAGTGAAACAAGTGAAAACATCTCCGTGTGCAGTTGGTTCAGCGAACGTTTTTTTTCACGTATTTATAAGTGGATTTAAAAGATTATTTTTTAATGGCTACAATCAGAAGGCGGCTTTCGCGAATGAGCTGCAGTGTCGCTAAGCGCGTTACAAAGCTCACGCGGCCACCCATCCTAATTGCACGCCGCCAAATGTCAAGCCTAAGTAACGTATGCAGCGCGGAACAGTACGCGCACACTGCAGCGGCAACGACACTGCACCGAGGTGACACAGCACTAGTGGATATTTACCGTATTCTGCAATATTAATATTTTCATTGGTTTCCACTTAAATCACTCCTCTACATATTTACCTTTGCCGATACAGACGCCGATCGGTTCATTTGCTACAGGCGTACAGGCATCTCGTCAAACTGTATATACTTTGAATAGGCCGCATGCGAAATATCACGATAGAACCATAAAAAGCATTTCTTTTAGTATTTATATATTTCTATATGGCAGCCCCAATCCCACGTCCATTAGCAGCAACGTCATGCACTTTACCAACTGTTTGTTATCAATGTACTATATCCGTTGCGATTTCGCATTTTTGACAGGTTTCTGTTAAAAGGTATTGCACGTGACGCATTGGAACTTAACTGATAGTATTGTGTAATTAAAAATTACTATAAAAAGGAAAAATAGACTAGAAACAAAACCAATCAAATCAGAATCGAACAGTTAAAATATTTACGTACTGCAACAGACACATTACTGTACGACCGATTTAAATTGAAACCGATAAGTGTACTAAATCCAGTCGACTATTTCAGCCGAACAATAACAAGAAAGTTACTTGCTTCACACATACTATCGTCAAAATGTAACTCTATACTAACCCGCGATATATCTAATGTGTGTTAACTTTTTATTACGTGTTAGTAGTAAAGTACAACTGGGCAGCAGTTATGACCGCGCCGAGACCTGTGTCACCGTCATCTTATTAAGAAGGTCATCTTCTTAGTCGTTTCACACTCGCCAGAGCAATCATGGTTATCAATGGATGCATCCATCCCATCGGGAACCTTGCCCCTGCTCTCTTACAAGACATGATGTTATGTGATAATGTGTTATATGATCCAAAAGATTTCAAGACCCCGCTGCGCATTTAAATGAATAAGAGCTCTGTGATGGTATGCTCGTCGATGATGGAAGGTTTTATTTGGGATTCAGTCTAGGATACACCGAGCATCTTTTCCCGACACCAAATCTCCAACTAACACATACACGCGTTTCAATCGGTCCTTACATTATACGTTCGACTTCCCTCATCGTGATTCTAAGTATACACAGCATGGCAGAGGTTTCCCAAGGTGGTAACAACCAGGTTGTGTATAATTTTTAGTTTAAGGGGAGCAGTGGTGGCAACATTAGTAATAAGATGTAACGTTGCTACACGAGCTTTAGAAACCGCTGCGTACATAATATTAAAATGATACAACACCTAATGATCAAAGTTTATTACGAGTTCCCAATCTATCGATCATTAATCTTTCGCTCGCACACAGCGTTCATAACAAAAAATATGCTAAACAAATGTCAAAGTGAACGCGCACGCGCACTCGCACTGTGCTTACACGGCTCGTACGCGCCGAGCATTACTAACGCGTAATGAATAATTTACAGCTAACACTTTACTGAAGGCTGATAAACAAGATTAGCAACAAATGGTAGTTAGTAACATTAGCATCGCGTAATGGTTGCCGAGGAGCCCGCGCGCGCCGCCAACCACGAGCGACTGCAGTGTAACAACCGCGGGCAACCCACGTAAATGAACGTAAATGTTATCTTTTCGTTTTAATACTTTACATAACAATAAATGATAATACAGTTATGCTACGCAAGTATACAACGCTTCTATTTCTTATTCTACATTAGTTGTCACGGTATCCTAGTTGGCAAGTTGGCACTGCAGCTTTTCCTCCCTACTCTAATCCCCACAAGGTGACCCAAAACAAGGCGGAAAAGTGTAGTATAAATGAAACATGCGTGGGTGCCGAGTTGCAGATTACGAAGTAGAAGAGAAAAATAAAGAAAGCTGCCCGATCACCATATGAGATAAAGACTAGTTTATTTTAACTGAACCGGTGCCATAAACGAGACGTTAACCCGATGGTCAATAACACATCTGCTCATAAGAATGGATTCCTCGTTAAGATGTTCACATTGCACTGGACGCTACCTGTTTCAAAGCGAGGTAACACCGTGCGCGGCGGTGGGCGTACGCGCTGTGGGTTGGGTAGACTGTCTGCACTTGCAGAGAATTACCACCGCTAAATGTTGAGAGTACGAACTGCAATGCAGAGATGGCTACATTTTTGTCCTTAAACGAATTAAGCTCACTATGGCTCCACTCCTGGTGATCTCGGAAGGCAGCTAGTGCCTAATAAATAAAAACTCTGGACCCTTCAACATCTAACGTACTCACGCCAGTATGTCTAATTATTAAGTAAACAAACAGTACGATAACAAAAATGAACCGTCTTACAAAAACTGCAGTAAACATTTACCGCTAAGTGTGCACCGCTATTTACACTGACTAGGAGCGTCATAATGAATACTAATTTGTTTTGATGTGCACGATCAGACCTTACTAGAGTATAATCAATCCAAAGATAAGAAAATAAAGTGAGTTATTAAAAGGTAGACGCGCAGTGGTGTGCGGGTATACCACCAGCCAGGTGTCGGTGCGGCGGGCCGCGTTGCATCGTGCTACGACGCTCCGTCACTATTGACATACGTTGCTCTGGATTCATGTTGTTTATCCTTGAAGTAGTGGCTGGCAGGAAGCCAACGGCGCACACGCTGTCCTGCCGGTGTGGCCGCACGGTGTTGCGATAATTGTAATTATCCCTTTTTCTGATCAGTTAAGTTATTTGTTAAGTATAACATCACAAACATCACAAACCTTTACATGTATCAACAATAAAACATTCATATGTACAGGGGCTACATTCGCTTCCCGCTCCAATCATTAACTGAAACTGAAACTTATCCTACTCTCTATCTCTCTATCTCTCTATCGCGTGTTACTGTTCCAGTGAATCATTATTTTGTAACGATTCGGCGTAAAATTTGCAGATTAAAAAAAATGCGATACACCCGGCTTAGCGTGCACTAAGTACAACGGTTTAAATACAACTTTAACAAGTTATAGGCCCGGATCGCACCGACGTTTTGGTCCTTATAAATACTCTATGCCATTGAAAAAGATGGAGAGTCGTGTTCACAATGTAATCATTTCTCCACATTTAGGTCAACAGATACTATTGGTGTCACATAGCCGTGGCGTGCAGCCAGTTCTCCAAACCCTGGAGGAGGCGCCCCGCGGGCCCAGAGCTGAAATAATACAAGTAGACTGTTTACGAATATAATTTTATTAACAATTTCACTTTAATGACTGTAATGTAAGTCGATATCGTATTTACAATTTGTTTTTGTTTATACATTTTTACAATTCTCTCGCGATTACTAAACCTATTTAGCTACTAAGTCTAGATCATTTCTAGTTAGTTATGTTTAAATTATTTCACAGGTAAAGTGGAGAACGGACAGTGAAGCGGTTGCGCGCGCGCCGGCTCGGCGCGGAACACTCCCCCCTCCACTCCTAACTTACAGATAACTTGTGCTCGAATGTGGACCTTACAATGTAATACTTTTATTTTTAGATAAAATAGTTGGATGTCTTTAAGGTAACGCAACGAAACTGCGGATATAATTTGACATTTAGACTCGAGTGCGTCGCAGTCGGTGGCAGTGGCTTATGTTTAAGTTAATTTCTAAACATGACGTTGGTTTTGACGGTAGTACCTTTGGCTGCAGCCCTGCCAGCCGAACGCGGAGCTGCGCGCCCGCCGCCGGCCGCCCGCCGCCCGCCGCATTCACTTTCAACTGCATTATATTGTTTAAAGTAACTACATGCACGCTATTTACTATCAATATAATAAAACGCAAACGGTTTGCGTATGCGACGTCGCTAACATAGCAGTATATACAGTTTCAGTTTAGTTACACCGTACCAATGCGGCTGTAACTGTAACAGTAAGCTAAGTACAGTTTACTTTAAATAAATTTACACTTACATATATCTAATTGAGTTTTGAGGTTAAAAACAATATTAGCGCATTATAACATTTACTATACAGGTTCTAAATGAGAGGAAATATGGAGGAGCGTGTGTGTCCATTAATTAGTTTAAACGATCAGCATTATAAATAGGCCTACGGGGGTCCACGGCGCGGCCGGCGGGCTCCGGCGGGCGCGGGCCCCACCACAACGGCACAACTTAACTTACAATAAATTACTTAGAGCGAAGTGTTCGGCGGCCCGCGACAAGTTACACGAGACCTCGGCAGTCACACCGCGACACTGCGGTACCGCGACACCGCGACACTGCGGTACCGCGACACCGCGATACCGCGACACCGCGACACCGCGACACCGCGACACCGCGATACCGCGACACCGCGATACCGCGAACCGCGACACTGCGTTACCGCGACAACGCAACACGGCGACACCGCGACCCTGCGATACCGCGAACCGCGACACTGCGTTACCGCGACACCGCGACACTGCGTTACCGCAACACCGCGACACTGCGTTACCGCAACACCGCGACATTGCGACACTGCGTTACCGCGACACTGCATTACCGCAACACTGCGACACCGCGACACTGCGATACCGCGACACCGCGACACCGTCCCGTCCGTAACTATCTACATGGCTAAACAATTTACACAACTAAAGCTGATATGATAAATAAATTCTTTATTTACTGGTAAATAGAATATATAAAACTCACCCCGGACGGCGGGGTGGCGAGGTGGCGAGGCCGCGATGTGAAACGCGGTGGTAGGCACGGACACCGCGCCGGCGCGGGGCTTTTCAACAACTAAAGGGCCGTTCCCACTAGTAGGTGCAGGGTACATACCTGATGAAGAGACATGTCGAACTAAATTCCACTTTGCACTTGAACTCAGCGGCTACGAACGGGTTCACGTGGTGAACCTCGCGAACGCCTAAACACCACATATGCACAGGACTCAACTAGCGCGAGGCTCGTCCGTATTGCAACTTGACACACTGACGTCCGGCACCGCGGCCAGTGCTACTCCTCGTCCACGTTGATCTCGGAGTCCGCCGAGTCCTCGTCGTACGTCGAGGAAGAGGCGAACCCGCGCCCCAACAGCGCCGACCGATTCTTCGCCGCGGCGGCACGATCCCGCTGCCGTCGGTTCTTGAACCAGTTGCCGACCTGCGTGGGCGTCAGACCGGTGGCTGCGGCTAGCTCCCTCTTTTTCGTGGGGTTCGGGTAAGGGTCCTGCAGGTACCATTCCCTGAGCAGCGACCGCGTACGCTCCTTAAAGCAGTGTGTCTTCTGTTCGCCGTCCCATATGGTTCGCGGGAGTGGGAACTTCTTTCGCACTCTGTACTTGTCGACCGGCCCCAGCGGCCTGCCGCGCAACCGCTCCGCCTCCTGATAGTGCGCCTCGAGCCACAGGGCCTGCAGTTTCGCGTGGCTAGAGCGCTGGAAGCGGTGCCGCTCGAGAATCGAGTAGAGCTCCCTGTGCCTACCCGCGTGGAAGGCGACCACCGCGCGCGCCCGCAGCACAGCCTCGCAGCGCTCCAGTTCGGCAACGTTGGGATGCGCCACCGGTAGCGACCAGAGGAAGCGGGCAAGGCGCTCCACGTCGCCGCTCTCCTCGAGCGTCTCGCAGACGGTGGCGACCTGCGCGGCGCTGAACGAGAGCGTGGGCAGCGGCAACAACGGTGTAGGAGCGGCGAGATCCAGCGCGGGCTCGCAGGCGGGCGCGTCGGGCGCGCCGGGCCCGCGCTGCGCCTCCAACACGCGCGCGTGCAGCGCGGCCGTCGTGCACTCGTCCCAGCCGCGCATCGGAGCGAGTGTGCCGCGGAGCGCGCCGCCGCCGCACGCCGGCCGCCCCATTGGCCCGCCTCGCGCCCGCCAATCGGCGCGCCCGCTGCCCGCTCGCCCGCCCACCGCCCCCTGCGCGCGCACCGCCGCGCCGCGCACCGCCCCGCCCGGCGCCGTTTAACGCGCGGCGCCCCGCTCCGCCATGATCCGTCACGCACACCCCGCCTCACCTGCAAACCTGCAATTAATAACCGCCATGTACCCATCCGGGTGGATTACATGCTCTCAGGCGCGCGCGGTGTCCTCGGCGTGCACTCGGCGTACACTTGGCGTGCAGCAGACTCGGCGCACCGCACCAACACCCGCTATGCACCTCATTACAGGGTACTAATACTGTTTATAACGAAGCAAAATTTTTATAAGGATTGCTTTTACAATTTGATAGCTTAACGAGCACACACAATTATACTGCAGGACGTGAACGGTGACCGCTTCATGGAGCCACTGTGGAGCCGGCGCCCGTGCGTCGGCAGGACGCGGTAAACGGAGCTAGGACCGAGAGTGGCCGGTCGCGCTACACCCGAGCGAGATTTCAGCGTGAAAGCCTTTCCACAGTATTAAGTTATTGAACGGCAAACCACACCCAGGCGGCTGTAACGCTACACAGGGACCCCATCCCCTGGGCCCGGGGGTGCGGGCCCGCCGGCCGACCTCACCCCCGCCCGTTCAGATTGCGAGTGTTGTCACTGGTACATTACGTGTATTCATAGTAATACTCCGCCAACACAAAACGGCCATTTTACAAAAGCCCGGGAGCGAAACTACCGGACGTACCGGACGTACCGGACGGGTGCACGTTTATTCTGACAGTGACAATTACAGTTTCTACCTAATTAATGTGGAGATTCTGTGACATGTTCGCTGATCATTGGGAACAACCACTGAGTTTGTGAATCTGTGACTCCGGAACTCATTGAAATATTTGAAATTTTTTCATTAGATGCTATATGCTCTGATTTTCACCTGAACCGCGATCTTCTTTAAATGTGGTAAAGAGCATACGCGTATAAGAGAAGAATGAATTGAGAGTTGATAAAAAGGAATGGGAGATGATGTGTTGTGGCGAACCCTCATGAAATTGGAACAGCTTTTAGAATTCAATGAAATAATGATGAAAAATATATAATCTTATGGTTTTAATTAGTGCACAGCATGAGAGACCGCACAGGCTCCGGCGCAGCGCCCAGCGCTCAGCGGCTGGCGGCAGATGCACGCTCAGAAGATTTTCTTCTTATATATAGATATATATATATATATATATATTGTATAACCTTTTTGTTTGATTCATTTGTTGGCGACATTGATTCGAGTGCGCGTCGTGCGCATTCGCATTCGCATTCGCATTCGCGTGTCCCCATTAATATCATAATTATAGTTTACCCTGGTTTGTGCTCGTCCATATCATAGAAATATTATCGAGGTCACACCAATGTCCACATAAATTACTCCGTTACCGGTAACAATAACGAAAATTTTGTCAATAGGTAAATGACACTGAAGCCCCGCACTTCCACAGCAGAGTGAATTATTTAAATTGGCGAGACCAGCGTGATCTGCACCACAAAACACGGAGGGCAATTCAGCCTAAGGACATACAGTCACGTATACTTTAAAAGTCACTTCTTTTCTAACATTACGAGTTTATCGCTAGCAGTCGTCGATGCTTCAAGCAACGCTCTCGGCGTTTGCTGACACGATTAATGACAGACATCCGTACATCCTGGCTCCGAGTGCGGCGGGCGGGGAGGTTCCGCTGACAACCCCGTCGACTGAGTGCACATGCCTGTTAAGTATAAAACATAAACATCTAACACTGCACTGCCTACGGCAAAGCTGGAATCGCAGCCAAACAGTGGTATACGAGTTCATCTCTCCGTTCAATTTTGACGCCTTTAAAAATGTTTAGCTGATGGAGACAGGGTACACGTAGCCGACGAGCAGGGAGCTCCCTCACCGCGATCCCGTTGTTTCCCGGGATTGTGTTCAATTTGCATTTTTCGCGGGGCCGCCTCTCGTAGCTTTATCCGGGCTTCCGACTTGATTACTACGGCTGCCGGAGCCTCCAGCCGGAGCCGGCAGTAAGCAGCCGGCAGCTCGCTAAATCTACTTAAGGACTTTCGAGGAATTAATTCACAGCCTCCCGCTTTCACACCAATTTACATATTTGCATACATTTGTATTCACGTATTGTATACCGGCGTCGTACGCGACTTGTATCGCCGGCCGAGCGGGAGCTTCACCTGGTGGTAACGGATACGCCTGCCCGTAATTACCAACTGCCAGCGAAGCTGCATACAGTAACCACAGAACTGCTTCAACCACCATCTGCCGCGTGCCTATTGCGGCAGTTATATGTGAGAGCGGGAGTACTCTGTACGAGCACGCTGATGTTCACTTGACGTCATGTGAAATGGTGTTCTCCCATTGCTATTTATTTCACTCGTTCGCTGGAGACACTAGTTAATGTCTCGTTACCTGGGTAATTGCACCGGATACGTCGCCGGATACGCTGCTGTGGGCCATAATACTCTCCATACGTATTCCCGCGGCAACTTCGCGCGTACAGAAGTACCCAGCGGAGTGTTTGTCTTAGAAGGCATTAGAGAGTATCCTTATTGCGAAGTTACTCTCTCTCAAACAGCCAAGTAATCCGGATTAGCGGAAGTACTTTCGTTCAGGATTGGAGCGCGTTTTCCCGCGGCGGCTTACATTCGTGAGAAGCACTTTCCCGTGAATATTAACTATAAAACTTAAACCGATGGGGGACGGGAAGGGATGAATAGTGGTAAGGCGGCGGGGAGGGGGTGTGGACACGATAATCTATTTTTGATGATGGCACACACAAAAAGAAACAATCGAGCGACGGATTGCGCTGCAGGTCCATTTGTAAACGTTGCACCGCATTTCATGCATATCTTTATAATTTGTAACGCCGTTGCCGTTTCCGTCGCCGTCGCCGTCGCCGTGACGTTCAGTAAGGCATAGTCACCAGCACAATACCAAGTGCACTAAATTCTGTAATAATATAGACCTAACACTTGATAAGCTAAGTAATAACAAGACGTGAAGATGTTTCACTTAGTCGTCGCCTTGTTACATTGTAAACTTCTTGTACACTCGCAGCTCCCAGCGTTGCTTCAGCAGGAAGGAGCAGCTGGGGCACCACCGCGGCGACTCCACAGCCGCCAAGCAGCAGTGCACGCCGGTAACACCGCCTGTTCAGTTCATATACTCGTAGTAGTGCTTTACTTTATTTATTATCTCATTACTTTTATACATTTTCTCGACTAACGTGCTAAAAACTGTTTCATATCTTTAGCCTAACATTGATCACAACTCGCGCCATCTAGTGGTGATCAGTCAGTGTTATAGCTTGTAATCATTAATTGTTCATATCCGGTTTAAAGGAAACCTAACATTAATAAAAGTAATGAGTAAGATGCTACATTGATGTTTACAAAAACGGCATCACAACACATGATCTCTTTACTTTTGAAAGAATGCAATTGTGACAATGCAGCTCCACCTGCTGGTGAACACAGAGCAACAATGTTTAACATTATCCTTTCATCGTGATGACCTTTTTCAGTTTTTATTTTAGGCACGAACGTTTGAGATCGAAATGACACTTCATGGTAATTTTTAATGGATGAACAGCACACGGCGCATTCAAAGCCACAGCGGTGTTCCGTGAACGTCTCCGATGTGCACACCTTATGTAAAGTTGAATGAATCGGCGACGTCCAGAGCCACCCTCGAGTCGCGTCGGTCGACGCTATTAAGTAGCTCACGTACTCCGAATCTCCTTCCTCCTCCGAGTGTAATGCTCGTATCGCGCGATCACCCTCGAAGCCTTCTGTTCTCTATACCCTCCCCCAAGGTGGGGGCTGCCGATCGATAGGGGGGCTGCGAGCGTGTAGGGGGGAAAACGCTATCTTTGTTTGGATGATATAAAATCTTCAGAGGGTGTGGTCTACAGGTAGGGTTGACAAGTAAAACCAAGTTTGATTGGTGGTTAAAACTTTTTACAATACAATTTCCTTTCGAAAAACGGAAGGTTGTGCCAGGTTCAAATGTTGCACGAGACGCTCGTCCGTTCATGGTTTAACAACTAGATGATGATGCCTCCGACGTTCTCTTATAACCTTTTCGATAATACACGAACATCTGCTGAAGAATCATTCGATGCATGAAATTTTAGGATCTTCAGATATCTTCCTTTACAGGCCCCCTCTTGACGGACGCCGTTCACTCAGAATACAAAAATAACTGCTTTACCATTTTGAGAGCTGTACCACTTTAGGCTTTAAAGTTATGAGCGTAGTGTGAAGCAGTGCAAGTGTGCATTAACTACTAACACTTCATATAAACGTATGAGTGGGTCTGGTACCATAAATAAGTTCTGGTTGATAAAATGTTAATTGTCTTTGATCTGCAAATGATATCAACTTTACATATAAATCTCAATAAAACTGTAACGATTCAATAAAACAATAACAGACATAACTCATTTTTCTACTGTTCCACTCAGGAACAGCATGAGCACGAGGTGCAAGTGATCCGCCCGCCGATAACAAGGTAGCGCTGCTTAGGTTTGTGCAAACACTGGCATCACACACGATGATGCTCGTCATTTTGACATGCAAAATGTGAAGTCTCTTTACCCCAGTAATTGCACTACCTGCAGCCTCCTCTAAACCGGAATACTACAACGTTATCACACGACTCTTCGTTGTTAGAAATACCAGCAGAACAATGAACAAGTACTCAGTAAGTTTTAATATAATTATAAAGGTTATGGCAGAACAGTTCAGTCAGCTGGCTGGACCCTGCAGACAGCCGACCGGTGAAATGTTTCGCTGCACAGTCCTCAGACAGTAAATAAGTTCTGTATTTGATTTGAATCGAGTAAAGCATGGTTTTTGTTTATCAGCAGTCTGCCACTGCACTTCGCGTAACTACAAATGAATTAAACACTTTTTTTAACTTGTTAGGGATGCTCCGCCTTCCGCCGGAAGTTTCGTTCATTTTCCAGTTTCAATGATTACTTTTTTATAACAGTTTTTACGGAAAGGAAAATGAAGTAGGTAACAGAGATACGGTCGGCATTTAGAGACATTTCCTGAGATTTTTTCATGACCCAATGGCGTGAACTGGACTTCCTGTTTGTTAGATGGTGTTCCACCAAAAATGGAATGCATTATGTTGTAAGTATTATTATAATAAGTATAGGTTTAAATATCAGTAAAAGTTTTAAAGAGTATTTAGTTCATCGTAATATCCGAGCGAGAATTGGTATATTACTTTCCTAACATAAATCGTGATTGGCAACATTGAATAAAGTTCGAAATGACTCTTCATTCCTGGCAGCGCGACACGCGACGGACAGGCGGACAGGCGGACAGGCGGACAGGCGGACGGGCGGACGGTGAGGTTTACGAGAGCTCGGCTAAACGATCCGGGCCGCTGGCAGGGTTACGGCCGCGCACAAATCATCGGCGATAAGCGAACTGTCCGACCGGCAGCGACACCGCGCCGGCTGACTGATGGCGCATTGTCCGGCCGGCGCGCGCGGCCCCGCTGCGTCGCCGCCGCGCCGCCGCTGCGCCCACTGCGCAAGCGCCGGTATCGCTCGCCGCGCGCGCCGCCGCCGGCAAACGGCGCGGATACTATGTTGCGACACAGTAGCATCGACAAATTTACTTTGAAATTCACAAACGCGAAACGGCACATTGTGTTCGGCGCCGCACGCGCGTTTTATTATTTCGCACTTGGCGTCGCAGCCGGCGGAACTGCTCATTCTTCTGGGATTGCGCGACTCCGAGCCGCAATAGCCCTTTGTTGGGGCCCCGCTACGGCCTGCGGAGCTGATAATTCGATGCTCCTCAATGATGGATTGTTGCTCATCGTAAACCTTTCTCTTTTACCCAATAGACAGGAACTCGCCGACGCGTGCGTCCGGGCGTCGCGCGCCTCTAACCAGCGCCTCGTGGTGGTGCAGCGGCGGTTACCGAGACAAACACGCCACCTGTGGCTAGTACTCGATTAGCTTTAAATTATCAATAGATGTTATTTTATTTTTGAAGTTCAACTTAGTAAAACGTATTTTAGCCGGCCGTTACAACTTCTGCAGTAAACATTACATGGGCAGGCCCCCAGGTGACACATAGGCCGCAGCCCCCGCGCTCTGAATCTTTTTAAATTGTAATGCGGATCTTTGGGATGTGAATAATAGCGGGACCTCTGCGCTATTACTATACCCTGTAATCTGCGAGCCGCTCGGTCACGCGAGCACAGCGGGAGTGCAACAGGGCGGATGACGAGCGTCTCCGCAACCCTTGCGGCACGGTTAGTTAGTCGGGGACCCCGCGATCCCCGTGAACCCCTCGCCGCCACCACCGCCGCCGACCTCATCAAAAGCAGTCAACGCTTAAATACATTTCAATGGGTTGTTACGGGATATCAAACTTGCATAATTTTCGCATGCCATTAAACACCACCGCAGAGCTCTTTTTGTGCCCCCTCACGGCAATCTTGTGTAAATACTACTTTGTTAGTTATTCTGATCAGAGGGCCGATAATACTTTACAATCCATCTGGCGAAGTAACCGCACGGTACATCAGCTTGCTACGGTCTCGTAACCGCAGTCGCATCAACAACAACACCCGCTCGGAGCTTGCTACTTGCCGTCACCAATAGGTGGTGCAGCGAATCTTTGCACGGCAAGATTAACGTAGTCCAAATAGTCCGTAGAGCAATCGTGGGATAGTCTGGACTTTGCATTCAAAGCAGGCACGGGCCGGGCTGCGAGGCAGCGGGGGCACGAACGGACCCACAAAGGGATATTCGGGCTGTACGTGATGGCCATCAGCCTTCCACAGTAACGCGCCATTTTATAATTTCTATCCCGCGGGCCAAGCTACAAGCGAGGAGCGAGTGCTCGTTCAAATAACTTTACAGGGCAGTAGCTCGAGTTGAAAGACTCCAACTATTCGTCCCTTCGCTGCACGCAAAGGAAATATCTTTTATACTTCTTGACGTCTATATAACTTATATACTCCATTAAATGTTCGTGGTATTGTCATGAAGTTACTGAAAAAAAACGCATGTACATCCACTCCGTGTCCATCGGCCGGCCTGACGGACCGTCTGTGGAGTCCAATTACTCGTATTATACGCGTATATCATGATGCTGTACCAACGGAGCTGCTTAGTAATATTACAGTGCGTCGTGCAGGAGCCGCCCCATACTTGGGGTGCTATTAAAGCTGGAGTCATTTCTAAAATAAAGGTGTAAATACTTTCCATATGAGCTTCAGCTGCAGCACTGGGTATCCGCGCGTTCAGCGGCACTATTAGTCTACTGGGGTGATGGCGAGTACGGCTACTGTTAATATACGAGTACATTACAAAGAGCAGACTAATAAAAATCTTTTTATTTTTACTCTGCCAGTTCTCTTTTGAGTTGAGGCTCGCGGCATCAAATCCTCAGGCCCCCTTTCAGCTCGCCGCGGAGCCGCTGCAGGTCGCCCGGACCCCGCACTTGTTGGGGACAAACTCTGATGCATACATACGTTATTACATGTTTCCTTGCGAACTGTACAAGGTAATGCATTTAATGCTACCGAGTGCAGGTAAGGTAACGTTTCCATCAACGGGCCAGGCTTAAGGATACTGGGCTGAGTAAAACTGTTTGCATCCGCCGACCTAATGGTTAAAGCGTGCGGTTTCATTCCGAAGGTCGCGGGTTCGAATCTCGACATGTACCGATGACTTCAATATTTAAGTTATGTACATTTGTGTGCTTAAGTAACGGCAGCGGAATACAAACAGTGAAGGAGAACATCGCGAGGAAACCAGCACATCAATTAGAATTTATTGTAAGGTGTGTGTGAAGTCACCAATCCGCATTGGGCCCGCGCGGTGACTGTGGCCCATCGCCCTCATATTGAGGGTAGGCCTGTGCCCCAACAGTGGGGACGTAAATTTGCTGCTGTGGTATCCGCCGACCACCAAAAGAGTTTTGAAATCCCATACAACTCGCCAGCTCCATGGGAGAGTTGAAGCTCTGCATAAAAAGTTACTGTAGTTGCCGATACCTACAAAAAGGAGCAGTTGCTGTATGTCGCCGCCATCAGTGCACAGACTACTGCAGCTACAGCGAATGCTACATTTACGTTTGAAAGTAGTTTCCTTTGTATGTCTTGGTGTTAAGCAAATATTGTTGTTGTCAACAAAAGATTACTGGTCTGTATCATGAATGCTGTTTTGTGGACTTCATTACCGAAGCCTCATAATCATTTGTGGATCTATAGGTTTACACCATGATTGCCATATAGTCTGCGGTAAGAAAGAAGTGGACTAAGGCAAGTCCTGCCTGGCAGAAAGGGCTTTAAAAGAATCTCGTTGCCTATTAAACGGACCCAGGGTGGACGACATGCAGAGTGGTTTCGTATTTGTCATACCAAAGCGAGTGCTCATCTTCTCCAAAGACGCATGGCATTTGATCAGGATTTTCCACGAGTAAGGTTGAAGGTGGATACCGCTGCATTGGTTGCGATTAGTAGAGTTAATTTATTGTCAGGCGTCGCGCTGCGGCCGCCGCGCCTGCTACACCAGCGGCGGGGTGACGCGATCAGCGGTTACTGCGGCTGCCGGGCCGCAGCGCCGCCCGCCGCACCGCCGCAGCGCGCCCACCGCACCGCCGCACCGCCGCACCGCCGCACCGCCGCACACGCCATAAATTCTTCACTAACCGAGCGCACGGCACTAATTTATTTTTCAATAAAACCGAAACGCCTGGCCATGACCGTCACCGTGGGATTGTACCTCCGCGGTGGTGCGGCCACACCCGTTGTCTTGCAAAATGCAATTCCTTGCTTTTTATAACCGATTCCGACAAATGATCGATCGAGGCCTTTTCAATTCCTACAGCTCCATCACCATATTGCAATATTCTCTATGTCCGTTCGTCAAAATATTAATATGTACATTAAATAGTGACTTGCACGATAGAGACACTAGAAATAAAAAGAAGCTGTCGACCCTGTGCTCTCTCTCGTCGGCACAGAATTAATGGAGATCTGTATTAACATCACACAAATGGTCTCATCTCTACCACTTGACGAATTTAAAGTTAAAGTAAAATATGTATTAATTAGCAAAGAGGATACCATTGCGTGGAGGAGTATCGGGATGACAACAACGTGTGGAAATGACACGCGTTGATACCCAAGCAGTGCGTCGCGCAGCCTGAGCCGGCTTAGAGTTAAGCCAAACGTGCATGTATCCCGCCGAGTTCCTGGCGACGCCGTGCTCGGGTGCGAGCCGCGTCCTTTGCGAGTGGCTGATAGATTTCGGCGCTCAATAGGTAATCGGGTGTTCCCGCGTTACATAAACAAATATTTACATTGATTCCTGAAGTTATATTATATAAAAATTCATTACATTCAAGTGTAATTTTTATAAGATATAAGAACGAGCTTCCGCATAGCATTTTGTATAAATAAATAGCGAACAAAGCTGCGCGCGGAGCTAGCAAGGTTACATTGTTACATTGTTACATTGTTATATTGTCATTGTCGCGGTCGACGCTAAGCGCATTTGGTCCTGGGCACAGGACAATGCTCGCCTGTGAACATGAATCAATCTTAAACTGCTTGATGGCGGTGGCGGTGCTTGTGGCGGTAGCGGTGGCGGGATGCTGCTGCCACACCGCCAATGCATCACCGGCAGATAAAGCGGGAAAGAGGAGGATGAAAATTAGTACCCTATACACGATACAAAATCACCGGAGTGACCGGATGGAGGTGCTATTACCTCAAAGCGTTAAGTGCAAAGAAGTACTGTGCGAGCGTCTGTATTGGCACATTAATGTAGTCAGCCGTATCACTTACCATCTAGTGAACGTGTTGTCCATCTATCTCATCGGTTGTTGTATAAAAATCTACATTTTGTTTTAAACTGGATTTTTAGTTAGGGATGTGAATGTTTTTTATTCCTTGTAACCCTAGTCATATTATAATCTGCGCAGTGCATCAAAGCGCACCGTCACATCGGCAACATGTTAGCTATATAAATTGTTTCATGATTACTTAACGCCCTAGCTAAGTGCATTAATTAGCATACGCGAAACTGGCATGGTCAATGGCAATGGCAATCATGGCACAGTGGGCGCGCACCCCGGCGGCGTTGCTCCACGACCGCGTGCGGTGCGAGGTGTTAGACGTTCAGCTTTAGACGCTCTAGTAATGTCACTAATCAATAGGCATGGTTCTTGACGGCGACCTGGCCAAACCGTTTACGGCCAAAAGGTGCTACCATTGCTATGTTTGAATTTCTTCATCAATGCAGATCTCGTCATTTCAGAGGAATTAGGTACGAGGATATCTATAATAAAGCGAAAGCCTCTGATAGCCCAGCCAATTATGCAGTGGGCAAGTAGAATAGTGCGGAACTTGAAGAAGGGCAGAAAAATAATAGAACGAAGACCACTCCAGCAAGATGCGGGATATCCACATACCAGCTGGATCGTCGATCTGGTGAAGATAGCAGAACATCGAACTAAACCAAATGGAAATCTATTTAGAAAGCCTTTATACAGCGGTGGACATTAACACGGTGAAATGATGATTATGAACAATTTATAATGAATATACTGTCATAAACCCCCATGGAAACACCAAGAGATACTCCACACTACACACATACACTTATCCTGTGGGCTACATAATGTGATACAGCATTCAGTACAGCTCAGCGTCAGTTCAGCGTCAAGTACCATGAACCATTTAGCTTATACCCGTACACACAGCTGTACTGATGGATCGAGTTCAGCATATTCAGCAGGAGACACCGGTAAACTGACACCATGATGGTGATTGACTGATTGTTGTGAACTGACTTACAATAATTAATAACGTTAGATTAAAGACAGCGAAAGTAGCTCATCTCAAGTACCCTGAATTTTAAATGGTGACTGTCGGTATTACAGTTTTAGGAGCAATAAAATGACAAGATTGGTAGCCAGCCTGAAGGGTTAAAAAGGAGCCTAACATCCACTCGTGGGCTTGGAGATGTACCGGCAAGCTTCGTGGGGTGTTTAAAAAGCTACCAATTGTTAAACATCGTTGTCCCTGTAATTGCAGTCGCGCAGCAACCTTCCACCAAAACACTATTTGCACAGGAATGCACAGCGACTGAAACCAACGCAGGGTCTGCAGCTTCAGAGACCTACACCAATTGATAAATCGAAAGTGGACTGTATTAGGATTCCTGAGGTTAATAATGATATGCCTGTGCACTCCTGGAATCGTTTACAAATGACCTGTTCACGTTATTAACTCCATATCATGTTAGATTATTAACTTCTAATATTCATTTTAATCTAAAAAGGGTAACGAGTGTAACAGCAGCTGAGGTTAATGGGGCGAGCAGTTCTGCCCGTGATCCTGACTGACAGCCGGGGGCGGGGACCGGCGGAGCAGCAGCAGGAGGCCGCAGCGAGGGGAGGCGCACCGACCGGATGGTTGCACGGGTAAAGTAAACGCTAATTGAATTCTCCAAAGTTCGCGCCGTCCGCTGACTACAACGCGCTGCTCCTCCTGACGCAGACAATTTATGTGCGTTGTCTCTCCCCATGTTACGGCTTAAGGGAACAAGTATATCACACACATACTCTACCATTACTAATGTATGCAAAAATCTCAGGAGCGGAGAGTGGAGACCTCGGCAGTTTGGCCGACGTTTGAAAATCTCCGGATGCTGATTAAAGTAATCAGTCGCACTGAAACGGCGACAGGGACAGGCTAAGTGATAACGCGTGATGACTGGGTCGTTGAGCGCATACCACTTGACACAACAGCACAAAATGTCCGACAACACAAACAGTAACTTGTAATGTGTATTTGGTTAAATCAGTTTGAAAACCCATCAATCACCCCGGAGCGGCGGGGTTGGGTTTTGCAAATTAATGAACGACCACGGGCCCGTTTACACCGCGCACGCGCACGCACGTCCACGGACGGACGGAATACATTTACAGCCACTCTGTCATACAGTGCAATGGAAGCAAACAAGAGGCGTGAGAGTTGTCACGCGATACGTTCAGTAAAGGTGCAGCACGAGGTAGCGCGCCCGGGTTCGAGTTGCGCAGCAGCGCACCCCGGCTGCGGAGTGGACGTAATCGGCTGTGGGAGCTTTCGCGCCGGGCTTATAGCTTTACTAAAATAATGTTTATGTTTACTTAAAGCTTATATTCGGGATGGGGTGGCCATTAATACCGGCGGCCGTGGGGTGCGCCACGGAAGCTCCTGATCCGCATTAACACTACCGTTACATTTAGACTGTAGACAAATATATACAAATTGTATTAACGGCGCTACTTAACGTATGATAAGTTTATATTAAGTAAAAAATCAAATTTTCCGCGCGTTTTATGTGAATTTTGAAATGTAGTAAAAAGCATAGGGATGTGACAAACATGTATTTAAATACTCGGGCGGCGGCATGATCTACACAAATTGGAGCCCGTGAGTATATTTATTTGATCTGTGGGGGAGGCGTTTGTCCAGCAGTGGACGTCTATCGGCTGATGATGATGATGAGTATACTGACACTACATCTCGTTCGTTGCACTTGTCCCTTTATTTGATTTGTATATATATACCTATAAGCGGTTAGATGGCTCTACCCTGGTAACCTCCTTGGCTTTTAATAAATAATTACTCCGCCTGCAGCGCGCTTCAAACCAAAACTTTATACACTTGAACACTGCGCACCTCCATGTACGGTCTCCCAAAACGACGAACTTCCACCGAGAACACAGTTGTTTATCAATTATTGTAACAGTCGGTAGAATGGCGTGGGCGGCTGGCGATCTCGAACGCACACAATAACCAAAAGAAATGATCTTTTTCACTAAACAGGATCCCACATAATGAGGCTGGATCACAAACACGCGGAGTATCGAGACATGACAGGATTATACATCCATTCGTGTAAACGCTTTTAAAGTAATCCCGGTGTAAGTGTCCACGGTGTGGCCGGTGGCGAGGCGCGCACAATGCGGCGGGCCCGGCCGCGCGCCGCTCCCGCGCGCTGCGCCGGCGCAGTACCCCCGACGCAGGCTGCCGGATTAACGGACCTGCCACTGGATTATTTGGTAACTCCATTCACACGTCTGATGCGACCACTACGTACTATGACTGAAATTACGATAAACGTTATTGAGAAGAAATTCTACCGGCACGGTATATTACTGACCCCACGCCCGGAAATGTTATTTAACCATCAAATCTCACCAAATAAAAGTATTCCATTGTTAATATTGTTATCCTGTAAATTCTGTTATTTGGCTATAAATACTTTCCTGTAAACTGAGAATTGCTACTTACGTTCGTTTGTAAAAAGCAATATATTATATTACTGCTTTATTCTTATCACTAGCACAAGTTCCCGCGCATGCGCCACCGACCCTGACACTAGCAATCTATCCATGTTCTATTGTAAAACATTTATCTGAACAAGCAAATAGGTAAGTGAACACGCCGCCGCTGCCGCTTGTGCGAGGCTCCATGCATCCTCCCGCCGCACCTCCAGCGTTGAAGAACTATCTGATGGAATGTCTGGAGGACGAGACAGTACGTGTACCTGTTATACCGGTGACAGGTCAGTCTTACCCAAGACTTTAACTGCCACTGTAGCGAATATTTACGCCCGCAGGTAGCAGTGTACGAAGATCACTAAGTTCCGGTATAATTTCACTAGTGCGCTCCAACTAGTGCAATTACTGCGCGGTGTTAGATCCCAATAACTGCGCCCGGAAGTCGTGCGCTGCCGCCGCTTGCTCGCATACGGTCACATGCACGCGGAGCTCGTTTAACCGAACCTCCTCCAGTGATGCTGCCAACTGATTATTGCTGAAATATCACGGCAGTTTAATGGAGGTTAAACGAATTCATTAGTAATAAAATGTGTTGTTAACATCGAAATGGTTAGTTTTTAGTTAAGTAAATATAGAGTATATTTAATGCAATGACTGCCCCAGCCGCGCGGGCGCAGTGCGGGCGGGGCGCGGGCGGGGCGCGGGCGGAGCGGCGGCGGCTCGGGTTACGGCGCGAGTTAACGCGGTTATTCCGCCCAATTAACCGCCATTAGCGGGCCGCCCGGATGAGCCGGTAATCCCGGGATACGCTTACCCACTGCTGTATTGTTGACTGATTTTAAACTATTAATAAATAATCAGCCGCTGGCCGAGTAGTAATGAGACGGACAGCGGGCCTGAGCTCGGACTGCAGCAGGGAGGTGCCCATTGCAGCTCACAATCGGCTCAACTGATAACGGTCTGGCATTTTTCGCTCTACTGAAACTTAGGTGTATCAATAAAAATAATCACAACATAAATGTGCCATTCCCACCCCCTCTCCTAAAATAAATGATTAATATAAAGATAATATTAATATAAGTCTTATCGTAGCATTTCCTTTGTACGCGATATTTTTATTGGAAGTCGTCATGTTAATCTGAAACAAAATACACTGTTACTTAGCGCCGAGCAAGTATGAAAAGTACAAATAACATATTTACTTTATTTCTTTTATGTTTACAACTATTACCCTCAAGAAGTGTGGCAGACGATGTACTGGAATCAATGTGAACTGTAATTAGGAACTTCTTAGTCCCGTTCTCCGCCAACCTGCACACCGCCCTGCACACCGCCCTGCACACCGCCCTGCACACCGCCCTGCACACCGCCCTGCACACCGACCTGCACACCGCCCTACACAGCGCCCTGCACACCGCCCTGCACACCGCCCTGCACACCGCCCTGCACACCGCCCTGCACACCGCCCTGCACACCGCCCTGCACACCCCCCAGAACTAGCAAATAGAACATTCAATTAAAAATTATACAAACAGATCAAAAATGTTTTGTTTTTCGTTACGACTGTTGACTGTTATTTATATTTATATTTATATTTTGTATTGTATTTAGTTAAACGTATTGCTTTTGAAAAGGCTTCAACCTCCAGCATCACCGCAAACGGTGCAAACGGATGCAAGCGGGCAGACGGATGCTTGGCGGACGCACAGAAAGAACGAATAAATAAATAACATAAACGACATTCTCAATTAATGTTACGGAGACGACGTCGGCCTGCCCCGCCCGTGTGCTGCAGGGGGTGCACGGGGTGCACGGGGTGGCTGCGCGACTCCCCTCCGACCCCGTGAATACATTACGTTGCTACATAATTACAACTCGCACAATGCACGTGTACACAATGGGCGCTGGTGTCGGCTGGGCGGCGGCTGGGCGTCGGCTGGGCGTCGGCGCCCGAGACTTGCGCGACATCCGCACAAACAAAATGGCCGAAATCTCTAACAATATTCGTGTGAAATCATTTGAAATTGTACTGTGAGAATGAGGAAGAGACCGCACTTCCCCGAGAGCAGCACTGCAGCCTGCAGCCCCAGGCAGTGCTCGTTGTGTATCGAAGGCAATGAATAAAACGGGGGTACACGCGTACTTTGCAAATAATCTAAGTATCTAGAGACCCCGATTTGGTTCAAAGGGGGTAGGTTTCTTTTAACCGAGGCCCGACTTTTAACTTTACAAATTTATATTCTTTTAATAATATTGAAATGTATAGTAAAGAAATAAATAATCTGTGTTCTACTATTGTATATTCAGTTACTTTACAACATTCATGATAAATGATTAGTCTAGATTTAGGTTGGATGTAGAATATTTAGTAACTAGATCTAATCCCGTTATATCATCACATATCTCTACAGAATATCTATCAATAAGAGACCAGCTTCTCCAGAGCAAAACGGTAATGTGTCCTTAAAAAAGAGTGTTAACGAAATATACTTATTTCATTAAGAAACAAAAATACATTGCAGAGGCGGACCCTCGCGCAGTGACACCCGGTCGGCATTGTCAGGGGCGGCCGGCAGCACCGGCGGCACCGGCGGTACCGGCACGCCGGCGGGGAGACGTCACGTTACTACACGGGGAGCCCCTGGGGGCTGGGCGGGCACATGCAACTGATAATAAATTAAATTATCAAAATGGTCGTCCGCACAGGCAGCTATGTGGTGGTGCCGGCGCGGGTGCCGGCGGCTGGCGGCTGGCGGCTGGCGGCTGGCGGCTGGCGGCTGGCGGCTGGCGGCTGGCGGCTGGCGGCTGGCGGCTGGCGGCTGGCGGCTGGCGGCTGGCGGCTGGCGGCTGGCGGCTGGCGGCGGGCGGCGGGCGGCGGGCGGCGAGCGCGTTCGGTAAACTATGGCCACTCGTAACGTAACGTCTGTCGCTTTAGTCCGTAGCCGATGCAATGCGCGCGGGCGCTGCCGTCGCCGGGCTGCAGTGTGCAACGTTGCTATTTCGATTCAAATAGTGCGGCCCTTGCATGTTACCGAGTCCTGAGCACCAAGTTCAATGTGACGCTGAAATAATGGGCTGAAATAACGTTTGTTCGTATCGAAGCAATAAATAAAGTGATTTTTTTCAGAATGCACGAGACTAGCTACCGCCATCGTTTCAAATCATTTTCAGTATAAATATAAGAAGATTTCAGCTAACTACAGGATATGGACCAACTCCCACAGCCTCCCCAAGGCAATCTCTGACGACGGTCTCGATGCACGGATCGAATTATCCGACATTAACAATTCTTCACCGTTTGACAGACAGCCACCGCGATCGTCGACACTAACAAAGCACGCACGCACTAGTGTCGATCTATAATTTCATCTGATGCCGTACATTGTGACCGAATCACGTCGGACGCGGTGTCGGCTTGCGGGTCCGGGGCCGCGCCGAGAGACCTGTAAATAATGCACAAGAGCACAAAGATCCCAATTATCTGCGACCGCGTCTTCGGTTTCACGGCATTATGCTCGAATCGAATCATTGTGAACTGGGCTGCTCGTACCTGCCCACCGAGCACAAGTACTCAACAATCTCGCAGCAGCGGCAAATCTAGGAAAATGTATATTTATAATATTACTACTAGCTCCTCGCCCACTTTGTCTGGCTGTAACACCACTATAACTGCCTCTGGTGGTAACATTTTGTAAAATTCAAAGTTGAACTACACTCGAAAAAGGAATATTCGTACCAAACTTCAAATCTCCAGGCCTTATGTTTCCAGAGATATCGTGATGAGTCCCTGCATAGGTGGAAATCTTTAATATATATAGATAGATAGATTGCTGTGTATTCAGGTAGCCGCAGTGGCGGTCAGTAACGACTGCACAGTAAATTGTGTGCATTCTGCTGGCCGGTCTTCTCATTCGTTATCCCTCCGGGACCCACCGGGACGCACCGGGACCCACCGCGACCCACCGCGTATAAATGCATCAAACCATGTTTTGGGTACTGCATCGTCAGCGCGCCGTCAACATGTTGCAACAATAAGACGAACGCGCATACCAAATAGATTAATGCGTATGTAGTAGACCGGAAATAGAAAGTGCACATGTGAGTGCAGCACCGCCGCGCGATCACACTGCTTCACGCACCGTACGACCGGCCGTGCGCGCGCCTGCAGTCGTTATGTGCAACGCTCCGTGAAGCGAAGATCTTCCGATAGTGTTGTCTAAATAATAACACGGTGCAGACCACTGCGGCACAGGGTTACATCAAACGGTATCAGACAACGCTCCAAGTTACCGCCGGAGCATGTTTCCACAGGCCGCCATTTTGAGATACTGTAATACTGTAATAATGGCGAGCGGCAAAACCGAGCAAAAAACTATTACTACTTTAAACTGTTACCACCAAATGCTTTAAAATTTCGTATACATTTATTTTATTCAATTAAACGACAAGACGAGGGGACGTTCACCTGATGATAAGTGATACGCCCGCCCATAACAACGTGGCGCTAGTTAGGATGTTATACACTGCACGATATTATGCTCGTCGCCTTGAGATATAAGATGTTGGGTCGCGTTGCCGCAGTAATTGCACTAGCTTCAATGCCCTTCAAATCGGAACACAGTAATGTTTTGGACAGTACTATTTGTCGGCTGCAATAGAAGCTCCGGTGGTGTAAAACAACAAAGACCTACCACCACTGAATAATATACCACCAATAATAATATCCACTTTGTCAACTTACTCGCATGCCCCGTGCATAACATAACGTGTATTACATATTGAAAGAGGGGTTTCGACCAAGCAGAGGTGACAAAAGGAGAGGTCCTGTCTCTAGCGACAAGGTTCTATTCACAGGAAACCTACGTCTGTTCGCTGAGAAAGATTTCCTCCTCAGCTCCCGTTATGCGAGCGGCTGAGGTGGCGTGGCGGTGAGACAATACTTTTTAATATTAAATCAACATCAGTGAAGGACTAAGTTTAGTTTTTAGTGTAAATGTATTCCGTTTGTTTCTGCGAACGTCTAGCCTTCATGATATATAATAAAAAATATTCTATCAGTTAGACCTTACAGATGCTGCAGTAGTTCGCTCAATGTAAACCTAAGATAGAACGGGCAAGAATGCTTTTGTACTAGTGAAAATACGTTATTAAGAAACGATTCATAACAAAGTAAATGCGGTAAGTTCGAATGGGCGACCTCGGGTGTTGTACACTAAAGATGAAACCGTTGGGTTATCAGCTTCGTACAAAAGCTGTTAAAGAACATCGCTGATGATTCCAACACTTATTTAGATACACGTAATTCCCACATTCTCTCTCGGGCTGCGCTTTATCTGCGATCGGAGCGCTCAAGGTGCACCCGATTACGATCGGGCTGATGTCTCAAGCAAATCCTCTGAGAAGTGTTGAGCCGTTAATGCACGCCCGGCCGGCCTCGAGCCGCTCCATCGCAGTAAACCTCAGCGCGTCGACAAAAAACACCACCTCGCCGCCGACAGCCTTACGGTGATGTACTTACTAGCGATTATAACACAAACCCGCCAAAGCGTGGTCGGGGCCCTGCCCCAAAATCACACCTTACTGCATTGTCCGGGAGCCCACTGGTGCAATCAAAACATCGTAAACTAATTCTTTGTGCCGCGGAGCTGACAAATGACGCGGCGGCCATTTTGTTGGCGAAGCGCGGGCGCACCGTAGATCGCCACGAGATCGATATCTGTGAATAGTACAACACCCTCACCTCACCACAAACCCACACTGCACCGCCGCCGCAATTGTGCCCAGTTCGGCTCGGCTCGGCTCGGCTCGACTCGGCTCGGTTATTTCAATATTATTTAATGACATAAAATCACGTTTTCATCTTCTTTAAACTATGCCATGAAACTGATTAAAATGAATTGAGAGGGCAGACGGAGCAAAAGGTACTCCTGAAACTTCCGCCACTGGCCGAACAGACTGGTCTCTAGGCAATGGAAACTGATTGCTAAATTTAAAGTCTCATATTTACATAAACGCTTAGTTTTTGCGTTGAAATGCTTGTCTTATCGAAACGCTGAATGTTTCCGTGATAACTCATTAAAAAACCTGATTATGTCTTAACTCTTAAGAAAAAGGGAAATCAGCTCATTAGGAAAAAAAAATGTCATTAAGTTGGCACCAATTAATCTTCGCTAATATTACAAGTATCCTGTATCCTATACATAGGTATATACGGTCAGGGACCCGCGCTCCGCCACAAATTTACTTAATTTTATAGCGTCCTAAAATCATATCCTATGATGGTGCCCCTACTCCTAGAAGATCGGCGTCAAACTTGACAGCAGCGGCTGCGTTTAAAAAAATATACAATATATCATCATTTATTATCTGTGTATTATACAGTGTAAATAAATAAAGAGCGGGAAGCTGCGGCGCATTGTGTGCGGCGCGGTGTCGCCCATTGTACGCGGACCTCGATGATGTCCTGTAGTGATGTAGCCGTGTAGCCGTGCAGCCATGTAGCCATGTAGCGACTGCAGTGGTGCACCGGAGCCAAATTAAAATTGGCATAACTCAGCAACGCTTTAATGCTGTAATATTGACCAAGTACTATAATATTGAAAATATAAACATAATGCTAATAGGACAAATATTTAAACTACAATTCTATCAAATTCACGTAGGTGTATAGGTGATGGCAGTTGAAACAATTCCTACCCCACTTCAACACAATCTTAAAAAGAGGTGTTTTAGTGATGTGCTCTCACTGAAGTGACGCGCGATATCTTCTTTGTACGCTCTGGTGCCTGTGTAAACATTTAATGGCGACCGATACAGTAGCGATTGTTGCGACAGAGACACTCACAGCTGTATAGGTGACACCTCGTGAGCGGATCGGCGCGGAGTCGGCCGAGTGAGCGATGAGAGCAAACATATTGGCGCTGGAGGCTCCGCCGCGAAGATCGCGGCTACTGCGTTGAATGCGACGGGCCGCGCTGACGCCGCAATGAAACGCTGCACCTCGACAGCATTTTATATTCATCAAGAGTACGTCTTGTGACAACTTTCATGTTGTTCCTAAGCATTTTTATATCAAAAATATTTTTGTTAGTTTTAACGTTTATTGGTGGTATGTCTCTGTTTCCGGAGACCGTCTACGTAAATACCACACCACGCTTATTGCAGCTGACAAACCGTATACAAACATTACTGTGGTCCGCTTTAAAGGGCGCTGGAGCTAATAATATTACTGGAATATTGAGACAACAAGAATGTTGAGGTGACGAGCACAATTTATTGCAGTGTATACTTTTCTAACTAGCTACGTTGTTATAGGCAGGCGTATCACTTACCATCAGGTGAACGTCTCATTCGTCCCGTCGCTTCGACGAATAAAAAATAAATTTAACGACGAACGGAAAAAAAATCTTATAGTAATGAGTGATCTTTAGCAAATATCTAAATGAGGAATTATTGAAAAATACACAAAATTATTTTAATTGTTCCAAAATATTAATTTCTCACGAATACGTCATTCGTTTTCTCGATAATTACTGTAACATTATATTACCAACAAGATAATATTTATTTCGCTTCTTTTGCTCATTAACTTTGATTGATCATATCACTAAATAGATACTATTTAGTAATAGGATACAATCAACTTCGCTTAATATTTTAATGAGTATTATGAATGAATAAAGATCATTAGGTACAAAAAAAGAAGTAAAAAAAAACAAGCAAATGTTTTTCGTATGAACTAGTAATCTAGTTTACTATTAATAAGTTAATCATCACACAAAATGACTGCGCTCATCATCAAATGAATCAAACGAGCTGCAAACTTCCTAAAAGCTTGCCACGAGCACTAGTTGTTCCAATTTTATCTCTCGCAGACAAGTACTCAGGGGGCAGATAAGATTATTAATCTATATTTGAATACTTCACGCAAGTGTAAGACAAATCGCTTGCCCGATGACAAAGAAGCTCGGCTGCCGAGGCTGATTCACTGCGCCCCTGCATCTTATCCTCATTAGGCCACTAATCCTTTGCCCAAAAAAAAATATTCAATACAGATAATAATTTTGAATCCGTCCAACAATTCTCTTGTATTCAATGAAAGCGTTCGGTAGCCCGTTTGCTCACCACGGTCGTTCGCCATTAGATAATAACCTTACACGCAAATCTACTTCGTATTTCCATCAGGATAGGTACGGGCTAGATGTTTTCAAAGCGTACAGAGGGTATCCCATAAACTAACACATTTCCACGAACCTTGTTTTGTCAAATGCCAGTTTAAACTGCGATTTAATACCGACCATGTCCGGTGTTGATTACTTGTCGCGTAAATACCTTTTCACAAAGTATTCAAACTTAACCAAAACAAAGCCTTTGTTCGGATCCGGAAGGAATTAGGATTGCATTGTTTCATTCAATTTCCCTGTGATATTATTTTTTCAATTTGTGACGAATGAAAAAGTATAATATTATGCGCAGACGAGAATCTAAACATTTATACTAATGGCACCTACTAATTAAGATAAAAGCTCTATAAGAATATATATCAAACTAGTCATTTTGCCGGTGACCAATCCTGCATTCTTATTATGATGTACTAGTCAAGATAACAAAATGATAACTACAGTATAAAATAATTAATTAAAGTAAAATATTACTACCTTGAGTCACGTTAGTAGCCTTCAGTACCGTTTATTATAAAGCTAATAAGCTTATTATATAGGTACCTGATAACTATCTATTCCAAGTGGCAAGACTATCATAAGCCGAAATAATAGTTTCATAAGCAAAGAGTGGTAAAACACAAAAATAAGTGTAACCATTTTACCTGCGTCACCAGTACGGGCAAAGCTATTCAACGGTTAATGCACTGACAGTTTGTTATAACTTACACATTGGAAATATATTTAAACTGAACAATGTCTGCGGAGTTCAACTAGTATTCTACGTCGTTAATTGGTCGTAAAACCAGTAACATTCTTTCCGGGGTAACACGAAGATGTCAGAGAGAGCGCTGAATCTTAAGGTTATCTTGTGTATGTACCAAAAATTATCGACGTGTCGTTAAAATTCTTCATTATCGGCACTATTGCTGCTTGCACGCGCCTCTAATGAGCTGGTGAGCAAGCATTATATGGAATTCTCATGTGTAATTGGATCAATGTAAAGGCGACCATGTCATTAAACGATAGTAATGTGAAATGAATGTCATTTAACGTTACTTTTTGAAGCTTTAGGTTCGCCTACGTAATTTCTTCTACCAGCGACGATGTAATTCGCTTAGTTGTTATTTACAAGCCTTGTAAAAGTGTTATGACATTATCCATATCGACGTCGTGCGATAGATGTCAGCGGGAAACACGATCGCCGCTTCCGTGCGTGCGATCCAATGTTATAATTGCTACATTTTGATAGAGAGAAGTAGGGAACGCGACTCTGTCATCAGCGCGGCGGTCCGTCAAGATGACAGGGCGCCATTTCGCGACTGCGCGCCGCCACGTAATGGCGGCATACACGGCGCGGCTCCCGTTACACAGGTACGGCTGTAATTACGGCGCTTTGAGAGCCGAGCCGGGCGTTGCGACTAAACACCGCTCCGAATCATGCCAGCTAAATTTCTGCTCCGTTAATTTAAGGGTGATCGTGTCTAACCGTCAGAGGACGCTAGTTAGCTGATGTAATTTGATAACGCTGTCGTTCATTACGCATCAATTTGTTTGGTAGTTTCGTGTTCACTCTTCTAGTCGTTATCGGTGACCACTTAATTTGTACCACTTAACCTTCAGTGAGTTTGTGTTAAAATAATTTTGAAACATAACCGAGACGAACAAGATCATCTGATGGCAAATGACTCGTCTACGGATAATAGCGAAACATTATTTAAAATATTTCAACACCTATTGAATTTACTTTCTCCCCCAAGGAGACGATTCTCTCAGATATATGAAATCAAGGCTATTCCCCATATCTACGAAAGCTGTTTTTCTTAAAACCTATAGGTTTTCTTACTATGTTTACCGGAAGCTAAAGCCATTTGATAATTGAATTCGTGTCTCGTAATTCTAGCACTGCTTCCACCAGTACATGAATACCTAAGATTTCTTGTCTTCGTACGAATAAAATTAAATAAATCATTAATGCTAACACAAAAACTGTTCGTCGTGTCAGTGACGGCCGTTATGGAATAAATGTCGAGTGGAGGCCGCATACAGGTCGCAGAAGTGTAGGATGCCCTCTCTCCAAATGGACCGATGACATCATCAAGGCAGTCGAAAGTGGGAGGATATGAAAAGCTGAGGTTCACATTTGGTGGAAGACGTTGGAGAAGGCCTATATCGGGCAGTGGATGTTTATCCAGCTGATAATAATGATGAACTCAAAAACAAGTGAAGCAATAAATATTTGATTAGATAACTGAGTGCTTAATAAAATAGCATATTCTTTACTGGGTTCGATGTTTACATAGATAAACCTTTACAGACAATAAAAGCTATCAGTATTTTCTTGTTAGTTCTATTGTGTAATGACTTTAAATGCGTTTATTAATAATATTAATAAATAAAGAAATCGTAACTCGAACTCAAAACATAAATACATTGATTAACTCTATATAAAAATAAAACCGACATAATTATTACGATGACACCCAAAATCTTAATTATTGATTAAATATTCCATAAGTATGGGGCCGTGATGACTGACGGCCATCATCACTACCTATGGTCTGTCAAAAAACAAAGTGTAATTAACGTGAAACGTTTATATTGCAATAAACATATGAAGTGCCATACCATATACTGGCAAATAAACTATTTCACTTAAAATGAAAATATTTTAAGTTTAATAAATGTAATTGGGCAAAGTTGCTGCTTTTTTTTTATTTTGGTTAAAAAGGACCCCGTAATCAGTAATAAAAATGAGATATTTATTATTTCTATCGATTTATTGGTATGAGATAAGCCACGTGGTGTGAGCGTCACTTAGTGGTTTCAGTATTATTCTATATATTGGCGATCACAATTTCTTGAATATTGATACAGAATTTTACCAGCAGTGAGATGTGAAAATAAACCACCTGTAGTAAAGCAAAACTGCAGATCTCTGGTAAATGGTTTACTAAAAACATACAATAAAAAAATATATTTATTGTAATTTTTTTTATATATGTACTAAAAAAATAACTAGTATTTAAATTAAATTGAATATGAAAGTATGCAGCGTCATCTCCCGAACAAGTTGTATTCGTTTTAATTTCACTGAAGTGTACACAGATGGATCTTTTAACGACACTGGTACAGGATTAGCTATTTTGCTATTTTTAATGACGATGTCATTTATAATATTCAACCTTTATACGTCATACATTTATATATCGAATATATTTTCTTTAACGTTTTCGTTCTATCTAGTTTAAAATGGTGTTATAAAAGTTAGTACTAATGATATATCTTTATCTAATATATTTTGAAACATTTTAATATTTTTAGAGTATTAAATAATATTTGTAATGTCATATGTAATTACGACAACGTCTGTTCCTAAAGAAACACCTCGGCAGGGAACAATCTGTCATCACTGACTGACGTTTGCTATGTTGTTTGTGCCGTTTTAAAAAACATTATAAAATTGTTGAAAATGATTGGAATAAGGTCTAATACATTCAACGACAACTCAGTTGAACCAGAACAGGACGCTAATTCCGCCTTAACAGAATTAGATAAAGGTATATAGTAGTAACCTAATGTATTAACAGTAACAAGTAGTATATTACTTAAAAAAACGATGTTACAGGTCTAAGGTCCGGCAAAGTAGGCGAACAATGTGAAGCGATAGTTCGTTTTCCTCGTTTGTTCGAAAAGTATCCATTTCCTATACTCATCAACTCTTCTTTCTTAAAACTGGCCGATGTTTTTCGTATGGGCAACAACTTTTTACGGCTGTGGGTTTTGCGGGTGTGTCAGCAAAGCGAGAAGCATTTAGACAAAATTCTGAACGTTGATGAGTTTTTGCGACGAGTGTTTAGCGTCCTACATTCCAACGACCCTGTGGCAAGAGCACTAGCGCTGCGGACTCTCGGTGCTGTCGCGGGGATCATCCCGGAGAGACAGAACGTGCATCATGCTATACGTAGAGGGCTGGAGAGCCATGATAATGTTGAAGTTGATGCTGCCATATACGCTACAACTAGATTTGCTGCACATTCAAAGTAAGTGTACATTGTCATTATCTTCCTTTTAAAGTCAGTTATTGGTTACTCCAAATTATATTCTATTCATATCTGTGGCTATGTGTGAATGTTATATAATTCTGTGTCCCGTGCAATGTTAATAGAAGCTACTTAGCAATACTAAATTGTCATGCTTAAAAATTAAGAGCCATTTGAAATATAAAAATTATAATCATATGAAGACCACAATTAAGACATTAATTTTATTTGTCTTGTTAATTTTTGTGATTTGTCTTTTCTCAGTGCATTTGCAGTAGCCATGTGTAACAAACTATCTGACATGGTGGAGTGCGAGAGTACTGCAGCAGAGAGAAGGGCCAAGCTAGTCCGTGCTTTGAGAACAGTTCATGGAGGAGGTAAATTTATTTTGAAGCAAAAATCTTTCCCTAGTTATTATAGAAACTGGGTTAAATAAAATAAATTAGTTTTTTGCCACATGAAATTTTATGTATTTGGTAATGTTGGTGCATTGAATAATAAACATTGATTATATGTTGTTTCACTATTTTAGTTTTGTTTTACTTCTCATAACAAATTATTTGTTTCCTTAGCTGTGAGAGCTCAAGGTGTGCTGAAATTGCTCCGTTCCTTGCTTGAAAAATTCCCATCCTCTAGTTCAGTGCGGGCAGCTATTATTGCACTCACTGCCATTGCCGCTGACACTGTTGTCCATGTACCTGACCAAGTGAGTGTAAAGCTATAATATTATTTACATCAGATAAAGTTTGCATTATCCATTTGTAACTTGATTTATAAGGATTAAAAATAATGATTCCATAATACCTACTGTAAGAATATTATAATGTACATGGTGAATCTGATTACCCAGGTCGAGCTCCTGCTGAGCATAGCTATGAGAGATGCACGTTCCGCGGTGCGGAGAGCGGCACTGCTGGGGCTGAGGAAACTGGCAGAGCACGCGGCCCTGTGGCCGGCCGATTGCATTCAGCGGCTGGTGCGTGCGGCAAGTGGCAGCAGCGATGCAGAGCACACTATGCTGTGCCTGCAAGTTATGCAGGTAATTCATATGAACACACTGATGCAATTGCAACAATGTACATTATCTAAATCGGCAAAACATGGCAATGTAATGGTATAAGCAAGTTTACACAGCAACACATTACAATTATGATGATAAGACAGTAATTTAACTATGTACAACACCTTTCAAACTGAAAGCAAGTAATATTTATACAATACTGCTTACTGGCAGAAATAGATGCTCCAGTACCTACCAAAATCAATTTTAAGAAGGCAATAATATAGGAGACCCTGGTGTTCTGGTCATATTGGTATGAGTGATGCTTAGTAGTACATACTTCTGAATGCAATTTACTTTTACAATTTTAGTTGGTTATCAAAATATCAAGTATAGTTAGTGAACACTCTTCACTCTCTTTCTCATTGACCAAGATGCTGGTGCGGTGTCCGGCTGTGTGCGCGGCGGCGGGCGCAGGCGCCGGCGGCAGCGCAGCGGCCCTGCGCCAATATTGCTTCAACGCGACCCTGAGTGCGGACCTGCGGCACGCCGCCACCGCCGCGCATCTGCTCACGCGCATCGTCGTACACTGGTACCTGTTACCGACACCCTGGAGTTTTACCAAACTTTTCCCACTTTTACAGCTCGTTCCAGGAAAACATTGATTTCACGAGCCAAGTTTAAATTTGCCATTTTTTTTTATCGCACAGATACCGGTATTGTTCAGGTTATTTTTGCACTTTATAAACACCATTCTCTTAAATGGCTAATTTTCATCACTTTGAAACAACATTCAAATTCGATAGACCACCTCGACCAACTGCCACACATCGTCATAACAATTACAGCTTCCGGGACCTTCCTTGTGTCCAAGTGTGTTGCTACAGTTTCTAGTAAAACCCAATTTAGATAGTTGCTATAGCTCCAGCTCATGACCTTGCCTCAATGCCATCTCTAGTCCTCGTGTTGAGAATCTGTTGCTTTTAAACTTGGAAAAATATTATAATAATTCTCTTGTTGACAGTTATGAGGAGAGCCTCCCCGTTGAGGGTTCAGATCTGATGCTAGCCCTGGAGTCACTGGTCATCGCCACTGGGCAAGCCCCAGGGCATGTGAAGTCCTTGCGGATCGTGCTGCGATGTCTGGTGAGGTTCTATAATCCGTTTTTGGCGAGATATAATATAATTCATTTTTAGACACAACAGTTCATTTGTTCAAAATATCTAAATCTGAAGACCATGTGGTTGGGCCGCGTGCGCGCCGCATGTATTGCGATATTACATAATATTATATCGTTATCTACTTTAACTGTTAAAAAAACTTTCCTTCAGTGTGAAGGCTCACTGGAAGGTGTATGGACATAATGCATGATGCTTGAATTTGCGTACAATTTTCAACAAGGTAGTGAATAGGCTAGGAGTAGGCCAGCGGGCTTAGCCATAGCAGGAACCTGTGCGAGTTGAGCAATAACTGTCCACCAGACTGCGTAAACAGTGTCGGTGAACTCAGGTCACAAGTGCAGTGTAGCGCAGTAGCTTGCTGTGCTCACAGGTGCACCTATGCCACGCGGAGCCGAACCTGTACGCCGAGCGCACCGCCGGCTCGCTGGGCGGGCAACTGGACGCGGCTGCGGCTGCGGCTGTTGCGGCGGGGGCGCGGGGCGAGCCAGGCGCGCGTACGCTCGCGCTGCTCGAGGCACTGGCGGCACTGGGCGGCGCCGCGGTGACCACGCGCCGCCTGTCGCCTGCTCTGCCCGCACTGCTGCGTACCTTCCAGCGGTTTGGGTAACATCTGCACCCGGTCACTGCCAACACACACTTTACATAGCAGTGGAGAAATGTACATCTGTATGTTAAATTGACCATGGCTTTTGCAAACTTCATCATCATTTAACGTACTCTAAGATGATGAATGTTCAACTCCAGCTGTCTCACATCTTTTAATAATAGATTCATTACATAACTCCAGTTCTACGTTGTCCGACAGATTCTTGCTGTACATAGTAATACTTCGGAGCTCAGTCTGCCCGCGCTGCACATATCCGAAAGATTTATATATAATATAAATCAAGTATAAATATATACTATAGATCAAGTATAAGTATATATATAGTTCATTAATTTATCTACTGACACTTTACAGCAGTACAATACCGGAAGAAGGCGAGAGCGAGGTTGAGGAGGGCACGAGCCTGGTGTTGCTGTGTACGGTGCTGCTGCAGGAGCGCGCGGCCGCCAAGCTCAGCGTGCGCGTCAACCGATCGTGGGAGGAACGCGTGCTGCAGATGGTCAGCGCCTCCGACGGGTGGACCCGCTACAGGGTGGCACGGGCCGCACTCAGGTACATTTGTCTCCCCGTGCGATAAGTTCTATGCTCTCTATTGTTTGTTGAGAGGTGGATTGTTGTTGGTTTATCTTGCCTGTTACCCGTTTCCTGTTGTCTTATTGACAAATTATTCTCGTTTATAAAAATTATGTATTGTCAATAGATACGGCCATCACCACCTAGCTGCGGAAATCTTGAAGCGGCTTTGCGAGGAGGCGCCGAGCGAGGCGGCACAACGCTGGCTAAGCGCGTTGCGCCGCGCGGCTGATGCGGACGCGCATCTTTTGGACGTTGGTAAGTCCATCGTCAGGCTTACTACATAGGTATCGCTGGAAATTAACTGCAACTAGTAGTAGACAGCGATACAGATACATAGCGACTGCAACACTTGTTTTTTATCGTCAACCAACAATACGCAAACGCATGTGGTTCAATTGAAAGTAACACAAGCGTGTCGCGGTGCACCCGGATGGCCCACCCACAATATAATAAGGCGCCCTTAGCACATGCAGTATTTATTGAAGGAGTATACACAGGTATCTCCGGGCTGGAGGCGTGCAGCGGTCTGTGGGAGTCGTGCGGAGACGCGGGCGGCGCGGGCGGCGGCGCCGGGGGAACCTGCGCGGCGGGCTGCAGCGGTTGCGGAGCGTGCACCCCGCTCGCTGCATCGTGGATGAGTGCGCGGGCGGCTGCACTGGCGGCGCTCGCTAGCGCCGCGGCGGCTGCGCGCGCACTGTGCACGCAGCCGCCGCCCGCCGTCGCACAGGTCCGGTTGCCCTATCACTCACCCTGACAAACACCGTTCGCATGGCATACAAACAAATAACATAAACTCAATGAAAGGAGCCAATGTATAATGTGCACATGTGACGCAAGGCGGCGCGCGAGGCGGGCGCGCGGGTGGGCGCCGCGGCGGGGGCGCTGCGCCGCGCGGCCAACATGGCGGCAGGGGTGGCGCAGCGCTACGCGCACGTCGCGCGCACAGCTTTCCACGCGGACGACTCCACTCTCGCACATCTACACATGTATCCTTTTCTAGTGTACACACTATTTCACTCAGTGGTCGCCCCCTCTCGCTTGCTCCTTCCCGGGAGGCTTTTAACTCCAAACGAATGTTTAACCCCAGCGAGATTTCTGTAACAATAAAAATAATATGATATTTTAAAACAACAATACTAATAATAGTAGGAATTTAAAAAGCAATAATTGACAAGTGCTGGAAAATGTTATCGAAATTGTTTATTTACTTACTGCGTCACGGTATTAAAGGCAGTCGATGCGGATACCGTGCGAGCCCCAGTCCGCGCGCGTAGTATTACACAAAAGTAAAAACGTGCAGCGGCGCGCGCTCCATACGGTAACCTGACTCCCTTAAGTAATACTTATTTTCTATACCTTCAATTCCAAACTTAACTCTACGCGCGAGCAGTTCGCAGTACACGTTTGCGCAGTTGACCCAATTTCTGGACCGCATCACGGGAAACCAGCAAGAGCGCCCCGCGGAGTTGTACACCAAAGAGCTGAAGGCCACATCGCTAGAGGAGCTGATCGCGCTCACACCCGCTACCGAGCTCGCGAAGATATCTGCGAAACTTTTCGACAATCCCACTACCAACCCCGGAATCACTCACAGGGTATATGCTCTATTCATAGAGGGGTAAGGGCAGGTGAGATCACACACACAGGTCACGGACGATCCTTCTGGTTGTGCTTTTTAACTATTTAATAGGAGGCACACCAAGGACGTGCTCGTTACGTGCTCATTCCCGAACAAGGGAACATTTGTGAAGTAATCGTGTGACGCGCCGGCTTGCATCGCCGCGCGCCGCACGGGCTGACGCGCGACATCCAATCAACTCGGGCTCTCGTGGAGGTTTGTGGGTAACAGTGCAGCGTAAGCGCTCGACCGAACTACTACGTTTTATGTGTTGTGTGTCAGCACGCGGAGGCGGTGGTGGGCGCGGTGCGCGCGTGCTGCGAGGGGGCGGTCTGGCCGCGCGCGGTGTGCGGCGCGCGCGGCGCAGCGACGCTGTGCCGGGTGTCATTGGCGCCGGGCTGGCGCGCGCCGCCGGCCGAGCACGCGGCCGCGCTGCCGCTCGCGCACCGCCTCGCGCTGCGGCTGGAGGGAGTCGTGCTGCACCCGCCGCGCAGGTACGCACCAGCACTAGCACCAGTACCCGCACCTTGGACCGCCCCGCTGGCACGGATACACACGTGTGGCGTATACCACGACAGCGATAACTTTTTCAAAGACCACTGAGCTAGAAATGTATATCTATCGTTAGATGTGAAACTATAGTGCTCCCTGCGAGTTTACCGAACCTGGAGATGTGTTCGCGGCGCGTTGCGCGTTGTGCTCCAGCGAACACGCGCTCAGACGCACAAGCACAAGCACACGGCACGTACTCAGTGAGCAAAGCGTTCAATGACGCGGGATTAATGTCAATTAAGACGCGTGAGCTGAGTGATGACGCGCGTCCTCTGTTGCAGCAAGCGGCAGCCGGCGCGGCAGGTGAAAGGTGTTCAGATCACGGTGACCGCAACGCCGCACGCGCGCGCCAATGAGAAGGTACGGTGGGAGCGCTGCGCCGCTGGGTGCCCCTTGCCGCGAACCATCCCTGTCGTCGGTTCTTTGCTTGCAATATTGAATAGATGTTTATAACATAGGGGCAAACATAAAATTGTGCCTGAGGTGTAGGATCGTGTGCGCAGGGCGCGCCGGGTGCGCAGAGTGCGCAGGGCGCACAGGGTGCCGAGGGCGCGGCGGCGGGCGGCGCGACGCTGCGCGCGGTGCAGACGGTGCAGCCCGTACGCGACTACTTCGCCGCGCAGCAGCTCGTAAGCGTGGGCGCGCCGGGCCTGTACACAGTGGCGGTGGACGCGGCGTTCGTGGACCAGGCCGGCCGGCTGTGGCGCACCGGCCCGCGCACCAGTATCCTCATCAAGGTGCGGCACCCGCAGCGTGCGCCGCGGGGACACTGACGGTGGGCTCGCGGGATCTTCTCGCGCCGAATATAGCTTTTTATTTTTATATTTTTCTCAATGTGGGGGCAGTGCAGCAGCATGCGCGGCGTGTACTCGCTGCACGGGTAACGCTTTACGCGCGGGGTAACCTTTGCGAAGTGACTCTGGGGGAGGTTATTAAATTAGGTGAAATACCTGCCAGCATCAACTCGGCGCCACGAGGAGCGGTGTTGTCAACTGTCAGAAAGCAGGCTGCTTGTTTGGCGCGCTCCGTTTGTCAATCCGGCGGGAGCTCGAGCACTTGGCACTGATGGTGAAGTAAAGCTTTACTTGTACTGCTGCCAAGCAAAAGTAAATCACGGAATGTGCCAAACGTCCCGAACATGTGTTGCGGAAGTAATGTGATAAGTGACCAATTGACAAAGCAGCCTTCCGGTAGGTTAGATTAGCACTCTACCTGCTCAGCAGCTAACGCCGCGCAGGGCGGGCACGGCAAGCTCGTGCAGGGCGTTCACGCCGCACGCAACACCTGTACTCGTCTTTAGTTAAAAATAAACGTACCAACTTAGATTCAGCGTAGTTGCATTTAAAATGAGTGGAGAGATATTGCCGTTTGGCTAGGTTCAGAAGCTGGTTGTGCTATGCTCACTGGCCTAAATGGAACGCACACCCGTGACGAGATAGTGAGGCTCGCATCGAATAGTTGGAATTGTATCCATGCAATGGACCGGCGCGGCCTACGCTCTGCGGCGGCTCGAGTGTTGACGGATGATCATGTGGTGAATTTGACTGCAGCGTGTTATTAGTGTAGGTCTAGATGTAATAGGATGGTGTGACAAGTAAAATGCACCGGTGCGCACGCGCGCATGTGACAGGCGCACGAGGACCCCAGCAGCAAGGGCAACGCGCAGGCAGCGCGCAGCAGGTTCTAGCGGCACCGCACCGCCGCACGGCCGCATCACCGTACCGGGCGGCGCTCCGCGTGCATCCGGTAAAGTCTTGCAGATTGGTCTTGGTAGACGTCGTAAAGCCGACGCCCTTCTACTATTTACTAACTGTTATCGTTTCTCATTTGTAATTAATAAATGATTCCTATTATTGTTTTGCCTTTTTATTAAAAAAAAAACACCAATTAGCTAGAGAGGTCATTATGGAGATCTGCAGGGTATATTACTGAGGTAAGGCGGCAGCAGTTTTCTTTCTGACTGTCGCGGTCCATCAGAAGATAACGATTTGATTTGTAATACGTCCTAATGTGGTGAAGTACCGTGTGGTGGGGGACCTAGAGTATCACGGATTCTCAGTGAACAGAACAAGTTTGAGAACCGAACACCTGGTATGTCAAATCCATTACATACTACACACGAATATGTGGAGAAAAACCTTGGTGAGGACTCTGATCGGCTGGAGAACACAAATAGCGTAAGATTATATCTGTCGTGCGGCGCATGCGTTATATGTAATATAATATAACGAATGTAACATTAAGAGTTGCGCGCGCAGCCGCCGGCCGGGTGCGGTCGCGGTGGGCTCGGTGCCGCGACATATTGCATTTATTTAATTATTTACTATAAAATGTATCGAATAGAAAAGTATAAATTAATTGAGACACCTCCGAGTATTCTCAACAAAACAATTGTTCATAATCATTTACGAAAACCAACGGGTATAAAAAGTTTATTGTGCGCTGTTTTAACGGTCTGTACTCTGTACTGCACGGAAATCAACCTCGATAAGATAGTTGCGAAACACGAAGTGCGCCCCGCACCGCCCCGCACCCGCGCACCCCCGCACCAGCCCTTCGCAAAACGTAAGTTTACCTTCGACCACGCGTTGTTGCAATGCTTCACACCGCTATGAAATTACCTTCACTTGTAAACTACGGATGCGTCGGTCGCGGCGCGCTGTCCACGAATGCGCCTTCCTTAGGGGTTACCCCCGTAACGCGTAACAAGATTCCGCGATGTCGCTGCGTCAGAGCTGAAGGTGTCATACGACGGAGATACGCGGAGCTGAGTGGAAACAATTCATTATCAAACCGTGACGTGGGGCGTTGGCTGTCGCTGTCACCCGCCTGATTGTACGGCTGCTTGCTCGTTTGCTTATCAGATTAATTTTGATGTAAGTCGTTGTTTAAAAACCCGATCTGATCAATTCAAAGTCAGTGTTTGTGTGGACTCCACCGGGCGCGCTCGCTGCGGCTAGTCGACTTGGAAATATCGGAGCGGCGACCGGCCTATCTCACCGCGAACGGGAACGCGCCTTGTCTATCGGTAAACAAAGAGAAATGTCCAGCTATCGGCGATAAGCCTGCGCTGATAAGCCGCGCCGCTGCCGACCGGCGCACGCGACGCGAGTGCAGCACTCCCGCGGACATGCGCCTCGCGGCCCTCGTGCTCGCGCTGCTGCTGGTGCGCGCTGCCCGGAGCTGGACATTCTGCGATAGTATCGGCGGGTGCACGTGCAGGTACCACGACAGAGTCGAAGAGGACTTCGTGAGGCAACACATCGACTGCTCGTATAAGAAAAATGTCACGGCTGCCAACCTCACCTTGCCTGACAAAGCGTATTCCCTGGACTTATCGTCGGCCGGCTTGAAGACGGTGTGTGCGGAGTGGTCGTTGCGCTCGTGGTACCTGGAGGAATTGGTGTTGAGAAATAATGAAATCGCCTATATCGAGTCGAACGCTTTCGCATTCCCGGAGCTGAGGAGATTGGACCTGAGCAGTAACCGATTGCAAAGTGTTGAAGTCGCAGTGTTTAGGTCGATGGCCAAGTTGGAGTATTTGAATTTGGCAAATAACCGTTTCACGACCTTCACTAAACTCAATTTTCACCCGCTGAGAGAGCTCCGCGAGATCATTTTGGACAACAACAGGCTGGGGGCCAGCTTGGCTAATGCCAACCTGTTCGACCGGGACGGCTACGGGCTAGCGAACAAGATCAAGAAGGTCTCTATCAACGGAGTCGCCCTGAACGTAGTTCCCGACAACTTCTTCCTTGATGCGTACGACCTCAGGGAGCTCCTCATCGCCAACAATAATCTGGCCGAATTATTTGAAATACCGTTTACGCTGGAATTCTTGGACCTGTCCGACAATCCGGTGAGACAGATATCCGGGGAAGATTTCAACGACCTCACTGCCTTGAAAGTGTTGAAGCTGAATAATTTAAATATAACGGAAGTGTCGGCTTACACTTTCTCCTCACTCCGCGATCTCACTAAGCTGGAGTTGGAGAGGAATTTCAAGCTGACGGAGTTCAGCGCTTTTGCTTTCGGCCAGGAAGTCCTGGACGATCCCTCTGATTTTTTGCTGGAAGAGTTGTCCCTGAAGTCGTCGCGGTTACGGACGCTCGACACGAAATTACAGGTGCCGTTCGGACAGCTGACTCGGCTGGACTTGCAGGGGAATCCCTGGCACTGTGACTGCAAAATCACTTGGTTCAAGCAATTCCAGATGAAACCGATCGACTATGAACATTTAAGGTAAGTTTAAGTAAGACAATGTTAACCGTGCGTCCATTCTGATTACAACTAACTTCAGAAACTTGTTCGTATCATACAACATCCTGTGCGGAGGGGGGCGGGCCGGGGTGAAGGGTGGCTGCTTTTTCAGTACTTAGTGCCCCCCGAACAAGTGCCCGCCTTGTCTTGGCGGTGCAGCTCAGTATCCGTGGTTTGGTCCCTCACGGTGAACCAAGAGGAATCTACTCGGCCGGCCCGAGGTGTAGGGCCGGCCCCAGGCGGCCGCTTCACGTGGACTCCGTGAGCTAACCTCGGATGTGTGCCGGTGGGTTGTAGGGACGGGTATATTCTGCCCTTTATAGCCGCGGTGGAGTCGCGGCGGGAAAGGAATGTCGGTATCGCGTTCCGCCACTCTCCCTATCCTCCGCGGCCGTATAACGGGTGGCGGCAGAACCCAAGATCGGATTCGTCGCAGTGAGTCGGGAGAGTTTTTTCTTTTGACTCCCATGACCTGTGGGTGATGGGTTCGGGGGAATCCGTTCCCCAAGTGACTCTGAGTGGCCGAGAGGACGGCGCGCAATGTGGTCCGGCGTGCCCTAACAAAGGTGGAAAGGAGAGGTTCTTCCCTCCCTCTTGAGGTGGGGTTGCATGGTACGATCGGGGCTGGTGGGCTCGCGGAGGTGAGCGCAAGCGTTCCCGTGACCCTGCCAGAAAACGACGAGGTGGAACGTCGTGGGGGTTTTAGCTGGTGCAAGTACGACATAACTTGTCTTTGCCCCCACGAGGGTAGGTATGCGCAGATATTTGCCCCACGTAAAACAAAAATATATAGTACCTAGTGAGCAAGCATCGAGAATGTCGAAAACCCGCCCCAACATATAGCTAACACTGGGCGACCAGGAGTACAGAAAAGTTAAGTTGTATTCCAGGTGCAGCACGCCGAAATCACTGTTCAACGCCAAAATATTCAATCTAAACTCCAAGTTGTTGAAGTGTGCGGGCGGCGGGGGGCGCGCGGGCCTCGCCGTCGGCCTCATCGCCTTCTGCATGTTCGCCTCTGCCGCGGCCCTCTGGCTGTTCTGGTACCTGCCCGTCTGCCAGGCGAAGGGGAAGTTCGTGAGCAGTATGTATAGCTGCACCGCCGCGTACGCCGTGCTTCCGGCGCACGCGACGCCGGCCGAGCGCTAGCCCGCTCGCGACTCGCCCGGCGCGGCACGGCGCGGCACGGCGCGGCACGAAGCGGCACTTAGTAGACAAACAATGGCTCAGCTCGACCGGTCTGCGTGTGGAGGAAGGTTTTTGTTAGTAAAGATATCATAACACGATTTTTCTGTTGTTATAGTTGAATAGTTTGTATTTTATACGTACACCAGTTGACGCCATTATAAAGCAATTATCGATGATAACTACATTTGATTTTAATGAATTTGTGAACCCAATGCAGTAATGACAAATCTAAAGTGCATTGGCAAGTGTTTTGGAAGCTTGCATCTGAATGTAAATAAAATAGTCGTTTATTTAAGTAAAATTTAAAGTGCGTTGTAACTCTTTGAAATTGCCTGAGAGATCGTCAACAGATTTGTTTCAGTAAGTGGTTCACGTCTGCTACGTTAGAGCACCGGAAGCATTCGGTGAAAAGATTTCAGTTTGTTCTTTAGTTAATAAGAGTAAAGTGCCTGCCGGCGCGTGGGGCGCTGGAGGGCAGGGAGCGCCTCCAGCATTAGAGCTGCATGTATAGACTTACAGGCGCTTTTAAATTTGTAGGTGTCTCGCTGTTGTGGCCCCCGCCTGCATCAAATCGAATCGAATAACATATCGATACGAAACAATCGAGCGGCGGACGAAATGAATACAATTATTGTATACTCATAACAAATGGATACATGACAGTTTGCAGACGTTTCGGGAGGTGTCGTTAGGAATGATAAACAGAAGGAAAAGTGCGAACAATTTATTGTTTGTGACTGGAACAAATCTGTAGTCAATTCAGTTCATACAGTGATAAATTACAAATGTGTACAAAACGAGTCTGGCCGCGGCTGCAGGCTCCGCGCTGCAGCAGCGAACACCACATGATTACATTCAGATAAATAGGCCGTGTACCACCGGGCGCAGACATAACGGCCATAGTCTTTATTTGTTACAAGCTTTTGTGTTCGTTGTTTGTTAAATAAATATTTATACAAAATGTTACTGTTCCATTATGCTCCCCCGTCGGGGCACCGCCAGCACGGGTGCTCCGCAGACCAGCGGCAGTAATCATCAAATAGATTCTCTACCACTATCCAAATCCCCGAACAACAAGCACCACAAATACGACAGCGGGAAAGCGAGTCTTCATAATATATATACACTGCATTTAATTTGATCATTTGGTTTACGAACAAGTAAATATATTGTGGTGATATAGCACATATACAAAACATTACGGAGGCGAGACGTCCGAGAGTTGTATAAATATCCGAATTCACAAAAATATGAAAGGCACGTCAGGATATCGGTTGGTACAACCTAATGATGTATAAATTTATAAGGTCGACATATTTGTGTAAAAACATCAAAAATTATTGTATTCTTAAGCACCGGCGCATTTGGGCCGCCTTTCCTTCGTTCCTGTCCTCACTCCTAAGCAGGCACAAGCCGAAGCTGCTGCGTCGTGGAGAGGTGTCCGAGGAGCAAGTTCGAGTGACGTCACTACACAGCCACCAGTGAATAAATTCTCACTTAGATCTAGTAACTCCACTGATCGTCTGAGCGGCCGCACCCCCAACAAACATTACAATTGTATTTAAAGCATTTTATTAGAGTTCATTCATATGTACGGAAATTTACATTTGTTCGCAATTGTTGTGAACAGTTTCCGGTGCCCGTGTGTGACCACCAATGCAGTGTTCACGGCACAAAGTATGAACTAATCGTGTCTTCTGGAAGTACTTGTAACCCTTGACCATACAAACTGTTTCCCTTTGCCGAAAACGACACCGTGATCCTGTGCCGCCGTTTGCTGTCACTCGCCGCCAGGGGGCCGCAGCGTGCTGACGGTCACTCGGATTACTTTAAATTGTACTATATGTATATATACATTTATACACATACACACACACACACACACACACACACATATTATATATGCATTATCATGGCTGGATAAAATTACGGCTAGCTTATGATCAGCCTTTGAAACGCCCGTAGCGGATCCAGTCAGCGTGCTGATCCCTGGTGATGTGTGCGCGAAGTGAATAGTATATCAGAACACGTACTACCAACTGTTACACCGACATCTGAACTATCTGTACAGTACATCGGCACGTCAGAGCGCCCACAGCTGGACGTCCGGTCTTTGGTCAATAGCAGCGCCGCCTCACGCGACTAAGCACTGAGTGCATCCTCGCCTCGCACTGCCCTCACTCCACTCACAGGCTCCAACTCGAAAGCTTTTTCATTTTAGAGGTAATCTCAACAATGTACTAACGGTGTTGACAAACTAAAGTAGCAAACCTAGCGACCAGCATCACCGGGACAGGTTCGACAGGACAAACCAGCACGTACGTTATCGCCATTTACCGGCAAGTGTCCCCCCCCGACGCAGATTCGCAGGGTGCCCCCGCGGGTGCGTCGCCTCCACCAATTCAGTTCACAACGTTACATCCAACTGCGTCAGTGTATATATATTTTGCTAAACACATTAAACTACATAGAGATTTCGTTCGGAGCAGACCAGTTCGGCGTCCACCACACCATGCCCACCGCGCCCACCGTACCCACCGCGAGCCGTAGCATCGCATACTACAGATATACGTCTCATTGCCAAATTCCCTAGCCTTCAATAAATTTTTCGCCTGTGATATGTTATTAAGCTGCACACGCACGCACGCATACGCACGCTCGCGTACGCACGCGCTGCAATTGAAATGTAATTATAAACTTCGCTACGTAGCTACGTATCAAAACGATGCAATGTGGACGTAGCGCTTGACCACTCGTGCAGCCGCTGCGAACAGAACTCGGCTACTCTCTGTTCCACGATCGGACTTCGGGCGGGACCCCAACCCTTTTTCAAATTTTAATTTATATAGCTACTTCTGGAAATCTGAAATCTGGACTCGTGTGCCAAAAAATTTAATTCAAAACCGATAGATAGGCTTTGCGGTGGGACAGGGCCCCTCGAGCCGGATACAAATTGTAATTTTTATCCTCAGAGCAGTCATCTTCAATTTTCTCTGTATTATTTTTACTTCGGTCGCAGAACTGTGTTTCACATTGTATCCCGCCGCACGCCCCGCACCCCGCGCGTCCTGCTCGTTCAGTCTATATGCACTACATGTAACCCTGCTCCTGCGCGATAAGTTGGTGCGCGTGATATTATGGCTAAAGTACATCTCTCACCTCCCACTGTTACTTTACAAGTTAAATTATATGACACAACATGTACACCCTACAAGCTAATTGTAAATACACTACACAACACTAAGGTAAACGCGACCAGCTCCTCGCAGTCGGCGCCGCACCAACGCACCGACGCACCGACGCACCGACGCATTATGTTTCGTTGCCTAATACAGATTCTTCATTTTCTTCTTCTTCAATTCGTTCCCTTACAATCACCCACTTATCACTATCTTACTGAGAGCAAGCATGCAACATGTTCACGGCTCACAGCAGAACGAACCGGAAGCAATGTGATTTACCAAACATTAAAAGTTATTCGTGTGGCGCGTCTCGGTGCTCTCCCATGGTACTTCAATGCTCCGAGCTTGGCCCCGACCAAACACATACACAACTCCGGAAGTGGGGCTGGTGCTAAAGCAGACTCCCGTTACGTTTACGTGTGTGCAAAAAGCAGGAACCCCACGTAACCAACGTACTATCTAAACGCACTTGCCGTGCACGAGACCTGCGTCGGATATTAAACTTCGTATCCAGTTACACTTCCGTCTTCAAAAGTTATTTGCATAAGAACAATTATGGGAACAGCATGGCTTGAAATATTAGCTGAACAGGATGTGTGCGCAGCCGCCGCGCTAGAACCAGTTCGCGAGGAGCTGGCGCGACGCGGCGCACTCCCCGCGTCATACGAGCCGATGCTCGTCGCGGTCGCTTGACTCCTCCTGTCAGACCGACGTCTCCGAGTTGAGTCGCAGCACGAACCTATTGCTCTTAGGATCGACCACCTCTTCAGTGAAGCTGAATTTGGGTAGCTGTCTAACGCTGCATACGAGAGAGACGTCACCCTGCCGCAGCTGGAAGTCGACGTGGTGTGCAAGTGGCCGTGCGAGTAGCTCGTCGGAGACCAGCGCCCAACGCTGTAGCGGTCGTGCCTCCTGCTCTGCAGCGAGCACGGGCGCCTCCACAAGGAACGGCTCCAAGAAGGCGCGCGGCGAAGCGTCTTGGGAGAGACAGCGCGCGAGGTGCGCCAGCACCTGCACACACAAACGTCGCACTGCTCTTCAAAAGTGCGAGAGATAAGAACAGCAATCCCACCTTTTCACTTTGAGCAAAAGTAATCCCACGTGCGAGGTGAGCGACAACCAGAAACTCCCACGTGTACATCGGAATTGTACATAAAAAGTTATTACATCACATCCCAACAAAATGTCTCGAGGCGTCGGGAGCAATGGTGTTTCTGAGCAGCCCCCCACCTCCGCTTGGCCCCCGGCGCATCACTTAATTGCGGTGAATAAGTAGCACCCTTTCCTTGCGGTTACTGCGCTCACCAAGATATACAGCTTTAAAGAGTGCTCTGTTCAGCAGTGGGCATTAACGAATGGAAATAATAATGCAATGAGAACTATAACAACATTATGCAGCAGGTAACAGAACATGTTCAGGTACGCACCGAATCGGCGGAGTGCCGCGGCTGCTGGCGCGTGGCGCGCAGGTACTTCTGCAGCGCGCGAGCCAACGACGGGAACACCGCCTGCGCAGCCTCGCGCGGCCCCAGCGACCCGCCTGCACGCACACACACGCGCCACGTCGAGTATCTCCAGCACTAGCACCAGCGGCACTAGCGGCTTGTTCAACTTTTACAACGAGCTATTACTATTACACGCACACGCACACACGCTGACACAGACAGACAGGACACTAGTCAAGCCAAGTTTGCAATAAGTTTCTATTAAACATCGCTTCAATTATTTGGTGACACAGTAATATATTAATAAGGAGGTGCCCACGGCACCAGGCGCGCTCACCGAGTCCGCCGGAGACGCGCACGCGGCGCACGTGCGCAAACGCGTCCTCTGCGGCGGTGAGCAGCCGCGCGCGCCGTTTGCGCACGCGCCGGGCGCGCTCCGCCTCCTCGTAGTAGCGCTCGTTGTGCGCGGAGCCCGAGTCGCGCCGCCGCCCGCCGCTGCCCGTGCAGGAGCCGCTCGCCGAGCTGCGCAACACGCACCAAGTCGCCCAAACTTCACCCACACCGCGCACGCAACACACGCAACGCACGTACCGTTGCGTCTACTCAATGTTACATAACCGCGCATTACACTTAACTATCTTGTCTAACAAAAAATAACTTACGAACCAGCCGAATGTGGATAATACTTACATCATGTGGCAAGTCTCTCTCTCAAGAAACTGTCCCAGCTAGATATCTCAGTTTCTCTCTGCCATCAAACGGTGATGAACAAACATTACCTTATTTCCGGTAGTAAATCTAAATACCTGCATTAGTGCAATAACTGATGCAATGAGGTACTATATTATGTCACCAAGTAAAGGAGCTCAACTTGTCAGTAATATCAACCACCACATATGATGATGATTAATGATTCTGAAGATGAATATTGTTTACCATCAGGATAATATCGTGAATATCTTCCCCCTTAATTAAACAAAAAAATACGTAGCCTACCTTACACGAAACATGAACAGTAAAAAATATAAATAATGAAAATAAAGCACCATTTAAAAAATCTGATTACTACAAATTTCTTTTAAAGGCAAAAACCAGTGCCATGACTTGCATAATACTGAAATCTACTCACCGCACCTGGCCTGATGTAGTGTTGGTATTGGACCCATCAACTTCATAGAATTTAATACTAGACTGCCCCTTCCGCTGAGATTTTGTTATTGGAATCTTTTCCAAATAGGGATTGTAGATTGGGAATTCTGTATAATACTTTTGTAGAACCCACACTGCAGCTCTCTGAATACTTAGCTGCCCAATAGCATAGGATCTACTCTCTCCATCAGGGCTTCTGACTATCTTTATGTAATAAACAGGCTCTAAGTGCCGTATTTCTATTAAGATTACTGCTATATAATGTATAAAAAGCAATGTATCAGAAAAACTTGATACATAAGACACTAAAGCATTATAATCAATAGCCTCTTCTCCGAGAGCTAAAGCTTTTGTGGCTTCAGTTATTTGTACAATATAAAACAGCCAGTATGAGAATGTACAAACTGCAAGAATGACTAAGATCATGGCTCGGAACACAAATATCCGTGGTAAGATCGCATTGCGGGGTCTCAGGAATACAGCCCATGCACCAATTGCAAGTAAAACTAATTTAAAAGCTAAAGACAGCAAAATCCCTTTACATTCTGCTGTGCAAGACAACAGCTGTATCCTTTGGCTAGTTTGGATAGCTATATTATCTGTTAATCCAGGAAAAAACCCAATTTTTGGCAATACAACCATTGCTAAAGGACTCACAAATGATACAAAACACAGTCCTAATGATATTGTTGTTCCAAAATATCTGGAACAAACAAACCCTATACCACTGTCCGACTCTATAGGCCAGTTGCTAACATCTTCCATAGACTGTGAGCCTTCAGAAGTGTTCCCTGTGACTGCAGTAGTATTCTCCCCCCAGTTTTCATCTTGTGGTAAGATTTGCACTTCAATAACTTCCTGGCCATCTCGACCAATCTCTGGGTTGATGTTGACACTGGTATGAAAAGGTGCCATAGTACTCTCTCCAGAATCTTTCCGTAGAGATTTAGAGCTTCTGTAACAATATGCATTAACTATAGTTAATTGAGCAAACCTAAAGTATAAAAATAATGCAATTTGGTTGTAAAGTTTTAATGTATTAGTAAGAAGTAAACTTGAACATTTGAAATGTTATGTTGCGGTAATTACATTAAAAAGTAACAATTTTTTATTTATACTGTTTTGTACATTTCATGAATTATATTTATAAACCTACTTAACTGTGTAATGATCTGTAAATCTCAATTCTGTATAGGAACATATTTAATGCGTTTCAAATAACTTTAATTTAGTTTTAGTTACCAGAACTCCGGACGTAACGTAAACAATGAATATTCAACCCTTCTAGTTATGTCAAGACAAATAATTATTTCACGAGAATGCGGTTGCGGAGAATTTTATATTCATAAAATATTACTATTTCTGAAACATGCAGGCGTACCGTGTGCTCCTGTGCGTGTGCTGTCGGTGCCGGGTACTCCGCCTAGATCGGCTGCTCAGCTCCGACCTCACGGATTCAGTCTCCATAGTTAACTTATTTTTACAGTTATCACTGGCTCCCGGTTCTTACCCATGAGCGATTATACGGCCGAACCCGTAGTAATCCACCATGAAATCAAACCACCGAACTAGAGCAATTAAAAGGCTTGGGCTCGATGAAAATATGCACTCCAGACTATTTATAATTTCATGAGACAAAATTGATGAATACGCCATCACAATACGTTTAAAGCTTCAAACTGTTTCTCATAGCAACGAAAGCGGAATATACCACCGCGTTACTGATATTTTATGGGTATTTTCTAACAAGAGCGTCTTCCCCATACATCGCTCGAACGACTTAAAGAAATGAGTTGCCAATTATACGACTTCTGAAAGTGATAAATTTTTTTAACCTGCATTGATGTGTCTCTCTTGTCTTTATGAGTTATCAATGAAGCTATCTTTGTCTACCAAGGTAACGGGGCAGAGCCAACTTTATCCAGTATCATAATATTGATGTAACGTTCAGAAATATTACTTTAGAATTAAACTTTTATGAGAAGCTACATTTTTTATTTAGTATTTTATTACAATTTTAACTATGTCCTCCGCCTGGTATTATTTATAAAAAATACAGAACCAAAAATATATTTTGCCGTGATTTCAAACAATGTTGAGAAGTAGATTATGTGACGAGATAGTGATAAGATAAAATGTTGTCGCTGCAAGATTACTCATTGAATACCTCGTATAGACATGAGTTTATAATCGTTGTTGTGTATTTTGTAAAAATATGGACCCAACAGTTGATGCAAACGTTAGAAGAGTAGAGAGAGGAGAACGGATTGAAGACCTTCATTTAGATAGAGTTGTGTCATCTCAACCAGAAATCGGCCCAACACCGCCAGATGGAGGATACGGTTGGCTGATCGTATTTTCTGCTGTAATTTATCACATAACCGTACCTTCAGTTTTGAGTTTATATGGGTTAATCATTCTGAAAACGATTAGAGAAGAAGATCATGACGAAGGAGAAACTTTTAAAATATGGGATACGGACATAGCTTTGGTGCCTGTGATAATGGTGGTAATAAGACTGCTACTGGAATCTTGGTGCAAGGCAATGGTGAAAATTTTCAATATGCCCAGATTGATTGCTCTTTCTGGACTTTGTTTGACTGTAGCGGGAGTTTTACTCTCCAGTTACTCCACAAGTGCGTATAGTAATGACCATATCGTAAACATTTTCTCTGGAATTTGTGCAGGTAATGTTAATGTCATATTTACTTTTTTATATGTATTTTTTTAAAGTCGAGATTTCACTGTTCTAGTTCCTTTATTATAATTACAATAGTGTGCAAATATTACTGCTTTCCGGTTTGAAGCGTGCTAGTGTAATTACTGAGGTAACGAGACTCGCCATGTTCTGTATCAGGCGACGAGTGCAATATATTCCATCCTTATCAACATCATGTTTTTATGGCCAGGCACATCACTTACCATCAGTAGAACATCTGGCCGTCTGGTCGCGTAATTGTATAAAAAAAATAGTTCTTTTTACAAACCCTGTGGAACGTATAAAAACAACTTGTTAAACAACTTTAATACAATAGCAATGTTATAATTATTGATACGGTAGGATCACTTTAGATTTTAAAAAATATTTTCGGTTCATTCTTTTTTACGCTGAAGATTCTTCATTCCTGATAAGTTTTCAATACTCATTTGCACTTGAATATTGATAAAAGGATGTGATGTTGTTGTTATTATCAATAGTATGGAAAACTTTAATTATTTAAATGGATAATATCAAAGTAGATGAATTTGTTTTAAACATAAAAAATTTTAATGCATTTCGACATTCGATACATATGACACGCAGCTGAAACTTTATTAAACTTTTTTATTAGCGAAATTACGTCATGAATTTTACTATTTTTTTAGTTTATTCAACGAAGATACGAGACAAGCGGGACATTCACCTGATGGTAAGTGATACGCGCGTCCTTAACAACGTGGCGCTAGTCAGGATAATATATACCACATTGCACTCATCGCTTGAGACACAAAACACCCTTCAAACCAGAACAGAGTAATGTTTGCAATTTACTGTTTATCAGCTGCAATAGGAGCAGCGGTGGTACCTACCCAGACGGTGTCCGGCAGCAGAGACTTATTATTAGTTGTTAAATGTCACCGTGTGATATTTAAAAAGTTGTGAATGTGGCGTGTTATTATTTATTTTGACAAAACTTAGTTATTTTATTATTTCCAGGTATTGGCTGTGCGCTAACCGGACAACAAACGGAGGTTATCATAGCACACTACTTTCGAGAAAAACTAACAGCGGCGCAACGCATAGTGCGTATGGCCCCACCGGTAGGTAACTGTCTAGTGCCCATTCTAGTGGGCTACCTGTGCACGGTGTACACCGGCGATGTGGTCGTCATGATATACGGAGCAATCTTAATGCAGAACTGTCTATTCTTGGCTGCGTACTCGCGACCAATCTATATAGAAAAGGTGATCAAGACAACTTACAATATGTTACGAGATGCAGTGGAGGACGAGGATGAAGTTATTTTCTCGAATCAAAGACAAAACGAAACTCAACGTCCGACGCAAAGCCTGCAAAGTGCAACACCAGGGGCTGCGGGCAGCACCAACCTTGAGCACGATGACGACAACACAGACGTTGTCGTTTTTAACTCGAAAAAAAATGCCAAAGAAATTCTTGAGCCATCTGTTCAAATCCGAGAAAACGAACCTTCGAATCAACGGAGATTTTCCTCAGATTTCGGCACTATGTTAACGTCCGCGTTAACATCTAATCGATTTTCATCAGATTTTGGATCTTTAGATGTTAACAGCTACACCAGGATCAGCGTATACCGGGAGCTGACGAGTATAGAGAGGGAAGAACAAAACCCTCAACCTTTATATCGGGAGACAACTATAAATGCACCGCAGAACAGCTTGGTCTTTTCCCCGGAAGTGACCCCTGGGACCGCTAGAAGGACGGCATCTCTGAAGAAGAATTTTATTACAATAGTAAACATGCTGCAGGACTTAAATTTCTATCTATACACACTGCTACACGTGTGCAATACGTTTTCAGCTCTTGTGCTCGGAGTGGTGTTCCCTCCTCTAATATGGGAACAAAATCGTTCCATGAATATTTGGTCGGTAAGTTTGTAAATCTATGCTATTCAATTTTTTGTAATTTAAATCACGTGGATCCTCCTGTAGCAACTTCCGGATGGTAAAATCTTAAAATTGTACCTTAACGATATTTCACTGGGGAAGAGTAGGCGAAGCACGACCCGCGGTGCACTGCACTGCACTGCTAAATCGTCGCTCCGTGCGCGGCGCTCCTGGCACTAGTTGTACAAGTTTACCGATAACTGATACATGCGCAGGGGTACAGGGGTGCGTGCTCCGCTATTTGAGTCGACTATGAGAACATAAACAGGAGCAAACTTTATGAATATCAATTATATTAACTGTGCAGGTGTCATCCCTGATAGCTGTGGGTCACGGCGCAGCCCTGTGCTTCATAATGCTGTGCGTGGTGCTCCCGAAATCCATGCATCATAAAGCGAGGCTGTGCGCGGCGTTCTGTACCTGTGGCGCGGTTGGATACTATGGTAGATAAAATAAGTTTAATAAGTCAAATCAAATAGCAGGAAAACTCGTATGAAAAGAGACCACGTGGGGCCTATTGATGATCAGAGGTTTCGGGCTGAAACAAGCCCGTATGTGCAATGACATTTACCGCATAGTTTGTCGCTACCGGTAATAAATCTTTGCTGACCCGTTGCTCTCGTGACTTTCTCGTATAAATAAACTATGCAATAGTATGTAAATATTTTTTGGTTTCAGGCATAACGCTGACCGGTAACAAAAGTTTCCTTGTGGTGTGGTGCATGTTCGCCGGCTTCTCGACGGCGGCGTCAGGACTCCTGCAACAGCCACTCTACAGCGCAGTTAACGAGTTCGACAGCACCGCCACCGTCACTACTGCCAACGTTGTCGTGGCCGTCACCATCATGATGTGGTCGCTAGTGTACAATTACGAGTACAGGACCTGCTTTTTCATAGTGAGCCTGCTTCAGATAGCCACCGCTTGCGCTTTCTTCGTCTCATCTTTTCGCAGGCGAAGACTGTAGACAGACACGTTTCTATTGTTCATTTATGTATACGCTCCAACGTAATTGTCACACGCTGCGACGCGCACGCAAGCCACGAGCGGCCGCGATTTGGTGCCTGCTCGGTATTAAATTGTAAGCAGGGTCGAGCGTCAAACCCTGCCCGCTCTCCAGGTGTTACACGTTGTCCTTCCGCCACGAACACGCCGCCCAATGCGCAACATGTCCGGTTACACGAAAACGACAAAATATGTTTATTTTTTATTTTATTTAAAGAGATCATTACATTTTAGTTAATATACATAACTTAATATTCCTATACACATAATTGTAATTAATATTCACGTAATTTAATACCATCACGCTCTGTCACTTATACTTGACGAGTCCTTACATACTCTACTTGTAACGAATGCAACATTAAAATAAATAGAGCCTCACATCCCTTCTCATCCACCCTCAAAACTCAGACAAAAACAAAATAAGTACAACCAAAAAAAACATTAAATACAAAATCAGTATCTATATGCAATCTGTAGCGTTATATTATGATATGCATCACCGGAAACCGTTAAATGTAGTCAAAATAAAATTTACATCAACACTACATCGAATGGAACTTAATACATCAATTAAGATATATTAAGTTGCATCTGATGATCATTTTTTATAAGAATTCTAGATAACTTGGAAGTGTAGTAGCTGGTGCGGGACAGGAAATCAGTAACAACATTGGGGTCTGGAAATATATAATATGAAATGAGCGGACTGTTTCGATTCATTACAATTATTTTTAAAGCCAATGCCCTGATGTTACTTCCTCTCCTAACACAAGGTTAACTTACCTTGGAGAAAAGCATTATCGGTAAACCAGGATTCCGAAGGCATAAAGATAACAGTACCAGTGCATATCTCCGTGGCAACAATTTTACTAACAGATAATGCGTTATCCTGAAGCCAAAATAGTAGCAAAAACATCCTCACATCTCCTAGAAACCGAAATGAGGACAACCCTCACTGCAACTTAGTTGTCTAACGTAATAAATCCAACATTTCACTACTGCCGTCCTTTTTATTGCCGTTGCTGTTGTTGTTGTTCTGATTTTGAGTGGGAAGCAGGGATTCAAATGCGGTCCAGTCCTGTTTCATACTGGGCTGATTGTTATGTTTGTTCGCCCATTTGTTATTGAAATTGGCAGTCGCTGGTGCGGCCCAGCCCGTGTTCGGGGGCAGGGCCATCTGTGTGTCAAAACCTGACAGGTTATGACTATATCCAAGATTTATAGGACTGGATGCTGGCATGAAATTTGTTGAATTGTAGTTGGGACTGGACTGAGTCATTCCGATACTCCGATTTATAGTCTGTGGATTAGCCATTAGTGGAAGCTGCTTCTGTGATAGTTGATTAAGGTTGGATTGAAGGAACGTGCTCGTGAGGTCTACAGGGCGCGGCAGCGGGAGAGCGGAGGGCGCGGGTGGCGCGGGCAGCGCGGTGAACGCTGACTGACGGGTGAACTTGCGTACCGTTTCCTGTTGTTGTGCCAACCTAAAAACATTGTACATACATTTAGCCATGGATCACTCTTCTTGGAACCGTCAGATCAAAAGAAGATCAACAAAATTTAAAGAGAGATCTTAAACGTCTTGAGTTCCAATCCTAATAATAAATTTAACTTTTATCTTAATCCAAGTCCTTGTATAAGGTAAAACATTAATTAGTGGAATGATTCTTTTTACTATTATAAAAACTAAATAAACACGATCAATCTCACCGCTGTTTGTCTTCTATACTAAGAGGGCCAGTGGCGGGCGAAACGCTGGGCATAGCTGGAGCCGGTTTGTCTGACGACTTGCTGTTGCTGAAAGCAAAGGAATCGAGGCCCAGACCAGAGAACATCTTGTCGATGTCCGTCTGAAGAGCTGGTGCCGGGACTAGATTCTCTGATGTTGATGACAATGCTTGGTCCATTACTCTGTAAAATAAATTATAGAACTTATGTAACATGTACACATTGTTTAATTAATTAAAGCACATTGGGAACGTACTTGGAATCATTTTGTATAGAATTGAGCTGTTCCAACTTGGCTCTGTGCTCGGCCTCCACTCTGAATATCATCTGTTTCACTAGAGCCACCAGTGCGTTGAACTGGTTCAACGTAAGCCCATTTTCCACACAGAGGGGAATAAGAAATGGCAGAACCTTTGTGGCCATTACTTCTTTAGTTATTCCGAGCTTTTTGTGACTAAGCGCGAGCTTATATATACCTGAAAATAATACCCATTTTATAATCGATAAATATCAACTGAAAAAAACTACAATTTCAATAGTAAACTAGTCAAGCGCATTTTGTAAAGTCTAGGTAAACACTTGTTTACTTAGAGGTCCTACTTTTAGATAAGCTCCATAAGTATGCGTCATTATTCCACCTGTTATATGTAAAAGAATCTACAAAAAATTTCGTATTGAATCCACATGTTTCTTAAAACGAGCGGCATTTACGAAAATGACCAGGAATGTCATAAACAAGCTCCACATACATGTCGACATATAGAACATAAAGAACAACAATTACACACCTAAAATTCCCATTAAAACAGCAGGCTCTCTTGAGGGAATCTGCGGTAGGAAAGGAATAATCTCATCCAGAACCAACCATTTGTCCAGGTGTTCCAACAGTTTGCCCAAACACAGCAAGCAGTTCACACGCACCGAAATATAATTTGTGTTAACACAAAGTTTTTTGATCCGCGGCAGCAGTGCGTTCTTCATCGCGGGATAATCTATTAGCGCCGCAAATGTTGGTAATACAGAGAGGCAGAGCTCTTGGATCTGCTGAGCATCAGACTCCAAAGCTCTATACAACATTGGCAGTATATCACTTTTCACTTCCTCTCCAGGGGTTAGTTTTAGCAAAAGTTCCATCTTCTGCATAAAAATCAGCAGGATTTGTATCGGATCTTGTATCAACATAATAGGTTTTAAAACTGGCAGTATATATTTAACATATTCCTCTTTAGTTGAATTTTCGGCAATCAAAAGAACATTCGGAAGAACAAATGGCACCATTGGTGGATTGATGAATTCTTTCGTGAGACAGGGCAGTATCCTGTAGATGCAGATACGGTGAGGCATTTTTTGTATAACTTGTGGCAAACCCTTATAAAATTGAGATTTTTGCAAATTATCCCATTGGAACAATGAATCTAAATAGTTTAACGTCTTAACTCCGACATCTTCAAAGTATGATATCTGCGAATTAAAAATCAATTATTTCTATTATTCAATTTTATCTCATTTACACAAAACCCTGTTTAATCAATGTGACAGACATCAGAACTTTAGTTTCTCTACCAATAATGTTATAAAACACCTGGTAATATAACAAAATAAAAATGTGATAAAAGAGATATTTGATGGCAGTACTTAGTTATTAGAGATTATTTAATAATAAATAATAATAACATAAATATTATTGTCACATTAGTTGTATACTGTCACTGGTGTGTGTATGACTAGGGTGAATTTACTATTAGTCTGATTATATTATGATTTGACAGCAAATGTTAGCCAGGTATGTGAAACTTTTGAGACCCTGGAGCATACTGTATTGTAATAATTCAAATGTACACTTCAGTGAAAGTTTCATTACTCCAAACATTTCATATGACTGAATTATTTAATTTGACTGAAAATGTTCAACTGTAAAAGGATTAAACTTACTTTCAAAAATTGATGAGGATCTGGACGCAACTCAGGAATAGTATTTAACATCAGCTTAACATATTCTCTCAAATCCTCTGTGATACATAACAAGCGTGACTGTGGCAGATTTCTTATATCATTGACAAACTTTTTAAACTTTATATAATCATTTCCTATACCACCCAATGTTTGGTGCCCTGTACTGTGTAAAATGTAAATCATCATTCCAAAAGAGTAAATATCACTTGCTGGTGAATGTGTTGCAGTCAAAACATACTCAGGTGCTAGGTAATCCAGTGGAGGCTGAGTTAATGGATGAACAGCCTGACAATATTCTGTAAATGGCCAAAAAGGTGCAACACCTGAAGAACTTTGATTAGCAATGCAATAGTCAAAACCAAATATCTTCCAAGCACCCTGCTGGTTAACTACAATAGATTCTGGACATATGTTATGGTGGAGTAATTTAACATCATTGTGTAAAAATGCCAACCCTTCTGCAACTTGCATTAAACCATATTTTATTTCTACCTCATATAAATTATAATTAACTAAGCTATTAGGAACAGGTGGAGGCATATTTTCAGTGTTGCCTAAAATATTTGCCAAACTCGCAAACACAGGTTCTGTGGCAAATGCAAGACTCTCTCTACTTTCTTCCAAGCTGTGCTGCACAGTGAGGATTTGGGGATGGCGCAGCTTCGTTAGTTGCACAATACCTCGCCGTAATATATCGATCATAGCATCTCTATCTCCCTTTGACCATCGATCAAGATGTTTCTTCTCAAATACAAATATTGAGGCCTCTTGTTTGGTTGATTTTTTGTAACCCTTGTAAACTTTCCACAAAAGACCTGAAAAATGGTAAGGATGTCAGGGTTTTTTTAATACAATGTTAAGTTACTAACTAGTTGATAAATTACTAAGTAAACGAGTTGTATTTTTTACCTGGTCCAGCGCTCGCGATGAAATGTGTCGCTTCAAATTCCCTTGTTACTGGATTTCCTGGCAATACGCCGGACAACTGTGAAACAGTATTGCTTACTGACGAATAAAACTTATTAAATACCTCCATATTTCTAGTATCTGTCTAACTATTAATGTTTATAAAATGAAATCATCTCTATTGAAATAAGAAATCAAGACTGTCATTTGTCGTCATTAATTGCCAAAGTGACAATGATACCAAAATCTGAAAATTTTTTGCCATATATCCACTGTTATACTAAAAATACAAGTATATATAAATATAACAAAATGAATTAGTCTCCCTATCGACGACTTACGTTTTTGATTAATTTTTTTTTTTGGGCTTTTATCCCTTAGAGATATGTCGTTTATTAAATATTTAGAAACCAATTTAATAGATTATAATAAAATAAAAAAAGGTGTTATGGAGAATCAAGGTAATTTTACAAAAACTTCAAACAATTTTAAAGCTGTCGATTAGAAGCCTGCTGTTCTCGGCCGCAGCCGCCGGGTCACCACCGCGCCGTAACTCGCAAAAGACATTTGACACTTGCTCATGGTTTTTATTTTAAACTGTCAGTCTTATTCTTAGTCATATCACCAAAATAATACAAGCATATAAGTTTTATCAAACTTAATACGGATAACAGTTCGGCAAATAATGACACTTTACGTTTATTAAGATGCAATACCAAATTAAGTTTTATTTTATTTTTGTTACCATACTGTTGATAGTACCAATTACAATATCAGAAAGTGACCCATATTCCAAGGAACCTTATCGACCTTTGGGCCCTCTTGTAAAATGCAATTTTCTCCCTCTGGAGTTTTTAGACTGCGACGACCCTGTAGATCATAAAGGGAATGAATCTGCTAAAGCCGCTGTGGGTCACGGCTGTGTGAAGTTTGGCGGAGTAAGATATGAAAAAGTGGAGAGAACCAAAGTTCAGTGTAAAGTTTTGGACGGCATTGAATGCTTCGGAACGCGCAGCTTTCTTCGCGATGGTTTTCCGTGCGTCAGATATTCTGGACATTACTTCACAACAACTTTAATATATAGCATATTATTAGGGTTTTTAGGGATGGATAGATTTTGTCTTGGGCAAACTGGTACAGCTGTAGGCAAACTGCTAACCTTAGGTGGCTTAGGGATTTGGTGGATTGTTGATGTGATTCTTCTTATTACAAACAGTCTTCACCCAGAAGATGGAAGCAACTGGAATCCTTATGTTTAAGTTACTTGTGAGAATGTAGAACAAATTGTATTTGGTGTAACTATACCAAAAATTCTTTAATCCTGTTCATCGTCATTAGCTGTTGGATGTCCACTTTTTAGTTACTAATTAAAGGAAATCTATAAATATGTTCTTTACTTAGTTTAAGAAGTTTGTAGTCTAAAAAGAAATGTAAATGCTTGTTACGTCCTTGCAGTACGGAATATTTAACAAAAGGTAATAAATAAATTATAGTTTTTATTGTTTTAGATCAAACAATTAGGTGTTACCCAGCAATCAATTATTTTGATTTGATTTTTGTGGTTCATGAACATGTGCTTATTACTTAATTATATTAATAGACATACATACATTTATCACTCCTTGTTCCCAGTGGGGTAGGCAGAGACCACCTCCACCTCTCTCCACTTGCAATGATCCTGGCACACCTCTCTTGCTTCCTCCGCTTTCATGAGCTTCTTTATGCATGCTCATCGGTTGCGAATACTCTTGATCCAGTCTTTCTTTAGGACATCTTCGATTTGATTGGAATATATCTGCCTAGGTCGACCTGCACCGATTTTTCCAATCATTCTTACCTTGTATACCTCTTTCATTAATTTTCTTTCATCCATTATTTCCACATGGCTGAACCATAATAATTAGAATTAAACTATATTTTTTTATAAAATCTATTTAAGTAAGAATGTTGTTAATTTTATAAATAATTCTCGTTATATTGTTTAATATAAATTGTGTTTTATTGAAAAAAAAAAACATAAATAAGTATATTAGCAATTGCATCTACTTATTATTACAAACATTGAGATATATTCCTCACTGATAGATGTCGCTTTTCCTTTCATCTACATCAGTAACAAATAAAAAAAAATTAATAACAGCTGTGACACACTTTCGTGAATTGTATTTATTAAGAAAGAAATAAAATCTAAAGAGCCTTTATTCCACTTTCTACGCAATCTTCCTTTAACGGAAAGGAACTATTTAAATTAAATCCAATATTGTGGAGTGCCTTCTGACATAGTAGTAGTCTTCAAACTGCACTACAGCTTTTACTCACTCTTGTAACCTGAACACTTGTATACATTTGACATAAGGCTAATTGGCCTGTAGTTATTGATGTCATCTTTGTAACCTTTCTTATATAGCAGGATATTATAGGACTCTCCCCATTTGATTTGTCCTTAGGATCTTGTTGAATACTTTTTTTAAGATAGGACATATTTCTTCTAAAGTACCTCTTATTAATTCATTTGGTATTCTATTTGGTTGTGGGGCTTTTCAAGCTTTTGGGAGTATAAGCTTTTCATACCTCTTGTTAATATGTGTGGTACTGTGTGTACTTGTTTAGTAACTATAATTCCTTTTGGATTTGGTGCTTATATTTCAGTCTCAGGTAGATTATCTGTATTAGAGTAAAGAGTTCTATATTAATATGTTGCTACTTTTTTGATATCATTGTTTATTGTTCAGCTTGGGAATCCACTCTTTTCTTTTTTCGTCGAGTTCTTTTAAAGCTTTTTTTTTCCCTCTGTATTCATTATGTGTTTATCAATTATTTTCAGTGTTTGAGCCTTCCTATCCATTATTATATTTTTTCTAATGTCTGCTAAACTTTGCGATTTTGGATTGACTATGGTCACTTATTTTCTCTGTTATTAATTTCCTCCTTTATTGAAAAAGATGCCAAGATTCCTCACTAAAATTGTTTCTGTTTGATTTACCAATTTTTGGTCTGACGTTTGACAATTTAATAAGTTTTTAACCATGGTAATCCAGTATTAGGTTCCCGAACCTAAAGGCGTTGATATCTTTCAATACTATAATATCGTTGTTGGAACTTTTGGTTACTGTTTCTGAAATATTGTTAAAAAAAGTATTTTCTTTTGTATTTTGAATCTTGCTCCGTTGGCGCATTGACCTGGATAATCGACCAGTCTTTTTTGTAGTTGAAGATTTTCATGTGGAGTGTGGCTATTCGGTCTGACATGCCCTTAAAGGTTTTGATTTTATTTTTGTGCTTAATTTTAATAAGGAACCTTACTCCTCCGTGCCCTGCCGTTTATCCATACTTGTACAAAATGTAATTTTTTCTTCTATAGCCTTGCCTTGCCTTCGTATTTTACTGATGCTTAGCACATCCTATTTCAATTTAATCAAGGCCATCTCCAATCCGTTAGAGGCTCTCTTCTGTTCTTAGTTTTGTCGTCTTTAGGGTACAAAATTTTATGAGCACATTTTCGTTTCTTGTAATGTTCTTAGGTACTGCGACTTTTTTATTGATGGTTTAGGGTTGTCTTCTTGGGTTGGTTGTACATTTCTTGGAGAGTGTTGGTCATACTCCTCCGCTATGACCGATGATGTTGAAAAGTTGTTGTTTGTTTTGGTTTTCGAATCTTATAGCTTTGTTGTTTATATTGCCATTATTTGATTTCTGGGACTAAGATGAATCTGTTTCGGTGGCTTTGTCCAAACTTATAGTTTTTGCTACCAACTGCGCTAGCTTGTTCACTTTTATTCTGCCTCTCGGTCTGTGCAGTTCTTATTCTCTAATAAACAAATTATCATTGTACTTCCTGTGTGCCTTTTTAGGGATGTTTGGTGATTTGGAAGGCGATCTTTTTTTTTGTCCACCGAGTTTTCTTTCACAATTAGCTTGTCGTGACGAACGTAAGCTTGGTTTTCCCGTTTATTAACTTCTTAAAAATAATGACTTCTATCTCGATACACATTCTTGCTCTTGTACCTTATACATCTTTATTAAAAATATTTTTTTTTATTAGAAGGAATTAGAATTTTCAGAAAACTAAAAAATACAAATATTTTTTTTTCTGATTAAAACTTCATTGTCCTTTCGAGATAGAAATAATTTTTTACCTTTTCTTATGATATGTTATATTTTTGTTATTAAAATATTCTATTTAAACATAAATAAAATAATAAATAAAGTTTTTTACAACACCGTCATGAAACTTAATGATTATTGACATGACGTATCAAAATGTCAATGTCGTTTGACAAACCTATTAAAAATATTACATCGTTTTGTTAACTTCTTAATAAAAGTTTTTAACATATTTAGTGATAATGCTTTAAACTGAAAGTTTACTTCTTAAAATTACGTTGTAAGTTTATGTCATAACAACACTACAATGACGACAAATGTCCGCGCGTCGGTGTCGCAAATATTGCGACATAAAGATGACGGTGGTGACGACGAAGAAGAACCAAAGAAAAAGTCTAGGGAGGATTGGAGGAAAGCTAAAGAATTAGAAGAGGCGCGAAAAGCTGGTACAGCGCCGGCGGCGGTTGATGAAACTGGTATTGCCGTAATTTTATTTACAAATGTCTTATTTACTACTTTTACATAATCACAACATTGTTTAAATTAAAATAAAAATATTCTTGTAGGCAAAGATATCAACCCACATATTCCTCAGTATATTTCCGCGGCGCCGTGGTACTATGGTACATCAGGACCCACTCTCAAACACCAGCGGCCCCAAGCTGATCATGAAGGACAATACACAAAACTTGATACATATTATAACAAAGGTGTTGACACAGTAAGTGGAATTAATTTGATGAAATAACAATAAATAAATATGTTTGGTTATCTTTAGATATTACACAGATTCAGCTATAAAAAGTATTTTACTATTTAAGTTACTCTTTATTTTGGATCTACTTACAAAATATTCAAGAAATGGTGCAACACAATGATCTTAATAGGTAGTAATACTAATTATTTGTTATTTTTTTTAGACAAAAGTTGCAACAAAGTATAGAAAAGGAGCTTGTGAGAATTGTGGGGCAGTAACTCATAAAAAGAAAGATTGTTTAGAGAGGCCCAGAAAGGTAACCCTTATCTTTTAAATAGCATCTTTGCTATTCTATATTATAGCGTTATAATACTTAATATAAATAATATAAAGATGTTTAGATGTGGATCTGATGAACTAAATGGTGTAACTGATAAATATGCAAATTGTAGATTTTGGTGGTTTCCTATTTGTACTATGTGTTTTTTTTATTTTTAGGTGGGAGCAAAGTTTACAAATGCTGCTATAGCACCTGATGAATTCAACCAGCCAAACCTGAACCTAAGTTATGATGGCAAGCGTGACAGATGGAATGGTTATGATCCTGAACAACACAAAGCTATTATTGAAGAATACCAAAAAGTTGAAGAAGCAAAGAGAGAACTGAGGGCCAAGAAGTTAGAACAAGGTATTATATAGCCTGTAGTTTTACACGACTTGTTATTATTTGCTAAAAAAATATAAAAAAGGTATTTATATTTTTTTAGCAAATTATTAAAATTATTTAGGTTTTGTTTAGATTTATAAAGTATTATAATCCTCTGATAATGTAATGATATAAATTTAATGTAAAATTAAAACTAACTTTGTTTTGTTAATACCACAGTTAATATTCCATTTACTTTTCCATTATTTTGTCACAATAATAAGCTAAACATTATAGTAATTAAAAGAAGTAGCTAATTCAGTTAAAATCTAATGTGGACTACTTCACCTCTATATTGCATTTCATTGAGAATTATTGCTGCAGACCCCACAGCTACAGAAGGTGATGATAATGAGGAAGAAGATGAAGACAAATATGTAGACGAGGTTGACATGCCTGGAACAAAGGTAACCTAGAAGCATAAAACTATATGTAATTAAAATCTAATTATTAATGCTGTTCACCAATAATGTTTCTGCTTTAAAGTTCACATCTGTAAACAAAATATTACACCTGTTGAATCCAACTGACATTGCTCGGCTTCATTCATTTATAAATTGAAACATAGCAATTATTATCAGCAGCCTTAGTACTTTGCCTGGAAGTATTTTTGCTTCCTCTTTAGTACTCTTTCATGACACACCCAATATAGTGTGGCGACAGTGACATTCCAGCCTATCTCATGTGACAAAGGAAAAAAAGTATAGTCGACTGTTAAGTAATATATTTATTATCTTCAGGTGGATTCTAAACAAAGAATTACAGTGCGAAATTTGCGTATCAGAGAAGATACAGCCAAGTACCTAAGAAATTTGGATCCGAATTCTGCTTACTATGATCCCAAGACTCGTTCCATGAGGGACAATCCTAATCCTAATGCATCAGAGTAAGTAATAAACTGAGTTTTTCTTTATACAAGGTGATAAAACTTAAATAAAAACATAAATTGCAGTGAATTATAATATTTTAATGTCCAATAAGTTTATTAAGTGGCATTTGTAAATACCTACAAATGTAATATATTATATGCAAGTGAACCTGATACGTTTTTTGCTATGGCATCTGAAGACACAAGACATTTACCTGGTGGCAGGTGATAGAGACAGCCAATAAGTATATTCACACTGTATTTTGATACAGTCTTAACAGAATTGGTGGCGCAACATGACTTTGGGTGATATTTAGTGTTTGTAATGGTTTGCACTGGGATGTGTCTGTTCTCAGGTCGGAGTACGCAGGTGAGAACTTTGTGCGCTTCACAGGGGACACGCGCGCGCACGGCGCTGCGCAGCTATTCGCTTGGGAGGCGCATGCGCGCGGCCTCGACGTACACCTGCTGGCCGAGCCCACGAAGCTGCAACTGCTGCAGCGCCAGTACGACGAACGCAAGCGGCAGCTCAAGACGCAGGTACGCACATGTCGACGGGTGGCCGGGATTATACTCAAAATACATATTGAAAAAAAACTCGAAAGTACAAAGATAATTTGTTTATTATAAAATAAGAACTGCACAGAGCGGGAGGCAGGACAACAGCGCCCCCCCACCCCCTCAGTGACAGTTCGCCATGTTGACAGCTTTGCTGTAACATCGATCGATAATATGACTATTTTTAATATTAACACAAATCTTATTGACACTTTGTAATTACGGGAATAATATAAAATTACGATTTGTACAAACTTAAAAGTAAAAAAAAAATATCAGTCCTCAATCGTATTGTTTTTTAATGGAAATAACAAAGTGTCAATTACAAGTTTTTTATATTTCGAGGTAACTAGAGAAAACATTGTTAGATTAATTTATTGGTAGATGGTAGCATCCTGGGGCGGGCATGTACACTGCGTAACTGCAACTGCAGGTCGGTGGGTATCGGAGCATTTATCGCTATGCTGCTTTTATCAGGTATCACGATCTCAATAGAAGATCGCTGATCTAAAGTATCTGTGGTTAGTGTTCATTACAGTTCTATCCAAATCTACGTACAAGGGAAGCCTGTAGGACTTTCTACTTTACAATTGCTAGGATTTTTATGGGTGCAGGTGAAGGAGTCGGTGCTGGAGAAGTATGGGGGTGCAGAACACCTGCAGGTGCCGCCACGAGAGCTGCTGCTGGCGCAGAGCGAGGTGTTCACGCGCTACAACCGCGACGGCACGCTCGCGCAGGGCCCCGAGCGCCAGCTTGCCAAGTCAGTTACTTATGTTAATAGCAGGCTAACATTAGAATCTAGTTTTTTTTTTATTTATTTCAATGTCTAGAACAGGACTTTACATATCAATATGGCCCATTGTAGTCACGGCAGCAGGTTGACTAAGTCAGTATGGTGGTATGAAAGGTATAACTTAACCTATGTGAGTAAAATAATGAATTGCAAAGATGTGGATGAAGACCTACCTCTACTTTACTCATCAGATGTCATGTCATGATGTGAATGGAATCTGTTTACATAAATAACTTTTCAGTACATTTACTATATTAAGTGGTTAAAGATGGTTTCCATCATCATGTTGTGTTGTTATATGTAGGAGCAAGTACGAGGAGGACATGTTGATTAACAACCACACAACAGTATGGGGCTCCTACTGGAGAGACGGCCAGTGGGGTTACAAGTGTTGCCACTCCTTCATAAAGGTATCCAACATCTTATTTATCATTTGTCTTCTTTCACCAAGTCTATTATTTAAAAACATTAATTAGATAAAGATAAGCAAATATGTGATTTTTTGTTTTCAGATGTCCTATTGTGTGGGTGAGGCAGGCAAGTCTGTGGTGTTGGATATGCCAGAAGAAAAGAAAGAAATAAAAGAAAAGAGGGATACCGGTAAGGCTTGGCTCCAGCCAAAAAACACTTGTCTGTCAAACAGTATTGTAGATTGCATGAGTGAATGAACGGTTATAGCTGAATGGGGTGCCCTGCTGATGTTTAGTATCCTTTCATCATTACGCACATCACATGTTTGTTTACAGTATGTTTTATATAAAAATAGAAATCTTTCTCATTATTTATTTTCACTAATATTATTGTTAGTACCTTCATTGTTCGTATTGTTATCTTTTGTTTATTACTTACATTACATTTTTCTTACAATAAAAATCAGAGAAGTCTTCATCGTCAGAATCCAGCTCAAGTACCAGTGAAAGTTCATCAGAATCTGAAACCAACATAAGATCTAAAACAGAGAAGACAAGCAAGAAGAAGAGAAACAAAAAAAAGGCCAAGAAGAAAAAGAAACAGAGAATGGAAAAGAAAGCAGAAAATACATTAAAAAAGGTATGTGTGTCAAACATTAGTATATTATCATGAGCAAAGGGTGGTTTTTCTAAAAAGTAACTTGTAAGTAATGAGGTATGTGGTGCATCTAGATCATTGTGACGCGCGTAGTGATCCTCGTTGGTCAACGTCGGTAAATACGTCTTTTTTTTGATAAAAACAGGCTCTCAACGAGGAGGAGAGACAACAGAAGCGCGCGGAGCACCTGCTGTCGGTGGATGAAAGGAAGCGACCATACAACAGCATGTATGAGGTGAAGGCGCCCAGCGATGAGCAGATGGAGGCCTACCTCATGAAGCGAAAGCGAGACGAGGACCCTATGGCGCAGTTCATGTGAAATAAAGAATAAAATAAAAAGTGTTCTTTGTCTTTTCATTTCAAATTCGATACATGGTACTATATGGCGGGAAAATAATGTAAATTATCCGTATTTAATTTGACACAGGAACACCGCCGGTCTCTATTGCTTCCTCACGAACAGAAGACAAAATTGTAAGATATTTGTTTAATACAAAAGACGATAAGACGAGTGGACTCCCGAGGTCGTAACAAAGTGGCGCGGTGAGGACGCCTTGGCTATCGTTTCGAACTCCAGAGTTAACGATAACGCACGCTCCACGGTACTGCAAAAAATGAATTCATAACTTTTAATGACAATGACAAATAAGTACTTTACCCAAATAACGTGTGATATCGAATTCTGGGATTATAGGTATCATTGTTATAAAAATATAAACTATTGTCCAATTTACAATTTGCTTCGTACATGTTGAATAAAGTGTTACTTCGTTTTTTTTATTATTAATTATATAAATTGAGAATATTTTGTGACTCCGTAACTATTAACATTCATTATTCCAAACAGAGCTATTATAATTTGTCCACAATAGCTGCCTATACCAATGTTGACTACATGTACATGTAATTAATTTAGTTTTTTTCATTTTATGTTGTGGTTGTCTGTAAATGGTAATGAGGAGTACCTAAAATAAACATTATAAAATTACTTTTACTTACTCTTTACTATTGTCTTTTCTTCAAAAAATTATTTGCGTATGATATTGTAACGGAAACTAGTTTCTAAAATACAGGAAAAATTCTTAATTCGGGAATCACGGAGCCTGCCAACTGTATATGCTGCTGTAATTTTTGGAAGGGAAACAATTAAACACCGGGTGCCCGTCGGTGGCCGCCGTTATGTGACATATTCGTGTGTCGCGTGTAGCGCTCGTTGCGAATGGCAACTCCGACGTGTGTTCTAAATGTCAAAACTGTTTCATTCATATCATGTCAGTTTCATTATCCTTTTGATTTTTTGTGGGCAGTCTGTTTTAGTTTGTGGTTGTTTGTTTTATTAAGGCGCTATGATGGCTGAAGACACCACAGCCGATGCAACACGACGATTAAATGTTAAAAAACAGACACTCGACGACGCCTATGCGGCGCCGGCGAATTTCTTAGAAATTGACGTGGTAAACCCTATGACGACGATGGGTGTAGGAAAAAAACGCTATACCGATTATGAGGTTCGCATGAGGGTAAGTAGACGGGTGATGTTCCGACGCAGTAGCGTAATTGGATTACGCTTCCGTTCGTGTCGGAGCTAAGTACGTCTTGCGCGGTGGGCGTCGCGACGTGCGCGTTCGTGTGGTGCCCTGCAATTCAATAATTAATCATGTTGGATTTGTTTCCTGTTCGCAGACCAACCTGCCCGTTTTCAAAGTAAAGGAGTCGAGTGTGAGGCGACGGTACAGTGACTTTGAGTGGCTGAGGAATGAATTAGAAAGAGATAGCAAGGTAAGTGGCCTATTGTGCTTGTATCGGTGTAAACTGGTGTTATCAGTAATGTATCGAAACAAAAATAACAGCGCTGTGGCTAATGACTTTGTGGCAAATAAATATTTAGTTTTGTAATACACTGAAAATTGTAGTGCTGGCAAGACCATAAAAATATGAGACATCTTTCAAGCATGCTTAAGCATTACTCATAAATAATGCACATAGTGTTGCATATTTAATCCTCTCCAGGGTATTGAATTTTTCTAGAAGTTATGAATGTAAATGTAATCACATAATTGTATTAGTAAGTTGCACTAATGAGATAGCATATGTCTTGCTTCTACATAACTTATGTGACATCTGTATGGTTTATAGAATTAATTTAGTGTCACTGTTCATTTACATTATTCTTAGTGTGGTTAGATTGAAAACTGGTTTTTGTTATTTTTTAATTATATTACTTTTGTAAGATATATAATATATATGTACACACAGTGGCCATTCCTATTATTAAAAATCTAAAAACATCATTTTACTTTGTTTGCAGATTGTGGTACCCCCTTTGCCAGGTAAAGCTTTAAAGAGGCAGTTGCCTTTTCGTGGTGATGATGGCATATTCGAAGAGGAATTCATTGAGGACCGTAGAAAAGGTAAAACAATATCTGTAGTCGATATAATGATGTCTCTAGTATGAAATTTGATGAGCAGGTTGGATGATTCATATCAAGTTAAAAAGAAAATATAGCAGCGTCATTTTCCGATCATCTGCATGTGTAACAATACAGATGTGCACGCACAGATATCAAGCTGCACGCTGCCTGCTGTGAGTGGATACTGGCGCGGCGCTCCCCCCCCCGCACTCGCAGGTCACTAGTAGCCGTGACCCGGATATTGCAAATGCAGTTCAATTAAAAATATAATTATTTTCCATTCATATTTGAACCCTCAGTGCTAAAGTTGTTCACATTACTTTAGAAGAAACAAATATCTCAGTTATATGCTCCAGCCCTCAGGACTGGCAGGATTGAAAGTGAAGGTCCCGTTGGCAATACTGTTGTTGTCTGCGCAAATTGCACTAATTTGTGGTTTGGCGTGGGAGGGTAGTGCAGCTTACCAGCTTTATTCTTTTATCTTTCGCCCATTAACCGTGCACTTAGTTTTTACTGGTGACAAGGCGTATGACGCTGCGTAAACATCAAAGTTAGCGTGTCGTGGTTTACAAAATGATGTATGTTTGGTTGCCTTTGGATACAGTATATTATACATATCTCGTTAATCACCAAGTTCACTGGCTACAGCGCCCTGCTAACCGTGATGAGCCAACACTTCGGTTTGTTTGGCAACGGAGTGCCACGCCTATTGAACCGTTTGATACGTATCTAATAACGGCACGTTGATTCGCAGGTCTGGAGGTGTTCATAAACAAGATCGCGGGGCACCCGCTCGCGCAGAACGAGCGCTGCCTGCACATGTTCCTGCAGGAGCCGAACATAGATAGGAACTATGTGCCGGGCAAGATCCGCAACACATAACCAGCCTCGGCCCCGGCCCCGCCCCCGCACCGCACGCTCACCGCGACCCGCCGCAACCCGCAACCCGTCGCAACCCGCCCGTCACCTTATTCACTAAACTACATGTGTCGTCGTATCAAAAGTTTTCCGAAAAAAACATTCTCCAGTTTATGTCGGTCGTATCTGCTGCATTTAAAGTATACATTGTGAGGTCGCGACGAACGGAGTCCGGAGAACCCGGCCTGGCGCGCCACGACCAGCACCACTCCAACACCTCGGCCTCGCATTATTGAGCACCGGCTCCGCGTTACCACCAGCCACCTGCCACCAGCCGCATGCGTCCAGCAAATTTATCCTCAATCTGTAAGAGTACGACGCTTTTGGTGGTTTATGGAATAAACCTCTCATGTTACGTGTGATGCAGTATGTCACGAAAAATTTAGTGATATCTACTTGCAAGACGATGGTGGCGAGGGCAGGGGCCGCATCAGATTAAGTGTTATTACTGAGATTTGAAAGGTTCGCGCGGGTAACCGGCGCGGCCACGGCCACGGTGGCCACGACTGATGGCTCCGCTGCAAGTGAACACTCCACATACACGTACATTCATATCCATAAAATGATGAAGCAAACGGCGCCGAGTCGGCAGGCAGGCGCGCTGCGCAGTTCTAGATGTAAATTAATTATTGCGCAGTGAAGCTTTCAGGTGTTCCGTGACACGCAGTACACCGGTTGCGAGGGTCTCCGCGCCAGAGGTCAGGTGTTTCCAGTCCGTGTAGCACGGGAACCGCCGCCGCCGCGTTTCCGTCCACGATTAGTTAACAGGACACGCGGCTGCATCCCGCCGCCCGCCGCCCGCCCGCCAGTATATTAGAACAAAAATTATATATGTTAATTAGTTGTCGTCTAACTATAAGCAATATTATTCAAATTGTTGAAATTTTTATTTGAAATAACTATTCACCGCGCGCCTCCGGACCGGCGGGCCGTCGGTGTGGCCGCGTGGGGCGCGCCCCACGCGGCCCGTATAAATCTCATTTACACATAATTTCGCTAAGTTTATAAGATGTATTTATTAGGATCAGTGGTTTGGTTGAGCCGGAGACGCCGCTGGGCGAGGCGGGCGCTCCGGCGCTCCGGACGCGGCTCTGGTTAGATTTAGTTATAGCGTTCTCGTCAACATCACGGTCTGGAACGTTTCCGAACGTTCGGGAAAGGTACGGAGGTGCGTCGACCGCCCAGCTTCCGGCGCGCCACGTGCCGGGCACCACGTAAACGTATATTGTGTTGATGGAGACTATCCGTACGTAACATTGTACCGCGCGGATCATAATATAATAAATAAATTTGCTATCATGTCTGCGTTTGTTTCATTGCTCCTCACGGGCCATGGAAAAGTGAGCATCTAATACGGATGTTTCGGGAAACGGAACTCAAATGTATAAAAGATAAAGGCAGTATATCGGTAACTGCGTCGTGCCTGCGTCCACGCAATGCGTCGTGCCTGCGTCCACGCAATCGCCGCCGGAAGTTATGCCCGTGGATGTGTATCGCGATGCCACGCTCGGAAATTGCACCTACACTATCGGTAACAGTTTCTTTTTTATTTTCGTTTAGTACCTTTTTTTAATACTTTTAAATTTAGTTTGATTGTTTCTTTATTACTAATTCAGCGCATTAGGAGTTGCGAGATTCAGTTGCGTACTCGACTTCTTGGTGCGCTGCGGTAAAACAATTCAAATTGGATCGTCCATGTTGGTCAGACTGAATGGAATGCAATGACAGTCGTTACACGGATTGACAGCGGGCAAACTTGAAACAAACGCTCGGCGCAGTGAGGAAGGCAAAACGTTAGACGGGCAAACAAAATGGTTGAACCGGCTCCGAGGAACGTGAAGTCGGTTAAGAGTCGTCTTGATACGTTCAACCAGAGCGTGGACTTCAAGCGGATGTCCACTATGACCAAGGTGCAGTCGCACTTCTTGGTGCCGTCGGACAAGCTGGATAAGGTGACGCGGCGCGTAATCGCGCCTTACGCGCAGATCGAGAGGAAAGGGCTCAAAGAGGAGGAGGCAAAAGAGGGCACGTATCTCGATATCAGCAGATTCAACGTGTTCCTGGAAGACTCCGTCGACCTGGACTCCTTGCTGTATGAGACTGCGATGGTGCTGCAAACCGTAACAAACAGCTCGGGTAATGTTACTCCGCCACCGGTCGACTTACGGCCAACCTTCGCAGCGCCCGGCGCCCACTCGCGCCCGCGGTGCTCCGAGCTAGTCACGCAGCCCCGTTCGTACGCACGCACACAGGACATTACGCACTCGAACACAGTACATGGCGCGCACGCACACATGTGCTAGATGATAAACTTTTATAACTTTAACAAGCGAGTGTGTTTGTTGATAATTGAAAAAGTAGACATATACAGGGTGAAAGTTAATACAAAGGTGTAAAAGATCTGGAAGGGCTAAAGTATAGCTCGTAGCCTATCTATCTATGTATGGAATGGAATACCCCATACAAACACAATGCTTCTGTAGTTATTAATTTTTTAGATATTTTTCAAAAAATTCTCGATTTTCTAGGAAAAATTCTATGATTTTATTTCTTACTTATTTCTACACAAACTTAATATAATAATTGTTTTATTAAATTATATTAATAATCATCACTTAGAGGCTAAAACTTTTAAATTAGGTTCTTTGAAAGTCGTGACGGTAAAAAATAAGTCGTCATACTTACATTTTTATTTAATCTTAAAATTTACATTTTTTGTTACTATAAACTCACTCCGAGTTCAATATCTAACTCTATCTAACAACAAGAAGCTCGCGCGTGTTACAACAAAAACAAAAGGGCCTAATTAAGGGCCGGCGCGGCGTCGACTTTTGAGTCTCTACAGTTTGATATTTCACGGTACTTGGGTTTTATTACAAGTGTTTTTTTTCTAAATTTTAGAAAGTTTATGTACTTTGTCGGATAGGTATTGAAGTCAGGTACTTATTTATGTGCTTTATACGTATTTTTATAAATAAAATTTTATTTTAAGATTCAATAAAAATATAAGTACGACTCCTTACTTTTCACCGTCACGATTTTCAAAAAACTTAATTTAAAAGTTTTAGCTTCTAAGTGATGATTATTAATAAAACAATGATTAAACAGTCATTATTACATCAAAATTTGTGTAGAAATAAGTAAGAAATATAATCATAGAATTTTTTCCTAGAAAATGGGGAATGTTTCGAAAAATTTTTAAAAATGAATCACTTCAGAAGCATTATTTTTGATGGGGTAGTCCATACATAGATAGATAGGATACGAGCTATACTTTAGCCCCTCCAGATCTTTTACACCTTTGTGTTAACTTTCACCCTGTATATACGTGTCTATATGTATGTGTATATATTGTATGACGTGTTTCCTTTTGATATGGTTTGTTTTCTGCTTTCCCGGGGGGTTGCCTGGAAGCGACAGCGTCCAGGTTTCATAACAATGCTCATACTTCTATTTTCCAGTCAACATATTTTTTGATGTAATTATTATTAAATATGTGAAGTATTACCTTGGCGTAATATGTAACGCTTGCGCCGCAGGCGTGTTCGTGTACACCGTGGACAAGAGCAAGAACGAAATCGTTTTGATGACGCGGAATGTCAAGAACCCCGAGAGACATCAGGTCAACTTGCCCATCGGTTTGTACAGCTGTTCACTAGCCTACATGTCGGTCCATAAACAACAGTCAGGATTTAATAAATCAACTGATTTATTGATATTTAATCTTGTTGCGGGCGTGTTGTAATAAAAGGTCCGTCTGACCCATGAGCGTTAAGGAATCGCGAAAAATATGAATTGCTGTAGAATGTTTGTGTTTTGTGCGTCCCTACAGTTCCAGTCGGCGCTTGCTTGCTTTCGCTTTGACGGTGTTGCTTTGTTTGGAATACGATGTAAATAAACCAATACAGAAGAGGGCAAAGTGGCCGCGGCACACGTAGCCGCCACCAAGGAGCACCTGGTGATCGAGGACGTACAGCGTGACCGGCGCTTCGCGGACGGCTTGCGTTGGGTGGACGCGAAGGCGGCTCTCGGTGTACCCGTGCTGAAGCCCGACGGCGACTGCTACGCGGTGCTCGAGCTGTACCGCACCTTCAGCGAACCTTACCACGGAGTGAGTACATTATAATGCAAATAAATGTACGCCGACCCCTTGCGACCCCCGTCTATAAGAAAACTGACGTAGCCGTTTTACTGGCGGTTTTACATTTTAGGTCTCAAAACGACTAGCACGATGTGGTGTTGTGTCACTTACCCTCAGATTAACGTCACGTCGTTTCATACAATAGTCGAAATTGATAATGATAGTTTTCATGAACATTTAATCGTGTTAATGCACGGCGGGCAGGCTCTGCGTTGCATTGCATTGCGTTGCGACGCGTTGTATCTGGTGTTGGTCGGTGCGGGCAGGGCGCAGTGTACACGGCGCTGAGCGTGTGCTGGTGGGCGGGCGCGGCGGTGCACCAGGCGCAGGCGCGCGTCACGCTGCAGCGCGCCGCCCACCTCGACACGGAGCTGCGTGCGCTGCTGCACGACTACTTCTGCGACCTCGCCTCCGTCGACACCATGCTTACGGATATGCTGGTACGCACGCACGAGTGTTTGCCTCACAAAGGCAGTCTCGCGTCCGCCCGGCCTTTGCGAAAATGTCATATCAGCCTATTACTACGCGGGGACCGATCACTATCGTGTGAAGTTCAGGTTGACTCGTAGATTTAACGAAAAAAGGATAGGAAATCTTCTAATACAGTCAGTGCACGAGACTCTATATTCGGGGAAGAAATCACCCTGCAATCACAATTTAATTTCGTAATTACGGCAATGGTGTGAGTACAGTAGCAGTCGGAAGATACACTTGAGTTCGTTCCTCCTTGCAGGCGGTTATTAAAACTTTTATTGGCGCGACGCGCAGCAGCTTCTACATGGTGGACAGGCAGCACCTCGACGAGCAGCTGCTGTCGGATATGTGGGATGACGGCTGGTCCACGGAGCGCAGCACGCTGCCCAAGAAGAAGACCCGGGTCAAGTATGTGCACTTGCCGCTCATGCGGCGAACCTTGCTCATATAATACCAAAATTAAAGTTTTAGGGCCTCTTTTCATAAAATCAATATTTCTTAATCAAAATTGAAATGCGAATGTTGATTAGACGTTTTTGATTTTTGGCCAAGCCTAGAACATTCTCTAAGGCAATCTTACGACAGGAAATGTTGAAATAACTTCAGGCAGTCGGGGGCTGCGGCGCTACGTACCACTTCTGCCGCACGACTGCTCGTTGTTCCAAGCAAAACCCTGAACGCACAACACTTTATTATGTAATATGTATTTCAAACATGAAATCGTTTTATAATACCTGCTCTATAGTTTATCTCTGGAGCAGACGCCGGCAGGGCTGGTGGCCAGGACCGGAGTGATGCTGAACTTACAGGACGCCTACAGGGATCAACGTTTCGCGAAGGAGATTGACCCCACCACAGGGATGGTTGTGAGGTCCGTGCTGACCTCGCCGATCAAGGATAAGAAGGGGATTATTGGTATAAGAATTATTGCCTAGTTGCATTGTATAACAAATAAAATTGTACTCACCACCTTCACACAAAGTCACTTTACCAAACATTGCTTCGACCCTGCCCCTCCGCTGGAACCGGGGCTCAGTCCGTGTTACGAGATCGACCTACCGTCCCGACAGATAAAAGCTTCCACCGGAACCTTTCTTATTTAGGAATATTGTGTGAAAGCGAGGCTCTTTAGTGTATATGGACTAGCTGGCCTGTTGTGTTTGATTTGTTCCCAGGAGTGGTGCAGCTCACCAATAAAAACAATGGCCAGCCGTTTGACGCCGATGATGAGGTGATCTTCGATGTATTCGTCAATTACTGCTCGCTCATCGTGCACTTCTACCACATGCAGCAGCAGAAGCTCTATTATGTACGCTAGTGAATGTACCACGTTAGCATATAAAACATTGTACAGGATCTGCTTTACTTCAGCAGACATTGCCGGAAACTATTTAAGTATTATATTTACGCGAGAGCATGGTGATGCCGACTTGCAGTAATGTGCAAACATTACTATGTCCTCCGAAGAGCGCCTTGCGTATTCAAACCAGTGAGGTGAGACGCCGGGAGCGCCCTGTCGTGTTACTTCCGCTAAAAAGTCTCTTTCGACTCTTGTCGTAAAAAACTAAAAAAAAAAACATTAATTTCAGGAGAATCTGAATAAGGTGTACTCGGAGTTGATGGAGTTGCACCTGAAGCCATGCAGCCACAGCCTCGACGAACTGGAGAGCCACTGCACCCTCGTTCCGCCGTATAACTTCAGAAGGTGATTACCTTTTCTGTTCACGCAACCTCACCTCGCCAACGTTGGTGTTTTTAACCTTTTGCATAGATAATATTTATTTTTAATTCAAGTATATGTTATAAAAAACAATATTTAAAATTTGACAAATTTGGTTAAAAAACAAAAATAGACATTTTGGCATTGACTGTACACCATATTTTTTTTATTCTGCTCTTAGCAAGTACATCATTCACACAAATTCAGTGACAGCGTCCTTCTGTTTACCTTTGCAAATGTATGTTGTAAACAAACTTTATTAGAGCAGAACTTCAAGAAACCGATGAATGGTTAAATTTTATAGTTTTTCTTTGAAAAAATTAAATAAATAAAATAAAAAATCTATTTTCTTCATATTACTCTTTTTGTGCTGAGCTAGAACGGCGAAGAGTTAATTTCCGTAACTTCGACAGCTTCGACTACCACATCAGCGAGGGCAACAGAGAGGACATGCCGGCGCTGGTGTGCCTCATGTGCGCGGAGACGTTCGCGCCGCGCGTGCTGGAGCGGCGGCGGCTGGCGGATTTCGTGCTCACCGTGCTGGGCTGCTACCGCACCAACCCCTACCACAACGCGGAGCACGCGTTCTGTTTCACCCACACGATGTACCTCATATTGAAGGATAACCCCGGATACTTCAGCTTTGTCGAGGTTACGCTTCTCGCTGTGTAACTTATAAAAACTTTCTGTTGAATTAAATCTTAGGATCGCTGTTTTGCAGACGGCCGCATTGATGCTGTCGGGACTGTGCCACGACTTGGACCACCCGGGCTACAACAACAATTTCCTAAAGCTGTGCAAGCACCCCCTGTCGCAAATGTACAAGACGTCGCAGCTGGAAAACCATCATTATTACCTGGCCAAGAAAATTATCGAGGTAGAAACAAATACGAGCGGCTCGCCAACGATTCCGTCTGCATTCCAATTAAACGAGGCGTCACGAAGACCGAGGGGAATACGAGCGGGGGATGTACAAACTCAAGGGGTTCTTTTAGAGAAGAGATTGCAGCATCAGTTTTTCTAAGTAGCAAATAACGGAATTGGTTGGAACGGATGACATGGTTCATTGTTTTATTCATATTTTACATCCATCGGAAACATTCATCGTCTCAATTATGAGTGAATAACACGTAATGTAACCGTCGACTGCGCTGGCGCAGTCCCCACCGCTGGGCAAATGTCCTACGGACGCCTGCGGCCAGCGGCGCCCGGTCTGCTGATGTCGATGTAATATACAATTTTTTTTATTCTATTTTAAGTTAACCGTAATAAGTTAAATAATATAGTTGATGCGTAGTGTTACAAAACCGCCCGAGCTAGATACCCCTAATATCTGATTAAGTGTAGCGTCTGGCAGTCATTTTGACTTTTGTAACTCATCTGATACTCGGCTCGTGGACCCGGATCCACTGCCTGCCATCCTAGATATCAGTTAAGGAGTTTTTAGTCCGCGACTTCTAAAACTCGCCAGAAGTCCGTCGTCGCGGTTTTCACTATTAAGATGGGCGCAGGACAAGAAGTTGCTGTGCAAGCTAGAGGAGACGGAGCGCGAGGAGCTGATGTCGGAGGTGCGCTACGACATCCTGTGCACAGACTTGGCGGTTTACTTCGTGTTGCGCGCGCAGCTCGCGCCGCTCGTCGCCGATCGCGCCTTCGACTGGTCGGACGTGTCGCACCGCCGGCTGCTGAAGGTGACCGCCGCCGCCTCTCGTCGCAGCAAGTTTACTGCCTAGCGTTTGATTTAGCCACTTCACGCCTAGGCTCACGAGGAACGGTTTACTCGATTTTTATTTAAGAGGAAAAAGGAAAGGGGTGGTGACAAGGAAGACAATTACAATTATCATAGTCCAAGTAAAGCTCGTCTGGCAGCGGCCGGCATTATTAGAGTACTGGTAACTTGAAGAGGAGAGGTGCACATTGACGTGTAACAAAAGAGACTTACGTCTAGCAACGGGCTGATGAAGGTGATAAAAGGATGGCAGCGAGATAGCCGACTCTCGGCCATAATACGTTAGGCAAACATCGATTGACTAGTATCTGTGGCTACGTAGGGTATCCTGATGACAACGAGTGACCTGTCCGGTAGTTGTAAGCCGTTTGGTGTCGCCAAGACGATCACCGAGTCCATATACGAAGAGTTCTACAATCAGGTAATTTCTTCGAGACCAAGGATTAATTTTTGAGTTTTTTCGAGAGTTACTATCTGCGAGTGATAATGGTACATGACAGTGGATCGTCGCAGCGCAAGCGGTTGTTTTTTCTAATAATTTTTTCAATGTAGGATTTACTGATGCGAGTTTTTTATTACCGAATACATTTATCATCGGTTGGGAATTCTGCTTGTCTCCTAGGACCTTGAGCCTGCTGCTTTTGTGTGATGAGAGTAGATGGTGTACATGTAAAATATAACAAAAACAAGGCTAGCGATGTGAATTTTCATTGCACCGAACTACTGCAGGGCGACCGCGAGCGCACCATGGGTTACACGCCGCTCAGCATGATGGACCGGAGGCGGCGCATCAACCAGCCTGCCGAACAGATTCAATTCCTGTCCGTGGTGGTGCTGCCGTGTCTCATGCTGGTCACTAACATCTTCCCTAACACGAGCAAACTTATGGACAACTGCAGGTACATTGTAGCGTTAGACTTATTCCTCTGTTCTTTCCCCGAAAAGCAAACTCATTGTAACAGCAATTTGAATGTCGGAATATTACACGGTTTTCACATTGGCGTGCCAAACTTAAAGTTTGATTTATAGAAGTGGCAAGGCACCAGTTGCAACATCCTGCTCGTGCTGTCGAGTAACCCTTGCAACGTATCAATTTTAGTAGTAGTGTATAATGCTTTTGTTTATGTTACTTTAACGTCTGGTACTCATCGCAGAGAGACTCAGGAGGCGTGGCACGAGGAGATCGAAATGCGCGGCATGAAGTTGTGGAAGCAGGACGACTCCATACCTACCAGCCGCAGCCGGAGCCGCGTGCTGCTCAAGTACAAGTCGGAGGAGGTTATTTAGCGCGTCGCAACGTGCAGCAGCGTCACTTTACTATTGCCGTGTTATTGGCAACTGGTAGTTATTGTTCTCACCGAATAAACATTTTTTTGGATTTGAAACTGAAACATTAGTTAGTTGTATTAATTATATTGAGGGATGTCGTCTGTCTACCTATCGCTTGATCGTAACCAATTCCTCCTATCAAAATTTTGGTGTTTACAATTCCAAATAATATCTTATCGTCGTAAAACTGGTACTCTGGAACCCCTAGGGTTAAGCTAGTTAATCGACAAGTTCAAAAGGAACCTCTCTTCACCAGTTTTGATGCCGGCGATGCCAACAGATTCGGCACAAAGGACTGGAGCCAGGCTAGGCACAAAATGATGTCTAAGGCCGTTTTTTATAAAAGGTGTTCTTTAGCCTTAATTGGATCTTTATAATGATCCTCTCATCCCCTACAAAAAGAAAAACACTTTCATAAATGAAGTCATTATTATTTACAATTGATTTTACACATTTTTAATAAATGAATTGTGTTGCTGATGATGATGCATTAGTCTCATTACAGATTTAAGCACAACAGTTTGTCATAAAAGATCAATTTAATTAAAATTCATCACTACAAATACAGAAAGCGGAAATTATTTACCTTTTGCTTCGTATTCACTATAATCAAATATTACACTACATTAACAACACATCACCTAAGTCTGTTAACCTTACTTAAATTACTTGATGCATCTACTAATAAACTACTGAGACATGCTCATGTGACATTTTGAACACAGAAATATAGTAGTCTGTCAAATATATAATGCACTGGAGTCATTATTTAAAATCAAATCCTGCACTCCTGAATATGTGCGCCAAGGTTTCCAAATTAGTTTTGGATCCAATTTTAAAGTTTAAGACAGGAAATAGATTTAGTTTACAACACAGATATGCTAAAATGTTTGTAAGCTAGCTATCTGTTGTCTTCAATAGAAGGGACTCCGACACTGCTTATGCAATAAGTACTAACATTAATTAGTCAATGATGAGATAACAAGTAAAGTAACTTTGCCAATAATGTATTAACTTGGAACTACAAAGATTAAATCATTGTTGTTAACTTTAGATTTTGTAGTTTGACATAACTTACAAAACCAAGTGATATTGATTTGAGAACTGATGCGAGTTAGATGGATCCATGTTTATAGTTATTTAAGAATTTTGTGGACAAGTACAGTAGGAGGCAAGCAATAATAACCTGTGGAACTACATAATAGGAAAGAGCATTGTAAGGAACCACATTTAAAATTTTGACCATTAATCATGACAAAACAATTTGAACACACATTTTGAATTATATTCAATCTTGTTGATAACCAGCTGTGTTAAGGCCAAGTTATAGGCTTCCTGTCCTTTTTTGGTGGAGAAACTTCGAAAACTGGACACTGAAAAATATTGACATTTAATATGGATGTTGTTTAAAAAATATAACTGCTTATAGGACATGAACATACAGTTCAGGTCTTGTTTCCTCAGTTGAAAACCTTGAGTTTTCTTATTTGAGGAAAGAACAAAGCATATTGGCAAATATTACATATCCTTAAATAAAAGCAAATTATTTTGGGCATATAGTTATTGGACTCAAAGCTGGTTTAATACCTACACCTAGTCAAGTCATACAGCACATGGTTTCCATCATATGTCTAGCTAATCATCATGTTATCAATTGACAGTATATAAAAATTAAATATCATATATTTATTTCATATATCCAACAATCAACTTAAAACGTAGGATCAAATTAATGTAGGATATATGTAATCATCTGTAGGGTTGTAGTTGTTGAAAGCCATACCAGTAGTAGGGGATTACACTTTTAAGTTTAAATGGTAGTGACTCAAACACCACAATTTGTATCCTCCATAATTCCAGGCAAATGGTTAACCGCAGCCGACCCCGCCACAGAGAACATTAATTTTAAATGACAAATGATGAAAGCAGAGTATTAACTTAAAACAATTTGAAATGGAACACTGCAGGCCATTGTGTTGCATTAAACTTATAATCAAGTAAATCAAAGTTAAACAAAACCATTACTTACATTATCAATTGACATTTTTCTTTTTAAAACATTTTTGTCATTTGAAATTATTATTTTGTTTTCTAATTTAATCCTTTTCATGTGCCCTGATAACAAATCTGGTGGTGGTTTTAATCTTTCATTAAATGTGTGAGTTAATTTTCTGTTCTGATTATCGTTATTTAAATTTAGTTTTGGCGGCTGCTCAGGGCTTATATGACGAGATCTATTTAATATTTTTCCTCTTCCTGTATCGCGATATTTACGTTGTCCATATGGAACACAGTAATGATGAAATAATTCCAGGAGTTCATCTCTGGGCAAAGTTTCCATATTAGGTACTCTCAGTTGCCTCTGTGAAAATGTACAGAAAATTTCAGTGAAACATAGAAATTTAGTTAAACTTGAACTTAAGATGAATTACCTCTTGCAAAATAGCGGTAAGTTGTTCATTTGTCAGAAGTTCAGGATGCAGCAACATGTCACAAGAGACATTCATCATTGTCGTAATAATACAATACACCATTTAGAAACATAATTCGAAAATTTAAACCATTTTTACTTTTTGATTAGCACATTATTTTGGTTGCACAAGTACCGCCACAACATGTGTCACTTTGAGAAATATCACTGTCAGTCGTTTGAAACGGTACAATAATACTTTAAAAACATTGGTAATTTAATTCAGTTTTATTTATATACATTTTTAATTAGTGTTGGAATAAGTAATTCTTTGTACCAAAATAAAAGATATTAACTTAAAATTTTACCAAAACACCTGAAACTTTTACCGAAATATCGATTTCCCCAATATTCTGTGATGGCTCTATAACTATCACCGTGTCATTTAATCAGTTGTCAAGCGTTGCTGCTGTCATTCTGTAGGCTTCGGTTGTTTGCTTCACAGATTTTTACACATTTTATTTTACAATTGAAAAGTTTTTTTTTTTAATCGACATATGTTCCTGTAATTTTAATATTTTTTGGTTACCTCTGTTGGTGCTTTTTGTTGTTAATTTTATAACGCGCGACGCTGACAATTTTTGATCCTTTTCATAACATATCGCGAACAAAATAAACCTCGCATAACTTGTAATATATCTTCATGTTAGAGAGAAATATTTTAGAAACAGCTGTGTTCAATTGAAAGAAAATAACGCGCAAATGCCAAGCATCGCCCCTGTCTCACCGATGCGAGAACTCGATCGGTATTGTGTTATTTGGGGGTACTATGCTCTTTATAAGTGCCTTGGCGATCGGTATGATTACCGGCCTGCAGAATGTTACGACGGAGGTGTCGACGACGGACAGTGACGTCGCCTCCACTACGGACGACATGGGTCTCCTGGAGCCGACAAGAATGTCCCCGCCTGTGAGCGAACTAGTTAACATGACGATCCACCAACGACCTTCAATGTGGGACGTTTACCTACACCACTGCCCGAAGTGGCAGCCGATCAATCACATCTTCTTCCAAGTGGCGAATATTTTCTTCTTGTTATCGTTCTTGGCGCCGCATACCGCCACAGGGTTACTCTGGTTGCGCGTAGCGCTGATCCTCGGCTGCGCGTTCTCGGGTGTTTGGGCATGGAGCGTTGAATGCTACCTGGATGCTGTGCTGTGGAATAGTGCATTCATTGTGATAAACTTTGTGTATTTCGCTGTACAGTTTTATTTGATGCGGCCTATCAAGTTCCATAAGGATATTGAAGAGGTCAGTTTAACTAATATGAATTTATAATTATAATTTAAGTATAATGTCACAATATTTTTGTTTATACTAATTTTGGTGTAACATTGAATATCCTTCAATTAATCTCATTTGCTTGAACAGATTTTTGTATATATTTTCTATAGTTTATTTCAACAATTCATCTCACCATTATGTCAATAGACATGTCAGCCAAACACTAGAAATTTTTTGCAAGTACTAATTACATGTTGGTAGTAATTTTTGTATTTTTATAGATAAACATTATCTTTATGTGTGCTTAAATATATTTGTTTACTGTGCTGCCTGTGTTCTGTTATCGTGGTGGAGAATGTTTAAACTGTGAGCACACTATCATATACTTTGAAAATTATTATTAACAATTTTGTCTACTTTATTTTGTAGGCTAAGAGAATTTTGATTGCAATTTGTCAATAAAATAATGAACATGAATTACACAACTGTAAACAATGAACTAAAAGCATTATACCTAGATGTGATAACAAGGTTAATAACTTTTGTTAATAATGTACCATAGCTTACATGTGGTATAAGTTGGGGAACACTTCTTCATATCTTATTTTGTATATTAAGTGGGGGTCAGATATATGGGCTGGAGTCTTGAGAAATCTAGAAATTATGTCAAGGTGTTAAATATTTTCATGCACATATATTCAAGAAACAAGTGCAATGTATTACTAATCTACTTGAACATGTTTAAAGCAAGTACAGTTTCTCATAGTATATTTACTCGTATAAATAATCTGGTGGATAAATAGTATCATGTTTTCAGTAGTATTATCATCTACCTGATGCAACATTGCTGATCATCTATCAGAGTGCAATCACAGTGTAAATAATTCTCTTTTAGGTTTTGTAAAAATAACGTAAGTGATGTTGCACTTCTTATTTATTAATTTCAATTTCAGTTATAATTAATGTAACATCTATTTGTTCATTTGCATCAGTCAATTCAAAGCTGTAGTCTCATATTAAAATCTGCTTTTCATATAAGTATTGACCAGTGGAGAGTATCTGTGGGCATCAAATCCACACCATATTGCATACAATTAGTATCTTCATGTATGTAATGGAGTTTTAAAAAATAGAAATAGGTAACAAATTTAGGCCGGTTTATAGAGTCAACAGCAAAGATAGTTGAGAGGAAACTTGAGGTCTTTTCCAAAGTACAATGGCACTCCACAACAGCTTTTAACTCTATATAAAGCCCAGATCCGGTCATATGTGGAGTAATGCTACCACATCTGAGTATGCGCGCTGCCAAATACCAACTGTATTGGATTCGGTTGAATGGTGCTCCATAAGGTTAGTCGGTGATATTGAGCTGACAATACTAAACTTGATGGCCTTGGTCACTGACGTAGCTCTCGATGTTCCACCGATTGCATTTTGGAGTGTGTGCAGAAACTGTTTGATTTGACACTGCAGGCATTCATCCTGTTCGTTTCAAAACCTCGCGATTTAGACGAAGTGTTACGCATCGACCTACAGAATGCAAACACCGATAGATTGGAATAGTCTGTGGGTGACTATTTCCACTCAAGTGTTACTTTTGAATCTTTAAGAGAAGAGTCAAGGTGCTACTTTACCATCAGAGACAACATCGCCGCTTGGTACATCATGTAGGATCTCAATTAAACGCTAGTCTATATTTATAAAATAGTGTCCAATCTGTAGCAAGGGAGAGCCTGCACAGCGCCTGTATTTGTGCTGCCGAGTATAGGTCCGTTGACCGTCAGATGGATGCTCAGCTTTTTTCGTCGTTTTGCGATAGTCGGGAGACATCTGGAGGTGATTGAAAATAGAGACACAGAAAAGGCGTCGTAGACGCGGCCGCGCATCGCATTATTCGTATGGAGAATTACCGCGACTACGAGAAAAATATATGTTGGATAATATTTCTAACACACGGATACTGTAGCGCCACCGCCACCGCCATCGCCATCGCGAAAGTGCCCGCCGCCTGACGAAACTGAGCGCGCTGGGTTGAGCAATAGTCTCGTGCCGCGTCACACTATGTAACCGCCGCTGGCCCGGTGACCCGGCGCTGCCAGATATATACGATCGCTGTTTTATAACAGCGATCGTATATATCTGGCTGGACATTATTGTCCAGCGAAGCTCTACGTATTAGGTAAACATTGAACCGGCACCATCGGGGTACTGCCGCGAGCGGGCACCAACGGGGACGGTGGGCACACCAAAACTTCCTTTTCTTGCGGAGTAAGTACCGTACAAACGTTTATGCGTTTCAAATAAAAAACCGTTTCATACTTTTATTTTTTCGCCAATAAATTATTTTGTTTATTTACATAAAAAGACTTGAAATGTGTGGTCCAAATAAGAAATTCTATAAAGACATTCAGTAAAACCGAATGCTTGGGCTGGCAGGACCAACGGGACCCGCGTGACCGACTTTTTCGGGTAATTAATTAGTTTTATTTCGTGTCTTTCATAAACGCTGGGATTGACGGGATCCGGGTGTTCCGCGCGGGCGGCGCCGTGTGCCAGACCTAGTTTAGATACTCGTCGCCTGATGGCAGGGTCACGGGAACGCTTTCTTTCACAACCGCCCCACCTCGAGAAGGAGGGATGAACCCACCCTTTCCAGGGCGCGCTGGTACATAAAGCGCACTCCCTCCTCAGTCTCCTGCAGTCGCCCACAGGCCATGAGAACCACGGAAAAAAACCTCTCCCGGCTCCCTGATGATTAGATGTTAAGCCCGCCGCTACCCGCCAACGGCGGCGGAGAATAGGGAGAACGGCCCATCGCAATACCGACACTCCTCTTCTCCTGCGGCTCCACGCCGCATCCACGGTGCGCCACAGTTTGGTTGCAGAAGGTACTCCCTTCGCGACCCTACCGCGACTGCAGAGGGCAGAGTGAAACCGCCTCTGCAGCCGGCCGCAAAGAGCAGCATAAAATCGCCACCGCGACCCTAGCCGCTTCGGCCGACCATTCGGCGGGAGCCGGCCGGGTGGGTTCCACTTCGCTTCACCGTGTGTCCGGTCCACGGTTACTAAGTCCCTCCGCCACGACAAGTCGGGAAGCCGTTTGGGGTCATTAATGGAGTCGTTGGTATTCACAGCAGTAACCTGTTGGACCAATCGGCGGTTGTCAGCGCCGGTCTAATCTGTGCTGGCAGTGGTGTTTTGGAGTTTTAAGAGATTTTAGTTCGAGTCTTTGGTGTACCAAAATTGTACTGAATATTGTTAGCAGTTGTCCGTAGCACCGGTTCGTTCGGTGAGCCCCCAACTGTGGTGCGCACACAGTTCACGACAGCGGAAGTGTTGTCACCTGCACGGTTTAACCACTGTTTATATGGAACTTTACGTAAGTCAGGTGTTTTTATCTAACCCTTCATATTGGCGTGATGGTGTTAAGTAAAGATTGGTAATGTTGTGGTTAAATAAAGATTTCCAATTCAGCTTTTCGAGTTCTATATAAATGAATTACAATGGGCTACAAATAAGTAGAGTAGTATTGGGCTCGAATCCGTTACACTGTAACCAGTGTGTTGGCCCGCGCCGCCCGCGCCGCCCGCGCCGCCCGCGCCGCCCGCCCGTACAAAATGTTTTGAAAATCAGTACAGATGATTTCTACTTGTTTCTACTTGTGCTCTTCTCTTTATTCCAAACTATTAAACAGGTTGTTAAAAAATTTTTAATATTCGTCAAAGCAAATTTGCTCCTCATCAACCCGTGATGTTTGTCCAAAATCTGACTTTTAAGTGGTACGTGTGGTGATGAAACAGTCTGTCAAATACCTTTGTGACTGCTAGAAGCATCGAAGTAGGCCGGTACTTTTTTATGTCGTTCTTGGAAACAGACTCAATTGGGTCCATGTTCCGAATTCCAAACTTTTATTGAACATGATATGAAGAGGGACACATATAGTTTTCTAAATTTGCTTTTAGAATATAGGTCTATTTTATCTGACCCAGGTCCTTCATTTAAGTTAATATTTCTTAAAGCTCTACGAACCTTCTGAGGTTCCACTGTCTGTAACTACTGTCTACAGTGTCAGTCAATATCACACAGAGTTATGTCATGTGTTAGTTTCGTTAAGATGTGTAGTGATATTGTGAGCTTTAGGTAATGGTTTAAAAATATTTTAAATGGCGAGATAACATCTCGGTTATTATATTCGGGTCCTGATAGATCTCAGGATCCGGTCTCACTCCTTGAAGATATCCTGTATTAGCTGATTTTATTTCTTGATTTTAAAAATTGTTCAATGTTATTTTTTAAAAAAGATTCATTATTTTCAATATAATTATAGTTAGTTACTAATAGCACAAGTAATTTAAATAGCTAAAGCAATATCTATCAAATTTTGACGTCGAATAGTTTCGGAGATATCGCGATGAGTAATTGGATCCCTGAATGTGTTGCTGAATAAAGAGGGGTTGAAACCCGAATACTGCTTTTCGGCGGTGGCAGGACGGTAACACGACGATGGCACTTCCTCGGCCACGCGACGATCTCTAACAAATGATTCTTTTCTTGTTTAACAATAGAACTTGTTTACCATGTTCAGTAAACAAGATTACGTTAAGAATGAACCCTTTACAAAACATAAACGGTGGACGCAATGAATGCGCCGCTGCGGCGTGCACGCTCTCATAATGCAACACGTCAAATGTGGTAGGGGTGGGTGGGATGAGAGAGATCGAGCGAAAGTGACTGCAGTGTTAGTTAACAATGTGAGGGTTAATTCAATTAAAAAGATAACGAGGAGGACATTGCCAACAGCTTGATGTTTTCTTGGTGTAGGACGCGCTTGCGAGCCGAGCAGCTATCGTGAGAGGGTATTGTTTAGCGCGAGCTGGGCGCGATACAGTCGACCACTGCGGAGAATGTAGTGTACGGTCCAACGCGAAGTAAAGTTATAAATGATATGTACTATTCGAAAGCAGCGGTCGCACCACCGTTCTACCGCAAATCGTTTAATCAGCTCTGAAGCGGTGGACGCGCACGTATTCTGCGCACGCGCACGAGGGCGCGCCGAGTACCTACGGTTGACTTTACTCGCACTTGTGTAACATTCGACGCGTTCATTTATTTTAAAGTGGAACACAGTAACGCGCGGACACAGCCACAGGCGTCAGACGAGTTAGCGGGAGCGGAAGCGGAAGCGCGTGCGGCGGCTGCTTGAGATAGTTTCACGCGGAGCGGGCGGGCGGGGGCGGAGTTTGGTGGTGAATGTGTGCATGCAATATACGTTCTCCCGGAGCGTCATGACGCCGCTGGTGTATCGATTGCAATCTGTTACCGAGAGCGCGCCGCGAAGTGCAAACTGAATAATTAATGTTTTAAATCCGTTTCGAAGCCCGTGACCTGTCGCTCGCGGCCGGTGGCACTGGCCCAAATTTCGGAGTTGTTCACGTTAAGAACTAAGCATTGTGATCGCCGACAAGGCAGTGTCGTTAAGCTGTTAGTTATATATTCATTTTGTACATTTATATAATATTTGCGGGGCAATGTTGCAGTGAGCGGCGCCGCAGTCTCGCCGGAGCGCTCTCTGCGGCACATTAAAACTGTGAACTGTCTGCGGCCATTGTTTATGCTGGAACAGTTAATTGTTTCCCGGCGAGTGTCGTTAGTCTCGCGATGAGCGAACCGGGCCCAACGAGGCGCCGCATACAAAAGCCTTTATGACGCGCGAGCTCTGCGCCGCGTACATTGAACGCTGGTCTGGTGGGGGCGGGTCGGGTCGGCGGGCGCGGTGCAACGGTGCCGGCGGTGACGTCACCTCGCCTCTCCGCTGCCGGTGAGACAGTGCGCTTCCTTTCGCTTTTCAAATGGCTATTTCCTTCTTGTAGATGCAATTTATCGCGAGAAAGTTATTTACATTTTAAAATGACGTCATTAGGTATTTTTTTAATAAAATTCTTGTACTGTGTTATGATGAAGTCCATTTCCAGATTATTTTTAAGTTGCTAAAGAGCCTGCGACTCTTCCCTGTGACCCTCGACCAATTTTGTACCAGTTTTATTTGTTGCACATAGACTTGACCCTGTACACAGTGATATTGAAAAACTGAGTAGTTTGAGAAGGTCATTCGTATTGAACTATTAAATTACACGTAATTAAAGTAAAACCGTCTACCACACCGAGGAGCAGTGCGCTGGCGACGCGTTGCGTTACGCGCGCAGTGCGTGTGACTTTAGCACCACACCTAACCTGTGTATATACTATATAACACATAATACATAGCACGAAGAGATCTATTGATAACATATGTATGTGTATGTGTGTACACACACACACACAGGAAGCCGTCCGTGCTGCCCCACGTGCCACTTGTTTTCAATATACAGGGTGAAAGGTAGTAGGTGTAAAACATCTGGAGGAACTAAAGTATAGCTCGTATCCTATCTATGTATGGAATGAAATACCCCATCCAAAACAATGCTTCTGGAGTTATTATTTTATTTTAATATTTTTCAAAAAATTGCCGACTGTCTAGGAAAATCGTTGTCTTCTTGATTTTGGATGGTTTTTCTTTGCCATAACAAATAAATTTAATTTCAATGGCAGAAGAATACGCTGACATTTACTATTCGAGGCGACGTGACGCATGCAGGCCACGCATCTACGTTACTGAAGAGGAATAAGGAATCGTAGACTATTTTGTTATATATCCGACTACATCGACCAGGATCGTGGCAAGGTTGGCGCTCAAGGTGTCCTGATTTAACACTTTGCGATTATTGCTTATGGAGTCACATGAAATCTTTAGTGTATACAACAGCAATTAACTCGTTAGAAGAATTAAAGTCACGCATCATCGTCGGTGCTGACAAAATAAGAGAACAGCTCACAGGGCGGGTCACTCGATCTGACTTAAGAAACAGGCTTCATGCTCGTATCAGGAACCGTGGCCGTCCGTTTACGCAAAATTTAAATTACTTGTCACTTTAAACATTTACTCTGAACTTATCTAAAACAATAACAATAAACTCGCTCGTGTTACAACAACAACAATAGGGACAAATTAAGGGCCGGCGCGGCGTCTCCTTTTATTAGTCCTCTACAGTTTGATATTTCATGGTACTTAGTTTTATTACAAGTTTTTTTTTTCTAAATTTTAGCAATTTTATGTACATTCTTATACATTGTCGAATAGTTATTGAACTCAGGTAGTTATTTATGTGCTTTACCCATATTTTTTATATATAAATTTTTATTTTAAGATTAAATAAAATTGTTAGTATGACTCCTTACTTTTTAACGTCACGACTTTCAAAGAACCTAATTTAAAAGTTTTAGCCTTTAAGTGATGATTATTAATATAATTTAATAAAACAATTATTATATTAAAGTTTGTGTAGAAATAAGTAAGAAATAAAATCATGGAATTTTTTCCTAGACAATCGGGAATTTTTTGAAAAATATAAAAAAAAAATGAATAACTCCAGAAGTATTGTTTTGGATGGGGTATTCAATTCCATACATAGATAGATAGGATACGAGCTATACTTTAGTTCCTTCAGATGTTTTACACCTACTACCTTTCACCCTGTATATTGAAAACAAGTGGCACGTGGGGCAGCACGGACGGCTTCCTGTGTGTGTGTGTACACACATACACATACATATGTTATCAATAGATCTCTTCGTGCTATGTATTATGTGTTATATAGTATATACACAGGTTAGGTGTGGTGCTAAAGTCACACGCACTGCGCGCGTAACGCAACGCGTCGCCAGCGCACTGCTCCTCGGTGTGGTAGACGGTTTTACTTTAATTACGTGTAATTTAATAAACAAGAAAATAAGAAAATGTGATAAAAGTCTCAGATCCCCCAACATGCGTTCAGTTACTGACCACCGCCAGCTCGCAGCGCGGTCTTTGAGGCAGTTCACCATTCGTCGCACTCGCATCTAGACGGTTCCTCGCTCACCTCTCCTATTGCATAAAGTATTCAAGAGTATCTGGTGGTGGACAATAGGCGCAATATTACAACAACTTGATACAACCTGCACTTTATCTTACCGAATGCTGCACTCTACGCTGCGTGCACTGCCTGCACTGCTACACGACACGCAGGTCTCTCATCTTCATCCACTGCACTTATATATTTATGAGTACTTTTGTTTGCACTGTTAAAGCGTTCGTAGACCTGTCCGCAGGATTAAGCCCCGGAAGTACATAGCCGAATTGGCTGACTATTATTGCTACGTAATGTATTATTATTATTCAACAAAGCGACGAGAAGAAAAGGCCGTTACCTGATGGTAAGTGATACGGCTGCCTTTAACAACGTGGCGTCGGTAGTTAGAATGATATACACAGCCCCACATTGTGCTCGTTGTCTTGAAACAGGATGTTAAATCTTCTTATCCCAATAGTTACTTACTAGTTACAGCGTCCTTCAAACCGGAGATAGGATCTGCGGTGGTACCTAGACGGTCTTTGGCAACAGTAATTTGCTACCAGTACACTACTGCATGTACCCCCGTTCGGTTTTTAATTCCAGATATGAGTAGTGAAGTCGCGAGGGATGCACCGGAGCGGAGTGAGAGGAGAGTCGCCGGGTAAAATCCATTTTTCAAATTGATTCGGAGTTATATGTAATTAAATTTATTTACAAACAAGTATACCTTTTTACGTGATGCAAATTATATGTAAAAACGTAATTTCTTATAAATTTTCTTCCATTCCTTTATAGTTTAGATTATTATATTCATTGCTTGTTTTGTGCTTTACGCCCCCGGGGGTGCCGCGTCCAGCCCCCGTCCGAGGGGCTCTTTAAGAGAGGAATATAAAATGAATTCGAGCAACTCACGCACGTACACACGCATGCGCGCGCACGCACGCACGCACACACTAAACGCGCTAGAGGGGGTGGGCCAGGACGTAACGATATCCGCAAGTAGATGTACGGCGGCCTCAAATTTGGCGCACAGTGCCGCGCTGCTTTGTAAACCTATGTAAATAAACAACGCGCGGTTCAGCGCTGCGCCTGCGCTGCGGCCACGCATCGGTTCATCGATCGACTAGTGCGTGGCGCACCTATTTATTTTTCAAAAATAAAACCGTTATATTACGATTTTGTTGGCAACTGTTACTTACCTGAGTGTTATAAAAATAGTCTTTCTTCATCACAAATATAACAGTATTTTTGAAGGTTGTATTTTGTTTTCCAATATAATGTTCTAAACGGAGAAGTAATTCGTAGAAATGTTTTTTTGACAATCTTAAGTAATTAAGAAATTATTTGTAACTAGCCTTTTACTTTAAAAAATTCAGTTTGTTGAGTTATACAAAATAACGGCAACGTTTTCTTAGCTTTCTTTTTTTTTTTGCTCAAAATCCATTTTCGTTTTAATAGTAACACTAAGAGCAGTGTTTCTTTGTTAGAGTCCATCGTGAAACTATGTACTACACTACGTTCTTAAGCCTAGCGATAGTAGTGCAGCTGCAGCCCCCTGCTGTGCACAAAGAGCAAGCTCTCTCTCAGGCACAAGATTCACCTCTACAAGGTGTGCGTAAGACCCATAATGTCTTACGCCAGCGTAGTCTTCGCTCACTCCTCCGAAGCACGCCTCGATCCCCTGCAGGTTATTCAAAACCGTTTCGCCCGCATCGCAACCGGTGCCGAATGGTACCAGCGCAATGTGGACCTCCACAGCGACCTCAAACTCCCGACCATCGCGGAACACTTCAGAGAGTGCTCTGAATCTTTTTTCGACAAGGCGTCGACCCACCCGAAACCTCTGGTGGCCAAAGCAGCCGACTACGAGCCGTCCTCGAATCCTAAGACCAGTAAGCGCAGACCACGGCATGCGCTAATTTCGTCATCCCCAGGGGTCCCTCCCGCCACTCATGAACCAGTCACTGACAACACCCACGTCACCACACACACTTCGGACGCTACCAACACGCTCCGAATCACCGCATCACGCCGCCCTCGCTTCAGAACGCGGCGCCTCAGGTACTCACACACCGCGTACACCAAGTACACCCGCGATCAGGGGCGGTTCTCACCGCCCAGAGATTCCGATACAGGCGAAGGTAGTCGGGGAACGGGCCCGCGCCCGCCCTCGACGACCGAGTAGATTCGCCAGAATAACCAATAACCAGACACACGTCATTAGAAACTCCGCCATCGGATAACTACACTACAAGTAGTACACTTTTTATAAATAGGCCGTGGATCCAGGTCCACGCGCCCAATGTCAGATAAGCTGTTTAAAGTCGAATGGCTCGCAGCGTTATCATCATCAGGAATCTAGCAGCTGCAGCGCTGCAGACGTGCTACCACCGCGCGGCACTGCGGCAAATTTGTAGGTGCCCTAATCATTGAGTGCTAAAGCATGGCAACGCTTCGGCACGCACGGCGCGCCGCTGCGACAACACGGACGCTGAGTTCTACCAATGGACTTACAAATACATACCTGCGCGGGGGTTTCATTGTTTCCTTGTAGATCTACGAACGGAGCCCCAGCAAGGTCTTCCGGAGAAAGTTTAGTACAGCAGCAGTTTTAGCGAAGAGCATAATAAATACAACTGGCTCGTTCTAATTGCCCTCACGATAACTTAAAATGAGCTTGTGTGGAGTTTGTCAGTCTTATGTATCTATTTAAACAAGCATCTACTTTACACATAACTGCGTGGCCTCCACGGCGCGCTGTAAACGGACCTCAGCATCCCCATGCAGTTTCGGCAGGCGGCGGGCGGACGGCTCCGGTCACGCGGCGCGCACCGCGCACCGCGCACCGCGCACCGCGCACCGCGCACCGCGCACCGCACGCCCGCGAACGGCATGCGAGCTTTGGTTACGAACAATTTATTTACCACGTGTTTTCATCCACAACCAATATTTACACGATTGTTTATCTCTTTCGTTCTTGGAGTAGACGTTCACTCCGCAGCAGTGTGGAAGCATTGCTGTGCGACCAGTGACCGGAGGAGCATAATTTGTGTTTTATAGCTCAGTCGACCTCAACGACCTACCGTCGCCTTTCACGAAGCATTGCAAAAACTCGAAACAGTGCAAACTAAACAAGTGTCAAACACAACACAAGAAAAGGATTCACAACGCTCCAAATAAACAGCGGCAGGCTCGGCCTGCACACCGGACACTATTGTTGTGGCGACGTATACTATGCAGTTCTTTTCAATAATGGAAAGTTGGCACTTCCGGATTCCACGGCTATTGTAAATCAGACATGAAAACGAGGCGGCACATACAGACGTGCAATGCTCCCGTAAACGCAGGGGCTAGGGGCTCGCTCGCCTCCGTCCTGTCTGTCTGTCAAACAATAGATGCTCGAGATTTTTCTTACAACTTTTAATCAATACACAATGAAATGTATACAATACCTTTGAAGCCACTTGATGTGTATTATATGTAGCAACATATGGACGACTCGACGTTAATTTCTACGACGACCAGCCGCGCCGGCTGGGGTCCTGCACATTCGTCTCCATGCAAGAGCCACACGGCCGTGGGCAAATTTTCATAAATAAATTCGGACAACTTTCCATAAAATTTTGCTTATAGCATAATATGATTTTATTAAAATGCATTTTGCATGCACCTTTGCAGTATTTTTGCACTGCATCCCTTGTTCGCTTTGTACATTACAGTAACAGGCCGTAGATCCAGGTCCACGTGCCCAGTGTCAGATAAGCTGTAACAGTCGAATGGCTTGCAGCGCGGACATCATCCAGAATCTTAACATTACAGTGTATGTGTACGTATGGCATGTGCTGCGAGATGGGCTCGGCTGCTTTCCTCGCGCACTCGCAAATAAACAATTTTAGTAGTTCTGTTCGCGTCCTTTGTCCGTATTCCGTTTAATCGGCGCGGTGGGGATCGTATTACTCCGCGCCGGCGCACCAACAGCCCGGCCGCCGGTCGCCGCGGCACCTCGCCCCGCACGCGGACTCATTCAAGAGCAAGTGGCGAAGTGCGGCCGCGCTGCTCTTTTTGCGAGTTTTGCGTCAGTGTGACGTCACCACGCGCCGCCCGCCGCAAGTACACACTTGGTTTAATCTTGCGCCTCTTTTAATTTACTCTTACAATTACTCTCCTCTATCATATTTTGTACAAGTTCACTGTGCAAAGTAAAACAACTGAGGCGCGGCGAGAAGACCGCTCCATAATTTTAAATTCGGTCAGATATATTAATTTTTCAGATGTATACCTTTATGTACACATACACTGAAACTTGTAAACAAAATTATAAAAATTTACCTTCCGGAAAATTTGTGTCAGCGTGAAGTTCACATTCGATGCGGAGCCGCCAGCCAACAGCTGGCCAATCTATAGCCGGCGCGGGGGTGAGCAGCGCGTCCGCGGGCACTTGAAACGTTAATTATCGCAAAATATAATCACCAAAGTGTCAGCCGGGAGCCGACCCTGCCCTTGTTGTACAAGTGGGTCAAGGCATTCGATCTTTTTCTCCAAAGCGTTAGGCAGCACCGATCGGGTTCAGGTGGCCGCCACAACTTGCGAAGAGCTCTTACATTCAGAAGAATATCCAGTTCGGCAACCGATTTCGCTCTCCGGGAAACCGTATTCGTAATTTTATTGATAAATATTTGTCCGGGTACCACCCGAACAGGTGGGTAAAATATGCCTATAACCTACTTTTTTATTTGTTTTGGTGGGGAAATCTTTGAAAGGATACTCTGCCTTTGCGGGGAAAAGTCAGAGTTATGTGGAGATTTTTACCCACTAAAACTCCCTCGGTGGTCACTTTCGGCGTTTGGAGAGGTCACAGGATCTGCGTTCGGAACACAACTGCGGCCTTGCTATCGCTGTGCTGGCATAGCCCGTCCCGAGGTCTGGATTATGCAGACCCAACCAGCCACATGAATACTACTTCAATAACCGGAAAGCACGTCCAGCCATTGTCCTCCTCAGGATCGTTTAGAAGGCGATGAGAACCCCTATCCTGACCATCAACGACCGCATAGACGTTATTAAGGCAAGGGAACACCATTCACCGATGCGACATGTTGATGACGGCTACGTCTCGGAGTGGAATCTATCCTCTACGTACTAGGTCAACTAACCACGCTCGGTTACCAGCACGGTTTGCCGTACAAACAGGTCGGGAGACGCACAGCACTCACCTTAGACTACATGTATGTGTGTTTCCTACTCGCTGTCAGCCCGCCGCTTGCAGGACTTCGTGTTCTCTCGTCAAGTCACAGGTCTCGGTCGAGTCAGTCAAGTTACGTGGCGCGTAAGCGAAGTCCCGTTCCAGCTGTATCCCGTACGTGCAGCGTAGCTGTCGCGACCACAATCGAACTGCGAAGCGTGGCGCCAGGCTACCGCGGCGACCCAATTCGTGATAACTCCAAAACCGCAGCCAGCGAGCGCGCGGCTGTAGACCGACGAGTCCCGCCCGCCCTGTGCCCCCGCGCGAATTCGCCCGATCACGACCGGGCTCCTCGAGGTACTCACCAGTGCGAGGTACAAATAAAATTTTGTCTATTCAACCGGAACCCTAAAGCTGTTTACTTAAATCGAACACTTACGCACGGTGGTGGCAGCGCGGCGCCCGGCGGTGTTGCTCAACCTTCTGGTGCCGCTGCGAGCTCCATTTGATCAGTGAAGTCCCGAGGATGACGAGGCATTATTACTTTTATAGCAATTAAAAAGTTATAATATGTACGTTTGTTTCTGGCGCGTATACAGTATAGTATACATAGTCAGTCGGACGGCTCGGCTCTCGGCGGGCCCGCTGCGACCCCGCTGCGACCCCGCCGCGACCCCGCCGTCACAGTGCTGTGACACTCCGCGGAGCATTTCGTCTCTGTAGGTGTTCTATTGTATCTGTGTATGTTCTATTCACTTGTCGTTGTAGCTACATGAATTGTTTACATGCAGTTATTACTTTCTCCATAAACTACATTTGATGTTATTATTATATTTGTATGAAAACATACAAATAATGAAATTACCTTGGCAACCTAGGCATTGCACCGGTGCACGTCGCTGCACTATCGGCTGCATGAATCTGAACCGACCGCACGCACGCATGCATTGATTCTTTGTAGGTGGTGCTCCGCATGTTCTATATTTATTAGATATTGGTGCATAGTGTTGTTTTATTTTCCGAGACTAATATAGTTTATTCCCGCTGACGACGATCGGTCGAAATGCACTATTACTTCCTCTCACAACACACCCTGACTCCTCTTCCTGCTTCCTGCCCTTGCGGACGTGCACGGGGTTAGCGGATGTCACGGGACAAAAAATGAAACGATCACCGTGTTCGCAGCCATATAACTCGTAATGTAATAGGTTTTTTTTTAAATATTAGCCCTAAAGATGAAAGAATTTACCCACCGGGATCTCATCAGCCGCATTCCGGGAAGTTTCTAACCGGATATGATGTTAATGCACGTACACTCGAATAGTTTACGGATGGTCCGTCAGCTTTCCTTTGCCTTGTACCTAAGGCCTTGTTTGGTCACAGCGGCGCTCGCGCCTGTTCCCGTAGCGGCGGGTGCAAGTTCTTTTATTTCTCTTTGTTGTAAGCATTGGCGGGGGGTGCGCGACTTGTTGGGGTTGCGGGGTGCGACCTGCTTCGATTCGGAATCGGTTTGCAGTAAAGTGATCGGAGGGATGTGACTCACACGCGCTACCGGTGGCGTGACCTCGGCAGTTGCATCCCACAGATATCCATGAGCTGCATGCATACTTGAATGAATAAGGGTTTTACTACATAGTATGCGAAACTACTTGCTCGCTTCACCTCGACTGTGCTTATTGTTATATCACAACAAAGTAATTTTAAACAATGTTACAGACGAAACATTTATATCCACACGCGGCAATGAAAAATTTTGTTATACTACTTTAACCAGCTCCACTTAGCGTTACAGGTATTACACATTCGTCTCTTTTTCCACGAAAAAAAATTAGCTTCGACAATAATCGGTTAAGCGACGGGTCACGCGCACGGACAATAAACTTACGCGTCATCCATTATTCTACCCCAGAAGTTAAAAATATTTATTTCATATTCTTGAGACATTAATCAGTAGTTGAAAGTATAGCAAACAGTTCAGGCAGTGTTCAGTTGGTTGCGGAAGTGAGCGGAGGGCCGTGCGTGTGCATGTGCGTGTGCGTGTGCGCATGCGCGTGCCCGAGCGGGTGATACACTGCAGCTACATACCGGCGGGCGCGCCGCTGTCGGCAGGTGTACGTGGCGCTGTTCAAGCCGCTGCGCGTGTCGCGCCGCCAGTTCCGGCGCGTGCTGCAGTGCATGCGCAACGTGCGCCACCTCAAGTGCCAGGAGCTGTACGCGCACGAGAAGGTCACTAAGGTGGACAGCCTCTCGTTGGTGCTCTCCGGCAAGTGAGTACTCATTTCCGCTACTTGTTATGTTGTAAACGAGAAGTGTTTCGGGGTTTTTTTTTTGCAACGAAGAGAAAAACCAAACGTTCACTTCGTGGTAAGTGACACCCCGCTCGCAACAAAGTTGGGTTAATACAGTCTGTTAATACGGGGTCGGGATACAATGCAATGGTTCAGTGCACCCCGGCACCCCCGCAACCCTCGCGCGGTGACGACTCCTCCCGTGCCGCAGTCCGGAGAGCCTCTGTTTACTCGTGCACTTGAAACAATTTCTTTTATTTACTGTTTTCCGGCAACATATATTTTACTTTCCCGTTCGCTGCCAATCGAAGTCTTATTATTAATTTTGGATTAATTATTAAGTTTCCTTATAGATTTCGCCAATGTTAAGTGTATATAATACTCTGCTTTATAAAGCGGGCTTGGTGAATGAGCAAGATCACAGATTGTAACTAAGAATTAAGTGAGTAGCCAAGAATGTTTGATGACAGGATCGCTGTTGATGTACCTAAAACAAATAAGACGCACGCAATATATATTTAGTTAAGTTAGTTGGTTCAAAGACAGACAAACTACAGCTTAATATTATTATGGTTAATGAATGAGCTAAAAATATAAACGAAAGGAGAGTTGACAAGGGAGAAAAGAGATTTGAGATCAATGGGGCGAGGAATGTTAGGAGGAAGGAGTTCATAGAGGGAAGAAGATAGACGAGGGCAATTGAAAAAGATGTGATTCGTCAAGACCACATTCGCAAATAGAACTGTTCCTGATATGAAGTTTATCCAGATGGACGAGGGTACACGTATGGCCTAGCCTTAATCTACAGATCGTACTTGTAACACGTTTATGAATATCTTTGAAGTTGTAGAACCAAGGTCGGAGAGGAATAAAGCCTTGAATATCAGCGTAGTGTTTGCCTCCAGAAGAACCAGTCTTTTGCCAACAAGTATTCCAAGTAGAGAGCAATCGTTGCTTAGCTATTGGGAATAAATCATTAGAATAAACTCTGTAATAATCCATACAGCCAGTAGTTGTGGCGCCATTGGCACAAAGATCCGCAGTTTCATTACCTAAAATGCCACTGTCACCAGGTAACCAAACAACGACAACTTCAATGTTTTTAGAATCGCAGCTGAAAAGTAAATTTTAAATTTTTAGTGTAAGGAAATTTAGATTTTTATTGAAATTGGTTAGCAACGATCGCCTGTAAACGACTCTGAGAATCAGTATGAATAACAGATTTATTTAGTTTATAGGACTCAATGAATGCTAATGCTTCCAGAATAGCTATGGACTCACCAGAGAAGACTGAAGCTTGAGGGGGCATTTAAAATTGAGAGTCACATTGTATTTGGGAATCCCAACAGCGGAGCCAACACAGTTGTCTGGGAAAGGAAGAATAATTTGGAGCACGAATAGATACGAATCTATGAGAAAGGAGATTAAAAATTATGTTTACAATCTTCACCGGAATACTCAGCTGGAGAATTTTCTGTCTGAGCACTGGAAGAAGAACATTGTCATCTGCAGATGACACGTCCACAAAAACGCCTAGTAAAGACTCATTTTTAGACAAGGAAATACCGAATGTCTGTTACAAATATGCTTAAACTATCCATAATGCTAAAACTTTTTCGGAATCCAAACTGAGATTTAGCTAATATGATCCCATTTTCCACAATCCATTCCAAACGGTTCTTGATTAAATGTTCCAATATCCTAGCTATTGTACAGGACAAAGCGATTGGCCGATAGCTAGAAGGATCAGAGCTGGGCTTTCCAGGTTTTAAAACAGGGATGACAATCTGAGTCCTCCATTCTTCAGGTGGAGTTCCAGTTAAAAATATTTTATTAAGAATGGAAAGAAATACCTGTTTTACAGAGTTACTGCTTTTGGAAATGAAAGAATACGAAATCCCATCAATTCCTGGGGACGAATCACTTAAACCCTCCAAGACAGCTGAAAGTTCCTCTCAAGAAAAAGGAGACTCAATATCATCAGTAGAGTTAGATCTTTTCTTTTCTGAGAAAAGTCTTACAGTTTTGGCAGCAATTCTCTGGAGAGAGATGAAATTTTCCGAACTCATATCAACTGAATAAGTAAAGTATCCTCTATTTCTGATCTGTTCTGGCAAACTTGAATGCACTCAGAATCCCACCACGGGGGAGAAGGAATTTTACATCTAGCAGTGTTTTTGAGAGAGATAGAATTAGCAGCAGATGAAAAAAGATCGTTTCTAAAAAATACATAAGAAGGAAGGACATTGTCAAGTTTAATCAAAGGAATATTCATTATGTCTTGATCTAAATGGGACCTGAATTGTGACCAATCAGCTTTGTGAATAATAAATTTTTAGAGAGGTGAAAAGGAAGCAGTAGTAATCCAAGTAAGGGAATAAGGGTTTGAGAGAATGATAGTAAAGTGATCACTACCGTGAGTGGAAAAAAAGACAGAACAAAAGACCAGAGAGGCTAGAAGCCAAGGAAGGAGAAGTAAAAGAAAGATCCACAGCAGTCTTTGAATTCTGAGATGGGGGAACTCTGTGAGTAGAGGTCACGTCACTCAATAAATACAAATCTAGTTCATTACAGAGATCAAGAAAAGGTAAAGAAATAGAATCATAGTAATAACAACCCCATGATGTATGGTGAGTGTTAAAATTTCTAAGGATAAGGATAGGTGGAGGTAGACTTGTAATAATAGTTTTTAATTCAGAGATAAGAGCTAGATTAGGTTCAGGGATGTAAATGGAGAGGAAAGAAATATTATGAACTCTAACAGCAAACAGGAAAAAAGCTATTTCTGTGGGAAGGAAGGGAGATTTGTTTAAATATCACATTTCTAGATACTAAAATAGCACAACCAGCATAACCATCTGACCTATCGTCCCGGAGACATGAGAAACCCGGGATCCTAAGGTTGGATCCTGTGTTAAACTGTCTCCTGGGCAGCAAAGATTTGTATCATTTCAAGGTTTGTATTCATTAATAAGAGTGATAATATTATTCTTCTTTTGACGGATGCTGTGCCAATTCCATTGTAGGAATTTGGGCATTTTTAATAGTTTTAAATAACGCAGTAAATTTAGATGTGATATTGGTCGGTAGTTCAGAGTCTCCAAATCGGAACAATATATATAAAATTGTAGAAAGTAAGAGATCCAGCAGATTATCATTGGCAGATACACCTTCTAAAGGATAGGTACACCCATTAGGAAGACTAGAAGGGGGAGTACTAATAGCTTGATAAGCTTGCCTATTATACCCTGGGCTGAATGCAAGAGCTGGAGGGAATTTTTGGGTAAAATAAGAATGACGGTACGAGACTGAACTGGGTATGGCTTTGGAGTGGGGAGAAGATTGAACTAAGGTTCGGGAAGATTGAGTGGGAAAAAGGGAGGCAGACGTACGAGAAATATCTGCAAAAGGTCTTCTAACTTGAGGAAACCTGACTGATGCTTCGTTATATGAGATATTTTCCTGTGACGTCACCAGTTTGATAGATTTCTGTCTTAAATGTTCATCAGGGCATGATGTATCAATGGCTTTATGTTACTAGAGTAAAACAAACAGGAAGGTAGAGGAGATAAACTATCACAGTCAATAACAGAGTAAGATTTGGCTCACACAAAATAACGCGTTTTTGACGGTCATTGCGTAGCAACATGCCCAAACCTGCAGCAATTATTACATTGAATAGTTGGTAAAAATATAAATCAGAACTGGGAGGGAAGTGTAAAAACAGTAAACCCGATCAGGAAGCTTTTAGCCAATAATTGTTGGAACAACTGTCGGAGTATATATAGATATAGAGTCCAAATATTAGTGTTATTTTCAGTTGTCTTTCTATTGAGCCGCCGGGTTCTGATGATACGTCCAAAACCATCAGGAACTTCGATGGAAGAAACTAATTCTTCTAGCGTCTATTCTACTGGGACGCCTCTTACAGTACCCATACGGGTCACATTATATGCCGGATTAATGGCATCTTATTTCGCTGCGACAGGACCTGGGTGATCTAAGAAAGAATTTGCGGCAACAGCAGTTTTAAATTAAACTGGGACTCGGTTTCGGCCAATACGTTTAACGCCGTCTTTAGCAACATTCTTGATTTCATTGTGGTGTAGGAACTGACCAAACTTAATTGGGCGAAGTGTAGCACTAGACGAAGACTCGCACTCTTTGCTTACATGAATCAGGAGCAACATCCTGATCCAAATACCGTTTTCTGTTACCCTCATATTCTGGTAAAGTATACACAGACTGAATAGATCCGATTGCTTGTGCGACTGTGTTTTTCTTTGGAGGAAGAGAGGAATAATCGGAATTTGGAGGAGTTTGCCGTTTTCTAGAAGGATGGATCACCTCCGTGTCCATTGAGGTTGGAGAATTAGATGGAACAAGATTTTGTGAGGAATCACAGATATAACCTCCCCTGGGATCGGGGGGGTCTACACCATTCATAATTCTATTTATACTAAAGTTCTATATAATACTTACAAATAAGACAACACAGTTTTATAAACACATAAAGCTATTAATTAGATAATCAACAGGGAATAAAACACAGGAAAAATAAGTGAAAAAGACGGAAACGCCCAGAACACTTGCTCAATCTCGTTCCACCCTCGACTGAAAACGATCGAAGTCTTTCTTCCTAAAAGTTGAAGTTTCTATAATACTGTTATGTATAGGGTGGGGTATACGTAAATATTTAATACTAGTCTAACGTAGGTGTTTGTGAAACAGGCGGTGGTGAACAAAGTGAGTGTGGAGTTAACGGCTACACGCGTTGTGACTGCTCCCTACCTGCGTACATAACAAATACTTAATGTTCTTGCCCCGTCGGTGACCACCTCGTTACCCAGATGGGTACTGATTAATAGCAATAAATTATTAATTTATTCCAATTGCCGTTCTAATCAAAGTTAATTGTAATGTAATGGTTTAATAGTAACTTTTAAGACGAGGTCGCACGATCACTGAGTCAGCCCGGCTTTCGGTGTGCCCGCAATGGATATCGAATGAACCTCTTAACCCCAGTTCCTCGTCCAGCGCACGAGCTGTCCTCGATTCGTGAGGTCACAGACATCTGTATAATAAGTTTGTCCATAGTTGAGTTTCCATCGATACCCATACCCCTGGGCTCAAAGGGCGTAAGCGCCGTAAGGGCGGAAATGATTTTCAAATAAAGTCCCACTCACTTTCCGAGACTTACCGATATTGGCAAAATTCAAGTTTTTTTTTTTTTGGTAATGGCACACGGTCATTACAAATAAAGATATGATAAGTGCGGCGTATGAGATTTATAAGAAGCGCTCCATACTACACTGCTAAACTCTAGAATTGACCGAACATAACTAAAATATAAAATGTTGAGTGTTTGAATGGTTTTGGAAATGTTGTGTGATTCTTTTTTTAAAAACTTAAACTCCTATATGCCTTTTTTTTTATATTATCTTTTTGTGCGAATTAAATGAAAGTTTATCATCTATAAGGATACCCAAGTCTCGAACATTATTTACTCGTCTTAAGTTTATATTATTTATATTGTGAAGGTGTAATACAGCATGAGTTTTGCGGAAGTAAGTCATAACGCAACATTTATTCATTCAGCTTTGAGAAATAATTGATTATCTTTGCAATATGTACACAGGGAGTCAATAAAAGTTTGCAGGATCTCACAATCTTCAGATTTATCCATAAATAGTTTAGTGTTGTCTGCATAGAGTAAACGTTGTATGCCACCTAAAGCAGACCGCTTGAGTGCGGTTACGTATATAGGACTCCATCCATCTAAGTAGATTACCATGAATGCTCATCTTTTCCAGTTACACAATTAGCAAGTCATGATTTATTTTATCGAAAGCTTTTGAAAAGTCGGTATAAATAACATCCATCCGATCATTACGATCCATCATAACTTTTACTATGTAGTTGGTAAAAGTCAACATATTAGATTCCCCTCCAACCGGTTCCCGACTTGTCGTGGCGGAGGGACTTAGTAACCGTGGACGGACATACGTGAAGCGAAGTGGAATCCACTCGGTCGGCCCGCGGCGAAAGGCCGGCCGAAACGGCCGCTCCATATTCGAGCACCGGTTGAATAACTGGAGCTCACCGAAGCGACCGAGGGCCGTTAGGGCAACTGTATGCTACCCTTTGCGGCCGGCTGCAGGGGTGGTTTCATAATGCTCTCAGCAGCCGAAGTGGGGTCGCAGAAGGAGTACCCTCTGCGACCAAACGGTGTCGCACCGTGGATGCGGCGGCGATGGGGCCGCGGGGGAAGAGGGGTGTCGGTATTGCGATGCGCCGTACTCCTTATCTTCCGCGGCCGTTAACGGGTAGCGGCAGAGCCAACATCTCTCCGCCGCAGGTAACCGGGAGAGGTTTTCTCCCGTGGCTCCCATGGCCTCTGGGCGACAGGTTCGGGGGAACCGGTCGCCCGCACACGCATGAGGTCGAGGAGGGGGCGCGCTGCATGTTCCGGCGCGCCCTGGAAAGGGAAGGTTCAGCCCTCCCTTCTGAGGTGGGGCCGCGAAAGCGGCCAGCGCCGGCAGAGTCAGGCGACGAGGCGGAAACATCGTGGTGATTTTAGTCGGTGCTAGTCCGACATAACCCGTCCTTGCCCCCGCGAGGACGAGTATGCGTATGCGTAGGCATGTTCCCCCCGTTAAACAAAAAACAAACAGATTGAACGCTGCGACGTTCCATGGCGCCGTGTCGGTCAGCCGAGACGCGTTGTGCGAAACGACACGCTAATTGTTATGTCACTATTCTTTCTAACCATTTACCGAAAATACTGAGTTTGGATATTGGCCTATAATCTTTGATAATATCTTTTCTATTATTCTAAGGAATAGGAGTAATTAGAGCTTTTTTCCAGATAGTAAGGTAAACACCTGTAGAAAGAGATAAATTGTATATGATAGATATTGGTTTTAGTAGTTCTTGTGCACATTTACAGATTAATATTGTATGTATACCATCAGGCCCGGCAACTTTATGAACGTTTACATATTTTAATTCATGAAGTATAATTTTGTCGTTAATTTATGTCGTTAATTAATGTTATTAAAAATAAGAGAAGACTCCGTGAGAGCACAATAATTAGTAGTGAGAGATTTATTATTACATTGGGGTACTTCAACAAATATCGATTGGGAATACCTATTTAAAGTTTCGCAGATATCCTCACAGATAATATTTCGTTATCAAATGTAATTTTTTGAGGCATTTGTCCAGAAGGATTCTTAATGAGGACCTTCTTCTTAAGGAAGTATGACCAGAAAACTTATGGATGTTCTTTAATTTTATCCTCACAAAAAGTTAAATGTTTTGTGTTACATTCACGGTTGAATTTTTGTAGTGTTTTTCTTAAGAGAGAAAGGGTTCTGCAGTCGTTTCCGTTACCATAGATTTAATTTTCATTACAAGTTTTACTTGTGGCTCTACACCAGGACGGGTAAACTATTCTGTTTCGATGCAATGTAAAAGTAGGTACAAATTTGTCGATTAAATACTTATACTTTATAAAGGTGACTAACTTAGGAGTTGACATCGTTCAACCCCGAGAAAGAGTTTTTCCACTCATAAGATAATAAAGCAGATTTTATAGAGATTTTAAAGAAATTTCCACTTGTGTCTTCTTATTAATCAAAGGTATTGGGGGTGTGAGATTGAGGCATAGTTCAATGGCCTTGTAATAAAGATCTTCAGGTACTAATGGATCATCAGCAGCGTTAATAATGCAATGTATATTGCAAAAAGCTGAATCAAGTATTCTATTGTTAGCGTTATTTTGATTGTTAAATTGGTATAAAGATGTAAGATTCATAGAATCAGATGTAATAGAAGACAAGAAGTGATTACTGTATCGTATAACCATATTGTTTATCTCGTCGTCGCAATACCATGATGCGCTGGTAACTATAATGTCACCCAATACAAGAAAAATGACATCAAGGTTAGAGTGTATTTTGTCGGTAAGTGTTGTCGTAAAAAGAAGATATTAAAGGTTTATGATTAGTGCCGTGAGGTATGTATGTACAGAATATGTGTAGTTGTGTAACTCATTGCTACGTGAAACCGCTCGGGCAGATGCGGGGGCGAGAAAATTTATTGGTATACTTACGCACACTTCATCTGCTGAGGGTCGTCCACACCAGTCACTTCGCACGAAAGCGCACAGTTCGCAGCGGACACCTATTAAAACTCCGCCACCGCTCTCCAGCCCCCCTTCCCCCCCAACGGGTTCCAGCCTTGTCGTGGCGGAGGGGCTTAGTAACAGTGACCCGACACACGGTGAAGCGAAGTGGACCCTACCCGACTGGCTCGCGGCGAAGGGTCGACTGAAGCAGCCGCTCCAGGTTCGAGCACCGGTTGTATAACTGGAGTGCATCGAAACGGCCGGGGGCTGCAAGGGCGGTTTTAAACTGCCCTCTGCAGCCGAAGTGGAGTTGCGGAGGAAGTACCCTCTGCGAGTAACAACGGGTGGCGGCGGGCCCAACATCAGATCCGCCGCAGGGAGCCAGGAAGTGTTTTCTCTCTTGTCTCCCATGGCCTTTGGGTAACGGGTTGGAGGAATGCGTCGCTCGCGCGACTACAAGAGGCCGAAGAGGGGGAGCGCTTCATGTTCCGGCGTGTCTTTGCGGAGGTGGAAAGGGAGGGTTCATCTCTCCCTTCCGAGGTGGGGCTGCGAAAGCGTTCAGCGCCGGTGGAATCACGAATGGTGCGAAAGCTTTCCCGTAACCCCGCCATGAGGCGACGAGGAGGAACGTCGTGGGGGTTTTAGTCGGTACAAGTCCGACATAACCTGTCCTTACCCCCACGAGGACGGGTATGCGTAGGCATTTCCCCCACGTTAAACAAAAAAACAAAAACCCTTTCTAGGCCTCCGTCACGGCGGAAAGCTTCATAACGATTGTCTAAATATTCAGAACTATAGAATGCGTCACTACGCGAGGCTTTCTGTAATGCATATGACGTCATAATCATTATTTAGAACATTGGTAAAAAAGTTATTTGGACTTCGTCCGTAAACCTCTTATATTTTGATAGTAAAAGATATAACATTTTTGTTAGTCATTACGACGGCGGTGTATCAAGTGTAAAATAATAATAATAATAAGCCCCCTAAACAACCACACGTCCTGCTTGACCACCTAATCACGTGGGGGGCGTACACACGAATGAGAAATTACTGGCGTGGCTAACGTGGCTCTGGATACCCATAAAACATGGAGACCCGTTCAAAGAGTAAACGTATAGGGCCGCTACCCGGGGGTGATCGCCGGGGCACATCTGGAGCTGACGCTGGGTGTTTCAGCATGCGAACCGTCAGCGGTGAGGAGTCGAGCAGGCGGGCTCCCACCGACAAATATATTACAGCTGAGTCCAGTGACGATGTAAACAATCCATCATCCATATCATCGCCACCTCCTTGTTTAATTTTAAATACTAGTCCACCCGTTCCAGCCTTGAATGTTGCGCGGGGGATAAATACCTTCTTACCTGCGTCCACCAAGACTGGTAAACCAAGAGTTCGCATGAGATGGAGCAAAGATGTTAATATATTTATTATGCGAACTTCTTCCGAATTACTAAATTAGAGTCAGACATGACCATTTACAGAAAGCAGTTGCATGAACTTTTTACACAGCAATATCCGGACATATCAGTTTCAGAACAAAGAATTTCAGATCAGAGGAGGAAAATTAAAGGAAGAAACCAGAATATACCTACAAGAAGAAGAAAAGAACACAAATACTATTTACACATCACGGAACATAAACGGAGATACACAAATACAATCACAAGCAAATGCACAACCGGAAACAAATATTCAACCACAATCATACAATGAAACATGTACACAAAGAACACATACGTATACGTCCGCACAAACCGAGGCACTTAATGTAATGCTGGAGAATGATGTTGAAACCCCAACCATTGCTGATCAGAATATAATAACAAATGGAAATATCACAGACATAGCCAACAGATTTCGAACAACACTAATACAATACCCTGGGACGGACCCAGCAGCGCGACCGGAACTACTTAAACTCAAATACAGTCCTAAGTTATTCCGTTATATTCACTTATTTAATGAAGATATCTTAGAACACTTTACATCTGACACCATGCAACTAACAGACATACACACACTTATATATTGCGCAGCGGTAGTTATATCTGAAGAACTCAACTTTAAAATCACAGAATTCACTGGGAACACAAAACCAAGATAAAATATCAAACCACCATGGCAACAAAGGTTGGAAAAAGATACAGAGAGATTGAGAGCAGATTGCGGTAGACTTACACAGTACATTAATAACGATAGATCAAATAAGGTAGTTAAGAGAGTTGAGTCTGTATTCCAGAGCAATTTAGTTCACACAAGATATGAAAAAAGCAACAGAACACCTGAGGAGTTTCTAGACACGTTAAACCAGAAATTAGCACTAAAGTACGTAGACTCAGGAGATATATTAAAGCACAACATCCCAAAAAGATAACGCCATCTCTAGCACAAACGAAAAATTATTTTATAGAAACACACAAAATCCACAAATAAATTTACGTCATACAAATAACACAAACACGAATCTAGAAACACCCACAGAAGAACAAATAGAAACATTTTGGTCCAGCACTTGGGAGGAACATGTACAACACGACCACAACGCATTTTGGATTACGGAAGAAGAAAACGAATGGAAAAACATACAGGAAATGGAATTTATTGCAATAACAGAGTCCGATATCTCAAATATTACATCTAGGCTACATAACCGGAAATTGCCAGGAGTAGATAAAATACATAATTTTTGGTATAAAAAATTAACTTCATTACACAAATCGCTCGCAAAAAATTTATCAGAAATTATTCTAGGCAAACAGACTGCACCCAAATTTGTAACAACCGGAAGCACTACAACTAAAAACCCAACCCCCCTTCCCAATATAGAGCAATCACATCCCTGCCCACTATATATAAAATATTAACATCGGCAATCACAACAAAGTCAACTCACATATCGAACACCATAAAATATTAGCGGAAGAACAGAAAGGCTGCAGACCAGGCCACATGGGGTGCAAAGGCCACATGCGGATCTGTATAAATATTTGGGGTACACGCAACTTAAAGCTCTTGACCATGTTAAAGTAACAGATACACTCACCGCCGAATACAAGAGAAGGCTTAATGCCATACGTAAGTCCCAACTTTCTGGTAAACACCTCATTAAAGCTTGTGATACCTGTGTCCTGTATCCCTGTGGTACCGTACTCCTGCGGTGTCGTAAAATGGACAAAAACGGATACGGAACGATTAGAACGATTGACGCGCGCGCACCACACTCACAAAACATAAATAGTTATGTTAGATACCCTAAATCTGCAATAGAAAGACTTACTATAAAGAGACAAAATGGAGGAAGAGGCCCAATAGATATCCAACACCTTTGGCGAAAACAAACCAATAACCTGAAAACATTGTTTTACACAAAATCTCATACGAGTAACATCCATAAAGCTGCAGTTATAATACCAGACTAAATAATCAACACTAAAAACTACAGAACATATATAATTAAGGATCCTACAGTCACTAACGATAAATGCCGTAAATGTCACACACAGTCAGAAACCATTCAGCACATCGCAGGAGCTTGCACAACACTTGCACAAACCGATTGCACTCGCAGACAACCAGGTTGCAAACATCATTCACCAAAACTTGCAGTAAAACATAAACTCGTTCAGAATACAAACACTCCTCACTACAACTACGCACCGGATACCGTTCCGGAAAATGCAACGCACAAACTCTTCTACGAGCGCGCTGCACTCACCGATAGGACAAGTCATTGCAACAGACCGGATATTACCCTACAAGATGAAATAAATAAGATCACATACTTGATTGACATTGCAGTCCCCAACACACACGACGTACAAAAAGACATTTGCTGCAAAGATGAGTAAATATGTAGAACTGAAGGACGAAGTGGCTAGAACCTGGAGACAAGATAAAGTATATGTCGTGCTATAGTGTTATCCACAGCAGGTGTTATACCGCATCATCTTCTCCGCAGCCTCAGGTTAATAGACCTACAAGAATCCCAGCACATAACCCTACAAAAAGCTGTAATTTTAAATATATGTAGAATCGTAAGAAAGTCCATGCAAGTAGAGGATGAGTAGACTAACACAGTTGACACTGCATTTACTTGGCTTGGGCCCGTGAATGCAGTTATTACCAGCCCAAAAGCTGAGAAAAAAAAACCCTTCACAATAATAATAAAAAAAAAACATGTGAATTTAGAATCGTAGACCGGAAGTCTAAATAAAATAATATTAACTCCTTGAATGTTACTAGTTCAATTATGTCAGACAATAAGAATTAAGAAAGATGTTGCATGCATAGGAGAAAGTTTGCAGTTTGCAGTTTGACAGAGTTGCTGTCGACGTAACGACCGTAATATAGTTACGCACGACACGCTGCACCGCGCGCGCAATGAGGCAGTCGTCTTACTCTGGCCAGGTCGTTGTTATTAGCGACGAGAATCACTCTTGAGGAATCATTTTGACGTAAAAATATCTTGCAGCCTTTTATCCATAAGTATTTGTAAGCATGCTGAGCGGCGGTACAGGACCTTGAGCCGTGGAGAGCTTGCGTTGTGCAAATCTGACAATTATATTTGGATGCAATATCTGTTACTCCTTCTCTTGCGAGTGTTATTGCTTTGATTCGGTTAATATAATCGACATCCTGGGGAGATAAATCGAAACCGACTTTAATACAAAGTTGTTGACTGATATGATGCAAGTTCTCGTTCTTAAGGAATTGCACCCCGGTTATTTCAAGGTTGTTTCTTCTACAGTCCTGGGCTCACCCACGTAACGTTAGTACGATAGTTGGCGAACCTCCGAGTTCACGTTTAATAAGTGATTATCCACCCGAGTAATAGTTGCAAGGGTGTCTTCGTTTTGTTTTTTTTAATTTCAAAGTTACGGATTTGATAAGATTGATCTCGTAGTGTGTTGAATGTTTCACTGTATTTATTTAAAATAGCTTTAAATGAAAACGTTAGATGTTGCTGAAACTCGGCTAGAGAACCACGTAGTTCCTGTCGGAAACTATCAACAGTAATTATTAGTTCATCCTTGAACACAGTCGGGACACTCATATCTTATTTTTTTGTTATCTTGCTGTCTTGAAAAAACTTATGTTGGTGGTTTGCGTACCCATTGCAAACGGCATGAACCGGTCACGCGTCGTTCAAACAAGATCAACTCTAATAGGTGTTTACATATGTAAGAGCGTGTAACTGAAATGAAACTATATATTAAAACCCTACGTTGTGTGTTTAGCAAGTAGTTTGATCACACAACATCAACCTTTTCAAAAAACGCATTACAGTTAAGTTTTCCATTTGTATATCTATTGTACGAATAATTATCTAGAACGCATAAATGAACAAAACCATTCTACCGTCTTGCTGATCAATCAATCACCATCCGATAGAGGTCGGCTTCCCGAGACCTTCACCAGAACGTCAGTCCACCTTGTGGGGGGCCTTCTAACACTACGTCTACTGGTACGCGGCCGCCATTCAAGAACTTTCCTGCCCCATCGGCCGTCAACCCTTTGAGCAATGTGCCCTGCCCACTCCTACTGAAGTCTAGCAATCTTTTGGGCTATATTGCAGACCTTAATTCTTCTGCAGATCTCCTCATTTCTGATTCGATAGAGCAAACATACTTTGGGTGACTGCGCACTGTTATAAGGCTCATAATAAGGGGTTACTTTTCGGTTTCGACCAAGACTTGTCTTTAGCCGCGCTTTGATGATACTCGCCTGGAACCTCCGCGTTATCTACGCGTGCTACTGTACGAATTTGTGCGCGCACCCACTCTACCTCCGAGGGGTGCGACACCGCGCCACCGCGCCACCGCGCCAGACTCGTGCGTTGCTTATGAGCATTGGAACGCGGGCTGCTCGTGGACACTTCTCATATACACGCTAGTAATAATAATACCAACGTCCCCAAGGGAATGAACCTTTTTTTTGTTGTTTTACCTGGGGGACTCCTACCTCCTACGCATACTCGTCCTCGCGGGGACAAGCACGGGTTATGTCGGACTTGCACCGAGTAAAACCCCCAGGATGTTCCCCTTCATCGCCTGATAGCAGGGTCACGAGAACACTTTCGCTCACAACCGCGACCCAGCCGGCGCTGGCCGCTTTCGCGCCTCCACCTCTGGAGGGAGGGATGAACTATCCCTTTCCAGGACACGCCGGAACATGCAGCGCGCCCCCTTCTTGGCCTTCTGCAGTCTCAAGGGCGTTGGGTTCTCCCGAACCCGTCGCCCAGAGACCATGGGAGCCACGGGAGAAAACCTTGCCCGGCTCCCTGCGGCGGAAAGATATTGGCTCTGCCGCTACCCGTTAACTGCCGCGGAGGATAGGGACAACGGCGCATCGCAATACCGACACTCCTCTTCCTCAGCGGCCCCACCGCCGCCGCATCCACAGTGCGATACCGGTTAGTCGCAGAAGGTACTCCCTACGCCACTCCACCTCGGCTGCTAGGGGCAGTATGAAACCGCCCTTGCAGCCTGGCCGCAAAGGGCAGCATAAAGCCGCCCCTGCAGCTCCCGGCCGCTCCGGTAAGCTTCAGTTATCCAACCGGTGCTCGAAACTGGAGCGGCTGCTTCGGCCGGCTCCTTGCTTCGGGCCGGCCGGGTGGGTTCCACTTAGCCTCACCGTGTGTCGGTCCACGATTACTAAGCCTCTCCGCCACGACAATGCGGGAACCCGTTGGGGAGAAGGGAATGAACCTTGATGTAGTGGGGAGGTCTACGGAGCGCAGGTATGGCAGGCATGGCCATAACATCTCGACATTATTACCCAATTAGTTTCACATGAATTATGTCATCTCTCATGTCTGCTACATTTTTAGGGTTATCGACAACGTAATTTCCGAGATATTTAAAAACAATATATCTAATACATACTTATCAGCGACGTTATCACTATGAGCCTTGCCACATATTTCCAGTTCTTAGGGGTGGTATATCGTTGCTGATCCGCTATTACACATATTATTAAATTCTGTTATCTGATCCTGGTCTCGTAAGTTATTAAATTATATGGTTACAAGGTGTATTGACATTTTGTACTTTCTGTCTAATAATATCTAGTTTACATTCATTAATAAAAACAAATGTTTCGATCAGAACTGATCATGAATTACACCTACGTTAGTGATCGTCTGCGAAACCGATTCCACGACTACACAGTGATCAAGAGATCGTCTACAACCATGAGCTTCACTGACTTACGTATAATTATCAGAATCTTATCCTAACAATTTAATGTCTGCGCAGATCTATTTTTGTTCAGAACAAAAGTCGTGTCATCAAAAGAAGATTCACTAGGGTGGCTATTGAATTCAGGAAGCAAAAGCTTTTACGCCTAAACGGTTCAATGTTTAAGTATTCTTTCGTACCTGTGGTGCATACAGGTATCGCGGAAATATAACTCGAAAGTGACAGAAAACTAACTAAATGAAAGGTAAAGTAAAGGTTTGCATAGGAACATAGGCACTTGGAAAAATCAGGAGCAAAAAATATCCTTTAGGTGTTGCATTTTCAAACTATTATAGCGTATGTGCAACTGTATATTCTCTGATGATACACCAAGCTGTTGACCGACCGAGACAGACTTCGGATGCTGGCCACGGCCCAATTATTTCAAATTTGTGACCACTGCTGCATAGAGAGGGCCATCCGGCAGCGCAGGTTCACTTTTATGTGGCAATATCGGCGAATCTATCCTATCCGCGCCCGCTCTCCGACCACCTCCGCCTTATCTTACTGCACTGTTCATACAACTATTGCTACCGCCCCTGGTGAGCGAACAGGTCGCCAAGTCGACCGACGGTTTAACTTTTGCGCACCCCGCGAACCTGCGCAACGCTGTGTACCTAGTGTTTAGGTCGAATGGCGAGGACAACAAGCTTTAGTGGAAATTGATTGCTTACAACGCATGCCCGCCCGCCCATGCCAGCTCGAAGCCGATAGGTATGCGTAGGTACAAGTACAGATTGGTCAGAAAGTACTAATGTAATATTAAAATCGGCTGCAAATTATGTAATAGCATTAACATAGAGGAACATCTTACACATATAACAGCAACTTGTTGCAATGGAGTGTCGGCGGGCCTCCTGCGCATTGCTGCTGCTGCACTGCCGCTGCACTGCCGCTGGTGGTACGGCAGTGTAGTGCGTCGAGTTCTCGTGTGTATCCGGGTAAAATGCAAAATACACACCAACACTCCGATATTTTTGTTTCCGACCGTGTCGACTGCGAAGCATCGCTTCTCGCTGGCGGCTGAGGTAAGCGAGGTCATGAAATGAGTCCGCTGCAGCGGACTGCACGCCGACCCGGATCCATTGTTTTAACCATATTTGTTTAAAGTCTATCGGGTGAGTACTATTCGAAACTTTCAATGTTGACAAACGCTGCTCGTGCTCATTCCAGGCTCGTGGTCTCGCAGAACCAGCGCGCTCTCCACATCGTGTTCCCGCACCACTTCCTGGACTCGCCCGAGTGGTTCGGCGTGTCCACCGATGAATACTTTCAGGTAATAAGTATTCCTATTGATGTTACAATAGACTGCGTTTCATTGTTTCATTGAGAACGTGCAAATATTTTCAACAGTACTACAAACGTATACACGTTGTATTTGGTGGTCACACACGTATAGTCGGGTCGGGTCGGGTCGGGTCGGGTCGGGTCGGGTTCCCCATTTTTATTTATTTATTTATTATATTGAGAAACCGACGGCGTGATTATAATATTTAACAAATTTTACAAGTATTAAAAGTTTATGCATAGGGCTCACATGAAGTATTCTTCGGACATCAAATTAGTACGTCGGTATGTACGCTGATAGATATAGAATACAAAAAAATATGATAATTAAGTTATGAATTGCAATGATCAAGGCTACAGCAGTAAATGTGGAAAATTAGTGCCACTGTAAATATTCTAGCAACGCGCACTCGGAGTATTATTATTGTGCAGTCCCGTCAGGAAGAGCCTCGGCAACGTGTTTTCTGAATTTAATATTATAGCGAACATCCGTGGTATTCTTGTTAATGGCGAATTGCGAAATCTGTCGACCGTCCTGGTGCATGCAGCCAAGGCGTCTGCCGAGTGCGGCACCAAGGCGTGTAGGACGCCGTCCGCGCCACCGGCTCTTCACAATTTACTTTACTGTTTATGATAGCATAAAGAATACACATATCCAATATTTTACGTCTGCCCTCTAGAGTTGCAGCACCAAACAGACGACAATCTTCCAAGTATGATTTAGCCGGTGTGCATAGCTCCTAATTTAGATGATTAATGAACTTCTTTTGGAGACACTCGATACGATCCATGTAACTTGTGTTAGAGAGACGACCACGCTTGACCAACATACTCTAAGACACTGCATACTAACTTGCAGTAAACAGGTAATAGCTACGACATATTTAAATGGTTTTTAGCACTTAACAACTAATCTGATACTTTTAGTGATTAGGGGGTAAATGGGAGTTATAAACTATTTTTTCAAATACTTTACTGATCGCGTTTAAGATTTAAATGCCCCCGTATTTCTCGATATTTATCCTGGATGCCTTTATATGAAAAGTAGTTATGTGTGCTTTTTTTAAATTGTACGGAATATATTCAATGATTTATTTAAAATATAAGCAATAGGTGATGTCAGTGAGAAAGTGCACGAGGACAGAAAAGGACAACAAAGTATAAGCTTCCATAAATGTAATTCGCAGGCGGACAGAGTGTACTTTTGATCGAACATTATCGTTTTTATCTTTAAATAGATAAGGTTAGCGTTACACCATGATCCCAGAGAGGAGTCGGTCACTCGAGAAATCCTTAAATCCAATTGATCAAACCGATGGATAATCCATGCGCTCGAAGCTGTTTTATAAGGCTATCGTGCCAGACCTCGTCAAAGGTCTTTGGAAGAACCAAAAAAACAGCTATCCCTTCACCGGTTTTTTCGAAAGCCTCGCGGCACATGTGAATGACATATGCTGGACGGTCCCCAGTTGACCGACTTCGGCGAAATTTGTATTATCGGCGGCTGAGGAGATAATTTTGCTCTACGTATGCTATGAGTTCAGAATTCAATAAACGTCTCATAACCTTGCACATTATGCAGGTAATTGAGATGGCTCTATAGCTAGTAGGATCTGTACGACTACCTTTTGGAGGCACAGGTTGCACATTTGCAAGCTTACAAGAATTACCAGTACCTAATGCTCAGTTCGCAACCAGAGGCGGTACACGCGTGACAACATAAGAGTCTACTTGGGTGTACGTTTTAATGGCTGGTAATCCTCTAGTCCACTAACTTTGTTCATGTCTAGCCGACGCAAGGTATTTTTAGACTGATACGGACGTATCTGGTGCGATTGCTGTCCTGACGCCAGGACTCCCACTGCCGTGGTCTCCTCTCCGTTCATCCGTCCAAGCCATATGCGGCGCGCTTCGCTGTCACTTCTTACAATATTCCACCTCGACGTATTTTCAGGTCTCAATAATGGCGATGGAAGAATCACGCGTGCTGGTATGGCATCGGGATAAACTGAAGCTATCGATAATGTCCGACAGTTTCCTGCAAGCGGTGTTCGACCACATACTGGGCCGTGACGTTGTTCATAAACTAATGCAGGTTGGTTTCATTTAACAATTTAGTCTCTAATGTCATCAAGGTCAACTTATGTATTGCAATGAACATAAGCAGCCTTCACATAGACACGGTACCGGAGCAGCACGGCTTACCAAATATCAAATTTCCGCTGGTAGACTAGAGATTATAAAATAAAACTGCTTACGAACATGCAGTCAACGCACAGAGAGTTGGCACTGGTGCTGGATGCTCACCCCTGATCACCAAGTAGCAATGCGCACCATATATTTCATTGGTTGACCACCTCGATCACTTCCATTCGTTCGCTTTCTCTGAAAGTTTCGTACATTGTACATCGCTTCATCAGGTCAGCGGCCGCCGCTTTTATTCTTGCCAGCCAATAAACCGTCGTTAACAGTAGAACAAAACGACTACTACAAATAATATAAAGCTGTGGCGACAACGACCACACAAAATATATTTTAAACGGCTCCTTTTTTGGTCCATCTTACGGAGCCCAAGTCCAACTCATCTACTCGCGGTGCACCTTGCAAAACAACAGACGGGGCTCTAACCACCCACCGGCCCGCACCGGGCTAGCGTGGCGAAGCTAAGGCCCAATTCCTCCTTCAATAAGGTTCTTTGAGGGAGGCCTACGCCCAGCGGTGAGCATTAACCGCCGGATAAGATGTGTAAACTGTGTCATTTACGACACAACGACATCCGTTTTGTCGATGGAAGGTCAGATTACTCTCCGTTTCGAGTCGTAGCCTTTGGGTACGCTGTACGTGTTGTATATATAATATTTAATTTAATGTTATTCTAAAATAGTAAGTTTTCGCCAGGTTAGCGAAACGATGGCGGTGAGCAACGGTCACTTGCCGAACTGCTACGAGGAGGGCGAAGACAAACCCATGCTGGTGGTTAAGAAGGCGGGCGACGGACCCGGCATCACAGCGCTGCTCAACCGTCAGCTGCATGGTGAGTAGCGCCAGCCGCCGCGTGCAGTAGGGCGCCGCTTATGGAGACATGCTATGCTGCCCACGCCTCGTAACGGGCTGGGTAACGTTGTGATGGAAGGTGCAAATACAACAAGAGGATTGCTACTGGGCACGGGCTTTTTCCGAACAAACTATTCCTTAAGAAATTTTAATCGCAATAGGTATTCATGACTCGCCAGCTTAAACCAAACCCACGAGCGCAGTGTGTGCCGTGTTTCCCCACATTCCCCATGGCGTCGCGACGAACATCGGCTGATCTTCCGCCCGTTGCCTTGCCTCTTGTAAACATTTACTTACTCCATAACTAAACTCAGAAAACCTCCTCGCGTATACCTCGTCACACTGCAACCTACCATGAGGCAATTGAATGTCCTGTTTGAAATTTTTAATGTATAAAGTGTAATTCACGCAAGCACGAAATTCACGTTGTTTCAAATGTGACCTAAATAGACATTCATCCTGACTAAGAGCATCAGCGTGCCTCTGAGCTCAACCGCGATCTCTCTCTATGCTTTTCCACTTTTTGGTGAATCGATGCATGCAGTATGCCGCAACACGACGCAACGCCACCGCGCACCGCGCATGGCGCACGGCGCACGGAGCGATGCGAGCATGCGCGAGCAGTAGCCAATAAACAGTGTGCGGCCACGGTCCCACACCGGAGAACGCTTCCGGCGTAGATGTCGCTGCCTACGTCCAACGCTTTGGTTGCGCGATGCCAGATCTTGTGGTGCTTATAGTCAAACCTGTTTTTGACGGTGAATATTTAAAAATCAAAATGTGTTCGCCCTCCATACTGTTAGGATCCTTAAAGTATCGAGTTCGATTAGTGGTTGTTTTTTTTCTTTCTACGTGAAAGTACCAAACGCGATCAATTCATCCCTTTAAAAATTAAATTGTGCCATGAACAGATTCCACGCATCCCTCCCGGCGAAGGGCGCGCCCAGGCCGAGCTGGGACTGACACACCTTAACAAAGGCCATTTGAGTTTGTGCACTCGTTGCCGTGTTCTCGTCGGACACGTGGGGGGAGCGCTGTTGCCTGCGCCCACACGGAAACATGTTTGACTGTATTTCCTGATTGAGCCGTTACGCTTACCCGGGTTGATATTGTATTAACATTTAGATAACAGTTTTTAATGTTTGATTTTATTTTGACATTTAATTATTATCTATTGATGGTATTTAGTGGTAGGTGTGGTAAATGACACGGGGCACGTTCACTGCGACCCACGCGTGTCCGTGCGTTACTTGGACGTGTGCTCCGTGTCAAGTTGTTTCTAGTTGCTACTCGCAGCGCGCATTTTTGTGGGTAGATTACACTTTTTTACAATTTGCGCTACAAATGTCTTCAAATTTATTATAGCATCGGAATTTTCACTTCATAACTGCCAACCGATCGGCGTTAATGATATCTAAGTAATGAATATTTGTTTACTTTGTTATGAACTGTTGCAGAATATTAAAAAATTATAATTCAAAAATTTTGTATAATCTATCCTCAAAAATTAGATTACCGGTATCATTAGTTCGTTTGATCCCAAGTGAACGTGATGCCGATTATAAGGTCCTGTGTCTCATCAAACTCACGTCCGAGCTCCACCAGTCACACGAACACACGCACTGATGGTACCTGCCGTTAGATTCCGAGCGCAACGCAATTCCTTTATCAACTTTCTAATTTCCTGTTTATAGTTGGTAAGACAGCGCGCAGAAGTGGCGAACCTTTATATACTGACTTAATTTCTTTCTTGAAATTTGTCCTCTTTCTTGGATTAAAAAGTCACACTTATGACTTTGGAGTTATTTATGAAAACATTACTTTTTTGCTCTTTTTACTATGAAAAAGCCTTTTGTTCTTAAAATAAATCTAGTCATGCAACACATCAGACGTTCGAAAAGAATATAGGTTCGCCATCCCTGCTACACGATGCAACAAAAGAGTGTTGATACATACCTCGCCTACGCTAAAACAGTGCCACAAGTAACAATATTCCTTAATTTTTTAAATAATAAAGAAAGAACATGGGGAATATGGTCGGACCACATGTGTCACCGATTCTGTTGCGTTGCGGCGCTGTGTGCGTGGACGCACGCCACGTAGCGCACCTGCGCACACAGCGCCGCAGAGCCCCCATCCCCGCCCTCGCCACACACACACACACCCCTATGTTGTGCTGGCTTGTATCGTACCGATGACGTATCGCCCGTGCAGGCGAGCACGCGCCGTTGCTGCGCGCCACGCCCGCTGCGCGTCAGTGCTGAACATCGAGAGCTACCTTCCCGCCAGTCCTACACCCCGCTACTCTACTACCATGCCACGCCTTCCTCCGCCGGATCCCTTCAACCTTGGCTCGCGCCCTTATTGACGCCGACATACGCAAACCCTCACGTCCCCACTCACCCCAACCATTAGAACGTAATTATAAAGATCAGGTTTATAATGTCCTCTCCTTTTATAATAATGTTAAAATTATAACGTGGCCATGAGGCGGTACCGCCGGCGATCTTGCCCGTTTGCGGAGTGCCGCGTTTCGGCAGCGCACTGCAGCGCGCTGCCTGTGTAGGTCTTACGCGTGTCAATGCATTATATACGAGGCCGCCGTGCACCAAGCGCCGAGCGACAAGCAACGTTGTGCGCCTTCCGCGTCGCTTGTATACGAGATGCTCTTTAAACTATTCGAACTGAGTAGGACGCTGCAGTGGCTGCGTGTCCGTCCGCTCCGATATTAATACGTGGGTCGCACTGAGAATCTTTAGTATGGTAAATAAAAAAGGTTCAATGTTTTAGTGTTTTCCAATACTTTTTGTGTTTTTCGAAGTAGTCTGCTTTCCTCCCTATACGTTTTCGCATTTGATGGAACCGCTAAGAAAAGGAGTCTCCGCACCAATATATCCGCACAGTTAACTCGCAGGGCACCAGGGCTCTCTATAGAGGATGACTCATTCATTATCTTGACAATTGCCCTAATCAAATATTCAACTATTTCTTTTGTGGCGTGCGCTGAAACGTTGTCGTGGTGAAGAGCGTTCCTGATACGAGGGCGCTGCTGTCGAACATTTTCGAATACGACAGACAAACAACAGTAAATGTATCAATCTGCAGTAACTGTTTTCTCCGACCGAAGACCCCAGGCAACTAACCATCTTTTTTCCTTGACTTCTTGCTTTCTTTATTTTAGTTGTCCGACCCCCAAAAGGAATCATCAACTAAACCGACTTTTGGTTCCGGGCTCGCAGCTATATATGCAGCTTTCATCACGGCATTCGAGTCGCCTCTATTGAACTTCACTAATATTTCGCAACATCAGTCAATGTGAACGCGTTTCTAGTTTTCGCTCAAAGTATGGATACTCCATATTGTGTAGCGGTGCAGAGCTTCCTGTCGCCGATATATGTGTGTCATATTTTTTGTTGACTCGTAACAATACCTATTCTTGCCCGCATCACACGCTCTTGCCTTCCCCTGTCACGTGCCGCACGGCTCTGGCGTTATCTTCAGACGTGGCTGTTGAACGGGTTTCGCGCACGATAGTTTGCCAAAGTGTTTAATTGAAATTGAAAAGAAACTTTGACTGGCAATGTTTTTACGTGAACTAGCCTGCTTTAAAAACTTTTAGTGCCGCTTGCGCGCCAGTTGCGCGGGCGCAGGTAACGATAAACGACCGGTCGTTTGGAGCAATGCGCGGTGACAGAACGCGATTGTAGCGTTGGAAAGTAGCGCAGGCTTTGTATTGAACGTTTGTTTACGTGTAGACCCTGTTAAGCATAACTCGCACAATCATTTCATCTAATGGTAAGTGTGTCACGTGTTTATCTGGTCAAATAAACGATAAAAAAGTGCAGCTCGCCGGTTCAGCGGCTCACTGAAAATTACATTACTGAATACGCGACCGATCGCTGCCGTTGTCGCGCGTCAAGATCACTAACAATGGGCACATGCCCAACTCACCACACCTGTGATCTGATTGCTTTTGACTTTTTGAAGCTAAAACAAGGATACGTTACGATATTATATTTAGTACCTGTCTGCATGTTTGTTTGTGTCGACCTAGTGTTTTGGTTTTTAGAGGAAGTGTCCAAAAGGTCGCGAAAGTGCGAGAATACCTTGCAGCTGTATACTCCTAGCGCTTGATGGCGACTTCTCGTTACCTTATTACCTGTATTAGTTTAGTGTTATCATGAGCTCCCTCACTTCCTCGCTGTTCCCCCACCCCACTCCACCCCCCACCCCCACTCCCACCCCCGCTCTCATGCGCCAAGCCCGCGCGCGTCGCCTCGCTCCCAAAGCATGTTCGGAAGAGGCTACTGTTGTCAGGTAATGTTATGTTTCCATTAATTTGTTGTAAGTTAAAGCGCACCCCATCAAGTCGGCTCCGACGGCTGCGCACGCGTCGCTTCTACCCTTAGAGTTCGCCCGTTGGTCACCAACACTACACATTCATTCATTCATTCAGTGTGATGCATGCAAAAGTTTATACCGGTTTTAAAATAGAATAGACCCGATAAGAACCTTTAGATCTTTCTAAATTGCTCCGCGCTATGTGGCCCTAGTGTAAGTGTTACGTTATATAATATAGTGATCAAGTTCATGGTCTCGTTAAGTAGGAGCATCGCGTGTACTCCACACTCCACAGCATTTCCTGCCACTAAACCGTTGGGCGCATAATGTAACGTGTTCCTGGTTGATGTTGATGAGATGTGACGTGTGATTGATCCTTAACCAATGTATCCACCGGGAGACCGCAGCTGGGGTATCGTTCCGTGGTGTCGAGGGCGAGATATGGCATTGTACAGATCACTTAGTGTGACGCTTTCTTCAGAGGTGTGAATGTTATACCTTATCGGCAAAAAACGTGCCGCCAGCCTGCACCTCGCAACTGTTTCAAAGGCAAAGACTAATGTTTAAATTTAGTTTAACGAGGCGGCAGTGGTAATTGATTAACTATTTGTAAAGACATGCCAGTCCAGGACGGCGCCGCCTGCACTTGCCTTGCCACTCTCCTTGTTTGAATTCACTTTGAGACATCGTGGATCTGTTGTTAAATTCTCACCGAGGCTATTACAGCAACGCTAAAAGCTTCATGCCATGTGTAACGCGACGCGGAGGACACTTTCGATGGAACGTGTCCAGCCATCGGCCGCGCTCCACCGTGCCGATGGCACGGTCACCGTACAATCAAATCGCAGCTCCTCCACCCAAGTCACACCGTCGCCGTCATTTCAATGTTTAAATATCATTCTGCACTGTAAGAGATTGTTGCCATACCGTTTAGGATTTACAACACAATCAATTATTTTTTATTAGGTTAAATGTTTGTCTAAATCGAAAGTGTCCTCGTGTCAAATTGAAACAATGACGAGATCGTTTCACCGTGTCCAGCGACAGACCCGAACGCTTGGAGGCTCGGCCGCATCGAGGAGGCCGACCACGAGACGCCCGTGTGAAGGCGCGCCCGCCGCGCTGCCCGCCGCCGCGCCCACCGCGCCCACCGGCCGGCTCTTCGCGACTGAACAGTGAAGACTGTCGCCTTATCGGCCAGGTGCCGGCCGCGGGAACTTTGTTGCGGCATGAAACGGGCTGAAACCGAACTGGTCGCCGACTTTGTAAACTATGTACATGGAGCTCTACCGCTTTTAGCTTAAGGTCGCTCGCACGCTGGCTGACCGTGTCTCCTTGGTGTCGCGCACACTGCTGTCCGATCGATTTTAGTTTGCATTACTTCAAAATCGGAAAAAATGAACAATAATGTCACCACGCAATCGAGTTAGTTACAAGTTCATTTTCAGTCAAGCGTTGAGGTACGGTACAAAATGAACGTAAGTCTGTTTCTTTTGCTTCAGATGTACGGATAATAACAATAAGTCATATTTGCATCGTCACTGAGGTTGATTTAGTTATAAACTGGCATCGTGCGGGGTGTGCGCGTGCGGGTACCGAGGGATACGGGTGTAGAAAGTCGTCCGGTTTGCAGCTTTTTCACCGGCACAGCGAGGCGTGGGACGCGGTATTCACCCGAGGTTTCATAATTATTCAACACTATACTATCACTTTGCGAGCGACAACGGAGAGACGCGTGTCGTTGTGCGTTGTGCGTTGTGCACGCGGCGCACACACTAGAGGCGTTATTTTGTAAATACAGTTTGTAGATAGAGACGCACTGCTGTGAGTGCGGTGCGGTGCGTCGCCGCCGCCGCAGCCACAGCCGCCGCCGCCGCCGACGCCAGTTGCGCGCTGCCGAAACCTCTCCTTTAAGATATCATGTATTAAAACAACTCATATGCATACCATATTACAAATTTATTCATTGATCGGTAGAATAGTCGCTGAGGTTACACCGCAAGGAGACGTTTTGGTGTGCAACTGTGGCACACACGGCAAAGCTATCACAAATATATTTAACTAAATGTTTTGTGTAAATACAGATAGAGGAGAAAAGTAATTAGGTGTATGTTCAATGAGACGTACTTGTACAAACCGCGTAGACGGCGCAATGCGGAACGGGCCGGGGGACGGCACGGGCACCCAGGCTGACCGGTGCTGGGGAACATTCCGATATGTATGGCAGCAAGTTACTTGTGTTCCATGAGATGAATAAATATAAAATCTATTGTTATTAATATGGAGTTACACGTAAAAAATATAAAGAATATAGTTTTTAACAAAATGAAGGTAGACATTATGCGGAGGACAGTCGCTAAAGCGATTTGTTGATGTTGTGTTGGTGAAACACTCGTTGCAATATTTCGCAAACCGGTCTGCCGGCGGTTCCGTATTGCCTTCTGAATTTTGCATGGAGTTGTTATTTTAAAAATAACTTTTCTTTCTATTACTACAACACTATGTGGATGATCCGTTGTTGATGAAGCAACACCTTCCGCAATCCGTTCGTATAAATGAACAGCGGGTAAATGTTCACAGCGGAGCGACCAGATTTGGATGAATGGTTTCGCGCCGCTCACTTTCGCTAACCTTTTTGAAAGCTGTCTACGGCGTCACGTCTTTTCGCTGCTGAAGGTTACGTAACGCATGACAAAATGGAGCCGGTGTGCAAACAAAGTCAGACCTAACTATTGTAAAACCTGTTTTGAAATAACAATTTCGTGTCAACTCAGAAAAATTTTTTTAAAACCTACTTTACCTTGCCCGTTATCAATTTTTCATTTCCAAGTTACGTACTGTATACAACCTCTGGGGGAATGATAGGGAGGATTCGCTTATACATTTCGTTTACTGATACCGCGCATCCGCAGATTACGGAGCAGTGTAGGTGTGAGGTCACAGTTGATTTTGCAGAGGACTGGTCCATAACTGAATGATAACAGTACGACTCTCAGAGGAGAGTACTCATACGCACTGCCATTGCCTGATTGTAATGAAGTTGACTGTGCTGTGTGAATGTGCCCAACTTTTACTTCGCTTGAGGAGTCATCGATGCTCCTTGTGTTGTGTGTTGCGGGATCTCAATTGATTTTACTGTGTTACAAGTTTAATTATATTTTTATGAAAATTAAATTTGTCAAGTTCTCTCATACTAAAATCCAAAGAATAGTAACAGAATAAACATAAAACTGGACTGAAATAAATGTCCTGAGGCACTTTGAAATTCTGAAAGAGGAACTATGGTTACCATTCCCCACCAAATTCCTAGAATGAAAGAGAACCAGACAAATTTAATGACAAATAGAGTACAACTTGCCCCACATGTAACACTGTTCCCATCGTGGGGGCAAGCAAGCACACATAATAAAAGATCTGTGATTGTATTAGTGAGTTGGGAAATTTATAAAACCTAAACCGATTACCATTTGTGATGGTGACAGACAACTGTTTTTAATGATAAAAAATCTATGTAGTACATGTTGAAGGAGGATAGAGACAAACCAATAAAATTAACAACTTGTGTAAACACTGGCTTTTATTCGGTGCAATAACAAATTGATGCAGTAAGTGTAAAAACTTTATAAATAAATAATTAAAATGTCTCAAACACAGTTATTCAATGGTATCAACCCAGATCATCAGGAGTCATCAAATGTCATCCGACCAACCCCATGCTGCTTGATGTACCTCCTGTACTGTTTGTATTTGTTGTTTTCAGCGAGGGCTTTCTTAGCCTCTTCATCTTTTAACTCTTTCCATGCTATAAAGTTTTCTTTGATCCACAGCTTTTCATCTAAAAACTCTTGCCTCTCCTTATCATCTAAAGCATTGAATTGATGTTGTCCCAACTTCATGTACTTTCTGATGATGTACAACTTCTCTTTTTCTTGAAAAGATTGTTTCAATATTGTAAATTTCCAAAACCACCTTAAGTACCAATAAATATAATAAGCAATTGTATATGGAAGGATTATGAGTTGTATCCATAAGATATCTGAAAATTCTGGCTTAGCATAAGCACCCTTTATGTCTAAGTTTTCTTCTATCACTCTTCTGATAGTTCTATCCTGCTCTGCCTTTTGTTCCGCTTTACTCTTCCTATTTGCTTTGCTCTTTCCTTGAGACTCCTTGCTTTCTGCTTTGGCAATTTCCAAAGCTCTATTTCTGTACTTTGGCACCGTCATGAAGTACTTTATGGCGGTATCGTACTTGGACCACGCACTGTAATATTGTATGATCGAAATAATCGTAATCGCAACGGCGATGACGACCCTCACATCCACTTTAGGAGCTACTCGGCGCCGGTAGTAGCGGTAGTAATGAGCGTAGTATTCCTGCGGGTTGTCCAACATGTAGTCGTAATCTGTTCTTTCTTCATCATCTCGTAAAATTTCGTATGCGGTCGCGATTTCTTTAAATTTTTCTTCTGCTTCTTTTTTCGCTTCGGCCGTTCGATGCAAGTCCGGGTGAAATTTCTTAGCCAACTGTCTGTAACTCCTGCCGATCTCATTTTTAGTAGCTTCCCTGCTAACCCCTAAGACTTCATAACAATTATTCTTTCCACAGTAAATTCCTTCGAGCAGGTGATCGGCGGAGAACACAGAGGCCGCTTGACATATAAAAATGAAAAGTATAAAACGCCTATAATATAATAACATGTTCGTGCGTTTAGAACATAATCTGTGCAATAGAATCCAGTGTTAGCTAGGAGCGTAGACTGAACGGAGAATGTATCACTCGACAATCGGTAAGTACGTCTGCAGCCGTCCGCCACTACACTCGACCCGCATGACAACTGACACCGTCAGCCGTCAACGAAGCGCGCGTCGACGTCAGCTTGTCGCTCCGATCGGATACGCCATAGAGTGTATCGTCAGCGCCACTGCGTCGAATAATATACACCAGGGTTAAGAAATTTACTCTGTCGTAAGTTCTGTTTTGTATAAAATAAGAGAATAAATATTTTAAGACAAGTCGAGCGTTAATAATAGTACTAAAATATTGTAAACTAGTGCATTTAAAAATAAGGCTGTCATTGCATAAACTTTCACCGAAATGATCGAATTTAGTGATTTCTGATTTTAAAAAGATGTAAATAAAAAAAATTTCATTTAAAAAATCAATGGTAACTCATTGATATCTATTTAAGAAAGGATGCAAGAACAATTTTGTATAATTTTTATTATGACGGGGCATAATATCGTTCAGTGCAAACCTTTTAGACAACTCCTTATTTTTTTAATTAGTTTTCTGAAGTAGAACGTGGATTAGGGAGCTTAGTCGCCGCTGTTCCGTTGGCTCCAACAGCTGCCTTAACGCTTGTCGTAACTCGCCTGGTGCATCACACGAAAGACGTAATGAGGACACGGCACCGTGAGGTTTAGCCGGCGGCCAAAAGATTGCTAGGCTGGGTTTTCCGTCATTGCTAGAAATAAAATGGCACACGACTGCGCTACGGTCACAAACTGTTTATTATTCTCATAACGCGTGTTGATATTTTATTTACTTGTTAAATTAAAAGTGATGTTGGACGATTCTTTGAATACTTTTACTAAATCAATCTGTCGATTTTTATTAGGTCAGGACAAAGTGAATAATGGATTGTTAGTTAAAAAACATTCAGTTAACCTACAAGCTCAGGGCGAATTTAGTTTTACAAACACGGTGAAATCATGGCAAGATTACCTAAGCAAAAGTGAAACGGACTTAAGTGATTGCAGTTTACTTAAATATATTGGTAAGGAGGCTGAGGACATTGCTTACGCATCGAAGAAATGGCAATTACCAGTGAAAGTAGCGATAGAAATAAAGGATCGTGTACACTTATTTCTCAGTCGATGCAGTTGTATAAAAGTTGGATTGGCGAGCGGTTCGCTTAACAACGCTCGGATAAAGGACCGCCTAGGTGAAGCAAAAAGTTTGGCAAGTATCGACCCGCAGTCCGTCGGCACTTGTGTCACTTATGTACGTGTACAATGTTTAACGGAGGTGATTAACCGCCTGTTTGCGGTAAATAGTACACATCTATCGGAGCTACCCAAAGTGCTTGTCACGTCGAAGTCATCGAGCAGCTACAACGAGGGAAGGCTAGTTCTCTGTGGAGCAGTTCTGAATACAAACACTAACGCTAAGGAGAATACTTTGAGTGGAAAAGACTTTATTAGGTGAGTATAGCGTACACGTTGCAGATCAATTATGTCGATTTATACCGTAAAACGACTTCCTGTTATTTCTAGATTACGTCAAAATGAATTGACATTGATTGCTCAGCATAAGTATGGTGTGCGAATTGCTTCCGATGCGAACTGGAAAGAGTACATAGCACATCTTGGAGAATCGGCAGTCACATTTGAGATGCTGCAAACAAAGCCCACCTGTGCAGTTAAAATTAACTTTCATGTAACTTCAGGTTCTAGTAAAGGTAATATTCATAAAATAAAATATTTGTTTAGTATTTAATACTAAACCTATAACTCTGAATTCAATGCTGTATAAAGTAATTTTTATGAGTAAATATTTGTTTACTGATTGAAAGCCTTTAGTAAAATCCTTTCACATTAGCTTCATACTTTGCAGCAGTTTACCATATGGCTCAGCAAGTAGTTAGCGGAGTTGTATTGTATGTTTCATTTGCTGTTGCAAATGTTCAATAATATTAAAGTGTATACCAGTTCCTGTTGATATTCAATAATGTTAATATGAATGCATCTCATCTTTCTTACAATGAGATCTATTCTACAGAAAAATTTTTGATCTTGTGGGTTTTAAGGTTTGTTTCCTTTGTAATGAAAATAAATTTTAGTAATATACACTGACAGCTCTACTCTGGCCAGTGATATGTTTATTGCAACATTTTTATTATTCACTGAATGTGAATCTTAGAAAAGATGCAGGTAATGAGAATATTTTTTGTACCATTGGTTTGATGAAGTGTTTCATAATAACTATTTAAAAGTAAGGTTTCTCTAGATTTTAAAGTCACAAATAAATAATTATAACAAATCTCTAATTTATTTGGAACAAAAAACTTTACTGTTACGTATAATACAATTATATGTCGCTGTCAAGAGTAGCAGCACTTACCTCTAGATGAATATAAACAAAGTGGGAGACAATATTCCAAACACACATTTTGCTTGCACTTCACAATTTCATTGATGCTTTCATTTGCAGGTGCAGCATTCGTGCTTTACAATTGTGCACGTTTAGAGACTATTATAAGGACATACAATGAGAGGGTCAGAGAGGGCACCTACCCTCCATTGCCCGACTTTGAAAATACTGACTTCACATTACTAACTGGAGAGGTAATCATATCTTGTACAATAAAAACACAAAATGTAAATGTCATAAAAATTTGAAATTGTTAGGAACATCAACATTATAACTAAATTAATTGCAAATTAAACAATGTGAATGAACATGTGCACCCATTGTGGACCTCTATTTAAAATTCAGACATTTTTCTGATCAGTTCTCATATTTTGTTCTGTTTACTAAAGAAATGGGATAAGTGCACTTTTTCTCTTGGGAAGTACTCTCTTTCTTAACATCAAATCTGCTTTTATATAAATATTTTAATTGATGTTTGATTCAATACACAATAAATGAAATGTTGATCTCACTATGAGTGTAATAAATTGTTTAGATCATATTATTTTTATATGTATATAAATACTCATATGTGTGTCTTACGAGATGTGTGCACACCATGCATCCTGAATGGCAATTGTATGTACAATTTTACTGACAGTCAGATATTCACACTACATCCCAGTTCGCCATATTGTCTGCTTACTTAACATTAAATTAATTACAATTGACACAGACAGTGATTTCTTGTCTAGGAAGAATGGTGTTTAATATTCAACTATGTCTTGGGCCTGCCGGCCTTGCTGAAGAGCTGCATGGAAATAAATGAAACCTTGTGTGATTTCCGGCCCCAACTGCTGTGCGGCTTCCTCAGTGCCATGGTCAAACTGATCAGTCGGTACTACAGGAGGACAAGGATTTTAACTGTAAGATATTTAACTGAGGTAGTTCTGCACGACCTCTACATGAGCTGTGACAACATTTAGGAGTGAAGCATGCAAACAACTTAAACATATCTTGAGTTAAGTAACATTACAACATAATTGCAATTCCCGTAATGACAAACAAGTTTTTCTGCCGCGGGACTTGTGCGAGTACTGCAGTATTCCTCTTACCCTCACTTTTTCCTTTACTCCCACCTTCTAGCTGGCATCACTTGCTATTATATGCGCTGCTTGTCCTGCTGGTTGACATGTTAATTTCACTTTTTCTTTTCCTCCCACCTTCCAGCCGGCATCACTTGCTATTATATGCGCTGTTTGTCCCGCTGGTTGAATCTTCTTTGAAAAATTTTGTACAGTATAATGGTGTCCTTCAGTTTCCTCATTCTCGCCCCATATCCGGTTTTGGTCGCGCGGCGGCCTCTTTTAAACCGGACTTTGCCTCAAACACGTTTGTTTTATTTCAGGAACCGCGAAAACATCTGTTCCCTGTTATGTTCGCTCGCCTCCATATGCTGACAGTTTTAAATGAAACGATAAAGATCTGTTTACTTATATTGAATATTAAAAGTGTATCCCAAATGTAAAATGACGTCTTTTATTATGATCCTGTTCACTCGGCAAAGCGTCGCCCCGCTGCCGTGCAGCGGAGCTTCGCATGGTAGAGGTTTTGTTTGGAAACACGGAGTTCACGTGATTGCCCCAGGCGCTAGCACCGCGCGCCGCCCGAGCGACGCCCGAGCGCGCCCGACTAGCCGCCGCCGCCGCCGCCGCCGCCGCACCGCACCGCGCCCGCCGCGCCGCGCCGCGTAGTGTGCGTTTGACGTCGTGCAGCGCGGTCGCGGCGTCGGAGCGGACGGAGCGCGATTTATTTATAGTTTTGTGTCGACATTGTCGCGCGGGGCTCGCGGGGACCAGCGCCGGCGGGGACGCGGCCAACATGAGCATCGCCGCGTTGATCCGGGCCGCGGAGTACATCGAGCGGCGCGACCGAGGTGATTGGAGTTTTCTTTGTTCGCGAGTTGTCAGGCGGGCGGGCAGGCGCACCGCTCGCACACGTCAACATGGCTCCGGTCTATTTTCGCCTTGCGCTAATCAGCTGATTTTGACGGAATTGCAGTGTTCTTTGTTGCAGAGGCGGAGCACGGGTACGCGTCAAGCCCGCCGGCGTGTGAGGAGCTGCGCGGAGGCAGGCGGCCCAAGGCGAAGAAGTCGCAGGGCAGCAGGTGAGCGGTGACCGTCGGCGCTGCGTCCAGTGAATGCGCGCTGAGTGCGCGCGGAGTGCGGTGCGCGGTGCGGTGCAGTGTACTAGTGCGTGCGGTGTGTAGTGTGTGGTGTTGTACGGTGCAGCGAAGTTACAATGTCTGCTTTTCTGTTCCAGGACGACTCATAACGAGTTGGAAAAGAACAGGTCAGTGGTTGTCATGTTTATTTTAACCGAGTCGAGCGGGCGCGGGTCGCGCGGCCGCGACCTTGGCGCGCGTGCGAGACAGCCGGGCGGGGCGGAGCGCGGCACGCCGCTCGCCCGTGCGCCAGCACCGCGCGCGCCGCGCCCGCTCTTCGAAATTCCCGCTACCTCTGCTCGTCCGTTGATAACCGATTTACAGTTTGCTCAGCTGACCGACAGTCTATCGTACTACACAACATTTTCGGAGAAGGCGCGCGCGCGTATGGACCGGCATACGTCTGCGGCTCGTGCGCGTGAACGCACAGCTCCGCGGCTGAGCGGTCGGCAGCCGGCTGCTGGCTCGGCTGCAGCGAGACATTGAACCTTTCCATGCGGCCGTGTACTATATCAAATCACGGTCATATTTGCGAGTTTCATTGGTTTGAAGTGCACATTGCTGGTTTTCACGTGGACACCTCCGCGCACAGAGCCCGTGTTTCGCCCGTACTGCGCCGCCGGCGGTGCGTCTACCCGCGGATTAGCCTCCTCGCGGTATCGATTATCTTTCTGCTGTCAACCACAATCGAGTTGATGTCCGTGCCTGTGAGTATGACCTCACGTTTATTTACTTGTACGGAGCGGCGAGCGTGCAGCGTCGCCCGGCTGCACTCGTTGCACCAGCTGCACTCGCTGCACCAGTTGCATCCGACTACAACGGGTTGTCAGTGGGCGGGCACTGTCGGCGCGTGTCCGCATCGCGCACCTCACGTAAACAGTGAGACCGGCAGCAGCGGTTGGTGGCCCGCAGGCTCTATACCAAACCTTCTGTTCAGGTTGGATTTATGCATTTACACCTGTTCATTACGATTATATAAATAGAAACAACAAGGCGGTGGTAATGGGTTGATTTTTTTAACAAAACAAATATAATAATGATTTTTTTTATCTTAACAATATTTATTCGCCACGGTTTTTCGTGTGCATATTTAAATACATACACATATATATATATATATATATATATATATATATATATATGTATGTATGTATATGTATGTATGTGTGTGTGTGCATTTACACCGCCGCCGCAACCCTACCGCACCCCTATCCCCGCCCCGCGCACCCCGCGCGTTGCCAATTAATGTGTTAATGTCGTAGGCCCCGCACCGACCCCCGCCCCGCCGCTCTCTGTTATCGTTATTTAATATAAACAAACAAGAAATTAAAGAAGGAACGCTTTATATGTACTGCTCACAATGTAACGGTGCGAGCGGCCGCTCGGCTGTACCCGCGCGCACCGACCGCACCGACCGCACCGACTTAACCGTACGTGAACCACCCGATAAGAAAGTATGCAAGGAACAGATTAAATTATATTTGTAAGAAACAACAAAAACCACGTGCACACGCACAGTATACGACGCATTAATGCCGGCGCGGCCAACGACGGGGCGGGTGGTGGGGGTGTGCGCTGCGCTGCGCTAAATGTTAGTTTGTTCCCTATATATTTTGATTCGTTTGTGCTAAACGAGTTTGCCAATGAAAGCGCTTTGTGCTAAAGCGTTTGTGCTAAACGAGTTTGCCAATGAAAGGGGATCGCAAGACTCCGAGTGCATCCAGCGGCAGCGGCGGCGGCGACAAGTTCAAACGCCGGGGTCACTACGACGATGACGGCTAGCACCGGGCGCGGACGGGCGGCGCCGGCTAAACTTAGTTAACGAGGAAATAAACGCGAAGGTCAGGCCGCGGGCACGGATTCACTCTCGGTTTGGTGATCGAGCGCTGCTCGGGCACAACGCAGTGTCAGCTAGCGGGAGGGGCAGCCTGTGTCCCTTATTATCGGGTGACCTTTGGGCTGGCGCGTCGAAGTCATACGTTTTGCCAGGACGTTGCGTCATTAACTGTATCATTCGAAGCGTATAATGGAAAAGTGATAATAATTGATGTTGAGGACGACTTTCTTGCCGAAGACCGAGCCGGTGTCGGTGTCGGCGTCGGCGGCGTGGGAGCGGGAGCTGTGTGTTCCAATATTTGTGCTACTAAACCAACCCTTGCTCTGTGTGTGTGTGAGAGAGAGAGAGAGAGTTATAGGGGGGGGGGGGGGGAGCACGTCTTATTTCAATATTTGTTCGATGTAAAGCTAACATTCAAATGTACCCCTAATTTGTTATTTAATTTTCTACAATTGTAAAAAGTCTCAACGAACGCCTCGTTCACTATTGACCACCGTGCCGAGCCGTGCCGTCTCAGTACTAACGGTGGCCCGTCACGTTGACAATCACGGCAGTGAAAGTGGTAAGGATAATAAGTAGTGATGTGCAGCGGTCCGGACATTTTGAATGTTGAGTCGGCGCCGAAATCCACTCGGGCATAGTTTTGGTACATTTCAGAACTCTTAAACGTTCCGAGCGGGCCGCGGGCAAATCGTGCGCTGCAGAGGGTCGCTGCCCACGACAATCTATTTTCCGGTTCATCTCGTCGAAAGAGAACCAGAACACGCTTTGTACTGCGAGTCGCTCTAATAACGCAATTATTGATTACATATACATTCAGGCTGTACGATAAGTTGGTAACCCGTGCATCCGCCTGTGCGAGTTTCGTATTCACTCGTAACGTAGCAGTAGCGCGGATTGCGCAGGCGCCGGCTCTCTCCCCGCATCACACCGCGCCACCCTGCAGCGCAGTGCGCGCGTTGCCTCGTCGTCGGTTTATTGTCGCCACGCTGCACCTCGCGAATTAGTCGTCAAGGAAAAATACGGCTGGCCTCAGGGACTGGCTCACCGACGGTCTACATTCTGGGTTGCGCTTTGGTTTTTTTCGCAAGACGGGTGACGCGAGTAATTTGACCTCGAGGATACCGTTGTCTCGCAGCACTGATAATAACCAAACTCGCGGCGGGTGCGGCGACAAAGTACCTTGCGGTAAAGTATCCTGATTAGGGCAAATCGTCGCTTGGAGCGGCGATTCAGGTTCATTCGGCTACGTGATCAGGGCTAGTCGCCGTGGAGTTCTCCGGAAAGAGGCGTGCCCCGCTCGCGTCCAGTCTCCAGTTAGAATCCTCTTTTCGTTTGAAAATGTTTATTGATAGAGAAGAGTAAGAGTGCTGCGACGGGAGACGACACGCATTTAGATGCGCATGAAAATAATTGAAGTGTTTCGGAGCGCGCTGCAGTCACATTACAAGTTAACGCTTGTAAAATCAAGCGTGGCCCCGCCCCTGCCCCTGCCCCCGCCTTCAGCTTGTTTCAAGTACCAGATGACACCTTGGAAGCAGCGCCGCGCCAACGAGCGGCTAATACAAATCGGCAAAGCGAACCACCGGCGCAACGTTCCCGGTATAATTGATGAGACTGTGTGGTTCGTGCCGTACCCGTACCCGTTGGTCTCCTTGTGCGAACGTACCGGCCGCAACGGGCCGACCTCTACGGGAGCGCGCCATGTGCGATGTAAGAGCCTGAAGGCTGCGCGGGGTCAGCTGGCACGCCGTCGCAGCGGCTATTACTGTTCAATGTTGCTTTAGCAGTATGTAAGCGTGGTCCGCTGTTATCACGTCTAATCCTAGCAACAGCAACAGCAACAGTAACGGCAACGCGTTTCAAACGATTGGGTCCAAAGAATTTCCATTGTGTAAATACCGGGCAATGTCAATACTGTGTATTATTTAAACCGTTTTTGTGCTCGCACTGTTAAATATCAGCTCTGTACATATGAAACTGGCGCTTTGTACGGGACTAATATAAAGTCAATTTTTATTTTCTAAAATATATTTAATTAATCAAAGTGTGCACCGTTGTTATCTATGCACTTTTGCCATTTCATAGGTAGTTCATTGATCCCTTTACTAAAAACTATGGGGGGCGAGAATCAATAAAGTCTTTGAATGCGGTTTGGCCTGCCCTGTCGGAGTTGATTTTTTTCTTTGTAAGTTGTCCAAATTCCGGAAAAAATGGTAATCTGTTGGGGCAAGGTCTGGGAGTACGGTGGATGTCGCAGACATTCCAATCGTAGCTCATCTAATTTAGGGGTTGTTTGTTGTGCATTGTGGTGGTGGTGTTGCGTTGTCGTGAAGCAGCGGTGGCCTAGAGCGATTGACCAATCTCGGTTGTTTAGCAGCTAATTCTTCCTTCATGGTTTCCAGTTGCTGACAATAGATATCTGCCGTAATCGTTTGGCCAGATTCTATAAAGTTGCAGTGTACGACAGCGGCGCTAGTCCACCAAACACTCACATGTAACTTTATCTGGGTCCATTTTCGTTTAGGGCAGGATTTGACTGGGTCTTCAGGCTTCAGTCATTGCGACTAGCGCTTCCCATTATCCTACAGTATCCACTTTTCATCACAAGTAATGATTCGATTTAAAATTCCTTCATCATTGTGTCGGCTGAGCAAAGTAACACAGCAGCAGCAATCGGCGCGTGTTCGCAAGTTCGATTCACTTAATGCGCCGTGCTTTCTTTAGCGACACAGCGCCATACACATCATTAATCCTTCGAGCTGTTCCTGCAGCACTGGTACTGGTGCCACGGTAGAACTCGTACTCGTAAATATACCGATATTTCATGTTTTCCACTGTGCGGCAATAACCGACGCCAAAGAATAAAATATTGAGGAACAAACAAATGAATGACTGTTTCCAAAACTCAAATGTAGCAGCTAAATGAATTTATAAATTTGAATTTAGAATACTTAACGAAAGAGGAGATATTTCAGATGAAAGTGGTGAGTACGACAAAACGCTAATTTCATATGTAAGGAGCTAATGTTATTTGTTGTTGGTGGAGTTGCCCCAACATATAGTATCATATCGCAAATGGTATTCGACTATGCCATAGTAGGCAGTGAGAATTGCATTTATATTGACTGCTGAGGACAATACAAAAAGCATATGCAGACATACTAATTTTTATTTATAAAGATTTCCTGCGTGTGGTTTCCAGCAAAGCTTTTCATCAATATCTAATCCCTGAAATGTGCCATTTCCGGCCTCAATGCTTTCCCTATTATAATGAACACGTAGGTTGTCATTGTCGCGCATACACTCACTAAATATTACAATTTTCGTTTTGCTTAAATTAATTTTTATGTTATTATCCAATAAATATTTAATAATAGAGATTAATGTATTATTTATTTGATTTGTATGTGTCCACATGTTTACGTTACAATACCATGTGTATTGTCACGGTGCTACCGTCTGCGAAAAGTCCAAGGACGATTTACACATTTTAGTAGGTCATTATTATATAATATAAATAAAAGTGGACCCGCAACGCTTCCCTGCGGTACCCCACCCCGATTCTGTACATTTCTGTCATTTGAGTTCTATTGTATAGGTATGATCTATTGAGGCTGTGTGCATTGCCCCTGATACCGTAAGCTTCTAATTTATCTAATAGAGCATCATAGTGGACGTAATCAAAAGCCTGTGTTATATCACAAAGTATAGTACGAGGAGGGATCGAAATGTAGTGAGAATGGTATACAATATGACTAATGACTATTGATAACTTAATAATTTATTTTTCTACGTAATCTCCGAGTCTCTACACACTGAGTGCAGAGCTTTTTCAAGGCTTCAATTGCTTTAAAAAAAAGTTTCGTCTTGATCCTGCTAGAAGCTCTCCACGGCATTCATCAACTCGAGATCGTCTTTGTAACTGTTTCCCCTTAAGTATTCTTTTAATTTAGGGAACAGATAAAAATCGCTATGCGCCAGATCTTTTGAACAAAAGGGGTGGTCAACCAATTCGAAGCCAGCTTGCTGATTGGCAGCCATCGCAACTGCCAACCTGTGCGCGGGTGCGTTGTCGTGATGAAACAGCACACTACTTCGAAGTTTCCCCTCTCCTTTTCTCTTTCATGGCGTTCCTCAATTTGGTAATTAAAGCTGCATAATATGGGCCTGCAATAGTGGTTCCACGCTCCAGGTAATCAATCAACAATATTCCTTCTGAGTCCTAAAATATTGAAGCCATGACCTTGCCAGCCGATGCCACGGCACCACGAAACTTCTGCGGAGTCGGTGATGATGGCCGTTTCCATTACGAAGATTGCTGTTTTGTCTCGGGATCAAAATGATGGACTCATGTTTGTCCATTGTTACGAAATGAGACAAAAAGTTTTCAGAATCTTGAAACCTATCTAACAATATCTTCGAAATCACCCCCACCAGCCATCTTGCGGAGACTTATCTCATATTCAAACATTGTTTCAGTATGGATTGAATACTTCCATATGAAATGCCCGTTTCTTGAACTACGAGGAAGTATCGGATGGTAACACTCTTCGATCGCTCAATACAATTTTCTCGATTTTCGCAACATTTTCTTGGGTGACTGACGTCGATGGGCCTGGTGACGGCCGCAACGATGTTCGTCTTCCGTGCTCGTTCTCCCCACTCGAAATTGAGAAGCCCACTTTGCGACAGTGGGATACGGCGGAGCAGACTCTCTTAATGTTGCCTCCAAATCGCAAGGAATCTCCTGCGTCGTTTACTTTTTTAAACAGAGGTGTTTAATAACGGCCCGCATTCCGTTTTTCTCCATTTCCGGGAACACGTTCCGACACGAAGCAAACAAATGACTACATTCAGAAACAAAACAAAAGAGAATCGATGATTTATTTCTTTATTAATGTTACAAATATGTATTTAAGCTATGTCAGTATATATTTTTTTCGTACCGAGGGGTATATATGTCGTTCGCACTACTTTTTGATCTCCTCTCGTACAAACAGGTATTCTTCTATCTATATCAATTTTTTTTGTTTTACGTGGGGGAAATGCTTACGCATACTTGTCCTCGCAGGGGCAAGGACGGTTTCTGTTGGACTTGCACCGACTAAAACCCCCACGATGTTCCGCCTCATCGTCTGATGGCAAGGTCCCGGGAACGCTTTCGCTCGCAACTGCGACCCTGCCGACACTGGCCGCTTTTGCCGCCCCACCTCGGGAGGGAGGGATAAACCCTCCCTTTCCAGGGCGCGCCGGAACATGTAGCGCGCCTCCTCCTCGGCCTCCTACAGTCGCCCAGAGGCCTTGGGAGCCACGGAAAAAAACCTCTCGCGGCTCCTTGCGGCAGAGAGATGTTGGGTCCGCCGCTACCCGTTAACGTCCGCGGAGGATAGAGAGAACGGCGCATCGCAATACCGACACTGCTCTTCCCCCGCGGCTCCACGCCGCATTCACGGTGCGACACAGTTTGGTTGCAGAGGGTACTCCCTCCGCGACCCCACCTCGCCAGCCAGCCGCAAAGAGCAGCATAAAGTTGCCCCAGTGGCCCCCAACCGCTCCGGTGAGCTCCAGTTATCCAATCGGTGCTCGAATCTGGAGCGGCCGCTTCGGCCTTTTGCCGCGGGCTGGCCGGGTGGGTTCCACTTCGCTTCACCATGTGTTGGGTCCACGGTTAGCAAGCCCCTCCGCAACGACAAGACGGGAAGAACCCGTTGGGGGGATCCATATTGATTATAATGTTTGGCAATAAGTAGTATATAGCCGTATTTTATTGTTCAATTTAGTCTAAATCCTGTTTGTTCATCAAACAGTATGTTATTGCGTTATTGTGTTCTATATGTCTGTATAGTTCTTTGTATATGTATTATTAAATAAGAAAAAAACTATAGATATTAGAGGAAAGAGTGATATGGGTCTATAATATTTTAGCCACTCGCCTGTTTTCTTTCTTGAATGGGGGGTGGGGGGGTGGGGTAGGGGCCTTACAATAGATATTTTTAAAGCACCTATAAGACATACACCTGCACAAATACTAGTTAATGACATAAGTTACATGACTCATGACCGGTATTTCATCAGTCGATGATTTCAAAATTCTTGTTGAGATGCCATCACAGCCTACTCTTAGTATTTTCAAAGACATTATTATTCTGTCTATATCATAAGCTGTACGTAGGGGGGGCCATGAACATCAAATTGAGTTTATTTTTTATTTTATGATTTTATCTCTATTTTGGACGATTAGATTTGGCTGAATTTTATCCACAAAGTAGTCATTAATGCATTAGCGATTTTCGCTGGATTTACAACCTACTGCTTTCTTAACCTCATTTTTTTTTCGTTATTTGTTGTTTAGGGATGTTCATTTTTGATTGATTTATTTTTGGATGTTTTTATTTTATTATTATTTTGTACTCCTTTGGTCAAGTCAATAATTTTTTATTTATATCGTTTAGAATACTTAGTAAAGTTTATTCTGTTGGAATAATTAGGTTTCTTCCTTAGTCTCCATAATAACGTTCTCTTATTTTTGGCACATAATAAAATACCTCTGGATATCTATTTAGGGTTTAGAGTTAGATATTTCTTTATTCTAGTAAAACTTTATCTAAGGAAAACATAGATTATAGAATAGACCAAACATTCAATAAAACTATTGTATGCTGCATTAGCGTCAGTTGCACCATAAATTTCTGCAAATGATAGATTTTTGATGCAATGTTTAAATTGAACTATATTTCATTTATTCATTTATTATAATCTCGCCTAGTTATATATAACAGTGATTTAAAGAAAATATGTTTTGTAGTAGAGATTGTAATAGTAGTGCTTATGATCTGACAAAGCAAACTCTAACGCTTGTCTTACAGGCTTTACCAAAATGATGCGCCAAGTTATCGATGCACGTCGCATCAGGTGCAAGCACATTCGAGTGCGTTGTGTTTCAGTGCCAGTTTCATACTGAAATTCAAGAAGAGACATTCTAAAGCAACGTGTTTGTTTACATCGTATCTTAAATATTCCGCGAGGGGTATTTTCGGGTATATACAAACCGAAATCTTCCCTGTAGCGAGGTTCAACCGCACAGCATTGAATAACGCCTGACTGATATTTTGGCAACATTAGTAATTTCTTTGCATCGGTGTCCGTTTCTTACAAAGATACATCTCCGCATCTTTTAATATCTTCCCTACTGTAACTTGCAGCTCATGAGTAGTCGGACACATGCATTTCATTTTGGAAGCCTTCTCCGAGGAAACGCTCGGCTCGGTGGTACGTATCAGTATAACCAACACCAACGTTTACTCCCTCCCTCTTCTAAACACACCGTGCTTGTTGCCTGTTGCTTGTTGCCTGTTGCTTGTTGCCTGTTGCTTGTTGCCTGTTGCTTGTTGGTGAAGTATAATATATTTAAATATTTGCTTGAGAATAAACGATTTATTTGTATCCACATATGACTTGCACGTGGAATCAGTTTCATTTTAATTCTTGCTGCTATTGCTGTGTGTTAATTCATTATCATAATTGTTTTTTTCTTTACTTATAAAGGGGGCTTTAGTTTTCAATAATTCATTGTTTGTGATGCCACAATTGCTGAGAGCGCCGTTACTCTTTAACAAACTTTTGTAATTGCTCGTTAAATTTAAGTTGGAGTCAAATAATACAGCCTATTTACGAATACAATTATCTAGGTATAAAGGGTGGATCTGTATTTATACTTGGGAGCGCATAACATTATATTAGTTTTTAGTATTCCTGTTAGAGTTTCACGTATATTAATAGTTAGATCGCAATAATTACTTGTTTGTGTAAAGTCTTCTTCGCCGATAAACATTATACGAAAGTCATTCTTAGCGTATTTTCTTTGTTTTAAGTCGATACCATAAATAAGTTGTTGTATACCACAACCTGGTGTCAAGTTGTAGCAGATTTTATATTTTGCTTATGGATTTTATATCAAAAACTGAGACGTCGAAGACAAACACGCTACACGCTCGGCGCACTCCATGTCATGTCATTCCATTGAAACAGCTTTATAATTATACTTTTTTAAATAATCCTTACATTTCAAATAGAATCCGTTCTTTTGATTTCGTTGATTAGCTAATCGATGGACACAACACTCCTTCGCTACGGCTCGTGCTGGAGCCTCGCGCGCCCGCCGCAGGACAGCTCCATGCGAACTTGGAGATCTTGCATCGCGCGGTAAGGTGCACCTGGAGCGGCCGTTGCGCGCGGTACACCTTAAACGTAATATGTAACGTAATAGAATTGTGTACTACAGGGGACAGGAAACTACACTTGTTGGAGTGGAGGCTGTGCGGTGCTGCAACTCTCGGCTACCTCGCCGTCCGCCTGTACGGCCACACGAACAGTGGCTCCGTTTGAAATATTGCACGGATCTAGGTTTATACAATTTCGCTACGTATTCATTACGTCTGCTGAACGTTAGTTTAGAGAAGGTGTGGTGCTGGTGCAGGGGCGGGCGCCCTCACCGCCGCCGCTGGCGCCATCCAGCACATGATGCAGCGTAGGGGCCGAGCAGCACCACCGATTGTCTGCGAACGCTTATTAAGCAAGGGATCGGCAATCGCCTGCGTATAATCGTTATTAGTGTCTTACGTGAACAGAGGTGCTGATACATGTTGCGCGTATCCAGGTCCATGTTTGTGATTCCGCTAGTTCAGCAAAATGAGGCCACCCACGTAGGAGATTGTTCGTCTGTCAAATCGCCAGGCGTGCGCTCCATACAGACAAATAAGCAGCGCAGTGCAGTGCATGCCCTGATGCCCTAAACCTAACTAATGACCCCTCAAGTTGCTCAAAACGTACACAACTAAACTTAGACCATTGTTACATTGGTGCTAAATTGATTGAATTGCTAACCTGGTAAGTTTATTTTTAAATTTAGATAAATACACAGATTTCCGGTATTTACCATCAATACACTGCTGGCAATAAGGTCCTCGCGCTCATCGTGATCCTTACCGGGGTCCCTGCGGGGCGGAGCACGGCAGCGGTGCCAGCCTGAGCTGGCCGACGTTCGGGTGATAGTTTCGCTAATTTTTAATTCTATTTAGATAACTGTTGCCGACCACTGAGCTCGCGCCCGGGAGTAACTTGTGCAGGACCGGTAACTGCTGACGATCACCAAATTTCGGGAGCGGGTAGCGTGATTACAAATTGAAGATGTTCACCTCGCGGCAGGGTGCTGCTGCTCCCCACCGGCGGCGCCAATTCTCTGTACTTTGCTTATTGTCCTCTGTTATTAATACTAAATCATTACGTAAATTGACTACCAACCCCCCACCCCCCCGCAACGAGCCCGCGCGTGGCCGTTGACGGCGTAGAGATAAGGAACATGGCCGACAAAACATATGTTATTATTTATCATGTGGTCATAGTGTTGAAGGGGATGGTGCGGCGGGTTGTGTTGCCAGGTTCCTATAATATAATACGACATCGTTGTATCTGATATTAATATACCTCTGGTTGTCGTGGGCTTGGTGGAAATCGTACTGGCTTTGACACACAAGTATTGTGGACCTCAGACTAAACAGCATGTCCAATTTTGTGAGAAGCTCATGCCGAATGTATCCGCTCGGCGTCACGTTGTCGAGGATCTTGCAAGGTCTACCTTGTCTGCCAAGCGACCTGCGGCCAAACAAGCGCTGCAGCCGCCGCGCCCTCACCCTGTCCAAGTAGTAATCATAACGGTATTGCCATACTGGCACGGTGCCTGACGCGCTGGCGCACACTCAGTGCCACTGCCGGGCCGTTGCACCTCGCTGCTCCAGAGACGGGCGAGTGTGTGCGTGTTTTTACCGGCTAAGCAACTAGTAAACTATGGGTTTTTTAAACTTATCTTCTTTGCCATTTTATTTATTTTTCGGGAGAGAGTTGTTGTGGTGGGTTTGAGTAAATCGCCCCCTCCGAATGTACGCACTACGGTTCGCCGCCGCGTGCGCAACATTTTCCGACTACCTGTTGTCTAATTAAAAACAGAATATTTGGTACAGCTTGCGCTGAATCTGAAATTGAAAAATTTAATTTACTGCCATATCCTTCGCCATCAGCTCCCCAGCGTGTCACAATAGAAACAATGACGCGCGTGCAACACCGCACGCGTACGGTACCACCACGCATCAACCGGCACCATTAATTCGCTGATAAGACGAAGTGTGCGGAATGGGCGATCCTGGCCCCAGCTCGCACGCGCAGCCCGCACGCACAGTATAGCGGGGCCGGTCGGCCGTTTTAGTTTAGTTTTAGTTTGGACGATGGACCTAAAGTGGCGAGAACATAATGTAAGGCGCGTTGTTTGAGCAGGGCGTTTTACGCGGGCCGGCTGCTGGGACTTATGAAACAATATTTTTTTCTTTCTTACAATCTGTAATAAGATATCCAAGAAATAATTGATTTTGGTCAGTTGTGCGCGTGCGCGCCGCTCGTGCGAGCGGACACTGGGCGACGGCCACTCTATGTTCACGTTCGGTTAACGGCGGTGCGTCGCGGCGGTAAACACGTGACGTCATGCGCTATTTTTAGCGCACTCACGAGCGTGTGCAAGCGCGCGCGCGGGTTCAATGACCGCGCGCCTGTCGCGCGATTTCTTTTTTCCAATGCGCGTTAGAGGCCGTGCCGCGCGGCGCACGCACAATGGTACTCCGCCGCACGAGAGCTGCGCGTGAACTTTTCGCGTCGCACCGCACCGGTTTGCAGCTAGAAACGACGGGACGTCGTTGTTTGAAGTCAACCATTCTATCAGTAGAACCGGTTGCTTCCGTTTGCCGCCGGTGACACTCGCACTTCAAAACACTCGCTTCGAGCGCGGCGCGCACAGTGCGGCTCCGGGCGCGGAAACTGCACTCTGCCCCTGGCACATTTCTATTGGCTGGGATATGATGGTAATGGTGCTTATCTACAATGTTCGTAATACCGAGGATATTAGTAAGAACATCATTTTTGAAAATAGTTCTGGTGTGGATTCTCCGACATGCGTAGGTAGTGCACAAGAAGTGTGACAGGCCACGCTTCCGTAAAATTGAGAAGGAAATGGTACATGTATGATCAGCATAGGTGGCGCTCAACTTAATTTACTGCGTGTACACTTCGATTAGGTCTTTTTTATATCGTTAAGCTATGAGACGAGCGAGACGTTCACCAGATAGTAATTGATACGCCCGCCTTTAACAACGCGGCGCTAGTTAGGATGGTGTACACTGCACCACGTTGCCCTCGCCGCCTTGAGACAAGATGTTAAGTCTTGTTGCCTCAGTAATTTCACTCGCTACAGCACCCTTCAAACGAGTAACACGGTAATATCTGCACAGTACTATGTGTCGGCTGCAACAGGCGCTGCGGTGCTACCTACCTAGACGGTCTGCGGCAACGGAGACCTAGCTGCAGTGAGTGTTCTAGTTATCAAATCGCTGGACGCGAAAAGTAAATGTAAAGTAAGTAAAAAAGTATCATATCCACGCGGAATAATTTTCCAAGGTTCAGGTATTAGTACAGTTGCTGCCGGAGCAAGAGTGTAAAAGCCTTCAGTTGGAATATGCTTTTACTGTGTAGCGGTGCGAGGGTGTGGGGAGGACGGCGTTTGTCAAGTGCAATCTGCAGTCTATTCTGATTGCCGTCAGATCAGCGAGTCGCTCACTAAATCGGTGCGGGTGGTTGTGCGTGTGTGACACACATTTCTTGCATCAGTTGCAAAGGTTACACAGGTATTAATAAATAATGCGTAGCACTGCCGCAGCCGGCCCGTAGCGACTGCGTAGCCGCGTAGCGCCGCCGGAGAGGAGTGGCGCGCGGCGGCCAGCTGAGAAGCTACCCGTAGCTCGTAGCACCTGTATAGTTTGAAGGTATTAAGTGACAACGATAATATTCGTGATCGTTCTGATCCGTTACATTACGGGCGGGGAGGTCCGACGGGTTGAAGAACAAGGAGGACATGTTTAAGAACTTAATCAAGGAGAAAAATAATTAAATGAATACAAGCATACAGTAAACAAAACCACGTGCATGAGCCGCGCTCGTTCCGCGCCCGGCCCCGCCCCCTCCCGCGCGCCGCTGCCAGTTCACCTGCACTCGTGCTGGTTGCACGGCGGTGCGCTGACCTCTACCAGTAATTCTTATCGAGCTGCCACTTTACTCGTATCGCGTAAACTGCAATCTAATCTTCGATATTTATCTTTACATTTTTGTTTGTTACAATGTTGTTTCGCTCTTTCAAAAGTATCGCTTCGAGGTGAAACGTGTTCCCGAGGACGGCACAGTGTTCATGCAGACACGAGCGCCCGCCGACGGGACCGTGTCCGCTGCGGCGCACCGGAAGCGCGCTGCTGTCGGCCCACGTTATTACAATGGGGACGGGAACTACTACGGTGATATATCATATCTCTCTTCTGAAATATTTCTACGTGAGGCGGAAATTGAACGAGTGAATACATTAAAATATTTGGACCTTTACTTTAAATCGAATTTACAAGGTTGCGCAAAAATAACCTTCCGATGTTTTTTGGCTGCAATTTAAAAAAAAAATGAAAAATTTTGATACTTCTTATGGATTATTTTTATTTGGTCTTTTAATTTTTTTTACATCAAGTCGAGAATATAATGTCATGTAAATGACCACCGCCATAGTTGATTGTCATTTGAACCCTTTTTATGGTATTTTCCATCACTTTGGCCGAAACTTCCAGCGATAGGTCCTCACATTCTTGACGGATATTGTCTTTAAGAGCTGCAAGAGTCTGAGGCTTGTTGACATAAACCCGCGACTTCAAAAAGCCCCACAAAAAGAAGTCTGCAGCGGTCAAATCAGGCGATCTTGCTGGCTAGTGCAAATCGCCAAAACGGGAGATTAGGCCCCCGGGAAATGCATCCTTCAGCATATCGGTTGTGGCACGTGCAGTGCAGTGTGTGCCGTTGCACCGTCCTTTTGGAACCACATGTTTTCCAATCCCAATTCATCAAGTTGCGGCAAAAAGAACTCGTTGATCATTGCTCTGTAGCGCTCACCATTCACAGTAACCGTTTGACCCGCGACGTCTTCAAAGAAAAAAGGTCCGATGACTCCTCCAGCGAGAACAGCACACCATACAGTGACTTTGAGCAGGTGTAATGGCTCTTCGTGCGTTACACGCGGATTTTCAGTGCCCCAAAAGCGTAAATTTTCCTTATTTACGTAACCGCTAAGATGGAAATGGGCCTCATCACTCATGATTATTTTTGATGAAAAATCATCTTCCTCTTGGTGGTGATTAAGGATGGCTTGAGCGTATGTTAGACGCGATTGGCGGTCAGCAGCTAACAGCTGATGCACCGTCTGGACTTTGTACGGAAACATCTTCAAATCTTGTACTAAAATTCGCTGTAAAGACCGTCGACTGATACCCATTTGCGTGGCACGTCGTCTGGTCGATGTCGACGGCGCTTCCATGACGTCCTCGGCTACAGCAGCAATATTCTCTGCAGAACGGCTACTCCGGGGTCTGCCACGCCTGGCAGCATCTCGTGTTGTGCCAGTCGGTTCGAGGCGAGCGGCTAAACGTCGCAGTGTTTCACCAGTAGGCGTTGGACGGCCAGGAAATCTGCGACGAAATTCACGTTGTGCCAAAGTCACCGACCGATTATTGGCCAAATAAATAGTCACCAACATTCCGCGTTCTGCAGCAGTGTAGCGTAACATTGTTTGTTGACGTGTAATCCGCACGTGTTTACTACACAAATGTCAAAACGGAACTGATCTTAGGGGCCAATGGCTAAATTTATCGCATTTTCTGATAGGAGGATTACTTTTGCGCCACCCTGTAGATAATTAGTAACAAATAGAATTTATACAATATGCACACTTTAAACTGAGTGTTATATAATATCGGATATGTGACGGGAGTTCGGGGTGCTGTTTCCGTTCAGAGACGCGTTCTAGGTTTTACGTGGGGGCCAATGGTTCATACAGTGGTTCACACGTGGGTCGTGGTGGGGTCCCGAGAACAGAAGCCGTTGGCGGTCTCGAGCGGGTGGCGTGCGGGTCCTCGGCGGGTGTACCGCGAGCTCTGCGAACAATCCACCGCACGTTTGAGATCACGTGGAAGCAATTTGTTACAAATGCACGAATTCTTGGAAAATCTTTGTAGTTTCAGCAGTAAGTTTGCATTTTTAGGACATTTGCAAGAGGTTAAATAGAGAATTCATAAGTACTCTGGATGGTCCTAGGGAGGGATATTAGCGGCAAAACGTGTTCTTGGGGATATGCGATTTACTGCAGGTTCTCCTCGACGCTGTCTCGTCTTGTAATAATGTAACCTGTTTGGTTACTCCGTACTCTCCTATTACACGAACAAGTAATGTTATGGATAACATTTTGTTTCAAAAACTCTACGTCAATTCGCAACGTGAATGACATGACGCAATGTGAATATGCAATGGGGGCAAAGACGATAAAGTGAGCTCACCCTAAATACAAATACACTGAACCTCGTATGACGACAGCCAGCACACTGAAATGTTACAGATTTACTATAACGCAGGAGGAAGAGGTATCGGATCATCTAAACTTTGACTCGGATGTTTTTGGAACCGTATCAGGAACGTGCGTGTTACAAGGCAGGCGATAATTTGATAGGTTTCGAGAGCAGCTGGTACAGCTGGGCAAGCAGTTCAATGTTAGATAATTCACTCCAGTTGGAATAATACATACCACATTTCGCAAGACTAGGGCGTCAGTTAACATTACGTTTCCAACGTAGTTATATATATAACATTTGGCCGGTTGAATGGACCGGCACCCTCCTCTCCGCCCGCGCCGCTTTACGGGGACGAGGAGAACGAATTTGTGTGAATTACTGTTGAGCCATCTCTGGTGTAGATCTATTGAATCAAAATCATAAAGGTGACTCGGCTGCTTGCGTGGGGCCCGCGGCGGCAAGGTACCGTGCGACATCCCACAGGGTTGGGGCTGCGGCGGCTGGACTAGAAAGGTTTCCATCTCCACGTGTTTCCGGGGGATACGTAATTATTTACGTGTGCGATGTCCCGGAGCTGATTGATTTGCTTAGTGCTCAGCTGGTGATCTGTTAGCTTACAGGTGTTTGTTCTCAATTACGCGCACTGGATGTCCTAGCAAAATACTTGGAAGTATTTAATACTTTAAATTATTTTATAGAGACGACGTTTACCTCTCGCGGACGTATTGTGCGCGCGTTACGCTGCGCACGCGCCGCGCTGTGGCAACAGACCACGCACGAGTTCATTGTTTATACTTCAATGGAAACGTATTTGAGTTGTAAGAAATAGCTGGCAGACTTGCGATCTCGGACTGTGAAAGGAATGTTAGCGCGTTTAGTAGTACAGCGCGCCGCTGCGCCGCGTTAGCCTTTGCAAATACCTCCACCGAAACGTGTTGCCCCTGCGCTGGACAGGTTATGTTGGATAATCTTGCTGATAAACTCGGGGCTAAGTTATCAGATAAATTATTTTCTCAGTTAACATAAAAAAATATGTAATAATTATTACAAGTTCAAACCATTATTTAATTTGTGTATTAATTATTTATTTAAAAGTAATTAAAGATTTTTTCATTAATATTAATTGCCAGTATTTTAATCATCATCAGCCGATAGAGGTACACTGCTGAACATAGGCCTCCCCCAAAGATCTCCGTAGCGATAGGTGCCGCTTTGTTCGCATCCACTGGGTTCCCGCGACTCACCAGACCGTCGGTCCACCTTGTGGGAGGCTTCCCAACACTACGTCTACCGGTACGTCACTATTTTAATAGGAACCATAAATTTAACACCCTCACATACACTTAAGCAGTATGACTCATACTCGTACATATATTTTTAAATTGATTGAAACGCAAATCCTTAAATATCTCGATTGGGATATAGATGGCTGTAGCCCACTTACAAAAAACTAAACGGCTCGTATTATGACGTAATACAATCTTATTCCGTTACTCCATCATTTCCCTCTTTAACTTACTGCTAGTCAAGAATAAATATTTTTGTTCCGCAGCCCTGGTTCCATATTTATTGATTACTCTTTGCCTGTAATCATTCTCGCAATGTGTTTCTAAAACTGTGAGGTAATTAGCTTTATTTTTAACATTCTACAAGCAATTTATTATCCCCCACCCCCTCACAATTGCCTCTAGTTCTCTTGTTTACCAAGTTATTATTATTAGCTGCAACTTTTTAATGTCCTTCGAATGACTTTTAAAAACGAATCCGTAACAACTCGACCATGAGCCCATAGCTTTACACATGTTTACTTATGTGTTGCTTTACAAGCTTCAAGTCCCGAACCCTCATCTTATCCCAATCAGGTGCTATGTACCAGTTTAGGCCATATATTACTTTCTATACATGGTTTGAGCTAACACGTACTTTGTGGAATCGGTGGTTGCCTGCGGTTTCCTCGAGCCGATACGACGTGGGCTTCTTTAATAAAGTGTTGGTTCGATAGACAGGTATAAAACCGATCACGTTTAGTGACCCATGAACACACGACGTGCTCACCGTTGACCTATCGAACGGCGTGACCGCGCCCATCGCGCCCACCGTTGCCGCCGCTCAACTCCTTTCAAATTTAACAATATCTTAAAATGTTTATTGATTTGACATGACCGCGTAATGGATGGGTGGGCGCACTCAGCTAGGTAGGTTCGATGGACGGCTCGGGCGTAAATTGTTCCGCTTTGTTCCAGGAGAGCGCACCTCAGAAGCTGTTTGGAGAAGCTGAAAGATATGGTGCCGCTCGACCCAGAAGCCTCGCGACACACAACCCTCGGTCTTCTAACGAAAGCCAAAAGATTCATCAAGGTAACTATGATCTTCACTGGTTTCTGCATGCAATAGTGGTGACGCGGATGCACCGTCCGACGCCGGTAGTGGCCTCACCTGCGCTTTAGTCAGCGCCAGGTCCCCGACGGGGTCGTTCCTCCCGCTGAGCAGTGCCCTGTAAACATTCCTGTGCTCCGGATTGAAAGGCGCTGTAGCAAGTACTGCGGCAACCTAACGTCCCGTGTATCAAAACAACTAGTACAATGCGATGCAGTAATTGTGATCGTTACCAGCAGTGCTACGTTACGGAAGACGTACAGCTTACCATCGCGGCTAATTGTCTTGCGCGTCTCGTCGCTACCAAACGTGCATGTATCCCGCCGAGTTCCTGGCGACGCCGTGCTCGGGTGCGAGCCGCGTCCTTTGCGAGTGGCTGATAGATTTCGGCGCTCAATAGGTAATCGGGTGTTCCCGCGTTACATAAACAAATATTTACATCAAAACGGGAGCACGCGAGTGCGTCGCATGCGCCGAGGCTCCGATACTTGGCTCACTGTTTGGTTGTTTCGTGTTCAACGATTAAAGGCTAGGTCCGGTTGAAGCCATGAGATGTGTGAAGCCTTATCATCCCCTCGACAGCCGTATTCGCCGGCCGCCCCACCCGGTCGATCAGCGTATGGTTGTGCGATAATTATGATAGAATTATCGTTAAATAACGGGTACACCGAAGAGTTGGCGCTCTACTGCTCGAGGCCTTGTTTGGTCTGCTTTTTCTGCCGCGCATTATCTCCTCCTCGAGGTCACCTGCCTTGCTGAGACTTCACGGAACACTTCTTCCCTGATCTAATTGTTTTTTTTTTGATGCGATGCCACTATTACTGGAGCAAGGAGAAGCGGCAGGCGAGCCGAGCGATGCGGCTCTTCATAAGCTTCAGTCTTACGTCAACTACACACCGTTTTGGTCAAAACTGCAACATGGACCAGCGCAGCTACTGTACTGTAATGATTATGGTGCGTGGCCGGAAGACGCGCCGCCTGATATCGCCACCCAACCATTTATTTATAAACATTGGACCTACATCAGTCTTACGTCAACTACACACCGTTTTGGTCAAAACTGCAACATGGACCAGCGCAGCTACTGTACTGTAATGATTATGGTGCGTGGCCGGAAGACGCGCCGCCTGATATCGCCACCCAACCATTTATTTATAAACATTGGACCTACATCAGTCTTACGTCAACTACACACCGTTTTGGTCAAAACTGCAACATGGACCAGCGCAGCTACTGTACTGTAATGATTATGGTGCGTGGCCGGAAGACGCGCCGCCTGATATCGCCACCCAACCATTTATTTATAAACATTGGACCTACATCAGTCTTACGTCAACTACACACCGTTTTGGTCAAAACTGCAACATGGACCAGCGCAGCTACTGTACTGTAATGATTATGGTGCGTGGCCGGAAGACGCGCCGCCTGATATCGCCACCCAACCATTTATTTATAAACATTGGACTCTCTACGATCTTCTCTCTAGTTTCTCGTCCCGCGCCGTATGATCTACACTCAACGGAGTTAACGGGGACTTGAAGGTTCTGATTTAGTGGACTTACATGGAGTGGCGACAGAAGATCTCGAACGGGTAAATCTCCATGCTTCCGTTGCATCTGCACAGAGGCGTGCGCTCCGTACAAGCAAATAAGCACTGCATACCATGGCTTCTTTAATCTATATAAATAATTATTTAATAACAAATGACAGTAATAGTTAAATTCACTGTAAATTTGACTTAATAGAAACGCCCTGTGCGCGCGCGCCTGCCTGTGCTTGTGCGGCGGGTTGATACGTGTACGATAGATGCAATAGTAGATAATTAGATCTGAAGTTATAATTACAACTGGCTACTACGTTGCGTACACGTAAATGAATTATTATGTGCCCCGTGTTTCTGTATTTGACTCTCGGTTACCTTTCGGTTCTTTTCTCCAGTAGTGATAATAAAGGGCTCTTCCTCGACTCTGCTCCAGCCTGAAGTGCCACGTTTCCTGCAACAGCCGCGAGTTCTCCTTTGTAAATAGATAAATTAACTATTTTCGGATCACAAGATCAGGCAAACGTTTGGATCTACATGTTGTAGTGCGGTACAGGCTAAACGTAAACGGGTTAGCGTATTTTTAAGTGTAGAAAAGCACTGCGATTTCCACATATAACTTAAAATAAACTCAGTATTCACAAAGTGTTATTTAAATGCAACTTATACATTCACAGACGCAATATACAACGGCAATTCAATATTATGTAAAAATACATAATTAGAAATAAATGTACATGCAATTAAACTAATTTACCCAAAGTTAAAGGATATAACGAGTATTGGCAAAAAGAAAAAGGTATTTATTTAAAAGTAAAAACCTCCTTTTTTCATTAAATTACATTATAATTTGTGTATATTATCTTTTTAGCATATTTCTAAATCTATGTATCATCATCATCAGCCGATAGACATCCACTGCTGGACATAGGCCTCCCCAAAGATCTCCACAGCGATTGGTCCCGCGTAAATCTATGTTAGTGAGCAGAAAATATGTCTGTGCAGTGAGGACTACGAGGACGATCCGAGTCATTGTCTTTATCAACTGGTGTTGCCGAATTGTGCATTTCGATACAGGATCCTAAGAGTATATGGAAACCGCGGTAGTTGGGGTAATGGTCCATATTACAAATATCAATACAGTACACGGTGTACCACTCGACAACTTAGTTACATACACAGGACGTTATACAAAGACTCATCGGAACACGGCGGTAGTCCGTGTCGCGTCGCACGCGTCGCACGCGTCGCACGCGCCGACGTGAGTAACTCAGCGCGCCGGGCTCACGCCATTGGTCGGCGGCCATTGCGCCGGCGCCGGCGCGGGCGGCGAGAGGTTTGCGCGCGAAAGTTTGAACTCGTGCGCTGCTACAAGTCTGTTTAACGGAGAACGGCTGGCATGTGTTACATCTCGGAACTTGTCCGGTAGTAGATATGTTCATCTTGAATAAAAGGTTCGCTGCGTCGCGGGGCCATTGATTAACTTGTATAAAAATATTATGTCCACAAATTTCCTGCGTCGTGTCGTGTCGTGTCGTGTCGTGTCGTGTCGTGTCGCGTCGCGTCGTGTCGCAAATGTTACTAAGTTTAAGTATTAAAATCTAACACGGCCGTTGGGCGCGCCCTCCGCTCTCGCGGTGCTGCGTGCGCGCACTTGTTATTCGTTTATTTACTTGTTAAGTACGCGAACAGCAAACCTGTGCGAGTACAATGAAATGTTCATATATACATTAATGATTTATGTTACTTAAAAATTGATAACAGTAGTATTTACGCATATGCGGTTGACATTGCCGTGGTTTTTAGTGGGAATAAGTGGAAAGCAGTTTACAATACTGCAGAAACTGATTTGACTAAAATATCAAATTGGCTAAATTGCAATTAGTTAACACTAAACACCAGTAAAACAAATTACATCCGTTTTTCTATTGATAGACACGCTCACAACCTATAATACAAAATCTCAAAACACACTTGTGTAGATTATAAAAATACATGCGCATGCCCCAATATTGAAAAAGTAGCTTATACGAGATACTTAGGTGTCACGATTGACCAAAAACTTTCGTGGCGCCGTCACCTAGAAATCACAACTGTTAGAATTCGAAAACTAATTTAAATCTTTAAGACCCTTAGAAATGTTGCATCAAATAAAATCTTAAATATCGTTTACACGGCCCTTGCTCCATCAGTTCTAACATACTGCATTCCAATTTGGGGTGCAGCTTCAAAAGAAAAATTTCTAGAGTTAAAACGAGGTCAGAGGTCACTAATAAAGGTAATGTATAATAAACCCTACAGATTTCCAACTAAGGACTTGTATCATATTAGTAAGTTGTTGAGCGTTAGGAAGTTACATGCACTCGTATTGCGCGTATTGCAAGAGAAAAGAGAAACAAATCGGTATTAACGCATTATGCAATTACAATTAATGAACGGCGAGGGATATCAATTAATATTGTTGCTGTAAAACCTTATTCTGCTAGACATCGATTTAAAAATAAATCCAACCATTTATATAATAAAATAAACAAAATAATAAATATTTTCCATCTTAATATTTACAATTTTAAAAAGTTAGTGACTGACTGGCTTAATAAGTTAAATTATGACTAAGTTGAGGTTTTGCTGAATGTTAGTAAATAATACTTAACAATTGTTTATCAATAAAATACATATAAACTCCCGTCACACAACGCGCGCGCGTGCGCTCACACAAACACGCACACACGCACGCACACTACAAACATATTTTGCGTTTATATGCATATGTTATACGAACATCTGTATGATACGGAGGAGTGGGGCGTCCTGACGCAGGTATAGATTTACCTAAAAGGATGCCTCAAATACGATCTATTATGTAAAAAAAGATTGTTTGAGAAGAAATAAAATATTTTTAATTATTTATTTACTAATGTATAATAAATACTTCCCCCCGGCCCCGGGACGACACTCCCCGTACGACAGCTATCTGAACGTATCGCTTGCATGCTTACAGAGCTTGGAGGAGCGAGAGAAAAGACACTGGAGTCACAAGGAACAGCTGGCGCGGGAGCAGCGCTACCTGCGGCGGCGGCTGGCGCAACTGCGCGCAGCGGCCCGGCGTGCACGCACCCTCTCCGAATCTTCCTCGCCGCACGCGCACACCACTCGCACCGACTCCTTCTCCTCGCTCGAGTCGTCCTCGGGGGTCTCAACTGCGGAGCGGTCTCCCTCTTCTGTCTCTGAAAGCGGTAAGTTGGTTTATAGGTCTTCAACCCGCTGCACGATACGCATAGAGACACGCGGTAGGGGTCGCCCTACGTTTATTACTTCCTTCAGGAGCACGCAGCCCCGAGTGCGGCGGTGGCGGTGCGGCGGATATGTACAGGGCTACCTAGCTAGACGTCTCCATAGATAGGCGGAGACCACGTTAGCGCGTCTCGCCCTCCACGCCCGCCGGGGGGACTCGCATCTTAACCATACAAAATGGAAACATTTTAATTGCATTTCATTTCAACTATAAAAAACGGCTTTCTCGTCTCTTGAACTCATGGCTGCTTAGGTTTTGGTGTTTCTTACGTTTGAAGTTCTCGCAAGGGAAATCAAAACTTGGGTGCTTATCGTAATAAAGCTCGAGTAAACTTTCCCCGCAGCCGTATCGCTTCGGCGCTTCCATACACTGAGGGCATTTCAACTGGTCAGTTAGAAAAGTTATCTGTCTGGTGCTGTAGCGTAGAGGACACAGGGAGTACGGGAACTAGATCACAACTGGTCACGCCTTAGTGGGCTCGGAGCGCGCGTCACCCGCGCCGGGGCAGCGCAACGCTTGACGTCTAAATCTCGTCCGATGCACAGTGCAGCATTGGCAGACATTGGCGGCTATGCGCTCGGCGATGCATTTAGCAACGTCGCGCCGTTGGATTGGTGGCGGCGCTCGTTGGTTGGCGCTTGTCCCGGGCACCAACTGGTGTTATCCTGATGTCGATGGGCAAACTGTATAATTTATTTTTCGCACCCTGATTGTATATAGTCCTTTTAACCTAATTATTATTATTAATAATATAAAACCTAATTGTGTCATTGAAACAGTTGTAACGCCAACGCCACCGAGTCCTGACAGTATGCGAATAGTTCCGGAGTGCTCGCGCGAGAGCCGGGTATACGTCTCGCCGGTCGCTGCAAAATTGACTTGTTTACATACCGCACCGGACCTCCACCGACCCTTACATTCTCCCATCCTCACAATCAAATATACTTTTCAATATATAAAAAATTAGATTACTTTTACATGCGAAATATCATGAAACTGAAATTTCAGTAGAGCGCCGCTTTTGCGCTCTGTTTTTTGGCAGCTTTTTAAAAGAAACCGGTTGACTTGTTGCTGATATTATAATTTATACCAACTCTTGGTTGTTAACGCTTCATTAAATCATCAAGCCTGATTTTTCGATGAGGTGAGCCTCAAGTTGTCAGTCAGATCGCGATTCATCAGCGTCGCCTCCGCGCTACAAGTAAAAGCAAAATAAATAAAACTACCCTTCTTCACTTGACGTTTTGTTTGGCGCACTTGCGTCCAACACGCGCAATCAGGCGCGCGCGAGCCCGGGGCGGGCCGACTGATACTGGTACGAGCGAAGAGTTAAACAAAGCGGATATTGTAAATGTTACAGACGAGGTGGACGTGATTGGCTACACGTCGACCGCGAGCGACTGCGAGTCGCTGGCGTCGTGTGACAGTGGGGTGCCGGGCGCGGGGCGCGCGCGCTGCTCCGGCCCGCCCCGCGCCGCCGACAGCGCCGCCTGGCACAGTAACGCCGCACCCGCATCCGCCCTGGTGCTGCGGCGGCCCTAGCCCAGCCGGCGGCGGGCCGCGCGCACGCACGCACGCACCTGCACGTGAGAGCACCACGCCGTCCCGCTCATCGCGTGGAAACATTCTGATCTCGGAGCATCAGTCCGCCCGGGACCCGCGCCTGCCTCCGCGCCCTCCCTCACCGGACATTGAAACGGCTAACTTACATTTTGATAAACATGTTCTCAAGGGTTGCGTTCCCCGACCATTCTCCATCTCCACGCTTCTCAGGATGCTTTCCTTTCAAAATCTTATTATTCGTTAAAACAGCCCTAAGTGAATGTTTGTCTCTTTTCGAGCGTATTTTTTTATTCAGAGAATTTTAATAATCATTATGGAACGAAAGACGGCACCACAAGGTCCAGTGAACTAGGTGTGAAACGAGCACGAGGTCGTGCGAGATCCCCATTCAAACACAAAGTAACGTAGGTGCGCATGCGGGAGTACTTACCGCGCGGTGTTCGCTGGCGCGCAAGCGGCCACATGCGATGCGCGGCGTGAAGCGGCGGCGCGGCATGAGAAGCGGAGACGGAAGCGGGAGCGTTGCTGTTGTAACCTCACAATGCGACGCAACACAACCTCCGAACATTTTATTGATGTATGTACGGAAGGAACTGTTTGTAACTGACCGAAACCCGCCGGCAAACACACCGCACACTTGAATATACACACATCGCATACGTGTACACATACATATCTCATATGTGTACACAAACCGCATACCGCATACGTGTGCACACACGTATACGAACACATACACCGCACACGTGCACACACACCGCATACGTGTACACGCGCACACACCGCACACATGTGCACATACACACCATACACGTGTACACACATACACCTGTGTAATAGTATGTACCTAGTACAAAATTGTCAAAAATAAATTCACAGTTATTAATATGTGGAGCTGAAACTGTCTGCCCCGCGCCGCACCGCACCGCCCTGCGCCGCGCCTCCCCGCACCACGCCGCGCACGCGGGGCGTGCGAGTGTACCCGCACTTTGGTCGCGGCGTGTTGTTGTTTTTATTAAAATTTATTATATTACTCAAATTTTTAAATGATATATCTTAAGGTTTAAAACCGTATGAGAAGCGTGCGACTATGGCGCCAATATGCGCATGCGCTCCGTGCCCGCGCCCACGCCCGCTGTGTATATAAATATCAATTTTATATTTTGTATTCAACCATTTCTTGTCGCGCAAATGAATCGGCCTCGTCTGAGGTCAGTGGGCTTGCACCAGCCGCATGCGACTGGTGCACGTCGAGGCTGGTGCGGACCCACTGATACGTTGATTTAAGATTGAATAGTAACCGTTTGCGGTCGGGGCCCACGCCCACGCCTGCCCCCCCCCCACGTTTTAGTATTAATTTGAACGATAATGATCTCACTACTACGTCACGTCCATTATAATAAGTAATATGTGATTTGTGCTCTGATTGGATACAATCCGATTCGTGTGCGCAATAAATGTGTGCGGGCAGCGCCGGGCGAGCGGGGGCGGGCGGCCGAAGGCCAGGCTGGAGTAAGGCGAGGGGACGGGCGCTAGCAGGTAGAAGCCAGGTCATCAAGAGTCTACTTGTAATCTAGAACGTGTCGCAGAACTGAGCTCAGGAAGTTGTTCCACACGTGCATGCAGCGCCTTGTGAGTCATCGCCCCCTCGGTCCCGCTCCGCTGCGACGCGAGGGTTGCTCGCTGTTTTGGCCCAACAAGCGCTCGGTTTGATTTACTTAGCTCTAAAATTCCCGCGCTAAATGTGGCCCGCAGCGATGCGCCACTCACTACTCCCGCCGCCTCGACGATGCCGACGACGATTAGAAAGAAATATTTATCTATTGCTAATTGTTCATATTTGTTATAAAATTTATTTAACTTATTTTTCGGGATGCAATAATTGTCGCAATATGGTGCTTAGTGTCGCCCTACATTGCGCACGGCGACCGGATGCACCGCGCCTCGCCGCCTTCCAGCGCCACCAGGCGCGCGCGAGCCGGCGAACTGCTGACTACAATTTCCGCACAAGCGTCCACTCGGGAGATAACTATAGATTACGCGAGGGTAGCGCCGGGTGCTACACACGAGGCTGTCAATGTGCTACGACAAGCGCTACGCCAAGCACTGCGGCGGCTACGTCACGGGATGGTTCGGGTCACTGCCGGTCGTCTTTCAATCGGTCTTTTTTCCGCGAGTAAATTCTTTGGATCTTCTTTTGCTACAGTCATTTTGACTCGCCATCTCCCCGCCGTCCCTCCGCTCGTACACGGGTGAGCCGAGGGACTGCGGCGCGGGGCTGAGTGCAACGAGTGGGCCCCGCCCCCGAGGCTTCGCCGCCGCGTCCTGCGCGGACATTGTATATTATTTTAAAACGTTGTTAATGTAAATCACTTATATAGATGTAAATATGTGTGCAACCAAATTTTCTGTACAATTAATTTTTAAGTATAAGTTAGGAGAGTCGACGTGTTTCCGAGGAAAGGCGCGGGCGCGGTGCAAGGGCAGGGGCGACCCGTTAGAGAATTCTAATGTATCTATTAAGGAAACGTGGCACATATTATTTACTATATGTAAAAAGTTATAGAATAATTTAAATAAAAAATATAATTATACATATTTACAGTTTTATTTCCTGCCTACGTCCAGGCGCCAGCCGCTTCCTGCAGCTCCTTGCGGCCAAACAAGCGCTGAAGCCTCCGCGCGCTCACCCTGTCTAAGTAGTAATCATAACGGTACTGCCGTACTGGCACGGTGCCTGACGCGCTGGCGCACACTCGGTACCACTGCCGTGCGCGCGTGCGTACATCGTACGGGCGGCATCCTTCCCAAGACCCACCCTCACCCCCGGCGCTATAAGCGGCCCGATTTAAAGACCTGTGACATATAACGCAATTGTTGTTTGTTAACACGTTCAATGGCCACTACGGTACAAGTTCAAGTCGTGACCCCGAATGCCCGGATGTCGCACACGTTGCTCGACGGGGTCGCCAGCGCTGCGCACGAGCACATACGAATTGAATGAGCTCGCCTCGCTCGAGTCGGTTCCGATGGCGGTGGGTGAGGCGCGCCGCCGGCAATGCATGTTAACCCATCCGCTGGCAGCCGGTTTAGCGCGCTTGGAGCGTGTTGCCCCGGCTGCCAAGCTTTTATTTTAAACAATGCATGCAATTTCACTAAATTTAATAATATTAAGTTGCTGATGCAATGTTGCAATGCCATGTGCAGTAATTTTTATGGAAATAAAATAACATTACGAGATAACTCGTGGGGGCCAGTTTTGGTACACTCGCTTACTACGAGATATGCGTAGCTGACAGTCAATGGGTTGGAGCCTATTTTGTTACCAGCATAGCATCTGGTGAATTTCTAACTTGATGCTTACTTGACCACTTACCTCGTTTATCAAGCCCGCGGGCGCCGCGTCGGCGGCTTTCAGCGCAAGCGATGGAATTGTATTTGTCAAATTAAGTAATGTACTGTTAATTATTAAAACGGACCGAAAGGCTGGACACGGTGGCGGATCCAGTCCCGATTCGGGTCCCGGGTGATATGTGATGACGACACGCGGGGTGTGTTGTATCCAAGATATGTGTGGTGACATGGGTGTTGTTAGTTGACATGGTGTGGTCTGTGTGTTCTGGTCTCGGCATTCGGTGTCGGCTGGTAGTTGATCGCGGTGGTAACCAGAGGGTTGGAGTGAAATGACGCTTGGCCGAAGTAGAACTTGGAGGACTCTGAAGTGCTCTGCTTTGATTGGGAGTTTAAGTTCACTGCAAAAGTGTACTTTTGGTTGGTACCATTTGGTACCGGTGGAAATCCGGGGTGAACCGGTTCTGGAAACCTGCAAGGGTTTAGAGGCATGCTTCGGTCGAGTGGGCGTGATGTAGCGAGTTTGAATGCGTCAATCAAACACAATGTCTGTGCATGCACTGATTTATTGACAACTTATGTATGGAGTTATATCCTCCTCACTTTTTTTATTTATAATACATAGTAAGTAGATAAAATATGTAAAATAAAACTATCAGACAAAACAACGTAATAAAATTGTTAAACGAGTTAATATACCTAAGTAAGTATGGGGTATATTGATATACATAATAATTGTATTAGTGGGTGGGTATGTGTAAAATTCACACCACACAGGCACACAGTCGAGTCGGTGCGGTGACGCGTACACGCGCCTCGACTGCAGCCTGCCTGTATTTGCACTTGCACGAGTACGAGAAGAGCGCTGTTGATAGATTCTGTATCCGGCGGCCCCAATGGCGCTGCCGTGACGAGTGGCATAATAGTTATTATTTGTATTTGTTGTGCCTGCTCTCGCGTTACGACTTACTGTCGACGTTGTGGTCGATGTCGTCGTATTCAAAGTAGTTGTCGGGTCGGGGCGCGTCATGTCACGACAATGCGGCGAAGAACTGATCCGAACGAAACACCATTCAAATGAAAATTCTTCAAAAGCCGTTGACGTAAATTGTGGACCGGAATCACTCCCAAAAGCAAAATCTACACCTATTTTAGCCCATGGCTTATCCGGTATTTCGTGACATTGCAGCTCTTCCTTTTGATTTATTTTTGTAAATGATAATCAAGTTTGACAATTGGAAATCATATTTTGAAATCATTGCTCAATTCTAGCCAGAATAAGATTTCTCTAGCACGCAACTTACACTTTTTTAGACCTATATGTCTAATGTGAAGTTTCTTTAAATTTAGATTCCTAGCGATTTAGGAACCACTATTCTATCACTTTTCCATATGAACCCGTACGCTTCTGTTAGATCCTCTCCATAATTTTCCAATACGGCCTAACAAGGTGTTCTGCCTGATCGCTGTCGGGCCGCCTGCCCTGCTTGCACACTAAATGAAATGAGTAACGCTGGAGCCGTAACAGCAAGCATTGTAATCGCGCCGGAGCATCTACGATAGGTTTTTTTTTATAATGCTAACCAATGGTTTATTTATAATACGTCGCTATTGTAATATCGTATCTGCCATAAATGTAAGCATAAAATCGCTCACGCGCAAACACATCCGAAAACTCTTTCTTTATTTGTGCATAGGTTTATACCATTTTTCTTAACGCATTAGATGCATAGGCCGCTAGTCGCATAGGGTAGCGAGAGCGGCGCATCGCAACACCGACACTCCTCCCCCGCGGCCCCACCGCCGCCGCATCAGTGGTGCGGCACCGCTAGTCGCATAGGGTAGCGAGAGCGGCGCATCGCAACACCGACACTCCTCCCCCGCGGCCCCACCGCCGCCGCATCAGTGGTGCGGCACCGCTAGTCGCAGAGGGTAGCGAGAGCGGCGCATCGCAACACCGAGACTCCTTTTCTCCCGCGGCCACACCGCCGCCGGATCACCTCTCACCACCTCCCTCCCATGGCCCCTCCAACCATCCGGTTATATGGGCCGAATCGTCGGGGTTCAAGACCCCTACAAATTGTTTTTCTCTCTTTCCAGTTCTCCCTTGCGTTCTCTCCCCTTTCTGGGGCGCGCAAACATCACGAACACAGCTTCGTCGACGCTCCACCGTCGCAACTCTATGGTTGCGTAGATTTGTCACTGGTCTGGTCTCGCTCCAACTCGCTCCGGATCTCATACCATCGATGCGCGAAATCTCTCAGCCGTTTGAAGTTCACCCGTGAACTCACCATGTCCTGGTAGTAAACTGGACCTATGCTCGATCGCTGCATCCCATCCATCATCCCACGCCTTGCCTTTTCATACAATGGGCACTCCCACAGTGCATGGTGCACATCTTCTGGCTCAGCCGGGGTGCAATAGCACGCGTTGTCCTCGCAGAGTTTCATCGCACACAGACGCTTACGAAAGCAACCGTGCCCGGTCAACAGTTGCGAGACTTGATAGTCGGGTTCGACCCAAGTTGCCTCAAGCCGCCGCCTCACGCACGAAAAATATCGGTAAAGCTCCCTACCCCTCTCCGACTTCTCCCACCGCTCTTGCCAACTGTCGAGCATCTTCTCCGTCAGCCTGGCCTTGGCCGTACGTCGCTCCTCTCTAGTCGCGGACTCACCAATGGTAGCCAATCTCCCCGAGCGAATGACCTCGAGGTCGGCCGGCAGCACTCTGGCGAGGACCGGGAGTGCAGCGGAGCTCGTCGATCGATATGCCTTGGTCCTTCTAACCAAGGCAGGTCTCTGGGTGCGCAGTAGCGCACTCCGCACCACGTGCAGGGACGCTCGCTCATGACAACATGGCGCAGCATACGTCACCGTAGCCACAAAGGTACCCTGGTATAGCACATTCAGCGCCCTGTACCTTACACCCCACGTGGATGCCGATATCCGCGACATTTTGCCGAAGCACTTTGCCGCTCGATCCCCGATCGACGACGCATGCTGCGCGAACGATAGATTCTGATCCACCACCACCCCCAACAACGTGGCTGACGCAACGGCCATGACTGTTTCGCCACCAAGTCGTATAGTAGGTGGGCGCTGAAACTTGCCCTTCACCGTAATCGTGGCCGATTTCGCGGGGGAAAAAACCAACCGGTTACGCTCACCCCAATCGCACACGAGCTTCAGAACAACCGAAGCTGCTACCTCTATACCCGCTCTGGACTGTGCCTCAACAATCGCCGTCACGTCATCGGCGTACGCCACGAGTCGAGACCCGTCTGGCAATGGTAAGCGGAGCAGATCGTCCATGAGGACATTCCACAGCGAGGGTCCCAACACAGAACCTTGCGGGCAACCCATCGTTGCCTCCTTCCACAACGTCTTGCCTCCCACGACCATGCCCACCCGTCTACGGAGGAAGTAATCCGCCAGCATCCTATAGATGTTCGGCAGACAGCCTTCTCGCTTCGACTTAAGCATGATCATCGGCCACCAAGCGTTGTCGAAGGCGCCAGAGATATCGAGTAGTATAAGCTGTATATACTTCGAAGAGCTCCGCCGCACGACGTCCAAAATGGTACCGAGCGCCGTTATGGTGGACCTACCCCGAGTGAATCCGTGCTGGGTGTCCGATAGTCCTCCGCCGGATCAGTGGTGCGGCACCGCTAGTCGGAGAGGGTAGCGAGAGCGGCGCATCGCAATACCGACCCCCTCTTCCGAATGAGGGCGATAAAGTTGCTTTTCGTTGGGGATTTCCTTGGGATGTATTGTCCGAAGAGGAAGATCTGGCAAAGTTTGTAGCCGCGGTAGTTAGCTTTTTTATGAAGGGTCAAAGGCATTCCGTGGGTAAAGAGTAAATAGCTAACTTGCCGATCGGCTAGATACTTTGGCACTGCGTAGGGATCTATCTTCCCTATGCATACTATACAGAATCTATAATGGGGAGTGTTCCGAGGAGTTGTTCAATTTAATAGAAGCCGCTGATTTTCGCAACCGACCGTCTCGCCGGCACTATCATCCGCACCATCTGGATGGTTGGCGTTCCACTACAATGCGTTTTAAAAACAGTTATCTGCCACGCACAGTAAATATCTGGAACTCGTTGCCATCAGCGGTCTTCCCCGACAACTGCGACATTGGGTTATTCAAGAAAAGAGCATATTCTTATCTGAAGGATAGGCAACGCACTGGAGTCGCTAGTGACGTGGGCGGCGGTGAATCACTTACCATCAGGTGACCCGTCTTGCTCGTTTGCCTTATCTATGCTATAAAAAAAAAAAAAAACTCTTTTCCGGGTTTACGCCGAATCGCTACTTCCGGATCATTCGCCTAGGCGACTAACCGCCGTTTGTTAGCGATTCGATATAATGCCCGGAGCTCTGTCGGAGTAGTAGAGGGCGAGGCTGACGTTGAGGTCTTGGGGATGTCGCTCATATAGAGCGAGAAGAGTAGCGGCCGGCGCTGGTCGCTTTCGCAGCCCCACCTCAGAAGGGAGGGATGAACTTTCCCTTTCCAGGGCGCGTCGGAACATGCAGCGCGCCCCCACCTCGGCCTCCAGTAGTCGCCCAGAGGCCATGGTAACCATGGGAGAAAACCTCTCCCGGCTCCCTGCGGCGGAGAGATGTTGGGCCCGCCACCACCCATTAACGGCCCCCCTCCAACGGGTTCTCGCCTTGTCGTGGCGGAGGGGCTTAGTAACCGTGGCGCCCAACACGGTGAAGCCAAGTGGAACCCATCCGGCCGGCCCGCGGCGAAGGGCTGGCCGAAGCGGCCGCTCCCGGTTCGAGCACCGGTTGGGATAACTGGAGCTCACCGGAGCGGCCGGGGGCCGCAAGGGCGGCTGTGTGCTGCCCCAGCGGCCGGCTGCAGGGGCGGTTTCATACCGCCCTGCGCAGCCGAGGTGGGGTCGCGGAGGGAGTACCCTCTGCGAATAATAACGAGTGGCGGCGGAACCACCATCGGATCCAGCGCAAGGAGCCGGGAGTTTTCTCTCTTGGCTCCCATGGCCTCTGGGCGACGGGTTCGAGGGCATCCGTTGTCCGCGCGACAGCAGAAGGCCGAGGAGGAGGCTTGCTGCATGTTCCGGCGTGCTCCTGCGAAGCTGGAAAGGGAGGGTTTATCCCCCCCTCCTGAGGCCCCAACTCACTGTTAGCACTTTTTTCTTTGTTTAAAAATATGTAACTACTTTGTTCGCGGATTCTTACAGAGACATGGTAAAAGTCCCAGTAAGGAGTTGAACCCACAGAGGGTCAGGGACGTGCGTTTCATACAGGCCAATGAGCGCTGCACCTTAGCTCTTTAAACACATAAATAAATATAACGACGCATCAATATTTTTGAGAGGGACTAGAGACGGCAATACAATCAGTTGTTGGTTGCGTCTCTGTCACTCTGGCGCAACTCCGGACGCTGGTGACGACACGTGCGTCACACGCGATTGTTGTTTGGGACGAATTGGAGACAGCATTGCATGTTCGGCGAAGTGCTCTCTGGAACGACACTCAACGTGTATGATCGTGGCTAGTTCATAGCGTAATCATAAGCTAAGCGGTTGTATTATTTCTCCTCGCACGCTTACCCAGCTTTGTGACAATGAACCTACTACATAAAGATCGGCTCGGCTTTACCCCGGGCCTTCAAGTTCATTTTCGGATCACAAGATCAGGCAAACGTTTGGATCTACATGTTGTAGTGCGGTACAGGCTAAACGTAAACGGGTTAGCGTATTTTTAAGTGTAGAAAAGCACTGCGATTTCCGGTGCGGTGTGCATAGCCTTTTTTTGTTTTACTACACCGCCGGCTCCATCTCAGGGGGAGAGACCCTTCTTCTCACCTCTGTAAGGGCGCGCCGGAGCATACAGCATGCCATTCTCTCGACCTCTTATCGTTTCGCTTAGAGATCATGAGAGACAAGAGAGAACATTTTCCTGACTCTCTGCGATGGATCTTTGGTCTTGGGCTCCGTTCTCAACCGTTATACGGCTGCGGAGGATAAAGAAAGCGGCGAAATACAATAATGGCAATCCTCCCGCGGCGCCACGTCAATGGTGCAGCACCGTTTAGTCGCGGAGAGTAGGAAGAATAGTGAACCACAATACCGACACTCATCTCCCTCTGGAACTTCTCCACGGCTGCGAAAAGCAGCGCAAGCCTACCCCCTGGGCCCATATCCGAGGAGTGCTCATCTAGAGCAGCCAGCACTTTGAGCCTTGTAAGTTCCTCTTAGATTCACCGTGGGTGACAAAGTCTCGGCTACTCTGCCCCACCATCACAACAACGTGGAAACCTGGTCGGGGGCGGTGTGAATAGCCTAACTCAAATCTCTGTGCAAGTCTCTGTTGAGGATCACAAATAAATAGAATTGATTTCTTAATAATTTATTGTTCACGTTACAACAGAAATTGATGAACAAGTAAAGGTAATGAAAAAAACTGGTGAGCACATCGACTACGGCCAAGCCCGAGTCGACCGGTGTGGGGCGGGTACAGTAAAACGGCCAAATGTAAGTTCAAATATATTTAATACAGAGGGCCTGTCCACCGGCGACGCGCCCGCGCCACCACGACAAACGTAACAATTAGAATAATATCCTGCGACGAGAGGGATGAATTACAATAATTAAAGCTTTGCGTAACGAAATCATATCGAGAACATAACACAGACAACTGCGCCACGCGCCCCGCGCCCCGCACCCGTGCACGCCTCCGGAATACTGGTCACACTGATCATAACAATCTGGATTAAACGTTCATCTTTGTCAACAAAATCGGAGACATTATATATATATATAAGAAATAACGTGTGAGCAATAACCCCGCGTCGCGTTTCCAACACTCCCCTGCCAAACCACACACGCGCGCACACGCACACACACGCACGCGTACACACGCGCACGCGCGCACACTGCATTGAAAATATTTAACGAATAATAGTCAACGTGAACAACTGAACTATCAACAAGTTTTAAAAAAAAATACTTCTAAACAGCGAAACGGCTAGCGCGGCTCCCCGTCCACATCCATCCCGCCTTCCTCTGCTTCCCACTGCCGGCCACCGTCCGGCAGCGAACTGCCGGACTAATTTTGAAGTTTCACAATTTTTATTAAGTTGTTTAGGTTTAACACACCGGACAGCGCTCAGTGCGCTGCACACGCCGGACAGCGCCCAGTGCGCCGCACACACCGGACAGCGCTCAGTGCGCAACACCGCAGCGCGGTCGCGGTTTCCATTCACTTGTCGCACGGCGGAACGAGGCGCACGCTGTCATCTGCGCGGCGTGCAGCATGCGCGCGGCGCAGCGGGCGCGGGTGCTGCAGCAGTGAGAAGCGCTCACTTGGCGCCTGCGCCGCGCCACTCTTCCTACTCAGCGCGCTCCTCAGGTGACTCTCTCCTGTATTGAGAGAACAGTTATAGAGGATGAGGCGCGGCAGTGGGTGTGACGCCGGAGCGGGTGGAGCGGGCAGGCGACCCACCTGGTAGCGAGAGCGGTCGAGCGCTCGGCGGCGGCTCGTGATCGCGCGGCGAGGCGGAGCGCGAGCAGCGCGCCGGCCGAGCGGCGGGGCGCGGCGCGCGGCGCGGCGAGCGCGGCCGCGGCGCTGCGACCTCCGCCTCACCGCGGCTCTCCGCATCCTGCTCGGGCAGACGGGTTCATATTGTGAGCAATACCTCTCATCACTGATCACATTGAAACGTATACGACGGGCCGGCGCTACCATGTTACTGTAAAATGATAACTTCAACAAAAAGTTAAATCATATCGGCGTTTAATAACAATTTATAAATATACACCCAAAAAATACACAAAGCCCATTCATACACTATTGTGGCGGTACCCAAGGCATAAACTGGCACGGCAGCCTTGGTGACGGGGTGTCGGTGTGCAGTGTATAAGCAACGGGCAGTGCACAAACGGGGGGCTGGTGCTACGGCGTATGCTGCGAACGGAGGTACGACGGATGTTACGTCGTGAGCTAGTACTTGATACGCCGTATTCTGCGGAAGGTGCTACGACGGATGCTACGGCGGAAGCTGGGGGACGTGATACGGCGTATGCTACGGCGGGAGGTAGGGCACGTAATACGGCGTATTCTGCGGACGAAGCTACGGCGGATGCTACGGAGGGAGCAAGGGCACATGACACAGCGTATGCTGAGGACGAAGCTACGACGGATGCTACGGCGGGAGCTAGGGCACGTGATACCGCGTATGCTACGGAGGGAGCAAGGGCACATAACAGCGTATGCGGCGGACGAAGCTACGACAGATGCTACGGTGGGAGGGCGCAAGCGTCAGAAACCTTGTGGCGGCGGGCGGGTGGCGCGGCGCCGCGCGGCACCGGGCTCTCCGCGAACCCGAACGCGCTGCTCGCGCGCTGCGACAGGCACTCTGTGCACACCGCGCCCGCGCCCACGCCCACGCAACGCACACAGGCAGCGAATTGCGGTGGATAAACGGTTCATTTGTTATTGAAAATTTAGTTGAGCTTAGGAATTGTTAAAACGTTAGTTTCCACATCAGTCATTACGTTAGCTTCCACATCAGTCATAAATAAAAACTATGATTTGAAAACATGACATCACATGACATGACAGACGCACGCGCCAACCTCTCGTCTCACAGTGGAAGCTTTGTGATGCTTGTTGGGGGCACAAAGTGACTATCAATAACTATTTTACATTAATGAAAATCCAGCACCTAATCAGAGTCGATCAAACAATCAGAGTGATGAAGTACTCAACATCCTAGTCTCCCATACATCTGAAAGCGGATTCAGAAATTGTCATGCGACAACTTAAGAAATATTTTGTTTCATATAATAATGCCTTAATAGGTACAATGATAGATTCCATCCATACAACTCATAAGTCTAAGGATAACAACTGAGCAGCTAGGCAGTACCTCCTTGAGAGAAGCGCCAATCCAGCTGCAGCATTGTGAGGTTAGCAAGTTAAAATTTTATAGATAAGAGTGTTAGTAAACTAAGAACAACTTGTATTTTTCTGTTATATAATATTTACTCTGGCAGCCACCAGCAACTAGCAAACTGACTAAAAAATTTAATTAGATGGGGATGATGCCCAATGGACTCTCAATGTTGTTTCTATAAAATATATTGTGTTAAGTAGCCCAGTACACAATGGAAGTGTAAATGTCATGAGCATATTCATACTACCCACTGCAATCAATTTGTTCTTTAACAAGATAATTTAGTTGGGTGTGTGGACAAACATAAGTGTTCATAATATTATTTAATTATAACTAAACAACCAAAAAATTAAATTTTATATAGCATAACCAGATCATCCACATTATTCAGCAGGCTAAAATCAGCAGATTATAATTTTTGTCAGTTATAAATAAAAAAAAATTTTACAGTTGCATAAAAAATAATGAAATAAATGTGACATTTATGTACCATGTGGCCAGCAGCTTGTAGGTGGCGGAGATCTGATCATATACTCATGAACCTCCTTTAGTGTTAATGGATCCTCTTCTACAAAATCAATAGCTGCACTACCAAACTCCTGAAACATAAATTTAACAATTTGCTTAATTTTTACAAGACATTCATAAAGATAAATAAACAGGGAAATAACAGATTATGCCAATAATACTGCTACAGAAAAATCTCAACAGCCACTAAGTGTGATAAGTTTGATTCAACCAAGCAGACATTGTACCACATTTGAGCACCAGTCTTGTATGTAAATACTGCCTACTTCCAATGGCAATGTCAACATACACAATCCTTCCGAGTGTTGTGTCCACATGCACCGAATATATAGCATTGTCTGAACAAATGGATTCCTTACTTGGGACATTAATATTGTATCATCTGAGCCACATTCCTCTGCGTGACTTTCGATCAGACTTTCTCTGCTGGCCATTACTTGCTGAAAATTACATGTGCATATTACTCATTAACATTACTGTTTAAGCAAAGTCAGCTTCTTTTCCGTTATGTAAGCCTGATTCGATACTCGCCTGTAAATAAGGGTTATCTTGGCGGGACAGCCTGAGAGCCTCCATGTCTTGAGCGATGTTTCTCGTGCGCCCAGGCGTGAGCAAGACCGCTGGAGAACTTCCGGGCGTTGGACTAATAACTAAAACAAATTGCAGCTTCGCGGCTTAGTACGCAACAAAACTTTGCGTATATTACGTAACTTACTTGACAGAGAATCGTTAATGCTCTCCATTTCCAAAGCTATCACTCCTATATAAAAATGTTTTTTCAAAAGAAAATAATTTAATATAAATATAACACCTATAACAAAAAAAACAATGACATGTAGGATGTCTAAGTCAAAAGCTCTATCCAATTTCATTCATGGCTTAGATAAAAAGTTAGAATAATTTTTATAACTTGCGACCAGGCCTTTTTCATATTTTCCTCATTATTTAAAATAAAAATTACATATACACGCGTCACCCGAACAATAGTACTCTGACAAACTGTCAACAGAACCCGAGGTCGCCAGCACATCGGTTCCCCAGGCGACGACAATCGGACTCCATTTGAAGGAAGCCGGAAGGTAACACATAATCGACTTTAAACTCTGAAAACAAGTTTCAGGACAGTCAGACAGGAGTATCTTTCAATCTTTGGGTAAACCGAAGTAATTTATTACATTCCTATTTTTTTAAAATAAATCTTGAATATTTAACGCCAATTCAAAATTAGATAACTGATGACGATGGCAGGGGTTTAGAAGTTTAGTTACTGAGAAATAAACATTTTTCTTTTCGATTTTATATTTTAGTAGTTGTACGTTATCAATACAAGTCGTCAGACACAGGCCGCACATGAAATGTGATAATTATTCAACATCAGCACTAAGTTACAATACAAGTGAATAGTTTTACCCTGCTCTTTATTATATTGCGTTCAAGAATTAAATTTAAGTTTTTAGAATGAATAATTCAGTTTTGTTTAGTAATTTTTATAGCCGTATTGACCATTTTTGTGCCTGCCCGAGCACAGACATGACGGTTACTTTTTTAACGGAAAGTGATTTCTGTCAATCTGGTTGACATCTACTTCAGCGTTCAGATGTTGTGCTTCTTTTGTGGATGTTTACTGGTTCACGATACTATTTAATAGGAACAAGTTTGTATAGTTAGACATCTGGATTAAGTAAGAAATATGAAAAGGACGTATAGATCCAGAAAATACGATGGCGGTTTAGAACGTAAAGATTTAATATCAACGATCGATGGGAAAAGTTCCGTTTTTGATGCTTTTTATATACAAAATATAAAGCATACCAGAAGAGAATTGTCTCGAGTTGACAATAAGAGTATTGTTGCTTCTAGCAAAGTGGGCAAGAGAAAATATGTTAAGAGAATTGTCAAAGATACCTCAAAACTACAAGAGACAAGAAACAGAGATGACAAGTCTAGTCCTGCATGTCTCACACCAAATAAATCTATACATGTTAAGAGGGAGCTCGATCCCTTCGATTTGCTTCTGATATCGTCCCCTACAATAGAAAATAAACCTGCGTTATATCAACAAGAGTAAGGATATTGCGTCTAATAGTTTTTGTAGTGAAACAAAATTAGATTTCTTACATATATATGTAACTTGTATGTTTACTTATTAAGTGTTATTGTTCATTTCAAATAATGGTTATATTTATGTCAGCTTTTCGTAATTTTATTACTATAACTTTAGTTTACTATAATTCTTTAACACATTGTTGTGACGAATTATGAATTATTTTTATGTCATTTAATGGACAGTGTACAATCTACTAGATTTTATAAGAAAAAGATATCATGAGCTTTGCTAAACAAGAATTAAACCAACATTGCCCTATGGCAATGAAATCAATCGAGACAATGTTGAGGTAATATATAAGTGCATGTCGAGTTTAGCTTAGTTTGTTTTAGCAAACAATTTTTCAGATTAAGGGAACAAAACACATACAGATTTGGTTATCATACTATTTACAGAGAGCAATTATAATGAATCTATATAGTTTACTGTTTTAGTTTTACTTTTGGTGGATAAACAACTGTATTAATTTACTACCACAGTTTTATATAAAGTATAGAAGTTTTAGTAGGTAATAGCAGTTTGGTTGAAACATCATAGATATGGTAGACAACAAATGGAAACATATTTTTTTTTATTTAATTTTAAAATATAATTATTTTCTGGTTCCATTTATTTTCCAGATCTGAAAAAAAATATGGTGAAAAGAAATCTAAAAAAATTATAAAATATAATTACTCTGATGACGAAACCACAGGTATAATAGTAAGAGTTTTATTTAATAATTTTCTGTAATTACTAAATTGATTTGGCACAATCACATCTTAATTGCAGATAAAGAAAATGTGTTTGATCTGAGTATAAGTGAAACAAAGAGAAATTTAACAAGTGTTAAATCCCACAAGTTGTTAATTGAAAGTGAAAATATTGGTGATCTAGACAGGCATGAGGACTCTATTACTAGTATTCTTAACAAAATATCTCTTCTAAGAAACATTAGCCAAAGATCTCAAACTAAATGTCAAGAGAATATCCACCAACTCACATTAACAACTAATGAAAAATTTCTGGGTCCAGGCACATCACCATTATGTAGTACCCCTTTTAAAAAAAAATATAGGAGTAAATCTATTTATAATATTTCACCTATTGCAATGAATTTTGGAGATAGTGAAAAATTGTATGAAAGTAATTTACATAACCGAGATGATAGTAAAATTATAAATAATGATGAAGACCAAATCAAGGAAATCAATTATGATTCAGCAGAAAATACAAGGTTTTTATTAGGTTTGAATTCAATTGAAAATAACATTAATAAAGATTTAAAAGATCTTCAAAGCAGTCAGGCTATAGCCTTAAAGTCTTCTGGTTCTATGGAAACAACACAAATAAACCCTGAAAGCTCATTTAGTACAAGTGAAGTAACACCCTTGTTTGAGTTTAGTAATTCTGTAGTCACTGCAATAAACAAAGATCAGGGAAATACTAAAAGTGTGTTAGCTAAAACTACATCAATTAGAGAAAGTTTAACAAAAAATGAAAATTGTTACAATTATTCAGATTATTCTACTGATTGTTATACGACTTTAAATACTAGTAATGAAGACAAAAGAGACACCAGTGACTTAACATCAGAGAAAGAAATTACAGATTCAGAGTTATTGTATGATACTTGCAGTGGTAATGATTCCATCTTGGGTGTAAGTGCTTCTGCACCTTTGTGTCCTGTTGTCGTTATAAAAAGATTAGGTGATTCTTTATTTTACAAGTATTATAAAAAAAATGCAGGTGCAGAAGAGACTAAATCAGATGCATCAAGTTTTTCTTCTATTGATGGTGACAGTCAAGATAGTTCTTATTGCCAGAAAAATGCAAACTTAACAAATCTTACAAATGAATCTTGCAATATCTATTTTGATAAAGATATTGGTAATAAGAATAGCTGTATTAACAAAGCAAAAAGTGTAGAGTTTGAATCTGATTGTGTATTATACAAAAGTCGTGAAGATGCTGAATCTATAAATTTTGTAACAATTACAAGAGGAAAAGGTGTCATTGACACATCTATAATATGCATTAGTGATAATTCATATACTAGTGTTAGTGGTTCGGAGGAGGATAAAATTGTTGGTCCAAATAATATGGATGATTCAATGAAACAGTACCAAAAATGCATTATTGCAAAAAGAGAATCTGTACAAGAAAATATTAATTTGACTAGTGATAACTACTGTTTAGCAAATGATACTTTTAAAAAATTGAATGAAGCAGATAAAAAATGTTTCAAACTGTCTACAACAGTTGTTAAAACTAATAAATCAAATGATACAATACAATATAACATTCACAGTGAAAATGAAGTTAATGCTAAGTTGAAGTGTAGAAGTCACAGTGAAGTGAAAACACCTGTAGTATTGCATCCAGGCAAGAAATGGGAAAGATCATTGAGCATATACAAGAGAATGACAACCACGGACAGTCTCGAAGCTTCTCTTTTGGATAATGAAAATACTGAATATAAGGGAAGAAAATATCGGCGAAGCGTTATCACCATGATGGAAATGCAAAAATTCTGCGGTGGGCATTACATATTATAATACACATAAACGCAGAGGAATTTAGTTATTGAAAATAAACTCATGCTTTTTCTTGAATTAACAATAATGGATAGTAAGCTTTAATAAATTTATATGACATATCAGCTTACAAACTTTTTGGGTATGTAATGTAGGATTAATTATTAAAAACAATGACCACTATTTGACATAATATTTTAAAGTTGCAGTGTAATGTCAGGTAGGAGTTTGTATTCATTAAAAAATTAAATTAGTAATTGTTACGAGTAAAATCTATTATATAATAAATTGACATATTTTGAAGTGTTGTGTTATTTTCAGGTACCCCTCATAATGAATCATTTAATGGTCGTAGAAGTACTTTTGTTTGCAAACCTAGCAGATCCACAATTAAAATTGTAAAAGTAAGCCAAATTTCAAGCACTTGGTTTTGTTGTAATGTAGTTTGAGCGTAATAAAAGCAAATAATAGTTAAAAAATGTTATTATTCTAGGAGAACTACACGCGGCCTTCAATATGTTCCTCAACAACATTTGAAGATTTTAAAGGTAAAACGAATCTATATTTAATCTCAATTATAAAATATTAATTTTGCTATAAATAATAATGGAAATGTTCGGCTTGTTGCTGGTAACATTATCCTTTTTTCTTTAATCTGTGACATTCGCCGAATAGAGAGGACGCTGTCGGGAGTCGGTAGCCATCTTCCATAATTTTTATTTTTTGTTATAAAGCAATTCGGGCTATTTACGTACTGCCTTAATTTCATTTCCTACTATTCCCTTAAAATAGTAGGATATATTTTGGTTACGGTGAAAATAATTTTGAGTGTCTTGGACTAAATAACTGCTATTATCCCTAACGGGATAATCGCTTCTTTCTACGCCTTTGTTTGAAGAAAAGTGTCTCAAGCCAAGTGCATGCATCTTTCCCTGCAATACACAGGTTAGTTTCCGGACAAGATATTTTTATTTTTGCCGTTTACGAACGTTTACCCCGCTTGACATCATTGCAAGGGTTACGTGTTACTAGCAGGGAAAGTCCGTTAATTACTTCCTATTGTGTCATGCGGTGTTTTTTTAACGCTTACGTGTTTCCTTCAGGATTAGTGTCGGACGACTGTGATGATACGATTATCAACTTATCAAAACTGTCGATTGATGACTCCGTGCGCGAAGTCACGGTGCTAGAGAAGTTACACGACACCAGCCGAGACTCCACCGCGCGAGATTTTGTACTTCGCCGCTGCGAACAGACCGACGTTCTGCTGTTTGATGAATGTTACCCCGAAACGTGCGTATACTGTCACCATAACACTATCACACTACACCACGCCACCATCACCAGCACCACCACCACACCACACCACACCACACCACACCACACCACACCACACCACACCACACCACACCACACCACACCACACCACACCACACCACACCACACCACACCACACCATACCATACCATACCATACCATACCAGCACACCACACCGCGACCACACACCCCTCACATTTAATAATGTAACTCGCCTGGCGTTTTAAGTAGGACAATTAATCATACTGTACAAATCTCTTTGTTTTACGTAATTATTTGTATTAATATTAGGTAATTAAATTTGGCATTTTCGCGCAGAATATTTTGATTTAAGATAAAACTACCAGTAATTGACCAGTTAAGAAATTTTCTGCAGGAAGAATGGTATCTGTTTATTCTATCTATAAATGATGGGAATCTGTGCATGGGACTGCCATTAAAACCATAAGTAAAAAGTTTGCAAATTTGAGAATTATATTTAAGAAATCAATCACCTTTTTTCATTAATAGTTGACTACTTATGGTCAAACTAAAGATAGAAGACTAATGCTGTTAATCAGTTTGCATTTGTTCAATTTTAACAATTACCAGTACAAATCATATTTAAATAATGAAATAAAAGATTAACCAAATCAATTCAATAAAACATTTTATCCAGGACAAAATAGATGTAGGTTCTACTTGATTTGGTGATCTCATTAATATGGGAGAGTACAACACAACATTTTGCTCTTAGTCCAGCACATCAGGCTTCTCTGACCACTACAATAATCATCTAAACATTTCCATGAACAAAATAATTGCTTTACACACAGGACATTTTGTTAGGGTAATATTTTGCTTTATCTAAAAAACTAATATGTTTATTCTGTCTCTTAATTTTGGTATGTGCACATGGTTGTCCTACAACATTGGACATTGGACAAAAATTTACTGCAAATGCAGTTAATAGTTAACCATGTAGTTGTGAACTTGAAGCCAGTATTGCTACAACACATAGATTTATATTGTTTACTATATTATTTAAAATGAGAAATACCAATAGTTGACCATGGCTGTCGACTTTGAAAATTATGGAATAGTGATATCTAAAAATACACTGTTTAAAAATTAGTTATATAGATTTTTTTGTTCAACAGCCAATTTGCATCTCCACTGTTGGGGCACAGGCCTGTTGTACAGGTTAGCACAAATAAAACCGTAGTGATTATTATTTGTAAAACTTAATCATTTACACAGTACAGTTTATTAAAAAAATATTCACAACAGATACATTTTGTTTATGTGAATCATACAGCTGTTCCTAATCAGATTGATTGAGAAAATAGTGATACTGAAACATATTACTTAACTTAGTGCACTTGGGTATCCATGGCGAACAAGCAAACTCTTCTCTGCGTGCAATTGTAAAAATTTTTTAAGAACAGACGTGGCATCTTCAGATTCAACTCATTGTTGTCTGGAGAGCCCAAGTTATGTAATAACTTTGTTATAATTTTTAAAACAAAATGGTCAACTACTTGGTACTTTTAGCTTCATCACTCGCAACTCATTACCATGTAGTCATTAGTTAAATTGTTTTAAATAAATATTAAATTGTTTTTTAATATGATCATCACTACAAATATTGCCAGCTGATGAAAAGTTGACATGGCTCTAAGACAATGAGGTTTTTTCATCTGACGTGGTGAGCACTGTTAACCTTTAATGCTATGGTCTGATTTTGAAGATCCTTTATTTTACTGGAAATAACTTATCACATGGCTAAGTTGGTCTCATATCATATTAAAGGTAAATTCCAATATAAAAGGAAGAAAAATATTCAATAATAGTTTTTCTATTATTTATACATGGATGTCTTTGCTGTTGGTACTTTTTCTTTCACTGTGGCCCATTAAGTAAAATATTAAAAATGTTTGCTTTACAAATAAGTTGACTTAACATAAACAGGCACACCTTGATCACCAAAAACACTTATGAAATGTTTGGCTGATATGCAACCCTCCAAAGGCACACATTCATCACAAATTCACTTCAACAATAAAACTTGTCATGAACAAAAAAAAATTATTATAAAGAACTTAATATAAAATTAAACAAAATAAAGTCCTATAGTAAAAACATTAAAAAAAAGCAAAATAAATATTTAAATATAAAGTTTAGGACATTATCTCTAGAAAGTGATAATGTCGGGAATATTCTCCATCATCATGATTTGGGAACATAGAGGCAGATAAGGTAACTATCGTTATGTTACACTTGTGGCGACTGTTGGGGAAGGGCAAGTTGTTACTTAATTTTATTTTTATGTTGTGCGCCTCTGCAGAGAGCTGAAGAACTGCCACAAGATCGGCGAGGGAGTGTACGGCGAGGTATTCCTGTGGCGGGCTCGCGACGGACGCGCGCGCGTGCTCAAGGTCATTCCTATCGCCGGCGACGTCAGGGTCAATGGGGAGCCGCAGAAGGGCTACCACGAGATCATCTCGGAGATCGTGATTGCTATGTGAGTACACCCTACCTTTAAATCGGAGGTTAGGGTTCGCCTCCCGTCGCACGGCACTGAAACGTTCACCTTGTTGACAGGGAATTGAGCGCTCTGCGCGCTCCCATAGCCGAGATCGAGCAGCGCTTAGATGAAGGGCAGGACATCGACGCGTCGCTCTTGCACTCCGTTCAGAACGCGACCGACGTCTTCAACGAGGTGGGAGCGACAATAAAAAGGAAAATATTAAACCCGAATGAGTGGTTGGGCCATGGGTATCTGTTTGTACATGGCACCCACACCATCTACTCTGACCACTCTGATCAGCCCCACTAACAAACTCCACTTCCCCCGTGGCCCCACCGTAGCCACTGATACTGCGTACTACACTACTCTTCGTCTGCGATTCTTCGCTTGCAGTGGACGTTCCAAATGACCTCTCCTTCATTGTAATCCGGCCCCCGCGGCCTGCCGGCATGCGACTGCGCAGTCTCATTGCCGCAATTCACTTGTACTGCTCACAGCGCAAAGCTGCAGAAGTGTATTCCTCGCGGCCACTGGGGGATACACTTCCGCGCTTAATGAGGCGGGGTGTCTGTTGTCCGGTAGGTGTTAGCAGTGCGCTGCGTGCGCGGAAGCTACCCGGCGCGGCTGCTGGAGTTGTGGGAACTGTACGACGAGTGCCGCGGCTCAGACAACGATTGCCCGGCGGCACTGCCCGCGCGCCAGCACTACCTCGTGCTCGAGCTGCGTAACGCCGGCCAGGACCTCGAGAGTTACAGCTTCAACAGCGCCGAGCAGGCGCACGCCCTCTTCCTGCAGGTAACTGCCCCGCCACGCGGACCCACTGGCCACCGTCGTTGCTGCTGGCACTAATACTTTCTAGGCCGTGCGTCGAGTTCGCCGCCTGCCGCCTGTCGCCTGCCGTCGCCGGCCGCTGCGGCGGGTGTGTGAATCTTTAGCTCAAGTTATGCCCTCTTGACTAGATTTTCACTCATCCTCTGCGCCGGCCCTCCGCCGCTTTGGTAGTGTCATTGGTGTGTCCTGTCGTTTGCATGGTGTGTATGTGTGTATGTATGTATGTATGTATGTATGTATGTATGTATGTATGTATTTATTATTGGATAGATCCCGTGTGTTGTTGTATTATTGTGCGACCTATGTGAATATTAGATCTACAAACTGAGCCCGTTTGGCTCGATGACAGCGTGATTCCTGTAAAAGCTTTAATATTGCTTTTTAGGAACATATATTGGTTTTTAGGGAAGTAATGACACCTATGGAAATGTTGATTCCTCTTCCCCGCAGAGCCAGAGCCAAGAGCCCTTCATTTAGTATTATTGAATGCGGTATACTTATTTTTACGGCAGTGAGCCGGTTTGACTCGTGGTGGAGTGGTTCTACAGTTTTTGCCGTAGCACACAAAACTGATCGGACTAATTAGGTCTTCTTTTATCATCATTTCGATTTATATAAATACATCAGGTATATGTAATGCATTTTTAGTAAAAAAAATATTATAATTAATATATATATATATATAAGAGGTTTCCACCTGTGTAAGAGACATCATGATATCTCTGGAATCCTAATTCCTGCAGACTTCCAAATTGATTGGCATATTACTTTTTGCCGAGTAGAGGTCAGCTAAGACTGGGTGGGGTTTTACAAAATCCGTTCCCTAATGTGAGTTGCGGGGCGGTTAGGAGGACCCCGGTCCAGCGAAGCCAACGTAGTACAGCTGGTGGTAATTATAGAAATTTTATTTTTACCAGGAAAATTTTATGATAAAAGATAATTTCGTAATTTATTGTAAAAAGTATTACAATTGTTATTTATTTTATTTGGTTACCTACGTACATCTGGTTATTGTAAAATTTCGGAAAGAATTGTTTTATTGAAAAAAACTAATCAAAATACAAACATACCAATCTGACGACGAACTGAGTGCATTTGGTACAGGGCAAGGTGATAACGAAACCGGAAGAGAAGAGGAAGTGAATAAAGTGAATTTTTATATATTAAATGACGATCTTAATATAGATTCTAGCAAATAAAAAAGCCACGTTTACTGTGTCGGATTTAGAAGGTAAAAGCGATTTAAACACTATCGATACGTCTTCTGATGAAGAAATTTCAGCCGAAAAGGCTGCCGACGCGACATTATGGGAAACATTGATCGGGTGTAGAAATGTTGCTAGGTGACCGGTTAGTACTTGTTTGTATGCAACGATGTCTCTGGTCCGAGTGCGTATTGTATACTGTGCCGGTTTCCGTGAAAAGCGCTTTCAATTCGGTAATTGATGAAGGTATGATGACGGCGTACATAAAATGATGTACCGAACTCGGTTTGTAAACTTTTACATCCCGCAACCCCAAAGCATTGGATTCCGTACAAAGAGACCACTCGGGTAGTTATTTCAGGAACAGATTTTTCGATTGGCTGAACAGTTAAGACGTAAACATAGAAAGGAGGTCGAGAACACTTCCATTCCAATGACAACGATAAATAATACTAGTTCGGCGCTGAGGAGTTGTCAGGTTCGCGGCGTGCGCGTTGGGAGTTGGGAGTACGTGTCAGAGTGGAAACGTTTGTGCTAAATGTTACGGAAATGCGTAATTCGTTAAATAATGTTTCATTCTTCTCTTTTTTATTTTCTTTTGCGAGTCAAACTGGCGGAGGTCAGGAAACTAGGTATACATCCAACGTGCGTACCAGCTAGTGTTAACTGGGCGTTGAGGGAGAGGGTAGAGAGGGTTCTTCACACTGACCAGTTAGTTATTCTATATTATTTTAGCAAAACTAAATCGTTTATGTAAGTTGTCGCAACACGGTAGCGATCGTGTCAAGGAAAGCATAGAAATATAAAATATATCCTGGCGAATGTGGTCGCAGCTCGCGCTCGGGCTGGCCGTGGCGGAGGAGGCGCTGCAGTTCGAGCATCGCGACCTGCACTGGGGCAACGTGCTCGTGTCGCCCACGGAGCAGAAGGTATCCATCACAACCATGTCGCGTTTGGCGGGACTCCATTTATTGTGCGCTTTGAATTTTGCTGAAAACTTCATTGTGCGTTTGTTTTTTAATTTTTGCATTTAATAGTTGTTTGTCGTATCGTTCTCACCGCTGGCCATCAGCTCGGCTCAGCATTAGCAGCGGAACAGTATTGCGCTGCGCCGCGAACGGTGACGTGACGTGCGCCACGTGAGTTGTGTGTGTGTTGCGTGTGACAGTTGGCGACGTTCGTGGTGCGCGGGCGGGTGGTGCGCGTGCCGCGGCGCGGCGTCGCGTGCGCCGTCATCGACTACTCGCTGTCGCGGCTGACGTTGGGCGACGCTGCGCTCTACGCCGACCTCGCCGCTGACGAGACGCTGTTCGAGGCGGTGGGCGACCGCCAGTTCACCGTCTACCGGCTCATGCGCGACCGCCTCGGGTACGTGCGCGATTGGTGTTACGCACTCGCACTCGCATTCACACTCATCCACACCCACACCCACATCTCATTCGCCGTTATACCTGAACGCGCGTTGACTGTTTTCTTTCCCACCACGTATTTTACCACGAATAATTTGTTGATGACCTTAATCTGTCCTCTTTTAGAGGCCTTCACCTATGTATGTCTTCTGCCGTATACGTTGCGGTGCGTGGCTTTTCGCATCCACCATTTAGGAAACTATCAAAATAAATTCTAAAGCTTTTAATCGAAAGTAACATAGTAACATTTACATAGGTCTTAATTAATCAGTAATCATTGCAGCAACGACTGGAAAAATTTCGAGCCCTACACCAACGTGCTGTGGCTGGAGTACATCGCGGATAAAATGATAACTTCTCTCCGCTACAAGAGAACCAACACGAAGATTCACAAGCACTACGTCGCCAAGCTCAAAGCGATCAAGAACCGACTCCTGGAGTACGGCAGCGCTGCCCAGTTTGTGCTCACCGACAACGAATTCTAAACGAACAAATTATGATATAGAACGGAAACGTTTTTATGCTAAAAATATTATATTTTTTCACTAGTAACGTTTACATATAAACAGGATGTGCAACGCGAGGCACTGCGCGCGCGCGTGTGCGTGTGCGTGGGCGTGCGCGCGCAAGTGTGCGCGCCGCGAGCCCGCCGCAAGTATTATTTACAACATTGTTGACGCATTAAAAGTATTTCAGCGGCAAGGTGCCTTCTTCCGCGAAGTAGTGCCTTCGTTCAGTTTGAATAAATTCCCATATCGTGTTCACTGGCCGTTTCATTTGCCTTGCGGCCGCGTTCGCGGCCCCCATCACCTAGCCCCGGCCCCGGCCCCATCCCCATCCCCGCCTCCATCGCACGATTTGTCGACCGCATACGGGTGCAGCGCGAACGCTTGTTTCTGCTGCCAAACAGTAGTGTACAAACAACTGTTCTGGTTTGAAAGGTGCTGTAGCTAGTATAATTACTGGTCTAACGAGACATATCTTAGATGAAGTGCGCAATGTGATACAGTGTATACCATGCTAACTAGTGCCACGTTATGGGCAGGTGTGTCACCATTGGATGAACGTCCGGCTCGTTTCGTCGTGGGCTGGCGAACAGGGAGGTGATCAACAACGTTTTTTATTAATTCAAGTAGGTAATGACAGAAGTGAGAAAAAAATTAAAACACGAGATAACATTTTAGTAAAGAGAGGAATTGAGAGATAAATTTGTACATAAATATTTTTATTATATATGTCAGAGGAAGTGACGGGTTAGGTTAATTCATGATTGTATAAAGCGAGGTGTCACTTGTTTACACCCAAAATACTTTGCAAAATCTTATTTTATTTTATTTAATTTATTTTTGTTATTTTGTATCTTGCAAATTGTTATTAATTTCCTTAAAAGTAAAGAATAAATGAAATGACTGAATGAGAGCGGAGCACGGCCCCGAGTGGGGTCGAGGCGCCATCTTGTCCCTTGCGCGGCGCACACGGCGGGCGCGCGGCATTCCTTGGAGAGCGGCCGATCGAGGTGGGTCGCAGAGTGATTCGTATTGGAGAGTCAGATCAGTGCCTTGAACCCGTTGCTCATGTTTAATTGTTACCTACCTAGTTCAATCTAAGTTTCTTTAAAATAAAATACTATAATTAAAACTATATGGGAAAGTGATTTGTGTATTGTTCTGTGCTCGCACTTTACCCTAATGACGCCCACAAGATCCGTTAATACTGACGACAACGTCTCCGACATCAAAAGGATCGGTGCAGGCACTAACCGTTAAAAACTCGACCATGGCGAATGATGGATGGCACGCCTTATTCGAAGCGCAACAGAACAGCATGCGATTACTAGTGGAGGCGCTCCGCAACCCCCCGGCTACCGAAGACAAAAACATTACGCTGCCAGAGTTTCAGCCGGAAAGTGTGGACACGGATACGGACGCGAGAGCTTGGTTAACATCTGCGGACATTTGCTTATCGGGCCGTGACATACAGGGAAGTAGACTTATTCTTGTACTTGGTAATGAGGGGTTCCGCCGCGGCATGGTTTTCTCAGATAGCTTATCCGACTATGAAGTGGGTAGAATTTAAAGAAATTTTTCTTTCTCGGTATGACACGTTAAAAACATGTGCGGTGTGAAACCCGTCACCGGATCGATTACCCAATTTAGTGAGCAGTTTTCATTTTGTTTTGATTCCGGTGCTGATTGCTCCTTAATTAAAGAGAGCGTTTCTCGTAGGCTTGTTGGTGCGCTACAGCACGCAATTGTTACTTTGACGGGTGTAGGAAAATCTAGTGTAATATGTGATTCGCAAGTTTTGTCCCGGGTTATTCTTTGTGGTCATGACGTACAAATTTTATTTCTCGTTATACCCAATATTTTTCTTAATAATGATATTTTGATCGGACGTGATTAGGCCTTAGGATGCCTTAGGATGATCCGTACACATATCAAAGGATGAACTTACTATTCTTCAGTAGTCCTCCGTTATTAACACTTGCGATGTAACTGGCGTAACAGCTGATCTCGACGTTTCGGATAATTTCAAATCGCAATTAATAAAAGTTCTCAATTGGTATAGGGAGTCATTTGTTGTAGGCATTCCCACTAGCAGAGTAAAACCGGTGAATTAGAAATTAGGCCGGTAGACCCTTGTAAGATCGTCCAGCGTAGACCTTATCATTTGAGCCCTGAAGAGCGAGTTATAGTACGCAATAAGTGTAGTGAACTACTATCTGCCGGAGTTATCAGACCTTCTAAATTCCCTTTCTCTAGTCCAATACTGTTAGTGAAAAAACGCGATGGCACAGATCGAATGTGCATAGATTATAGAGAACTAAATGCTAATACCGTTCCTGATCGCTACCCGTTACCTCTAATATGTGATCAAGTCCAAAGATTATCTGGCGCGAGTTTTTATTCATGTCTTGATATGGCCAGTGGCTTTTATCAAATCCCTGTCAATGTAGAATCGAATTCGATAGAGAGAACCGCATTTATCACCCCAGAAGCTCACTATGAGTTTACCACTATGCCCTTTGGTTTACGGAATGCTCCGTCAGTTTATGAAAGGGCCATTAACATCGCCCTAGGAGACCTGTCATATTCCTATGCTATAGTTTACATGGACGACCTTGTGATACCTTTAGTTAATGAACAACAAGGATCGGAAAGATTGGATATAGTTTTAAAAACCCTTAGCGATGCTGGTTTTTCGGTCAACATAAAAAAGTGCGTTTTTAAAGAAACGAGTACAGTTTTTAGGGTTCGAAATATCTGAGGGCATAGTTAGGCCCAATACCCGTAAAGTAATTGCGTTACCTAGTTCTTCACCACCACAGACTATTACTCAATTGAGGCAGTTTTTGGGTTTGGTTTCCTACTTTAGGCACTTTGTCAACGATTTTTCGATAAAAATAGCCCCATTGTATCGCTTGTTAGCTAACAACAATTCTAAAATAATATGATCCTCAGAATATGAAAAAAATCAGGCAAGATATTATCTCGGTGTTAACTTCATCACCAGTTTTAATACTGTTTGACCCTGAACTACCAATAGAGTTACATACAGATGCAAGTAGTAAAGGTAACGGCGCAATCCTTTTTCAAAAAGATAATGCAAAACTACATCCGGTAGAATTTTACAGTAAACGCGTTACTGCTACCGAGTCTCGATACCACTCTTATGAGTTGGAGACTTTAGCAGTTGTTAATTTAGTAAAGCGTTTCCGACACTACTTGTACGGCAGGACTTTCACAATTGTTACAGACCTTAATTATTTAAATAAAAGCCTCTAGAACTAAAGTATATTTGACCCCTAGAGTTCACAGATGGTGGCCTTTTTTTCAATATTTTGATTTTGACATACAATACCGGGGGGGTAAACGAATGGCCCATGTTGACTTTTTTTTCGAGAAACCATCTATCTAAGGAGAACAGTTATATTAGTAGTGACGCTCATAGTTCCAATAAAATGAATCGCGCAAAAGACGCGTTAATTTAGCAGAGTTGTCTTCGGACTAGTTGCAAGCGGAGCAACGACGAGACCCTGAGTACCCCGCGGCGCTCCACGTCGTCTGCCTTTCAGCACTGCACATCCCACCGCACCGCGCCGGGACCGGGACACACAAGTACACATATACACAGTATATAAGTTGTTTAACATAAAGTGCAATTTTTTTTGTTTCCATCGTGTGTGGCTGCGTCACGCGCACGACCACATGTGTAGTTGTAACAAGGTGTATTAAAACTAGTAAATGAGTGTATATAACTGACATATATTTTATACGAATAAAATTGTTTTTATGAATGTCCTTAGTAATATTATTTCGTAAAACCTCGTAATATTATTTCACAACAACTACACTTAAACTTAGGTAGACGGAATATTGTAATTCCGATACAAATTAAGAAAATCTCTTCAATGCTTAATAATTCATTTGAATGTAGTACAACAAGCAAACGGTACACAATAAATAAAACGAAATCGATACGTGTTTCTAAAATAAAAAAAAAGCATTCGCTTCGTCCGCTGAAACCTAGGAGTATATTTGTATGCTTTGTATAATATGTACGGCGCGCATGTGGCACGGACTGGCACACGCACAATAATTATAGCGTAGCATGCAATGGGGCGAGTGCGCTGAGGGGTGCACGCGTGCACGCGCTTTAACTGTTCCCTCCCTGCGAATGAAGTTATCCCTAATTAGGAGCGATTTGTGTCGCTGACTCGCCCGCTCTAATCCGCACGCCGCGACGCGCGCGCCATTTAGTCGCCGTGGGGGCCACGGGGCACGTGTCGATGACAATTTGAGTAAGAGTAACCAATGTAAAGTAATGTGGGAATTTGTTTAATTGTAATTACTTTGGCACAACAACGTGCATGTACAAAACGCGCGAAAAGCTATTATGTTATGTTATTTATTTTTTGGAGGTTTATAGCATATCATTTTAAATTTTCTAAATATGTCAGTAAAATGTAGTTTTGTTCAATTTCTATACCCTTCCTCGCACCAACTTTAGCTAACCTGTATGCCACCTCATTACCCCCTGAACCCAATGTGTGCTGGAATCCACTGCAATTTTAATCTGACTCCTTCCACTCCAGAACCACTTATAGTAATATGTTGTAATGCAATTTTACTGCCTGAGAAAATAACAAAGCACAGCCCCTGTAAAGTGCTGATATAATCAAGACATTCTGAAATAGCAATAAGCTCATTAGGCACGATTGAAACGTTAACTTTATTTCCGAAGAGTGCAGAATTCTCTCCGTTCAATCGTAGAAAGTTGCACCATTACCATTTCTACTTTTTGAGTCATCTCTAAAGATTTTATGCCAATTAAAGTAGTTTTCATTTAATACTTTTATGATATTGAATCAATAGCAGATTTTTAATAAAATTCTTTTGATTGCTTGACACGATCTAATTTAAATACTTTCAAACAAAAAATTTGCAAAAAATTTTAACTATTAACATCAGATTTTTTACATTCCTCAGATACCTCTAACAGTAAAGTTTTATTTTTCTTTCGCCAATACACATTTCCTTTTAACTTATTAAGGTCTTCTATGTATGTTATAGTTAAGTTATTAGACAAGGACATATTTTTGATGCAATATTAAAAGGCTAAGTATATTCTCCTAGCGTGTAATGGATGTATGCATAACTCACACTCCATGGTATGAATGGGTGAAGTTTTTAAGAATCCTTCTATGATTCTCAATACCTTATTCTTAATTTTATCTAGTGTGTGTACACGTGTTTTTTTTTTGGCACTATTTGCATAGAGAAAACTACCATAGTCTAACCTACTCCTAATTACAGATATATATAAAGCTTTAAATGTTTGGGGCGTGTTCCCCATCCCGATTCAGATAATACTTTTATTATTGATATAAATTTAATAGTTGTTCTGCATACTTTCTTGATATGTCTTCATCAGCGTGATTTATCTAAGTACATACCTGGATATTTCACACTTTCTGTTTAGGGAAACTGATTAATTATAACATCTGTAGGTATAATGACGTTTTCGATAGAATGGCGACTGCTAGGTCGAATATTGTCAAAACATCAAAAAGCGGCAGTATACAGCGTCGTTCTTCAAAATCTTCATCAACATGACTTCACCCGATGACACGACGCCTCGAAGTCAGGAGAAGTGGAACGTGTCAACTCTTCACCGGCCCGCGTAGACACGGAGCGAGCCCGTGCGCGACCTATATTTATGCCTTAGAAAAAAGACGCTTCCCATTGCGTATGCGCAATCCCTTTTTGATTAATTTCACAACATTTTTTAATGTTGCGCAATTCGGATGAGCGATGTATAATCCCTCCGATAGTTGCGCTAACCATATACCGTTTATCTATAGCGAAAATAATCCAATAAAATTCAATTCAATTCAAGCAGCAGTCATATTTTCATTCACCTTTTCTGTACCTTCGAACTCGCTAAATATCAATTGTTTGATTCCTACGTTCTCTTCTAAATATACACACGTTATTTTTTGGACGATAATTCAAGTCCTATATTATTCAACATGTAATTCATATCATCTATCTCTATAGATTATGTATTTGTAAAAAACACTGATTTATTTCTTTGTGTTACATAAATAATGAAATCGCCAGTATACTGTAATACCGTAACATCTGTAGCAGCACACTAGTTCAAACTTTCGAGCGCAAACTGCCCGGCGCCGTCGCCGGCGCAATGGCCGCCGACCAATGGCGTGAGCCCGGCGCGCTGAGTGAGCTGAGCGCTGAGCGCAGTACTAAAACTTAGAATAAAAGGCTAGTGGTTGCTATTGTCCATCCTTCAACTACTGAAGAACTTCACCCATACCCCTATCAGATGCGTCTGTTACCAGAGCAAGTTGGGCATTGCAGTCAGGGGGAGCGAGTAATGCAGCCGTGGAAAGGCTATTTTTACATTGCTGAAAAGCAGCTAAAGCATCACCACCATGACTTATTGGGTGTGAAGCTTTCACTGAACCCAAAAGCAGAGCATTTAGTGGTGCCTGTGCTTTAGCGGCAAGGGGAATAAATCGCCTATAAAAATTAATCATCCCTAAGAAACGCCGTAGTTGCCTAACCGTCATTGGTATAGGGAAGTCGTTTATGGCCTGAATCTTAAAATACAAAGGTTTCGTGCCAGCCGCTGAAATATGATATCCTAATAAATGCATCTCCTTCACACCAAAAATACCTTTTGATGTCTTAATTAAGATGGTGTAATTTTCCACGCGTTCTAAAAGCTGTTGCAGATGCTCCTAGTGTTTAACTTCGCTGCGGCAATAAATAAGGTAATCATCAAGATAAGCATAACAAAAGTCTAAACCTCTAGTAATTTCATCTACAAACCTTTGTAATGTTTGCACTGCATTCCTTAGTCCTGAAATCATGTAAGGAAACTCAAACAAACCAAAAGGAAAAC